>JAPWDM010000014.1:13599500-14927500 GCA_035578155.1 Brachynemurus nebulosus | reverse complement strand
GCTGAACTTGACCTGTATAGGGTATTTTCAGCCATCTTATTTCTTCCATTACTGATCGATAAAATCGCATTCTAAACTATAGTTCTGGCGCTATATTCAATTTAAAAAAAATATCGTTTAGTGAACAATCTCACCGCCGATGATCAATTTCACCCCAGATGACGGTATTGAAAAATTTGAATGGTAATAAATCGTTTTTGTTTTTGTTTTTTTTTGAAAACGAAAACGCACTATACATACTGAATACAAACAAATAAATAAATTTCAACTTTTATAAAACTGTTTGACTTTGGATTGTGCGTCAGCTCTTCACCCTTAAAGTTTAAAATAACCCAAATGTGATCATGTAAGATGTTAATATCTTTTCAGTGGAACAAAATTTTCCTACAGTAAACGTTTTGTTTTGCTAACATTGCAAATTTTTTATTACATTTCTATCTTTGCATTTTTCTAAAATATATTATCCAATGTTATACTGTGAATATTTTTCTGTAGTTTCAGAAAAATCAGAATAGGACCGAAAACACCTGGTTCCATAACCTTGTGAACCCTTGTAATCCTCTAAGAAAACTTTTATTAACGTCTCTAAGGTAATATTATTTAAGTAACAGTTTTAACTTACTCGTTTATTATGGTTATTGAGATAATATTTCGAACTATTATATAATACAAAATTACGTAGTTTATTGAATTGTTTTAATAAGTTATAAATATTTATATCGACTTGTATTAAACACTCAATTTCTCTCTTTAATTGTTAATTCATAGTGTTCGCATAAAATGATACAATTTATAACTGCAGCAAAGAAGTGTTAGTTGTTACCTCATGTCCGAAAACTAAAAGGAAAAATTTCTATTGTTACGTTCCATTAAATAACTCCAAATAAAAAAAGAAAATGATATCAAACTTGATTTTCAGTTATTTTAAAAATTTAAAAAAAGTACGAAACAGAAAATGCAAGAAACTGCACAAGACTGGAAAATCTACTTATCTAAAAATTGTGCATTAATTCTTATTGCTAGAATGTTACTTATCCTTATTGTGAAGATTAAGGTACCATAAAAAAATAGTCAATTTTCGCAATTTTTTTCGGATGGATAGGATGAAGGAATGTGGATGAATGTTTTTTTTTACGATTAATACCACTATTTAACTATACAAAAATATTTCTTTTATTCATTTTTATTTATTTTTTATTATAATTATTATAATTTTTTATCTTTAAAAAAGGCCGGCTATTGGTGCCCACGATTGCGGCCGCAATTTTCATCTGAGGAAAAAAAATCAAATAGATTAACAATCTGTAGATAAAGCCGCTATGTTCTATAATAAAGGTTTTTTTTTTCGAAATTTGAAAAAATAGGGTTGGTTTGAATAAAAAGTACAAAAAGGCCTTTTTTAACAGTTTTCCGTGTGAAAAAATAGGAAGATTTTAAAAAAAAAAGCTTCACTAGGTACATGGAGAATGGAATAAAGAATATCCTGTCAAAATTTTAAACTTATAGCTTGGAAACTTTCCCTCTGAGAGTGGGTACCGTTTGTAAAAAGGACATTTCGGGACAAACACGTTTAAAGTTTGTTTCGAAATTGTTTCAAATCATTGTTTCAACAACAATATAATACTGTGGTGATAACAGTTGATCTTATACGTTCACTGATTGTGAAAAGACTGAATGTAAAGTGGTATAAGATCACGCCAAAAGGCGCCAATCGATTCACAGAATTTTGTATTTAGACTGAATTCATTAATCCGTGGTCGTAGCAAACGTAGTAATAAGAATTTCAATTTGAAATTTTGAGAGAACATGCATAACTGTATGTACTTTAAGATAAACCCAACAAAATTGATTTTTTCAAAATTCGACACTGTTATGGTACCTTAAATGGATATGCTTCCCTGTTACCATAGTGTAACAGTAGAGCTTTGATTATCCAAGATAACGCAGATCTATTCAACATCGAATAACCAAAAACTAAAGCCTGGTTCAGACGCAGCCAGTTTAGTAGAGTATAGTAATTTAGTCAAGTGGACATACTGTTCATACAGGGCAAGTAATTTAGTATAGTTTGTTGAAATACTGCGAGTCAAAACAATCGTTCACATACAGCTAGTATTTAGTTTAGTCGATTAGTATAAAGTCGAATGCTTGAGTCCTTAATTTTCTTTCTTTCCTGAGAATATGTCGATCTTATATTTTTAATTTTTTTACGATTTTAACATTCATAGAAGAAAACCTTCTATTCCCATTGTTTCTTGCAATTTCAAGTATGCTGCTAAATTTGTTTATTTTTGTAATTTTAATTTCTCACATCCCACAGACATTTTTTTGTATTTAACATATTCGGTAATAAATTTAAGAGCAGGGCCGGATCTAGGGGCAGCAGGAGCACGTACCCAGGGCACCAAAACTGCAAATTCAAGGCCGCCAAATTGTTGAATTTGACGTTTTTTTTTTTGCTCGCCACTTGCTTTTTGTAGGGAAAAAAGTTAAAAAGAAATATTTCTTTTGTCATTTTACGGAAAGAGAGGGGCGCCGATTTTTGTACTGTCCACCGGGCACCACTTAGCGTAGGTCCGGCCCTGTTTAAGAGTGGTGCCTTCTGACCATCTTGCCATTTTAATTAATTACATAATTAATTTGTTATTATTTCAATAAGAAATCTATAAAAGATTAAATTAAAATTTTTAAATACAATTATATTTACACGTGTTTAGTTAGCGTACGACTTGACTGAAAATAGAGTGGGGGAAGACTACTCGACTATAAAAATAGAATAGTGTTCTATTTACTAAACTCGACCGCTCGCTCGACCCAGCCAGTTTACTTGACTAAAATGGATGTGTTCAAACTGGGCGAGTACTAAATTACTCGACCACTCAACTAAACTACTGGCTGCGTCTGAACCGGGCTTAAGACTCAGTGATGGCCAGTTATAAAACGCTCCTAAGGCCTACGAAACTATTGCCCGTTAACTATTCGCCACCTACAGTTTCTTGACTTTTATTTTCACGAAATGATAACGAATAAATCTGAATTTGATTCGTCGGCCCTTGCGTAATCGTTGCTCAACCGTATTCCAATATCGTTTCTCTGCTAATGCTAATCAGACATAAAGAAGTTTTACTACTAAAATAGTAGGGTTGACCGGGGTAATTGTGAATTGAGGCGATTGTGAATATTGCTAAAAATCAAATATTGGTATGTTTTTCTGTCCTTTCTTAATATGCTATTAAAATTTGATAACAATTTTCCAAGTATTAGTATCTTTTTTTTTTTTATTTTGAAAAAACCCTTGCAAACTTTTATGTATCTTACTTCGACCAATCCTCAAAAAAAATTTTTTTAAATACATTTTCTTTTTTTTTAAAAGGTAAGAAATAGTTAAAAGTACTTCTAAAGAAGTGGTCTAAACCCTGAGAGGCTTCCTTATTAACTGCTAAAAGAAACTGGACAATTTATTACCAATTAACAATTACCCCCATGATTTTAAAAGGGTACACGGGATTTGAACGGCGTCCTTTATAGCTATCATAAAATTGGTCCCTTTTAACAGCACGACATTTTTGAAAAAACGAAAAAAGGTCATTTATGACACTTATACTTTTGTGTTTATCATTTATACAGTCCGTCTCATAATATTGCCTCACCAAGAATTTTTATATTTCACTTACAATATTTTAGAGAAACAGGTTAGCCAGTAATACGTTAGTCGTTTATTTCGAAAATGTTTTATTGTGTAAATAAAAATATGCAGTAACTATTTGTTTTAATAAAATAAACGCACAAACCAATCTCAAAAGTTATATCAAAAACATATAAAATTAATATAATTTTTTGTCCCATAATATAGCCTCATCTTTCAAAAATTACATATAATTTTGATAATTAATAATAATTGGTTGAACTTCTTTTATTTTCCACTATTTGTGAAATTTTTGTTGGAATATTTTCATACAAATTCGAGTTACGTCGAATATTTTTTTCAATTTTTTTTTTTTTTTAAATTATATTGTTTCCCGCCGTCGTATACGTTACGGGACTGTATACGTTACGGACTGTATAAAGAATAAACACAAAACTGTCATAAATGACCTTTTTTCATTTTTTCAAATTTCAAAATTGTCCCTTGCTGTGAAAAGGGATGAAATTTATGATAGCTATAAAGGACGCCGTTCAAATCCTGCGTAACCTTTTAAAATTGTGGGGTAATTGTGATCGTCATTCACAAATGCCCCCATGCGATCAAAAATTTCAGTAGTGTTCTTTTCAGAGTTGAAAATGTTGATGAAGTTGCTGGTGACATTATTGTACAAGTTTCCGTTGTACAAACAATACAAAAAAAAAAAAAAATGTGTAAAGAGGGATGTTTTGTGTATCAATCTACGAATTCATTGCTGTGCTCCCTTATGCAATAAGAACTTAAAAAAACAGAAAAATTACTTGTTTTCAATGTCTGTGTGAGTGTCCAAGGGCAGTAGGATTAACACAAAACCATTTTTTTTTTCATTTACAGTACTAGACCTAATAGATTGTTGTTTTTTATTCACGCTAACTATTTACACAAATGTATTCCCTTGAAAAAGTCTTATTTTCCTTGTTTTTGTGTGAAAATCTTGTAATTTTTTTATTTTTTATTATTTGATAAAATGACAAAATATCATCAAAATATCATTTTCAGTTTGTAATAAATTTATTCCTACAATTTTTGTTATATTTATTTAACCTTGATTTTTGGTACATTTGATGTATATATAACTTGCATTAAACAAAGAGAAATTGTGACCGCTAAAGTATGACGAAAAATTTGAAAGTGGGGTAAATGTGAAGAATTTAAATTGGGCTTTACTCTGATGTACCTCACTGCTCTTGCAATCCATTCTAAACAATTTTTCTGATGGCATTCACTTTTACCCCAAGATTCATAAGATTTGCAAAACCGCAACGGGGAAATGTGAATGGCTTATAAAATTTTTGTTTTTCATACGAATTTGTTCAAAATTTGTGTAGTGCATTCTGAATAATGTAGAATTAAAAATAAATGAATCACAATGTGATATATAAAATAAAAAATACTTAAAACAACGCTTTTATCTAAGTTCATGAAAATCCATTCACTATTACTCCGGTCAACCCTTAATGTTATAATAATATTTAGAGTTTGGTATTTCCACTCTCGAAAGTATTTAATTTGAATTTATTCGCAGAAATAAAATAGTTTTATAAAACAATAAAATTTCTATTTATCAAAATCGACAATTTTCATAATTAGCGCGCATATATATGTACGTATGATTCGCGTATGTGCTCAATTGTATAATTTTACAAAAAATTAACATAAAATAACAATTAGCTTTTAATTAAACTGACTGAACTGATATCGACTTTCATAATTAATAAAAACAATTCAATTTGATATTTTAATTAAAACTTTACATTGAAAATTTTTTTGTTTTTATTTCTGTTCGAAATGAATTTTTAATTTTAAGTAAAATTGAATTGGTGAATACAGTAACATAGTACAGTATTCCGTATACACAGTACATTTGTTCGAGTGGAAAAGCATTGTTAAAAATTTGTTAAGCAAAATATATATGTATAGGTATATAATAAGTCGAGATATGGGTGGACTACCTCGTCCTCTTGTACGAATAGAAGACATGCCTCGGTAATTTTTAATAATTTTAAGTGCAGTGTTGTACATTACAATAAAAATAATTTCTACATCACAAAAGATCACATTTTTAGATATACTGTGTGAGTTTTTCGAGAGTTGCCATTTTTTATTAAAGCCAGACCGTTGATTTAATCGAAAAATTGTTCAAATAAGAGTTGTAGATATCGACGGGGGCAACCGATTGCTATAGTCGGGAGCTTTATAGCTCTTATGGTTTTCGAGCTATGACACAAACTTATATATTTTTAAATGGGACTATATATTAATTTTTCGATAAAACTGATCTAATGCATTAATTAACAACATAAATGAGCAAAAAAAATTTTTTACCCAAGTTTAACTTTGTAATTTTCCTTGAATTTATCAGTTAGGCGGTAAAAATATGCATATGTACTTGAGGCTACTTCAACCGATAGTGTTTTTCTTGGTTACATTTCCATTACATCCAAGAAAAGAACCTTTTCCACTACCATTTCTATCATAAAAATTTGGTTGTAATAGAAATGGCAACTCTTAAAAAACTCACATGATAGGTATAGGTACATATATTTGCTTAGTGGATAAATGTACGATAGTATATTTTTATGTATATTGTGTTTCAATTACTTAATATTGCATGACCACCATATGTACCTATGTACGTGTGTATGACTTACCGATTAAAGATAAAAAAAAAAAGTTAATGTTATTTTAAATACCCCTGGTGTTGCAGCATCTCGCATAACATAGCGAATTTCCGGTTACAGAAATTACTTCTTCTTGAAAATCGGCTTACCTAAAATAATGATTCAAAAACGTATCTTAGGTGATGCAAAAAAAAATTCTAACGTTTTCACTACATTTCATAAAAATCAGGGCTGGGAACTATTTAAAGTGATTTCATTTTAAATATGTATTTAAAATACAAAATGGCATTTTACATTTTCTATTTTAAATTAGTTCGGTCAAACCATTTTCCGTTTTGTATTTAAAATGGAAATTTGAATCCATTTTACATTTAAAATGAAAATGTATGTATACTCTAATTTATGTGTATACAATATTCATTATAGCACTTGAATTGAACGACTTGAAGTCTAACAAATTGTAAGTTAAAAATAAGTTGATTTAATTAACTCAAATTTTTTATAACTCGAGTTGCAATGTCACTTGAGTTAAGTTTGTTACTACAGTTGCAGTTCCTTTAGTCTAACTTTTCTGACTCAAGTTGTATACTACTATCTTTTACTCGTCGATAAGAAATGTTTTTGTATTTCGAATAAATGATTTTCATAATTTTATTTAGAAGTTGCAGTCATAGCGTCGTCAAGGTTTGAATACCTCAAGGCCGAATTAAACTTTACAATATTTTTAAGTAACAATATTTGTAGAATTAAGTTTCGTTTTCATGTCATGCAAACTTTACAAAATTTTCTTAAAAGACTGTCTTTATGTATTTAATTTCAGTACTTTTGATATTTTCCTTTTTTTTAATTTATATATAACTATAATGATAAAAAATTTATAGAATAAATTTAAAGTAATAAAAACATCTTGCATTTTATAATTCATTTTAAATAACTATTTTCCATTTTCAATTTTAAATACCTATATTCAGCTAAACCATTTTCTATTTTGTATTTTAAATGCATTTTTGAAACCACTTTCCATTTTCTATTTTAAAGGGTTTCTAGGAACCATTTTTCCCAGCCCTGATAAAAATAGCATGCTGCGTTCGAGAGTTATCTTATAAATACACATAATTTAGGGATTTGATTCCGTCGCACTAAACATGAGTCCAGCTGTTATTTTTCTCACTTCTGGGCATGCATATTCGCTCAAAATCTAAAATCTAAAATCTAAAAATTTTATAAACTTAATAACTTTTATTCAGACCCTTTTAGTTATCAGAACAATTTTTTTTTTTGGTCTATATTACTTTATTATTGTATTTGTTTGTATTATTTTATTATTGTACCATAATTTATAAAAAAAAAATTGTTAGAGCAACTATTTCAAGTTAACCAAATTTCTTTTAATAACAGCTACTATGCACTTTTTTTCAGTGTGACACAAAATTTGACATATGATACAGTTTAAGCACAAAATCATTTGAAAAATTTGTTAAAGTCTGTTGCGAGTACGAGGAAACTCTATGTCACTCCCCATTAGCAGTGGATTTTCTTCTGAAATCATTTAGCAGGCTAGCCAAAAAAATTTTTAAAAAGCATTATTTTAGATTATGTTATACCGTGCAAAGCTAATAGTAACCGGAATAAGAATTTAGGAAAACAGGTCTACCCACACTGTTAACTTTCCATTGAATGCCTTTAAAGACTAGCGACTATTTATTTGCACATGGCCTCTGCACCTCGAACGAAGAAATTCGAGACAAAAAATATTTGACAACAATGTTTTCATTTTTTTTTTATAAAAAATAAACAGCTAATCCGAAATTTCTTGCAAATTTTATCAGGTCTTCATTTTTTCATTATAGTGAAAGTGAAGCCGGAGTTGATATCATTATTTATTCTCGAGATATTGAGGCGAAAGAAAACTTACGAACAAACAAATGAAGTAAAGAACGAACGAACGAATGCACACACAGACATCTCGCTAAAAATGATGGATTTGGATTCTAGTGACCTTGAAACGTGAAGATATGTTTAATGCAATTTGCAAAATCGAACCTATCACAATAACCCGACAGAAAGTTAAAAATTATACCCTATTTCAAATACAATTGATCATGAGTTAAAGTTAAAAAATTAAATAATTCTTGCATTGAAAACAAACCAATCTTCTATTCTTTTCTAAAAACAAACTGCAATTTTAAAATTTACGTAAGTGTAATTATGAAAGAGATAAAGCCAAGGAAACGGAAATTATTTAAATTCATAAGTGATAAAGCATGGTTAAATTTAAGTGAAATGAACCATATTTTTATCCCTTCAGATAAAACGTACTCTTGTAGCTTCTATTATCATAGATCATAGAACAAAGTAACTACCTTTTTGCCAGAATTGTGAAAAAACAATTTATGTTTCAAAAAACACGAATATTATATAAGATTAAATTGTTTTATCCCTTTTTGATGAAGTGTGGAAGTGTGGGGAGTAAATCAGCTGGAACATGTACTATAACGTATTCCACCTAGTAAAGCGCAAATCGTAAACAAGGGAATTACAATTCTCTTACCTAACCTGTCACATTAGGCTAATTGAGTAAAAAAATGGAAGAACGCACCACACTAGGAATAAAAATGTTTCATAAAATTAATTACTTTTTCAACTAAATAATCAGTCGGTAAAAACTTTTCCCCCTGAATTTCAAGTTTACTATCCCCTGCGGATTCCTCAATCCAACCACCTCACCGGATAAATTTTATTTAGGTATTTCTGTTGCATGAAAATATTACATAACTTGTTAACCCCACCGAGAAATTATTAGAAAACTTCTAAATATTTCTACCATTCCATAACCCAGTAGATATTCAAACCAACACCCGTATAAAATAGAATTTATACAATAAAAGACGAAATAATATTATAGCAATAATGAAAGACCGAACAGAAATAGATAAACGATTTTCAATAAAATGGTCGATGAATGGCCATGCCGTGTGGGTATTATTACAGACTTACAACTTACAGTATGGTCGGTTGATTTGTTTTGTATTAAGTATTGAGAAAAAACCCAATAAGTTTTACAAATAGATATTACATAACAATTTAAATAACGTTTTAGTACATACACATAACCACGTCTTCTTTTGTATGTCGAATAAGAAGCTAGAGAAATCGATTTCTTTTTGTATTAACAAATAACGATTACCATTATAACAATTCAAAGTGGAAAGATATTTCTAGAATACAGGTTGAACGATAATAGTCACCTTATAACGAGATATCAGTATTATTATAATATGATTCAATCAATTTCCTTAGAGGTTAGGTATATTATACGCCTACTTGACCTATTGAAATAATATTTTTTATTTATTTTATATTCGATAAAAAGTTAAAGAAAGGTTGTGTGAAGAAAAATTTCGATTATTATCTGTTATCTTTTATCGATTCTATGGTATAAATATTCGATGCCCTAAATTAAATTTAGTTATTTAGTGTTATTGATATTTAGGATTGAAATTTTAACGTCGGAAACAAAAGAGAGCAGGTTATAAAATTTTGCGTGGCACATAATTCTGAAAATATTTGACCGAATCTATAAAGATGTCTTCAAAATGTTTCTAGAAATCGTGCAGATGAATCTTTAAATGGTTTTTCATGTTAAAAATATTAAATACCAGCATAATTTGGCGAGTCCGGTCATAAATTCTTATGAATATATTGCACCTCAACAATAACAGGGCCACATTTTTTATGTGAATTTCATATCTGATGTGACCCTGTTGTAACTGAGGTGCGAAATGTATATTAAAATCTATTATTTTCCTTCTAAATAATTATTGTAAAGACAATCCTTAGAAAAATAGTATTTTGGAAGATAATAATTTTGTCAACTTAAAAACCAACCATATTTCCGTCTTAAATATATGTGAATGTTTATTTAATGATATATACGTATTTTTGTATTTTGTAACTGACGCACGCAAAAAAATTTGTAAATTTTAAAGAGGAAATATATTATTATTATTATTTTAATTAATCTGAGAAAAAACCCAAATCTTGGTCATTTTTACACAGTACAAAAATTTGTGTTCAGCGTACAAAAAAAAACTAGTGGTTAAAATTTTTGTGTTAAATAAGTAACGCAACCCTACGTTAATGTAACATTTCGTGTTTGTGTTAAATGAAAATATTAACACAAATTTCGATTTAACAGAATAAAAATGTTAAGCTGTTTTGAACAACAAAGAAGTCACATAATATTTGTGTAGAACAAAGGGATATTATAAGTACGTAAACTAGATTAGAATATATATCTACCAAAATATATATAATAAAAAAGATGAGAGTAGTTCTTATGATTAAACAAAACCGAAAATTTTTAGTTTTTTCAATTATTCACGAATATAGTTTTATTAAACGCTTAAAAAGGAAACAATTTTCTTAGATTTTAAGGTTATTTTGTTACAGATTTAGTTACAAAAAATAATGTAAGCCCACTTACATGTAAGATTGTATATTATATAATACAATCTTAGATAAGCTTACAAAATTTTTTTTCACTGAATCTGTAACAAAATAACCTTAAAATATAAGAAAATTGTTTCATTTTTAAACGTTTAATAAAACTATATTCGTCAATAATTAAAAAAAACTTACAATTTTTAGGATTTGTTTTATAATAAAAACTACTCTCATCTTTTTTATTACATATAATTTCGTAGATATATATGGACACAAGTAAGAATTGTTACAAACAACTGACTTATTTTGCGTTCTTTGAGTCTCACTTATAATAATAATAATGAACAAAATCGTTATAATTTTTGACGACTTTCAAATATCTTAAGCTTCAGTGGAATTAAAATATTGTATAAAAAAGTTTTACAACTAACTCTGATAAATCTGAAAAATTAACACAGAATGTATGTCCTCTTGTGTGTTAAATCATTGACACAAATCTTGTGTATAGATTTGACACATATGCTTTGTGTTAAAATAACACAAAAAATTGAGTGGACTCTCCTGGACATGTGATTTGTGTTAATTTTAACACAAATTTTTTCACTGTGTAGTCAATCAAATAATTATTATTAAACAAAAATGAATAAAGCAAATGAATAATCATTTTGCAATTCCGGGACTTAAATACATAATTTAGTCCGTCATAATAGGGAGTATCGTGTCACTTTTAGTCCCAAATGGATTAAAAATATTTTTACTTCCGCCTTTAAACCAATCAACAAGCATAATTTAACTTGCTGGGTAATGAGTTACTTATTTAAAATCATTTTTAAAATAATATGCAAATTCAGTCTTGTAAATGAAAGAAAAATATTACTTGATGTAATATTTTGTAGAATTTAAATGACATTTAAGGTATTTGATCCGTAAAACGATTTTTCAAAGGATTTTAGCGAAACTTGTCTAGACATTTATTTATTTCAATAACAATAATACGAGCCTATACCGAAAAAAAAATTGACCACCCCAATTTTGAGAAAAACGGTTTCAAAGTTTTGTGATTTTAACACCGGCTCTTATGAGAAGTTGACATATTCAAACGATTTTTTTGAATAAAATGAAAACGTGTCAAATGAATTTGATACAAATTTATGTGTTATAAAGTACAAAATTACAAACTATATTTTGTTTATGGTGTTTGGAATATGAATCTGTTCTGCAAAACAGAGAAGGAAATATGGTGTTCATTCCAGGTGTTCATATTCCAAACAAAATAAAAAGCTATATATAGGTATATATATATATATATATATATATAAATATATATATATATATATATATATATATATATATATATATATATATACCTATATATAGCTTTTTATATTTCCTTCTCTGTTTTGTAGAGCAGATTCATATTCCAAACACAATAAACAAAATATATATTTAACAACAAATAAATTATTGACCGCGCCGTTTTTGAAATATAATTTATAAACATTATTTTACAACGTTCTTACAACGCTTTTTCAACAATGTTTTTATATTGCTACAACATACACACGCGAAAATTCAGAAAAACAAGTGGTATACAAATATAATAACTGAAGAATATTAATACATTATTTAATTTTTGATAAAATAAAACTTTTGTACCTGAATATCTCGCACCAAATACCTTAAATGAGTTTTTCCTTAATTTTTATAATTTTAAATTATCCGGAATTGCACAAGTTAATGTATACCCACCTACACCACAGGACTAAAGTGTATCTTTTGACCCCACATGTGAATTGCTCGGGCTTTTACAGACCCTTTGACAACAAACTTCACACTAGGCGAATCAAAAGTTACACAGTGACCTTAGTCCCTTGGTGTATAATATACTATTAAAATTTTCCTTATACGTATACTGGAACGTGTGATTTTTCTGCGTATAAGGCTAAAGTCACATTGGAAGCATTAACTTGTCTGATGTAGTCGTGAGACTATTGCCGTCAGATAAAGTGGTCACACTGTTAGCGTATACTTACGTAAATTTGTTTCAAAAATGAATCTGTTAAGAGATTATTTGTTTCCCAGTAGTAATATAATTAATTATTATTTGATTGAAAAATGCGAATCGAAACTTTTGGGTTGATGAATTATACAATAGAAGATCTATTGGTGGTGAATTTAGAAAATTATTGCCAGATTTGAAAATAGACAAAAACAAGTTTTTTTCAATATTTTCGTATGAATGAAGAAACATTTAATGCTTCCGCAACCTCTAGCCAAAGTTTTCTACAAATTTCTCTGTTATAGTACTCTTTTTTTTATTTGCCTTTGAAATACAAGAATTATTATAAATTTTTCAATATTCATTTAAATGTATCCTATAAGCTTCATAAAATTGTAGTTCGGTACTACAAAAATTGTAACAAATGAAAACATCCGTTAAAATTCAAATAATATTCATAAATTGTATTCCTTTTACTTAAGTTGCCTATCTTCTTTATCTTCTACACGTACGACTAGTGCGAAAAAAACAAACTTTTTTGTTTCAATTTTTAACACTGACGACTAAGTAAGTGCGCGCAAGAATAACTCGTATCTAGTGTGACCATCTTCGTTCATTTGCATTGTTTGTTTCAATCTGACGTGTACGTACAAGTACGCGCGAGTGATTTGTCGTACGTACCCGCCTTCAGTGTGGCCCTAGCCTAAACGTTCCGTGTTAAAATTTAGAATGTATCGCTGCACGAAACCCTCGTGGAGTTTTTTCATATCTTATACCAATAAATATTCAAGAAATAGGATTATTTAGTCCAATAAAAAGATAAGAACAAAGCGGTAGAGATTACTGAAACCATTTTTTTTTAAAATATCTAAAATTTTTAACATTACAATTTTATAGCCAATTTCCATGCGAAATATACACAAGACACCGTATACAATAAATGTGAATCTTCAACTATCTTCACTTTCCAGTACGTTTGACATGAATTTGTTTGCTTTGCTTGCCCCTACTCGAAAAGATTGAATGAAATGTTTGTT
Source organism: Brachynemurus nebulosus (assembly GCA_035578155.1). Classification (NCBI taxonomy): domain Eukaryota; kingdom Metazoa; phylum Arthropoda; class Insecta; order Neuroptera; family Myrmeleontidae; genus Brachynemurus; species Brachynemurus nebulosus. Next base: position 14,913,715 of record JAPWDM010000014.1, on the reverse strand, counting down.
CCTTTTTGTTTCCTTTTTTTCGATTTGTCTCCTGTCGCTCCCGTTCTCGCTCCTGTTAGCTTCAGTTACATATACGTACATGACGTTATCATTTATGTTCTGGATATATATGCCCGTTTATTTCTTCTATTTCAATAATAGAATTTAATATCAATATTACGTAGTATACCTATACATGTGGAGTTTATTTTCAAAAAGCAATTTCTAAGAAAAAACTGATTTTGAGATTAATATAGAATTGTAAACTTTATTTAGAAAGCCATTATTCTAAACGGAAATCTTTTTTCTGAAAACTGACTACAAAGTACCTAAAAAGGGCATCAAATTCTAAGTTTATTTTGAAAAAGAAATATCTGAATAAAAATTTGTTTCCAAAACGCAATTTTTGAAATTTTATTTTTAAACTGAAATATCTTTAATTTCTTGAATTAAATAATGACCGTTATTTTGAAATTTTTAACGTGTATAAAGGTACCTTGGTAAAGAAAAATACAACTGGAAATGAAAACCCAACAAAAAATATTAGGCTTTAAGCCTTTTAACTCATTTTTTGTTGCACGGTCACAATAGTATCATGGATAATATGAGTAGCGTGTTACTACCATTAGTGTCTGAAAGAAATACCGGAAGCAAATAGAAGAAAGTGCTATAAGCCGAAGGGAAAGAGAAAAATATATAAGTCTAAATTATTTTATGCTATTCCATATTTTTATAAAATAAAGCAAATATTTTACTTAGCAAAAAAATCACGTTTATTTTTTTAATTTTGACAATTGTTTCAAGCTTAAAAGCCCATTTTCAATGATTTTCAATGACAATGACAAGATGACTTTATTTATATGAAGCAAGAAAAAATGTTTAAAAATTTTTTTTTTACAAACAATTTTGAGAAAGCCATAACAAAAAAAAAGAAATACGAAAATCAAGTTGAAGATGAAAAAAAGCGGCAGAATGTGACTCATTGGGGTTAAAATTTAACGTAGTACTAATTGCGTGAGAAAAATATGGAATATTATTCATTTTTATATTCATTTTAGGCAATGAATTTATTACATTTTTGTAATTTTATTTTCAAAATGAAATAGCATAAAGTTTTATTTTGAAAATGAATTTTCTTTTTTTTGGGAACACATTTTTAAGGGGATTAATTTGAATTAGATTTTTATACTGACTGAGGTTCTTCTTTATAGCATCCCAATTTTGTTACCCACTGGTAAAAAATCCGTAAAAAATTTGCTGGCGTTAGATATAGAAAATCTCATTTTACTCGAAAATTACATTTTGTTAGAAATTGCTTTTTGAAAATAAACTCCACACATATTGACAATGATATGAGAGTAAAAAATTTAAATGAGAAATTGTCAATGTATTTGTTTTTTTATTCTCTTTGAGAATTTTTTTTTAAATTTCAATTTTACACACAAGTTAAATTTAATTAAAAATGAATCAGTGGCGTTTCTGTTCTAATACAATGTAGAAGTACCCTTAACTCAAGTATCCTTATTAAAAAAAAATTGTCTATAGTGAGTATTGAGTAAGGTTACTATTCGTCCGGATTTCTCTGAATGGGTTAAGTGATTCAATAATGGACAATATTTAGATGCCTTTTGCAAAAGCAATTACTCAACAGGGAAGTTTCATTAAAGATTATTACAGACTCTGTAAGTAAGAACATTTTATTCAATTTACAGTTGACCCTACGAAAGTGTTGCAGCTCGGGACTAAAAATAAAATTTTTATTATACGTTAAAAAGTTTATTAATAAACTAAAAAGTAAAGTTTATAAAAAAAATGTACATTAGTAAACAAATAAAAAATAATCAAAATTAATATTTTCTTTATTTTTGATTGTTCTAGCTACATATAGTCATGCAGCGAAAAAATTATATTTGTCGCGTACGTGACCTACTGTTTTCTATTTTTTTAATAATTTTCAACCGATCTTCAGTGATGAGAACGTTAAATTTTTTATTTATTTTTGTTAGTGTTTCTTTGATAATTTTACTACGTTTGTTACACAAAAGTGATGACGGTAATGCTAGTTGTAACAGTCTGATAAGACACAGTTCCATAGTATTAACTGTAAATAAGTAAGAGCAACATTTTCCGGTTGAAAATTGAACAAAAAGAATAGTATATTACTTAGCGAAGACCGTAACTATTATTTTTTAGGCTCGGATGCAGTTTAAGAATCCGAGGCTGAAAGCTAAACTCCATACTGAAGACTAGCATATAGCGAGGATTAAAGAGTCCTGTGTTTTAACTGAACTTAGAGATCAAATATTATGGTCAAACATAAAAACCTCGATTCGAAGACATCCTACCAAGGAACTTCAAAACTATCCAAGTAGAACCCCACTGCACTGATGGGATATGCAACATATCCCTCTTTTATGAAGGATAGGAACCGCATATTTCGCTTCAGTTGTAAAAAGAGACCTACTTACATGATGGATCGAGAACCACATAGAAAAGTATCATAGAAAATACATTTTCTTAGAAGTTGCTTTTCGAAAAATGACAAAGCATTAATCTTCACTTGAGAACAATTCCTTTCATTTTTATAATGTTACAAAATTGAGATAAATACATTCTTACTCATACATCAAATTGCTTACTTTTTTCTACTTTGTTTTCTCATTGATCGCATCGCATAAAAACCTCACAAAAAAGATCGCATAAAAACAGTTTTTACTGTACTTACTCAATCGAATGATAGTATTACAAACTATTATTATTATATTGAAACATAATTTTAAAATTACATTTTGATTTGATTAAGAATCTATTTGAAAATCGAATACCCAATTTATTTTCCCATTTCCATCAGCAACAAGAAGTATTCAATCAAATCTTGTACATCATCGCCGTCGTACAAGTTGGTAACGCATGATTTGTTTACTACCATTAGGGTAGACCATTAAGTAATAACATATTTAAATCACAGGGCACGTACGTCCTTAAAATGGCACGCCTTGAACTAACCCCACGTACTATGAATTAACTACCAATATATATATGCTACGTATATATGGATATCTTCATCATAATTCCAATCAAAGAATCGAATCGAGTTTCGTACGACCACCGTTTGTGTAACTGATTTGTGAGGTCAACGTTTGATATAAGTACATATTTACGGATTTAAATCCCATTAGAATTATGTATGCAGAAAATAAAAACGTGGAAAACGATGCTGCAGTTGCATATTTCACTTAACTCATTAAAGCTCGTTGTTGTAACTTAAAATGGGATTCTAATTATAGTGATGACATAAAAAATCGTATAAATTATTTTAATAATCGGGTTCTTGATATCTGGAGTGATTTAAAAAACCAAATAAAATATGCATAATTCGAATTCTTTGCTAGTACATGTTTTTTCCACAAAAATGAGAATGGCGAGTAAAAAGGGTAGTATACTTGTTTTCATTTATTTTCCTATACGTAGGGGAGACTGGGGTAAAGTGGCCAGTGAAGATAAAGTGGGCATTGGCCTTTACTCACCGGAAACTACTCCAATCTTGTGGCGAAGTTGAATACTAACTTGTAGACAAGCCATTAGTATTCTATTAAAACGTCAGTGATCAGTTCCCTAGATTGTATGTATTATAACGAATTTTGTTGTACGACAAAGAAAGTTGTATTCTCATTATTTTTTTATTAATTACGAATACAATTTTTTAATTGGTATTGCTAAAAACACTGTCTAATTACCTTTAAATTAATATAGTTATCGATGAATCAGAAACTTCTTTCTTGAAATTAGTTGTGGGTTGCCGAAATGGCGTCTAACGTGGTAAAGTGGCCAGGCTTATAATGAGGCAAAGTGGTCAGTGTCTCCGATCGCTGCTCAAATTGTATCTTAGAATATTTTCACATATATTAAATTCAGAACTTTTATTTAGTTCTTTATATTTTACAAACAAAAGAATTGCCTGAAATCAGTTTTTAGGGTTCCGAGAAAAAATGTGAAAAAGGAACCCTTATGATGAGACTTCAATGTCCGTCCGTCCGTCCGTCCGTCCGTTGATATATAATAATTAATGATACAAACATAGTTTGATTTTGTATATAAACATGTTTATTACTTCAAGATGTGTTTTTGGGTTAAGATGGGTACCCCTGGCCACTTTACCCAACATAGTGGGGTAAAGTAGTCACTTTGCACATGTTGCGAAAAACAAAAATTGCAAAAATACTTTCCAGATATTGTTGATATATTGATGGTTATTGGTTCTGCACTAAAGCAACTATGTGCTAAATACTTATTAATCTATATTTCTTTTCAAATAAATAAACTAAACAACATTTTGTCTTAGAGTGGCCACTTTACCCCAGTCTCCCCTATATACCGAGAAAAATATTGAAGCATGAAATATTTTTAGAAATATACGACAGCTTTAAGTCAATTGTACATGCATTTTTGTGAAAACCTATTATTAAGTAAGTTTTGGCTTAAGGGGAGGTTTGAAATTAAAAACTATGTATTTTTCTAGAATTTTTTTTCTCAAGAACGGAAGTAAATATCATTTTTGTACACATACTTATTGAGTATTAAACTAAACAAAAACAATTTTTCAAGTAAAAATATAAAAAATTGTCCATTTTATAGATAGTGCAGTGTGACGATCCGAAAATCCGATGCCTTGTTGGTTGACATCATAGCGTCGGTAATAAACCATTGAAATCCAAAAACAAAAAAGATTTATAAAATGTATGAAGAGTACCGGCACCTATACCTATAATATCAATAAATTGCTGAAAGAAAAAAAAGGCAGATGTGTGAACTTTTGATTACGATTTTTGTCTTATTTTTCGCTCTTTAAAGTAAAATAAAAAAAAAAAATAAAAAATATTGAAAGTGTATCGGACTTAGGTATAGATGCCGAAGAACTGAATTATCTTTAAAATAAAAAATTTAAAAAAAAAGATCCATCGAATACTTTTTGAGTTATCGTGTCAACCAGTTCCAAAAATGTGGTTCCGAGATATTATAAAATATATATAAAGAAACGTATTTTTAAAATTTTATATTTAATACTCAATACTCAACATACTATTACGTTTTTTGAGTTTTTTTTTATAGAAAGCTGGATTCGGTTAATTTGCAAAAATCTTTTTTTAAAACTACTTTGGGAATATATTCTACACATAATTAGCTACCAATTTCTGCAAAAAAAAAAAAAAATTCGATTTTTTTTAACGACGCTCAAGTAAACCTCCCCTTAAACCGAAAGCGTAACTACAATGGAACAAGTGAACCAGACGCTCCAGGGTGCACAACAAAAAGGGGCGTGGCAGGTGCGCAAACATGAACACAAGAAAGAAAAGTAATTTTTCTTTGGGAAGTCGTTCTATATATTTTTTTTGGACGCCAAGACCTGTGAGTGTTTTTCTTTTCCTACTGGTATTTTCACAGAAAATAAACGAAACCAAATATAGTTTTTTTATTCGCCAGTCTCATTTGTGTGGAAAAAACAGAACTTTTGCGACAGGTGCGTGTGAATTAAATCTACTCTAGGGCGCAAGAATTGTAGTTACGCCTCTGGCTTCAGGGTTTTATATTAAATACCCATCAACATAATTATTATTATTACATATTATGCGTATTTAAAAAAAGAAAAAAAAATTTAAATATGTTTAATACATACAGTGTAATTTCTACAGAGTTATGTTCCTGTGTTCCAGTTCTGTAACAGAGAAAAAAAACCTTGTTAATTAAGTACAATCCAACTTATATAGATTCTAAAATTCTATCACAGTATTATCAAAAAAATAATGACCAATTTGAATTTCGCAAATAAAATATAACGTCTAAAAATTTATTCAAAAATACAGCATATCCTTTCTTTATGCGATGGATAGAGATGTTATAAAAATTGCGATAAATACATCTGTAAAATCACTTAATGATGCAATAATTTATGCAATGTACCGACTAAATGCTTAAAAACAATCAATAAATGATTTTTTCTACTCCTACTATTAAAAGTAACATTTTGTGCACGGCTAACTATATGTGAAAATTAACAATTGCCCACACTGTACGGGAATACAGTGGGAAATTATTTCGCACGCCTTAATATAATAAAAAAGTAGGCTGTTCCGTTAGTTTAATATATAATATATAGAAATAATACTAAAAATATACATATATGTATGTTGATTATTTATTATTGTTTCCGTAGTTTCAAAGTATGCTTTGGCAAAAATTTGAACATCTTAGCATTGACATTATAAATTTTAAAAATTTTTTTTCTACTCCTGTTGAAGAACACACTCATGACATATCTGTTAATTGTTGAGAAAGTTAGGCATTATTCAAAGGTGTGGAGGAATGTTCATTACTCAATACCCTCTTGACCAATGAAATCACAGTATTGGCTTTGCAATTGTTTTGTGTATATATGTATGTATCAAGTTTTAATTTAATATATATTGCCTAGTAACGTTCAAGTAAATAAAGTAGTTTATGTTTTGTTTTGATCGTTTTATACATAATATTATACAAACTTTTAATGAAATTAGAAATAGATTAAAAATTTGATTTAAAATTTATATTCAATTTTATTTAAATCAAAAAGGAAAAAAGTCGTAGAAAAAATATCGTATTCTACTCGCTTGAAATGGCTATTACTCACTCAGATGCATTACGACACTTGCCTCACAAGCTCGGCTCGTGTTGCAATTTCATCTTCGTGAGTAATAGCTATCATTACTAGCTCGTTGAATAATATATATTATTACTACATATTTACATTTTATTTTAATTATTTATGCTAATTTTACGAAAAAAAATGTGCTCGTAAAAAAAGTATAGTGTAAAATACGTGGGAAAAGGTTATTTCTCACTCATACGAATTGTTGCACTGGCCCTGCGGGCTCGCGCAACAAACTCATATTCGTGAGAAATAAGCCTCTTCTCCCACTTATTGTACAATATACTATTATCAAATTTAAATTTTTCACTTTAATGGCCATTTTTTTTTAAAAAAAACAGCATAAAAATATCGCATAAAAACATCGTACAACAAAAAAAAATCGCACAAAAAAGATCGTCTAAAAAAAGGTTCAGCTGTACTGCAACAGTTAAATTAAAAAATATCTTTCATCAATCTATTATTTAACTGAAATTAACTACCTACTGCAATTAAGTACCTACTCTTACGATATCAAACAAATATAACAAATGCAGCAAAATTAGATAAACCTCATTTTTGCCTCTCTTTTTTGAATTTTTTTTTTTTTTTTTTAGTAAAAGCTCAGACAATTAATAAGTAGAAAGCTCTCGGTAATCAAAAATCAAAAACCAAAAAATAAAATGCATTACGTATGAAAAGTATATCATCATTATTTTTACAACTTCTATTGTAAATTTAATTATTACAAAATGTATCATTTCAGTATTTAAACACGTATATTACAGGAAATAAATATTTCAATAATTTATAGAAGGAAAAACCTAAATCACGTAAATTTTTCATTCTGCTAAAAAAAAGTTGGAAAAGTTCCTAATATGAAATAATGATAAATTATTTTTAATAATAGTAATTAAGTATCTAATTATGTCAAAAATATTTTTTTTTCGTGTTTAGGTAATTTTATTTTAAAATAATAATTTTTTGACGTTTAATTAGCCTGTGTTGTGTTTCATGTACAAAATTTTAATTAGGTATCTTTGGTTGCAATTAAATATGTACTCAGCATACAATTCACAGAAATTACAACATTTCGAGGTTAATTTCAAAAACCACCACTCATATTCTTATCACAAACAAACTTGTGATAAAGTAATTTTTAATTTACGTTAGTTATAAAGGGTTACGTAGTTTAAGAAGAAAGGAATATGATGGTGGCACAATAGTTATTGCAGTAATGCGGTGTGCTCTACAATAACTATCGTACCTGCTGTACCTAGACAGAGAGCACGTCACGTTTGTTTATATGCTTTATAAAAATAATTAGTGTATTTATAAATTGTCCAAATAATGCATCAGTTGGGTGTTTCGTCAAAGTCCCTGATAACGTGTTAATACTCAATTTGAGAATTTTTGAGAATCGATGCATCTTTGAAGTCTGCCTCCTTTTATGTAGGGTAAATGCGGGAGAGATGCGGGAGTGCATTAGTTTAGAAATTATCCAACTCTTTATTATTGAAATGTAAGCTTTTTAACATAAATATTTTATTAAGCATTTAATTCATTCGAATTTAAGAATGTATATTTCATTAATTTAAGGAAAATGAGTTTTGTTGTTCATTTAGGTATATTTTAAAAGTACCTACTATGCTTGCTATACCAACATGCGGCATCTATCCCAACAAAAAGGAGAGAGGCCGCATTTAAAGTTGGTATAGATGCCGCATCATATTACCTACATATTAAAAACATATAGGTACCTTAATTATACAATTTTATTTTCGGCTATAAATTATGCCACGTAATTATAAAAGATCCAGTAATGGGTCAGGAAAAGCTCTCATATTAGGAAGATAATGAACATAATTATAATTTCCTGTGTATCGAATGTTTTGGAAAGTACTCAAAAACAACGAAAACAGTTAACTGGTTAAGATGTATAAAGTGCCAAAAATGGTCACATATGACATGCCGTATGCATGGAGATGTGCGTAATATATGTTCAAGAGAATCGCTGCGCCAAAAAAGTGCATCTCACGCATAGGTGTGGGATAGACGCCGCTTTGCAGGCTCTACAAAAATGTTAATTATGAATCCTTTACGACTGAGAATTTAAGTTTATTTAATCATTTATAAAAACAATTTTAAAGAACAATGTTTACATTTACTATGTACCAAATTGCAAATCAATTAAATGCATACTTCAAGAATTATTGTGTTTTCAAAATGTGCGGCATCTCTCCCGCATCCACCCTACATACAGAGCGTCCATAAAGTTTCGGAACAGCTCCGCAAAAGTTCCGCAAAACCTTAGTTAATATTGACTTTATCGAAAATAACCCGGACAAAAGTTTCATGGGAAGAAATGAGGAACTAGAAAATGACCTCGAATTTGACCTTGAACATGACCTTGAGCAACCAGTATCATATTTTTTTCGTTTTTATGACCTTCACACGGCATTGGGATATGAAGTATGAATATGGTTTTGAACGTAGAATTTCCCGTTCTTTCCGAATCCGAGGTCAAAAATAGGAGTTTCCATTAAAAAAAAAACAAAGTTGGCCTTCAAATTTTGGTCAAGGTCATGTTCAAGGTCAAATTCGAGGTCATTTTTTAGTTCCTCATTTCTTCATCTCACTTCTTCCATGAAACTTTTGTCCGGGTTATTTTTCGATAAATTCAATATTAACTGAGATTTTCAGCTGTTCCAGAACTTTATGAACGCTCTGTATATGTACACAAACAAACAAAATAAATAAATTGTTGTTTTCATGTCATAATATTGTGATATTTTCATGGTCAAGGTTGTGTATGTTTTGTAAATTACGTACAGACACACGTTTACATGTTGTATAATTATGTACCAGTGTGGGAAACCTGTTCGGTTTGTTGTAAAAATTCACAATTTAATTGAATTTAGAATAGTAAATTATTTATCTTTTAAGCCAATCCCTAGAAATTTTATATACAAAAACTATACGTTTGCTAATACACTTTGAATAAATAGAAATTAAATTATATTTCTTTTTCCTTTTAATTAAATACACTTTTGACTCGTTGCAAGCAACAATAAAAAAGATTCAAATAGAATCATGTATCTTCCTCTTCTTAGATAATAAAATTTACATATACTTGTACGTAAAAAGAGTAAGGCTTATGCTTCTATTTCAATTATGATGTTGCTTACAACGAGTCAAAAGTGTATTTTGAAACACACAGGTGATGACTTTGACTAGCGAATTTTATGCATACGTGAATAATACAAATTATATATATATATATATATATATATATATATATATATATATATATATATATATATATATATATATATTTGCATTACATTTTAATGTAAAATATTTCTTAACAAATACTTCATTGCAACTTATTATAATTATGAATCACACTGTGCACTAAATGATGTTTATAATATGTAATACTTAAAAAGAATAAAACATATTTTTCTTTCTTTCTTAAAAGGGCAAGAAAATATATTTCTTTCTTTTTAAAAATCTTGCGAAATATATTTTTTCCATCTCGTACCTGTGTTACCAAAAGAATAGTTCTTGTAATATTGGTATAATATGTACAACTCTCAATAATTAACATTCGAAAAATTTACTTTGTGAAAATCCATATAGTATTCGGAAATACTCGCATTTAACACAATGTGGAAGCTGATTCATCTAACATAGAGCAAATATAACTGGAAAATTTCTTTTCAGATCTGTGGGACCTTTGATAGTTTCAAGTGAACCATTTTAGATAGAACCTACGAACCTACAGGAGTCTACAATTTATAATTAAAAAAATTGAAAATATTCTGATTAAGAAAATTAAAGCAATGCCCTAAAAGTTTAAAGTATCTACTTTCTGATGCTTCAATTGTTTTTCGCTGCAGTATATCAATTTTTTAAAGGATAATCGTCGAAAAAAAATTGAAATTTTTTTTTCCAGTTTCTCATTTTAAAGTTGTGCACAAGGTACAGAAAATTTTTATGACAAAGTATGTATCATACTTTTTAGAGTATATACTTTTAATTTCTTTATTTAAAAGTCTTTCTAATTTAAAATATTTTAAATTTTTCAAAAGGGACAAGACTAACTTTTATTAGAAGAAACGATTTCCAATGTTTTTAAATAACAAACATTTCAACCCCAACTAAAATTTCTATTTTCATGGAAATCAGTTTTTTGATCGTTTAGATATTTTCAATATTGTATCTGAACAAGTATCAGTAGTAATTTTAAAATTCTTTCAAACATTCTTCACTCATTAGTTTAAAAATCAAACACAATGTCGATGATATGAGAAATGCCATGTGGTAAGTCTGTAACATACCCACTATTCTGTTCATATCGGCTACGGAAACTTTTATTAAAGTTTACCACATTTTTCAATAGATATTTGCGTCATGCATACATATTTTAGCTTGGCAACAATGTACCTATATCTAATACTGTTGCAAACATCTTACGAAATCAGATTGTTTCAAATCAGTATTGCATAATGCTTCCCTATCATACTTTTTTTCTAATTTATTTCTGAACAAATTTAAACTTTAATTATACAGTGGAACCTCTGTCAACCGGACAGCAATTTCACGCGAAAATTTCTTTTAAATCAAATACTCCGAAATTCTACACAAAGTTAGTTATTTAGGGGAAGTTCGCCCAAAGCGGGTACCCCTCTTAAAGCGGGTAAGCGCTTGTATATCGTTGTATCGAACGTTTTTGTCAGGTCGTGTGTATAGTGTATACCGAGATTAACCGAATATCAACCAATATCAGTCAGTTGCACTTGAACGCTTGTGTCGTTTAATGTCCTAGTTAAGCTTCATCAAATTTTTTTGTTGGTTTTGTTAAAAGTTTTGACGATAAATATTCTGTGACTAGTCACAAACTTTTTTATTTGTAATCTTTTTGATATTACCATATTATGTTATCATCATTTGACTTTTAATGTAGAAAAAGGTAGACATGTGTCGGCTTTCATTTTGAAATTATTCTAACTTAACAAAATTAAGTCTTTTTGGGCAAAGCGGATATGGGCAAAGCGGGTAGACAAAATAGAAGCATCTTAACGGAAAAAACTGTTGGAAGGGGAAAAAAAATAAAAAATCTTATTTTTACGACGGAATGAGGGAAAAAGCTTAAAAAATATTTTTACCTTGTTTGTGGTGATTTTGATGTGGAATCACCTGATGTAATATACTCCAATATGGAGGTTGTAAAGAAAGTTACAGTTAATTGTTATAAATTTATTATTTTTGTCTTTTTTCAATTTTTTTTACCTAATTATTAATTATTGTTAAGTTCTATATGAATAGGAAAATTTATATTAAAAAATAATAACAGTATTTAAGTACATAATATACTTACCCGCTTTGCCCAAAGGGGGTTACCCGCTTTAGGATACCTATACGGGCAAAGCGGGTTTTTGCAGAGGTTTTGTATTTTCTTTATTAAAAATAAATATCGTATAAATATTTCTTAAGCGAAGTTTCATTTTAAAGTTCGATAACTGTTCTATCTGATAATATAAAAAATATCTGCTTATCGAGGTCAGAAGTCAGTTTTCTGGGCGTTTAATCTTAGCTTACCCGCTTTGGGCGACCTTCCCCTATAGTGCTCCACTTCGTTCATTACACGACTCAAAATTGGTCATTTTCATATTTAAATGGTAATTTTCGCATGAAAATGCTGTTCGGTTAAGAGAGGTTCCACTATAGTGAAAATATAAAATGGTGTATAATTATGCTTTCATGGACGTGTAACGAGAAATTATTTTACTCAAAATACAAACGTATTTTTAAAACGCACATTTTTGTATTTCGGAAATGTAGGTACAGACCACAAATGGATGTATGTAGGTATGTTCATAAACCACTAATATTTTGTATATTTTCTGGCAATGAAAACATTTATATTTGAAACATATACTTTCGGAAAAATGTCTTTTTGAAACACTATACAAAGAAGGTAGTAATGATACAAATAGAATTAGATCAGTGTTTTAATTATTATAATGAGAAAGAAACTTTTAAAAGCTGCCTTCTTAGTCCCAATCACTGCATTCAATACATTTAGGTTTCCATCTGCCGTCGTCTTTCTAAACATCGTCTCATTCTAATACTACTGTAACTTATATGATTTCTGTAACTTATATTAGAAGTCTGTAATGTTTTTATTAACAGTGGGCCATTTTCAAAAGCGAATATATCTAGGTGAGACGCACAGCGAAAAAAAGGAAAGAAAACACAAATTTGTGCATTGTTAATTACAAATTTACTCATTTAAATAAATTATCAAGGAATTATTTTCCAAAAAATTCCGTACCTAATCATTTAAATAAAGTAATGAATATTTCTAAAAAAAAAAAGTACCATATAGAGAATATGGTTACACTTATAACAAGTTTTAATTAATACAATTTATTCTATTGGTACTAAATTGATATTATTTATTGCTAATTTCATATTAATCGTAAATAAAGTATAGTACGTAACTCGGTTGTATTGTAAGGCATAAAGCATATACTCGCGCAATTACGTACTTGCTACCGCCCGACTCTTGCGCCCAACTTTTTCGCTTGTGTATAATATACAAGTTTTACAAACCCAATTACGTAATTTACTATTTATGTAATAGGGTTGACCGGGGTCATTGTGAATGGATTTTCATCAGTTGAGATAAAAGCGTTGTTTTAAGTATTTTTTATTTTATATATCACATTATGGCTTAGGCAAATTCGTATGAAAAACAAAAATTTTATAAGCCATTCACATTTCCCCGGTGCGGTTTTGCAAATCTTATGAATTTTGGGGTAAAAGTGAATGCCATCAGAAGAATTATTTAGAATGGATTACAAAAGAAGTGTGGTACGTCAGAGTAAAGCCCAACTCAAATTCTTCACATTTACTCTACTTTCAAATTTTTCATCATACTGTAGCGGTCACAATTTCTCTTTGTTTAATGCAAGTTACGCATACTTCAAATTTCTACAAAAAGTCAAAGTTAAAGAAAAATAACAAAAATTGTAGGAACAAATTTATTACAAGCTAAAAATGATATTTTGGTGATACTTTGTCATTTTATCATATAAAAAATCAAAAAATTATATGTATTCACTCAAAAACAAGGAAGATAAGACTTTTTCAAGGAAACACATTTAGTTTACAAGTCTACATGAATAAAAAACAATAATTTTTTGTTGTATAGTTTGTACAACGGAAACTTGTACAATAAGGTCACCAGCACCTTCATCAACATTTTCAACTCTGAAAAGGACACTACTGAAATTTTTTCCCACAATTTTAAAATCATGGGGTGATTGTGAATTGGTGATAAATTGTCCAATTTTTTTAGCAGTTAATACGGAACTTTCTCAGGGTTTAGACCACTTCCTTAGAAGTACTTTTAACAATTTCTTACCTTTTAAAGAAAGAAAATGTATTTAAAAAGATTTTTTTTGACGATTGATCGAGGTAAGGTACATAAAATTTTGCAAGGGTTTTTTCAAAATAAAGAAAAAGATAAAAATACTTGGAGAATTGTTATGAAATTTTAACAGCATATTAAGAGAGGACAGAAAAACATGTTAAGAGTGGATTTTTAACAATATTAATGTTATTTTAGAAATTATAGAGCGCCGTTCACAATTGCCCCAATTCACACTTACCCCGGCCAACCCTATTTTTATTCCTACAAATAATATTTTCTTTCTTATAAATTCTTTTTTACTGAAACGATATTCTTTAAATACAAATTGCGGTTAGTTACATTTCCTATTTAATCAAGTGGCAACATTTAACGTAAAAATACTTTTAAAAGTGTATAGACTCTTATATAATAAGTTGTACACACCTAGTTCCTACCACTTTTTTTTGTTAGGGTTACAAGGCCCTGATTACACACCTAGCAGAATCATCTCAACTACAAATCACTTGTTAATAGCACGATTTAAAAAGAATAAAAAAACATTTTCTGCGTAATAATAATTCAGCATAATGAAACCATTCTCCTCTATAACTGCAAAAAAAAACTGATTGATTCAAAGTATTATAATTAAAAAATTAAATACTTGTAATTTATACGACTACATCTTTTAATTTTGTAGACAAGCCAACCTTGATAATATAGTCACCTTCCAAAATACAAATATAAGTTACAAAAAAAAAGAATAATAGTAATATAAAAACGGTTGATTGGTAAATTTGAACTGTTTAGTAAATTATTGATTTTTATACACGGAGAGAAAGAGTATCGAATATTTATTGTGTCGATAAAAAAAAAGAAATCGATTTCTTTTCTTCATAATTATGTTTCATAAGGTGTTAGAAATATTTTCTTAAAATTTTGTTTAAAAGAAAATGAAAAATCAAAAAATTATGGGCATTTTAGCGCATGCACCCTACTATAATTCAATTTAAATAAAAAACTTTAGGATTGGGCGGGGTAAAAACAAGACACTGCTCGATTGGGGTAAAAAAAGACATACTTATATTAAACTCAACAGTGTTAAATTCGAAAAATAAAAAATATTACAAAAATATACATTAATATTTTAAGCTGTCTGGGCCAAAAAATTATTTTTTGGAGAGGGCTTTATAACATAAAAAAATTTTCTCCCAAATTTCTATTATTCATAAGCGAAAAACTTTCATTCCGCGACGATAAACTTTTCCAGTAATTAAAAAATCTGATAAGATAGAGTACTATAATTTTTTCTTGTTATTCTACATGTTTTAGTAATGTAAAGTGCAAAGTTTTATTTAAATGGTGCAACTATTTGTAATTTTTTCATATGTTAAAAAAAAATGGGGTAAAAAAAGACAAAACAAGGGGTTAACATTTAGGAAAATTAAAAATTTTTGACAAGGATTTTCATTTTAAAACTATATTATGACATGTTTATGTATATTTTATGGATTAAAAAAATACTGATTCTTCAATAAAACAATTTTCTTGTTAGTGGGAATCGGTTTTCATGGATATCAATTTCAGCTTATTCGAAAATTTGTATTTTTGACCCATGAAAACTTATTTGTTTTTGTAATGTATAACAATGCTTTACTGGATACATTTAGTATTTTTAACTCATTCATAGATTATTTTGATTTATTATTTTATTACTTTATGTAAAGTGACGTAAAAAAAAGACAGCTTCAAATTAGCATATTTGGTTTTTTGATGAGCTACAATAATTTTTTTATTAGTTGTGCGTTTGCGAAATAAAAACCGTTTTCTTAATAATTTTTTGACCGTTGACCCAACGATTGATGAACAGGATTTAAGGAGAATAAAACAAATTCACCAGAATCCCATAATGGGAATTTGTTTTATTCTCTTTAAATCCTGTTCATCAATCGTTGGGTCAACGGTCAAAAAATAATTAAGATTACAAAGTGTACCCAAAAATATTCTTCATCAATTAAAAACTGTTTTAATATTTAAAGTCCAAAGAAATTTCCTATGAGTCAAGCTTTTGTGAAAAGATATTTAGTGAAAAAAAATTTGGGAAAAATTTTTGAATAAGTGGAAATTTTGCCATATATATATATATATATATATATATATATATATATATATATATATATATATATATGTATATGTATATGTGTCCGCGCGATAACTCTCGAACGAAGTATCCAATAGGTATTTACGAAATTTGGTGAAAATATTGGAAGTCCCAAGCCCTCGGATGAGTTCTTCAGCCAGACACATCGGATTACAGGAACATGGTCTTTATTCTTGCAAAAAATTAGTTTTTTGCCAAAATTTCACTTATTCAAAAATTTTTGCCAAATTTTTTTACACCATTTCAAAAAGGGGAAAAAATTACATAAAAAAGGTCTTTAAACTATTATTCTATGTCAACTAGTTTCCAAGAAAAAGTAATTTTTATAAACGGAAAATCGCTATGTTATGCAGGATGCTGCGACAGGGGTATTTTGATTTTGGTTCACTGGGGATTTCAGAACGCGAGGAACCACTTAGTTGGAAAAATCTCGCAGTGTCGTCTTCAAAGCTATTTATACTCAGATCATTTTTAAATTTGGTTTTAAGAAAAAATTCTTTTGTAATCTCAAGACTTGTAGAAAGAATGTTGTATATTTCGTTTTTTAATAAAATATTTATTTGCATAAAAAAAAAATAAGAAAAAAGTCGATGTTTTTTTGGTGAATCTCCCCTTAAAGTGGCCACAAACCAAATATTCTAAAATTATTGTTGATATAATATCATTACGTTTAATGATTCTGATATTACAATGAAGTATTTGAACTATAATTTGAAATAACAAGGTGTAGATTGTAACATACAAGTTTATTTAACATGTAACAATCAAAATAATTTTATTGTTAATCGATAATAATTTTCTGTCTTCCACAATAAATTAATAATACGATATTGTTGAAATTTTTTCTGATGGTACAATAATTATATGTTTCTAGAAAGGACATTCAAAATCAATAGTCAATTCCATTAATAACTAATTATAGTAATAGAAATAAACTGCTTGCGAAGTTATTTAAAACAGATGCTCAAAATTATATGCTGCTCTTTTATAATTTCAACTAACAATAGAGTATGAACAATATTAAATTATTAGTATTGTAACTACAGTGCAACCTGTGTTTATGTTTTATTTATTTACCACAATCAGAATTATTATAGATATTGTATAGCATAAAGAATTAAAATTTTTTAAGTTTTTAATAGTAACACAATCAAATAACTTTTAAAACACAAATGACTTTTATTATTAACAAATAAAGAAAAACATTAAACAAAATAATAAATACTATCTTTTAAAGTACCATTATAGAGGCACTATTTTACCATTAAAAATGGTGATATTAGTGTCACCGCATAATGTGTGTGAACTCAATGAATTGTAAATTAATAATGAATTGTTTTTAATTTTTAATAAATTGAATATTTTTATGTTTTTACAAAGATTTCTACAAATTAAATTGTTATTAAATTAATAACAAATATTTGTTTAAAAAATAAAAATTATTTTTGGAATGGTTTCCAATAACAAAAAATATGTTGGAACATTGTTTCGAACAGATATCGTATACATATAACAATACCTGAGATAATGGCCAATAGGTATGAAAGATCAGCGGTTAAATTTCTTTCACTTTTCGATTACTGAAAAATAATTAAAAAATCTAATTAAAAAATGAGAGATGACGAGATGAGAGACGTGAAATGCCGAAATATGTCACGTGTCGAATAGTGTCGAATAATAAAACTTTTGTTAGAGCTTCTCACATTTTTAGCAGATAGATGTTGCTACCCCGTTTATATTTAGCTCGGTATCTCCTTATAACAAATTCTATATTATTCCACGTAACGTTCTTACGAAACAAAATATTGATTTAAATAAATACTGAATAATAATTTCCCTATCATACTTTTTATGGTTTCTTTCTGAAAAAACTTCATTTTACAACGAGCGTAGGTATATGTATATGCTCGTGGTAAATACAAATAGGAAAACAAATTCCTCGGAAAGTATAAACATACACTGTAAAAAATAGGTTATAAAAATGTCTGAATTATTTAAAACCAGCCGCTTACCCCCACCCGATGATTTACCATCGACAACATTTCAGGATGTCAGTTAGTGTTAAAGGTTTATTAAATAAGATATTAGGTATTTATTTTAATAGCCATGGTAACAACATATATAAATAAATTGTTACCTCTATTTTCGCCAAAAAATTTTAAACTTGTAATTTCATTATTTGACTTTATTTGGCGATAAACCTCAATATTAAGACCAGGAAAAAACCAAACACAATTTTTTAACCAATCTTCAACATGTCGACCGGTTTCGGTGTCTCAAAACACCATTATCAAGACATGAAAATAAAAATCAATAAAAATAAAAAATGAAAAAATTTAAAAATTTTTTTCATAAACAAAAGAAACTAAAAACTTTTTAGTTTGGATCAAAACCAATCAAATCAAACAATGTCAAATATAGCAACTCGTTGGTGGCAAAGAAGGAAATACGTACATCACTAAAAATGATATACGAAAACGGAAATGTGAAACAACAAAACATCTGAAGACCAAACTTGCAATAGAGAACAGAAAAAGTAAAAAAAGAAAGGAAAAATCATTTTTAGAAAAAAACATCTGTAAAAGCCACAAATCGACTTATGAATCACCTATTCAAATTAGTTCCATTGACTTTCGTCTAAATCCATTGTCAGAAAACATGTTGATAAATCCATTTTGAAAAATATTTTTATAGGAAGAAAGGCAAAAAAATGTCTCATGTCACAATTGTGACACTCCAAATTGATTCGTCAAATATCGAACAAATTTTTTTTTATTTTTTTTAACATGGTAACATATTTTTAGAGAATATCTCTAACTTTAAAAGTGACGAATTTCCATACAAATTTTCATTCCTTATTTAACCTACTCAAGGGACGAATTTTCAAAAATCATTTCTTAGTGCTCACTCACGTTACATGCGGAACTCCTGTGCAAAATTTAATTCTTCTAAACCCAACGGTTTAGGCTGTACGTTGTCTGTCAGTCAGTGTTAGAGATTTATTAAGTAAATTTATAATAAATTTTATACTAGTAAAAAGGTGTAATTTTACACACTTGTATGAAAAATACACAAGATCGAATTTTGCCAATGTTTTTAACTTTTGACTAAGTTTCAGAGGGAAGTTTCAACGGTTATCATGGTAAAACTTGAGCCCGGGACTATGACCAAAAATTTATGATTACAGCCGATGAGATCCGGTTTCCGGAACCCCTCAAAATAGTGTACTTGCGGTGGTCACCGTAACTCATGATAGCTTTATCGTAAACTAAAAAACCAAATTGTTCTGCTAATAGCGAAGTATGGTTAGTGACTAAACAAAGAATTTAAAAAAAGAAAAAATTTAAATTTTTGGCAGAACTATATACAAAATCGTTCAATTATATTGGTACAATTTTCACTATGTATAGCCTTGTAAAATTAGTTGCAATCGCAGAAAAAAAAACGCCGTTCAATCACTAGTCAACGCTATTTTGAAGAAGTGTCAAAATTTCAATACGATTGGTACATTCATTTTTGGGAAATCATGTCGACCGATTTCAAAAATAGTATTTTGAGAAAAATGCGATTCAAGTTTTAAGTAGAGGCCAGTCTTTTCCGGTGAGAGGAGTTCCCAGAGACCTTCTTCTCTCCTAGACTTTTACTCCAACTGAATAAAATAAAAAAATGAGTTTTTTGAATTTTTTAAGAGGAGGTTTACTTGAGACTCGTTAAAAAAAATCGATTTTTTTTTTGCAGAAATTGGTAGCTAATAGTAGTAAGACTATGCCGATTCCAGCACAAATGGGTTTATTGACCCCTAGCCCACTGACCCACATTGTCCCGTTAACCCGCTATATTGACCTAGTCCGATTCGCCACAAGTTTACCCAGTTTTTTGACACCCAATTTTTGCATTTTAGTGAAAGCGAAACTTTTTAATTTGCATACACTGATTAATTTTGAATTTGAAAGAAAGTGAAATTTTTTTTGTAGATGAATGAATTTGTTGTTTATAAAAATGAATAAACTTTTTTTCTGTAACGACCTTGTGTAGGTTGAACGAACGAATGAATGAACTTTTTTTTGTGTGTCGTTGTAGAACTGGTTTTTGTACAAGTTTTTTATACAACATTGCGTACGTGAAGAATGTGTTGTACACATAACTGTTTGTCTCGTTTTGGATATCTGAAATTGAATAGGACAAGAAAAAATAAAAAAAAAAGATGTTTATAGTAAAAAATGATTTATTTATATACTTATTAATATACTTAATACATTTATATCTCTAAACTAAAATTATATAAAATATACATATAAAAGAATGATTTGAAAAAAGTGCACATTTTTCTTTCTATGTTATGTTTCTTATTCACTAAAATTAAACAAATTTTTTTTTGTCTTTACGATTGTACATATAATATATTGTTATTACTAACATTGTATACACATATTTATGAAAAAAAAATCTTATATTAAAACTTTCACATTACTCGTTAACACTGAATATTCAACTAATCTTTCGTGAATAATAAGACAGTATGCGGTAGTTTTTTCTGCCGGCGCTTCTTTAAATGTGAATTCTAATCGCAAATCAACTGGACCAGTTTTTAATGAATCATTTTGTCGACTAGCGTCAAATACCACAATGGGGGCTTTTGTACGAAATTCGTTGTATGTTAGCATCGGCTCCGAACGTCGTTGATAATATGCGTTTTGGAAATTTGTATACATATCATATAATTGTGCATATTTCATTCGATCAAAATCGGTTGAAATGTCATCATATGGATATACTTCAGAATTTAAAAACAGTTTTGCTTTAATTAATTTACAGTGGTCAAAATGACTAACCACACCAGTTGCAATATCTCTACGATTTGTCTGAAAAGCTAGTATTACAAATCTAGGCTTTTCTAATTGGCTCGATGTCTTTACTGTCCATGAGTGATCTGTTGCTTTTGGCAAAGATGGATATTCATGTAGTTCCCAACAACGAAAAGGTACCGTAATCATTTTATTAGTATTAATAATCTTCATGAGATGTAATTTTTGTTTATCAGAAACTGAAATGTGAGGCACTCTCCACTGAATTTTTAAAATTTTTACTTTAACATCTCTTCCATCTTTTTTTTTGGTATAACAATTTGTATCATCTCTTGAACGAATTAAAACTAGTTCATGTCTTGAATTTATCATAATTTTTTTATAATCTTCACAAAATCCAAAAATCATTTTTAGTGGTATAGATATTTGATAACTATAACTCCAATCTACTATTTGAAGTTCTTCACCTCCAGTCCACCCAGCAACAGCCAAAGATTTGCTTTCATTTCTGTTGTAGGAAATATAATTTTTAAGAGACGTACTAATAACAGGACATCTACATTTATCTATTTCTGTAGCATTCAGTTCATAACGAATTTCATCAAAAAGACTAACACCAAAGTTTCCACTAAGAACACAGTCTTTTGACTCGGCTGCTTTACTTTCATCCTCTTTTAAAACGACTTGAGCTTCAATATGGATATAGCTCTCAGATGGCAAAACATTAATATCGACCTGGTGAATAGGAATACGAATCTCGTCTCCGTACGAAAAGGAGTTCACATAAGGATTGTAAGAGTGTATTTCATTACGTGTTACACTGTCATCAAACAGTGGTTTTTCATCGATATTAAGAATATCCATAATTATGTTTCTTTAATTTTGAATCCTAATGATTTTAAAAATTCTCTATTTTCTTTGCTAAGCACACTTCTCTTCTTATTTACTTTCTTAGAAACACTGATCGACTGTTGTTTTGGTTGTTTCTTTTTATACAATAGTTTTGCATCTGAACTTAAAATTAACATTTTCAACCTCTCTTATTGATGTGAATTCTTAATGTAATCTCTTCACCATTAAAATTTACTAAATTATCGTCTTGATCAGTGATAGTCACAATTATTTCATCAATGTATTTTCTATTCATAGGAAAATATATTATGTTTTTTGGTGTTTCAATAATTTTATAACCAATTTTCACATCAGGGTAGAAAGAATATAAATGATGTGTTGTATTATTGTTTAAATAAGCTCCTTTTACCAAATTACAATTCACAAAAATAGCATTAATTGCTTGTATGCGAACAATTTCATCAGATGTATACTTTTTATTTGCTTCTAAGACGTTTGTTTTTGTAAAACCGAGTAATTTTCCAAACGATTCCTTTTCCGTAAACGTAATTTTCTCTGAACAATGAATTTCACTCTTTAAAGTCCATGTATTCACTTTTAAACTGAAGAATGGTTTTGGTTTTTGTGGTTTTTTATCTCCCTTTTTAGGTGCAGGTGGTGGAGGAAAAAGTTTGTTGAATTGTTTTAAAATTTCATCTTCAATTTCAACAACTTCGTAACATCCAGTTGGTAATGTAATTGTTTTATTACCTATGGTTATCTTATTACGATGCGTATCAATATTCGGTATTGAGTTGTATGAGAAAAATTCAATAAGCCCAATTTCATAGACCCCATTTGAACAATCTATCGGTGGGAAAAACTGTGCTTCCAATTTTGATGTATTACCGCTTAGTGCTATGCTATATGACATTTTTGATTTAAATATTTTTCGTAACAATAACACAGAAATATTAAACACAAATGGCCACAAATAACTTCATTAATTTTTTGATGAGTGTAATCGTTGTATAGAATGTTTTTACCAAGATATTTTATAAGTTCTTTCGGAGGGGGTAGTCCAAAAGAATCGTAATACAACTTTTTTTCTCCCTTTTTAAAATACGACACCCAATGAGATCCAGGCAAATTAGATGTTTGTAGGTTAATGATACCACTTTCAATTTTCCATGGTTTATGTGGTAGTTCATCTCTCATAAATACCCCCCTGAAGTATGGGATATTCCTCGCATAATAAATCAACTCTCTATTTGTTAAAGCCTTTTTAGGTAAAATATTTAAAAAACGATTTTTATGATTTTTTATAAATGTATCAAAATACTGTTGTTGTCAATACACATTTCTTTTATTATTTCCTAGTGTGTGTGGATTTAAGTATAACCCATATCCCTTTTTATATGGCTTAAAAACAATTGCTTTTCCTTGTTTCAAATTTAATTCAACTTCTTTATTATGACGTTTATTTTCTTCTAAAAATTCACGAGCTTTTTTAGCATCACTAATCGTTTTGGCGATACTGCTAACACCACCTGCTAAACTACCAACAGCGGAAAGCCCAGCAAGAAGAGGTATTAAAAATGGTAACGCTCCACCAATTTTTTTAGGAACCGGTAACACTCTTGGTATTGAAATATTTCTTTTTCCATATTTATGTACACTTCTTTTAGCTGCCAACAACGCATTTTTGATAATTTGATTAATATTTTTTGCATTTTTTTCTCTTAATGCTTTGCGAGACGATTGTATTATTTTACTTAGCGGAATTTTCTTTTTTGTTTTCACTTTCAGTTTCCCACCCATCTTTGTTTTAGCCTTCATAATGTTTGTCACAAACCAAGCTGCTGATTTTTCACCCAAGCTGGCGTCTTTTGATTTAACGCGTTCCCAAGCTTTTTCAATTAAACGTTTGTCGGCTTCCCTCCTTTCAAGTGAATCAGATGTTTTAGAATAAGCAATATCGTGTTCGAGACACGCTTTGTCTAGTTGATTTATTGGAATATCACCTTGATTTAAACGTTTCTGTAATTTTGTTCCTGGTCCACAAAACTTGTAAAATGGTAAATGAATCTCCACTGGTAATTTATCAATTAGTGTATTGAGTAAACCTTTTCCTTGAATATCTTTTAATCGACTGATTGTTTTTTTTGTTTGCTTGTTCATTTTTTACAAAAAAACTTAAATTTTTTAGTTTTACATATATGACAATTTTTTTTCAATGGTAAAGGTCCGTCACAATGATCCGACCACGTTGGTAAATTGTAGTGTTCGAAACAGTGTTGTTCTTCAATTCGTTGTTTCTTCGCAAATAAATAGTAAAACACTCGTAGACACATTCTTAAAAGTAAATAAACGAATAAATACTCGAGTAGACTTGTTCTGTCTCAGTATATTGTAAAAATGAAATTTGTAAAACAACCCGTGAGTTTAAAAGTAAATGAACGTATAAATACTCGTGTAGACTTGTTCTGTCTCAGTGTATTGTAAAAATGAAATTTGTAAAACACCCCGTCAGTTTAAAAGTGAATAACAACGACAATAAACTTTCTACAATTAATAATAAAAATTACCAACGACATAGTAAACTTTTTCCTAATACAGTAAGATGTATTATTGCTGCTCCATCTGGGGGTGGTAAAACGAATTTGATTTTATCATTGTTGGAAAGCAAGAATGGTTTATCGTTTGAAAATTTATACATATATTCAAAAACTTTACACCAACCAAAATATATGTGGTTAGCCGAGGTTTTGAAAAATATAGATGGTATTGGATTTTACACGTTTACGGAAAATGATGAAGTGATTAAGCCGAATCAAGTTAAACCTAATTCAATTGTTATATTTGACGATATTTCTTGTTCTGATCAAAGTAATGTAAAATTATTTTTTTCTTATTCCCGACATTTTTTAACAGATGTCATATATGCATGTCAAAGTTATTCAGCAGCCAGTAAACATCTATTACGAGACAATGCAAATGTTGTAATATTATTCAAATCAGATTATCGAAATACTTTTAATGCATATAGAGATCACGCGTTTTCGGATATGCCCTTTGAAAAATTTTCAGAAATGTGCAACAAGATTTGGGAAAATAATCCATATGGTTTTTTGTCAATATTCAAAGAATGTGGACTTAATGATGGACGTTATCGTAGAGGAATCGATGAATATATAATATTGTAAAATTTGTAATATTACTTCAAACAGAGATCAGATCTTTAAGAATACACTTAAAAAATTTTCAATCTACTCCAGAATTATGGATAAAGAATCAGTAAAAATTAAAAGAAAAATTATTGAAACCAGCAATGCTATTCGAAATAAATATTTAAACATAAAACGAGGTCGTTTAGAAATGGAAAAAAATCTTAAAGATTTGTACAAACCGCTTACAGAAGATTTACAAAAGATTGGTGTTAGGAAAGTGGATATTGAAGATGATAGTGAAAAAAGCAAGAATGGAAAACTTAAATTAGAAAAAAGTGAAGATGAAGCAGAAAGTAGTTTTAATGAGTCTTTTGTAACACCTAGAAAAGATTTAGATGATAAAGATACATTATTATCACCACAAAGTTCGAGCAAAACTATTGAATCACCTCAGAATGTCAGTTATGGTAAACTTTCTAGAAAGTACATGAAGAGTGTGTTATCAAGGAAAGGTCACGACAAAGGAGATTTGGGAATAAGATTTGATCAAAATGAATGGAAAATTGGTAAAGAAAAAGTATTTTTTGATTCAGATGATAATTTAACTATTAAAGATAATGTATATAAAGGAACACCCGGTTTATACGAACTATTATTTAAAAAAGTACCAAAAAGATACACTCAAAATGATTTAATAACTTACAAACAAATTCTTGAAGATACAAAAGCAACAGATGATTTGAATATGAATACTTTTAAATACAAAAATATTTTTCGCAAGTTGTTTGCCAGTCAAAAAGGAAGTGGGATGTCTGATTTAGCTTTTAAGCGGCTGCATAAAACCAATTTTATTTATTACGATAATGTTAACGATCTTGTAAGTCGCCTAAAATTACTTTTTTTCGCTAGAGAAGCGGGAAATTCATTTTCGGAAAATCAATTTCATGAAATAGTCCAACAATTACGTGAGTTAGATATAATTGAATAAAAAAAGTAAATAATATGGACCCGAGAGAAGTTTTATTTAAGAAAGGAAAAGTGCTTATTATTGTTGTAATCAGCGTGTGTGTATTGATTGGAATAAGTACATGTTTAATAAACTGGGAGTGTCAAGACACGTTGACCCAAATTGATGATGAGTTTAATAAAAATCTTTCAAGAAAAATTGACGAAAATTTCAACAGAACTGTTTTATTTTTATTACAAAGTTTTCAAAATGATAATGTTGATTACGTAATTACAAAAATGTCAGAAATGGATGCAAAAATTCAAAAAATAACAAATTTAACTAGTGTATTAATTAACCAAAAAACAGAAAATCTAATAAAACTAATGAACAATATTTCTAAAAGTATAAAGTTGAAAATTGACAATGAAAAAGAGTATATAATAAAGTTGTTGCAGTCTAATGTAAATTATCTACGTGGAGAAATTAAAAAGAACACACATCAAAGTAATCATGAGCAAAATAGACATCGTGAATGAATTACATAAACCAGCTAGAAGAAAATTTAAACGACGTAGAGTAAGAATGGTTGGAATAGATGAACAATGGCAAGCTGATCTTTGTGATATGTCACAATTTGCAAAATATAATAAGCAATATAAGTTCATTTTAACTGTCATCGACAATTTTTCGAAACAAGCGTGGTGTGTACCATTAAAGACCAAAAGGGGAGAAGAAGTAGCGAAAGCTATGGAATCAATTTTTAAGCTTAATCGAAGCCCGGCCCTGATTCAAACAGACAAAGGCTCAGAATTTGTAAATCCTCATTTTAAACGCTTAATGGAAAAATATGGTATTAAACACTTTTCAACTTACTCAAATTTAAAAGCAAGTATAGTCGAAAGATTTAACAGAACTTTAAAAAACTTGATTTGGAAACAATTCAGCATCCGCTCTTCTTACAAATGGATTGATATACTCGATGAATTGGTGAAACAATATAATAATACTTACCATAACACTATTAAGATGAAACCAGCTGAAGTCAATTCAAAGAAAATCGAAGAGCAGTTACGACATACCGTTTATAATTACAATCAGTATCAAAATAAAAAACAACCAAGATTCAAAAAAAATGATCATGTTCGTATTAGTAAATTTAAAACTACTTTTGAAAAAGGTTATACATTCAACTGGACTCCTGAAATTTTTAAAATTTCTCAAGTACACAAAACTGATCCAGTCACATATTCGTTAATAGACTATGAAAATAAACCTATAGAAGGCAAATTCTACGATTTCGAGTTGCAAAAAACCAAGAACCCGTCTTTATATCTAATTTCCAAAATTATTAAAAGAAAGGGTGATTCAGCACTGGTGAAATGGTTGGGTTTCAAAAATCCTACTTGGATTAAACAAGATGACATACTATAGTTAAATGTAATAAAAAATTATATGTATTTTTTTTTTTAATAAAGAAAGTAAAAATAAAACAAGACTTTTTTTATTTTCCAGTTTTATTAAATCAAATATTTACAATAAAATTATAAATAAATGTTACAAGTGTTTCTTAAAATCGACTGAAGAAAAACGCTCATTTGTTTTTTTTTCAGTCTCACAATAGTGTTTTATAAAATTACAACTTAAAGTAATTAAAATTAGTATTTAAAGTAATGCTTCAACATAGACAATGTTTTGTTCCTGAATATACACAATTTCATTGCGCTGACAAGTGGTCCCCATATTATAAGAGGATTTTTTGGGGGTAATGAACCCCACTTTATAAAACCCTCCTTTATCAAACCCTTAAATTTTATACCAAATTTTTATGTAAGTATATATATGTACAAGTACTTATCTAACATAGTTACAAACAATGACCTGTGCATTTTACAAGAGTGTAGTATTACAATATTAAATAGTAATTATTGTTGTAATGTGTCTTTATGAAACCATGCTAAAGTAGTCATTTGTCCGTTTATCAATACACGTTTATCATCTTCGGCTGACAAAACTTTTTTATTAACTTTTATTGTAAAAATATTATGATACTTTGATCGTATTAAAGTCATTTCTCTGTACAATATATTATTGTAAAATAAAGTATTTAAATAATCATCAAACGTAATTTTCGATAAACAAGATTTTGAAACACCTTTAGCACGTTTATCTACAATATCATCTAACGTAATATATGAATACATTTTTGGTCTCAAACCACAATAACAAGTTATTATTTTTCCACTTAATTCGTCTTTTAATAAACCAAATTTCTTTTTATTGACTTTCGGAATTCCAAATATATTATTATCATCATAACCTGATGTATCAAAATAATTCAAATTGTTTTTCATAACTTGATATGGATTTATATTTTCCAGTCCAATTAATAGGGAATCTGTGTCACTGTAAAGGAGTTTAACTTTATTTTCAAAAATATTCTTAAAAACATCATAATATAAATAGTACATATGATACTTTGATAACTCTAAAATTGTCCATCCCACGTATATTGGTCTATTATAAAATATTTCGTCTCGAGTTTGTTCAATTAATACTAAATTTTCTGCTAAAATAGTGAATTTTTTACACCGTGGACTACAAATCATTTTCCTAGCACCATATCTTCCATCCCATTTACAACAAAGTTTATTATTACACCGTTTTCGTAATGATTCTATAGATTTTCCAAATATAGCATTTAAAATAAATTTAAAAAAATTTGATTCAAATTTTGTTTTAGATTGTCCTCTCAACTTTGCATTTAATTCAATATAAGCTCTGAGCCAAAAGGAGTGTTTGAATCTTAAAACCCTATGTATTCGTTCTAAAACTAATCCGTGTCTTAAACATTGTTTTAAATTTCTTATGTGTGTTATATAATTTTGTTTACGTTTAAAGGAACCGATAAGTTTAGGTATATGTGACTTTGATGAAGGAGGTACAAACTTTTCCGGACAAAATGGAAAGTCGTTATGCTCGTCGTGTAAATATTCCGGGTAAAGCAAATCAACTTCGAGAACATACCCAAAATTCGGATCTAGTTCATCAATTTTATCTAAATCAAAATTTTCTACATCTAACCATTCAAAACCTCCATATGGCAATGGAAAATTTGACATGGTAAAACCATAGAGACTATTAGCATCATAATACATAATATATTGTTCCTGTTTAGTTTCATCATAAAGATTACCCATATACGGATTATTAGCTTCAAAAAATCTTGTAGAAACAAAACAATTCCCGCCCCTTATGGAAGTTTCAAAAAAGTTTAATATGTCTATGTCTGTAATAAGTTCAAGTTCCACATCTGTAAATTTTAGCATGGCATCAAAACTAAATCCCGAAAGGGAAAACGAATGACAAACGTCCAATTTATACGTGTTATAACAAAGTTCTCGAAAATTTTCAAATATATCAGCCATAAGCAAAACATCCGTTTTTAAATATAATTCTGTATATTCACCTAAATTTTTTATATTAAAATGTTGCCATACAGTCTGTGCATGTATATAATCTTCATCTGTAATTTCTTCATCTTTTATATCATTAAAAAAACAATGTTTTGGTGGAAGCTGTGTTTCTTCTAATTTTTCAATACTATCTACATATGAATACGGGTATACACCCTTCCTAATTAACAAGTTAAAATCCTCTTGTTGAGAAAAATGTTGTTTTAAAATTGTAAATTGATGAGGTTCTAATGTTTTAGCAAGTTCATCTAAAGACGAATTCAAAAATTTATAAGAATCTAAAAATCGTACATAAACACTACCAATTTTTTTTTGTATTGCTATATACTTTTGCGAATTAATTGGAATGGCATATATGTTCTCGCTCGAAAAGTTAAGCTCCTTCAAGAATAAATGAAAATCATATCCGCTACCGTTATGAAAAAAAACTGGTATAAATCTCGACACCTGGAGTGCAAGATTACAATCTCTGTGACTAGCTCCCCTAAAATTTGGATTACCGGAACAGTCAAGTCTATTGTGATCGCGACATTTTACATCACCCTCTAAGAATGGCTTGTCACATATCCAACAGGTATTTGCATTTTGAAAATCAATTTCATTTTGTTCCGACATTACAATAGGTGCATTTGTTTCTAAAAATTGTTCAACACATTGAGCTAGTTCATAAATTTTTTTTATAAAATGTTTACCTGCCATTGGTCCTATATAACTGTGGTAAAAATTAAGATTTGGATTAAAATGACAAACAACTTGCATACCTATTGCATATGGTACATGGTATTCAACTCGTTCCTCATATGGTGCATTAGGATTTGGTTTGCATGTGCTAATTTTTTGCGTTAAACATTCAAAGTCGGCCATTACAATAACTGGTAGCTTGAGTATGTGCTTAATATTTTTAAATTTTAGAATATTTTTACCTTTTTCAGGTAAAACTGTTTTAACTGCATCAACGAGTTTACACTTTTCTAAATGACTGTTTAATGATGTGTTAGAAGTGAAATAATTTAAACATCTTTCACATATGTACTGTTTATGACCATTCTGTGACAATTGTGAACCACACAAACGTGCTAGGTTCTTAATTAAACAATAATGAAAATTATTTTTATCAGAAATTAATAATAAGTTAACATGTATATTTTTTCTGTTTTTTGTAAAATAGATAGGTCCACAAATACGTGAATTTTCGTTAAGAGTGTAAACATTGACAGACACTGGATTTTTTGATTCAAAAGTTGCTATGTCTTTAAAAGTTACTGGAAATGAAATGTTTTCCAAATTAAAAATTTCTCTAAAATTTTTCGGGTAATTTGAAACCCGATTTGGATTCCTTTTTTGAGGATAAATATGAGCTAATATTGACCAAATGAAACAATATTCGTCATTATTTTTTACATTTATTACAGAATTTGTTCTAAGAATTTTCTTTGGTAAGGGGATATATGTTCCTCCATTTAATGGGTCATTTTTAGCCAAATTTAATTGTAAATATAAAATTCTATTTAAAGTTTTTCCACTTTCCCGTCTTTCAAATTCATCCATTTTTGTAAGTATACCTTGTAAATGTTCTTCATATACAATTGAAAGATCGTCAGATAAATTTAAAGTAGTTAATTTATTTTGAAAATAAAAATCGTCAAGTATTTCTCCTTGATTTTTTAAAAGTTTATATTCACAGCATAGGGTAAAATTTATTTTTACAGATTTGTATTTGTTAATATATTCATTGTATTTTGCCTGAATTAACGGAAAACACTTTTCAAAAAATTGACTTACTGTTTTTATCCCTTGAGTATTTAAAATTTTCCCAACAAAAATTCGGTTATTGAAGGTTTTGGTGACTTGTGACCAGCATAGAGGAGCTGTTGATGTACTCGGTTCGGAAATTGTGTGTGTTGTTTCTCCATGTAACGCATTTGATGGTCCAGGTAAATTGTTTGTTGATTGTTCTGTTTGAATAGACGTGGAGTCTGAAAATAATATAAATTAGTAAAACATTCTTTATTAAAGAGACTATTGTTTCTTACCAGTAGTTTGCTCCCATCTACGTTTAACTGCTTTCTTCATTGTATACGATCCAAATACGACTGAAGATTAAAGGAATGATTGTTTCTTCCAATTCCAGAAGGTCCAGGAAGGATTTCCAAATTTTCTAGTGTCTCCTCAGGTAGTATTGGCACTTCTAGCTGAATTGAAGGTGAAACTAAGAATAAATATAAAATAATTAAAATTTTAAAAAAGAAAAAATCAATTTTTCTTACCTTCGTTTTGTTCCAAATCGACAATTTCTATTATATCTTGACTTTGATATATTTCACTGTTATTATTTTCAAATATATGGTAAGGTGATCTATTTGGTGATATATTGAAATATGTTTCCTGTGAATCGATACTAACGTCTGATTCACTGCCGTCATCAGAAATAATTATGGTTTCTCTATTATAAATATTTTTTGGTGAATAATCAAAATAAGAAATAATTTTACAATTTCTATATAAATGATGTTCGCGCACATGTTTTTTTACTTCCTCGGATGGTTTAAACTCAGTTTCTAATATATTACGGATTTCATTATTACGTGAAGGGTATAAATTTTTTTGAAAATCTGTGTGTAAAACAAATTTTTTCCATACATATTTTATATCTATCTCTGGTGAATCTTTTTCAATAATTTTTATATAATCATTTGTTTCTAAACCGTTAACTAAACAAAACATTGCGTCTTTAATAAATTCTGGAGTAGAGTATCTAATTTCTGGGTAATCTTTTTTAAAATATAATAAATAATCAAATTTAACAGAGTGATCTTTTGCATAAGGGTAAATGCTTTTTGTAAACTTGCAAAAATTATAATTGTCGCTATTTTTGGTGTTTCTATATTTATTATATAAATAATTATTAAAAATTTTAAGTAAAGAAAGCTTCACATCTTCACACAGACACATTTTTCTCGGAATACATTCTTTAAAAATTTCTAAATTTGATAATTCATCATCTATTATTTCATTTTCCCAATCCATTTATAAAACCCTATACAAGTATAACCTATTTAAACAAGTACAAGCCTATTTAAATAATCAAAATAGATGTATATAAACTAACCCTACGTATAATTTAAGAAATTAAGTTACCTTAAAAAATTATAAACACAGTAATAATATAAAAAATTATAACAGCAGTGAACCACCGATAGCACAAAACACACAAAAAATTATATTTCACTAAGAAAGACTTGATCAAAATTTTATAAATATGGTTGAAAACAGTATCTGCAATCATATATATACACTTAAAATTGAAAAAATGGAGACTTAAAATCGAAATAGTGGAGGCATACACAATCTAATTTTAAAACAAGTTAACTTGACCCAATTTTTAAAAAAATTTCTCTTCCATATAAAGTTAGAATTTATTAAAAAATGTTGTCTTTTTTACCTTGAAAAGTTTATTTGAGAATATTAACCCGTCTGGTTTTTTAACTTTCAAATAACCCACATTACAATAATAAAAAAGCATACAAGCGACTTTTAAATGTTTAACTATCATCTTCTTACGTGTGGGAATTGATTCAAAAACTTATATCAAATGTTACATCATTCCATTTAAAACATGTTTTGGAAATAAAAAAAATTATCTTCTTAATATTCATTTTATTAAAATATCACCTTGAAAAAGTTTATTTCAGTTTATTAACACTATACAGTGGAAACTCGATATTTCGTCACTTGATATTTCGTTATATTCTTTACTTCTAAAAAAAGTTCGTAGTGACGTTGTTTTTCTAATTAACTTTTTAAAAACTAAATATAAATAAATATGGAATGTATCCTAACTAGTTGTACAAATTCCGTTAAACAAAAAAATACTCAAAATAAAGGGATGGCTTTCTTTAAATAAGTAAAAATATTTTATTAATTTTTCGATATCTATTTTCGATAATTAGAGTTCGATAATATATTATATAAATTTAGAATGAGTAAAATTCGTCTATTAATAATCCACCCGAACATGAGAAATTATCGGACGCCTACTGTATAAATTTAGAAATTATACATAAATTTAAAAACTCTCATTAAAATAAAACGTAGGTTGTAAAAAAGGAATAAAAATCTTCTTAAAATTACATAACCAATTTCAAAAAAAATAATTGACATTAAATTTTATTAACATAAGAATATTAAAATCTTTTAAACTGAGAATATAAAAAATAATTGGTTTTATGACAATAATTTATTATGGAAAGTGTTCAGTAGGTTTACAATTTAAATGAATATAGTACTCGTGTGATGTGTTTTTATTGGTATTTCTATAAGAGTTTATTTTAAACTTTCTAGTTTTTTTTAGGTCAGGTGACATTGAACTACACGTGTATATGATTTAACAAAGAATATCATTACCACGGATTTTTATTTAAAAATATAAAAACGCTATTAAGAAGTGACATTAATTTATAACCAGGCTTAAAAATGAGTGGATTAAAATAATTTAATACATGTACATTGAAAATAAACGATTTTTCTTCTTACATAAAGGCCAAGGTCAGACGTTGGCTTATTGCTTAATATTGGAAAGGAAACATTTTCCTGGAGAAATTTTCGTATATAAATGTTCGCCGAAATCAGTTTTATTTTCAAACATACCAAATCGCGCACAAGAAATACAAAACAATGGCAGAAGCGTTTATTAATCTTAATAAAACAGATGATAATGTTACACCAAGCAAAAATAGAATAAAATCAACTACGACAAATTTTAAGCTTATTTTAAGTTCAACATACTTTCTTAATTTAAGTCAAACTAAATCAATCGAAGTTGGTGTGCTTGCAAGTGAAGAATTTCGTGTAATTATAAAACTAAGTGGTGGAAACAACTGTCAAACTATTTACTTGGAAAAGGCACAGTTCGACAAAATTTTCGATTTTCGTGAGAAGATTAATGATTATTTTTACACAGACTCCCCGCAGGATTTTTGTGAAAATTTAAGTGATGTAACCGTTTTAAAAAGTGAAATTTTTGGAAAAAATGTAAAAGTGATTAAAATTTTTAATAAAACGAATTGTATTATGTTTGCGATGAAAACATTTCAAGAAATGGAACGGTTAAAGGGTGTAATAGATACGCAAGTGTTAAAACTGAATAGTTTGTACATATACAATTACTACAAAAGTCTCCTGGAATTTCTTAAAAATAATCACTACAACAACTTGTGTACAATAAAATTACTTGAGAATTTTGCACAGACTGAAAGCAACATGAATTTTAAACTATTTATTTTAGAAATGATTCATTATTATCCTTTAATGTTTATTAACAATTATTATTAAATATTAACGTAATTGTAAAACTTAAAGTCATTTTTTACTGTATTAAAAAAATTTATAATTAATACATATTATATGTGCTTAATTGCCATTTTGTTGTAATAACAAACCTTTTTACAATAAATAATAATACAATTTACGTATTTTGTTGATTTTTTTAGCAACCATCCCTCCCTAAAGAAAAAATTATATATAAGATGAGTATGTGAACTTTTTATTAGTTGTTCAATTTTTACTAAGCTTTGTTAAAATTACAATGGAACAGTTAATAAAAAACAAATTTGACGAATTCAAGTTTGATGTTGAAAGAATTATTGAAAATCGTATAAAAAGTAATTTAACATCATTCGAAAAGAAGTTAAGTTATGAATTTCGTGATTTGTTAACAAACAGATTACAGATTTTAGAGGATCAATTTGCTAAGCTGAAGAGTGATTCGATTTATAGAGTTGAAGAATACGAAAAAAGAGTCTATGATTACATCGCAAATCAAATAATTAAAATAAGATCTGATTTACAAAACAACATTGATCAAAGTGTTAGTCGTATTAATGGTGAAATTACAAGGTTGGAAACAATTTGTGTAACTCA
The DNA here is from genome assembly GCA_035578155.1 of Brachynemurus nebulosus. Lineage (NCBI taxonomy): Eukaryota > Metazoa > Arthropoda > Insecta > Neuroptera > Myrmeleontidae > Brachynemurus > Brachynemurus nebulosus. Next base: position 14,878,347 of record JAPWDM010000014.1, on the reverse strand, counting down.
AAATCAACGAGAATTTCAAGCCATTTCTTCCCTTCCTTTGGAAAAGCAAAGAGAGTTTATAACAAAATTAATTGAAGATAAAATAAGTAATTTAAGAAAAGCAAACGAAGAAAATGTTTCCCAATGGCGGAAACAGTTTGAGGAATTGTTAAACGATTTTTCAGAAGAATTTAAAGGTTTTAAACATCATATGAGATTAATTTTAAGAGACTCGATAGCAGAGAGTAAGACCAGTTACTTTCAAGTGATTGATGAAAACTTTACAAATTCCTTGGCAGAATTAAAAAATCGTATTGACAGTGCTAAACGAGAACTATTAGTACTTAAAAAAGTAAGTCAATCAGAAAATTAATAGTTGAAATTGGAAAGTGTTAGAATAAACATCATGCTGCCAGATTATTTAACTAATGCAGAAAATTCTGCTAATCAGAAAACAATTGGGCAAGAGCTTGATATGATTTTTACTCGAGAAAATTTCAAATTATTTCAACCATTGGTGGAGTTTATGTTTAATTTCAAACAAGAAGTTTTGGATAAAAAACGGTATTTCATTGATGATAATTTTGTCTCATTTGGTCGAGAATTCAATAAAGAAATAAAAAAAGAGAGCGAAGAATTACTCTTCGATATATTAAAACAGTGTAAAGAAAAACTTAACCTCTTAGAAGAAACCGTATTGGGTGACCTAAATAAAATTAAAACAGAGAAGTGAGGGTATTTGAAATTATATATAAACAACTTAAATACAGGCTTTGACACGATAACGTTGATTGTTTTTTTAACGAGACAAGTTACGTAAATTTTTAATTTTTTTTTGTGAAAAGTTTAATATTTTAAAAATGAACAAATTGAGTGAGTCAATTTTTATCGACGTACAAGGGTTCCGAGGAAAACATGGTGACTTTGTTTTAAAAGAATTTGCCCTGTTAAAGGACCAGGCAATAGTGCACTTAATTTTAAAACCGCCGTACGACTGGGAAATTTTGCCGAGCAAATACAAAAATGCGAATTTATACATAAGCAGAAATGTGCACCAATTATATTGGCAGGAAGGATATGTTCCCTACGACGAGGGAATAAAAAAAATTCAAAAAATTATCGAAGACAATCTTGGGTTGGGGGATATAATAATAGTCAAGGGAGAAGAAAAGTGTAAATGGATGCAAAACATATTCAATTGTAGTGCGGTAAACATAGAGACAATAACCACTGATAAACACAGTGATGGAAGTGAAATGACATGCATAAACCACAGATACACGATTAATAAAAGATGTGCATTCAAAAACGTTCAAATTTATAAAAAAACACTAGAAAGTTTGTGATTTTAAAAAAAGTGTATATTTTTTTTATTGTATATATTTTCTATTATTTTATTTTTTTATTTATATTTTAAGATAATTTATTAGCGATAATTTTATGTATATATTACCAATAAGTTTCTCAAATTATTCTTTTATATGTATATTTTATATAATTTTAGTTTAGAGATATAAATGTATTAAGTATATTAATAAGTATATAAATAAATCATTTTTTACTATAAACATCTTTTTTTTATTTTTTCTTGTCCTATTCAATTTCAGATATCCAAAACGAGACAAACAGTTATGTGTACAACACATTCTTCACGTACGCAATGTTGTATCAAAAACTTGTACAAAAACCAGTTCTACAACGACACACAAAAAAAAGTTCATTCATTCGTTCGTTCAACCTACACAAGGCCGTTACAGAAAAAAAGTTTATTCATTTTTATAAACAACAAATTCATTCATCTACAAAAAAATTTCACTTTCTTTCAAATTCAAAATTAATCAGTGTATGCAAATTAAAAAGTTTCGCTTTCACTAAAATGCAAAAATTGGGTGTCAAAAAACTGGGTAAACTTGTGGCGAATCGGACTAGGTCAATATAGCGGGTTAACGGGACAATGTGGGTCAGTGGGCTAGGGGTCAATAAACCCATTTGTGCTGGAATCGGCATAGTCTTACTACTGCTAATTATGTGTAGAATATGTTCCCAAAGTGATTTTGCTGAAAATAATTTAAGGGAAGGTTTACTACATTTTTGGAACTGGTGGACACGATAACTCAAAAACTATTCGATGGATCCTTTTTTTTAATTTTTTATTTTAAAGATAATTCAATTCTTCGGCACCTCTACCTAAGTTCGATACACTTTCAATATTTTTTTATTTTTAAATTTACTTTAAAGAGCGAAAAATAAGACAAAAATCGTAATCAAAAGTTCAAACATCCGCCATTTTTTTTTCTTTCAGCAATTTATTGATATTATAGGTAGAGGTGCCGGTACTTTTCATATATTTTATAAATCTTTTTTGTTTTTGGATTTCGGTGGTTTATTACCGGCGCTAGGATGTCCACCAACAAGGCATTGGATTTTCGGATCGTCACACTGCACTATCTATAAAATGGACACTTTTTTATATTTTTCCTTGAAAAATTTTTTTGTGTAGTTTAATACTTAATAAATATGTGCACAAAATTTGAAATTGATATTTACTTCCGTTCTTGAGAAAAAAATTTTAGAAAAATACATAATTTTTAAGGACTCTCGAGTAAACCTCCCCTAAAACCCACGTAACTCCTTAAAAACACTGTTTTTTCCCGGTACACGAATAGTAAGTTTTAAAACCTTATACGTTTCTCGAACATTTGTCTTTCCTATTTTTTTATAGTGTATGGTTAAAGCAAACATTTTCCTTTCTAGAAAATATTTAAACGCACGCAGATCAGTTGGGAATCTTAAAAATGTTTTTATTTATCTGCAATAATATTTCCATTAAAATTTGTCTCTGATATTAATATTAAAATCTGTTAACAGAACATTAAACTGGGTGGAAATTTACTACCTACACAAACAGAAACAAAGAGAGAGAAAAGTAATTAAGAAAAACAGGTTTTCAATGTTTGTTTTTACTAATTGCATTTATAACAACTTTTTAAAGAAAAGACACGAAGAAAAGGATTTGAAAAATGAAAGTTTGTTGTTAAAAGGCGAGGAAAGATTTTTTTTATTTTCTACATAATTAGAGTCTGAGCTCATTTTATTTTTATTTTCCTTCGTGTTACATTTTTTACAAATATATCACTAACACCTACTGTGTTCTTCTACTTGCTGTAGCTGATGTAAGTACACAAGAGCCACGATCTGTAGCTGATTGTATGAGATATAAATTAATCCCACCTGATGTCATATTTCCTACATTTAAATGACAAGGTCAGTACGGTATTAATCACCTATGTATCTGTTATAGGTAAGATATATTCTGTATTTTGTTTTTTATTATTTCATAAATAATCACCAATAGATGTACCAAATGTTGTTCATGTTCATGTTTAAAAATATATTTCAATAGATGCGATGGTTTGATAAACGTAAAAGAAAGGTATGGTCAAGAATAAATGGATGTTACACATTAAACCAGAATTTCGCAGCAGCTAGAGATTTTGAAATAAAATATAGAACATTTACGTATATTTTTCACGGCTTATCATAAAAATCGATAAATATATTCGATAATTCGATGTAACATGCATATGTGTTACTTTGAAGGTTAGAATTCATTGATTTTGCATTGTAATTTTTTGTTCCCATAGTTATGTCTGATTATGGTAAATTAACCGATTAAAATATAGGTAAAAAAATTACTTCTTTAATTTTTTTTAAAATTAATTGTAATCAGACTAAAAAGTAGAAAATAAATTAAAGTAAAAAAAAATGTTTTTTAAGAAAAAGCTTTTATTTAAAAATGGGCTAAAAAAAATAAAATAACTTTTGAGTGAAGTTTGAAGCAATATGCAACATAATTTATAAAAGCTTGAGGCGTTTAATTAAGATTGGTAACTACTGAAAAGTAAAATAACTACAGTTATATCCAAAACAGAAATACCTAATTAATGATAACGCCTCAAGCTTTTATAAATTATGTTGCATATTGCTTCAAACTTCACTCAAAAGTTATTTTATTTTTTTTAGCCCATTTTTAAATAAAAGCTTTTTCTTAAAGAACATTTTTTTTTTTTACTTTAATTTTTATATACCTATATGATATCTATATTGTTAATGTTACAAAAGTCATACTTTGTGAAATCTAGAAAATTTGAAATTTGGTTACATTACATCCAATAGTTTCGTAGAAATTCAGTTATAAACATGGGCTGTTGTAAAAGAAGAATATATGTAAATAACAATTTTCAAACGCTTTTACTGCAAAATTGTAATAAAAATGTCACACTTCATGCACTTACTCCTTCAATTATGATCAATAAGTTTGTGCGTGTGTGGGCAACCTTTAAGGTCCGGCAACATAAGAGGTTCCTCTTAGCAACAAAGGAAACATATGGGCACAAGAGAAATTTTTTATTGGAAAGTAGTTCTGGTATTGAGAAATTTTTTCTTCTTTTTTTGCTCATCACAATTATTTTTAGTTTTTAGGGAAAATGCGAAATGACGTTCCGTTTCTTTTTTTGCTTTGGGAGAAAAATGGACTCCTAAAACGGAAGCACTTATATCAGAATCGTTTCAGGGCGCAAAAACTGTAGCTACATCTCTAGTTGTCAGAAAAAGTACCAAAGATTATTCCTAACAAAATGTTTGCATCCAAATTTCCAAAGAAATTGTTATCTTTTTTTGTTATTCGTATAAACTCAATCGTAAGCGTATAACTTGTAATCTATTAACTTAAGAGCTATTTCTAGAAATAAAAAAAATCGTCTTTTTTTTAATTTTTCAGTCTTGATGCGCAATAAAAACAATATTGTAAGAAAATTTTCCGAATTTTATTAAAAAAATATTATATCTTGGATTTCCTTTAATTGAAAATTTTGATCATTATATATAAATTAGGAACCTATGTATACCTATTTATAATTAAGATGCTCTTGGAAGTTCTAGATCAAACGTGATTAATTAAAGATTCATGGTTTATTTTCCATTGATTTTTTTTTTTTTTATTTGAATGACATTCATATAACCTCATCATCGCATGGTAGAGGTTATACGGAAAACTTAATAAATATTTGCGCTTTAATATTACATAAATAATACAGATAATATGAAATTTTAATGACTGAATCTATCTGGGTAAATCGTAATTATAATATATGAATAATTATTTGTATTAATAGTTAAATCACGATCGTGTTCGTGTTATATGCCGTACAATGTTAATTTAATAAATAAATAAATTAAAAAAGAAACATATTATAAAATCAACAATTCAAAAGTACAATGTTAAATGCAAGTTTTTGTTCCTTTAATGGAACTAATGCGTAATTATAATGTTCAAATCTATTTAGCGAAGCGAATCACATTAATATTTTTTTTCTTTTTATTACCCTCAAAACCAAAAATTTGTTTAAAAAAAAGTTTCAAATTGGAAAGACTGGAAAAACTGAAGAAAAAAAGAAAACAAGAAATTGTGCCTAAAAATTTCATACATTTATTCCATAAATTTCAAAAATTATTACAAGTATAGTGAACTAATACAACTACAACAATCAAATATATATTTTTTACATAAATAGATATATGAGAAAAAACCGAATTGAGCGATCGAAAACCAATCATACCGTGAAAAAGCTTTATTTACAAAAGAAGATCCAATATTATACTAGCGTTTCTCAACCTTTTTTCAATCACGGCCTGGTAAAATCTCATATGCATCTCTAAATGCATATTATGACGACTATCAATTTTCTAAATTACATTTTTATTTAATTTGGTTATTGTTGTTCATTTTCAACAATTAAGTCAATGTCTCTACTTAATTTTGTTTTCTAAAATATTACTGAATTTATGGATACGAATTTGCTATATATTTTGTTAATTACCTAAGAATAATCATTACCAAATTCCCTACCAGGCCGATTAACTAAAAATTTCCAAGAGGATTCGCATGAAAAAACTTAAAAATTTGAGTATTTTTTTCAAAAACAGAAAACACTTCGATTTATTTAACGATGAAGTTTAATAAGCTCAGTAGTCAAAACTGATATAATAATTATCTCATGGCTGTACGTATGGGACCCAAAACCCATATAGAAAGGAACACTGTTCGGGCCCCATAACACTCGTATAAAATTATTCTATACTCATAAAGTCAATCAATTATTTTAAGTATTTTTAGATACTCAACCTTCAGGTTAAATCACTTCCAGGCAGTGTTAACTGTAACAGTTCCAACAATATGTACACGGAGAGAAAATTCCTATAAAAATTACTGTGCTCAACATTACAATCGACGTGTAACAGGCGAACATATTCAATTTTGTACGGAAAAAATTATAATTTTTATAATTTTTTCCGTACAAAATTTAATATGTTCGCCTGTTACACGTCGATTGTAGTGTTGAGCACAGTAATTTTTATAGGAATTTTCTCTCCGTGTATATTAGTACAAAAGCTAGTAGTTATTAGAGGCGAAAAGATTTCCCAGTGCTGCCACCATGGTATCTTAAACTTTGTACAATAGGAATATCTACTGGCTTACGATATATAAGGATAATGATTAATGTGGTATAATCTTTACTTGTTTGATAATGATCGTATTGATCGAAACATGTTACAAAATCTTAACTAATGAGTAGGTGATATTTTTTTTCAAAGTAAAAAATTTCATTGATTGTAGATATATTATACACTAATGAAAACTTCACTCAGGAGCTTTACCAGCTTGATCAAGGGGAGGAATGCCAACGGCTCATGACCCCGAGAATTGAAAATATATGCTAGATATTATTTAGTTTTGAACACCACATCGATAATTATTATTTTATAATTATTATAATGTTATTGCAATTAGCATTTGGCGTTTTTTTTTTACTCATCAAGTGAATTTTAACAGAGAAATCAGGAATTTCTTGTGTGCGTAAATCCCCCTCCCCTTCCAAGAAGTATTTTGATTTTATTGAGTTATTTTGGAAATTTTGGAGATTAACAAGAATAAATTTTTTAACTTTTTGTACCTACTTGCCCTTCCCCAAAAAGCTTAGCTGTATACACGTTTGAGTTTCACACTGTTACAGATTTACATAAATTCATTGCTGATTTCGGATTTTGTTCGTAACAAACAAACCAAACACGAAAATGAAATTATTAAATTTATTAATTAAATAATATTTTATATATGGTTTGTTTTATTACATGCACAAGGTTGACTTTTAAACTCTTCACTCTATTGTTTTATGATAATATTTTCTCCAATTTTATTTCTGTTTATATATACGCATTCATATACATTACCATACATAAAAGTAAATATATAGGAATGTTTATATTGTATTGTATTCATTATCTATAGATTTGCTTGCTAAAGCGGTAAAAATTTTAACATTCATTTAAAATAACAAAAATGAATTGCCCCAGAATAAGAAGGATAACAATAATATTATTTAAAAAGGATTATAAAATATATTGTTTTATATAGATTTATGGCCGGCTAGTTTTCATACATATGTAGACATTGTATATGTATTTATATTTAGATAGGTATTATTCACGAATTTAGAGACAATGGACCATGTATTATTTATGTACCTAGGCAAATACGTACATTTATTGTAACCTAATTCGTGAAGCGCGTCTATTTCATATAAATATTATGAGTGCTTGTATACAAAATGTCTCAGATTACTTGTTACAAAATTTAATTAACGACTATATAATCATTAGTGAAAATGAAGCGAAATAAAGTTTCGTGCAAACACAGGTTAACGAAAAAGAAATACAACGAAACAAAATCACTTCAAAAACCGTTCCAATTTGAAATAACTAACACTGACGTTTCGTCCTATGGGGCGTTCGGGGCTCGGAAAAATGAACTGCCCTCAACAATATAAATATCATAATCTTGCGAGGTTACGTCGGTTTCGAAGCCAAAAAAAATATTTTCCCTTTTTTGTTAAAATATATAAATTATTTTATTGAAAATATTGCAATTTGTCATTCAAAAGATTTTCACCCAAAAATTTGGGAAATTCAGTGATTGGGGTCTGGTTTCCGGAGATGCCTAAAAAAAAGTGTTCTCGAGGTGGTCAGGATAACTCGTGATAGCTTTTTATCGGAAACTAAAAAACCAAATTTTCTCTGTTAGCAGATAAGTACCTATAGCTAGTAACTGGACGAATGATTTAAAAAAAAAAAGAAACTAAAATTTGAATCTTTGGCAGATATTATATTTAGGTACATATTTCGCTAGGTATAGCCTTGTAAAATTAATTTTAATCGAAGGAAAAAAAATCTTCGTTCAATTACTAGCTATTTTGAAGAAATGTGTAAAATTTCAATAATATCGGTATATTAGTTTTTGAGAAATCGTGTCCACCGGCTTCAAAAGTAGCGTTTTGAGAACAAAACGATTAAATTTTTAAGTAGGGGCCAATCTTTCCCAATGAGAGGAATTCTCAAAGGCTCTCTCTCCTAGATTTTCACTCTGATTGACTTAGAACTTAAATATTCTAAATAGCAAAAAAATTAAATTGCAAAATCCTTTAGAAACATTTGTTAAGAAAAATAATTTAAAAGTTACAATGATTTTTGTTTAAAGTAGCTTTGTTATGAGCTTAAAAGTAGATTAATTCTTTAGTTTTTAATTTTTTATTTAATTTTTATAACAAAAATTTTATAAAATATGCGAAATATGTTAAGCCTGATAAAATTTTAGGTCACAAGACGCCATTGGTGTCTAATACTCGAAACTTTCAACAGAAAAAAGATTAAAAATTTTATTATATTCACCAGAAATCTTTCATACTTCAGATACTTCTGGTGGTAAAATAGCCACATCACAGAATTCACCATAAAATTTGCTATAGTGGGTAAAACTGCACGTCTCATATTCCAAAAATGAAAAATGTTATTAAAGGCCAATGTATCCATATGGCTACGAATTGTTCATAACGGTTATATTTAAAAATTATTTATCTAAGCCAATGTATCCAATTGTCAACAGCAAGTTTTTAGTAAATTTATAAAAGTTTCTAGCAACAAATAAAATAAAATAATGTTATCATATTAAAATTAAGTATATAATTAAACTAGTAACATACATAAAAAAAAATTTTTAAATGTATTAATCACCAAAAAATGTAATTATTTTAAACACTTTGAACAACCTGTCAAACAAGAAACTCCCATGACAGTTCTAATGTATATTTTTGTTCAGTAGTGAACAGCACTGTCTAATACGATATTAAATAAGGATCATTTTATGTCTGTACGCTAGTTTAAATGTAAAATTCTTTATAATACTAGAAAAAATGAGAATTAAAAGTTCACGTAGGCATTTGGCTACCGTGGCCAATAAAGGCTTAAATATTGTTTAACCTATAACAAAACTTTTTTTTACACCGATACAATTAAACAGTTTAGTTGAAGTAGAATCAATTGTGTAGTCGCAGCCTAACTATTGAGAAAGTAATAGTTCTGTAATACTCTGTAAAAACCCCATATACGTACACCTACGTTTATACAATTTTGTTTAAGGATGTTTGGGAGGTACAATCGGAGATAAAAGTACATGAAATTAGAAATTTGTGAATAATTGCGTTGTATAACAAACTATGAGGTAAATAAATAGTTATCTTTGTTAAATAATAGCTATCACTACAACTGATTGTACAATACATCAAATTATAGCTCTCAGCTGAGTACAAGAGCTGAGTACATTCTGAGGATTTTTCAGGGAATTTCAAAATGCTATGAGACGGTTGAAAATTTACTAGAATGTTCCTCATTAAATACTAAGGCCCCTGTGAAAATTTCAAACCGATTCACTAAGCCGTTAAAAAGTTATTAAAAAAAAAAAAAAAAAACTAAATTTACACGTAGGTATTCTTATGGAAATTCGAAAACAGAACAGATTAAATAACTTTTTAACGGCTTAGTGAATCGGTTTGAAATTTTCACAGGGGCCTTAGTATTAAATGAGGAACACTCTGCTAAATTTTCAATCGTCTCGTAGCATTTTGAAATTCCTCCGAAAAATCCTCAGAATGTACTCAGCTCTTGTAGTCAGCTGAGAGCTATAGTTTGATGTATTGTACAATCAGTTGTAGTGACAGCTATTATTTAACAAAGATAACGATTTATTTACCTCATAGTTTGTTATACAACGCAATTATTCACGAATTTCTAATTTTATGTATTTTTATCTCCGATTGTACCTCCCAAACATCCTTAAAATAATCCGTATAGTAATAATTATTAGATGTGAAACAAAAAACTATAGAAAATTATCAGTGTCATCTTGAAATAGCAATTTAACACATTCACTACACTGACCTTAGTCGATTTGCATATTTACATTTTAAATCACCCGTGGCATCTCTACCTACGAAACAAAAATTTACTCTAGTCTTGCACTTTATATAATTTTATTATAACACGCATTTATAGTATTTGTTCCATCCAACAACGTGTTACACCTTTATTGGTAATCCTTTCACTACGGATCCGCAATGATGAATTGCGTAGGTCATACACACCCTGCACTAGACTGGACTTTCAATAATTGAAATAAGAAATTTGTATTACCAAATAGTAAGTAAACTCGAAACCATAATTGTGTAAACAACAATAAATTAATAACAATTTAATTTTTATTTGAGGGGCTGATAAACCATATTTTTTTTTTACCAAATCCATTTTTATTACTTTGTTAGACTAAACAAAATTATGAGAAGTCATGGGAAAATTTCGCATAGATTTTTCTAGGAAACGGCATGTTTGATCCTTGAATCATTTGCTTAAAATTTCAAATTTTCACTTACAATTAGCCAAATTTAAACAGCTACTAGTGTTGGTACAATTATCCTTAAAAATGTTAATGATTTAAAGCACTACTTCCAGTGAAAATCTTTTTAAGATAGAGTTGATAGAATCAAAGATAAGAATTTTCTTTACCGTAATTCTTTTTTTGTTTTAAGTGAATATCCATTTTGAAAAAAATTCACTTATTACAGCGGGTGACATGAAAATTTGCATATGTATATATATATATATATATATATATATATATATATATATATATATATATATATATATATATATATATATATATACAGTGGACCCCCGGTAATCCGACAAACGTTTTGCAGAGCAGTGTCGGACTATCGAATTTGTCGGATTATAGAGTACTGCCTAAGACCCCCTATAGTCCGGAATTTTTTACAAGAGAGAACCTGGTAATCCGACAACAGATCCCTGTAACCTGCTCAATCATGCATTATATAGACTAGCGAAGACTGTCAAACAATATTCAATCGGTATGTCGGATTACAGGGGGTGCCGGATTAACCAGGGGCCGGATTACCGGGGGTCCACTGTATATATATATATATAAATATATATTATATATATATATATATATATATATATATATATATATATATATATATATATATATATATATATATATATATATATATATATATGTATGTGTGTGTGTGTGTCTGTGCTAGAACTCTCGAAGGAAGCCTCCGATTGTTACAAAATTTGGTGTGTAGGTCAAAAGTCCCTATAGATTGGATAAGTTCGTCAGAAAGATACATCCGATTTTTGGAAGCCAAAATTTTGGCCAATTTTCGCCAATTTTAATGGTTTTTTGATTTTTTTACCCCATCGAAAAAAGCGTAAAAAATTACATAAGACAAGCTTTTAAAACATTGTCCTGAATGAACTCGATTTTGAGAAAAATTAAGAAATTTGCTGAACTTCTTTACAATAAGTGCTTCATTGTTTTTATCATTACAATAACAATATTTATATCTGTTTCATTTTTCAAAATAAAAATAAACTAACTTTTCAAGAACGCGTCATCACCGATTGTCCGATTTTGAAAATTTGTTTACTGTTAGAGAGATAAACTATTTTAAATGGATATAAGTTATGTTATATGAGGTCTGCCAGGGACTGGGAGTTTCAAAGTGCCAAAAATAAAACTATAAAACCGTTTTTGAAAATTTTTTCACCTTTAAAAATTTAATTTCATTTAAATACACATATGCTACACTATATGAGATCCACCAGGGTCCTGAAGACCCAAAAACCGCCAAAAATTCACTACTCAACTGATTTTGAAAATTTTTTCACTGTTAGAGAGCTAAACTATTTTAAATGGATACAAATTGTTATATGAGATCCGCCAGTGTCCAATCGTTGGAAATTCACTATGTTATGCAGCTGATGCTGCGACAGGGATATTTAAATTTCAGTTTAAAATAAAACATTGTGTTGATTGTAAATTTATAAATTTTGGAAGATTAAAATTTAGAATACGAATTTTATATAATTGTTTTTTTCAAAAAAAATAAATCCCTTTAGACCAATGAACACTACTATATTAAACTAAACAGAGAGCGCGTAAAGCTAGTGTAAGGGCTACTTTACTGAAACACCTAGCGGGGTATGATATGAAGAACAAATGGGCTGTCTATTATTCAGTAAACAAGACCATATTTATTATCTGTATTATAATTTGATAATAACTATTTGAAAAGTTAGTAAAAATTGTTACTACGGATATACCACGGTTATTAGACTAACTACAATCCTACATAGTAGCAGTTGGATGCATCTTAAGCGTATCATAAGGCTTTATTTATTCATTAACATACTCAGTCTTTGCTTTTGCTGCTCAGTTCGAACTTTCTAAGCTAAAATTTAAATGAAATATTAACTAACATTAGTTTATTTCACCGACATTTTTAAAACCGTAAGCCGCAATATCTAAAATTGATACTGTTATCGCTTGTCTTTATGTTGCAAAAAACCCTTTATTTCACAGCACATACTTTTATAAGTTTTAAAAATGTCAGGTGTCATTATCATAGGTTAAAGTATTTTGTTCCCTTTAGCGAAATTTATTTCAAGATACAAATAATAAAATTACATTATTATAAATTAAGTTAAAAATACAATATGAAATTTCTCAATACGATTATTGACAATATAAATACATGTATACACAAGTATTATGTACCTACATAACTAGATTATATTGTAAGAGTACAATAACAATATTTAAATTAAATTATAAAAGATAATTTGATGTAGACAATTTAGTCGTCATTGTACTTGTATTTATAGATATGAGGTCTCGTTTGAATGAAAATAATATCTAATAATAATCTATTAATATAAAAAATTGCTCAAGCATGAATTGTATTTCACATGTCGAGGGTTCGATACATCGGAAAATTTATTTTAAAACATTTCCTTTAAATCAGAGGTTTCCAAACAGAGTATTGCGAAAGTAACTTACATATGACAGACCATTTCCATATAATTGAGCGTTCTAATAACAATTTTATTTAAAGTTTTTACGTAAATGGTGCGTAGAATTACGTGATTTAAAGTGTTGATATTTCACGATACTAAAATTTTAATTGTTTGATACTAACACACATCAGCATTCTGAGAAAATACTGTTCAACCTGACTGAAGAAGTCTATTTTCTACTATACGTCGGAAATGTCCAATAACGAAATCGCCACAAAACGTTAAGCATGATACGTTTATCACATAATTGTCGGAAAGAATAACTACTGTCAGTTGACAACCTTTATTTGGTTTTGATAATTCACAAAATTTGTGCTGTTTAGTTTGTAAAATACAGTAGCCACTATGAAATTGTGCACTACCAAACTATTACAACCAATATTACTTTCACCACTTTGCTGTGGGAAATACAATCAAACGCTGCATTTAAGTACACGCAGAATGTTTCTTTTGTTATTGTCGTAGTACAGGTTATTGATGTCGAGTCGAGAAGCAGTTAGTCGATTAATCGACAGAGATTGTATTTCAGATAAAATTAGTCATTAGTCGAAAATATCGAGCATAGAGTAGTCGACTAATTGATTAAATTTTTAGTCGAATTTATAAATAGAGTAAGCTATTTGTAACTCTTTCAAAAACGAGGTTGCCTTTTAAATTTAATTATAAACTTTTAATTAATTTTTTTTTAAGAAAAAGAAAGGTATGAGATATTACAATGTGTTAATCACATAAAAATGAAAAATCATACAAATAATTAATTTTTTAATTTTTATATTTTGTAGTTCAAAATAAATAATTCAGAAAAATTGTTAAATTAGTCATTTCTAGTCATTTAAAAAAAATTAATCATTTTAGTCATTTAATCGACTAAACCGATAAATCGATTAATCATTCGACATCACTAGTACAGGTACATGGCAGTAAACTAGTTACTGGTGTCTACATGTTTATTTTTTTTTTTATCTCACTATGAAACTGTGATTTTAGTCCCGTGCTCTAACACTTTCATAGTTTCGACTGTATAATATACTGACATACTATTTTGAATGTATAATTCTTATTTTTTCATAATAATTCACTATTTTCAAATAAAGACAGACGGCTTCAAATTGATACGATTTCTTTTAATAGAGACTTTAGCCATATCTCGTGGCAGTTGAATAATCGACTACCAGTAATCTAAACATCAAATCACGCCTGCATTTGCCGTACGTTCCACTTGACGACGAAGACGATCACATCATGTCTAAGACCGTTCCATTAAGCGACCGCGATCGCCCTGATCGAGTTACAAACGTCATTAATACGTCATCAACTACGTTATTACTGACGACCACTCCAAGCCTACAACGACCGTGATTTTTATTTAAGTCGAGGCGCTCACTGTCATTCTTCTGTGGTCGTCATTCGTCATATGTCAATTTTCAGTTGTCATTGTTGTTATTACTTGTTTTGTTAAGTTATACCTATTACACCTTTCAATTATTTACTTCAGGATACTTGATACGTACTTGTAAAATTCTCAAGACACCGAAACGCGTTCCATTTGAACTTAAACCATATCACTCACAACGTTTACAAACTATAAGTGGAACGGAAGTTGATCGTGGTCTCGAATGAGAGCGTTGCGATAGTTGCGAAGTGGAACGCAGAGTTGATTTCCCAATAGCGTGTGTGTGTGCCCAGTTTATCAACATTTTCCATTACAACTCGTATCCTTGGAAACACATTATAGATAAAAAAAAAAAACACTAGAAAATAAACTCTTTCTCATCATTTTTAAGATTTTCAGACCACATTTTTAAAGTTCGAACGCCGCACTTTGAGAATCCCTGCTTTATTAAATGTATGCATAAAGTCACTTTTCGTCTACTGAACTGGAATATTATTATAGAAAGAGATTTTATTCGTCATTTGATAAAACACCCTATAATGTCAAAAAAATTTTTTTAGGTCAAACAATACTACTTTATAAACTAACAAAAACTTTTATATATACTTTTCATTTGTTTTACTTGGTTGGAGATGTACAAAAAAAAAGACAAAGGGATAAAAATCACTCACCAAATATCATACAAAAGAAAATCAACGATGCGTCACCTCAAACCTTCTCCAACCATGGTACTTACCTACTTAAAAAAAATTTTTGTAGTTGTGGCTTTGCATTAGCCTTTACACTTATACTGCATGTTACGTTTGACGAAAAATTTTACACTGGAATCATTTAAAATATACGAACCCAGTTAAAAAAACTTTTAATAGAGTTTTCTGTCTATTTAAATTGGCTCTAATTTACAGTTTTCTTATTAACTTCCCATAGGAAGTTATTGTAATGAGTCCGATTTCTTTGAATTTCTTTCGTCTCGCATATCTCGAGAACAAATGATGATATCAACTCCGGAGCTAATTTCATTAGATACGTAATCAAAAAAGAAGACCGGATAAAGTCTTCAGCAATTTCGGATTAGCAGTTTGTTTTTTGTGGTAAAAAAACGAAATTAACTTTATTAAGATAACATAGATTATATGGATTTTTTTCCATAACATTATTATATAATGGCCTAAGAACCTTCCTTGATGTTAAAAACGCCAGTATTTTATTACAAAATAAAAAAAAAAAAAAAAAAAAAAAACGATATAAGAAACCAGAAAAAATTAGTTTTTTGCTAAAATATATTTTATCTCGCATATCTTGAGAACAAATGATGTTATCATTTGTTTGATAAGGGTGAAAGCCCCACCCTTAGGTACAGAAGGCGAACCCCCGGTATGGTGCAAGGAGCAAAGCCCCTATCGGGGGCCTAGGGGAGGAGTCGCCTGAAATGAAAAAAATTATTTATGTACAGTAGCCTCTAGTCTTTAAGGACACCCAATGGGAAGTTGACAGTGTGGGTAGACCTGTCCCCCAAATTTTTTATCTTCATAATATCTTCAAATTAAAAAACTTTAAAATTAAGCAATAAAGTGTTGAGAAAAAAGAAAACTAGTGAAAAAGTACGTTCGTTACAAACTTCATCCTAATATCACATATTATTTAATACGTTTTTCATTCTTCTTTTTGGGATCCCAAAGGTTACTCTTATTGTTTCGTCAAATCCGTCTATCTGTCCGTATATCCGTCTGTCACACGTCAAAGTACCCGGATTTTTTAACTTATAACATTTGGTATGCAGACAAAAATTTCCCCTTCTAGATTTCTTATTTTTCCTTTATTTCAAAATGGGGTAGAAGGTTAAAAAGTTTTTGTAGCATTCCAAGTGGTCTACTAATGTTTTTTCTCTGAAAATCGAATTTTCTCGGAGACGACATTTTCGATAACATTTTTCAGTGTGATCGAAAAATTACGCTAACAAAAAATTGGGTTATTTAAATTTTTGTTGGACCCCCCTGCAGATTTATAGTTGTTGCGGCCTTGCCAGTGAAGAACTTGCCCCTAATAAAACACGTTTTGTCAATAATTGTTAAACATGCGAACCGCTAGTGTATTGTTTACAAATAAATTCTAAGTACCACGAAGTATGAACACATATACATAACGTATGCATATGAAAATAAACATATATGAAAGTTCATATGTATATAAAACATTATCGCAAAACGGTAACTATCTGACCTAAAATATTTATACGTATACCTCTACTGAGCTATATCTAAATCTACAGTTAAACTTAACTATATTTTGGAAAAGCCTATAAGCACAGCAACGTTCAACCCATTGATTGCAGAGAACTGGTCTTGTTCTTATTTACAAATTTTATCATAGTGCCTCAAGACTATCAACATGTTAATAAAATTCCCAGGAAATAATTTGGATCAGCAGAAACCAACACTGGATCAGCACTGACCACAGTCAGTGATTTTGCGAGTAATTTTTCTATTATAAATAATTCGGCTATTCTCTCAATATTCATTTCTCTCTCTGTTTAAGAACCAAAACCAGAAAAAACAACGCGTTGATTATACTCACGTAGGTAGATATTTGGTTTTTGCTGATCCAAATTATTTCCTCGGAATTTTATTAACTATAACAGGTTAACGGTCTTGAAGAACTATGACAAACGCCCAACTAGTATACTAATTATTCTTAAAGGTATATAAACAAATGTAGGTAAAATAGGTACCTACAATTGTAGAGGATACCGCATCACTGCCACACCTATTGTGCCTAAAGAGGAGCCTATAATAATTCCTATAATAAAAATCGGTTAATATTAACATAATGAGTAATGTAAACTATTAATGAAACATTTTAATTAAGGAGGGAGTCCAAATAAAAAGCAACTTTTTTATTTATGATTATTTTGCTTGTTGAAATTTTTTTCAAATTAGGGAGACTTTCAAATAGAAAATTTTGTTTTTGAAACATTCAGTACTCTTCCCTGTGGGGGGGGGCCCTTTTTCACAAGTGTTTAAGCGTTTACAAGGAGCGCCATATCTTAAAAAGTAATGAATATTTTTAAAATATTTTTTCCTTATTTTATTCCTAAATAACCTGTCCATAAAGCTGAGTATGGGTTTTAGAAAATTTTAAAAATTAACTATAAAATTGTAATCCCAAACTACTAAAAATTATTTATTAAAAATTTTTAAAATTATTAAAAAAATTTTTTATTAAAAAAAAAAATGTTTAAAAATAGCTACAATTGTTAAAATTGAAAAAGCATACTCCACTTTATGCGCAATATGTTTATGTACAAAATTAAAAGAAATTAAGTCTCTATCTTTTCTAGAACTTGAGATATGATTTCCCTTGTCGGGAGACACACAACTTTCGGGAAACGGTAAAAAACAAAAATAATAACAAAAGAAGCGGTTTACTCACTGTTTATTAAAACGTCTACAAAGGCATACAAATAAAAGAACATTATCTCAGTGCATGCTATAATTCATATACACATCAAAACTAAATATTACTGATCAAATCGCGAGGGAGGGCGAGCGTTGTTTGCAAAGGAGATTCGAAAAAAATTAGTTTATTAGCCGTTTTTGGCGTGAACTCCTCCCTTAACGGTCTTGAAGAACTATGACAAACGCCCAACTAGTAAACTAATTATTCTTAAAGGTATATAAACAAATGTAGGTAAAATAGGTACCTTCGACTGTAGAGGACACCGCATCACTGCGATACCTATTGTGCTTAAACAGGAGCCTATAATAATTCCTATAACAAAAATCGGTTAATATTAACATAATGAGTAATGTAAACTATTAATGAAACGTTTTAATTAAGTTTATTTCTCGGCGACTCCACCATAGAATTTTGTAGGGGCTTATAATTATGTATCAAGTCAGTTCATAAGTTCGTACGTATTATTTTAGTAAATTTTTAAATAATATAAAAAACACAATTAAACACAATTCATCCTTTCTGCGATCTGATCCACTATTAATTGTGGCTCTGACTCCACAAAATTTCGAAAAATGTCATCATCAAAATTAACAGGACGTCTTGAACGGGGTTCATCATCAATGCTGCTTTCTCCAACTGTAAATTTTTTAAACCATTTCTGAGCAGTCCTTACACTAATAGTGTGTTCACCATGTACACTATTAATTTTTATCGCTGCAAACCTGGCAGATTCACCACACGACAATAAAAAGTGTAGCACAGCACATTTGGACTGATTATCTATATTCATCTTCTATGGGTGTTAAAATGCGTTCGATATTTACGAAAGTTGGTGATGAACTGAATAACATGTTAGTCAAACGATGACAAGTTTCGATAGGTTCAAAATTGTATTGGTTTAGTACAAATGAGTCATAGTGAATTCCATACATGCTATTAATACGCACGAACTTATGGACTGACCAGATATGTAAATTCGACTTATGAGTGGTTTAAACTCAAATTCTTCTGACATATACCTAATTTTTTTTTTTTCAATTCTTGGGAAAAATATATTTTTTGGTGCAATTTTCAGTTATTATGATGGAGTTAAATGATGGACAATTAAAATTTTGACGTTCGTACCCGTCATCAGGCCAGAGGTTCAACCAGAGGGCGGAGTAGTTGGGATTCAGCCCTGGGGTCCGGACTCAAAAAGGGATCCCGGGGCTATCGGTAGGGTGTCCGGAAAAAAGTAAATGGAGCTTTTTTCTATTCATCGCTTTTTTGGGGGGAATTTTAAACAATTTGTTTTTCCCCCGGGACCCGCCATTCCTTTCCACGGCCCTGCACCAGGCCGGTGTGTCGCATAGCGCACTCTCGTTAACGTTCATGTATACTTTTATTACTTTACGTTTATTTATTCAAGTTTCACTGTAACCGTTCGAGAAAAAAAACAACAACTGAACATAAAAATGATCATTATAATAAAAATAAGAAAACTATTGTACCAACATCATTTGTCATCATAGTTTACTTGTCTTATACAGAAGAAATACTTTATTGCAAGCATGAGAGAAGATTTTCTGTGTCTATGTACTACGCCCCTCGGTCGCCGTCATATTCTTCGTACAGTCGTATGTTTTTTTTATAACGCTGCAGCGTGAATAATATGCACGGGACACACTGAGCACAGTCATACGAGTACATATCTTGATGACTTGTTTGTGAATGCAACGTAAACACAGAGATATGAAAAAGTGAAGAACAAAAGCAAATTACTACAAAAACATCTCTTTCTTTGAATGTAATACTTTGTAATATGTAACTATCAACCCGCCTGCATCCCACCAATGTGCCCAACATCGACATAGGGCCGCCCTCCCGTCCCTCATTTCCACCGGTTTCGCTTGTTTATTACGTGGATCAAAATAAGAGATAGTAAAAATAATATGAAAAGGTTATAGCAACGATGAACAACTTGGAAATGTATGAATTATTATTTTATGGAAAAAATAAAAATAAATAAATACAAAGGCAGTATAGAGCACAGTCTCAAAAAAAAAGGAAAGGAAAAAAACGTACGGAAAATTTTCAAAACTGAGCAATTGATAGTCAGGGTCGTGGACAGAAATGGCGGGCCCTGGGGGAAAACACATTTTTTCAAAATTTTCTAACTACGTGTACCAATAGCTACGGATATCCTCTTCCAGCCCGGATCCCGGGGCTGTAACCCTGACTACCCCTGTCCTCTTCTCGGACCTGTTGATAGCATACCATTTGATTTTAATTGCTATAAGCACTAAAGGGAATGTCGGATACGCCAAATTGTAAAAATTTGGGGGACAGGTCTACCCACACTGTCAACTTCCCATTGGATGCCCTTAAAGACTATTGCAAATGAATAACTTTTTTTTTAATTCAGGGAACTCCTCCTCTGGACCCCTGATAGAGGCTTTGCCCCTTGTGCACCACACCGGGGGCTTTGCCTTCTGTACCTAAGGGTGGGGGCTCCACCCTTATCAAACAAATGATAACATCATTTGTTCTCAAGATACGCGAGACAAAAAATATTTCGCAAAAAGTTTTTTATTTCGTTTTTCGGTCTAGTTAATTTTTTTATTTTTTTATTTTTACAATAATTTACTGGCGTTTTTAACATCACAGAAGGTTCTTAGGCTATTATATAATAAAAACATGGTAAGGAATCCATATAATCTATGTTATGTTAATAAAGTTAATTTTGTTTTTTTATCACAAAATACAAATCGCTAATCGGAATTTGCTAAAAACTTTATCCGGTCTCCATTTTTTGATTACGCATCTAATGAAATTAGTCCGGAGTTGATATCATCATTTGTTCTCGAGATATGCGAGACGAAAAAAAATTCACGAACGAACGAACGAACGCACACACAGACATCACGCTAAAAACGATGGATTCGGATTCTAGTGATCTTGAAACGTGGAGATATGTCAAAATTAGCGATTCGTAAAATTGGACCCTTTACAATAACTTCCAATGGGAAGTTAAAAATAATTTCTTAACAAACATTAATTCAACATAGGCCAACAATTATTGTAGAATAAGAGGTTGTATTGATGAAAATGGAAACGACTCAAAAAAGAAATCTAGAGTTTCATTTCATAAATAACTACTAATTTAAATTTCTTATATTCTTTTTGATAACGAGTAATGTTACTCTATTCCATTGAAAAGATTCAATATTAAACCTAGAACCGACAAAATAAATAGATCAAGTCCAAAATTTTAATTTTTTTATTATTACAAAGATTACAAGTGTGGATAAATTATATTCTAAACCAGTGTTTCCCAAGCACCTGGCCGCGAAAGTATCTCCGCAGAAAAATGTGTCAAGTACAATGAATTACAAAAATGCATACAATTTTTATTTTTTGCTTTCTGCTTCCATGTTTTAACGGAATTTGGTATTTTTATCTATAGAACATACTTAATCGCACACGTCTAGCACATATACAGCACAACCTTTTTGATTAAAAAAAAAAAAAACGAAACGGAGGAGCTAGTTTTATGGACAGATGGTCCAGCAAATTGTCTGAAAACGGCATTTCATATTACACGACCTAATGTTTTTCCACTAACGGTGGTAATGATTCCAGGCTACAACAATTCTATTTAAAGAATCTCTAACGCTTAATTAAGTGACGATACTTATCTGAAGTACGTTGTAGATCAAGTGGTCGAAAAACGACATCTCATATTACACGACCTAATATTTTCTCAAACAAGTCTTGATACTCGTCGTATCGACCGAAACATATCATAAAAGTTTAACATGATAAAAGTGGTATTTTTGCAAAGTAAAGTATTTTATTTATTAACAGGATAGAAATAAATTGGAAAAACATTGTACTAACAGAAAATTGAACAAAAGAGAACAGACGTCAAGATTGCTTAAAATTTTTTTTTTAATAATAAATGTACATATGAAAATCAATTACTGTAACGCTAACAGGTTTAAAACTTTTGGATTTTTTTTTTATAACAATCTCAAAAATAATGTGTATTATGGTTTTAATGGAAATTACACGACTGCTTGAACAAACTGATGTTTTAATTTAAACTCCACGGATTACGGATGCTTTAAAGTAAGGTGAAAATTTTACACAGTATTTTTAAATTACATATATAATTCATAAATTACCGTACACTTGAGTGATGTTTCAAAAAAATAAACAAAAAATAAACTGCATCTTATGTGATAAAAAATGTAGGAAGTTATGTAAAATGTTTTATTAACAATTCTTTTTATTTTTTCTTAAAGCTACTTAACTTTTCCTAAAGCTACTTAAAAGAACTTGAGCATAGCTACTGTGTAACTCTTCTTGTCTACTTGATAAAATAAATTTCATAAATTGTAAAGTTTCAAAAACTAGTGTAGTTTAAAGTTTAGTTTTTATAAAAATATTTTTTCTTTGATAGATTTTATGAAAAGTTGCATTTTAAAGTCAACAGCACTTTTTTATAAAGTCATTATAATGTTTTATCAGTACACATATTTTAGTATGTTATACAAAAGATATAAGTACAAATTATCTTATATTTTCATATCTCTTGAGATTAATCTAACTGAAAAACCTGTTAATCAGCTTAATTAATAAATATTTAATACACTAATATTCCATTTGTAAGTGCTTACAATAAGAATCGGTTTACACATGCACTGATTCGCTGGCGCCAGTACGAAAGTGCATGTGTAGACCTCTACAGGCGTGTTAGTTGAAATAAGGTATACACGGATGGCAAAAGCAACCTTCTAACATTTTGGATGCTGATAATTCAACACCATTATTATTTTAAAGATTTTAAACTTTTTTTTAGGAGTTTCGAAGAAAAAATTTCGAAACTCTTAGAAATTCGACATGTCTGTCCGTCCGTCTGTCACAACCCCCATAATTGCTACATCTTTCGGCCTATGAAAATAAAATTTTTCATTTACATGCTACAGGTGTAAGTCTCAATTAATTTACTGTTGGTAAATTAAGTTACTATTTGGAGTTTCTGTCAGGGGCAGATAGCCTATATCTTAATATACCTCTTTCGATTATTCTTGATTATTTCGAAAACTATAAGCGATACGAAAAAACACTTCATGAGACACAATACTCTATTTTTAGAGTACTTTCGATTGATGTATTAAATTCCAGGGTCGAACCCACTGGAGTGGCGGTTCAGCAGATTTGAAATGAAAAATTTTTTTTTTCATCATGTTATACCCCTTGAATTTTGATGAAACTTGGTGCAGTAATTCAGTGCATTAAGGCATAGT
Source organism: Brachynemurus nebulosus (assembly GCA_035578155.1). Classification (NCBI taxonomy): domain Eukaryota; kingdom Metazoa; phylum Arthropoda; class Insecta; order Neuroptera; family Myrmeleontidae; genus Brachynemurus; species Brachynemurus nebulosus. Next base: position 14,854,902 of record JAPWDM010000014.1, on the reverse strand, counting down.
TACTGAATTTTTTTTGAAGTAGTCGCTCAATCGTAACTCTACAAAAATAACATTGGATCGGATATTATCCTTGTTATTATCCTTAATAACGAGGACTGATACGATAATAAATATGCTTAATATTCTTGAGAATGTTGGCCTTCATGTGGATTTAGAATTATTTTCTTATGTTGAGTAGTTACCAAGAAAAAAATTTTTGTAATTTTTAAATTTTTTTAGTTATCTCCATAACTACTCAGTTTTGGCCGCCAAAATTATAAATGTCAATTACTTACAGCCTTACCATACCGATAATATATAGTTACTAAAATAATTCGCTTCCGGGGCCGATTCACCTATACTTATCCGGTTATATCCTTTAGCTTCGGGGCAAGTATTAACAAAATACATGGAGTAAGTATTAACATGTTAACATTTACCTCGTTTAAACTTTGTGCAACTTAAGGAAGTTGGTATTCTCCCCGATTTCAAAATCCAAATTACATCATATTTTTATGTTTCGAGGTTACCAAAATCTTTTTTGCGACATTCTCCATATATGTGTGTGCGAACGTATCTGGTTGTGTATCAAATTTAAATGGTGTTAAATGTGTTTTCTGCAGTGAAGCAGAAGAACGATTTTGCTTGATCTGTGTCGGATCTTGTTACTCGGATGATAATTCTGGAAATCATTGGTATAAATGTAGATTTTGTATACAGGGAAGCAAGGTATCTTTTATATGTTTAAATTGTAACTTCGATGATGATTACTAAGGCTGAGTTATTATATATTTCAAAAGTATAGTAATGTTAAGTAAACAGCTAAAGACTAATTAATTATTAATAAGTAAATATTTTTTAATATAGATTTTGTAAGTGTCTATTGAAGACTGAAAATTTGCCAATTTTTGTTTAGTTATTAAGGTCAAAGCAACATTATTTTGTTGAGTTGATTATTTTTAATATCATTATTGCTAATTAATAACGACTGATTAACTATTGCCTCGGAAAAAAATTTAAAATATGATTAACTTAAATAAGCAAAGATAAAGAAAATAAAGGAATAAGGATTTTCTATGTCAAATTCATTAATTTCTGATAATAAAAGCTCTTAATTACTATTCACTTAATTCTATTTTATTGTAACATAATAAATTGATTATTAATGGCTGTATAATTATATAAATTAACGCCAATAAACTTATTAAAAAAAAAGCTCTAATCTTAATACGTACCTCAAGGTGGTTAATGCTTACCCCAAAAGTGGAGTAAGTATTAACTTAAGCACATTTTTTTAAAAAATGAGTTTTCCGCAGAAAATGCAGTGGATATGTGATTTCATTTTATCAAAAATCATAGACAGGTAGTTGATGCTTCATGAGGTTTATAAAGAAAATCTCTAACTAGTTTCATTTCCGTCAAATTAAAAAAAAAAAATGTAAAATCTGTTAGTACATGCTTCTGTTTCCCCTACTTCAAATACCTTTTGGGATATACGCGGAATCATGTCGAAAAACATACTTTCCAGAAAAAAGCATTTAATTTTTTTTTTTTTAAATTTAATTGTAGTAAAGTGCACGCACTAAAATACCCATATCTTTTTGATTTTTAATTTTTCTTAAAGAAAATTTTAGGAGAATATTTCTAACACCTTAAAGAACATAATTATGAAGAAAAAAAATCGATTTCTTTCTTTAACGAATTTTTCCTTAAAAGCTATACACTCGAGGTATGCAAATAAAATTTTTACATTAGATGACTTTTAATTTTTTTTAATATTTAATTTGTAAAAAATTGTTACCATCTTCAGTTTCCTTAATTAAAAATTTATTAACGACGCAATGAAGCGCAGGTATTTTTCATTAATTTATTACTATAAATAATTCCTTTGGACTATAATAAATCCAGTGCAAAAAAAAATCTTTCGTTCAAAAGCACGCGTTTATTATACGTAATATTTTGACCCAGTGTAGTCATACCAACGTAAAATATGAATTATTTCCTCATCTTACACATATTCATACTCTATGTACAGTTAGCAACAAAAGCATTTGAACAAAATTTTGAGAAAATAATTTTTTTTTTAGATTTATACCTTAAATCATGCACTGACGTTATTAATTATGTAGGTATTAACATAAATACTACTATTTATATTTTACCTTTATCCTAAAATGGCGAAGAGACTAAATTTTACCTTTATTTTTATTTGGATAAAATATACAAATAATATTTATTACATTTTAAATACCATGTTGCATTTGAAAGCCAGGAATCAAATCTATTGTAAGTCCGTAAAAGCTTCTACCACTTTGAATTATAAGAGCTCACCCCATTTCGAGTTTATCCTCCAAGCCGTTTCCGATATACCGTCCTTATCAGAACATCATAGGACACTTGAATAAAATAACTAACTGAATAATTCTTCAATTTGTCGTTTCAATATAAATGTATTTAACATACATTATTACGTTTACTTTAATATTATAACGCATAATACCAATAACAGTTTCCAAGAAAAATTACAATTTTTTTCCTAATTCTTGTCGAAATACACACACCGGCATAATTAGCGGAACATAAAAAAAAATATAAAAATCTATTTATTAAGCAAAGTTGGCGGTTTTTTTCATTTTTACTTAAAATAATATTGAAGTAACGAATCAATTGACTTTCCATAAAATTGTTTTTATTTATTATTGATGCAATTCTTTTTAAGAGGTCTGTCACTTTCGAATTCAAATGCCGTAATTAAAGAATGGCAAAGACTGTCCCAGGGAACTATAGATAACATCATACTGAGTATAGAAAAACGAATGGAAGCTTTGATAAGAGCACAGGGGGAACCAGGCGGGATTAAGACGCTATGTTTCATTTTTTGTTTGTTAAATAATCTTTAACTTAAATTATTCTTAGACGACATAAGATTCCAAAAATTTGCCATTTTACATCGTTACTTGTTTTGCTACCGAAAATAAAGGTATACCGACTTGTGAACATGTAATTTTAAGTGAAAAATTAAATAAGATTAATATTTTCTTGAAATTAAATGGTTTGTTTGATTTTTACAGATATTTTGTATGTTCCGCTAATTATGCCGGTATGTGTACTTTTGTTGCTAACTGTATATGTATACATACGTACAAAATGATTATACACATTTGGTAAGATTTTGCTTAATATTCACATTTAAAACAAAGGAATGCATCATAATTGTTGATTTATAGTGCAATAAAACAACCAAACACCCAGAGCTACAATTTAAAGTGTAAAATGTTACACTGTACTTTTTTTTAGATTTTTTTATGCTTTTTTACGCTTGGTACATAATATACGTCATATAAATGTCGTAATAGTTTTCGCTTAACCTTCCACATTTGTCTACATAATTAACTTACTGCTGACTAGAATGAGACTGCACTGTGTGTATGCTATATAGTTAGCTGAAAAAAAAGAAAATTTAACAAAAAGCATATAATCAGAACACCGGAGTAACGAGATAAATATTATCTTTCCTTCTATTTAGTCTAACTAGCTTTTAGTAATCATATGTAATATAATATTGTGTCGTGTGTATATGACAACGGTATAGAGCAGGGATGGGCAAACTTATACTGTTATGTTCGACATTAATTTTTCTTATTTATGCGCGATCGACTCCAAAAAATGTCAAACGCCCACTAGGGAAAAATCATTGCCATAATTCCATATTTTCATTGTAATAGCAATTTAATACGAGATGTAATGTGCAATAATTAGTAAGTTTCTGGGATAAAATTTGTAATTTCTTTTTTTTTTTTGCTAGTGATACTTTGGAATTAGTCGTGTCAAGTGTAGAATAGATACGTGTTTAATTTTAAATTCATGTATAATTATAATTATTCCAACTGCAGGTGGAGAAAAATCAAAATCTTAAACGAGGAAAGGACAACCTGGAAAACTGTGGGTAAGGTCAAAATGGAATATAGAAGTAGCGGCTCGACATGTTTCGATTATTTAAATCATCATTTTCAAGGACGAAAAATACAAGTAAAAAATCAAAATGAACAAAAGCTAAATATAAGTGTCGATGACACCACAACAGCCCAAAAAATGAATAAAAATCAGCAAAAAAGTGAAATAAACAAAAGAAAGAAGAAGAACTAGTTTAAAAGTTTGGAAATTTCTGTTTTTCTATTCCTTCTAGTTTCAATCTTTTTAGTGCATTTTTTTTTACAATCGAGTTTTCCAATTTTTTTTTAATTTACTTTTTTATTTTCGTTTTTTTTCGAAAGACTGGAAAACGGGAACAGTCGAAAAATAAAAATATAAAAAGTCAAAAAGGAACAAAAACTTTTTTGATTTCCTTTTTGATTTTTTATATTTTTTTATATTTTATGACTGTTCCCGTTTTCCAAACGGATTTTTCTTCTTTCTTTAATTTATTACAATTTTTTGCTGATTTTTATTCATATTTTGGGCCATGTTATGGCGTAATCGACACTTATATTTAGTTTTTGTCCATTTTGATTTTTTGCTTGTATTTTTCGCTCTTGAAAATGATTATTTAAATAATCGAAACATGTGGAGCCGCTACTTCTAAATTCGATTTTAATCGTATCCACAGTTGTGCAGGTTGTCGTTCCCTCGTTTAAGATTTTGATTTAAATTCATACTGCATCGTCTGCTAAATTTTAAGTACACGTTTTAAATTAAAAGATTTTAAATTAACCTAGTAAATTACTTACAATGTCTGCGATCGACTGTCGAACTGTTCGCGATCGACCGTTTGCCCACCCCTGGTATAGAGCGATGCAATACGTAGCAGAGCCAAGACTAAAAATAGAGACATTTTTCATCGGTGGAGTGGCATGAAAGGAATCAGTATAGATGATAATATTGGATATAAACACATACCGAGAAGAAAATAGATAGGGCAGTCTCCAAGTCAATCAGGTGTACTGTATCATTTTGGGGCTAGGATTACTTATGGTGATGAAATTGCCCAGCTTTGGGTTAAGATGAAGTGTAGGCTGAATAGCTCTGTGAAATAGTCGCCAAGTTGATACCGTCATTTTGTTTTTGCTCGCCTTTGAAAAAGATGTTGATTTGCCACGCTTTTTCAAGGAATCCAAAAGTTAGAAAAGGAAAGGAATAGTTGTTGTAACACACACATAGTTAAATAAGTAGGGATAGAAGTAGTAGTCTTCCCACTAATTCTATCCCTACTAATTTCCCATAATCCACTAGTACCATTTATAGGTTACATTTTAGTATAAATAGGTATGTATCTGAATTTAATCTGCTTTAACCTATAGTGGCCGAAAAACGACATTTCACATTACACGACCTAATGTTTTTCAACTAACGGTGGAAATGATTCCAGGCTACAACAATGCTATTTAAATTTAAAAAATTGTTTTTAAACTGTTCTCTAGGGCTATGCGCCCACGGAGGACTTTTGTCACCGTGACATTTTTGCCACTCCTATTTAATCTGTGTGTTAGAAAGAGAGCTAAAACAATGTTAGCTTTCTCTTTAATACACATATCAAATAGGGTATCAGACAGGACTCAGAAAAGTCGTCTGTGTGCACATGAGGTAACGCTTAATAAAGTGTCGATATTTGTCTGAAATACATGATAGACCAAGTGGTCGAAAAATGACATTTCATAGTATGCATTGATTATGATCATTTTGACCGAGAATAGTTTAAAGACCTTTTTTATGTAAATTTTTTCCTCTTTTAGATGGTGTAAAAAAAATTCGCAAAAATTTTTAAATCAGTGGAAATTTTGGCAAAAAACTAATTTTTTACAAGAACAAAAACCATGTTCCTGGCATCCGACGTGTCTGGCTGACGAACTCATCCAAGGGTTTGGGACTTCCAATGTTTTCACCAAATTTCGTAAAAATTGGATGCTTCGTTCGGGAGTTATCGCGCAGATATATATACATATATATATATATATATATATATATATATATATATATATATATATATATATATATATATATATATATATATATACATATATATAAATTTTAGTGAATATTATTTTCGGTTCCTAGGGACCTCAAAACAAATTTCTGCCATAGTCCCGGTTTCAAGTCGCGTCATGACAGTGGCTGTAATAGCTGAATTTCATTCTGGAAATTCGCTAAAAAAAGTGGTATTTTTGCAAAATAAAGTGTTTTATTTATTAAATCATTACTTTTGAACTTTGATCCCATTTTGTATGCTCGCTATGCGTGATTGTAGCCCCTGTGGAGACCTCATAGTTTCGTAGTGCGCGCAGCGCGCTGAGCAACAATGAAAACTTTAATATATGCGGGATTAGGAAGATCTAGTTTAAAAAGAAATTTCCACTTTCTACGCCCCCACCGCGTGACTGTAGTTCCAGCGGAAACCTCATGGTTTCGTAGTCCACTCAACACGCTGCGTAACAGTGACAACTCGTGACACTGAGAGAATCTAGGTTTAAAAAATCGATAAACATTTCTACTATTAAAGTTTTTGTTTCATAATATCAATATCATTCACATACGAATAAACTTCTTCTACCTGCGAATCCTCGGAAAGTACTCGCAACCATTGTATACCGTGAACTAACAAATTTTGTCGTGAACGGTCTATTTAAAGAATTTAAAAATTGGCGAAGCCAAATAAATAATTTCCTAACATTTGCAAAAACCACACTTTACTTAAAATCGTTAAAATATAATTCTGGTAATTTTAGCCACAGCGCCGTTGAAGATACACAACATTTTATCTTCGTTATTCAATACACACTGCCACGCGAATGCGAAACGTTAACTTCACCCATGTATGTTAGAATTGTTCATCTTGTAAAATGCATCTTTACTATACTTCTGCACACAAGAACTACAACTATTTGAATTTATACAATGTGGTTTAACAACAACTCTATAGGTAATTAGTTGTTTCAAGGTCAATCACATGTTTCACGTGAAGTAGCCAGTACGTTTTATTTTTCATAAATCAATGTTAAATAAAGAATATACGACGTTATGTAATTTAAAATCTAGTTTTACTTATATATACATCTTAATGTAGATACAAGAATGAACAATTAATTTAGATTTAGTTAGCCAAGGAAATTTTATGAATCTTTTAGTGGTAAATTATACGGTTTTTCCAGATTCACTGCAGTTTTAACTTTCTTGTTCTGGTATCCCGGCAGATGTTTTTAGGATGGCCATTTGTCCCGGTTTTTTTACTTACTAACATCACACAACTTTTCAGTTTGAATAACGAATGCAATAAACAGCTCTGATACTTCTGACATTATAATTAACGATAGTGTCCAGCTAAACGAAACCGATGGCTTCAAATATTTAGGGGTTTGGGTAAGTAGATCAGGAGTTGACAACTACGATATGGCCTCAAAAGTAGAAAGTGGCCGCAAGGTAATTAGTTGCCTCAATCCAGTCTAGTGGGGCCAGCACATCTTTAAAAGGTGGAATCGGTCATGTTATACAGATGTGAGATCTAGACGCTTAAACAAGAAGCAAAGCAGAAGTTTGACTACCTTAGACTACCGAGATAGACTACCTTAGACCTAGTGCAAGAATGTCCAAACTAGATCGTATGAAAAACGAATCAGGACCATCATGAAAAGGTAGAAGAGAGTGTGCTGAAAATAACTGAAAAAAGAAGCCTGAAGACGCTGAAATTATTGAAGAGTTGTAGCAAGTATAAAAAAAATATTCAAGAATTTAATTATGTATATAATTTCACAACATACGGAATTTTATCTTTATTTTATTTTTAATTTGGTTCACATAAAAATATTTTAATAATTAATTTTTTTAATTTTTTTATTCTTATTCAAAATCCTTTCCAATTAAATATATTTATAGGTCAGATACGTAATGAAAAAATTAAAACAAATATTTGAAATAAAAAGTTTATTAGAAGGACCAATGAACCTTTTTTTTTAAATTATATTGTTTCAAAATAAAGACAATCCTACCTAAATCAAATTTAAATTTCAACTAAATTATAAAATACTTTAAGTAATACCCTCCTCAACAAATAAAAAAATAAAATTTGTATAAAAAAGCAACGCAATAATAACGACACAAGGGTTATTCCTTTTTTTATACCTTTCTATAACGCCATGCATTCAAATACAGGACAGTAAGAGAATAAGTAATTACACCGGGATTTTTAAACGTTAAAAAAAATTAAACAATGTAAAAAAATTTTTTCGTAAACCGTCGTTTAACTTAAAACCACAAACAATCAAATATCTAACTTTGCCCGTTTGTTTCGGTCAATTGTGTTTATACACTGGATAATACATACAATAGGGGAAAAGGAGTAGAGATAGCAAGATCTCAATCTAATTTTCGTTTCAAAATTTTATTAAATGTCTCCTAAATGGGGAGATTGTTAAATTGAAAGACTTATTTACCAATATGGGTCATCCGTCATAGACGTATTAAACAAATATATTTTTATTTCCATAAAAATCACAAGTATCGGATTTTAACTTTTGAATTTAAAAATGATTCGAAGTGTGATGTTGAAAAAATTTTTTTATTACTCATGCAGGAGAAGTACTAACTTGACGCACACATTTCTGTACGCAAAATAGCTGTTTGCCCACTGTACTCTTCCCACATATTTTACAAAGTAAACTTTCCGCACGCAAATTGGCAATAAAACACGCAAAATTTAATCAAAACACGCAAAGCCGCCTCTTGATTTTTTATTTAATAAATATTTCGTAATTATTTCTATAGAAACCACCAACAAAGTAATTTAAACAATATTTAATTCAGAAAGAAAAAGACGAACACTCAAAAATATTATTTTAAAAAGTAATAAAAATGTCAAAAATAGTAATAATAATAGAAAAAAGTATGTGAAATTCGTAATAAAAAATAGTATGTGCAACTCGTGCGGGATTGTCGATTGCCCACTCAAAACTCACTACGTTCGTGCGCTCAACTTCACTTTCGTGGGCAATCGACAATTTCCGGCACTTATTGCACAGTATACTATTTTTCAAATCTTGTCAATAATTTTGTTAAAAAAATATAAATGTTCAGGCGTATAAAACATAAGTGACCGACGTTATTGGTTCCGTAAATTACATTCCAGTAATGAATTTCCTGCTCCTCCAGTTACATCCCATGTAAAAATATTCCCCCAAAATAATCCCAAAAAATATGGTAAGGTAAGATTAAGACGAATAACCATCCTGTGTAGTAATAATATCAACAGAAATCGAAAATTTCAGATGTAAAATTCAACTTTCAGAAGCACATTAATATATGGTGCGAAGGTCTACGGAAAATTTAGACATAAGCTGATGATGACCGAAATGATTTCTGAGATCCAGAAGAGTGGCAAGAGTGGCAAAGGAGAAATATATCATAGAGACTGTAGAAATAAAACAGCTGATTCAGAATGCGCATGTAACAGAGCCGGCGAGTAAAATGACAAACCCCTATGCACTTTGTACTTTTGTCCGAGCCGCCTATCAATGGCTCTTCTTGCCAGTCTTGGGCATGCACAAACAAAGGAGGAACATCGTTTACCTAATTAAATATTTGAATGGACACCTATGGAAAGGCGCAAGAAGGGCGGCTTTAAAAAAGTTGGAGTAAAGGGTTCAAAGATGTCATAAGATGTCGAAGATCATTGGCACCATTGAGAAGAGTGGACAGCGGGAGCCGAAAGATGATGACACTCGTTATGAAATAGCATATAGGTATACCCTACATACTGCAGATTTATTTACTACTTTATAACAGGGTTGCCAGCTTGGGCGTATTACCGCAATTTGGGCGAATTTCAAACATGTTTTGCGCTTATAATTTGTATTGGGCGATTTTCCAAAATTTGGGCTATTTTGAAAGTAGTCTATATGATTATTAAACATTTTTAAATTTTTAATATTTTTTTTTTATTTTTGAAAATTTCTTATTTTGTTCTTGGTTCACTGCAATCCTCTTAACTTTTACTTTAACGTATACTTGTTGTGACACGGAATATGTTGGCCTTTTCTATTTTATTTATGTAAATGGCTGTATTGTTCGCAGGTATAAAAGCGATTGAATTTATCGACTGAGGTGAGAAATATATAACCAATTAACCACATAATATATAAATTGTATTTAAATATAAAATATACATAACAACTCCATCACCGATAGCAAGCTTTGTGTTCGTTCGTGGTACAAAACATTTCCGCGCATGTGCACTATTAAACCGCGCAAACAAAAATTCAAATTATTTGACATCTACTACCATATTTGGAAATTGCAAGCTTATAGACGTTATATATTTAAATTTTTGCTAATATGTAACTTCTTATGTCTTATTAAAAGTTTATGATTAATAGCATCGAACAAAGTGAATCACTGAAAGAATTTATCTAACGTTTAATTGATGTTCGAGGTAATATTTTAAGAAACAATAATAATCATTATATCTGTTACATAATTTAACTTATAACATTCAATAATTTTTTAATAATAAATGATTTAAAAAATGAAAACCATATATTCTTTTTAGTTTTAAATTTTTGGCGGTTTTTTTTTATTAGTGTGCGCTTTTCCCGTCAGGATTCGCGCTTTTTCAGTGTGCACTTCTGGAAACCCTGTTTTATAAACGCACGCAAACCCATCTTTATAGCAGTGGCTTGCTTATACTGCTCACTCTCCCCTATTGTTAGGTACATTCTTATACTGCTTAAGCACTTGTTATAAGCTCTCTCTGTATTATTGTAACTCTTACACAAAAAAAGCTTTTTTTTATTTTCGTAGTGGTATTGTATGTTTATATATTTTTCCCAAGAGATATATAAAAACCTCTTCTTCCAAATGCAATTCACCATTAACCAAACGAACGGATGTGGATGTCATATATGTGTGTGAGTGTGTGTGTCTATCGTAGACATTTTACTAGCAGAGAATAGGTTCATCCATCTTGTTCTATATGACATTAAAATCCCAATAATGCTACTCAAAACTCGTTATTTTAGGTGTTGCCCGGCTACTTAGCTGTCTTTTGAGTGACGTTGACACGCATATTTCGCTATTTTTTTGTAATATTTTAAGTTTTTTTATTGTCTTTTTTTGAAGTTAAAATAACGAACAGAAAATGGCACAGAATCACTTAATATTGTACGATATAGAAAAGCACTATTAGATACTATGTAAGTGTCATATTTTTCGATAAAATTTTACTCAACATTTTATCAAAAGAAAACACTTGATATTTATAAAATAATTTAGTTGAGGACCGAATTTATAGATTAGGCAGCGTAAGTCTCTTTTTCCTTAAATTTATTTTGTTTTCAAGTCTTACGACTTGATTTAACTTCGACGAATTTTTTTTTATAAAGAGTTTTGTGAGTTGATCCTTACCTATAGGTGGTTTCCCTAATTCACCGCAATCGAAACGTTGGGGCAATTTCTGTAGATAACTGGAAGAGCAGTTTATATATGGTTTCACATAAATGCCTGTACTATTTTAGTACTGATTGTATATTTCACTAATCTATACGAACACGTTATAGGTATGAGGAAGCTATGTGTCGCACCCCACCTAGTGTATTTAATTTTTTACTTAAAGACAGATAGTTGATTTATATACTAGCTTTAAAATGTTATAAACAAAAAAAATTTTCTTTTGCCCAGGAGCGCTTAGAGTATGCAATGCCCTTAAGCATTTGTTTACATTGCCTATATGGAAATCCGACCCTGTTTTAATTTTGTGTTGTAGTGTGAAAACAAAATTCGCCAGCTGAAAAAGAACTGATAAATAATTATAAATATATCCCTCTTTGTTTTTTGGCTGTCAACCGAAAACTTAAATTTTGGAAGTTAATATTTAAAGTACTAAGGGGAAAATTAATCTAAAGTTTTAAGAGTCATTCATTACTCACTGTTTAAAATTTCAGAACGGTGGTAATATTTTTAAGAATGTCCCGAAACTCCTTAATGGTAGAATTCATCTTTGAAAAGATCAACCTAAAATGCCCTTATTATTTTCTCATAATGTCTCCAATGAAACGTACAAACACTTTTTTTACTTACATTAAAGTTTTGAAAACAGCTTAATGATCATGTAAGTGTATTTGTTACGAACATTCAGAACTTTCTTTAATGTTTAAAATACATAACAAAACAAAAATAATATTAAAACCTCTTTTAAAAAATTTGTTTTAAGATACAAACTAGGTACCATTTCTTCATTACGGTGGGAAAAGGACATTTCAGGAGTTTCAAAGAACATTACAGTAAATACTCTTAGGAACGTAAAAATAAAATAAAAGAAGTAAATTAACAACTGTAAAAAATAAATGGAACCGTCTTTTCTGTAATTAGAAACCAATTCAAATAACTTTATTTAATAATTTAGTAAATATTAATATAGCACACATATTTTTAAAAAATAATTTTATAATTACTGATTTTTCAAATATAAAAATATCCCTGTCGCAGCATCCTGCATAACACAAATGAATTGCCGTTTATAAATATTCGTTTTTCTCAGAAACCAGCTTACACAGAATGATGGTTTAAAAACTTTTTGATGTAATTTTTCGTCTTCTTTCTAATGGTGGAAAAACTTTTGAATAAGTGGAAATTTTGGCAAAAAACTAATTTATATATATATATATATATATATATATATATATATATATATATATATATATATATATATATATATATGTATATATATATATATATATATATATATATATATATATGTATGTATGTATAAATTTTAGTAAATATTATTTTCGGTTTCTAAGGACGTCAAAATAAATTTCTGCCATAGTCCCGGACTCAAGTGGCGTCATGACAGTGGCTGTAATAGCTGAATTCCATTCTGGAAATTCGCTAAAAGAAAAAGTAAGGTTAAAGTGGGTAATCTATGATGTTATCTCGACTAATTAAAATTTTACTTGTAAAAAGTCTAATTTGAAAATTTAAAAAATCACTTGGTGGAGGCGCTGGTAACACGCAAATATAAAATGTCAATTTTTGTAAATAAGAGCATTATTTACACTTAAGATTTAAACCTGACGACACAACTTATGAAGAAAGTCTGAACCATCTTATTACCCACAAAGAGTAACACTTGTGTGATTTATATGCCTCAAACACATAAAAATATTTACGACTGAATTTCAAACTAGTGTTATGGTGGAATTTTTGTTGGTTAATTAAGATTTTTTTAGGAAATTTTTTGGTTAATTTTACCCACGAACAATTGCTAAATTTTTTACTATACTTTACTGAAATTTCTTTAGTAACAGGGAACTTTACACTATTAATTTCCGGTCACCGTTGAATGACTAAGGCAAAATTTAATTCGATTGATTCTGCGAACTTATTAAAAAACGGTTTTTTAAGAAATCTTTTACAAGTGATTAGCTATTAAGAAATAAAACATTTTTTGGGAATTTTTTAGGGGAAAACTATTTATCGTAATGAAAGAAAAAAACTTTTATACATTAAAGTGCATATAATTAATCTGTATCCTGAATATTTTTTCTTTTATTTTTAATCACCCGTCTGCCCTTGTAAGCCTGTTGAAGGTCATTGGCCTAAAAAAAACGGTGCTAATGATTAGAAAGAAAATTATAAGTCTGATTGGACTAAACTTGGATGCATTCTCTTTACTATTGTGTTTTTTATAAGACTATCTAGAATCAGCCCTTAAAGATCGAACAACGAAGCAATTTTTCTTACGTTTTATTTAAAATGGCGCCAAAAAAAAAGTATGTGGTTTGATGGGCCGATTCTAGATAATCTTACAGAAAACACCATAATAAAAAGAATGAATCCAATTTTAGTCCAGTCGAACCTATAGTTCTTTTTTTTCAATTGTTGGCACCGTTTTCAATTACAAAATTTACATGTGACATTCAACAGGCCTACAAGAGCAGATGGAAAGCCAGACAAAGAGAAAAAAATTCAAGATACACTTAACTATATGTACTTTAATGTACAAAACTTTAAACTTTTTTTTTCTCATTACAATAAATAGTTTCTCCAAAAAAAAAAATCCAAAAATGTGTTTTTTTAGCACATCACTTGTAAAAGACCTCTTAAACTAAGGGCGATTTTTCTAAGTAAATTCTGCATTTGTTTAATCTAACTTAGACCCTGAGTTACCGAGATTAAACAATCCAGTTTTCGTACCACCAATATTTCATTTATACAGACGCATCATGTGACGGTTAGGCAGAATAACAATGTGACAGAGAAAATATGCTATTCAAATTTTTATAAAACAATTTATATATTTACTGATAATTTCATACATTAACACATGTACACTTTCGCGAATCACTGTTTTTGTTCGTACTTAATTTTTTCTTCATTACTAATAAAGTGACAGAATAATTGCTATATTTATAATAAAAATACAATGTCAAAAGCCGACAAATATCAAAAAAATTTCCTAACAAACGAATCAGAATGAGTTTATCTATTCTCTACACATACATCCACATCAGCTAACCGAACATAAAATAAACCGTTTATCTAGAAATACAAAAAACTACACACAGGAACATTAATTTCAATGAAAAAAGAAGAGAAAGCGTTCTCCGCATAAGATAAACGAGGACACAGTTAGTGAGTTTATAAGGTCATAATTCATATGACAAGAATGATATATGATTGTACCTTCTAATATATAATACATACTATCCCGCTGTCATGATGGTCTTCTGCACATGACGTCATCACACAACAGTGGACTTAAATGTGGACTGATGAGGATTTAATATTACATATATAGGTAGCTAGAGCTATCCCGTTATATATTACATTATTTATTAAGTCAAATAAAATTTTATATAACTCATGTGGCGGCCCCGGCCCTGGAGATGAATGTTATATATTACCTATGAAAAAGTATAACATCATGTTTTTTTTATTTTTTTAAAATATGAAAAGATTAAACGATACCGGCTTTGAATACAAAAAGATTTTGTACGATTAAATCTTACATTGTCTGCCTTTTGTTGTTATGAACAAATTTAGGTCCTTTACAATATTGGTAGTCGACATTTGTGAAGATTAAGGCCCGATTTACATTAACGCTCCGCGCTCAGTACGATATCGCTACGCTCCCGATTCGATAAAATATTCTTACACAATAAACAATGAGTGTATTCACATCATCGCTCTGATATCGGTCCGATATCAGACATGGTTCGCTCCCGCATCAATACCGCTCAGGTAATATTTTATCGGAGCGATATCAGACTTTTTATATCAGGCTTGTACCTATAGCATAAACACTTTTTTGATTCCACTCCACTCTGCTTGCATTCAGTTGTTATGAAAATATATTTGTATCCAACTGAGACCGAACTGGCACCGTACCCAGAGCGGCATTTTAATGTGAATAGAGAATGAATGGGTAACAGCATGATATCAGCACCGTAATGTGAACACAACAAAATTATATCGGAGCGAGAGTGGAGCGGGAGCGTACTGAGAGCGGAGCGTTAATGTAAATCGGGCCTAAAAGTGCTCTGAGAATCTTACAATAAAAAGGGGCTTGAAACAAATTATTCGAACATCAATCTTTAAATGTGTATACATCCTCCTTAAAGTGGGTACTGTTGGTGGACGCTCCGGAACGCTACTCGCGTGGACGGTCCTAAATGTCTAAAAAGGCCACTACCTACGCGCTTTACGTAGCTCAGAAAACAGGCTGAAAGGGAAAATTTAAACACAGAAGGAATCTCATACGGTCCAAGAATAATAGAGTAAACAGAAAAAATCAACAAGCTGATATTTTCAACAATATATTTCACACAAACACGTTTTGAAAAATTTACATGCCTTTTTTAAACTAGTGGGCAGCGTAACTGAAGTAATTTTTATTCAGTTGATTTTAAATTTTTAATAAAAATCATCAAAGGAAATAATCGCTTTAATTAAAAATCACATCGTGATTGAAATTATCAAACTGGATCGATTGATTCAATCGATTATCAGCCTTGAATGGTTCAAGTTTCACTTTAAGCTGAACATTAAAATAAGCATATGAATATTAACGTATACTTAAATACAAAGAAAAGTTCGCCATACCTGATAATATTCACAAGCATATCAATAATATTAAAATTCAAATCAGCTACTAAATTTGTTATCAAAACTAAATGGTTTTCGAACCGGTGACGGATGGTAAGGCGCTTGTTTGGTTATCAAGGTTCCTAGGTTCAAATCGCAACCGCTCCAGTTTGATAATTTTTCAATCACTATATAATTTGTAATTGTAGCAAAGTGAGATAGATTATCTATCGAAGTACCGTAAACACGGATTACTTGAGCCCAGATCTGCAAATCATCTGACAATTTTTAAAATTTAGCGTAACTGTTATATTTATTTGGGATAGAAAATTCAGTATATTAATCTGTATATGACTACGGTTATAGTTTATTATATAATATGGAATTTTTTCTGGTGGTTCATAAATTTTATACATCTTTAGATTTTGGTTCAAGTTAACCTCAAGATCAGATTACTTGACCCCAAACCTAAATTACCAAATGATTTACATTTGAAAACAATTTGAGACCATGCAGGATGTCGGTTACTAACTAAAACACATTGTACAAACATGTATTTATTCAAAAACATGAATGGGTACCAAAACTGAATAAAAATTTTTAAACAAAAATTGTTATGGATAACAAATTATTTTTCTGTGTTAAAGTGTGTCTTTTAGTCTACCTAAAGAGAATAATCCTTTTTGATTAATGCAGGTGGAGGTATTTTCTTAACTATACCTTCTCATTTATAGTACAATATGTCCTTGTTCTTGGACCACTTCCATGCCTTTTTAATTGGATTCATGTATCATTTTATACCAAAGTTATAATGGGCTCAAGTTACCTTAATCTGAAGGTTATGTTAATTGGTTTATCAAAACCTTAAATTAAGAAACTAAGGAAATAGCTGACATATGAATGTGTCTGAATTTGCTATAGTAACGAAGCAAGTATGAAAATTATACACTAAAATTATACAGCTTAAGCTATAGAAATATTTTTACAGTTGAAAGTTAGCAACGTAACAAAAACAACAACTTCAAATAGAGGTAAACAACATTCGCCTGACACCTAGTGTCAATTTTCAGAACTACCTAAACATAAACACAGTGAACCTAGTGCTGTTACCTATCAGATAAACCTGTAACTTATTTTTACTACTGGCTACACTAAGCACAAAACAAAAAATAATACTCTTTCCATTTTGGGCTCAAGTTACACCTTAGGGCTCAAGTAACCCGTGTTTACGGTACTTATTTCTGATGGGTAAACAATTATATTTTTTATGAATGATTCGAAATCGATTCTTTACAAAGAAAAAAAAATTAATAATGATGCCAGGTTTACAAAAATTAATTTTTTTAATAGTAGGTACTAAGCATTTTTAAAGAAATATATTACTAAAAAAAATCAATCCTCAGATACTTGCAGTTTACAGCTATTATTCGGAAACAATCGTCAAAACATTGAGACTTGAGTATTTTCTAGAGTAAATCTTATGTTTTCTTTTACCTAGAACTAACTCGTACCTAAAAGACAACCATCATTTTTAAACTCGCAGTTATCAAAGATCTACTGTAATTATATTCCTGTTTTATATATACTACATCTATCTAACATGCTTAGCGATTCATACCTAATTAAATTAACTTGAAAATATTTAAACATATATCTATGCGAGTGAATTAAACTTGATTTGCACAAATGGAAAGAAAGAAAGTCAACATTTTCAAGGTTATCAAGTTACAATGCAGCGAGTCAACAATATATATTTTTATGATGTAATTTTATAATTTCATGATCTGATTTAAAATTCCTGTAGCAAAAACATTTCTTTTTCTTATTTGTAAACACAATATACGGGAACGGATTTACCCACTTTGAGACTCTACATATTTTTTTCCTTACCGTCCTCACCCCACAAGATATAGAGTACACTAAACAATGTGAAAAAATGAAACAAATCTCAAATATTGATTCCGATATTCAAAATAAACAGTTTGACCGGATCCTTCAAAAAATTGGGGTCTAGTCATTTGTGTCATTTGTCTATACGACGATCCGGCCCTAGCTGTGTGGATAGAGTATCGGTACTACCGAAATACCGGAATACCGGACATTTTTATACATTTTATAAAACCGGTATCAAAATTTCAAATACCGGTATTTCGGTTTCAGTATCAGCAGAATCAGATATTTTATATAATTACATATTTTGAATATTTTTACGTTAGATTTACTATTGGTATTGAATGGTTATCGAGTATTTTGTATATAGTAGTATAAGCATGGATCATAAATTATTACAATATGTTCAATTTTGTTTAATGTTTTCCAGATGCCCAGATGATCAAATACCTTATATTCATTCATATGTTTTTATACATAATTTTTACAATTCTGGAATACATATTTTTAAGTATTTTTCTGTCGAAAAAAATACAAAATTACCTATGTTTGGGTAAAATATTTTACTATTGTTGAATACTACTGTACTAGACTATTGTTGAATACTAATAGTATTTAAAAAATTCCTTGCTCTGTGTAAATAAAAGGGTGAAATTTAAAAATTGATGTCCATGTATTTTTTAAGATTATTTTAGAATTGCCACCACGTCTTTGGACTATTTAAACTGTGATTTTTCACCCTTGCAGTTCGTGTGTATAGGTATCTCTTTAAATTAAATGTGTAGTAGAATCGAAGAAAATTTATATTTTATTATTTTTTGTTGTTATTCGGTTTTTTTCTGTTACTTTTTTATATTTTGTATTTAGTTTTAGATAGATTTTTAAAATCTAAAAATGATGGAGTTTGTTATTATTACTGTTATCAATCATTTTCAGTAAAACATATAATACCCTACCCACTTATACAAAAACGATTTTCATTAAGAGTGTTTTTTAATATTTTTATTTTTTCTATACCATTTTCATTCAATACCGAAAAAATACCGGAATTCCGGTATTATAAATTTTAATACCGAATAAATACCGGTATTATAAAAAGACACCGGTATTCCAAGCCCTACACAGAGAAAAAATTCCAGTAAAAATTACTGAGCTGCCTCCGGTAAACGAGTCTTAAGTGACCAGTCCGTAGGAAATTATTAAGCAAAAATATAAAAAATGCGTTTCAAACATTATTTTTTACGATTCATTTGAAAATTTTTCCTGTACACCTTAAGAATTTTTCCTATACAGCTGCGTAATTTTTCCTATACAGCTGCGTAAAATTCGATGGGGTAGTAAAATTTCAAGTGGACACCGGGAAAATTTACTTAATTTTTTGTAAAATTATACTGGACATAGAATAATTTTTACTGAGTCGGTGTGTATTTCAGCACCACTGCATACAAAATATTACATAGAACAGAATAAACAAAACAAGCACGCAACCACCACGCAACCTTGAGGCCCAGAGAGCATGCGTGTTAGACAATACACGACTTACAGACGCAGCAACCGTGGCAACCGTTGGTTCGTCAGTTGGCCAATAGCAATGATAGTGATTGGATGTTTATAAAGTGATTTTTTTTTTTTTTTTTTTTTTTTTTTTTATAATAAATTATTGTTTAAGTATTGGACTTTCCATTTAAAACAAAAAATTGTTGTGTTTCATGAATTTTTGGTTATAATTGAAATATGTTTTTATACAAATTATTATAATGTGCTTATTGTTAAAAATTTTTATCATGTAATATTTCAAATAAAGAATTTATATATTTTTTTCCACAAATAATAAAAAACCACAAAAAATTTTTTCTATATTAATAATTTGATTTTAATGCTTACCCTTCTATCAATATCCTTTTAAACTATTTTAATTCAATTATTTATTAATAAATAAAAAAAAAAACTTATTTATAAATAATACGGTAATTTTTACTGAGCTGTAGCGTAGTTTAAAATTTTACTATAAATTATCGTAGTTTTTACTTAGCCTGTCACTTATGTCCGCATTACCAGAGAGCTCAGTAATTTTTTACCAGAAATTTCAGTAAAAATTACTGTATTTTTTTCTCAGTGTATGTGTGGATATTTATCTAAATTACATTCTCAATCAATTGGTCGGAAAACGACATTTCATATTACACGACCTAATATTATTCCAGTTAACGGCAGAAATTATTCCAGGCTACAAGAATTCGATTTAAAATTAAAGAATTGGTTGTAAACATTTCTCTAATGTTTAAAATAGTAACGACATTTGTCTAAATTACATGGTCGGCCAAGTGGTCGGAAAGCGACATTTCATATTACACGATTTAATATTATTCTAATTAATGGCGGAATGATTCAAGGCTACAAGAAATCTATTCAAAGTTAAAGAATTACTTTTAAACATTTAGGATAAATCCACTTTGAAGCCCTAGAAACTTTCTTCTTACCGAACCAAATCTTTTTTAGCAATTAGCCTGTTTTTGAAGTCCAGTCTTCATTTATCTGAATTACATGGTTGACAACGTTGTCGAAAAAAGATATTTCTTATTGGAGGCCTTAATGCTGTTTCAACTTATGACGAAAATGATTCCAAGCTACACGAATTATATTTAAAATTGAAGAATTGTTTTTAAACATTTCTGAAATGCTTAAGAAAGTGTCAATATTTATCTGAATACGGTACTTGACTGTATTTAAAATTTGTGTCAAATGTTAAATAATTCTATGCATTATCATTACATTTATGTCCAATTTTAATGATGAAACATAAAAAAAATTGACAACTATTTAGAAATTTTATTTTGATTATCGCAATTTTTCAACAAATATTCAAATTAGTAAAAACGCGCCATTTCTTGAAAATGACGTAACATTTTGTAGCTGGATATGTCGATTTTGATAATTTTCATTGGTGAGGTGAAATTGTGTTTTTTTTTTTTTTTTAAATATTTCTACTAACTTATATATACGAGTATATAGTATAATAATAATCGACCAGAATTCAAATAAATACTTCCTTTTACTTTGACATTTTATGAATATAATCAAAGTTTTAAGGTGATAAATATTGACATTGACATTTAGTTGCTTCAAAATGTGACGTCACTATAGTGAGGCGTTTTTGCCGCCTTTTTCTCATTTAAAATTGTAGGGTTATTTTTTTGATGATTTTTTACAGAATCTGTCGAAAATAAAAATAATCACTGATATTTGATAACACAACTGATATGGAAAAACAATGCTTTTAGAATATTTTTGTAATACCCTATTATATGGTTGACCAAGCGGTCGCAAAACTACTTTTCATATGCCATCCTAAATGTGATCTATTCGTACAAAATTATCTGAGATTTTACCGGGCCATGACTGAAAATGGTTGGGAAACGTACGACTAGAGTACATGAATTTTGCCATAGGTGTATTTTAATACATTTTTCTCAACGACCGACAGGTATAAATTTCGGTATAAGACATTTTACTGTCACCAATTTTTTATTAATTTAATTTTTTACAGGATTTAAATTTACAGGATTCATTACTTATGGCTCCTCGTGTATGTTTTATTTATGTACTTTACATATTATGACTGTAACCCACAATAAATAAAAAAGGCGTTAATTAACAAAAAATGTCAGTGATGTATTTGTCATAATATTTAATAATATATATTAATATTATAATTTTAATTTAATATAATATGATAATATATACATAAAATACCTAACATATAATTTATGTAAAAAAGGGTCATAATACGTAATTTAATTTTTTCACATATATCACACTGATTTAGGTATTATAATATAAATTTTATTCAGTACGTAGGGATTTTAACTATATTTATAAGTAAATTATCATATATTATATCTGGTGGGATTATATTTTTATAGCATCATAATACAGCAGCTACCATTTTTTTAACGTTAATTTTAAATTTTCCAGATAAATATAAAATTTTTAAGACGTACGTAAAGGCTACGAAAATTGCTTTAACAGGTCATAAATTAATCATAATTGATCAACTTAGGCCAGCGATAATTCCTAAAATTGTAAGTGCCGGAAAAATTTTTCCTAAAAACTAAAGTAACAAGCAAAAAAAACAAAACAGAAAGGTACTAACGAATGAAAAAAGGCAATTGTTTTGCCTTGCCGTTTCTCCTATTTCCCTAAAAATGGCACTGATGAGCAAGAAAAAACCAAAAAAAAAACGTAAGTCTTGGCTTACCGTAGCCCTCTGCTCTCAACCTTACAGCCTCTAAAGACACTATTCAAAAATAAATCCCTTGGACATACCGAACCGTTCCGGTAAAAAATAAAAATCCCCGAGAGGTACCGAGCGCCGTTCGACGTGCCGGAACTAAGCTCACCAAAATAAAGCCCTCATTTAGGCTCAATTTTCCTCATTAATTTGGTCACCAATAATGGGTAGGCCTGATTTTTTAAGAAAAATTTAACTATTAAACAGAAAGTAATTTTGTTCTTCAAAAATCAGGCCTACCCATGGGTTCACCACTTAGTTAGTCCACTGCTTCCGAATATCTTTATGGGTCACAAGAAAATTCAATATTAAACAGTTCCTCCTCCAAACATCATATATTATTTTGGTTCGGATATGTAGATGACATTTTAGTTGGTTTCAAAAGTACAGATAGACAATTAGAAAATTTCTTAACTCTTCTCAACACTTTTCATCCGAAAATTAAATTCACGAACGAAATTGAAGTCAACAAATTCATTAATTTCTTAGACATTACTATATAGACTTGATAATAAATTTAAATTTAACATATATCGCAAACCCACGTTTACAGACGTCACAATACCAGCTGATTCCTTTTCTCCAATAACCCACAAACTAGCAGCTTACCGTTCTATGATCCATAGAGCCTTTTCTATTCCACTTGATCCTAAAGATAGAACAATAGAACTCAACACCATTAAATAAATGGCGATTTCTAATGCCTTTCCACCAAATTCTATACAAAAGACTCATACTCATAAACAAAAGACTAGAACAGCTTACTATAGAAAAGATCTATCCTTCTATCTCTCCTGTCGATTCCGAACCCAAACAATACATATCTTTACCATATTTAGGAAACGTTTCTCATAAAATTGGCAATTGTTTCAGTTCACCCCACCTTTCATTCTGTCAATAATATTGGTCAATCCATTTTCAATGCAAAAGAAAAAACTGATCCATACAAAAAATCTGGTGTTTATCGGTTAGATTGTGGAGATTGTAATTCAGCAGATGTTGACCGATCAGGAAGATCTTTTGATATTAGATACCGGGAACATATTACCTCTCAGAAACATACATCCAACTTTGGTCTTCACCTTTTAGAAAACGGACATTCTGTAAAACCGGACTACAAACCCAAAATCCTTCACTTTTGTGAAAAAGTACAGAAATTAAATATATCAGAAGCATTAGAAATAAACAAATTAAATAATAATCCAAACATAACAGTTTTAAATTTCCAAATTAACCTAAATTAATATCCGCTTCTTAACATATTTAATTAATTCTATTCCAATATTTATTTTCTAGTTAAAATATTTCTTAATAAAAACATCCCAAAAATGAATTTATTCAACCTTACATTTATAATTATTCAAGTTAAATTTAAAAATCTTTGGTAATATCCATTATTTAATCTTCCCGTCCATACTATTTATTATCTACCTAAAACTCGTTCAATATCAAATTCGTAATTTGCCACTCGTTTCCGGTACACGTGTATTTGTTTACCTTTCTTCTGGGTTTTCCCCATTTCTTAACTAGTTCATTTAGTGTCTTTATAATTTATATATACCGGGTGTTTCAAGCAACTAAGAACATATAGATTTTAACACAGGGAAGATTTTTTATGATTAAGGGGTGCTTTATGTTGTTATTATTAAATATTTAGCAAAACTTTAAATAATATCGCGTCAAAATAATATTTAGAAGTAATTTAAAAGACAATAGCAGTAAATTTATTGAGATAACTATAAATAGATCTTAATTTAATGTTGAAATATTTATTAACAAATAATACTGCTTAGTAGAAAATTGGACACTTATTGTCTTGTTTTCAAATTTACCTTTTTGCAATTAAAGAAAATTTTATTAACTATGGATACCTATCTACTTAATAAATTTCTAACACTGACTGACTGACAGACAACGCACAGCCTAAACTGTTGGGCTTAGAAGAATGAAATTTTGCATAGGAGTTCCCTATGTAACGTAGGTGAGCACTAAGAAAGTAATTTTGAAAATTCGTCCTCTAAGTGGGTTTAATAGTGGGTGAAAATTTGTATGGAAATACGTCATTTTTAAAATTAGAGATATATAAAAATATGTTACTATGGCTATTAAAATAAACAAGATTTAATAAATCGTGGAAGTTGGTATTTAGGCTTTTGAAAACACTGAAAGTAAGCAGAAAGTGAGCACGAAGATGATGCCGATGGAAAAGCCCATCGGGTATACAGCTAGTATAAAAATGATACCCATAAAAAGCGAGCATACTCTGATCCCAACAATTTTTTCTCATGTTAAATTTTGTATGTTCTTACTTCGTTAAAACAGACTGTGTATAGTATTTATCCAAACTGAATTCAGTTCAGTTCAGTTTTCACCTGAAGATGATTTAATCAATCGAAAACTAGTTTGTGGAAAATAATATATTTCTATATTTAAGTGAAAATTTTACAAAATTAAAAATTTTTCACCCTATTCATTATGGATTTTCACAAAGTAAAATTATCTACAATTAATTAAGCAAAAATAGTAAATCCTTAAACTAGGTATCTTATACCTACATATTTATTTATTTTACATTGTGTTGACTTTATAGGCAACAGAAAAAAAGCGAGGCGTCTCTCCGGAAACTACCCTACATGTGACGGGTGTGTTCTTCAACAAAAGTAAAAAAAATGTAGTTGTTTCACAATTTTCTTTTTGTATACTAAGTCGTAATAAAAAAATTTTTGGGGTGCATTTTTAATTAGTTTTTACCGATCGCATATTATTGATTCAACTAGGACATAAAATAGTTCCTGTTATGTCCAACGTTACATCAAATTATACAGTATGGCTTCAATGATATTAAAAAAAAATACCGTCTATTAATTTGACTTATTTTCAAATCTTCTTTATTAGACCTCTACTGTAATTAAAATATCATGCGACATACCACTATAAAATTTTACCAAATAAATTAATTCGAAACCTAAATAGAAATACCTTATGTTAGATTATTAGTAAAATAAACTCTATATGTCATTATGTAATATGATATTTTAATTAAAGAATGGGGTATTTGACAGTAGTCGAAAAAATATCTATTTTGATTTTTAAATAATTGCTCGAGTCATAATAATACTGAATATTGCTTTTTTACAAGTTATTTCATTCAAAAATATAAAAATTTTAATTAAATAAAATTACAAAATTTACGTTAAAAATGACGTAATCAAAAACATTAAACAAAAGCAGCTTACGTCACAAGCTCGTTCGAATATGTAGGTATTATATTGTAGTTAGGAAAAAAATTGTTTACTTGATTGGTAACTATGAAAGAAATTTTTCATTATTAATTTTCATTACTAGACCTACTACTACTACTCAATGTTTTAGAGCCAATGACGTCATACGATTTGACGTCACAGAAAGCATCGTTTTGGCGATCTTTTTAAAAACTGAAATTTTATCGGTGATTTTTATTAAAAATATAGTACAAAATAATTTAAAAATGTGTATTATGAGTTTAGTAAGAAGTAATAAACACACTAAGATGGTTTTTAAAAAATTGTCAAATACCCCATTCTACCAAACAATTGAATAGACGGCAATTAGGTATTAAGAAATATAATACATTTTATGTAATATTTAAATTTAAACAAAAATAAAAAAAATAATGAACATGCTTTAATTATAAATAAGATAAAATATTTATTTACAATAAGCTCATTATATTATTGTGTTTTTTCCATTTATGAATAAATAATTAGATCGACCTCGTAATCTCTGTAACCTAACGAAATTTAATGACATTAAATCTTATTAGGAATTCTCTTTGCATATATACACAATAAAATCGGTCAAGAGCGAGTCGGGCTCGCACAACAAGAGTTCCGTACAATGAGCAGTCAATAGACCAAATTAATCTTATATACCAAAGTTTGCTTGTGGATGCTTGTGAAACATTAGTAAATACGTCCTTTATTACTGTATTTCGCTTGATTATTTAAAATATTTTTCAGCAGCCATTACGCTGTCGAAACCCGTAGTTTTTCGGATTTTTATCTTTACAAGATCCAAAAGATCAAGGAGGAGCGGTCTTATTTCTAGCAAATTTTGAGCTATATCATTCGGACCACTTTATCGAAAAATATACAAAAATTAATTTTATATCAGTTAAAACGTTTTTTGAGACCACCCTATTTTGATCCAAATATCCATCTTCTAATCACTGACTGGTGATATATGTGCGCGTCATCAAGACCTAACATTAGGCGAAATTTCCAACTTCTACGTTACATAATTTTCGAGAAAAAAACCTCACAGACTCAAGAGTGATCTTATGATTACTAAATAAATTGCTTTTACTTGTGTAATATACAATACAGTAAGTTGCATAATTGCCTGGTATTTATATATATATATATATATATATATATATATATATATATATATATATATATTTAATAGAAAGCATTATCAAAAGACGTCCCGTTCCCGAAATTACCTCTGAAATCAATGTGAATAATTTTCTCTGCGTACAGGAAACGCTGGTCATTTTAGACGAATTCTGTGAAGAAGGCAACGCCGAAGATGTATAGTATGCTTTCTGTCAAGTTTGTGGCTGATGAAGAATCAATGCTCAATTGTATCGACGCCCGAAGATTAAGACGGCTAACCTATATGCGATCTATTTAATTTTATTATTTTAAAACTTTGTAGTTTATTGTAATTTTTTTAATTTTGGCTGCATACAACGCTTCATAAAACTTACTAATAATTAAAGAAAACTAAAGAATATAAACAGTTGTTTTAATTTGAATCTAGAACACCCAAAGAGTTTGTAAATTTATAGAATTATACGCTTAATGGAGTACATACTTATTCGTTAATGTAAACCCGGATCTGAAGTTTCGCTTATACCATTTTATCTTATCCTTTGACTACTACAGTCCGTCTCATAATATAGCCTCACGAAAAATTTTTATATTTCACTTACAATATTTTAGAGAAACAGGTTAGCCAGTCAGTAATACGTTAGTCATATATTTCGAAAATGTTTTATTGTGTAACTTTTATAACTGATAAATTAAAAAAAAAATAAATAAATACACGGAGAGAAAATTCCTATAAAAATTACTGTGCTCAGCACTACAATCGACGTGTAAAAGACGAACATATTCAATTCTGTAATGTAAAACTATAAAGATTATAATTAATCATAAAAAATTTAAAGGATGGAATGTTCTTTTCGTAATATTATCTCCGTAAAATTTGTAAAACAGCACAATAAAAAGTTCCATTACCGACAAAAAAATAATTTTTAATTGTTTTTATTAAAAAAATTACCATGCTAACATGCTAATAATAGAAAGAAAAAAAACAGAAAGAAGGTTGGTTGTGTTGGGAACGCTGTAATGAAATGTACCTCAATCAGCAAGTTACATGCGAACCATAGGTGTGGACTGTGGAAGAAACTTTGTCAGACAGTTCGCACCAAGCACCTTGATGCAACTAGTAGTCAGTTTCTTTTACACTCTCTTTGGATGATGTCATCGTTTAATTCATTTTTTTGTTATTTACCTATCTTTAGTATATGTATTAGAATATATTGTTGGCAATCATTTTTGTATACATGTTTTTACAGGTACAGTGCAACCAACATAAGGTCGCAAAGGTCAGATGCGCAAATGAAAGAGTACGACAACAAGAATTAAACTATAATATATATGCATAAGAGTGTGATAAAAGTTGTGTTAGCACCACATTAAATTTTACCATGCTAGCACATATTTTTTATTTTGGTCGTTGATCGCGCACGGATTATAGGGGAGCATGGTAATTTTTCTGAAATTTTCTCTACAAAAATTATAGGATTTTTCTCTCCGTGTAGTACCTATATTACAATAAAAATCCACAATTAATGAACACTATAAAACGCTTAACACGCAAAATGGCCTAATAATCTAAATGACTGGAAAAGCAATTATTTATCGAACATGTCTTACCATGAAAACTCAGTTCTTTAAGGAGTAAAAAGTTAAAAATATTTCAAAAAGTGGGCAAGCAATATTTAAATAATTACATTGTGTTAATAAATGAATTTCTCTCTTTTACGAAACAAACGAAAATTAACTTCAATTATCTAATTTTTCTTTTTTTTTACAAATTTCAGTAAAATAATCATTTAGGAATGACGTAAATTGTTGTGTTATATAATTTTATTTAAACAAGCCAATTGAATTATTTGACCAATTTCTTTTATGCAATAGAAATTATTTGTTAAAAATTTCTTTGTTATTATTTTCACACCTACCCGGGATACAATAGATTATTATTTACAAACATCATCAATGAACATAATTTCATCTTAAACATTTTTTAGTAAATATGTAAATAAATATTTTATTATATAAATTCTCTGAAATGTGGTATTCATAGAAGTGTATTCTGTGAATGTGTTCGATTGGAAGTATAGCTTCGTCAATAATTTCATTTTGAAAGGCAATTCAAAGTGGAATACACAAAAACGGCCTACACACTAACAACTTTTAGTTGAACGATTGTTTAGTTGGAGCTGGTTAAAGCCAACGATTGCAGGCCAACTAATTTTTCATTTGTATTTATTGTAATTCAGTTGGGTTGCTATTGGTAATGTTGGCCAACATTTTAATCGGAGTAGGATTGGAAATTATCTATGCACGATTCAGTTTACTCCTACGCATATTATATGAACGACTAAACTGTTGTACAACAAAAAGTTGCTAGCGTGGTTATTATCTTACAATTAGCAGGTGATTCAGTAGTTTTGACTAAGGCATTCTCGATTTCATATTATTTCAAAGTTGTTTAGAATAATTTTTGAATATTTGTTTATTTTATCAATAAAATTGCGGTATACCTATTGACTATTGTTTTAAATATTTTTCAGTTATTTAATTTGTTTAAAGTGTTCGTAATATCATACTATTTAAAACCATTTAAATAAAATAATATTTAGAAAAGAAGGTTGTTCGGTACCTTCTCAGTTTTTAGAAGTATTAAATTCAGATTTTTGAAATCAAATAAAAAAAACTGATTGTGTTTGACATTGGAGGTTACATACGATTTTTGTGGTCCACATGACCAACTTTGCCATGCCACTCGTTTAAAAAAATTTAAGAAGGAAAAGACGGCTAGATGGAATTTGACGAAAATGCTTTCATATCATATTGATGCGAAAGTTTCAATTCACTCATGGACTTAAATGAACGGAAACACACACTACAAATTTCTTATAATTCCTACAAAAAATATTCTTCAATCAAATTATAAAATTTGATTGTCTAATTTTCTTACACCCGGTCACAAAATTTATTTAAAACATTTTGTTTTTATTTATTACGGTACACATAAAAGAATTACAAAACAAAATTCAGACAGTCATTAAATTTCTACTCTTGACATTGACTTGATTTTCTAAAATTTTTATTATTTTACTGAAGTAAATATTTAGTAGAGAAAAAAAGGAAACTCAATTGTATCTGTTATTGCTAATTTAATACAATGTATCAAAGCCTATTAAAAAAAGATTAAAGTTCATATAAATGATAAATTGGTACAAATTTTTATAATTACAAAACATTGATCAATATTACGACACATATTATTATTTATTTTATATTGCAATAATTATTGCAGAAATTATTATAATAAAAAATTTATTAGTTTATTGTTATAAAATAGTTATAAATAATAATTAGATATTATTTTTTAATCGAACTGTAATTCAAACGATCTCATAGTTAAAGATTTATAACTAGTCTTTTGCACTTTTTGGGACAACTTTTTGAGTTTGTTAAACAAATTTAAAGACACCTAAAATTCATTTTCACAGTTTCCGATTTTGATGGATCAAAAATGTTACAATATCTATTTGTTTCTGTATATCTCGGCAAAGTGACCCATTTATAAATCACCTAAAATCATTTTGATGAATATGACATTTACTGACAGTACGTTCAATAAAGAGCAGCATATCTAAATTCGCTCTCGTAAACTCGATAGTTAAAAAGTAAATGAATATTATAATTTAAAATTTCAATCGCCGTTTTTGAAAAAGATTACCAATCGATTTGGGGGTTTTGAATTTCCTTAAATAGTTTTAATCGGGTACTATCAAACAGTGAAATAAAATCAATGGAGAATTTAATCTAGGTACAAATTTTTGAAACCAAGTCTCCAAATTGTTCATAAAAAATTGTCAAAATATGCATTATACATGTTCAAACTTTTATTTAACATTACTAATATATCTTTTTATTTCAATTTTTTTTATTAATATTTTGTTTAGAAATTGGCTTTGTATTGTCCTACAGGTTAATCCGTACTTAATTAAATTATTTGTGTAACTCACTCGAATACATAATCCTATATGTATTTGACAATGAGTTATCTTCCCACAAAAGCGGTTTTAAATGTCACCTAAATATCTATGGTGGAAAATAAATATATAATTTAGTTTGTCATTCCTCTGAACGGACCATAAAGGTTTTAATATAAAACTTTTTTTGACAAACTATCAACAAAATTGGGTCAGTGTTCTGTTAAATGTGATGTATTTTAATTTATTATAACACTTTATTAGAAGAATTCATTTTAGGTATTTGTTGACTATTAACAAGATAAAAAATTTACTTTTTCCAAATTCAACCAAAAACCAACGTTTTAAATAAATTGGCGCTAAAATTAGAAGATTAAGACAGAAGAGGTTCCATATTTTTTTCACCTAATGAGCTGCCGTATATGATCAGTACGAATTAGTAGTGATTAACCCACTTTGGGATTCTAGACATTTTTTTTACCAGGCGGCGGCCCCCTCCCTCTCCCTTAAGAAATAGCACTGTAAAAAATGCCGCCCCTCCTTTAAATAAAAATTTTAAAAAAATTTCTCAATAACTTTCTCACTTTTTTCCCTTTTTCCAAAAAATGTGTGACGATCAAAAAAAAAACTCCTATTTTCGTATCAAGAAACAAGTGACGAGCAAAAAAAAAAACAACTGCCATTTCTTATTTTCCTATCAAGAAATAAGTGGGAAATATGTCCCTGAATAGAACACACACTTAAACAAAAAAATTAATAAAACGAAACTAAATATGTTATGTGAAACGCCAAAGCAATTCGAATCTGAGATCATGTTTATCCTATAAATCAGGAGTATACTTAGCAATGAAGTAACACATATTAGCACCTTGACGATTACTGACGTCATAAGACATCAAGTGAAACCTGGCAAACTCACACACCACGTCTTAAGACGTCAACAATTCCATATAAAGTGTATTAGCTGTCAAAATTATGTACCAGTTGGGCGTTTTGTCAGTATAAGTTATAGTCGTCATGGTATTAAACAGAAATAATCCAAAAATGTGTAGCATAAAAATTAAAATAAAAAAAAAGAAGGAAGGCGAAGAAGGTTGTTTTTATTTTGGGGATTTGCTTTGGGGATTATTGTTATTGGGGTTAACGGACGACATCTGGGTTCCCAAGATGTTGCGGGAAAAGGCGGATATCGACAGTGGAAATTACGAGGCCAGATGGATCAGTCCCTTACCAAGTTTACTCC
The DNA here is from genome assembly GCA_035578155.1 of Brachynemurus nebulosus. NCBI lineage: Eukaryota > Metazoa > Arthropoda > Insecta > Neuroptera > Myrmeleontidae > Brachynemurus > Brachynemurus nebulosus. The sequence goes on along the minus strand of JAPWDM010000014.1, from coordinate 14,823,096 downwards.
CCTGAAAAGTTGAAAAGGTTTTAGAAAATAGAAATTCGTTAATTTTCAAACAAATGACAATTTATTAACATTTTTTAAAAATCTCTGGCGTAACAATTTTCCATTAAAATTTTCCTTTGAAAATACAATATTGAATTTAAAAGTATAATAAAACAAATTTGTAGCTCATAGAAATAATGTAACAAAATATAAATTTGTACCTCACAAATAATAAAATATATAATTTCAAAATATAATTTTGATTACAGCAAAATGATTTCCTTTAATTTTTGAATTTAAAAATTACACCTAGTATATTAAGTTCCTTTGTACGTATATTTTTTTATAATTTTATAAAATTGATATAATTTTATCAGTTTATATAAAATATAAGTCGGAATATCAGTTTATTTTTAAAAGGCATTCATTAATTTGTTTCTGAGTATACAACTTTATTAAACAAAAGTTTGTCTAATAAATAACAAGAATAAATTCTGAGAACATTTGAATTTGAAACAAATTAGTGAAAGTACATTTAAGATTGCGTGATGGCTGAATGCTTTACCGAAACATTCAGACGACACGTGAGCAACTTGTATAGGCATATATACATTCTTTTTTATTTAAAATCTGAACGCTTGTGAGGGCTGAATACCTTACGTGAAAGAAAATAATATATTCCGACGACACGTGTTCAATTTGGGTTATGGTGAACCCTATACAATGTACATAAAATTTTTAAATTTTAAATCAGAACGAAGGTGCAAACTTTTAAAATAATTTAAAGAAATTTAAATTGAGATATGATAATTTTACAAGATAATATTCAACATCACTTAGATATTTTATAAAAATTTTAATTTTATAGTTTAGTATTTTCCAAAGGTAAGACGCATGATATATGAAAGAAATATGTTAAATATAAAACAATAAAAACGACCGAAATAACTTATCACTAAATGAAAATATGGTACGAAATTACTAAACTAAGGGTTTACTCAAGGTGTCGCGGAGAACGATTTGATACCGTAGCATAATATAGTAATTCCGACCGAAGTAAACTAAATACTAAATTAGTTGCTGCCAGCTTTCGAGACGAGTATTTTTGTACTCCGAACAGGAACGTTTCCAGCGCACAACGTTTGAAAAATTTCTTAGAATCTATACTATAGTAAATATAATACTATACAAATTTTACGAAATTTTATGATGCGATGCGAAATGACAATATGAAAATATGAGGAAAATACTAGACCGACTAGACTTAACAATTGAAAATTCATCAACAAAAAATTAAATTTGATAATTTGTACTTTCATTTAAAATTGTTTGGCATTTTTAGAAAAATCACAGTTCGTTAATTTAAAAAAAAATTGTTTGTAGGAAATTTATTTAAATTAAAAAAGAAATTTCTTTTGAATCCAAAATATTACCATAGTTTACAAAGTTAAATAAATTTCCTTGAAATATTTTTAGAATTTTAAAAAATTAAATACTCATCTTTTAAATTTGGTTTTGTACGAACGTCTAGAATATTACTTTTTTATTTTTTTCAGTTAAACGGTTCACTTAAAAATTTTATTTTTTTATAAGTGTTTAATTTACGGCGGTTTCACAATAATTAAGACATGCGAGAGTGCCATTGTTAAGAAGTTACTCCCCGAGGAAACTTTGTAGTAGAAATCCGTTTTTAAAAAAAGAGCCTGATCTTTTGTACATCTTCTGTTTATACCTATGATTATTTTGACTTTTTAAATAATATTCAAATAAACAGATTATGTAAGTGTAATTAATAGATAAACAATTTTGAATTATATTTTGAAATTTAAATTTTAGTGATCTGACATTTTGAAAATACAAACTCTCTAATTTCACGCATAGATGGAACCAATAGTATAATTCTGTGAATCGAAATAAATTTATGTATATATCTTTCGATACCTGAAAATATTGTTACAAATGTGACAGAGGAAAATGGTATACAGTAGTGTTCTTCAACCTGTGGGTCGCAGTTACTTTAAAAATAAAAACACTCTAGTTTAATATAGAATATTTGATAAAGAGAAGGTTAATTAATGGTTACATTAATGTGATAGTTTCATACTTTCGTGCGATAAAGTTTCAGAATTGCGGCTTATTTTCAGTAGCAATAAATCCGAATTTTAAATAATAATGTCATCATCATTTAGACACTTTTTTGTTTGGTTTTGTTTTGTTACTCTCATTGGAACTTGAAGCAGGCGGTTGTGCATATGTTTCTAGAAGCTTATTCATTTTCAATAATTACAATGACCACAGAAAAGACAATAAAAGACAGTGAACAACTACTAAACAAACAACAAGGTAATTCAATAAATTTAAACACTAACGCGGGTTCACAAATCAAAGAATTGAAATGGATTACGCTTGGAAGTGTTAAACGGCGACGACTGGCTACTATAAGTTGTCAACTTCGATGTCGATATAAAAATATGCCTGTTTCAAGTCCTTAATTACGTATTTAATCGATACCTCACTATGAAAATAATCAATTATGATGAATGGATTCGATATTTATAAACCAGGTTTTACACGATGGTATACGAACGTTTCTTTCAACGTTCGATCGAACGCTTGATGCCAGGGCCGGATTATTCCTGAGTGCCTCCCCTAGGCACCATGAAAATGCCGCCCCTATCTTTTCCTTGAAAAGAAGCAAATCTTAATTTTTCCTACTTTTTTTCAAACTTTCTCTTAAAAAATAACTGACACGCAAAAAAAAAAAATTGGCCGCCCTGTTCTAAAAATCTAAAAACTGACAAGCGAAAAAAAACGTCAATTACAAATTTTGCCACTCTGTTTTTAAAATCTTCCGCCCCTAAACCATGGCCTAGGTTGGCCTATTGGCTAAGCTGGCCCCGCTTGATGCAAGTAAGTTCGACAGTTGATGCTGCGAATGTTTGTTCCAATACATATGAAAAATAGTCTGGTATAACAAACGTTTATTCAGTGGACGAGGATAACATCTGTCTGGTGTTATCTCTAATGTCGTACACTGATGTTGTCTCTCTTCATATAAACGAGTCGTGTAGCCGTTGAGTCGAACCAACGAACATTGTCCTTCAAACGTTGGAGGCATCCGTTGAACTCGGTGCAAGAATACCGACATCGGCTGGAACATGGCCAAATGCGAATGTTCGACGCTCGACTTTGGACGCTCGTATGTTCGGACAACGGTCACACGATGTGACGAATCATCAAACGTCCAATGTTGGAAGGTGTTCGTAGCATCGTGTAGAACCGGCTTAACATAAAAAAATAAAAGTAATAGCGGAGGGTAGGGGATCGCGAAATAATTTTCCGTACTAAGGTGGTCGTACCATGAAGAAGGTTATAAAACACTGGTATACAGCTAGTGTTTGGGTCCCGGGACGTCTCGTGTCTCGAAGTCCCGGGATTTTTTCCAAATTTTCACTGTCTCGTGTCCGGGGACTTTCGAGTCGAGCCTCGAGATCGCATTGTCATAATTTTATTTACATAATATCATAATAAGCTAATACATAAAACTATAGGAATGTGACATGGAATGAAAAAAGTCGATTTATGAAAAATGAAAAACTAAATAGTCGATTTTTCTCTTTTCAATATAAATCAATTTTAGAAAATATAATCGAATTTTGCGAGATTTTCGATTTTTTTTAATTATTTGAAAAATTGCATACTTTTCAGTATAATTATAAAACTACCATATTAATATTAACAATATAATTCATTAGAATGAAGATCAGCTAAAATTGTAAGTGTCAAAAATAACCAAAACAACAACCTTCTAGTTTTAAAACTGGAAAAAAAACCAAGTTTTTCTTACAGTTTTCAGCTTTCTTAGAAATGTTAAAATTTATTATTTAAAGTAGCGATATTAATAATACATTTCATAAAAATTTATTTTTAATTAACATTATTTTGAAAAGTCTCGAGGTCCCGGGACTTCCCGGGACTTTTATTCTGGGATGTCTCGTGTCCCGGGACTTTAAAAAACTCAAGACTTCCCAAACCCTTATACAGCATATATCGCCGGAAATTTCAAGAATATATCGCCGGAAAGTATGCCGGAGAGTATTTATTAACTGACAGACGAATTCTTTTTTAAATATTTTATAATACTTATAAATGTATAATTTTTATATTGCTACATTGATAATTGTATTTTATAACTTACATACATTTGTAGACAGCACTATGAGCATTTCAGTTACCAACTAATTAATAATATTTTTATAAGTAAAATGGAGATTTCGTTATTAGTTCCACGTGGATGATTCTTCAAGGAAAATTTTTAAAAAAAATGCGAATTACAACATAACTTTGTTTTACTTTCTTTCAACTATACATTTGTATTTGCAGTTATCATATCCTTTTACGTACCTATTTATATATTAAATGTTAAAACGATAAAAATTTGAATAAATAATTTTTCACCTAAATAAAAATCATTTTAATTATGGAGGATATCTTTCTGTTTGTGGAACTGTTTTTCCGAATCAGTAAGTTAAAAAAGAAAAGTAAGTAAATTCATAAATTGGTGTATTAAATAATTGTGTTTTTATAGATTACGTTGTTGCTTAATATACTGAAATGTCCGGTTCAATGAATAATAATTATATAAATTACCTATGTAGGTATATATTATTATGATTTGCATTGTAACCTTAAAGTAAAATTAATAAAAAGTAATTATAATTAATTTTGTACTTGATAAACTGATTGTTATAAAATTGCGATTTAAATTAATACTTAAGTTGATTTAAACATTGCAATGGTGTATCTGTATTGACGTCTAGTAGTCAAAAATGCCTTAAATATTGGTTAAGTCTAGGAAAACTACTGCAATTCATGTTTTTAATTTAAATATTTTTTTATAATGAGTTACATAACTTATCTGTTTGATCTATACCTACATACTTATAATAAAAAGACTGAATCTAGAAAGCCTGTGGATAAATACCCACGAAAATTGTAACAATCAAACTGACAACTCGAATTTGACAGTTTATCATCAGCTGTGTGTAACTGCGCAGAAAATCCTAAGTGATCATAGTAGTCGGTAACACAATAACTGTCTTTATCGATAAATACACTAGTCGACAGAAATATCTTAACATATCTCAACTAGTCAATAAAAATGTCTCAATACATTATATTATGTTGCTCTTTTCATAATCCGTTTTATTGTTTTTTCAAAATTTTAATTGTTAATCTTTATATATATATATATATATATATATATATATATATATATATATATATATATATATATATATATATATATATATATATAAACATTATATTATTTTATTTATGTGACAATCAATGTTGCTCAATTAATTTTATTTATTGACATTTTATTAAAGAATAAGTTTTTTGTTTTTGTTTTTGTTCTTTTATAAAAAAACTGTAAGTAATTTTTAATTCTATTTATTTTTATTCCAAAAAATTGTTTTGTTGTAATACTAATATGTTATTTAGAGCCTGATGAGGAGACAGCATTGCGTCTCGAAACGTTGCTAAAAAAATAAAAACTAAATAATCCTTAGTAAACTGGTGATTTTTTTCCAAAAAATTCCGTACCTTATAATAAAACTGCAACGAGATTATTTCTGTACATGGAATATTTTTTGAATACTGCACTGGTTGGTACTGTAAATAGTTTCCCAGGTAGATAAAAACAGCCATTTTTACAATTTTTGTCTGTCTGTCTTTCTGTTCACGTATCACGCAAAAACTATTGGACGGATTTTAATGAAATTGAGTGTGATCATAACTTATTGCCTGGGTCAACATCCAATATACTCCTTACTCCGGGAAAATGTCTCATTCCCACAGGAAAATAGAAAAACCATTCTGAGCATATGTGCACACATTACGCAAAAACTATTGGACGGATTTTGATGAAATTTGGTGTCGTGATAACTTATTACCCGGGACAACATCTAAGATACTTTTTACTCCGGCAAAAGATCTCATTCTCACAGGAAAATAGACAAACTATTTTGAGCATGCGCATGCATTACTCAAAAATTATTGTTCTATGCATAATTATTAACCCTTTACCTACATACTTCTTATTGAGTTTATAACAAAGGGTCACGCAAACGACGTCGCGGGTACAGCTAGTTTAAAAATATAATTCAATTCAAGTTCCACCTTGCTCAGTGCTCTTGAGGAAAATTTTTTTCCCACTTTTCAGGTTGAATCCCCTATAAAATTAACCACCAGAATCGAAATTTAACTTTGCATCTGTAATCGGCCCATTACACTCTACTTTTTGCGCTAAATTTCAAATTTTTCCGTTAAATGGTTTCAGGGAAAATGGCTTGTAACAGACACCATAGTAATTTCATTTAAATTTTCCGTTTTACGAGTTTTGGTATGGAATACTAAAAATATCTAACTTTTATTTATTAATACCTGCAATATCTTTAAATGATATATAAGTTTTTGTCTATTTCAATATAGGAAAATAATTTCCCTTTAATTTGGGTTTTATAATTTTATTCGAATAAAAATTTACAATTTATTCACAAAATATAAAAGTTCGACGTAGTACAAAATAGATGTACAATATATGTCATAATGAACATAACCTTCAGAAACTAGTCAACTATTTACTTTTATAATCTTAAAATGAAACGAAATATGAAAATTAAATATTGATTTTAACGCCCAAATATTTAGTTTCGGATTTTTTTGTATCAAAAATTAATATTTATCAATGTTAATTACACCATTTCATAATAAGTTGCGCATTTTTTCGTGGAAAGAGAAAATTTTTTATGTAAATTTTTTTTAAAAAAAAGTTTTGTTTGTTTTAGTTTAACGTTGCATATACACACCTATAGTTTGTTAATATACAGGTGTACTATATCTGTATTACTGGGGATAGGGGTATAGGAATTGTTATAAACATCAAAGGTACCCACCATACGCCTCTGACGTTTTATCACATCAAAGGATAGCGTATGGTGTGAAACTGCTGAAAACACAGTGAACCGAATATATTATAACAAATTAATTGGATATTAATTATCTCAGTGTCGTCGTGGTATTTTCGACGAAAATTAAATCGATCCGATTGGAAAGATTGTGTTAAAATAATTTACGGTTACCTAAACATTCGAACTGTAAACATAAAACTCGATATATCGATATGGAAATGATATAAAGATGAGTATTTTGAAAATATAATTTCGGGCAAAGAATAATTGAATAATGAATTCCAATAAGGTTTTGATGGTACTTCCCCATCTACTTATTTTTATCAGTATATTAATTTTTTTACATTAAACAAGTTTCCCAGCCTTTCCAAATTTTCCTTAATGCCGATCATTTAAAAAAAAATAATAATTATCAAATTTTAATAGTGACAGTTTAACTCATGTGTGTCAACTCCCATAAGAATATTGTAATTTTTTCACTTTTACCATGGAAAAAAAGTTAGGATAAATTTTTACAGCCAAAAAAAATGGTACAAAACATTTCACTGGTCATTTTATTGTAGGTAAACACGATAAAAACGAAACAAAAATTCGTATTGGTAAAGGGTCTAGCCGAACTTCCATGGCGAAACTACCTCCCATAGGAACCTATATCGTAACCTATGTTACGATGTCGAAGAACTGTCAACTAACAAAAACGCTTCAGCTTAGTTAGTTGGCAGTTCTTCTCGTTAAATTGCTAAGCAACAAATTTTCGTTAAACAAACCCAAATTTATTCAAAAGAATGTAAACCTCTCGTGTAATAATAAGTGATAAAATATCTGACATTTATTTTATATACAGTAATAAAATAATTATAAAAACTGCGCATATGTATTTTGTTTCCTATGTTTGTAGCACTGCAAGCAATAAAAGTAGAAACCCAGTCGTTTTACAAAGCAGCTAAACGTTTAATCAGCCGGATTACAGAAATCATTATTATAATTGGCGTATATATTAATTCAGCAATTTTGTAAAGTGGCTGAAAGATTTTAGCTAGGCATTTTGCAATTGGACTGATTCTACAATCCGGCGACGACATACATAAAGTCAACAATTAAAAGAAATAAAAATTGCATGTTATTTGTTTATCATTAACGTAGCAAACAATATTTCTTTATTGGATTAACAACTTTAAAAGATATAGGCATTCAAGCCATGACCTAATTGTTCATCATATAGCATTAGTAACACATGTGCAAATAATTTGTTCCAATATATATTTATCTGTTTTTCCATGATAATCCGTAAAAATATACTTAAATGATCCATATTTTACCTTGAAACTCTATATTAATGCAAGCATTTGATGAACTTTTAAAATATAAATGTATCTTTTTTAGGATTCCGAAGACATTCACAACTATTATTCACGACATAAATTATATACAGTGGCCATCCAATGGTACGTACTCCGATTTTACCTAGTGAGGTTGCGATTTAATGGGGTTCTCCTCTCACAGATATGTTGTCGTTTGTCTGTGTTGGTGAAAATTTTTGTACTAAGCCAGAGTCAGGGCCGTAGGTAAGTAATATTGTCTGAAGGTCTCGTAGCCTTTAAAAATTTTAAAATTTCACTGAAGATATATATGCACATATTCTGTATACGTAATATGCAAAATGCAAATGCAAAATGAGTAACGTAAAATTCCAGAATATTCTAATCGTCAGTTAGAAGAGATATCAAAAAACAGACCTCACCGTTGAAATAGTCACTAAAAATGAGATCAAACAGTGTAGTTTGACAAAAATTCTAGAATGTTCTATTTGTCAACTAGCAAAGATATTGAAAAATCAATTGTACCATTTAATTGTCCATTGAAAAAGAGGTCAAATTGCACATTTTGACAAATGTTCTGGAATATTCTGTTCATCAACTAGCAACGATATTCAAAAACAGACGTCGCCATTGAATTGGCTACCAAAAACAGACCAAATAACTTAATTGTCCAACCGAAATTAAACTAATCTAAACTAAAGGTCCGATTTTGACAAACAATTTTTGATATTTGACGAATAGAATATTCTAGAACATTTATCGAAATGTGCTATTCCGTTTTTTATTCGATGACCAATTAAATTGTGCAATCGATTTTTCGATATCTTTGTTAGTTGACGAATAGAACATTCTAGAATTTTTGTCAAAATGCGCTGCTTAATCTAATTTTTAGTGCCCAGTTCAATAGCGAAGTTTGTTTTTTGGTATCTTTGCTAGTTTGCGAGTAGAATATTCTAGAATCTTTGTCAGCTTCCGCTATTTGGCGTCTTTTACGGTGATGAATGCTATAGTGATTTTTCGGCAGTTTTCTAAAAGTCGTTTTGTTTTAAATAAATTCAGATTAATAATGTTTACCAACCCCCCAAATAAAAGTTAGCCGACGCCCCTGTCTTCCGATTTTACGTACTTCCCCTTAAATTTTCACCGACCACTACGTAAAATTGGATTTGTGGTGTATTTATATTTTCTTGTTCAATTTTTTTTTCTATTCAAACTGCCTCGCTACGTTTAATGTATTAATACAATAAAGGAAATGCATATGATTTAATATGTTGCAATTATATTTTGAAACACATTAAGTCTAATTACTATTTTATTTTAAATATTTTTTAACATTAATGCCGTTACATGTAAACACTTTTTAAAAACAGTCATAAAAGCAATTGATTTTTATAGGTACTTATCAAAAAAAAAAAAAAAAAAATTGTTTAAAATAAAATTTCTGTAATTGTTTCTCTATCAAATACAACAGATTATTTAACAAACTTGTAGTAAAGTGTAGTTTGTTTAGTAACTGTATACAATAATTTTTTACGGTTATGATTTTATAAATAAAAAAAAAATAAAAAAATAAAAATTAAATATAAATAATTTTTATTTGACTATAACTTGTAAACATTACAAATAACTATGTCTGCTGTTTAAATAAAAGCATTGAATACTATTCATTCGAGTAATTAGTCTGGCTGAATGATTTCGGATTTCAGGATGGGCATTAAAATTATTAATTATCCCTTCCAAATTCAATTTTTCTTATACACACTTATTATAAATAAACTTTTTCACACATTTAATACAAATTGTTCTAAAGCCAAGCTTAAAAAAGCTTAAAATTTGTAAAAGAGAAATATTAAGTTTAAATATCACATCAGAAAAATATGTGTGATTGAACCTTTAATTCACATTTGACTTTTTACCGTTAGCGTTAGCAAGTTGAACTCTGAACGGGTTCGAATCCTAGCGGGAATTGATATTCTCATATCCTAAATGTTCTAATATTCTTGCTGATTGTAGTCGCTTTCGTATTAGGATGAAGGCAATAAGGTACTCCTACAACGCAAATTGTTTTGATATATTTTATCCTACTTCTATTCCGTAGAAGCTAAAATGGTTAAAATGTAAGTCTCTTTGTAATTTTGAGTCCTTGCCTTGTCATACTGAGTTTTTTTTACTGCAATAAAAATTCTAAATTTTCGCAAAATTTCAGGAAAACAATAATGTAAAATTAACTAAATTTTACAGTTACTTCTTTAAACAAAACTAGTAAATGTATCCAACCATTTTCTTACAAATAATAAAAAATTGATTCAAATGAAGACATGAGTGGATGAAGGTATTATGTAACATTTTTATAATTTTACCTAGTAAAAACGTTTGAAAGTTTTTATTTACATATACTTCCCAAGCAATAGCACATGTTTATTATTGAATTTCTACAAAACTATTGGACCTAATGAAACCAAATTTTAATGTAAGACACTTCGGCATATAGAATATTTCAAAATTTGGCGAAAAATGAATTTTTTTTAAAATGTTACATAACACTTTCATCCACTCATGTTTTCAAATATTAATTTTAAAAACAAAGCCACGAAATAAAATTCATTTAAATTTTATTCATCGATGAATAGAAAATTCCCTTTTATGATGGATTTGTACGAATATTAACATAATTATTACGTACAAATACGTTACCATAATCCTCGAGTCGGACCTGATTTTGTTTTTCAGATTTACATTTATTAAATATTTTCTTTTATACAAAATCCCTTTTGCAAAACAAGTAAATACACGGAGGGAAAAAAAAGAAAATTAATTTCCAATTTCATTATCTATAAACAATAGAGTCCATAAATCTGTAACCAATTCGTTTTATTTATTCTTTCAATTGAATTTATGGCAACTTTATTGTCTGCTAGCTGTACCCGCGACATCGTTCACGCGACGCATTGTTATAAGATCAATTAGAAGCATATAAGTGTAATAATTATACGAAACTTGAATAGAACAATAGTTTTTGTGTAATGCGTGCATATGGTCAAAATGGTTTTTCTATTTCCTGTGGAAATGGGACATTTTTCCGGAGTAAGAAGTATCTTAAATGTTTTTACAGGTAATAAGTTATCACCACATCAAATTTCATCAAAATCCGTTCAATAGTTTTTGCGTAATGTGTGCACATGTTCAAAATGGGTTTTCTATTTTCCCGTGGGAATGAGACATTTTCCCGGTGTAAAAAGTATCTTAGATGTTGACCCAGGTAACATGTTGTCATCGTACCAAATTTCATCAAAATCCGTCCAGTAGTTTTTGTGTGATGCATGAACAGACAGGCAGACAGAGAGACAGACATTTTGAGAATAACTGTTTTGGTATCTACGTCGATAACTATTTGCAGTAGCAGTACAATTTTCAAAAAATATTCCATGTACAGAAACGGTCTCGTTACAGTTTTACTATATGTATAGATTTTTCACCAAAGGCGTTGAAAGTTTCGGGAGATTTTATTATGAGCTAACAGAAAAATATTGATACATACGATTATGTTAACTTAGTGGTTCCCAAACTTTTTTGTCTCGTACTTGCCATGGTTCGGTTTTAGATAAGCCCCGTATATGAGTACAAACAGGTGCGACGAGAGGGTGGGGTAGCCGGAGCAACAGCCCCGGGACTCGGGCTTGGAAAGGGGGCCCGTAGCTGTCGGTAGAGGACCCAGGAAAACAGTTAAGTGTTTTTTGCTCATGAATTATTAGTTTGGGGAGAAAATTTCTTAAAGTAGCGGTTTTTTCCCGGAGCCCGCCATTTCTCTCCACGGCCCTGGGTACAAATTCACAAATTAAACGAAAACATTCGACAAAAGTGAACCCGGAAGAAATGTAGGTGGCGAGCAAAAAAAAGGTCACCCGTCAACAACTTCTCATTTTGATAACAACTTACCCTGACCTACCCTGCTGTACGTCTACTCTGCTGTTGTAGACCCCCATTTACATCTCTCAATTTTTTCCTCCGTCGACGCGGACCCCTTGCAGGTCCTTATCGACCCCTGGAGGTCGATATAGACCACTTTGAGAACCACTGTGTTAACTAATCATTGAAGGATATTCCGTATCAACATTCAAAAATTTTCTGATAATAAGAAAGAAATTTTCTATTTATAACCAATTGATCAATTATTACCAATTTTTTGACGTATATATTAGACCAAACCAAACTTCATAAATTCTGCACAGATAACTCCAAGAAACATGTAAATGAGCAAGAAAATGTGCAATAGGTTTGAAGAGAAAGCTTTAAGTAGAAAGAAAGCAACGCAAATGCCAAATAGTTCCTAAGCACAAGGTACATTCTAGATTATTATAAATTAAAAAAAAAAAACGTTTTCTAATAATAAAATTAGATTGAAACTGTTAACATTTTTTTCACCACTACAGTACAAAAAACAAAATGGAAAATATTTAATTTTAAATTTATAATAACATCGAACAATTCAGAAAATTTTCATTGAAACACAGACATTCATTTGTTGTATTAAAATTTTAAAGCTAGATAAATTGATTTGAAATTTGTAACACCTTTGCTGTCATTTCACTCACCCTAAAATCGACTTACTCGCCACCAACCCATTACTATCAACCCAGACATATTCTTTATTTAGCTCAATTCCATTCCATTGTTTTCCATTGACTGCAGAACAATTAAATGTGGAATTTAGAATATCCTTTTCGCTGAAGCAGGAAAGCAATTCAAACAGTCATTAGTATAGTTATTAATTAAATGCGTTTTATCAAACTGATTCGAAAACGTCAGTTGACACTAATCGTTTTAATACCCTCTTAGTTTGTGTGCCGTACATTCTCTATGTTCTCATCTGTCAATCACCGAAATCTGTTTGTTCAGTCTTCTAATAAATCTTTTTTGTCCGTATTTTTGTTGTTAACAAAACCAAATAATCAATGTTTTAAAATAATTAAATTGATTTTGTTAAAATACACAGGGATAAAACACGCTAATATGTCCGGAAAACATAATAAACAATTGAAATTTTTTGTTATGTTTTCTGGAGTTTTATCGACTAAATTTGTTTTTTGGACAAAATTAGTCATTAGTCGAAAATAGTGTGCATACAATAGTCGATTAACTGACTAAATTTTTAGTCGAATTCATAAATAGGGTAATCTATGTATGTGTTTCCATTTGAATTATTGACTTTTAATATAATTTTTTAAGAAAAAGAAAGATATGCCATATCGCTATGTGTTAATCACATAAAAGTGAAAAACTGTATACAAATGCATAATTTTTTAGTTTTCATTTTTTCTTTAAGTCTAATAAATAATACAAAAAATTAATAATTTAGTCATTTTTAGTCATTCAAAAAAAGTTGATCATTTTAGTCATTTAGTCGAAAGTAAAATAGTCGACTAAAAATGACTAAATGTAAACAAAATTAGTCGACTAAACCGATTAATCGATTAATTATTCGACATCACTAGTCTCATCACTAGCCTCATGACAAACTCTCGAAGGAATTCCTATGCCAAAAAAATTCTAAATGTGAAATAAGGTTGGACTGGAAACTGAGATTGATAGCATATAAGTCAACTTCCAGTCAGAAATATTAACATAACTGGATCAGAGAATCCTACGACAAGCAGGGCCGTGGTGAGAAATGGCGGGTGAAAAAATAAGTGACAAACAGAAAATAAGCATAATTTTTACTTTTTCCCGGATCCCTACCGACAGCTCTTCCCTACCGACGGACTTCCTCTTCGGGTTCGAACCCCAAGGAGCTACCACCCCGACTACCCCATCCTTTCATTGGCCCTGAGGACAAGTGCAATAATTCCTATTTTATCAAAAAAGAGGAAGAATTTTGTGTGTAAACTAACTCTAATGGAAGGTTTGACGTAAATTTTACTTTTAGTTCGCAATTTATTTACTAATTAGCTTTGGATTTTCTACACCACAAACGTTTTTGTAAAAAATTACCAATTTAATGAACTATAATCTCCACTAGAATAATTTTTACCATAAATTTTGTACCATATTAATATGAAAACATGCAAGATCAAAAAATTCTGAATCAATTATAAAACGGACTTCTATCATGGCCATGGTCAAATGTTACATTTCAACAATTTCTACTATTAATTTCGTCCTTCATAAAATATTACTTACTTACTTATTTAGTTAGATACTTACTAATCATATTACATATTGTATTTTTTGTTTATTACGGTTCAAGCTACCGGAAAATTAACGGTTAATGATTAAAGAGATAATATCTCCAGAAAATTAGTTAAAGTTCCGAAGATATGTGCTAAACTTTATTATGATAAAAACAGTGGTAGGATGGATATAACATATAGGAATGTACATAGATCACTCTCCAAACATGTGAGAAGTTCTAACTTTACGGTAAAGATGAAAATACCGGGTGACTATTTAACACGGCGTATACATATAATAATATAGAGATAAAGCAATGTAATTAGATATTGGCAGTCGCCATTAGACACATTTGTGGCGTCATCAATGTCGAAATAAATAATTAACTCATGTTAAATAGTTAACCCATGTTATTGATTTACTTTAAACTTCATTATTACTTTTAAATAATTTTTATTTAATAAAAAAACAATGTTTTCATTAAAATAATTAAGAGGTTAAGTCACTCTAGAATTTTCGAAAAATCTACTTTTTTTTCTTTTTTTTCAATGGTCCCTTAGGCCAAAAAGATGCCTCAAAAGATTATGGCCGGGAAAAATCTCTAAGTACTCGGTTTTCGAATTTTAGTACAAGATCCCCTCGTCCGCAGCGAGCTCCTTTTGTGATATCGAAGTGAATCCAGCGTTTGATTACCGCATCATTAACTTTGTTGCAGTATTTTCGACTGTTTCGACTCGGTGTATCGGCAGTTACACACAAAACAGTAACGAAAATTACTCATGATTTTCTACTATTCAAAACTTCAAATGGTTTTATCTCAAAACTGAACTTTTAGAGTAAGCCGGAAACCGAACTCAGACAATTTTCAACCAATTCGCTTGGAATGTTGAATTTATCTTAAAAAATACATTGTCTATGGAAGCATGTTCAATTTTTTTTATATTGCAAGTTGTTATTAACAATTATTTGACGATTTTTTAGGCAAATTTTTCACTTTCGATTTTAGAAGTGCGCCATTTGGCCAAAAATCAATATATAAAAAAAATCCTACCTACTTTTATAGCTGTTATTATATATATAATCAAAAAAAATTCATTGGCTCACTATAATTCAAAAATTACAGGAGCTGCTTGTGTGGTTTTTTTGCGGCCGTAGACCCTAAAAAAACGAAGACGTCCTCGCAAAAATGCTACACAGCCGCCATTTTTAAATTAATCGCTTCAAAAAAATTATTCTATACAGTCACTGATTTGTATGACGAACACCATTTTTTATAATCTCGATTTATTTTGTAGTTCTCTGAAAAAAACTTCCAAAAAAGCCTATTTTTTCGGCCTTTAAAGTAGTCTAACCTCTTAAATATTTTCATGTTTGTATCTTGGATGAGTTCTTCAGCCAGACACGTCGTGAAAAAAATTCATTTTTTGTCAAAATTTTCCTAAATTCAAAAAAATGTCTGAGACATTTTTTTATACCATTGAAAAGAGGACAAAATACGCTTCCAATGGAGTGTGGCACACAGCTTCCTCGTACTCGCAAAAGACTTTAAAAGAGTATTCAATCAAATATTTATACCGTGAAATTATATTTTCGCCTTAAAGTTCATAAAAAATTGTTGAAACTGAAAATACTTAAAGGCTAAATTATAAAATAATAGCAAAAATATTTTAAAAACTAACCGCCAAAATACTTTAAAAATTTGAGCGAAGTGGGACTAGGAGTAACTAAGGTATTGACATTTAATGGAGTTTCATGGTGGCGCCGTGGATACTATTACTCTGAATGCAATGAAATTTCTAGGGGACCATCTAGGAACCAGACCGTATAATTTCTGACAATTTCATACAAAAGAATTGAATAGTTCAGAAGTTATGCCACTTGGTGAAATTTTGTATATTAATAGAATGGCATGGTAGCGGCGTAGCTGCCGTTACTCCGATTTCGATTAAATTCATAGGGGACCATCGAGGAACCATACTGCATAATTTCGGAAAATTTCATTAAAAACAATCGAATAGTTCAGAAGTTATGCCACTTGGTAAAAACTTGGTACATACAGACGGACAGACAGACGGACGGATGGACACACACCAAACCAAAATTGTTCAGGAAGTTCTAAAACGTAAAATGTGCGTAAAAAATTTTATTTTGAAGGAAAAAATTTTTTTATTTTTCAAAAGTGATCACAATCCCTCCGCTACTTTAGTAGTCTCGGAAGCGCAAAATTACATAAAATAGGTTTTAAACTATAATTCCATGTAAACTGGTTTCCGAGAATATGTTGAAATTTCTTTCCATTACTGTGCGCTGCTCTAAACAGCAGGTTAATATAATTGTAAGTTTTAAATTACTTTTCCAAAGCTTTTTACATTTATCGATTATACTTTAATATATCAATAGGTTGTCAGTTGCACAAATGAAAATTATACTTTATTTTATCGTACAGTGAACTAAAAAATAATTTAAAAAGAGTAGTATACGTATATGGTATACAGTACTCTTTCAAAAGGATAAAAGCGATACCTAATATATTTTTGTTATGTAATAGCAAGTAACAGTTTTTACATTATAAAACAGTACTAATATTCAAAGTGATACACTTTATTACATCAGGAAATGAGAGTAATCGCTGTTAAAACAGATTATATTTATAAAATATATTGTTTTCTTTTCTTGATAACCTTACACTCCTAAAAAACCTTGTTAATATGAAATAACATTAATAAAATTCATATAATATTAATTAATATAATAAATTTTTAATATTTTAGGAGAAATAAAATAGGAAGTACTTATTCCTCATTTATCTACTGCATTCTATATCAGGTATGTGTCACGTACGGTCCGCGGGAGGGATTGGCATATGGTCTTGACAAGTAAAGGTCCCGAGGCCGGACCTATCGATTTTGATGAAATTTGAATATATTGTAAAACACTAAAATATAAGCGACACTTTTTTTATCGGCGGAAACACGGTTTAGAGAGGAGAAATCGCCCTTTAAATTTGGGATAAAAATTTAATTTTTCAAGTAGGTAACTCGAAAACGGTAGAAGATCGAGCGAAAGTTGAAATTGGCGACTGTTTTCTTTTTTAAAGAGCTATCTATTGATATAAAAATTGCTTAAATTACATCAACGGGGGCTGATTTAGGGTTAAGATTTGAGGGTTAATTTCGGAAAAATAGGATTTACAGATTTCAAATCTACGTAAAAAAATCTAATTGACCCGTTATTGCTCAATATTAATATTAATCTAATTGACCCGTTATTGCTCAATATTAATATAAAGACCCGTTATTGCTCAATATTAATATTGCTTAATATTAAGTCCCGTAGTTAACTAGAGGGTGACTGCATCGAAATAATCGTACTACTACTATTTGAGTAGTTCGAGAAGTTCTTCATGTTAAATAGTTTCAGCCAATTAGAATAATGTCGGAATGAAATTCCCGAATTTAGAATTTAATTTGAGCAATATTGCAGAGGGGGATGAGTAATCCTTTTAAATTACATACTAGTTTTCATATAGGAACTCATTGTTAATAATCAGAGATGTTAATCGGGCGAGAAAAAAATGGATCCCGTTGGGAATGGGTTGATTTTTTTGAAAACGAACGGGAATAAAGAATTCTTTGCAAGATTGAACGCGAACGGAAGTGACACTAATAATAACGTAACTCCCAGTGGGATCCCGGGTAAAAATCTCATCCTGTCAGGAACAGGATTAAAACGAATAAATCAGGTTGAAATTGGATTTGGCAATTTTTCTCAGGATTGGAAACGAATGGAAATAGCAAATTAATTTCGGGAGTGGGCGGGAACGGAACCAAATAATTACTCCTGGCGACATCTCTAGTAATAATGTCATAATATGTGCTTTTGAAGCTGGATGTAGGTATATGATAGATAGTAAATTTTACCTATCGAAACTCATTAACTGTTATATTTTTGATTTTCAAACCTATTTTAAGATCATTACAAAATAAAGTTTGAATATTTTCACATTTTTTTCAAAGTAGTGTACTACAAAAAAAAAAAATGAAACTAATATATAAAATAATATGACAGTAGCAATACAAATAATATAATTATAACATAATGTTTTCATAATAATGGATAAGTATCATATTACAATATCCAAATTACATATTATAATAGATATTTAATCTCTGTCTATGTTCACTGTTCAGATAATAAAGTATAACTTAACATACAACACTGAACACAGCGGCAATTATCAAAAATATTTTGACTGACATCAATACTTATCGTACATTTGTTACCAACTACTTCTTATCAAATTTCTTTTTCTTGTTAATTCACTCATAAAAAGCGATTATATTATTGCATATGTATATAAAATGAAATCGATATAATACGATAACCTCTCACTTCATGATCGGCCTATTAACCTTTTTGTAACTGTTGACTGATTGCATCTAATTATGCATAAAATTTCGTGCTGTTTTTTTTTATGTTTAACCTTCATTTACAGATCTTATTTAAAGGAAATTTTTTCTTATCGATGATGATAATCTAATTGTTAACTTTCAAGGAGACGCTTTGATGGAGGCATTTTTACTTTTCATACAAGAAAATCAGTCTTTTAATTTCCTTGTTTAAAAGTTTTTCTATATGATCGTTATTACTTAAGGAATTATTTGTGATTAAACAGAAAAAAATTGATGCCTTTTTTGGCTCTTAATATCACTGAAAATAATGACTGGAACCAGAGTTTTAAAAAGCTCAAATTTTTCTCTTTAAGGTAAAAATATTGGTTTAGTGGAAAATAATTTCCTACTTTTTGTAAAGTCGATTTAAACCTCACGTATATTTTGTTCGGAATAGTAATATGTATTCCAAATTTGGTAACAACGAGTTCAACTGCTTATTTCAGATCCTTTTTATCTAAATGTTCGTAAAGAAATAAAGAAAACGCCAGAAGTTATGGGATTATTTAGTTGATCACATTTATTTTGACTTCAAAGTATCCTTTACTTAGATTTTTTTGTAAATCGTTATCGAGAAAAATTCGTAAAAAGATTTTAACGTTTAGTGTTGATTTACAGTTGACTCTGTGACAGTTCAGGACTAAATCACAGTCTCATAGTGAGATAGGCGCCAAAGTAAAATTCTTATATAATAAACTAAAAAGTAAAATTTATAAAACAAAATATACATTAAGCAGGCCAGGCGAGACGGTGGGGTTGCAGCACCAGGGCCCGGGCTTGAGGACGGGTCCCTAATTATCGGCAGGGGGATCGTGAAAAAATTGAGTTTATTTTTTTTTTTTTTTTTGCTTAATACTTATTTCTTTGGGAGGAAATATTTCAAAAATGTTGTTTTGTTTCCGGGGCCCTCCATTTCTCTCCACGGCTCTGACATTAAGTAAATAAAAAATACGTGTATTATATAGGTACAATATATACACGTATTTTATCTGTCTGCTCGATAACTCTCAAACAAAGCATCCAATTTTTACGAATATTGGGGAAAAGGTCAAAAGTCTCAAACGTTTGGATGGGTTCGTCAACCAGACACGTCCGATTTTTAGAAACCAAAATTTTAGTCTCTTATCGCCATTTTTAATGGTTTCTTGCAAAAACTGGCCAAAATTAAAAAAAATTTTTTTTTTTTTACACTATTGAAAAGCGAGCTAAATTATTTTAGATGGATATAGATTATAGGTTATGTTATACGAGGTACGCCAGAGTCCTGGTATCCCCTGTTTCAGTCATAGTCCCACGTTCAAGTCCCTCCTTGAGAATCGCTCAGAATGGAAATTCGCTAATAAACCAACTGTTTTCAATATTGTACGGAACATTCGATGCGCGAATTAGATTCTTACGTCACCAAACTCGTTTTGTGTTACCTTTACCTCCTACCCATCTTGTAAATAAAACTTGAATAGATTTTTCTAAATATAACATTATATATTACGTATGTACGAAGAACGCCATTGACTTGTATACACAAAACACCATTAATGTTAATAACCTTGCATAATAATAATAACAGTATTAAATGATACTTAAATTCATAGAATGTAGATAGATAAACATAATAAAAAAAAATTTTAATTATATGTATACCTGAATTTAAACATAATACGAGTATCTTGTTGGAATTTTGTGTAATATAAACCAACTGCAGATATGCTTGGTTATATTTATAATACTTTGAATATTTTGCTAACATTCCAAGAAATATAATTTTTAATTTTCTTATCAATTTGAATCTACTTAATAAAGGGCCTTTTAGACGGTCATATCAGTTCTCAGTTCAGTTTCAGTTTCAGTCGAACTGTCAGTTTTCCCTACGTGTAAAAACTAAAATCTGAAAGGAGAACTGAAACGAAGACTGAGAACTGACAGGATGAACCTACTTGTTTCATTTCAGTTCTTAAAATTCCTATGTGTAAACAAGTGCGTCATGCCTCAATCCGTTCGCTCACATCAGTTTTCTTGAAAATCTGACAAAATTCACATTTTATACAGGCAACTGTCGCTATGTCCAACAAGGATCACGATTTTGTTGTCGAATTTATTAAAATTTATAAAACCTTACCGTGTTCATGGAATAAGACAGATGTTTGTTACCACAATGTAAATATTGCCTACCCTCTTCTATTAAAGAAATATAAAGAGTACGATGGTAAATTGCTATGGTA
Source organism: Brachynemurus nebulosus (assembly GCA_035578155.1). NCBI lineage: Eukaryota > Metazoa > Arthropoda > Insecta > Neuroptera > Myrmeleontidae > Brachynemurus > Brachynemurus nebulosus. Next base: position 14,801,986 of record JAPWDM010000014.1, on the reverse strand, counting down.
AAATCTAAAATAAATAGCCTATGCTCAACTTACAACAAAGAACTTAAGAAAGTTAAGGACAGTCAAATAAGTGGACTAGGAACTGGGGAAGTATACAAACCATCACTATGGTATTATGATCTCCTTTCGTTCGTCAGCGGCCAACAGCCGACTGTAGCAAGTGTTAATACCATGGATGGCGAGGATGAAAATCAGGAAGGAATAGGAGATACGTATCCTTATTCATTCGTAAATAATTCAGCCAATCACATGGTTCTAAGCGAAGTTCCTTCATTAAATTTACATATATGCGACAATGAATTTCTTTTAAGAAGCTGCAAGCTTTGCTCCACTAGCTTCTTTTCTTCCTCTCTTTCTTCAGCACCAAAGCTAACACTATTGCAGTGAAATAGTCTACATCCATGAGTTATTATATTAGCACTTTTAAACTAGTATAAGAATATAAGTTGAAGACTTTTAAAGCGAAACACTTTGTTTAGGGCAACTCAGATTATACAAAGAACTGAAACGACTGAGAACAGTGAGAACTGAACGGACCATGTAAAAACAAACCTTCTTCCAAACACGAAATGAGACCAGAACGGAAACTGAAACTGAACTTGAGAACTGACATAACCGTCTAAAAGACCCCTAAATCTCTAACACTGACTGACTAACTGATAGACAACATACAGCTTAAATCGTTGGGTTTAGAACGATACAATTTTGCAAAGGAGTTCCTTATACAGCTGAACTCTTTTTTGTGCGGTAAAAAATATATTCAAAAATATCATAAATAGCTATAAAAAGTATAGTTCGATCCAGATTGCACAAAAAACTTTTTCTATGCGGTTGGTTGGGACCGCATAAAAAAAGTTTCATCGAAAAAACATCACTCAAAACGTTCAAAACTTAGAAATTTCCTTAGAAGTTGCTTCTATAAACAAGATAAAGCCTTAATTTACACATAGAAACATTTTATTTCAATTTTACAATATTATGAAAATTTTGAAAAATACATCTGTAACAAAATGTATTAAATTAAATACTAAATACTTAAGTATTACGCAGAACAATATTTTTACTGTGTATACGTCTGCAGCCGTCTTCTTAAGAAACTATGCCGATATTCATCTGAAATTGTGAAGGGAAACTGCAAAAAACTTTTACCAGCATAGCCGGTTACGTGTTTATAATGCAAAAAATTCGGACCTATCCAAAATAAAAATCCTAAAATCGCTCCTGTCCATTATGCGAAAAATGTTCAGAGAGGAACATTAAACATAATTACTGGCTTAAAAAAGTGATAAAAATTATTAAATATTCAACGGGTTTATAACAATTTCGAGTAGGTACATAAAATGAATTGAAAGTTGATGGAGTATTAAAGCTCATTAAGAAAAAGTATATTATACTATAATTCCGAAAAATCATTTAGTAAATTAACCTCTATAATTCGTGAATTGGTTATTTACTCTAAACGCTGAAAATTAGAAACTAAATAAGTTATTGTCGAAATAATTGCTTTTTAATACGATTCGAATTTGAACTGACAGAATACGACGATTAAGAGATTGGATATATGCCGGAAATTGGATATTTTATGTTGATATTTGCATTCAGTGAAAACTGATAAATTGTCGTAATAAAATTAACATCGCTATACAACCTTTACAAATTGTGGAGGTTTTTAAAAATCTATTAAAAAATGATAAAAAGAAAAATGTAAAAAATCGGCCAAGAGCGAATCGAGCTCTCAGAATTAGAGTTTCGTACAGTGACTAATCAATAGTTCAAATTAAACTTTATTTTTATTTATGTATACTAGCTGTTACCCGCGGCTTCGCAAGCGTGAATTTCGTAATTTAATAAAAGTAATTCCTTTCAGGTAGTTTGCTAAAACATTTTGCCCCTATTTTCTTATCATAAGCTGAAATGATAGGCTTTATTTATTGGTAAGTTCACTCATCAATCCTCTTTATTTTTAATTTTTTCCTTTGGCTAGTTATCTAAGAACAATTGAAAATTTTCAAAAACTAATTGGTCATTTCTTCAAGCATATAACATAAACTAAAATTCTAAAGTAAGCCTATTAAGAAGGCGTCAACCACAGACCAGTGAACATATTATATATTATATTATATAGACTAATTATAAAAATGTATGATTGAGGCAACCAGTTACAATCAAGTTCTGACCTTAATAGTATTCTGTAAAAATATAGTATTGATAATAAAATTTTACTCTTTTGAGAAGAAACTGCAAAATTTTGAAAGAAAAAAATTGGTATTCGCTTTATTTTTAAAATACGTACTTATACAAATTATATCCTGCAGTAATTATAGTCGCATTTGCTCAAAAAGTGACACTATATTATTTCATTAAATTTCACCCGTCTGGCCGTCTCACCCTGTCACCTGCTTCAAGAAAAATGCCTAACTGGCTTTACACTTTGTCTTGTAGTATAATATAATAGTGTTCACTGGTCTGTGGTATCAACGAATTTGGTATAGAAGTAAAAAAAGTATGTTGATTTAAAATATTCAAATATTAAATATTTTTAAAATACCTAACATTTGGTAGACTTTACTCTAAATAAGTATCCTCCCTACTCCTATTGGAAAATTTAAGTCCCTACATCCCCTATAAGTCTGTTTGCATTATATTTGAACATTTCCTAAAGTAACTGACTCATTGTTGGAGACGCTAGTGTTCAGTTCCTCCATAATTAAACTTTTCTACTATTCTTTTCTAAAGTGAAATTTTAGTAAAAAAAAAATTTTGAAGTTAACTTTTAAATTTTTAAATATTATTTTTATCGCAACTTAGGTAATCTTTTGTTTTTCTTTCTTTTGTTTCCGTTTATTGTTAAAGAATTATTTTTGATATATCAACTTTTATCTTGAATATATCAACCCCCATAAAGAATATTGTGATAATTTTGACTAAAAATGTTGTCGATGTTGAGATGGTGAAGCGTCTAAGGAATAAATTTATAAAGTTTCACTGAAATCTGTCCCGTGGTTTTTGCGTCAGCTGTGCATATAGAAAACCTAACTGATCATTTTATTATATAAATTCTATGTAATTTCCAAAATGTCAGTTTTAGGTATAAAAATATAATATCAGTTTTAGGTATAAAAATAGATGGACTTTACATTTTTCTACATAATTATGATAAAAAATATAGGTGATTCATTTAAAAAAAAAAATTTACCAATAAACAAAAAATATTTTAAAAAAATGCTTTATGTGACCTCCCTGTATCAAGTCAAAAAGCTGAAATGTCACTGTCACATAAATTATTAGTAACATTTTCCAGCGAATTGAAATTTGCTGTTAAAAACACTTCAAATAACAAATTTGGTATCAACTTCCGGTATAACCGGAAATGGCACCAAGTTAAAAATATTTTAATTAAAATCTTCATAATTGAAAACTTCTATAACCAAATTTTCAAAAATCTACTCTATTTAGAAGACCATAAACTTTTAATGAAGGTTCTATTTGAATCATCCCGTACATAACCATTTGGCAGATCACATTAAAATGTGGCTAAGATTGATCGGGAGGTTAATATCTATATTCCCGGTAAATTTCAACTCTATAACTTTAATAATTCTTGAGTAAAATCGGTTCGTACAAACAGATATATGTTGAATTTGCTAACTGAAAAACATACTAATACTTAAAAACTCGAAAATCACAAACAGACCCTTCTATTTTATTTATTGGTAGGTATTGATTTAAATATTATACAAAACTCATATCCCACATTATATTGAAACACTCATAAATACGTTGTTATAATTAAACAACTGATACTTATTCGTAATTCAGAAAACACAAAATTTGTTCAATTAATAACAAATTAAAAATACATAAACAAAGTTTATTTAACTATCCGGAGGTAAAATTATATAAAAATAAAACAAATTAGATACCTACTAATTTAAAAAAAAAAAAAAAAAAAAATATTAATTTTACGTTATAATCAATTTGAACAAATTTGTCAAAAATACCATGTGAGTTTTTTGAGAGTTGCCATTTCTATTACAACCAAATTTTTATGATAGAAATGGTACTAGAAAAGGTTCTTTTCTTGGATGTAATGGAAATGTAACCAAGAAAAACACTATCGGTTGAAGCAGCCTCAAGTACATATCCATATTTTTACCGCCTAATTGATAAATTAAATAAAAATTAAAAAATTAAACTTGGGTAAAAAAAATTTTTTTGTTCATTTATGTTGTTAATTAATGCATTAGATCAGTTTTATCGAAAAATTAATATATAGTCCCATTTAAAAATCTGTAAGTTTGTATCATAGCTCGAAAACCGTAAGAGCTATAAAGCTCCTGACTATAGCAATCGGTTGCCTCCGCCGCTATCTACAACTCTTATTTGAACAATTTTTCGATTAAATCAACGGTTTGGCTGTAATTAAAATGGCAACTCTCGAAAAACTCACACAGTATATTATCTACGAGATATTTTAATGTGCAAGCTATTTCAATATTTAAATGTAACTGGAAATCCTTTACATTTAAAAAGTTTTCTGGTCGTTCATATTATCCTATACTGCTTAAACAACACCTGTGACAATTAGATCTATTAATAACAAGTAAGTAACAAACTATTAGAACGCATTCCCCTTTTTAATAGAAATTACTTAATGTGGAAAATTTAACGATAAATCAAACAGGAAATTTTCACCTGCGTCATAATATTTTGTTTCACACAGTTCTAAATAGATATTTTATGATTAATAGAAAACAGTTCTACTTGTAAAAAGCTCTTGAAAGCTTAGGGAAACAAACTTTCGATTTTGTATCTAAAGAAAAAGAATATTCTACTTTAAAAATAAAAGCTTAAAATATGACGAATAATAATAAACTACTAAATATATACTAGTTTATAATAAGTATTTAGTTTTCATTCTTAATCATAAAAAAGTAAAAAAGTCGTCAAGTGCGTGTTTAACACGCATTAAATATAGGTCCTCAGTGATTACTGTTTCTCAATTTTCGGGATAAACTATATAAAGCATTTAAGTACATTTTTACGTTTTATTAAAGAAACAGATGAATATGTTTGACCATAGACATTAGAAATGAAAGGACCAGTAATTTATATTACGCACGAAAGATAATACGTACACGTTAAAAAGAGACAAATATTATAAATAGCATGTACAATGTCAATGTATATTTCCTTTTCTAGGATACCCCAAACTTTAAAATTAAAATTGAAGCAGAGTCAGCCATGTTTGCATTAAAAAATTTGAAAAAATAATGTAAAAATTGTCACTATTTTCACTTTTTAAATTGTGTTTTTTGTTATATTTTTTTAAAGAAAATATTATGGCAACAAAATTTGCAACTACAAAATATCAAATCAAAAGATAGAAACTATATTTTCTAATTCAACAAAACTTCTAAAATAAATTTTTTAAACACTTTTTTATTAAAATAATGATAATGATAATAATAATACGTTGAACTCTATTAAATAAATATAATTAAACTCAATTTAAATAAAAAATAATAACAAATATTATGTTTTTTTTATTTTTTAATAATAACGAAAAATAATAAATTGAATTAAAATCAACAATTGCAAGAATCGATTCAAAACCTGTAATATAACATGCATAGGTAAATTAATAATACTTTAAGATAAGCATACAATATGACGATACATGACCGTCTATGACTAAGACAAATACGTTGTGTGGACACACACATATACTTAAGAAGCCGTGTACGTGAGTAAACGAGGTATGGACTCTCCCCTCACTTAATGTCGATGTCGCACTTCTTGCCTGATGTTTCAAGAATAGCAAGAATTTGAACGAAATTATAATAGGTCCAAAGATTGACGAATGTCTTCGGACCTATAAAAATAGAACAATAGTAAATAAGTTAAAATATTAACACGCGACTTCAAAATCTCTAAGGAGCTGAATTTTTTTTTATGTTATCCGAATTTGAATCCATCCAATAGTTTATGGGAAACCTTAACAACAATACTAAAATATTGAGAATAACTGTTTCAACTTTAGGAGCCATTGGCAAAAATTATCTAAAACCTAAACTTATCGCAGAACCTAAAAGATTCTTTCTTAGAATGAACTTTCCACTAAAAACATTACATTCCAATCCGCAGTTTTTGAGAAACGTTAACAATTAAATATTAAACCATAGATAAAAACTAGCTAAGATTCTTCCGTAGATTCTAAGTATCCCGACAAAAAAATTTAATTCCCATCCGTCTAGTAGTTATGGAGAAAATTGTAAACATTCATACATACATCAGCTATTTTTGAAGTCGCTTCGAAATGTAGAACGTAACAATATTAAAACTATTATCAACACTTAGTAATTATAATGCTTAGTAATTATAAAAATTCATTTATGTATATAGTTAAGGTGATTGGCGCACGAGAAAATTCTAGCGATTAATGAATGATTTTTGTGTGAAAATTTTAACCAGTTCTCTATAAGTAGTCTATGAGATAAGAAAATTTTAAAAATTATTATTTTTTAATTTGTAGCTAATGGGGAAATCCAAAACATAAATAGCAGAATATACATATTAATTCTATTAAAGATTAAATGATAAGAAAAAACTCATTTTAAGAAGCTTTTAGACTATGATCATTTAAAGAATGAATAAAATCAACAAATTCTGACGTACAATATTTTAATAATTTAATTTTCGAACTGAAAAACGTTTCAAAATTTATGTCAACCATACTGGATATTAATTTAATGTTTATTTCTTTAATATAAATTTTTTTTAAAATAAGCTTTTCCAATGTAGTTAAGATTTAGTAACTACTTAATCCCTAATGTACCAACCCCCTTAAATCGGTTCATGTTATCAAAGAAAATCTATGATTTATAAGCAATGCAATAAATAGTAGACAACAGTACCCGGTACATCCACCATCATTTTAATTTTTTCATAAATAGGTATATCTAAAAAGTTAAAACTACTTTAAAATCATAAACTTCTTGTTTAAAAATTACCAATAATAGTTTTTAATCGATTAACCTTCAACAACTTTGGCTAAACATTGAATTTATTAATTAAAAAATATCAACAGGAGGTTAACATGATATTCGAATTGTTCCCGGCTCTCCCACCATAGTACAATTTCTTTTTGTAAGTGTGTAACTATATTCAATTAAAACATTCTTTTTTTAGCAAAACTCGTTTTGCAGAATAGATAAGTTTATAAATTTTCTTCAGAAGATTCAAAAATAAAAAATTCTGTGAATTATAAAATTAAAAACGCAAATTAACACAAAATCAAAATAAATAAATAATTACCCAATTAACATTGAAAAAACATATGTACTTCTTAACTCTGAATTATTATAATTTATATAATTCTTATCCAAAAAAAAATGAATGTTTCATAGCCAAGATTTACTGTGACAATGGCCTTAAAATTGATTCTTAACAACAAATTCACTTTTTATTGTTATTAAAACCATGTACCTATTAATTAACTTCAAGGTCGAAAGTTTCCCTTCCCTGTGAATTTACAAAGTGAATTATGCAAAATTTCCTTACAATTCTTATTTAATATTCAAGGCTACAATTTAATACAAAGAAACTTCAAAAGTTTTCAAATATTTACCATCGATATCTTTCAAAAATGTTTATCATTTGGGATCGTTTTCAAAGATCAACACACTCCTTTCACGGAATGTATAAACAAAACAAACTACAAGTAATTAGTGAGTAATTATTATTAATGTTAAAATACTGTTAACCAAGTACCATCATAATTATTCGTAATTATAAACTAAGTAATTTACCTGTATTGACTACACTCAAAAATAATTCTTTAGAAAATAGTCAAACGTGACGAAGTAATACTAAATAAACAAAAAAAGAAAAAAAAATGAGTCCAATATTAAAATTAAGGAAACACAATCAAAAGAACAAACACTGTATATTATTTATAAACAAAACAATTTTGTTATTTAAAAGGAAACAAAAAAATTACTTTCAAACTCAAACACACCTTAAATATTATTAACTATTTAGAAATACTTCAATTGTTTCATAAACGTCCAATCGAAACAAAAAGAAAATAATATTTTAATGAAAAAAAAAAAACAAAATCAAAACAAAAATTAAACACTTAAAAATATTCAATTGTTCAAACTGGTCAGCAGCATTTGTTTACGCACAAAAACAATAAACGAACACGATTATTTTGTAAACAATTAAAGTTCCAATTAGTTTTCAATTAACAATTGAACTCGAGAACGATTCGATAATTTGGTCCGTAAATGGAAATATTTTGTTTATGGGAATTCTTTTTCGCCGTTGAAATAGTATATGTAATCAAAACATTATCTTGTTCTGACTATTTGAACTAACAATAACATACTGATTGTGATTTGATTTTGAACCTATCACGGTACTACACCACTGAAATTAAAATACTTTTATCCGACCGACCGTGTTCGCGAGCGCTTGCATGTGGCACACGATGTTTCAATTCGCCGATGTACCTACAAACATAACAAACAGACACACACCGTGAATGTAGATACGTACAGATTGTCAAAACCGCGAAGCGCATAACAAGTGCGGCAGCGCATCGTTTTCGCTTAACATCGGTCGTAATCGTCGGCCGCGATAGAATTATAAAATATATTGTAAAGAATATTTCTATTGCAACAATAAAGTGATTGTTGTTGTGTTTTTTTTTTAAGTATTTTTTAATGAATTATTTCAATAACATGTTAACTTTGTAGGTATTTGGAGATTGATTTCAAAAACAAAATGTTACAAATAGCTAAAGTTTAACTGGACATTTTCAAAGAATTAACAAAAATTGAGATAAATACAATAATATAATAACAATACCCCTCTCACATACCTCTTGACTAAGCTTGTCGTTAAAAAGTATCCCCTAACTCCTAAAGAGTTCTTAAGTTTTTGTTATCACTATTCTTGTTTATTACAAGTTTCTTCATAATCATTTTTGAAAATTATAGTAAAATGTATCAAGTTTTTTTCACCAGTTTTTTGGCAAAGTGGAAAAAACTGTCATAAACAAATCATTTAGTATATTTACATAATTATTTACAGAAAAATTTTTAGTTTTTTATTTTAAACAGTGACAAAATATGATCGTGATCCAAAAAAGTAGTTTTATAAATATTTAGAAAAATAAAATATCAATATTTAGATTTGGCGGAATCGCACTGAAGGATCAGAAAAATAACTTGGTTAAACAGTAAACAAATCGCTAAGCATCATGGGTAGTTACATAACAAATCCAGCTGCTCTTATTGGCTAATTTGGATATGGTGGATTTTGAAACAAAAAATGGAGAAATTACGTTTGGACTTGGAAGTAGTATTGCAAATTGCGCCATCCCATCCCCAATGACCAAAAATGTTTCCACATACCCCTAACATGTCCGCCGCGTATCCCCAGGAGTTCGCTTATCACACGTTCAGAACTGCTGCTCTACTGAATTATTAGGGATAAAGATATGTAAAAAGTGAAAAATATAACTTTTACTTAATTAATTTCGTCACACATTTCGATTCATATGATCGTTTCCAAACAAGTTGTATTGCAATATGAACATATGAATCGCATATCAAATTAGTTTAAATTACTACATATTATGTTCACATAAACAAGCTTTTGAAAATTGAATTCATCTGTCGACAGCCTCACTGATCAAGTGATCGAATGTTACTATAATGAAACGTGTTAAAGATTCCTCAGCCAAATAAAATATAAATGTAATAATGGTAGGAGCGCTGGGCAAACAAAAAAGATATTTAAAGTTGTTTTTGAAGACAGCGATTTTTATATAGGGGAGACTGGGGTAAAGTGGCCACTCTAAGACAAAATGTTGTTTAGTTTATTTGAAACGAAGTACAGACTAATAAGTATTTAGCATGTAGTTGCTTTAGTGCAGAACCAATTACCATCAATATATCAACAACATCTTGAAAGGCATTTTTGCAATTTTTGTTTTTCGCAACATGTGCAAAGTGACCATTTTACCGCACTATGTTGGGTAATGTGGCCAGGGGTACCCATTTTAACCTAAAAAGAAATCTCGAAGTAATAGTTAATATGTTTATATACAAAAACAAACTATGCTTGTATCATTAATTATTATATACCAACGGACGGACGGACGGACGAACATTGAAGTCTCATCATAAGGGTTTCTTTTTCACGGAACCCTAAAAACTGATTTCAGGCAATTCTTTTGTTTATAAAATATAAAGAACTAAATAAAAGTTCTGAATTTAATATAATTTGTTAAAATATTCTAAGAATTCAATTTGAGCAGCGATCGGAGACACTGACCACTTTGCCTATTATAAGCCTGGCCACTTTACGCCGTTAGACGCCATTGCAGCAAACTACAACTAATTTCAAGAAAGAATTTTCTGATTCATCGATAACTATACTATTTTAAAGATAATTGGACAGAGTTTTTAGCTATCCCAATTAAAAAAATTGTATTCGTAATTAATAAAAAAATAATGAGAATACAACTTAAAACTTACTTTACATCGACACTCGAAAATTCAGAAAATTCGTTATAATTCATACAATTTAGGGAACTGATCATTGACGTTTTAATAGAATACTAATGGATTGTCTACAAGCTAGTATTCAGCTTCGCAACAAGATTGGAGTAGTTTCCGGTGAGTAAAGGTCAATGACCACTTTACCTCCACTGGCCACTTTACCCCAGTCTCCCCTACATTCGAATGTTATCCTTATCTTGACTAAAGTGTTTAGTGAAAATCGGTGAATCTGACGAGTTCAATCTTTAGGGGTGCGCACATTATTATTCAGTTATGTAACGATTTTCAAATGTTCGTATGCGTACTTATTTCTACTCATGATTAATCCTCTTTGGTTCAATCAATCTATACATATAATAAAACTGTAACGAGACCTGTATTCTGTACATGGAATATTTTTTGAAAATTGTACTGGTAGTGTAAATAGTTAACGATGTAGATAAAAAAAAAGCGATTTCTTAAATTTATGTCTGCCTGTCTGTCTGTCTGTTCACGCATCACGCAAAAACTACTGGACGAATTTTAATGAAATTTCCTATATTACCTATTACCTGGGTCAACATCTAAGATACCTTTGGATACCGTGGAAAAATATCTCATTCTCACGGGAAAATAGACAAACCGTTTTGAGCATGTGCACACATTACGTAAAAACTGCTGCTGCTTAATGAAATTTGGTGTGATGATGACTTATTACCTTGTTTAATATCTAAGATACTTTTTAATCCGGGAAAATGTCTCATTCCTACGGGAAAATAGAAAAAAAATTTTGAGCATGTGCACACATTATACAAAAACTAATGAATAGATTTTTATAAAATTTAGTCTGATGTTAACTTATTACCTGGATCAACATACAAGATACTTTTTATTACGGTAAAATGTCTCTTTTCCTTGGGAAATTATAAAAACCATTTTGAACATGTGCATGCATTACGCAAAAATTATTGTTCTATGCAAGTTCCGTATAATTATTACACTTATATACTTCCCATTTATTTTATAACATAGCGTCGCGCGAACGACGTCGTGGATACAGCTATTATAAATAAGACTGATTACAGATCCGGATTACGGTTACCACGATTCCAGATCGGCTATTTAGTCGAATCTATGCGTACTTCAGTACATAGCAATATTTACCTATCAACTGATAGTTAATCGAAATAATTTTCTGATTATTAATAATTATATAGTTGCCGATTTCATGGAAAAATGAATTTTTGAAACTAATCTCCACGTATGTATAGATACGGTACGGTATTGTGTTTTAGAAAGTGTTTAAAATTTGCTTTATCTTTTGTAGTTAATTACCAGTGTGTGTGCAATTAAATAATTTACTTGAAGTAAACACAGAAAGATAATTATGTTTACTTAGCTCACATTAAAACGAAACAATATTCTGTGAATGGGCCTCTAAATAGTAGATAATACTTTCTTTCAAATTATAACATCATTAAAAAATAGAAGAAATAACAAAAAAAAAAAAAAAATAAAACATTTTATATAATAATAATAGAACAATTAATACATTTTCGTCGATTGTTAAAAGTTTCCTCAGATATTTAATAGATATGAACGCGTTACTTTATGGTATTCCATATTTGCTGATAATATCAGCTGAGTACTAAGGGTGCTTAGGCACTGGTACTTGTGGACTGGTAGGAAAAGAACTCAAATCACGCGGCCGACTATACTTGTGAAGGTTTTCTACATAGTTTACATTCACACTTCCAGATTAATAGTGATTAATAGTTTCTTTAAGAAAGCGGCTTCAAAATCTCAACCTCGCCTTCCACCACATTCCTTGTCCTCCACTAACATCATAAAATGTATAGGGCACTGTAATGCAAAATACATATATATATATATATATATATATATATATATATATATATATATATATATATATATATATATATATATATATTAATTATAATCACAAATTTGTCCGAAACGTACAAACCTCTCGTGTGATAATAAGTGAAAAATTTAACTTTTATTTAATTAATTTTGCTACACATTTCAATTTATATGATCATTTCCAAACAAGTTGTTTTGTAAAACTAATGTCAGATTAGCGTAATTTACTACATATGTTCACATAAACAAGCCTTTGAAAATTGAATTCATCTGTCGGCAGCCTCACTGATAAAGTCATCAAATGTTACTATGTTACTAGTATAAATATGGCAATGGTGGGGACGCTGGGAAAATAAAGTTTTAAATAAAAAAAGATATTTAAAATTGTTCTTAAAGACAGCGATCTTTATAAAAAAAAATTCACATTTTTAACCGACTTCAAAAACGAAAAGGTTCTCAATTCAACCCGTATTTTTTTTTTTTTATGTATGTACACCGATTTCTCCCACATTTCTGGCCCAATTTGCGTCATTCTTTTTTTAGTTAGTAGATAAAGTTCTCCAGGTGGTCCCATAAAAATTTTGTTGACATTAGTTGAGTAATTTTTTAACCATCTTCAATAATATCAACGATATGAATAATTATGGCAAATTTAAAATTTTTATATACAAAATTATTTACTTTAATATATCTATAGTAACATATTTTTTTTAATTTATGTTGATCCAGTTATCTTAAAAATAATTTTCTGTCAGTACTTAGTTTAAAAAATTCTTTGATGACTTGAAAAATTGGTGGATTTTTATTGATTTCTTATTTTCCTAGTAATTATTACTGTTTCAAATTTCAAAGCAAAGTCAGTGAGTGCCCAAAATTATGATTTTTAGATACTAGTATTTTGGAAACTTTTCCACGTAAACATGAAATTTAGAATTTATTAAAAAAAATTTAAACCAAATAAAAAATTGTAATGGGGTGGATTCATAAGCATTGTCACTAAAAGTATGAAATAAAAGATCTTTTAAAAAACCGACTTCAAAAAGTAAAAGATAATTAATTAATATCAAGAATTTTGAAGTCAGGCGGGGAGTAGCATAAAAAAATCTTGAAGAATTCATGAATTTTTCAAGCACATCCAATTGCAATTTTACATACGACGCCCCCGCCTGACTTCAAAATTTGTGATATTAATTATTATTTACTTTTTGAAGTCGGTTTTTTAAAAGATCTTTTATTCAAACAAGTGCCCGTTTACAAACTACAGAACGCGCTAATACGGGTAAGGTATTCAAGTGTGACAAACATGACAATGAGGATGAAGGGATTACAAATGACTTAATGTTGATTTTTTTTTTAAGAAATAATTTTTGGATCGTTAAATATTTCCCAATTAAATTTTCTGTAACAGTCATTCAGTGGAGGATTGCCAGGCGAAAATAAAAGCAGTTCCAATAATTTTTTTTTTTTAAGGAAAAAAATGGCCCATATTCCTGAGGTTTAGCATAATATTATTCAAAAGTGTTACAACATATTGTTTGCTTTCAAAATATATAGCTGTAGAAAGAAGTCAAAGATTTCGGAGAGAACACTGCTATCTCTATACACTGAAACCAGTGTAACCAAAAAAGGATAGAAAATGTGTTATATTTGTAATATGTAACTGAATTTGTGTGATCTGTCTTGTGTGTGTGAGTGATCTGAGGTGTGTTACGTGGTGTCGCATACCTATATATAATACTACATACGCATGTATGTGGCTTCGTACGGTGGTGGTAACAATTACCATAACAATCAAAACGTGATCAAACAATTGATCTACGCTCATCCACTACCACCGACCGAGTGAATACTAACTAGCCTAACTTGCTCAGAACTGCACACTGCAGATTGTAGAAAAGAGATAGTAGTGTTCCTTCTGATGTTCTGTGGTAGAAGTCTTTCATTGGAGCGGCTGGCACTCTAGCCGGTGCAGTTATCATCTAAGGAATTTAAATATTTTTTTTTATGTAATTAATATTTGTAAAATGTCGATAAACTAAAAATTTATCAAAAAAAAATAAAAAAAAATTGTACAAGTTTTAATAAAAGAAATTAATTTTTACGAATAGGAAAGACGGGAGCTAAAATTGACGAAAATCCCAAAGCTAGTTCATCGTATTCTACCGCAGTCCATACGACGTAAAAACTTGAAATATTGTTGTTTCATTTACCTTATTAGGCGTTACGCCGTAATCGGCTCAAAAGTTGAAGTCTGTGCTAAGAGTTCGATGGACTGCAACATCACATTTGACTCCCTACTGAAGTCTCAAACACGCAATGTTATACCTCAGACAATTAGAGCGTCCATGTTATTTAATACAAGGAATACGGTAGTTTAAGTAAGATAAATATTTCCTTTCATTTTAGTTCACAATTTAATAATTTGTAAACACGCTATCTACATTTGTTAAAAATTATTCCCAACAAATAAAATTGATTTATTTGCTATGACGTATTTCATATTTAAACAAGACTTCATCTTGACATGATTTTATATTCTCTTTTTCATTACTTCTATTTCTGTACATATTAGTGAAATTTGAATTAAAAATCTAGTGCGGATATCATACAACTTTCTGTATTCTTACATATAATAAAGACCTGATCTAATAAGTGATATATTTGAAACCAATGTACAAAGAAATTTACATTTCCGGTGGTCAGCCGTTTCACAACAACTGTTCCATATCCCATACAAAATTTTGCAAATTTTTTAAATATCGACAATTTTAATGACAAAAATTTTAATCAAAATGTAATTAGTTTTTTATTAATTAATTAATTTGTCGCCTTTTTTAAATTGATATATCGTCAACTTACCAATGATTTTTTTCATACCCACTTTTTTTTCTAAATTTCTTTAATTACGTAAAAGGGCGTAATCAATATGTACAGCAATCCTTGTGTTTCAAGATTTTATACGTCAGTCAATAAGCTGCAGGGCTGTGAAAAATGGTTCACAGAAACAGAATTTAAAACAGAAAATTGGAAATAGCTATTTGAAATGGATTATAAAATGCAAAATGCCATTTTTTTACTTTAAATTTATTCTAAGAATTTTTTCCATTATTTATATTAATGAAAAAAAAAGTTACTAACATGTCAAACGTACCGAAATTAAATAAGGGCAGCCTTTTGAAAAAAATTTATATTTGCATGATATGCAAACGAAATTTAACTTTTGAAATATTGTTACTTAAAAATATTGTAAAAATTAATTCAGCCTTGACATATTTAAACTCTGATTATGCTACGACACCGTCTTCTAAGTTATGAAAATCATCTACCCAAAATACCAAAACATTTTTTATCGACGTGTTTTAAAGATAACAGCACACAACTTAATTCGCAAAAGTTTGACTTGAGAGAACTGCAGCTCTAATAACAAGTTTAACAATGAGTCAATTGGATCAACGTACATTTAACTTAAACAGCGTTCAATTCGAGTTCTATGATTAATATGAGTCATAAGTGTCATACACAGGTATACACATAAATTTGAGTATACATACATTTTCATTTTAAATTTAAAATGGCTTCAAATTTTCATTTTAAATACAAAATGGAAAATGGAAAATGGTTTGACCGAACTTATTTATTTTAATAGAAAATGCAAAATGTCATTTTACATTTTAAATACATATTTAAAATGAAATCATTTTAAATAATTTCCAGCCCTTCTCCAGAGTTGAAAAGGCGTAAAGGTGCGGATCTACCAAGCGCGCAAATAGTTTACAAATGTTTGTAAATGTTTGCGAACACAAAATTTTTTTGGTGGAGACGATCGTCACAAATGTTTGCAATTGTTTGCTAATGTTTGTCAGTGTTCAGACCAAAGTCGATACATCAAAAGGAATTCGTTGTTTGGTGCGTTTTGTGTTTTTCTAGTGGAGACGGTATGTGATATGAAATACATACGAACAACAAACATATATTATCCATACGTATAATTATTATTTTTGGTTTTATGTTACTTTGTTGTAAATATATAACAACATAGTTTTGTGTTTTAAAAAGGATTACTGTAATTTTAAATTAATAAACGAGTAAAAATAACATGGATTGAGATAATAAAAAATTTCTGTAATTAATCAAATTTTATAAATCAAAACCAGAAATATGGCAAACTACCAATAAATTTTATTACATATAATAAAAATAAAAAGCGGGATTCGTGGAATTCTCTACTCTTACTGTTTAGAAGTGAAAAGGTCAAAAAAGAAGGCTGTACAGACTTCGGAAATTATTTTGTTATTTAACATAAAATAATTAGTAAGTGTCCGGGTTTACACCCTAAATCGGTCTTGATCCGGTCACTTACTTAAATAATGTAATAACATGCAAACTAACCTCTCCCGTCGGGTTTAGGACAGTGTTTTATATCGTCTGATGTTTTTGAACCTGTCAAAGACTTCAAAATATTATGTGGGAAGGGTGAGAGGCCAATGCATAGTATGCCTCTTTATGAAGTAAACATGTGATATGACACCAGAAGGAGGCATAAACCGCGTAATTCTGGGGGGAATATTAACGTATGGATAGTGGGAGTGTGGGAGTTACAGCTGGTGAGAATAGTGGTCATAGTGTAGTAAACTGATGCGTCCGGGTCTAAACGGATATACATATATAGCATGTATTTTTTTATATATACATCGAATCTAACTTCAAACATCATTAAATGGTGCGCGATAAATTTCTGAATACATACATATCAAAACTAAAACAATATGACAATTATGACGAAAATTACATGTCTAAGTTAGACACACATTTTATTTCTTTGAAAAACTGTAGGATAGTAATCCTGTAAAATGAGATCGTAAATGTTGAAATCCGTAGTTTTTATTGGTGCAGCTGTTTAGAGGATGTTTTTCTCTCTCTAATGACGTCAAGAACAAATGTTTATTGTTGCAGGTTAATGTAGAAATTATTTACTTTGAAGATTGGTGCAAAGTGTCCGGGTCTAGACGGTTTTATGGTACCCAAAATTTATGTTTTCTCTTTCCCTTTTTGATTAAAGATTATTACGAACGACATAGTGCTAACAAGAAGTTCTTTAGGATTATCGTTTGTAACTGTTTATTCAGTAGAGACAGTATGTTCGCAAACAGTTAAAAACAATTGCAAACAGATACAAACATTTGAAGCAAATGTTTTTTTAGTGGATCCACCCTTCACAGTAGACCAGTACTGTGTAGGGGTAAAACGAAGGAACAAGAAAGTAAGTATTACATGGTATTACCTATGACTTGTGTTGGAAAGTGTCGCTGAATATAGAATCAAGTTAGTTATTGCCAAGATAATGATTACTTACAACCCTTTTCGAATTACATATATACGAGATATATATGCTAACAGAAGTTTTTAAAAGGAATCCCATATTCATAAGTACTCACTTTCCGATGTTAATTAAAAATAAATTCACATCAATTTTACAAATAATTCTTTGCTTTAAGAAATTTGATCATAAAATTTTGTTTTAATAAAATAAATCGTAAAATTTTAATATAATTGTTTATAAATCTACTAATAAATAATAAATTATAATATATAATTACCTATTAATTAATATAATATTTATAATTGTACCTATTTTATTAATTGTTGATATTATGTGAAATATTCGCGCGAAGATAAACAATTGTTAATAAACTGTTATTGTTAAAATACATTTTGCTTACATAGTTACAATGTCTATAGCGTATATGAAGAAGTAATAAAATGTATTTGTTATTTAATTAGAAAAGTGAAAACAATATTATTGAAGTTGAAAATGAAATTTTTATTTGAATTTATTTCAAGTGCAACTGTTAAATAAGTGAACACATATAATAGTAATTTTTTACTTCTAACTGTAAATAAATATTGTCTATCACATATAAACGTTTATAAAAACAATTAGTAAAAATACGTACGAAAATATCAATAGGTACCGGAAATCATTCATTTAAATTACATTTATTGAAACGATCACTAAAATGTACTAATTACTTAGGTGTCCCAGTTTTTTTTTTTTTTTTTTTTTTGCGGAAGACAAATCTCTTAGCTTTTTAAGGGGGTATTTTAGTCCAGACGGCCAAATTTTAGTTGTTTTTCCAGGCGTAATAAAAAAAACCTTAAGCATTTTTACTATCGGTTTTTTTTATCAGTTTTTTATTAACCCCAGGATCATACGTTAGTCTACGAGAAACGTCAATCATACATCGGCGTCAATTTGACGAATGGACGTTTTAAGGAGAGTTTTAGAGTTTATTTGCAAAAAATGTTTTTTTTCAATACTACAAAAGCGAACAAATTATTTTAAAAAAATTGCATTTGGAAATAGTTTTTAATATAAATATTTATTAATTTTTTAATCTTTTTATGAAAGCATATTTTCATTATAAAAATTAAAAAATTGATAAATAAGTACATCAATTGTATCATAAGACAATGTCTTTCAAATAATTAATTTATGAACTTTTATGAGTCGGTGGACATGTGTGATTTTAGAGAATGTGAAATTTCTCGGTCACAAATATTCCCGTAGATATGTAGTTATTTCCTCATTAGGCACATTTGTAAATTTTCTAAAATTTGTTAGTAATTTTTTGAATAAGATCTCAAAAAATAATAAAATTAACATACTTTCCACAAAATACGTTGTTAATGTTTCATTAAGTCATTCGAAACGCATTCTTTAGTTTTCGATTCCATATATAAAAACTTCAGTATTATGTCGTCTCTAAACAGCTGTAATCATCTTTCACATTATCATTATCATTGAATAAATTAATTATAACATCCATATCTTTAATAAATTTTAGAAAAATTAGGAAAACTTTTATATGTGAAGAACAAAATCTTTAAAAAAAGCATACGTTAAACATACATCGTCGTCAAATGGACACACACTATTTTAATATAAACAAAACGACAGCAACTATAAAGAAAATTGATACGTCTACTGTGTTATAATCACAAATAAATTAGATAACAGAAGTTTCACAGCAAGCAGGCAACGACAGGTTGTAGTATTGGAGCAGGTAGAGAAGTTCGTTCGTCAATTTGACGAGTACGTATGATTCAAGGGTTAGTATTTGAAAAGTACAAAAAAGTCAAAAAAAGTACCTACAGGCCGACAAAGTAGAGACTCAAAAAAAAATAAAAGCTGTCCCCTGGTTGACACGATTCCGATCTCCTCGGTGATCTGAAACACAAAAATTTATTGAATTCTTAAAGAATGTGGATATCATTTTCGTTTGGCGAGAGCGATTTGAGATAAAAATTTTTTTGGCAAAATGGATCCATATGCAAAAAAATGTTTTTTTTCTATTATTTCTTCAGTTTTAGGAATTTTTTAAAAATAGTAAAAAAAAAAATTTAAGAAAACCTCTCATCAAACAAATTTTGAATATATTAAGAAACTCTATACAAAATTTAAAAGGAATTGATGCACTAGAACTTAAGATATCATGTCAACCGTTTTAATTAACTAACTTTCGAGAAAAACGAGTTTAAAATTTGAAGTCTCGTTTCGGGCATGCTGAGTCATTTATGGTGTATTATACTTCCATTTTTTTAATCAGCGATCCCTGCCTCGTAGAATGTTTCTTCCTCTAAACTTTGAAAATATGCAAAATAAACAATCGATTTTTTTGAATTTCTAGACTCGAATACCCCCTTAATAAAACTACACTCAAAATCTTTGCTAAATTTGTTGAACTTGTTGAATGTTATCCACGTTATTCTTGAAAATAGATCCAAATCATGGAGAAGATAATTTGTACAGTTGCGTTGTATTAAACATTTTAAGTTTAGTCCTGTAACGTAATTAGCCTTAATCTTCGAGGCTAGTTACGTTAAAGGACTAAATTTCCTCAGGAGGGCTGCGGTTAATAGAAGCAATTTTTCAAACTAAGTTTCATATATTTAAGTGTCATAGTTTCGAAAATACTAGTATGCAAAATCACAGCATTGAAACTCATTGCCTAACTGACTAATAAATTAATAAAAATCTAGGATACTTCAAATCGTGTTAGAGTTTTGGAATTTGAAATAGATATAGTGTTTAAGGTAATAAATACTAGAAATACCCCTGTCGCAGCATCCTGCATAACATAGCGAATTTCCATTTACAAAAGTACGTTTTTCTCAGAAACTAGTTGATATAGAGTAATTGTAAATAAAAAAAACCTTCTTTATGTTAATTTTCCGCCTCATTCCGCCAAATCTTTTTCACGAAAAATGTCCAAAACACCGTAAACGTTTTCACGAAATTTCTTAAAAATAAGATGTTTCGTTCTTGAGTTATCGTGTGGACACATTTATATATATGTTTACTAAGTGTCCGCACGATAACTCAAGAACGAAACATCTTATTTTTAAGAAATTTCGTGAAAATATTTACGGTGTTTTGGACATTTTTCGTGAAAAAGATTTGGCGGAATGAGGCGGAAAATTAACATAAAGAAGGTTTTTTTTATTTACAATTACTCTATATCAACTAGTTTCTGAGAAAAACGTACTTTTGTAAATGGAAATTCGCTATGTTATGCAGGATGCTGCGACAGGGGTATTTTTTCTTTTATTTACCATTACTCTATATCAACTAGTTTCCTAGAAAAACGTACTTTTGTAAATGGAAATTCGCTATGTTATGCAGGATGCTGCGACAGGGGTATTTTTTATTTACAATTACTCTATATCAACTAGTTTCCGAGAAAAACGTACTTTTGTAAATGGAAGTTCTCTATGTTATGCAGGATGCTGCAACAGGGTTATTTTAATTAATTTATAATTGTTCTAAAAATTGAGCAATGTTAAGATATGAGCTATGATAAACAAATAGAGACGTATTTTAAAGACGATATATAAAGACAAATAGAAAATATTAAATTAAAGAATTTATTCAATTAAAAGAAAAACTAAATTATTGTAAATATTTCTACATATATATATATATATATATATATATATATATATATATATATATATATATATATATATATATATTTATATATATATATATATATATATATATGTATATATATGTATATCTATATATATATATATATATATATATATATATATATATATATATATATATATATATATATATATATATATATAATTTCCAACGTTTTCAAGAAATTTCTTAAAAATCAGGTATTTCGTTCTTTTAAAATAGTTGCTGTACCTCTGTACTCTTACTTGTTCTTACATCAAAATTATACATGTACCTATCATAATTGTGTGATCGTATGGGTATACCATATTGGCGTTATACATATTATATACACTATATCTTCTTTGACTATACATATGTAGTGTGTCGAATATGTGCTTAGACTGTGAGTAACTTAAGACTTTAAGATTACATCACTTAAGATTACATTTCTAAGATCACATTCTAAGACACATAGTTTTTCTCGAAAACTAATTGACATAGAAAAAAAGTTTAAAGACCTTTTTTATGTAATTTTTTCTTCTCTTTTAAATGGTATAAAAAAATTTTGCAAAAATTTTTGAATAAGTGGAAATTTTGGCAAAAAATTAATTTTTTGCAAGAACAAAAACCATGTTCCTGGCATCCGACGTGTCTGGTTAACGAACTCCTCCAACGGTTTGGGACTTCCAATACTTTCACCAAATTTCGTAATCCTAGGACATTCCGTTCGAGAGTTATCGTGCGGACACATATATATATATATATATATATATATATATATATATATATATATATATATATATATATATATATATATATATATATATATATATATATATATATATATATATATATATATATTATATATACATATATATATATATATAAATTTTAGCGAATATTATTTTCGGTTTCTAGGGACCTCAAAACAAATTTCTGCCAGGGTCCCGGACTCAGGTCGCGTTGTGACAGTGGCTGTAATAGCTCAATTCCATTCTGGAAATTCGCTAAAATAGAATAAAAAATCAATGCAAATCAGCCAATCTCGAATTTCAAAATTATATTAAATATTTTTATTTTAATATAATCTATTTCACTTAAATTTAAATATGATTCATCACTTACGAATTTAAGGAATTCCCGTTTTCTTAGCTTTATCTCTTTCACTGTTGAAAATGCGTAAATTTTAAATTTTCAGTTCTTTTTTTTTTGAAAAAAATAGAAGATTGATTTGTTTTGAATCTAAGAATTATTTAATTTTTTAACGATAACTCATGCTCAATTGAAATTGAAACGGGATATATTTAATGTTTAGAAATTACACGTAACCCCTTGACCAGTTTTGTCTCCTTAACTCCTTTCCCCTGGTATACGCACCTATGTACACTGTTAATGCATATACACTATAACCCAGGCTGGCGAGGGAAATGTCAAATGATCGAACCCCCCCTCCACCCCGGCACAACCTTTTTTCACCAAAAATACAATTGATGACTAACAAAAGAAACATCTTGTCACTTTCTCCGGGTCCCTAATAGAGACTGCGGACCCCCTTTCTAGACCCCAATTGCCCTACCTACCCCACTCTCTCGCCGGCCCTGACTATAGCATAAACTAGCGTCGTATGAAGGAACAAACTATGGCAAGACTTTGAAAAATGGTAAGGAAGTTCTGTGTCAGAATACTGCACACAAAAAAAAATTATAGCACTAACTTCATCTATTACTGTTGGGTCGTAAGAGCAAGTGGTTCATACTGGATGCTGCAGCGGTGGTTTCAGGATTTACCCCTACGTATTTTATCAACAAAATCATAAACATTCATATTAGGTAGACACGTCACATATGTGTGAAGGTTTACGATGACTACGCAAATCCATTTGGAATGTTTATAATTTGGCAAAACTGTGTTAGATTATAATAAACGTGCAGTGCGGGGCGGTGACACGGCGGCACAATAGTTATGGTTTATTATGCTCAAAACTATTTTGAAATTAAATGTGAAATAATTTTACATTGTACATATTTTAACAAGATTGTTTAATTAACACAGGTAAGTACATACGTATACCAGGTGTCGCATTTGGATGTATACATACCATTTACATGTTAATTTTTAACATTGGATTCCCATAAGGAAAAAGTTATGTCACAAGAGTGCTTTGAACAAAATAATAATACTAATTTAATATTATAACTACTATTACTATAGCTTTAACAATAATAATGCAGTAAATTAGAGAAATGAATGTCTCAATTGTCAAGCAATTCACATTTTTACATAATAAATATTTGTGTCATCTGATATAAATTCAAAAAGGAATTTTTTTATTTTCTTTCAAGAATATTTTTTTGGTATTTTTGTTATTTCAATATTTTATTTGAAAATAAAATATTGAAATATTTTCAAATAAAATATTGAAATAATAAAAAAAAAATACCAAAAAAATATTCTGTTGAAGAAATAGTGCAGATAATTTGGAGGAAAGAAATTATTTTATAAAAGAAAATTACCAGAAATAGGAATATGTTTATCCAAAGCACACTTGTGACATAACTTTTTCCTTATGGGAATCCAATGTTAAAAATTAACATGTAAATCGTATGTATACATCCGGCCGGGACACCCAGTATATATACCTCTACATAGTTGTCCACTTTAATATAGGTACACATATTTATACACATATGTACCTACTGTCCAAAATATAAATGAACTGTTTAGATATTAGAGATGGGCATCAAGATACAATTTCACATTTCTTTTAACGATTTTCCATTTTGGACATTTAGCTATTACAGTGGCCCTTGTGGTAAAACCTGAGCTCAGGACTATAACAGGCCTTGAGAAACCAAAAGTAACCATAAAAACGATCGAAACATCTAACTTTTATGAAATTTGGTGAAAACCTTTGTATAAGTTCTTTAACCAGACATGTCTGACGTCTGCAATGTGGTTTTCTGGGCATGGTTCGTGAAGAAAGTAAGTTTTTTGATAAAATTTCCTAAAGTTTTTGCGACTTTTTTGTACATAATTTGGAAAGAGGGTAAATATTAGATAAAATACCTAGATTTTTTAACCATTGTTCTATATAAATTGGTTTCCGTGAAAAACTTACTTTTCTAACCGGAAATTCCCGATGTTATGTAGAATGCTGCGACAGGAGTATTCTGTTATCATTAGAATCTTATCGTCAAATAGTTTTTAAATACATTCTATAATGACCACTTATTAAACACGACACATAATTAGCATTAATTAATAAAATACCCCTGTCGCAGCATCTGCATAACATAGTGAATTTCCAAAGACTGGACACTGGCGGATCCCATATAACAATTTGTATCCATTTAAAATATTTTAGCTCTCTAACAGTGAAAAAATTTTCCAAATCAGTTTAGTAGTCAATTTTTGAGTCTCCAGAACCCTTAAATGAAATTAAATTTTTAAAGGTGAAAAAATTTTCAAAATCAGTTGGATAGTTTTATTTTTGGCACTTCGGGACCCCCGGACCCAGGCAGGCTCCATACAATATAACTTATATCCATTTAAAATAGTTTATCTCTCTAACAATAAACAAATTTTCAAAATCGGTGATGACGCGTTTTTGAAAAGTTAGTTAATTTTTATTTTGAAAAATGAAACAGATATAAATATTGTTATTGTAATGATAAAAATAATGAACCATTTATTGTAAAGAAATTCAGCAAATTTCTTAATTTTTCTCAAAATCTAGTTCATTTAGAACAATGTTTTAAAAGCTTGGCTTATATAATTTTTTACGCTCTTTTCGATGGTGTAAAAAAAATCAAAAAACTTTTTGAATTCTGGCCAAAATTTTTGCTTCCAAAAATCGGATGTATCTGGCTGACGAACTTATCCAAGCTATTGGGACTTTTGACCTACGCTACACTATATATATATATATATATATATATATATATATATATATATATATATATATATATCGACAGAGTGGTGATAAAATTACTTATAGTAATAAAGTAGCATATTTGTAAGATTTCCATATTATCCAGCACATTTGTTAGATTTCCTATTTAAGGTATAAAAGCGTTTTTAAAGGACTATCTATATTTTAGCTATCGAGACAAATGGTAGTCTTCATACACCTTTGATAAAATTACCCACCCTATAAAAAACTTCTTAAAGTTTTCCTCAATTTGTTTATTCTTAAGATTTTTCCTATTCGTAATCTACTGTTTCATTAAAATCTTCTCTGCTACCTGTAAAAATCCTAACAAAAATTTTGCCTAGTGCTTAAAAAGGATGGCATTTGTTTGCGTTTAATTTCTACAAAGTTTTTTTTTAAAGATATGTAAAAGTCTTTGTTAATAGTTTTCAAAAAACTTTTAAACAGATTATTTTAATATGAAACAAGTTGATAAACTAAGTTCCATTTCTAACTTGTAGGTATATTGAATATAATATATAGGATAATTATCCTGCCAGTAGAAATATATAATTCATCACTATTTATTCAATAACCTAAAGTTCAACTAAATTGAACGTGCATTTGATTTGAAATTTGTACGATAAAGTATTTTAATTAATAACTTAACAATTCTACTACAGTTTACAGAAATGTTTTGCCCTTAGATTACACACCTACATAAAATTTCAAGTTTACATAGAAGAGGTGATTGTAAATAGTACAAGATCAGTTTTAATATTATTAGTTTGAAACAAGTAATGAAAATTTAAAGTTGTATTTTTTAAAAAGATTCTTTGTTCTATTTTAGGGGTTATATGCATTTATTTTTTCGGAAACATTGTTTTATTTGTATTACATTTTTTTGGGTAAATTATATCAATGATATTTATACTAAAGGGCATAGCCGGATAAGATAGGGAAAACGGCCCTTGACGGAAAATTGATTGTTTTTATAGGAAATAATTCTTCTTAGCCCCAGATACATTCCTGCCAAATTTCAACCCTCCAACGCTATTAGTTTATGAATACACAGACAAAAATTTTCGAAAAAAATTTTTTTTGACGAAATCTGAGCCGATTTCGTCAGAGGAAGGGAACATTTTGTTGCACTTCTTGGAGTTCTACTGTGTTTTAGAAATAAGGCAGATACTTTACTTTATGGTCCTTTTTATACATAATAATATATGTAGTACCGAACATGGTATGCATTTGTATTTAAATACTATTATGTTCTACCA
Source organism: Brachynemurus nebulosus (assembly GCA_035578155.1). Classification (NCBI taxonomy): domain Eukaryota; kingdom Metazoa; phylum Arthropoda; class Insecta; order Neuroptera; family Myrmeleontidae; genus Brachynemurus; species Brachynemurus nebulosus. The sequence continues at coordinate 14,775,391 of JAPWDM010000014.1, read as the reverse complement.
ACTAAAATCTTTCCATAAAAATATATGTTACAGAGTACTAAAAGACATATTATTGAACAAAAAATGGTGGGTGTCGCTAACACGTAAGTGCCAAAAAAATTTACTTAAATTAAAATATTTAAAAAAATTAGTATAATAAAGGGATAGGACGTTAATTTTTTTTTTATTACTTTGCTTAAGGTGATACAATATACGAGTATATTAAACTCAAATAAATCGACTCAGTAATTTCGTCAAGGAAAATTTTTTTCGAAAATTTTTGTCTCTTTGTGTATTCATAAACTATTAGCATTGGAGGGTTGAAATTTGGCAGGAATGCATCTGGGGCTAAGAGATATTATTTCCGATAAAAACAATTAATTTTCCGTCAAGGGCAGTTTTCCCTATCTTACCCGGCTATGCCCTTTCATAAGAAACGGAGAACTATTTCGAAAATTGACCTAGAATACAATTTTTTGGTCTCAATCGCACCACGTCGCTGTTGAACAGAATTATTATATTGCCTAAGTATACCTGGGATTGACCTTGTGATTGATGGTTCCGTTTAAGTTAAAAAATATAAATGCTTTTTTTTGTATGTAACAAACCACACTCAAAATTTTAAACTTCAATAATAAGTAAGTGTAGAAAATTTCAAAATAATGGATACAGTAATTTCTGAGAGTTCACTGCAAGTCACCTAACGAACAGACGGTTTAGAATTTCGATTGTAAAACTTTTGTCTTTTAATATCTTTCATAACAAAAATTATTTTAAGTAGCTCTGTTGCATATCACACACAAGCGAAAGAGTAACGCAAGAGTCGCGCAGCGGCAAGTGCATAATTGTGGGAATATGCCATTTGCCTTACCGTACCGTACGAGTTGCGTACTATACTTTATCTACGACTAACATAAAATTTAAATACTTAGTATAAGTTTGGTATGCATACAATACATTAAAATTATGTCAAACTTGAAATTTATTAAAAGATTTCGATACAATATACACTATAAAAATTAATAAAAGTGTAACAAGTTGTGGTTCTTTACAGACAGTCGTGTATAAAATACAAATTTTCAAAATCATAGCTTACGTAGATAGTATTTTGTATGGTAAATAAGCAATTTCGTATAGTAATCGTGGATAAACATATACCTATAATTTTAAACAAATACTATAGTTGGGGTAATATTTTTTATTTTAGAACCACAACCACGTAGTAAATGGTTTATTCGTTAATAGTGAAAATACTGTTTTAATTAGTCATTACTGGTCAAGTTATTTACAACTTTTTTTTTATTTATACTACACCCACACCTGTATTTTATTTATTTATTTTTCCGCACCAAACACGACATAATTTATAAAAAGTGTGGAGTTGTGGTTGTGAATGCAAATTGCACATTAATTTTTATTTATAATCAATTATTATGTAACATTGATTAGCGATTTATCTATTCATTTATGGTATAGATTTCATTTTTTGCAAAGTAATTTGTATAACACATAAATTTGCAAATTGTAATATGTATTTGAATAGTTTTCCAAGTCACGTATGCCTGATATAAAAAACACGTCGGCACGTGAAATTTCGATAATTAAGTAGAAACAAAATACATTTTTATTTTAATTGTATCTACGAGTATACTTTGTAATAGTACCTGAAATTTTTTGATGTGAGAAAATATACTGTCAAAAATGGTTCAGAAATTATCTCAAATAAATAGAGACGAAACTGAAATTGCCAAGAACTACATTAAATTTACATAAGAATCTTATTTCGAATTATTTTCTAAAACTTTATTAAAATCTAACAAGTCGAAATGAGAGTAGATTTGAATGCTTTAATATGAATTTCTTAAAATGAAAAACTTCTCCACTAAAATTGATGCTGAAGTAAAAATGGAAAACATACTGAAAAACTTTTATTTCTGCTTACAAATTTTACATTGCAATTCATAATTCCTTAAAGCCATCTACTAATTTTAACTGGCAGCAATAAATTGCTTTTGAAAATAGTTTTTAAATCCAGTTACAATTTCAAGAGAGAAATGCATTTAAAATAGACAGCAATGACCGTATACTTTATGTAAGTATATTATGTCGACGCCGAATTGTATAATCAGCCAGATTACAAAATGCTCAGCCATTTTGCTCGCTGTTTTCCAAAACGGCTAAGCGTTGTTCAATCGTACTGTAAATGTATCGTGTTTGACAATACTGTTACCACATTTTGGGGCAAAGGATAATTTAATAATGAACTCCAATTGTAAATATAAGTAATTATCTTTTGTCCGATAGTGAGGTTTTGATGGTGATTCCTTGTCTACTTATTTCAACCACTATATTATGATTTTTTCAGATTTAAGAAAAATTTCTCAGTGCTTCCAATATTAATATCGAGTTCTAATATCTTTTAAGCTAATTCTCTGTAATACTGATCATTTAAAAAAAATAGTAATTACCAAATTTTCTTTAAAATCACTTCTTTCATTAATATTATCCATATTTATTTAAATTATTTTGTGTATGTTTGACTGATAAAATATTTAATATTTATTTTGTACAATAATAAAACAATTATATAATACAAACTATGCATGTGTGATCTTTCCTATGTTTATGATGCTACAGGCGACAGAAATAGAAATTAAATCCAGTTATTTTAAAAAGCGACTAAATATTTAGCCAGTCGAATTATAGAATACAAATCCTTATTATAATTTAACGTATATTAGTTGAGTCGTTTTGTAAAATGGCTAATAGTATTTTACAATAAAAGTTCGGTAAATTGCTTTTACTGATCGAGAAAATGTTGCGAAAACGAGACCCGCAGGGTCGAGGTTTTGCAGTTTTCGAGATAAGGCACTTAACGCATCGTGTATTGTATAATATTTTTTGCATGATCCATTTAAAATAATTAAAGCATAAAAATATATTAAATAACGAATAATAAAATTCGGATAATATAGGTGAAATTTATATTTCTATGTTATTACATAGAATGCCATGAATAAATATTAAAATATTTATAACAACTAATACGAATCTTTGTAGTTGCAATTGACAACTATATTTGTAAATAAAAAATTAAGTGTCAATGTTTCATTGGCCTGAATATTGTTTTTTTGAATTTTCTATTAAAAAAATTGAGGAAAAGAGTTAAACTATAATATTAGTCGGAATAATAAAATTAGCGAAGTATTTTATTTTTGGCTGCAAATTTACTCTCGTAAAATGAAAGGAAGATTATGAAAACCGCAAAAAATTTTAATGATTGAACGACCTTTTGAAATGTCAATAAAATATGAAGACTAATGGCAACAATAATAATAATAATAATAATAATAATAATAATAATAATGTGCAAACTAGTGAATATTTTCATACTAATCGATTTATGTTCCTAATTGTTCAAATTGTAATTTTAATTTCAATATAAATAAATAATTACAACCATTTTTGAGCTATTTTCACTTACCACACTCCTATTTACTTACCACGCATCTATTTCACTTACCGCACTGTTATTTTTTGGTTTCTTTGGAGATAAACAAACGTTCGGGAAATATAACTTACCAGCATTGTCAACAGCATCGATAAATGCATGAAAATACACGATCGTGTAGAAAAGGTTTTTGCAGTTTTACAAAACAGCGACGTCTTCTAAAATGGCTGGCTATATAAATATATAGTGATGCAAATATTACCCTCTTCGCTCACAACATGAACTTGTTGTAACAATATTGTACTTGTACCCTTACAAAATGTATATTTTTCTACGTCAAACGCAGCCATAGCACAGCGGTCAACATTGTAATATAAATTATTACGTTTTTATGTACATAAACATCATGCCACTGTGTGGTACGCGATATGACAACTGTATTTCCGTGTTTATTTGTTTTTATCATCATTGCACCGCGGAACTGATGCTTGTTACATCCGGTGTGGGGGCGCTAGGTTACTGTTTTCTATCATAATGTAGTACCCCATTCTATTTAAATGTTACGGATGGTACGTTTTTTTTTAGAGTTCCGAAGAAAATATATATGGGAATCCTTATAATTTCAGGTGTAGATCTCAATTAATATAGAACAAAATGCAATTTTCTTAACTTTTTACGGTTTTTCTTTCGTATTTTATGGATAAATGATAGATATGTATCGGGATTCAATCGAGATGGACCCATTGTGCCCTACGTGACCTAAAAGGACTTGCGTCAGAAGGACTTGCACGTCAAAGAGGGCTCTCCCATAGTTCCATAATAAAAAAAAATGTTTATTCAAGATATTATGCTCTATGAGCAAACTTGTTGGACAGCTCAACTGTGTCCTGTTTAGAGATAGTAACTGCTTTTTACGTTTCAAACTGAACAAAACTTTATAGGGTCCATATAGGTAAACGTAGGTACTGTTTGGTAACTCAGTCATTCACACACAGCTCATTTCACTCTCTGTTCTTTTGACTCCCTGGAATGACATCCCTAACTCTGAACCTATTACCAAATAATTGAATTGAATGCCCCTTAGGACTCGGAAATATACCAAACCGGTCTATTGAATGCGATAATCGCTTGATATCGTAATATGTTATTTTACCGGTAATACGGTGAATTTTCTAGTCAGTGAATTATTGTCGGTGAACTTTCCGTAAGGTAGGTATAAATTTGAACACCTTTGTAAGGCAATGACTAAATTATCATCAAACTGTCGCGTCAGGTAATTTTTATTCTGACTTCAATGAGTGTATAGAGAAAAACTGTTAAAATTTTTTTGCATTTTCAAAAAGAAGGCCTAAGTCAAAGTGGTTGCACTGCCAGGTTGTCTATTCCTGTTTCGTGGCTGAATACCTACTGGTTATATCCTAACCAGTATAAAATTCTTTTAAAATGAAAATCGTCCCACAGCTATTAGGCTATATCAACGTAAAATAAAGAAAAAATAGATTTAATAATACTACATTTCGGTAAAAAGAATAATTAGTTAAATATCACATTATCTTACGATGCGGTGTTTTTTAAACATTAAACAATAGCTTTTACCTAAATATTTCAAGACTAAATCTACATCCAGTTAATTGTACATAGTAGTTACATAATTACTTTTTAAATCAAAAGCAATTGCTTGATGGAATACTCAGGGCCGGACCAAGAGTTATAAGGAGGGGGGGGGCAAATTTTCCTGTTGGCGCCCCTCGCAGCAAAAAAATTGTCACCTGGATGATGAAAAAAAAAGTCACCTGGACCCTACCATAAAATCGGCACCATTGACCTTTTTTTTTTTTTGGTCGTCACCTACTTACAAATTCACTTTAACCCTATCATAAATTGTCATTATTGACTTTTTTTTTTTTTGCTCGTCACTTGTTCCAGGACCATTGACCTTATCATAAATTATGACTGTCGACCTTTTTTTTTTTTTGCTCCTCACTTCAAAAATTTTTTAAATTTTACTCCACCCAAAAAAATTTCACCATTTTCGCACCCCTCAAATTACGTTTTTGGTGCCCCTAAAATCATCCAGGGGGGCACGTGCCCCGGCTGCCCCCCCTAGATCCGGCCCTGGGAATACTATAGCTTGATAACATTTCTACTATTTTGCTATTATAAATATCTACCTACATACAATCTGAGAAATTCTTAATTATTTAAATGTGTTTAACTTGAAATACCATCTTCGAAAATTGTAATTAGTGCCCAACGTTAACACAAACATTTTAGATAATATTTACCTAACAAGTAGTTATGGTTAAATTAAACTATTTTCATCTCAAAAATTTTAGTACCTACAGCACGAAAAGCCATATTTATATACCACATAATATTTTATCATACACTTTTCGTAAGTATATTCTGTAAGTAGATAAAATAGCATTCAATTTTTAACTAAAGATTAAAACTAAACCTAAACCTTTAACATACATAAATGAATATATACAAAGTGGGCCAAAATTATCGAGCAGTAAGAATGATAGTATATCTAAAAATAAGTAACGTTTGTCTAATTAACCAATGTCCAAAATTGTTTATTAAGGGTGCAACAACTACTAAAATATACTTGAAGATAATTGGCTGTGCGAGGAACAAATACTTTTAAATAGTATCTTAAGATTACAGGGTACTAAGGGGAGTTTCGGCTGAGTTTATTGGTTAAATTGAGTTTAAATAAATGAGACCGTCTTACGTACTGAATTTAGTCACTACGCTCAGTTTACAACACAGGAAATAAACTTAGTTTAACTTTTAGACTGGGTTTCCTCAGTTTATGCCAGTTTATGGTATTTAAATATACATAGCACGCTCCCATATCGCACGCCCCCATTTAACAATTTCATCGCACACAAGATGTGCATAATAATGGCACCCCTCCATGTTTTAAAGCAAATATGTTTGAATGTGTTAGTGTCTAAATAATAGTTTGCAACAGTAAATCATACAAATATATAAATCAGAAACACTGACGCCCGCTATCTCTGACTTGCTCATTTAGCAATTTGGTCTCAGTGGATTGCGTAATGGGAGTTTCCTATGTATATGGTTTGTTTTCCATCTATAGAGATAGTGATTATTTTATAACTGCTGAGCTTCGAAAGATGAAGACGCATATTTTTGAACTGAAATTACTTCGAAAACGACTAATTCAAGGATAAGTATCTCAAGAAAAAACATAGATTAAAAGTTTCTGTACCCCTCTCAAGACCTCTCTTTTATATTCATAAAAAAAGGAAAAAAGATATCTTTAAGCCCTTTCTAGGCATCGCAGTAGCGCGTAGGCAAGTTCTCACCAACCGTACGTGCACCTAACTAAATTTACACGAACTATTTCAAGGAATTTTTGACTCCCCTAAAACTCCAGTTCTATTTGATTTATCGAATTAAAATTTTATGCACACAATGACATGCTCGAAATCACTCTTAGTTTCAAATTTCATCGATCTAACTTTCGTAGTTATATAGGCCTCAAAAAATCGATAATCTTGGCACTCACTCACTCACTGGCAAATCATCAAAATCTCTGACCTACTTCCAGTGGCCGTAGGAAATTGAAATTCGGTCAAAATATAGATTTTAGTCAAAAGTAAAGGGAAAAATCTAAAATCATAATATTTTTCGTTATTTGTGCCTTTTCTCTCGAAATATACAGGTCAGTTTTATAAAATGTAAAAGTTACTCCAAGCCTTCCTAAATATTCAAATTAATGTATTAGTTGCCGGTAACTACGAAAAAGTAATAATTATTTATAGCAACAAATTAGTACTATTGAATCATATAAATTTTACCTATTATGATTAATAAATTCATAAACATGTAAATTGAACAAGTTTGTATTAAACTATATTTCCTACAAAAAGTCGTGAAATCCCACCAAAAACATAAATGTGAAAAATAGGCAAGTTCTATTATATTGTGTTAGCCTGAAAAGGAATTGAAATCAAAATAAACTGTCAAGTACCAAAAACATTTTTTGTGCAGAATCGGAATAAAATAAAGTGTCTTAAGAAATGCACATCAAGCTTTTTTAAAGTAAACAATAGAAATTTTTCATTAGAACTTGTGCAGTTTTTAACACTATAAGTAATACATGATAAATGAATAAAAACTCACCAAGTTCTAATGAAAAATTTCTATCATTTACTTTAAAAAAGCTTGACGTGTATTTCTTAAAACAATTTATTTTATTCCGATTCTGCACGAAAAATGTGTTTGGAACTTGGCAGTTTATTTTGATTTCAATTCTTTTTTAGGCTAACACGACATAATAGAACTTGCCCATTTTTCACATTTATATGTTTTTGGTGGGATACACTATACTCTAAGTGTTCTATCACTTCTATCACCCCTAGAGATACTGTTAGACAAATTATTACCTCTATTTTGGTTATAATAATTTTTCATATTTAATTGTTGGAAATTAGGTATCCATTAGGGTACAATTTAAATTTGACTTTTATTCATAGTTATATTTTATAATTAAGTATAAATGAATTTCAAAGAAATATTTATCTTTAATTTACATTTTACTAAATAGACAGACATTTTGCTTGGCTTAGAATATTTTTTTTATATCAGTATTTCTCTTACAACACTGTCTTAAAAGGGTTCTCTTTGGAGCTACTTTAGAAAAAACACGAAACATGATTATTACCTCCTATTTCCCATTGGGTTCTATAACATAAAGTTTATATCATTGTCATGATACATCAACGTAAAAACTTATTTTCCAAGAGTAACTTTTATTAAAAAATACTCGTATTTATTGTTAATGTGGTAGAACTTTTATAACAGAAAAAAATAAAAAAAAGAAATTCATGTAGAAGGAGCAGGAATAAAAATCTTAATAAAAGTCACTTAATTGTTGAAATTGCACCTCAAAAATATATAATTTTCTGTGTTTGAAGAAGTGTACTTATGAATTTTGGATCGAACAAATTTGTACAAAGTGAAGAAAATATATACAGGATGTAAAGTAAAGATGAGCCTATTTGCAGCCCATTAAGCTCAATTTTCTAATCAAAAGTGTTACGGTTTTTGAGACATTTTATTTTTTCGTAATTTTTGATATTTTCCCAGATTAAAATTAGTATATTGTTTTTTTATATGAATTTGCCAGTGGTATGAATCATAACTCTTTGATAACCGCATCCCTTTTAAAACCAATTTCATTTTCTTTTTTTCAAATATTATTTTTATTTATAACAAACAATTAGTGCTATGATAAACAGAGTGGATGTTTTATGAAAACGATAACGAACAATTATTTTTAACTGTTTACACTGAAAAAATAGTCATTTAATGATTCAACAAACATGTGTCGACTCTGACCTGCGTTTTGTGCTTCTGTGATCAAATGTATATGAAAATTACTAATTGAACGTTGTACAAACAGTTTTACTGATTGAACGAGATTAATATTTTTAATACCGTTAATACTATTTATTTACAATAAACATGACAAAGCTCACTGGAACACTGGAAACATTATTTCTGTTATTTTTCACATGTTACCATGATTTTTTTTGATACTTGTGATGAAAAAAAAAATAAGTAATTAATTGAGATTGAAAGTCAACATTTTGTAAATAAGCACATGTTGACTGGCATTTTTTGCATTAATTTACATACATATTACATTCAGAATAAATGTACGACGTGTTACAAAAATATTTCTTTGTAAAATAACTTTGTAACAAACTCACGGGTTAACAATTTATTTTTTAAATTGAAACACATTGCTCATATTACATGCAACCAATAAGCTGAATTGTAATCAGCTAAACAATATTCATCTGATTGAAAAATTCTTTTTCCTAAAGACTATTTTCCGCTCCCATTGAAATAGAAGCCGGAAATTTAAATTCGATAAAAATTTTAAAACACAAAAAAAGTTTTCAAAAACCAAATAAGTGCAAAAATACAGCAAAAAAGGTATTTTAACAATAAAATTCAACTTTATAATAAAAATAAAAGAATTATTCTAAGGAATCTCAAGACCAGATTTACACAAATTTGTCCTTGCTTCGGCTAGTTTTAACAGTATCTTCCAACGTATCGAGGGTCCAAATAGCCTTTGAAATTGTTCGTTTTCTTTTATATGGCATTTGGAGATATAACTGTAGGCGAAGGTCTCCCAAAGCGGGTAAGCTAAGATTAAACGCCCAAAAAAGTGACTTTTGACCTCGATAAGCAGATCTTTTTTATATTGCCAGATAGAATAGTTATCGAACTTTAAAATGAAACTTCGCTTAAGAAATGTTTATACGATATTTACTTTTAATAAAGAAAATACAAAACCTTTGCAAAAACCCGCTTTGCCCGTATACGTATCCTAAAGCGGGTAACCCCCTTTGGGCAAGGTGGGTAAGTACATTATGTATTTAAATACTGTTATTATTTTTTAATATAAACTTTCTTAATCATATAGAACTTAACAATAATAATTATTAAGTAAAAAAAAATTGAGAAAAGACAAAAATAATAAATTTATAACAATTAACTGTAACTTTCTTTACAATCTCCATATTGGAATATATTACTTCAGAAAATTCCACATCAAAATCACCACAAACAAGGCAGAAATATTTTTTTAAGCTTTTTCCCTCATTCCGTCGTAAAAAGATCATTTATTTTTTTTCCCCTTCCAACAGTTTTTTCCATTAAGACGCTTCTATTTTGTCTACCCGCTTTGCCCATATCCGCTTTGCCCAAAAAGACTTAATTTTGTTAACTTCAAAATAATTTCAAAATGAAAGCTGATACATGTCTACCTTTTTCTACATTAAAAGTCAAATAATGATAACATAATATGGTAATACCAAAAAGATTACAAATAAAAAGGTTTGTGACTAGTCACAGAATATTTATCGTCAAAATTTTTAACAAAACCAACAAAAAAATTTGATGAAGCTTAACTAGGACATTAAACGACACAAGCGTTCAAGTGCAACTGATTGACATTGGTTGATATTCGATTAATCTCGGTACACACAACCTGACAAAAACATTCGATACAACGATATACAAGCGCTTATCCGCTTTGGGCGACCTTGCCCTACCTATTACAGTTGTAGCCAAGCCACTATTTCGTAAAACATGGTTATAGATTTCAATATTCATTTGTTATCACAATTCTGACAATCATAACAAAAAATAGACAAACTTAGCTTTATAATTAGTGATAAAAATTGTAATAAATAGATATAGCCGACAAATACTGAAGACGTTTGAGTTGCGTACTAGCGAATACAAGCATTAGAAGCGTGTACTTTTGCACCGCTCCCATTTCCACGTAAAGCTCCAGCCACACCAAGACGGTCATTATGTTGCGCTACTTGACTTATACCCAAACATTCAAGTAGCCAATAATTTCTGACCAAAATTAAATTCAAGTGGATTTAAATTTTGACAAAGGAAACGTAATACATATTTTGGTCAGTTTTTCACGTTTTAGCCCTTCAAGTATGCAATATAATTTCTTAATTACCATTCCGGGAAGCCGTATTGATCTGTCCTCACACTGACTCTCATTACCCTTCGCTCCCCTAATAAAAACTTTTGCAGCCATAATATTTTATTGATTTAATTTAAACTTGTTTTCCAAATACTATATTTATTATTTATTTATTTACATTTTTTTTATGAAAAATATTTTGAGACATTCAAATTAATTATATAAACTAAACTGAACCAGTTAGTTTATTCAACAAAAGAAAAAATTAGCATAAAACGCATAAAATTACGGAAGGTTATTTACCAATAATCTATATCCATGTATCTTTTATGTTATAATTTCATTATTACTACGCAAATCACACACAAATTACGAAATTTACGGCTTTAGATGCTAATGTAGTTTTCAACTAAGTACAATAAGAATATAACTGTACAAAAAAAAGAAAAAAAAACAATTATATATTTTTAAATATCTTTTAAATTCTAAATGACATTCATTTACCTTTGATATTTTTCTCTTGCGTAGGAATCTAATGCCTACCACACAGTGAAAAAATTTGTGTTCTGCGTAAAAAAAAAGCTAGTGGTTAAAATTTTTGTGTTAAATAAGTAACCCAACCCTGTATTAATGTAACATTTAGTGTTTGTGTTAAATGAAAATATTAACAAAAATTTTTATTTAACAGAATTAAAATGTTAATCTGTTTTGAACAACACACAAATAACACAATGTTTATGTAAAATGCCAAAGAATGTCATAAATACACTTATTTGTGTATTTACAACACCAAAAAACTGGTTTCGTGGCATCTATTGCTTTGGTTATAAGAGCGGGGGTAGTGGTAACTGACACCATCGGCAGCACCGGTAGCATCAAGCATGATTGCCAATCATTGTGCAACGTGCGTTCAACAGAAACATATCTATGTATAGAAGCAGACGGAATATTTCAAAATCAAAAGCGTATTCCTAAGGTTAAATTGATTTTAATTATTTAGATATTAATTATTGGTAAGTTAATTAAAAATATTATAGATTGAAATTTTTTCTTTGTTTGCAGAATTTACTTCAATTAATTAAAAAATTATGGAATATTCGGCGTTCCAGAACACATTCAAAGGGCAAAGAAGATCAGGTAAAGAAGGAACAGTAGTCGTTCCATTTTGCCTTCCGCGTTCAGTTTGACAACGATCTACACAATTTTTGGGTATTGCTTCAACATTATTTTCATCAGAGCACAACTCTATAGAAATATTAAATCAAAAAGTTTAAGTAGGTACTGAAAAATTATTTTTGACTATTTCCTTTCATTTATATAATAAATAAATAAAAAAATACTAACTTCAAAAAATAATATACCAACACATTTACTGAATAAACTTCTACATTCTAAATCAGTTAATTTTACACATCATTGTGGTAAAATTATAACTAAGTAATTGTGTAAAATTAACACAAAATGTATGTCCTTTTGTATGAAATCTTGTGTATAGATTTGATACATATGCCTTGTGTTAAAATAACACAAAAAATTGAGTGGACCGTTCTGGACATGTGAAATGTGTTAATTTTAACACAAATTTTTTCACTGTGCACGTTTTATACTTTTTTCCCATTAAATTTCTTACAATTTATAAAGAAAAAATATTGCAGAATAAGAAATTCCTCGGAATCAGAAATAATTTAAACTAACAAAAATAGTTCCCCAGGTGATAATTCCCAGTTCTGATGAAATTTAGTATATTTTTGGTACAATTTTGAATTTTGTTAGAAAATAATCATCTTCTTATTTATGGTGGTAAAAGTAAATTTTATAGCGGCTCTGTACCCTATCTAATTGTAAGAGATTTCGTATTGATTGTTACCAATATTGGCACGACGTTCAGGCGCGCATACAAAGGGATTGGGGGTGGGAGGTCAAGGAGTCATAACTCCTCCCAAAAATTAAACATACATAAAGGTATTACATAAAAATGAAGTTTGATATAATATTTTGTCATATTTTGCATTTCTGTTAATTAGCAAAGGATAAATTATACAGAGTGTTTGGTAGAAGAACCGACAAAATTTTTTGATGGGTTAGTGGCCCCATTTGTAGTACTTTACCGTTTGACGGAAGTTCTAAGTGTTACGATTACTGAAAACGGTTTCTTCATAGATTTCTCCGGTTTTTGAATTTTAAAAGCTTATAAGTAGTTTCTTTGTTAATAAATTCCATAAGATTGTGTTATTTAGAAGCAGAAGATACATCAAAGACAAAATAAAAAATGAATTCATGCTATTGTAATCACAAGCAAAACATTTGTGAAGTTTTAAAAGTGGAATTTTGGGTCTTTTTCTAATTAAACAAGAAAAAATCATATTTCAGTAACCGCAACACTTAGAACTTCGGTTCCAACGGTAAAGTACTAGAAATGGGCCCATTAACCCACCAAAAAATTTTGTCGGTCTTTCTACCAAACACCCTGTATAAGCTTATAAACATAAATTGTGTTTAATTGTTTCTGTATGACTTTGAGGCACTCTACGCGCTACAGAATTTCATAGACAGGGCGAGTGAAAATTGTAATGCTGCTAACAAATTTTTATTAACAAATATTTCATCTGTCATGCCATCAAGACATTGAGTGTAGACATCAACTCATTCCTCTGGTATTACTTTTTCTTAAATGTTTACAACTGGTTAAGCTTAAATGCCGACGTAAGTTTGAACACATCTGAATATATTATGCTTTTTTGCATGATAATACAAAATTTTGAGGTTATACTGACAAATGGTAAATACAAAAGTTGTAGATCTTTCAATTATCTACAACTTTTATATTTAACTTTTTTTGATACGAGGTACAGATATCATTTTATACTCAGATAACAGTTTTTTTACCATTACGCGCTACATAAATTAATATTTTAACAATAACAATTGAAAAGCTTCCATATTTTAAAAACATGATTTTTACGTAAAATTTGACGCAGAATACGATGGTAATAATAAAAACTCGATTCATTTTGGGGGCAATTGTTAAAAATCGATTAAAACAATTAAATTGTTAATAACAATATTAATTTGTTCATAATTTTTTTTTTCAATTTTTTTTTCTTAAAGTTCAACTCTTTAGCTACAAAAGTGCCATTGGTGAAAATTTTGTAGCTCTTAAGGATTCGGAACTATACATTGTTTAAAATGAGTCACCAACCACTATTATGAAATTTGTTATAACTTATAAAATTGAAAATAGGCGATAAAAAAAAATGCCTCGGACACGTATCTCTTATTTTTCAATATAGAAACTGGAAAAAAATTTTCAGCCGAATCAGAGAGGTGAAGGTCAAAATCCGTTCGATTTGTAAAAGAATTACCCATATGTATGAGGCGTTTCAGTCGCTGCCTCTCGCGCACAGCCTACTTTGATGAACGAAAACCCTCAGGCTTTTGGGCAATGCAAGTTCTTGAATCCCTTTTTTCCCACTGTCTAACTTTTTAATCGAGATTTCTAATTTTAAACAACTCTGATGTACACCTTCTCAATATCCCTGTACTGAAAAGAGTGAGCAAATTTAAAAGGTTCCTGAAATTCATAATGATCTAAATATTATTAAAGATAGCCTTAGAGACTTTTCATAATGACGCACGTGCTACCAAAATAAAAAATACAGAGACAACATTTATAAAATGTAATGAAAAGTCAACAAATGAAAACAAATCGTTTCAAAAATATATTCTTATTGATCTAAAAAAGTTTCACAAAAAGTTATAAGGAAATCTACACTCATGATATAAATATTAATGCTACAGCAATATGTGAACAGAACGCAGGAGGTGGATAAACAGAAGTCACATTTTAGCGAATTTTGAAAACTCGAAATTCAGCTATTACGGCCGCTCTCATGACGCAATCTGAGGCCGAGACTAACAGAAATATGTTTTGAGATCCCTAATAGAATACGAAAATAATATTCACTAAAATTTATATATATATATATATATATATATATATATATATATATATATATATATATATATATATATATATATATATATATATATATAGTAGACTCTCGTTAATTCGAAACTCGAGGGACTAAAAATATTACGAATTATAGGGAGGTTCGATTTATCGCAGGTAACAATTTTAATTTGTTAAGCATTTGCGATGAATAAACTTGAACTTGAATATATATATATATATATATATATATATATATATATATATATATATATATATATATGTTCCCACGATAACTCTCGAACGAAACGTTTAATGCTTATGAAATTTGATGTGCATACTGAAAACTTGATTGGCTCGGCTAATAGCCAGACACGTCGGTTGGCTAGAAGTAGGTTTTTCGGGCATTTTTTGTCAACAAAATGAGTTTTTTGCCAGAATTAAGCAATTTTTCAAATTTTTTTTACACCAAGCGAAAGTAAAAGACAATATGCGTAAAAAATGTTTTCACATCATTGCTCTAAGTAAATTACTTTTTGAGAAAAATTAGATAATATGTTGGAAGAAATCATTTTTCATTACACTCGCACACACAGTCGTTTTTTTCTGTCTCATGTTTTGCGATACTACATTCGAAAAAAGGATTTATAAGTGGCGTGTCATCCTTTTTTTAATCCAATTTAACGATTCAGCTATATTCTATTTCTCTCAGTTGAATAAGTTTTTATAATATACCTATTCCATTTTTTTATAGGAAAATTATCAAGTATATTTGTTTTATGTTATATGATCAGAATTTAGAATGTTTACACCCTACTAAAATTAATAAGTTTGCTACAACCGCATCAAATTACGTTAAACCATATTGAAACAATAATATTTTAACGTAATTTTCTATTCAATTGACAATACAGTTATGATTGGAATATTGTATAAACAGAGCATTCTACTTGTAAATAATTTTACACATTCAATTTTTTTTTTTTTTTTTTTTTTTTGTCAACAAAATAAATAATTTTAAATTTTGACATATCGCGCGTACTCTGTCTCAACCACGTATCTGAAAACTCCCAATTTTTGGACACAAAAAAAACAACATATTTTAAATCCGTGTTTTCATCACTATGAGCTTAAGATTTATGCTAATTACACCCTTTGATATTGGCTACCCATATATATAAATTTATATAGATAAGTATATATGTAAATACAGTATTTAATATGTTTTTTGTGTGTCTTAAAACATGTAGCTTTTGATATACGAGGTAGAGACAGCCAACGCGCGATATTCTATCATATATTTTTGAAAAAATTAAATATTTTAAGGCGAATCTTTTAAAAAGAGTTAAACTAATAACATTTATATATTCTAATAAATAACTACTGAAAATTTTATAGTTTTTTTGAAAAACAATTGTATTAGGAAGGTAATCACCCCTAAATTTTTTTAATATTTTTCACTAATTTATTATTTTCTTTTAGAATTTTATTCTTCACGGAGAAAATCTTCGCCGTCTAATTCGCTCCGAGCCGAAAGTATAGCCACGTATATATCAAATGATTATTTAACAATTTATCAGAACATTTTGCTATTATAAATGAATGGAAAATATATTAAAAAACTGAAATTTGTTGAATAAAAGCCATACATTTGCTCATTTTACCTCAAAAATGTCTGAAAATAGAATATTTTTCAATAATTAACCCAGAAAAAGCATATAAGAGGTAGCTTTTATGATATTTTTTTGAAAATTTCAAAATAAAAAAACGTTTGATGATAGGGTTACAAATTATTTTTTTTTATTTTATAGAATCTGGTAAATAGAAATCGTAACAAGTATTCGCCTTGAAATCAAACAAGTATTTAAAACAAAATACTATTTTTTAAAGAAAATATTAAAATTATGTACAAATGTCGTCCTGATAAACTGATATATTTGTCCATCTTGTGCGCTGGAGCCGATTTTGAAGAGCTGGATTTCCTTCAGGCAAAAGCTCATAACGAATACACACATTTTAAAAAAATCCTTTTGAATTTTGTAACTCAATCATTACAAGTAAAATCTAAAAAAAAAATCTATATGACCTGATTTTTCTCAATTTTCTGGTATCAAGTCTAGGGGTAATTAACTAGGAGGTGATTTTGTCGACATTCTAATGTAAAATATAATAATTTTAACCGTCTTCAAAATAACGTTTCGATTTTAACAATAAAAAAAAAGATTTAAAAAAGTGTTTTAGTTCTAGCAGGATTGTCAAAAAGGGACTGAAATGTTTTTAGATATTGATATATACAAAAAATATTAATGTGTTAAGTACTTGCTAGACTTATAGGTTTTATGGGTGGTTTTAGCGAATTTCCAGAATGGAATTCAGCTATTACAGCCACTGTCCTGACGCGACGTGCGCCCGAGACTATGGCAGAAATTTGTTTTGAGATACCTAGAAACCGAATATAATACTCACTAAAATTTTATATTATATTTGTATTTAGTCCCATACCCTTGGTCCCTTGGACAAGGTCGTTAGCCAGCCATGTCGGATCCCTGGAACCGACATTTGGTCATTTTTCGTAAAAAAATTAGTTTTTTGCCAAAATTGTCTCAAGTTAAAAATTTTTTACGACAGTTATTTACAACAAGAGAAAGAGGAAGAAGAATCACTCAGAAGGGTGAAAAATCACAGAAAAACGGATTTTTATAAACGGAAATTCGCTATGTTATGCAGGACGCTGCGACAGGGGTATTTTTTTATACACACATTTGTTTTTTATACATATACACATTTCTGTATACATATGCATATATATATATATATATATATATATATATATATATATATATATATATATATATATATATGTGCGTATTTATATTTAAACAAATTGATGTGTCCTTCCTTAAAAGTGCCACTTTAATCTTCACGTCGTTCCATTTTATACCGTTCCTCGGTGTGTAGTAAATTTTTATTAATATTTTAGAATCTCGGATAGGTGCTCACAAAAAGGAAAAGAGTTAATATATAAAATTTTTTTTTCAATGCGATAAACAAAATTTAACCGTACCTAAGTGTAGTGGATATTTGTATGTATTAGCTCAACTATAGGAATGTTATAAATGTCTAACTGCCAAAGGTCCAGTTTTTCGATTCCAATTTTACCTCTAAATCTAACTACAATTTGGATACTTTCAGAACGGAGATCTATCAACGGAGATCCAACACAAATATGACCTAGAATAACAGACAAATTTAATTTATAGTTAAAGTTTCCTGTTTTCATAGTAGCTAAAAAAACAAGGAATCTATTTCATACTCTCAACCAGGGCGATATTAACCACTAGGCCTACCTAGACCATGGCCTAGGGGCGGCAAATTTTGAACAGAGGGAAGCAAAAGTTGGAATTGGAGTTTTTTTTCTCGTCAGTTCATTTTTTGTATGAAAAACTTCTAGAAGATGTAGGAAAAATTAGATTCTTTTTTAAGGAAAGGCAGCTTCGGCGTTTTTCAAGGTGTCTAGGGCGGCTGACTTAGGCCATGGCTTGGAGGAGGCAAATTTTGAACAGAAGGAAGCAAAAGTTGGAATTTGACGTTTTTTTTTTTTTGCTTGTCAGTTCAATTTTTGTATGAAAAACTTCTAGAAAATGTAAGAAAAGTTAGATAAAATGTAGGAAAGGAAGATGCCTAGGGCAGCACTTAACATATTTGTACGTGTTACACGTTTGCGCATGCGAAATACCTCTAATTACTCTGATTATATTGAAATTAACAGAAGACCAAATATAGTCTAATCCCAAAATACTCTTAAGATGAAATGGTACTAGTAATAAGTAAGATATCGACAAACTGCATAATTTCTAAAAATATTTTTAAAAGCGATCGAATAATTCCATAGTTACTCTACTTGGTGGGGTCTTACAGGTGAACTGACAAACACGAAGTTAAAAATGCGCGCGAAAATTTCCATTCTGAAGAGAAAAAATCTTCATATTTCAAAAATGATCACAATATTTGCGTTACTAAAGTAGTCTCGGAACTAATCATATAAACCAGTGTTTTTCAACCTGTGGGTCGCAAGCCCCTATGGGGAGTCGCGAAACCTTTTAAAGGGGGGTCGCAGTTACTTTAACAATAAAACCACTCTAGTTCAATATATAATATTTAATAAAGATTAATTAAAAGTTATTACATTAATGTGATGGTTTCATACTTTCGCTTGATAAAATTTCAAAACAAATAACTGCGGCTTATTTTCAATAACAGTAAATCCGAGTTTTAAATAATTGTCGTCATATAGACACTTTTCTTTGGTTTTATTTCATTACTCTCATTGGAACTTGAAGTTGACGGTTGTGCATGTCTTCCCAGAAACTCATTCATTTTCAATAATTACAATGAGCACCGAATTTCGGATATTAAACAATAAAAGACAGTGAACAACTACTAAAGCAAACAACAAATCAATTCAATAAATTTAAACACAATTCAAAGCGAATTCATAATTCAAAGTATTCAAAAGTGTCACCCTTTACTCGTCTGATGCTCCACGCAGCGCTCATCACGTTGCGTTATTTCTCGCTCATACAAGTCACGCGCGAGTTCAGAAGCTACTATAAGTCGTCAACTTCGATGTCGATATAAAAATATGCCTGTTTAAAATCCTTAGTTACGTCCTTAATTGACACCTAACTGAAAATAATCAATAATGATGAACGGATTCGATATCTATAACATAAAATATAAAAGTTAAAAATAGCAGAGGGTAGGGCTCGCAAAATATTTTTCTATACTAACGGGTCGCGAATTATTTTGCCATACTAGGGGAGTCGCGCCATGAAAAAGGTTGAAAAACACTGATATAAACTATAAAGAATAACCAATAATAAAGATCTTAATTGGCAAATATCGACCAAAATTAACTCGATTATCGACAGATTAGACGCCACTGATATAAAAAAAAGTAAATAATAACGATTTATACTATATGTATACAAGATAATGAAAACATTCTTCGAAGGTGTCTAAATACCATAAATATTGCCATTATTTTATACATAAATATATTTATCGTAACTTAAAATAATAAAGTACATTTATGTAAGGTGTAGGTATAACAAGTTTACACTAAAGCTCACTATGAATATAGGTAATATAAAAACATTTATCCACAACATACCTCCTCTAAATAGGTTGGTACATATATTATATACATACGATACCTTTTAGTTTACTGTTCTTGTAAAATGTTTAATGAAATACCAACTGTATGAAGATAAAATAACTATGTAAGTGGAAAACTACATTCAAGTGCTCAAGTCAAACAAGTCAAGTCAACTTACACACCAAGCAACAGTCTTTTACTCTTTACTATTTAACACGACGACTGCAGCGGATGTCTTCTTAAAGTATTTTGTTATACGTTTAAGTAAAGATGTAGGTATATGGCAAAAAGGTAATATAAAGTTGTATGGATATAATACGTATATCTACAAGAGAGCTATAATATATAGAAAGAGAGAGTACATGTCATAGATTTATGATGATTCCTTGAATTTAATATTTGACTTCCTGCAGATATAAACACCGAATCGTATTTTATAACGTTTTACGGAAATTGCATTTGTTGTTGAGGAATGTCTTGTAGTTGTTGGACAGGGGTGCAAGAAATTTTGGTATAATATACTATTATAGATTATTATTAGAATTATCTCTATTTAAATTATACGAAATTAAATGGTAAAGGTACTTCTAAAACGATGGAGAATATCGATAGGTACTCTTAACCCTTTCCTATCCAACATTATTTAGACGATAGCTGCCCGACGCTACTCTTTAATACCATTAATTCAACATAATTATTATTAAATGAACTGAAATGGAGAACTAAGCCTACCAATTTTTTTTTTTAGATGAAATTAAGAAATATAACAAAATTAAACCAAAGTGAAAAAGAAAAATTAAGGCATAATATACATAGAGCAACTAACGAAGTTAATATTAAATTTATTGAGTGTACATTTTTTTTTACAATATACATCATATACATGATTATAATAAAAAGTATTGTGTATAGAACTTAACAATTAACAAAATATATTATATTTAAAGGTTAACCTTTAAATTTTATTGTAAATATATTATATATATTTTGTTAATTGTTAAGTTCTATACACAATACTTTTTATTATAATCATGTATATTGTAAAAATACTGTACACTCAATAAATTTATTATTATTTTTATTAACTAACAAATTTGTGGGATTTTAAAGTTACACTTTACACAAATTTAATAGTTCTGTTTCATCTGATACTAGAGTGCCTATAATAAATAGAGTGGTGACGTGTGTACTGAACGCTGATTGGTTCCGGCATTTTCTATCCAAAGTTTGCGTAAAATACATTGGAAATAAATTAAATGTTAACAAAAACCATTTAGTTTAACTTAGAAAGAATAATTAAATTAAAAATGTTTAATTGTTCATTAATTCATTACTTATTAACAATAATTATGTACTCAGAAATATTTACTCAAACGTGTGATAATTAATTTTGAAGCTTCCCGTTTTGGATAGAAAATGGATGATACGTCACGACTCTATTTACTATAGGGACTCTATCTGATACAGATGTGTGACGCCATCTTTTCTCTGGTATTGCAAAATGGAGCGAAGAGCTTTTTTACTGAACTTTTATAAAGCTGGTAAATACGTTAATGACTACGGATATCGGATACGATTATAGATACAAAAATTTTGTAATATTACCTTTTACCGTGTTACCGTATATAGGGTGAAATTATATTTTCGCCTTATAGTTCATAAAAAATCGTTGTAACACAAAATACTTAAAGGCTAAATTATAAAATAATAGCAAAAACATTTTAGGAACTAACCCCCAAAATACTTTAAATATTTGAGCGAAATGGGACTAGCAGTAAATAATATATTGACATTTAATGGGATTTGATGGTAGCGGCGTAGCTACCGTTACTCCGATTTCAATTAAATTCATAGGGAACCATCCAGGAACCAAACTGCATAATTTCTGAAAATTTCATAAAAAAGAATTAAATAGTTTAGAAATTATGCCACTTGGTGCAATTTTGGAATGACATGGTAGCGGCGTTGCTACCGTTACTCCGATTTTGATTAAATTCATAGGGAACCATCTAGGAAGCAAACTCCATAATTTCTGAAAATTTTATTGAAAACAATCGAATAGTTCAGAAGTTATGCCACTTGGTGCAAACTGGCGACACACAGACGGACAGACAGACAGACACCAAACCAAAATTGTTCAGGGAGCTCTAAAACGTAAAACGTGCGTAAAAATTTCATTTTGGAAGGAAAAAATTTTTATTTTTCAAAAGTGCTCACAATGCTTCCGCTACATTAGTAGTCTCAGAAGCAATATATACATATTTTTGTAAATGTTAGTAAGTTAAGATTTCAATAAATTAGATAGTGATATATACATATTTTGAATAGAAGCTTACTCATTATCTACTATCAGTATTACAAAAATGATAATTTTAATTAGATATTGAAAAGAGCCATTTTAATTAATCGTACTTTAAAAAAATTTATTTGTATTGAAAACAAAATATTGATTTCGTGGAAACGTTGAAACAAGAAAAAAGTTAATTTCTTGATATTGATCTGTTGTAATTAGAATTACTTTTTTTACGAAAGAAAGAAAGAACTTTTCAATTTTAATAATTAAATTTAAGAAAAGAAAAGCATAAGTATATTTTTCTTTTGCTTACTTGAATATTATACTTTTTATTGGTAAAAGAAAACTTCTGAGAAATTTTAATTTTAATTGAAATTATTTTTGAAAATAATCCATTATTCGATATTTTTAAATATAAATGTTAAGTTTAAATGTTAGTTTTAGAAAACTAACATTTTTTAAAATTTGAAAATATTTAAATAGCACCTTCCACTAAACTATCTACCTAGTAGAAACACATTTCTTAATTTTAGTAAAAAAATTACTAATCCGTAAAATCACGCACATTAAAACAAATAAAATATTATTCTGTATACAGTTTACCTACATTAGGTATAAGGCTAGGGTCACATTGGAAGCGGGTACGTACGACAAATCACTCGCGCGTACTTGTACGTACACATCAGATTGAAACAAATAATGCAAATGAACGAAGATGGTCACACTAGATACGACTTATTCTTGCGCGCACTTACGTAGTCGTCAGTGTTAATAATTGAAACAAAAAACCTTGTTTTTTTTCGCACTAGTCATACGCGTAGAAGATAAAGAAGATAGGCAACTTAAAAGTAAAAGTTTTACAATTTGTGAATATTATTTGAATTTTAACGGATATTTTCATTTGTTACAATTTTTATAGTACCAAACTACAATTTTATAAAACCTATTATTTGATAAATTAAGGATACATTTAAATGGATATAGAAAAATTAATAGGTAGGTATAGAAAAATTAATAATTCTTGTATTTGAAAGGGAACCAAAAAAAAGAATACCATAATAGAGAAATTTGTAGAAAATTTTGGTTAGAGGTTGCGGAAGCATTAAATGTTCCTGCAGTCATACGAAAATATTGAAAAAACTTATTTTTGTCTATTTTCAAATGTGGAAATAATTTTCTAAATTCACCACCAGTAGATATTCTATTGTATAATTCATAAATCCAAAAATTTCAATTCGCATTTTTCATCAAATAATAATTAATTATATTATTATCGGGAAACAAACAGTCTCTTAACAGATTCATTTTTGAAATAAATTTACGTAAGTATACGCTAACAATGTGACCACTTTACCTGACGACTATAGTCTCACAACTACATCAGACAAATTAAGTCCTACGTACCCGCTTCCAGTGTGACCTTAGCCTAATCCAGAGTAGCGTAGTAGTAACAATCCAAAACCTCTGACGAAGTTGATTGTTGATGGCAGTGCCCTAGGCACCGTGCAAGATGCCGCCTCTGGAAAAAACTCAGATCAACTTTTCCCTAAAAGTGACGAGCAAAAAAAAAAGAAAATATTTCTTAATAACTTTTTGACTATTCTCCGCCAAAACCACCAAACTGCCATATTGTGTTCCAAATTTTTCCGCCCCCCTAAAAATTTCCCATCCTGGGCACTAGCCCCGTGTGCTCCTAGTGTAAATCCAGCACTGGTTAGTGGATTTTCAACGAATTTTCGGTTAAAAAGTTACTTTTTTTCAAATACCCGCTCACACAGGATAATGGTTCTAAGACATAGTTATTTTTATAGGATTTTTTCAAACGAACTCATCTAACAAGGAACCTTATTCAACTCAATATTTTAAAAAATTTTAAAACTTGTAGATTAAAACGAATAAAGGGCCATATTTGGTTTGTGCTCATAAACGATTTAAGGGGATGAAATTCACCTCTGAAAATTTGATTTTTTTTAATTTTATTAAATATATATTATAAATGGTAAGAGCTTTGGTAGGGAAACATCATATATTTGTTAATGGCTCTGTAAGATCTTTATTATGATACAAATATTAAAGTTATAGTCATTGAAGTTTTAATCCCCCACCGTAACCCCTAATTTTATCGAGTAATTTTTTGTAAAAGAAGAGGCTGTTATGTGTTAATAAAAGTACTGTTAATCAATATATTTTATATCACACCAATTTATCCCTTTTATATAAATACATCGTTTATTAGCACTAATTTGGGAAGAATCTTTTTATTAGATTTATCCGATTTTGTTTATTTCAACTGGTTTTCATGATTTTAATCCATAGAGATTCAAAGTCTTTAAGAAAAAAATGTGAAAAAATTTACTACATCTTTCTGCCGTAAGTAAAAACTACTTTAAAGTCTTGACATTATACTGCAAAATATTCAGTTTAGTAGTTTATCAAATAAATTGACGAAGACATACATACCAACACTACAGAATATTAAAAAAAAAAAAAAAAAATTGAATTATATTTTGAAAGAAACGTTCAAACGGATCATTAATATTTCGCTCACATCATTCGAAAATTATATTTTAATATTTGATGAAAACAAGAAAAAATAACCAGAACCTGCTTCTACTATGTTGTGTATGTATGTACAAATATAAAAATAAATAAAAATTTATATTTAATATTATTATACTATAGTAAGCGCTATCATCCGATGAATATTTTTTATTTCTATTTTAAATTATCTAAAATTCTAAACACGTTTTCGACACATTTAAATTTCTCATTGTACACTTTTAAACATAACATCCAGATCGATCAATATCTGTATATTATAGATATAATATAGATTACAAACTTACAGTCTGCTTTCTTTTTTTTTAAAATTCATATAAAATAAAAAGTGCCACAAAGGTTTTGCGGGGAGTTCTCACATTTCTAAATGTGTTAGAGATTCTGCTTGTGGGTAGATCATAACTAACAGTTAAAGAAAAATTGAGAAATTTTTTGTCCAAAGGACAAAAAAGAATGAAAACAAGACCAATATTCTAACTTAGTTTTTAATTTCCGATTTTTACTCATTTATCATGCATCATACATAAACGGGCAAAAACTCAGCCTTTAAAGGTATGTTCCAGTCCATTCAGGCAGCCTATTTCGTTATCTTACAAATAAGAAAAAATAAATCAGATTATAGTTTTTTTACAAAGCAAACAAAGAATTTTTTTAATCTGATAATCTACATCTTTAGAAACGGAGCCCAAGCTTACAACCCGTAGTTCCTTCTGAATTGTAACATATAAGGGAACGTTTAAGGCGCTGTAATTTTTCTGGATTATTAAATTTAGAAAAATTTACTCTTTTTAAATTTCTACCTCTTTTTAAGAACAAAAAGAGTGGAAAAAGCAGATTTATTGAATTTTTTTTTTAAAGCTTACATTTTTTAACTTTTGTACTTTGCTTTACCGATATAATTTTTAGGTCTAGTGATCTTGAAAAATAGTTTCTATCAAAACCCCGTTTGATTTGCTGATTTTAAACAATCCACTAAACCCGGTGGCGTGCCCCATAAAAGACATTTTAGCACAATCAAGACAGACTTTAACCCCACGTATAAAACGGATCATCAGGGGGAAAAATGGAAAACTAATTTTGTTTATATTCAAAAGAATACCTATCTGATGATAATGCGTAAGAGGTTTCAGATCGATTGCATATCAGGTTTCTTTTTAAGATAGTAGTCTGGTAACTCGTGCTATTTTTCATGCCTATTTTTAGGGGCATTATTTTTTGAGAAAGAACAAATGAAAAGTTTTGAATTTTTAATATGTTTTTATTTATATCTTTTTTCTTATATCTAAATTTTTTTTGAATAAATTGAATTTTGTTTTATAATTATTATTATTATTGTTACTTGAAGTTGGCGCCTCAGAAAAAAGCACGTGGATTGCCCGGGTGATTTTGACTCTTGAAGACATCTGAAATCACAAATTCTTAATTATTCTTAATTTATAGGTATCTCATTCTGGTCGGAACTAGAATTATGAAATTTTATCGAAAAATAACAAAATAGTGAGCTTCGAAAAAAGTCATTTTTTTGTCGCACAAAAAGGGTTGTAAAATGGAAAGATAGGGGTGAATAAAATTAATTCTAGTTCCGACGAGAACTACAAGTGTCCCGAATAATCAGCTTAAGTTTCAGGGCAATCGGTTGAATAGAAAAAAAGTTATGACCCGGGCCAACTGTAAAAATTCTGTTTTGAGAAAAACGCGTTTAAAGTTTCAGCAACAAATTTTCAAAAATAAACTCTTACTTACATTAATCGTCGATGCTCAACCGCTTGCAGCTGCCGGCCGAACTTCGGCGCGCACCTATGAGGCACTCTCGAAAATTCGTTATAACTCGGTTCCTATTTCGAATTTCGGTTTAAAATCTTCACAGTATATTTTCAATATATTGTCCATTCGAATTAAGCAAGAAAAAAACAGATTTCGATTTTTTCAATCCAAGTAACCAGACTACTACCTTAAAACATCTTAAAAGTTTATATTTTTTAGCTCCTAATCCTGAATAATCCCTTAAAATAACATGGAAGCATCTTGTCCGTTGCCACTCTATTATATCTATGGTGTTCATGCATGAACAGTCTCTCAAAATATTTGCTGTGTCTTCAAGTATTACGGACACGAGAACATAGATGGGCATAACAGACAATGTCCATCATAATGTTTGTGATATTGCCTTACTACACAATGCTCTACTATCGATATAACCAACGTACATGTCTATTCTACCACCTACATAAGTATCGCGTCCATGGAAAGGATGTTGAAGTATTCTCGTATGCAGCACTCAAATATTCCTTCTATATTGCTTCTAGCAATCATTGTCACCAATATTATTGATTTCAAATTGTGCCTTATCATCAATGATATAACATAACATACATACTTGTTGTTTACAATTGTTTTTCACCATTCGTATTCTGGTACATAGTTCTGGGACATCAAAATAATAATAATAATATCGACAAAACTATTGGAATTGTTCTCGTAGGAATTATTATTTTCATTTTGCTTTGAATTAAATTTATAAATATTTTTAGCCATGATTCACATCTAAGCAAAATTGGTTAGGTAGGCAGATTTTCTATTTTGATATATCTAAGATAAAACCTATATATGTATGTACTTACAATTCTGATGCGGACATTAGGATATTGGGTGATACCCTAAATCCATGGGGAGTAGATAGAAGTAAATAAATTGTAAATTGGGTCAAACTGACAATGAGTTGTCTTCTCGGATACTTTATTGGAATCATCTCATGTGCCGTTGAGAGGTAATACCAGTATAACCACCGAAAAAAGCGTAATTTTGACATTTTTTTTGATGAAAAAAATGACAAGAAAAGGTAATAAGGAAATACTATTCAA
The DNA here is from genome assembly GCA_035578155.1 of Brachynemurus nebulosus. Taxonomy (NCBI): domain Eukaryota; kingdom Metazoa; phylum Arthropoda; class Insecta; order Neuroptera; family Myrmeleontidae; genus Brachynemurus; species Brachynemurus nebulosus. The sequence goes on along the minus strand of JAPWDM010000014.1, from coordinate 14,747,640 downwards.
GAATGTTATTAGACATATATTAAGGGGTTACGTGGGTTTGAAAATTTCTAAAAAGCCATTTTTTTTTTATTTTATTGTCTAATAGTAGATACAATATGTCTAAAATATTCTCCCAAAGTTCTATGTCAATCAAAGTAAGGTGTAGGAGAGAGAGCCTTTGGAAATTTCTCTCGTTGAGCAAGATTGACCTCTACTTAAAACTTTAATCGCATTTTTCTCAAAACACTATTTTTGAAGTCGATAGACACGATTTCTTAAGAACTAATGCACCGATCTTATTGAAATTTTGCACACCTCTTCAAAATAGCGTTGACTAGTGACTGAACGAAGGTTTTTTTCTTCAATTACAACTAATTTTACAAGGCTATAGATAGTGAAAATTGTACCAAAAATTGAACTATTATATATGGCTGTACTTAGGTATCTACTAACGGAAAAAATTTGGTTTTTTAGTTTCCGATAAAGCTATCATGAGTTATCGTGACCACCGCCAGGACAGTTTCTTTGATGGGTCTCCAAAAGCCAGATCCCACCGGCTTAATTTTTCAAATTCTTGGAACATTAAAAAGTTTTCATTTTTTTGCTCGTCAGCTTAAAAAATTTCCCAATAAATGTTGATGCGCAGTCGTCGAAAATTGAAAAGTTAGTAAGCCTGAGTGTATCTCGGATACTAGTAGGTGATATTCCTCAACAATCAATTAATTATTATTAAAATTTGACCACAAAAAATTCAGTCATTAGGCAGGCCCGGATCTAAGGGGAGCAAACCGGGGCTTCTGCCCCGGGCGTCAGTTTCTGGGGGCGCCAAAATCATACTAGATCGATCTATATCAAGTGGTCTAAAAACAGTTGGTTGCTCGACCATTTTAGAAAAAATTAATATTCTTCCAGTTGTTTCTATATTATATTTGAAGTATTGACAACAATTCTTAAAAAAATTATCTTGAACCGTTTAAGCGTGGTAGCCATTTTTGTGTTCCCAATTTGCGCTGATTGTTGTGTTGGTAGCCATTTATGCCAATGCACATATTTCATAAACCGTTCATCCTAAAAGGTTGAAATAAAAACCGTTTTAAAGGTAATAAATGTCTTTTTAAGTGATGTCCATATTTAACCTATTTCGTCAATTACACAAGAAAACTTTACTTAAAGTTGGACATAAAAATTTAGCAAAATTCACTTTTTGAACACTTTTTTTTTTATAAACGGAATATTTTAAACCTCGCTTAGTATTTTTTATGAGAATGGCTAACTATACGGGTTACCCATCAAATACAAACTATTTCAATTGTGAAACTTATATCCTTTGATTTTTACAAACTTCCGAAAACTGACGTTTTTCCAAATTTTGGAATTTTGCGCCCTTGTATCTCTGATAGGGCTGCTGATAAAAATTTGAAATTTGCACAACTTATAGTGCTTTCGAAGTAGATTTATTAAAATAAAAAGTTAACTTGTACCTATATTGATCCTTTACAAAACGCTCAATTTTTATCATTGTCGCAACGGAAAAAATAGGAGTTTTGTAAAGGACTTATATACTTATGAGTTTTTTTGACAATTTATATCAAACGTTGGAGAGGGGGGGCGCCATTTTCAAGTTTCTGCCCCGGTTCTCAAATACATTTATTAATTAGTTTGTAGCCACTAGAACTGTCTCTAATCTAGTTTCACATAATTCTCCCAACAACTCATGGTTACCAATTAGTAAATCAAAATTTTCTGAGTTACGATAGCAATATTACTAAGTAAATATCCACTATTATTTGTTATTTACATTTAGCTAATTAGAAACATACCAAATATTAGCTAGTAGCTCCAACAGCAACTGCACAATAAACGTGATAATGGTATAGCTACACCTATAGAGAAATATGCTAGTAAAACTTTTCATACAGTAAGATAATAAATAGTTATTATAAAGTTCGTATTAAAGTAGGTTATGTTCTATTGCTATAAAATTATCTAACAGTTCCAAAACTGTTCAGTTTTATATAATATTAAACATATTCGCAATAATAATGATAATATGTAATATGTAAATGGTACCTATGTAGGAGTGAGTATAACAAGCGATAGAAAGATTAATTTAAATGATAAAACAAAATTGAAACTGTATCAAGTTCATTAATTATTGCCAGTTATATAATAAGTATCTATATAGTCTATATTACCTATGTTTATATACGAGTGCTTATACCTCTGCCTATAATAAATAATGTGTATTATGATGATATAATATTATCTGATGAAAAATTTGCATGAATGAAATTATCATTAAATAATAATTTTTTAATCGAAATTTCAAATTACGTTCAAAAAAAAAAAAAAAATTGCTCTTAACCTTGCTGACGCACTAGAGAGTTAGGGTTGCCAACTTTTTTTGAGAAAAATAAAGTATCTAATCTTTTTAATAAGAAAAAATAAAGTATAAGTCGAAAAAAAAGTATTTTCCAAATATAAGTTTTTATTGAGTAGTTTTTATACATTTTTTTTGTGTGTGTGTTTTTAGCACATACCAATTTTTGGTTATCTATGAGTGTTTCATAGCTAGTTTTACAATTTAAGTTTATGTAAATTAAAAATCACAAAGTGATTGAAAAAATTATCCGGATCGGCCGGGAATCGAACCCAGGATCTCCTGGTAACTAGCCAGGTGTGCTAGCCGTTACACCACCGGTCCTTTGCTCGGTAGGCGTCCGATACAGACAACATTCAACCACCTATGTGTATGTACTCTCTATAATACTAATTTAAGTTTAGATTTAAATAAATAAATAATTCATTTTCTATTAAATTTATGGAGGATCTATTTCTCTTTGCTCGCCACTTCACATTCATCATCGAAAAAACTCTCTCAGTGAAAGCTAGTGTTGTGGGAACAAAGAACAAATAAAAAATATATTTCTTTTTTATATTTGGTACGTTACCACCAGTGTTGTGCTTATCTAGATAACGTTATCTGAAATTTTATCTAGATAACGTTTTCGTTATCTATTGTCTTTTATCTAGATATTTTCAAAAGAAGTTATCTTTTATCTTATCTTTTTATTAAGCGAAGGAAAAAGATAAGTTAATAACAATACATCTTTATTTTTTCTGAAAAAATAAAATTGAAGCTGAATTCACCATTTCCTTACATACATATATTATCATAGTATTAAGGAACTATATTACTAACTAATTTTGACACTATCTCAAGAATTACAAAAATATTTAAAAGCAATTATTTAATTTTAAACAGAACTCTTGTTGTCTGGTATCATTACCGTCATTAGTTGGAATAACATTTAATCGTGTAATATGAACTGTTGTATTCCGACCACTTGGTCGATTATGTAATTCAGATAAATATCGACACTTTTTAAGCACTTTTTTTGAAATAAAAATTGTTGTACTCTATTGTGCTAAACGTATGCTGTCATGGATCGTAAATAAAATAACTAAATTTCAAAACATACGAATTTTATCGCCAAAAACGTTTCTTTAACATTTTTGTAATTTATTGTAATTTACACATCTTTCTGGGGACCGGTGAGGTATTTTTGCAGCCCGATATCGGTCCACGAACCGGCGGTGGAGAAACACTGACCTAATGCATTATTTCTGTAAATATTATCTGATCTGTTATCTAAAATTTTATCTAGATAATGGTTAAATTATCTGTTATCTTTATCTACAGTCAGAGAAATTACACATCAAATATGTGTTCTCCCAACCAAATTGTATTGTCCTATATAAGCAACGAAATCATTTGGTTGTAGAAACAATATGAAATTTTTGGAATTACATTGTTGTATTAACATATGGAAATTGTTAATTTTATCATTTTAATTTAGATATTTCGTTCATACCAAATCGTTGTCACATCACACAATTTTAGTTAAATCAGCTATACAATATAATTATACTCTTTAACAATATTATCATGTTGTAATAAGGCGTTTATTTATTTTAGCGAAATGAGTATAAAAGACAATCTAAATAAATGATAGAATTGAAGCAATAAATCTATATTATTAAATTACCATTATCGGTTAATTAAATTAATCAATAAAAATCTCTATTTTAATTATATACTTTAATTCAGAAAACTATTTAATATACCTACCTATCAACTATCAATAACCTGTAACAACACTCAATAAAAAAAGATGGCATGCTTAAATTATGTAAATAAAATAAGCAATAAAAATAGAAAAGTCGTAATTTATTCATTTTCATTGAACTACCAGTATCTATTTTAAAAAATCACAAAAACACAATAGAAATAATATTCCTTTTGTTTAACATGTGCAGAAGAGCCTTTTCATACGTAAATGTAATTAATTTTCTTCAAAATATTTGCAGTTATTTGTAACTCGATCTGGAATACTTCCTCCTGGTAATGTTTATTTGTAACTCGATCTGGAATACTTCCTCGAGGTAATGTTTAAATGAGAGCGTCTTGGTTAAGGTTAATGCAAATTCACCATAAAAACTTCACTATTAGCGGTTGCCTAAAAGAAAAAAATAAGACAAAAAGTAAAAGCTTTAAGTAAAATAAAAAAATTAAAAATATAAAAAAAAACAATATTACGTTTTAAGTAACAAAAAATTAATTTTAACAATTATGTTTAAATACATGTCAATAATTAAACACGTAAAAAATTATTATTGTTTTTAAATGCCTGAAACTTGAATGCAGTTAAAAGACTGTGTCCTTAACCTCAATTTGTGTAAATATTTAAATACTGTCCTAAAAAATAAAAAAATTTAAAAAAAATATTCGTATACCTAAAAGAATAGATATCAGTTCTGATGACTCCGTTTTAGCAAATTTTCAATCTCTGACAATATGGATTTCGTTGTAAGCAAATTGTAAGTAAGCGAAAAGCTACATTGTATTTAATGCTTCTCCATGCTCTCAGCTGTGCATCATTCATTTCACGAATATTTTTTTGTTGAAATTGCAACTGTTAAGATAAGTCAAAATATTCCAGTAAAAAAATATATAAATTTATTTAGAAATGGTCACGTACCTTTCTCAAAAAGTCAGAAACATTTTATATATAAAATATTTTTATTAATTTTAATTTTAACCTGTAAACGTCTTAACACAAACGAAATCAAACAAACAATAAATTAAAATGGCCGCTGAAATAACACGTGATCAAAAGCTAACAAATAACTTTGACAATCTGTATGGATATGGAAGTTAATACAAACTTATATGTATTGTTGGTAAATTAGTATAGTTAATTTAACGTTTTTATATTGTTAGTTGATAAATTTTAATGGTTGTTGCATCCAGTTCGTCAGTGCTTCAATTTCAATCATATTATATAGCATACTCAACCAACCATATAGGTAGTTCAAACATATATTTCAATTATTTCATGTCTAGTATTTGGAGCAAACAATATTTTTGGACTGAAAATATATTTAATTTTACAGACTATTTTATAGTCAGTCCAAATAAATATTTCTAAACATGACCATATCGCTAATTTTACTATATCCATTTCTCTGAGTGTAGATATTTTAAATTATGTTATCTATTATCTGTAATCTAGATAATAAAATTCGATATCTTGCCCAACACTGATTACCACACGCATTTTTAAAAATATATTGCCATTTTCAGCAGTATTTTCTTTGCAAATTCTTTGCTATTATTAGTAGATTTTTTCTGGATTTCTTTAAGTATTATTGATTCAGAATATAGGTCAATCATCCATCTTAATATTTAATAAATCATTTGGGAATTACGTATCGGAGAGTTTTGTTTAGTGTAATCACAGTCAAGATTCAAAATAAAGTATTTTAGCATAATTTATTTTTATGCAAAAGTATAAAGTATGTTTGTGAAAAATAAAGTAAGATTCTTTATTAAAAAATGTGGTTGGCAACCCTAACTAAAGTACCGCAGTTCTCGTCAAAGTACTAACAAAGCAGTTTTATAATTATCTTTGGAACCAAAATCAACTTGAGCAACACTATACAATCAATTTGAACAACAAATTTGAGCGACAAAAGAAAAAAGGGTAAAATGGATTAAAATAGAATTTTTAGTCTGTATCGTCGCACTCCATAATTATATTCATTGGTTGGATTGATCGAGCCTTGGATACACATACCACAAACTCCGTTTTTGCAAATGATTCACCATGGCAATAAAACTAGAAGTCACACCTACAGATACAACAGAGGTCGTTGTCGTTCTCTTGCCTTTCTTTATCACGTCTTCAAGAGAAACGTCTCAACTAGAATAAGTCTAATCTTTCTAGGGTTAAAACTCTAGTTATTTGTAGTTTGAACTGACCAATTACCGTTTTGAATTTATAACAAACTAAAATTTCTGGAAATAAGAATTTCCGTTAAATAACGAATATTTATGTAAGTCCAAATTACAGTTGGAAAATCCAACAGAGATATCTTAATTTACCTAACTCTACACGTTTAAACCGTATTTTGGCGCTCTTTTCATAGAACTCTCTCTTGGGCGCTCTTTTCATCAATAGAACTTTCAAAGTTACTATTAATGTCAATGTACATAATTTCATCTTATGGTACTTATTCTAAAGTTAAAGAATGTTTTTTGGAAAGGTGTATTACTTTTCAACAATGATGGAAATAATCATAGTTTAATAATGAAAAATTTAACCAAAAAATAAAAATAAATAAACAAACCAAGGCAAAGTAATTTCAAAAACAAACACTTCACAATTAGCCAGTTTTAATTTGCAACAATATTTGATAGACTTTCTGGATTATTTTTTAAGATTTCTGAAATATTCTTTCCATTTCCTTCTAACTCCCTGCTTTAATTTCTGCTTCATTGCAGAAATTCCATTTTTTATCTCGCATCGTTTTCGAGTTATAGCACTTTCATTGAAAATACTTTTCAGACTCTAGTGATTTGACTTAAAGGAGTTTCGATACCAAATTCGTAATCACTATTGAAAAACACATAAAATCTAGCTTGGTCATGTTCCGAGAATGAATCCTCAAAGACTACTCTAACATGTAACGACATAAATCCCTAAACAGAAGAAAAAGGAGTCATCCAAGAAAAAGTTGGATTAACGAAATCCATGAATCTACAGCAGTGGTTTGATCGTGATGTGTGGAAAAGGGGGATTGGAAGATGTCAACAGACGTTTTAAACCGATACTAAAAATTTTTTTATTTCATCAAATCTTTATTATACAATAAAGGTTCCCGACCCCAACTTTATAATAACAAATAAAATAAAAAAAGAATTCCGTTGAATCTTTTTGAATTGAATTTTAAATACATAAAATATTCTTTTAAGTCTGTTGCTATTTTAATATTGTAATACAGATCTGTTTATGTAACTAATCAAGCTATCTCTTTACCTGTATCATACCAATGTTATGTAGGTATAGTGATGTTATAATAATAATAATAAACAGATGACCAGCCGTGCCAGGGGACACTGAACTGCAAATTTTAATTTATAAAACGAGTAGTACCGTTACGGGAACAAGTTTCATTTTTTTTTCTTATATTTATGTATTCATTTTCGATTTTTAAATAAATATACATAATATACCAACACGATATACCCATATTTATATGTATTACACCCAATTCCGTTTTAACACGACGTAAAATGAAACGTTTCTTTTTTATACCAATTTTTTTCGATTTTGTGCAATTAGCAAAAAAAAACAAATAATACGGAAGACAATCTTGCGTAATTTTAATTTTCACAGTCAGTACCGTCAAATGGGATGGAATTGATAAAAAAAAACATATTTTGGTCTTTATTTTACAGAAATAAAAAACAATCAAAACAAAATGGGTTTATATATACAGAGTATGGTAATACGGACCTTGACACAAAATATTGTGACCTTACATGCCAAAACAGAGGCTAGAGGAAGCAAATAAGCCATGAACAATCTCATAGTGGTTTTGGGGTGAGATTGTTCACACGAATTCGCAGCCCTGAAAACGCACTTTCTTCATTAAGAGTAGACCCGACGAGAGGGTGGTGTAGCCGGGGTTACAGCCTCACGGCGCGGACTTAAGGAGGGAGTTCGTAGCTTTCGGTAGAACGCCAGAAAAAAAGTTAAGGGCTTTTTTTGTTCATCGCCTATTTTTTGGGGAGGGAAATTTTTAAAAAATACGGTTTTAGTCTCAGGGCCCGCCATTTTTTCCACGGCCCTAATTAAGAGTATAAAAACTGTTTGACCACCACTTTTTTTAAATTTTCAAAAAAATTGTTATTGTAAAAAAGTTTGTTTGATGCTTATAATAAGTTTTAACAGTTTTAAAGATTATAAAACATGGTCAGATACATCATATACGGCTATACGCAATTAATCTTTCAATACAATGATTGAACAATCTCACCCCACGCAATAATATGTCCAACATGACAAAAAATACTGAACTGATTATGTACAGCCAAGCACGTGATGGTTACAAAGCATCAACAATTATGTGTATTTTATTAAAATATAAAAACTGTGTTTAGATTTTGACTTATCAGATAGTTTTAAAAGTTCACTTTCACCCAAAAGTACTTCTTTTAATACACTATATTTTTTTAAATATACGGAACTGCTGGCCTTGACGTGTATAGAGTATTTTCAGCCATCTTATTTCTTCCATTATCGGTCGAGAAAATCGCATTCTAAACTATAGTTCTGACGCTATATTCAATTTAAAAAAATATGATTTAGTGAACAATCTCACCCCCGGATATCAATTCCACCCCATTTGACGGTAGTCCCTTTTTTTTCAACTGCAAATTTTCTTGCCTGATAGATCGTGAGTTCAAAATCGACCGGGGGAGATATGTCATTTCCAACAATACTATACCTCACACTTTAATTATCAGTAATTTTTATCCCAACATCAAATGCAATAACACTACCAAAAACGATGCATATCACCTTAGTTTTAACCAGAGCGTAAATTCGGCCGAAACGTGGCGGAACGGTGCTCCGGCATCTCGAACGGCGTTCCGGCTCCACCCAGGGATTTTAATTGTTACCAGAACGGTCTGGTATGTCCTACGATTTTTTTTTTTTTTTTTTTTTTTTTTGATCAGTGTTTTTAGGGGCTGTAGAGTTGAGAGCAGATACCTAGGGTAAACCAAGATCTAAGATGTTGAAAAGGCGTTCCGGCACCTACAATTTTAGAAATATTGCTCTGGTTGTACCGTATCTAAGAATAATAAAAATGCAAAAAAAATACAAATTTTAATTACATTTTTGTGTTATGTGGACATAACACATGAAAACATTGTTGGAACAAGTCCGGTCTGAAATCGGAAACCATTCCGAGAATTTTTGAAAGGGTTGACCTACCATTCTCCACAAGAAAAGAAAACTATAAATGAAAATTTTGAATCTGAACTAGTCTTATAATTTTCCATAATTAAGTAGGTATATTTTGCTCAAAATTTTTCATCTAAATGCGAAACACCGAATCGCTTAAGTTTAAAATAACTAGTATTGGAAAATTAGGAGATGGATGATTTCTTTAACTCAAAAGTACTGAAGTTTTCTTCGATATTCATCGCGAGACGTAGGAGTCAATTCAAAAATATTTGTACACGGTAGTCCGTTTCTGAAAATAAAATTTTAATAGAACAGTGAAGTTACTGAAGAATTTGGAAACGCTCCAATACATACAAAGGCCAATGGAATATAAATTGAAACACAACAAACCCTATTAAAAGCTGTCATCTACTCTGATCAAAGAAAAAAGTTATGCAATAGGGAGCTCATAAACCTTGAAGAAGGTACAATTTTCGTCGACCTTAGAGACATTATTCTTTCTAAAAGGCACCAGGATCGTTTTTTGAAACTTGTGAAGAATATTATACACATTTATAAATAAAGGCACTTCTGTTTGAAAAAATTTAGAGTTCACAGCTGTAGCTCCGACTACTTTCCACTATATTTCCTTTACGCGGATTCGCAAGGAACTTATATATATCGTAATGCGACAGAATTAGATGTATACACATATAGACACATATTTTTATAAATATGCGTGTATATTACCTACAGGCATTATTACTTTATTATAAAGTCAATAAACATCTCTCATGTCTATGGATGATTAATAGATAACGTCCCCTTTTGTTTAGAGTTTAAACTAATTATATAAGGAAATTACAACAGATCCATATCTTTTAGTTATAATCACATTAATCCATATAATATGTAAGTTTACAGTTCTTTTTTATAATTTTTACTCTACTTCTCCCGAACAAGGATTATGTGTTCGAGTTGTATGTATGAATCAATGAATGTAAGTAAATCAGTTTCTGGGCACAATCTGCAGCCTAAACGTTAAATAAGCAATAATAAGCATTAAATAAGCCTAAATGTTAAGCAATATACACAAAGTTCCTGATATGGACATATTTCATTGCCTTGATTGATCAATATGTATATAAATCTTTTTTTCCATAGAAGCAGTTGAGATGCTATAAGAGAGTAATTAATTAAAATCTTTTTTCGAAGCAATTCAGCCTATTTTTGCCCCCTGATAACTTCGGTCTGGATAATACTTAAGAGCTCAAATTGTCAGGATAGAATGTAGTCACCAGTCTTATGAAATGTACCAAATTTCAATTTTATAAGTATAGTCCTATTGCTTTCGATATTATTAATATGTAAATTTTATTAAATTCATCACTCACTCACTGATGATCATCAAAATTATAGAGTACTTCCCGAAGTTTTAAAAAGTTGAAATTTGGTCTGTAGGCTGGGTTTAGCACACAATTAACGAGAAAATTAACAAATCTATGATTTTCCCTCTTTAGCTTCTTATAAATAATGAAACATATTGTAGATAAATAAAAAAAATTAAAAAATAAAATAAAATGGCTCTTGGCTTATTTTTGTATTTGTAACTAGGAAAAAATTATTTACTTTTCTTGTTACTATGAGAAAAATTTATAAATTTTAAAAATCTTTGAAAATATTTGACACTGTAAAACGTCAAAAAATGTCTTTTCGATTATTCGCTTAATGACGGCAATTAAAGGTATTTACGGCTAATTTTCGATATGCAACCCGGGAGCAATCTATTACATTGCTATTAAGGATTCATTTAAATTAAGTTTTATTAAAAAAAACAGATACCTGCAGAAATCAGTTGCGGGATCTTGTACTAAAATGCCCAGGGGCCTCTCGAAAAGGCAATATAGTATCAAGACATAGACCTTTCAAATCCCAGCCCACTATCACTCCCATTGTAATGTAATTACGATTTATGCAATTATGTAACAAAAGTCTGAATAAAACAGACAACAAACCCCAATTATTATTATTAAGGGGGTTAGGGGTAGTCAGCAATGTGAAAAACTGAGTACTTTAAATAATTTTTTCTTGACAAGTAGTTTTATTTATTTTATAAAATAAATAATACAGAATTATTATTATAGGTATTACGTTTTAACTTTATTTGACAAAAATTAAAAAAAAAATATTTATTGTAGACCAAGTTATCGCCATGTTTGTTGCACCCTGTGCTTCAAGTAGTGTTTTGCGGTGACTATCATAATAGTTTACTGGTTCATCTAAAATCAGTCAAACAAACAAAAATCGTTAGTTTAATAGTTAATTTAGTGCCCAGTTGAAGCTTTTTATTTCCCTGTGAAAATATACAAAATGGCGGCCTCTGATAATTTATTTTTGGATTTTCAAGGAAAAATTCAATATTTCTTTGTTTATAAAAAAAAAATTGGATTTTCAAGAAAAAATTCGATAGTTTATTGTTTATAAAAAAAAAAAAATGTGATGATCACCGCAAAAAACGACGGGGTCTAACAAATACGGCGATAACGTGGTTTACATTAAATTTTTTTTTCTTTTAGTATTTATAAAGTTAAATCATAATATAATAAGCCTGTATTATTTGTTTTATAAAATAATTTAAACTATTACCAAAAAAAAAAATTATTTAAAATATTCAATTTTTTCACATTGTTGATTACCCGTAACCCCTTAATTCGCAACATGCGACTCCGATTCAGTTAAATACAAATTTAAATATTTTTATAATAATAAATAAATTTGGAAGAGCAGTGATTAAAATTGCCGGATATGCGAGGAAAAAACTAATTACAAATGGTATCAGTATACATCCTCAGTCATAATTGATAAACTAATTTAAAATAATTAAAAATTAATTTGAAATAATTTCACCAGTACATAAATTTAATACAATACCTACTACTACTACTTATTCAAAGTTTTTGCCTCCATAAAAAGTAAAGAGGATATAATTTAGTGAAAACAATAGAGGCCTTTTTGCAATATGTTTAAGCTTACACTTGCTCTAAAAATAATATACATATTGTTCTATATCTTAGAATTATATCCAGATAAACTTTACAGGCATAGTTTTTTTATATAATATCTCATAAAAATATTTTTTGCTCCATATTTTTTATAATGAAAAGTCATAATAGAAGACAATATCTTAGATTGTAGTGAAAAAAATGAAATATATGACTCTTAACTTCCCCATACATCTGTTGTAAGTATAAACTCTTCTAGCTAGGCTCACATAGCACATAGCACATAGCCGCCAGTGAAGGTTTTCCAAATTTCTTTACAAATAAAGCATTAATAATATTAAAAAAATATTTAGATATCAACTATTACATGGAAAGTGTAAAGTGAAAAAATCTATACATATAATAAAACTGTAACGAAACCATTTCTGTGCATGGAATATTTTTTGAAAATTGTACTGGTACTGTAAATAGTTATCGATGTAGCGATTTTTATGTCTGTTCACGCATCATGCAAAAACTATTGGACGGATTTTAATGAAATTTGGTGTGATGATAACTTATTACCTGGGTCAACATTTGAAATACTCTTTACTCCGGGAAAATGTCTCATTCCCACGGGAAAATAGAAAAACCATTTTGAGCATGTGCACACATTACGCAAAAACTATTGAACAGATTTTGATGAAATTTGGTGTGGTGATAACCTATTACCTGGGTCAACATCTAAGATATTCTTTACTCTGGGAAAGTGTCTCATTCCCACGGAAAAATAGAAAAACCATTTTGAGCATGTGCATTTATTACGCAAAAATTATTTTTCGATGCAAGTTCTGTATAATTATTACACTTATATACTTACTTCTCGTTGAGTTTATAACAATGCATCGCACGAACGACGTCGCGAGTACAACTAGTTTTTAAATAAACTTGTGTTTATATTTAGCGAAAATTTGTTCTGGGATCAGATCTGCGAACTGGCAAAAACACGACAACGTAGCTGAAGTGCTTTTAGGCTGACGGTTTTTTAGATTAAATTGCTTTTAAACAACAAATTGCAGAAAGTACAGATTTATTCAGAAGAAAAAATAAAGCCGGAATGTAATACGGTAAGATAATTTAAATTAATATAATTCATAATATTATTAGTAAATATTTCGTTGCTATGGTTTTGAAATCACATAAATTTGCCAATAAAAAATTTTCTTTCATTTTTTGTCATGTTTGCCTACAATGAAATGACCAACGAAAAGTTTCTTACAATTTTTTCCGCTGTAAAAACTTTTATTCTCGATAAAAGTAAATAAAATTTTCTTACGAAACTTGAGAAACATGAGTTAAGTTGTCATTTGAAAATATTTATCAAAAATTTTTCAGGAGAGGATCATGTGATCTAATGACTGATTCCCAGCTCCGGATTTCTCAGATTTTGGGGGTTTTCTGTAGCAAAAGTAATATACAGTGAATTGAACCACAGAAAGTAGCCGTTCAAATTTTCTGTGATTTCACTGGATTACATACCGTAATATGTTTAATGGAATGTAAGAGTTTTACAGTTTTACGATACTCTTAAATGAAAAAAATATTCCGTAAGACATTTAAAAAGAAAAGAACCTTAGCCTAAGTATCTATTTAACTCATCCTCTTTCTAAATACTTTTTACATTTAAATTTACATTTTCTCTATGAAAATTTTAACACATATTTTTCTTATTCAAAGCCGCACTGCTTATCTAATTTATCCTCCGCAATCACTCGTGATTCTTCTTATATAACAAAGAAGTTATCACACAGTTTTATAAATGGTACACTAAATTATTTTTAAAATAAAATCTTGTTATACCGACAGGCATGACACTTGCTAGAAAATATTTTTTCCTCCTATACGTACACTGCAAAAGCATATTGCTGTATTAAGCCAGAATATGATAGTACAATAGTTGTTATTCTAGCGACGTAGTTTCGTTGTAATTCTTTCAGACTTTCGAATGCTCCTTACTTTTTTCTAGCCTAGACTTCTTGTTGGAAACAATGTTCCAACATATTTTTTGTCATTGGAAACTATTCCAAAAATAATTTTTATTTTCTAAAAAAACATTGTTATTAATTCAATAATAATTTAATTTTGTAGGAACCTTTGTAGAAAACATAAAAATATTCAATTTTGTTTAAAAATATTAAAAACAATTCATTATTAAATTACAATTCATCAAGAATGCACGTCTATATACGTGCACTTCAATTTTAATAACCATTATTAAATGGTGAATTGTAATTTTTTTTTGTATTAATTTAAAAACATTTAAAATGTAACAATTTATTCTAATTTTCATATAATTATTATTTTGCAAATAAAGTGCTTTATGATGTAAAACTTTGTGTGGTTAATAACTTAACCAGTTTAACTCTTCATGCTATAACACTTCTCTTTCAATCTGCATATTTTGATACGGTTTTAAATGGTTTATATAACGTTTCTTTATGAACATTATCCGTTCCTTTAAATAATTTTTAGGCTAATGATCCGAGGTGCATCTGCCTTCTGTTGTTTTGAAACAACTGATATTCAAAAGCAACGAAAACACTCTCTTAAAACGATTTGTTTTCGTTTTTGTTTTTTTTTGTTTTTTTTGAATGACAAAAGTATTTATATTCAAAGGCAACGAAAATACTCTCTTAAAACGATTTGTTTTTGTTTTTTTTCCTTGAATCACAAAAGTATTTCTTTGAATCAAAAAGAAAATATTTTTTTGATTCGAAGAACTTATTTTATATTTCCTATTGTCGCTTAAAGAGTCGTTCAAGTTCACGGGTATTTGTCCTTGCAGAAAATATTTTTAGGATCTACAATCGGATCTGTACTGATTTTCGCAAACATTTTACTGTGTTTAATAGCTGAAACCACCATTAGTAGACAAACCGCAAAGCAATGTTTGCTTGCTTCGAATGCAGGAAACAGTTGATCATTCTTGAATGTTGTCATCCCTGGTAGGAAAAATTTGCAGTTTTGTAATTATATTGTAACAGCCACTAGTATCTTAATCATCTCAAAAATACTTTACATTATACGACCAAGTGGTAATACTAATGAAGCGTCAGTAACGATTAACGAGAAATTTACGTATTAAATTGACGATCTCCCCCCTCCTGAATCAATAAATATAAGATGTTTGAGTTAACCTGTTTGATGTAAGAGAGTTAACCTCTCCCCTTCAAAACATCTTATGTAATTTAACTAATCAAACTAGGCTAGGTAAATTTTAGCAAATAAGTTCAATTTGTTATTAATCAAAAACACACTTCATATTCTTGAAGTTATTTACTACCTCAACACAAATCTAACGTTCCTGAATTATAAGTACAATAAAACTGAATGAAATATTGGCAAGTCCATCCAATTCCAACCCTGCCGGACTTATCAGTTTTAATACCTCGTCCCGAAGTGCAATTTGCTACACTATTTTTAGTGTCACTTCTTTAAAAAAAAAAACTTTATCCCAACCCGCTCCCATTGAAACCCAGCCTTGTTTTCCCACCCGAACGAAATCTCTAACCTAAGCATGTAAAATTATAGTACAACCTTTTGACCGTTTCCACTGAAATCCAGTCTTTTTTCCCACTACAATGATGTCTCTAATCCTATACAGCACCTAAGCATTCCATAATTCCAGTACAGCCTTTTGACTCGACACACAAGCATACGGCGTGTATATAAATTTTTATACCTTTGCGCGTCTATGTGCACCACACATGTGTTCTCTTTATGTGGCTATGAATTTATAATTTGACAATTTTCATAAATCGAATTTATATAAATATGTATACAAAAAAAAGGTATATGTATTTATGCAAAAAAATTTTTATAACATCCTATACGTGAACATATATGTAAGTTGACATAGGTATTCATTGTTACAATAAAAGAAAAATTTCGCAATTTTATACCTTTGTAAAAAATTTACATTTTATTTTTCTTTATTGTTGCAGTTAAAATTTATAATATTAAAATAATAAAATAATTTATTTTTTCGCTATTCTAGAAATATTGTTTTACATCTTTAAAATTAAATCTTTTTCCGATTATGGATGAATTTTGGATTAGGTCAGGGACGGGCAAACTTCGGCCACAATAAAAATATCGAGTTCATAATTTTCAAAACATCACAAATTTTAATTTTTACTTTTACGTTTTATTTGAACTAAAATGAGTAACGTAATGTTAATTAATAGCTTTATCAATCAAAAAAAAAAGAATAAAAAATCAATACGAACAATAACCTTGCATTAATTTCTCCAGAAAATATTGGTAATTCCGACACATAATTAATTTTTTATTACTCATGCGGGAGAAGTACTAACTTGGCGCACATATTTCTGTACGTAAAATAGCTGTTTGCCCACTGTACTCTTCCCGCATAATTTTGCGTGTGGAAAGTAACTTTCCACATGCAAATTGGCAATAAAACACGCAAAATTTAATCAAAACACGCAAAGCCGCCTCTTAATTTTTCATTTAATAAAAATTTCATAATTATTTCTATAGAAACCACCAACAAAGTAATTTAAACGATAATTAATTCAGAAAGAAAAGACGAACACTTAAAAATATTATTTTAAAAAGTAATAAAAATGTCAAAAATAGTGATAATAATAGAAAATCGTATGTGAAATTCGTAATAAAAAATAGTATGTGCAGCTCGTGCGGGATTGTCGATTGCACCACTCAAGTGAATGAGCGCACGAACGTAGTGAGTGCGCTCAACTTCCCTTTCGTGGGCAATCGACAATTTCCCGCACTTATTGCACAATATACTATAAGGCTTGACTCTAAATTTTGATTTTTATTCCTTATTAAATTCATGAAGAAAAAAATTACTTACAAGTAGGGCCTTGGAGAGAAATGGTGGACCCCGGGAATAAAGTACATTTCTTAAAAATTTATCCTCAAAATAATAAGTGACGAGCAAACAAAGGCTAATTTTACTTTTTTTCCGGGCCCAAACCGATCGCTACGGGCCCTGTCTTCCAGCCCGGGCCCCGGAGCTACAATCCCGGCTACCCCACCCTCTCGTCGGGCCTGCTTACAAGAATATGCTGGCCCAAAGATCATTAGCACGCTAAAAGTCCTTTTTATTTCGTCGTAGCATTTCAAAAGTCTATTTCAGTTTTCGAAATTTATTGGATAATTGTCCACTTATGTTGCAATACCGAATTATATTTCTACCTGTCTAGCTCTTCTAAACCACTAATGAGAATCTCAAACTCCCAATTCTAAAAATCTTTCCTCTAAATATAACAATTAGATTAAAAGGAATGAGCGTCAATATTAAACGGAGCAACATTTAATTTTTTGCTGCTTGTTTTGAGATGGTTCTCAATGAAAGTTAAAGTGGGTTTATTTACTTTCAACTGGTCAAATCGCTCTTCAGCAAAGCCATCTTTTTATTGATTTGATTGTTCTTGTAAAATAACTGGTGTCAATAGAAGCGTCTAATAGTGATCGTCTCTTTTGTGTTATGTATACACGCAAAGGGAACTTAAAGAGCCACAATTCTTTCTCCAGAGACTCGCATGCAGTTCGCGAGCCACTATTTGCCAATCCCTGACTTGGTTAATAAAAATTGTCTCTAGTGTATTTTTCGTATCTGTAATATTTTTTTTTATATTGGATACTAATTAAAAACAATTAAATGTGACATTAATATCTGAAAAAAAAAAATAATTATTTCAATTCGAGCATTTATATAGAAAAAAGTTAGGGTGCGTGTCCATTTGAGAGTAACTAGCAGAAGCAACTATCCAGAAAGTTGATAGTTCATTGTCTACTTGAGAGTACTTTCAATAACTTTCACTCTCCAGAAAACTGTCTGATAGCAAACTCTCCGATAGTGCTCTCAAAACCGTGTCGACATACAACAGTTGACAGCTAATGTCAAATTTTGATTAAGAAACATTAATGTGACTTTTATTTACTATAATCGTTAACATCGTTAAAAAAAGTTATGGAGGCAGAAATATTTGCTTTATTTTCATTTAAAAAAAAATGTTAAGTTTAACAAATATTTAATTAATTTTGTATCTTCTTCTTTAATTCACTCTTTCCTATCCATTTTTAAATTAATTTCAATAATTAACTCTGATATTTTAATTTTTTTTAATATTCAATTTAACAGTTTCTTTTATTAAACAAATAAAAAGTGTAAAGGTTACCTACATTCTGCGTACAACAAAAAACGACAAATTAGTATAAATAGAAACAACGTACAAAATCAATATATTATAGCTGAGAGTGCTGTCACAATACGAACATGTTTCGAATTTTAAGAGTAATTGTCGGAGAGATGAATTTATGATTGTCCACTTTAGGGAACTAGAAAGTTATCTACTCTTCGAGAGTTTTTGCGTGTACTGTCGGATAGTACTATCAGTCCTATGTCCACTTTTAATTACAGCTCTCGAGAGCAGCTCTCGATAGTTTTTCTCTCAGATGGACACGTACCCTTACTCATCTACGCAATTTCTTTCTGGTAATCACTCAGCTTATAGGTTCTAATGTAAAAATTAATTTTTCTTACACTAGCGGAAATAATTAAAGGATCAAAAAAAAATTCCAAATTTTTAGCGATTTTTCGAATGGCTGTATCTTCGTGAAAAATGGTCGTATCGGAGTCGTAAGCAAAGCAATTTAAAGCTGAAAGTTTCTAGTTTTCAGATCTTGCGATAAAAGAATTTTCAAAGCAACGTGTATCGCTCAATCCTAATAAGTACACTGAAAAAAAATTTCCGAAATTTTTTCGGTTTCTCTTTTTGGTCCACAGACTTGGAAAAAAATTTTCCGACTTAACCACCATATGGACCGAATAACTTGTTCATTCAGCTTTAATTTGCTTTTTTTTAGACCTTCATACGACTACTTCCCGCTGAGATATCGGACTCTGAATGGAAAAGGATCGTTTCGCCTTTGACGATCGATATCTCAGCAACCAATGATCACACAGAAAATTGAAGGTGTTTCGAAAACTCGAATAAATCCTCTACAAGGATTAGCCATTGTTTTTTCAGAAAAAAATTTTTTGCATACTCTACATGAATTTGAAAAATCAAGAAAAAAAGAGCTTTTGGGGGCTTTTTGGAAAATCAAGCGCTGAATTAAAAATTTCGAGAAAACCATTGATGTTAAGTGTGCCTTTTACAGTTCAATATACCCACAAAAACCCCACAGAGTTTCAATTGAATCCATCCAGGTGTTTTTTTGTTTCATTCGATTGAATTTTTGAAAAAACTAATGGATCATTTTTTTACTCTTAAACTTTCATAATCTTGAACAAAATGAAAAAAAATTTTTTTTCAGATTTTTTCACATTTTTATCAACAACAGTATTTAAATTTATAAAAAAAAAGAAAATTTCTTAAAAAATTTTCAAAAAAAAAATTTTTTTCTAAAATTTTTCAAAAAGCTTTTGAAAAATTTTTTCGAAAAATTCGTAAAAAAAAAATTTTTTTGAAAATTTTTTAAGAAATTTTCTTTTTTTATAAATTTAAATACTGGCGTTGATAAAAATGTGAAAAAAAATGAGAAAAGTTTGCCGGGACTTTTATTTTATTTAAGTTAACATTGTCATTAATTCAATTTAATTTTTTTTCTCTCGTGTCGCTTGCGCCGAACTTAGGGACAGGGCGTATCCGCTGAGCTTTAACACCGAGTAACATGTAGTAAACTTATCTGAGCTAGTCGAGTCGATGGATCAAATTGTCAGTATACCAACAGCTAAATGTAACTTTGTAATATACATTGTAAATAAACTGCATATTTTAAATTAACACTTAACATTATTTTTTTCATATCCATCATTATAAGGTATAATTAACTTCTTTTTCTGTGACAACAAACTAAATAATTATATAAAAATAAATATATCTACTTAATATTATCAACAAATTTAATGCATACGAATTGAATACTTGTTAATAAAATCATACAATGTAAGTGCATTCCATTTTAAGAATGATAAAAAAAAGTCATATTCTGTATCCGATATGATCCATTGTTTCAATCCAATAATAGACTGGTATATGCCATAACAAGTAAGATGCGACACAATTGGACATATGGTTTACTATTATTCTACTGACTAGTTTTACATTGTTGGATTTTCGACCTTGATATTCATTCCCACTTTTATTAATTATTTATCAGTCAGGTGTATTATTTATTTTATTAATTAAAATTTATAGAGCGAACAAATATACATATTATTACTCATCGACAGATTTTTTCTTTTTTTTGTGAAAAAAAAAAAATGATTAGAACTTTTAACAGATAGATGGTAAATTTTATGATTATATGTCTACAGTTATAGTTGTCAACAGTTAAGTTATGCTGATTAGGGTTCGACCAAACCTAAGTTCTTAACCCTAGAATCATACGTTAGTCTACGAGTCAAGTTAATCAAACATCGGCGTCATTTTGACGAATGGACTTTTTACGGGGAGTTTTATTAGAGTTTATTTGCAAAAAACATTTTTCTTACATGAGAATACTACAAAAGAGAACAAAATATTTAAAAAAATTGGATTTGGAAAAATTTCTTAATATAAATATTTATTAATTCTTTTAATCTTTTTATCAAAGCATATTTTCATTATAAAAATTAAAAAATAGATAAATACATCAATTGTATCATAAAACATGTCTTTCAAATAATTAATTTATGAACTATTGTGAGTCAGTGGACATGTGTGACTTCACAGAATGTGAAATTTCTCGGTCATAAATATTCCTATAGATATGTATCTATTTCCTCATTAGGCAAATTTGTAAATTTTCTAAAATTTGTTAGTAATTTTTCGAATAAGATCTCAAAAAATAATAAAATTAAAATATTTTTCACAAAATAAATTGTTAATCTTTTATTAAGCCACTTGAAACGCATTCGTTGGTTTTTGATTCAATATATTAAAACCTCAGTATTATGTCGTTTCTATAAGTCAAACAGCTGTAATCATCTTTCACATTACCATAATCATTGAATAAATTAATTATAACATGCATATCTTTAATAAATTTTAGAAAAATTAGGAAAACTTTTATATGTGGAGTACAAAATCTTTAAAGAAAAACATCGGTTAATGATACATCGTCGTCCTTTTGACGCACACTATTTCAGTAAGACATACTATCATTACATCCTTTTTACTATGTACTATCATGCCTTTACAATAATCCTTAAATCTACTATAATTTTTATAAACCATATTTTTAGATCGACTTATAAAAAAAACGACAATAGCTATAAACAAAATTTATACGTCTTATGTGTTATAATAACAAATAAATTAGATAACATAAGTTACACAGCAAGCAGGCAACGACAAGTTGTAGTATTGGAGCAGGTAGAGACGTTCGTTCGTCAAATTGACGAGTACGTATGATTCTAGGGTTAATCTCGATCAAAGCCAAGATCGACTAAGAATAAAATAAATTTTCGGCTAGAACGTTAGCTAAGATATGACAGAAAATATCCGCCAATATAGTCCCAAAATAACATATCTAGCCACATAATCTCTAAAAAGTAGGCCCAGTGTATCATATCCTAACGTACTCAAACCCATTATTAAATCTGTACTTGAGAAGCAAAACCCTGTAACTCCATTTTGCACAATTTCTAAATTTTTACACTATTCTATAGTATGTATTCGTCTTTATAAAGTTATCAAACTGTAGCTGAGCTAACCAAAAAACTGTTTGAGATGTAGAATTTTATAATACCGTATTTGTCAAAAAATCTATTAGTCGAACAATAAAATTTGGACAAAAAATCAATATCCGGTAAACTTGGCGATTTGACACTTACAGTTTTATACTTTTCAGGTATAGTTTTTCAATATTTAAATGAGATGACTTTTCAAGTACGGCAATAATCAGCAGTATTGTTCGCAGCATGTTACCTACTTATCTATATGAATGCAAAAAGAAACCGTCGCTTTAAAACAGGTAACAAATTTAAATACAATTGAAATTAACATAGGGTGGTATTTGTTGTAAGCAATAAAATAATTTAACATCTTGAAAGTTTATGGTCACTAATACACCCTCTCGAAAAGTCATCCCAAAAATTGTTGGAAAAGGTATACAGAAATATATAAGCCTCCGGTGAATTTAAGATATGCCTCTAACAGAATGTCTGCAGCTCATGATCTTTATGCATCCTAACCTTATCATACTCGTATATTAACGTATTCAAACCCTAATATGTTATATACATATTAAATACCAGCTGTACCCGCGCGTCGTTCGCGCGAAACATTATTATAAAATCAGTGAGAAGTATATCTATAACGTAAAAGCCCCTATACCGTAACGTAAAAGCCTCTTTTGTTTAGGACTGCTTTTAGGACTATTTTTAGGGAATAATATTGCTCGGGATGTTTATATGCTTTGACTTATAACTACTTTTTTGATACTTTTTACTATTTTTATTAAATTGAATTCGATTTTATTTTTTTCTGAAAAGGTTTTCTTTTTTGTTTATAATTATATAATTTCAGTTGTGTAGGTCCCTGTTATATGAAGGCCCTGGGACATGTACGCCAAATGTCCTCATGTAAATTCGGCTCTATATATCACAGAAGGACATAGAATACAGATAAAAGCTTTAAACTTAAAATACCCCTTTTTTCTGCTAAGGGTTAAGAAACTACAAAAGAAGAACTTTCTTACACATCGCTAACAATTTAATTAAAACACAAAAATTCTTTTATAAAGTAAATATTGTCATTATTGTTCCTAAGAATTATATTTGGTTATCAATTTCATATTAATTTCAAACAATTTTTCAAGTTCAAATATACATTTCTCATAAATATTCAGCTCTTTCAATTTTTGAAATTGAAAGTTTTTTAATTACCAAAACTCAATTACAAACACTTTAATAAAATATTAATTTTTATTACTAAACTTTTTTTCTTCCTTTACTCCTACCCTCTCCATTTTCCGTCTTTGTAATATGAATTGATTACAAAGTAACTGTAAATATTCTTTTACAAAGGTGGAAAGTGTTTAATGCAATTTTTTAGGTTTAACACGACTTTACATAAGCTTATGGACATTAAACTTAAAATATTTATGTTATTTATTTAGTTTATAAAATTAAAAATAAAGTGAAAATATCCAAATTCCTCATTAATCAAAAACAAAAAAGATTTTTTATTACGAAAATTCTGTTTACTTAAAATATAATTAGGAAACCAAAATAAAACATTAAAAAAAAATATATAACATATATAATAATAATAATAATAATAATAATAATAATAATAATAATAATAATATAATTATTCTGTATTTAAAGTAAAAAGTTTTACATTACAGGAGAGAGGTTGGTACTTATTATAGTACATAAATATGCACAGTTAAATTTTTAAACATTTTAAATTATTACATACTTGCTGTCCATAATTGCAACGTGTGTAAATATTTTGTTTTAATTACTAAAAATTTTGTACTATTATGTATGCGTTTTTTGCATACAACTAGAGATGGACGACGGGAAAATTCCCACTGGGAATTTTCCCGGGTAAATTCCCATTTGGGTATTTATTGGGTATTTTCCCGGGAAAACTCCCAAAACCTGGGTAAAAACGATTACTTAGTTGTACTTCTTTGCAAATGTGTTTTTAATTAGATCTCTATATATTTGTTAATTGTGCGTGGTTTACATAATATAATGTTGATGTAAAGTTTTTTAATTATTATTAATTATTATCATAAAACCACTTCAGTACATACTGAATGTTTATTTATCTTTAAAAATACATACATACATATTATGTCGGATCAACTTAAGATGAGATGACTTTTCAACGAAGTTAGCAATTAATTTAAATTTATAACTCAATGTGTTCAAATTTCAGAGAAATATCTACGTTTTAAAAAAAATAAAAATAAAAATGCCACGAAGTTCAATATTGACAAGTGAGAATCGACCTAAAATTTCGACGTTTTGGAAATTGTAGTACTTAAAACATAATCTAAAGGGGCGAAAACTATGGAAAAAACTGTCGTAGTAGGCCCAGGAAATTGACACCGAAAAATGAAACGCGTATTGTACAACTAGCCACGAAAATAAATTGTCTATAGAAAAACTGTCGAACAAAAATTGTATAATAACGTGATATCTTAATTAGTATTTATGTAGTATGAAGATTAATTATTTACGTTTAGCAAATATTCTTTATGATACAGCGGTTTTATAGTTTAATTCAAAAGTATTACGATAAATAGTAAATTAAAATAAATACCCACTTTTCGGGAATTTTCCCCGTTTTTACCCACTTTGGGAATTTTCCCGGGTAGAATCCCATCTCTACATACAACTGCGTTTCATATTCGCACACTTTGCAAAATACATCAAGAGAGAATTCTATAATATATATTCAATAGTAAACATTAATTGTATGACGCATGTAATTTCACATCATTAATTAATTACAATGTATATAATAAACTACAGAAAAGAGGGAAAAAAAAAAGAATTGACATTATATAGATCATGTACATAGATCTTAAAATGATTAAACTTGTTCATTGTTAGCTTCGGGATGCCCAAATGGCATATACATAAATGTTTGATACTTCTAATAGGGTACATTTTATAGTAATAGGAGTAAAGTTTGTTTTAATAATTTCATAAAAAATATTCTACCACTATATATGCATATGAAATATGCATATATCTTCGTTTCGCATTACACATATTACGTACAACGTACATGATACAATTACAATATTAATCATAATTCAAAATATATGCGTGACAAAATTTGTTAACAATAAGTTACGTTAAATTATTTGTCTCTGCCAGAATATTTTTAAAATATTGATTGCACACATTTTTGTACATTGGGCAATCTACTGAAGCATGTTCCAAAGTTTCTAATTCCTTAAAATTGCAATGAGTACATATTTCATTCTCTTTAAATCTATATATTCTATAGTTAAATCATAGTAAGACAATATAAAAATAAATATGATTGATAATATTTTAAATTGTTAGTATAATTGCGCTTTTTACTCTAGGTATAAGATTTTATTATATTGACAAAAATTGGATTTTTCTAATCTCATCGTTTACCGTTCCACTTAAAATGTACAACTGTTTATTTAATATTTTATTATCATTGCTAATACTTTTTATCGCAAAATTCGGCGGATATGTATAAAGAAATTTGAAAATGGTGACCACCATTGATCCAATATAGAATCTTAAGGTTTGTTATTTTATTCAAACTTCAAAAATTACAACAACAAAGCTAATCACAGATTTACCCTGTGTGCTAAGACAAGTAAATTAGGTAGAATTATCATTTGATGACCTTCCATATAATTCATTATGCTCCATAAATTCTATTAACTTTACTGTCTTTATTATTACAAGTATTAACTGACGAACTTTTTTTAGCACTTAACTTACTACAGCTTTCTAACATATTATTAATTAAACAGGCACATTCCAGCGGTTTGTCGAATGTCCAAACTTGACCACGTCACTTTAGGTTCTTACAAGTAGGTATCCAATTTTTTGTTATGTCTAAAGTTTAAACTAAAAATTTCTTCACTATTTTATACAGAGAAAATATACATTCTTTTTTGAAAAATTGATATGATAATTTTGTAAGTACTTTATATTGTCTTTTGAATTAGTTGTCAGCCACGTTTCAGTAAAACACAACACAAAACACATCATACCCATTCCATCGAGTTCCACTATATTTTACTAGATTGATATTTCAAAAAATTTTGATGTTTAAAAACTATATTTAATCGACTTATATTTAGTTTTTTGGCATGTTGACTCTAGACCGCAGAAAACGCTCCATTGTTCCAGGTTTGTCTTTTGGTGTTTTTACACTAGCTTCGTTAGTTATTGTTTCTTCATTGCTTATATTCTTGTCATTTTCTTTTCTTGTCACTTTGGTAATTTTTTCCACCAACTGATCTACTTTTTGTCTCATTTGCGGTAGAAGTACACACTCTGATTTTAATTCGTCCACTGTCCAGAGTTTGTTGTTCATTAATATCTTATTTTTTACAATTCGTGCTTCGTATCCCTCCTTTTTTAAGTTTCTGTGCATATTTACTAATACTTTCCGGTCTTCATTTTGCATCTTTGTAAGATGGTCATTTAAGTAAATATCAGTTCCTTTTAGCTTCGTTCTTTGTTTCATGATATCTACCTTTTTTTTATAAGACACGCAGCTTACCATTACTGGGCGATGTTCTCTATTTTTATCTTTGACACCAATTCTTCTGACTTCATTGACGCAGTTTTGTTGCAGTTCAGTTTGAAGTTTAGTCTGCACTAGATTAAAAATGTTTTCTTCCAGACTTTCACGTGTTTCGTTTGGTTGCTCAGGTATACCGCTAATTATAATATTATTCTTTCTTGATTCTCTTTCAAGATATTCAATTTTCTGTTTTTGAATTGCAACCATTTCCCAAATATCCGTTTGTTCTTTTTCAATTATTGTTATCCTTTGGATTATTTTCTCCATAGAATTTTTTATTTCCAATACATCACTTTTG
This sequence comes from Brachynemurus nebulosus, assembly GCA_035578155.1. Taxonomy (NCBI): domain Eukaryota; kingdom Metazoa; phylum Arthropoda; class Insecta; order Neuroptera; family Myrmeleontidae; genus Brachynemurus; species Brachynemurus nebulosus. The sequence continues at coordinate 14,720,780 of JAPWDM010000014.1, read as the reverse complement.
TCTGCCATATTTGTTTTAATTGATGCGATAGATGACACTATTTCGCTTAATACATCTGATAAGTGACGTTCCGTTGTCATTTTGGTAATAGTAAAAATAATAATATAACTCTGTTAATGTATTACGATATCAAGTTTCAGCCTACTTAATATGTATAAGTAATGTAATATGCCAGGTTGTCAATTTAATAGTTTTAAATAAGAACTTTTCAAGTTTAACTTTCTTGTTTTTTGTCGAACACAGAAATATTTTTAAGATTATTACTATTTGGTGAAATTAAGAATATACTAAAATTTTGAATATAAAATTTAGAACTGATAAAACACCTTAGAACCACTAAAAATTTAAAAAATACTACGGATTGAAATAACACACGTCTACCCGCGTCGAAATATTAAACCTGCATTAAACCTACATTACTCCTTTTAATTGAATTAAATAGGGTTAAAGTAGTTTCAGAATTACATGTAAAAAAAGCCTACATTAAGCCTACATGTTGTCGCAAAATGACAGATTCTCCACTTATAGTGTCAAAGTAGTATCTCTACTGACCCTACAATACTGCTCCTTGACCCTTAAAATCAGATGTTGTGAGGCTGAAAAGAGGCTCTTAATCGTATACATACAATACACTAATACATATACGCATACGTACATACATACATCTACACATACATATATGTGTACATTCGTACGCGTATGGATGTATGCATGCATGCATGCGTATAGATATGGTTTTAAAATGAATACAAAAGTATTTTATTATTTTACGTTTATTAATTTTAAGTATATACATTAAGTACAATTCAAATTAAAATCATTTAACCCATGTTTTACATATTTTAAACACCATTTAAATGGTAATAATTTCTTTCCAATATTATTTATTAATAATAATAATTCTATGTATATTTGACAATTAATTTAACTATTTGATTCTTGTTATTCAAATATAAATAATTAAAATGTAATGGTTTTTCAGTTCTTTCACAATTATCATTTTTAGCTCATCTCAGTTTTTTCATATAAACACAAAATTTTAATTTTTCATCTCACCCCAGGGCTTGTTTACCGCTTGCAAGCCGCTTCTGTTTGGAGCGTTACCACAACAAGCTAACAATTATTTTAAATGCACCTCAATTTTTAACAATTAAAATGTAACGCTTTTTTTAATTTTTTCACAGTTTTCACTTCTAAGTAGTTCATCTCAGTTTCTTCATATAAACACAAAATTTTAATTTTTCACCTTATGAATTGTCGAGTTCATTTACCCGGTTCAAATTAAAATTTACACTTAACATTGATTCAATTTTAATTATCAAATGATTTACGTAATACTTTGTGAGGTAGTTTACATTTAAATTGATACAAAATAAAGAAATAATTACTACACATATTTGACAATAAATTTGATACACTTTATTAAATTCGTTTTAAAGAAAACTAGTTCGTGATTTCTTCAAATAGCTGAAACATATTCACATACCTTATCGGCCATTTCCGTCGTCTGTGTCGTAAAGTTTCGTTTATGTCTATTGTTCATCTTTGTCAATCATTCCGGTATATAGTGTATATGCATACATATATACAGTGTCTTTTATAAAGTTCGCACAGTATGGGAAACTTTTTTACTAATAAAATTTTTTGAAAAATATTCTAGCAGGGTTAGTTATTGCATCAGTTAAAATGAAAAAATAGCTAAACTTATCTTATCCCAGTTTGCAATTTGACAGGAAACCGGAAATTTCAAATCTGTGATATATAAACAATAACATTGTGTCCTTTGAAATATTAAGGAAATTTTGACATCGTATCAAAAATAAAGGTCAAAATTCTGCTTTTCCAAAATACGACTTTAAGTGGCCCTAAATACAAAAAAGTTCATGAATTCTAGCAAAATAAAAATTATGCCGTTCTTTGAGATCTGTTTATTCATGAAGTCACAACTGTCATCAATGAAATGAAATTTTCGTAACGAGGAGGTATCTTGACTACTTATAGCAAAGAAAATAAAGCAATAACAATTGCTCATGCTTGTTAAAACTTAAAATGTTACAAAGCACGTCTTTTTGTGACCAAGTTAAATTTTTCTATTGAAAGACCAATGTCTACGGCAATATTTTGATGATAATTGTGATTTTATGAATATGCAGACTAGGCAATTTAAGTGTAATAAACATATTCTGATAGCTAAATATTATAGTCTGCAAGAATAAAGCTCAAAAATCTGTTTTTTGAAAATACGGCTTTAAGTACCCCTAGATTCAAAAAATTTTATGAATTCTAGCAAAATACAAATCATACCGTTCTTTGAGATCTGTTTATTCATAAAATCACAATTGTCATCAATGAAATGAGATTTGCGTAACGAGTATTTTCACTACTAACTGCAAAGAAAATAAATAAATAACAATTATTCATGCTTGTTAAAATTCCAATATTACAGAGCGTGTCTTTTTGTGACCAAGCTAAATTTTTCTATTGAAAGACCGATGTCTGTAACAATATTTTGATGATAATTGTGATTTTATGAATACGCAGATCTCAACGAATGGTATAAGTTTTATTTTGCTAGAATTCGTACAATTATTTTGAATTTAGGGTCAGTTAAGTTCGTATTTTGGAAAAGCAGATTTTTGGGCTTTATTTTTGCAAACTGTGATATTTAGCTTTCGGAATATATTTACTATGCCTAATTTTGATACGATGCCAAAATTTCATCAGGAGGTAATCAATAACTTTCAAAGGATTATCATTTTTCATAATTCACAAATTTGAAATTTCCGGTTTTCTGTCAAATATTAAGCGGGCGGTAAAATGTGTTTAGCTAGTATCTCATTTAAACTGGTGCACCAACTAAGCCCACTAGGATATTTTTCAAGGAATCAATAATAAAATTGTTTCCCATATCATGCGTACTTTATGAGAGACACTGTATATATGTATATTATTTTTTCCCATATATTTTTTTAAACTAATAAAATGTTTTGAGACTACATCGAACCTGCTCAGACCTACTATTTAATTGTTTATAAAGTGTTAAATAGCATTAAGATAGGTTTATGGACGGTTAGGTAGCTTCAATGTAGGGTTATTATTTGTAAACATTGTGTTTGTAGGTTCATTAAGAGTCGATATAGATTCACTTAGGGTGAATATAGGCTCATTTAGATGTTAGAAGGGTCAATGCAGTGTTAAAATCTTGACTCGGGTAATCACCAACACAGTACAACCAACTCATATAATATATATAGAAGTAAGGTTTCGTAGAGATTCCTATTTTCATTAAATATACATACATGTTTCCAAGTATTCTAGAATTTTTAGTTTTACCAGAATTTAAATTAAAAAAATTATTAAATTATAAAACAATAAAATAAAATATTATACGGGTATGGGGAATATAAAATTTTCCAAATATCGCCCTACTTAAAAAAAATTCATTCATTAATAGCCTAAACAAAAATATAGCCAGAAAATCGCTAGCAATTTTGAACAAAACTAGCAAGGATCACCTCAAATTTATAAAATAGAAAATTACAGTAAAATTGTTTCCACTCATATAAATTTTATAAGTTTTTAATGAACATTGTCGTCTATTTTATGTAGTCTTTATTATTTTTAGTGGAATTTTTCCTTAAAAAAATTAGACTTATATAGCCTATACGGTAAAAAAGACGAGAGGCGGGAGTAGGGGCGCTTTGACATGTATAGGGCCCTCCTATGGAAGTTAAGAGCTGAAATTTGGTAAGTGGGGCAAATTTCCGATACACCTCATACTGTCAAAGTGGGGTCAAATTTTGGATCCGACCCAACCATTAGGGAGGTGGGGGGGGGGGGGGGGGGGGTCAGGCAACAAAACAATAAAACTTTTCCAAACCGGTTGGAAATAATGTTTTGGTCAATTGTCTACAACATATCCAAAACTCAGCTTCCCAGGATGATTTGGAGGAAGTAGAGGGGGAAAAAAGTATTTTGGCTGAATCTAACACGCCCGCAGCCCCCCAGAATTAACGTAGAAAGTTGCAATTTTGTATATTGATAGAGTTCGTACCTAGGGTCTTCTTTTGGAGGTTTTAATATTTTACCTCCACCCCTACCATTTTAAGCTACAATTTCATGCTTTTTCGACGTTTTCGAAGTTTGTACACAGGTCACCCAAATAAACTTAGAGGGCTGAAATTTTATATACAAGTTAAATTAATAGCTAGCCACTGGTTTTTGGAGGTTTCAACTTTTAACCGTTACCGCCACGATTTTTACCCCAATATTTCCTTGATTTTTTTTTTTGCTTTTTTTCTAACAGGTCAAGAGACTCTCTAAGGAAATCTAGCGGGCTGAAATTTTGTACGTGTATTGAGTTAGTATCCAGCTAGTGCCTTTTAGGAATTCCACAGTACCTTTCCCTTCACTTCTCCCATTTTGATATCGGAATTCAATGGTATTGTTAAATGTGTTTTAAAAGCATTATTTTTATTCTAATACAAGTAGGCGGATAGTAATTTTAAAAATTTAAAAAAAAAATGAACTTTCTTTTATAACAAATGCAATACATAAATATTAAGTAATTTAAAAATGTTATTAAAGTCACTGTTTATTTATAAAGTAGGAATTTTGGATTTTTATTTATAAAATAGAAATTTTGGAATTTTTTGGAAAGAAAAATATCTTCATAAAGGCCTTCCAGTTTACTATTTAAAGTCCGTTTTTAATATTTAAAAATAAAACACAAAGGCAGTTAGCGGATAAGCATGGGTAGGAATGCCCTCGTACGAATTGTGTTAGCTTTTTTCCTGCTAACTGCTATCGGCACAAAATTGAAATTTACTGAGGTTCAGCCCTTAAAAACTTAAAACCTTTTCTTGAAGCTCCGATCAGCCGGACACTCATCATCAGTTTTGAAACCACCAAAATGACAAATCGTTTGTAGACTTTCAATCACATTTCGCTTGTAGACATTGAATACCGACGATGAAGGAAAAAATTCGACTTTCGTGATGGGGCCGCGCTGCTCACGGCGTTTTTTTTTTTTATATTATCATCACATAATTACAATATTTAAAAATTGCGTCTTTCAAATTCCAATTTTATTAACAAAAAACAATAATATTTGTCGTGTACAGGTAATATTATTACTCAGTTTCTATTATTAATTATTATGTTGTAATATGAAATAATTTTTTTAATTTTATTTTAATTAATATAAATGATAGACCATTATATTATCTTTAATTTTTTTGTGTAATGTCACAATCTCAAACAATAAATATTTTCATGAGACGAATTTTTTATATGTGCTATTATTTGTTTTCAATAGGGCAAAATAGTCTCAATGTTTTCCCAACATTATTTGAGGGTCGGCATTCCAAAGTTTGCAATCTCCATCTTGATGCTCAAATTTTGGGAAATCGCGAAAAACTGATTTAGGCTGTTCGAGTTCGAATATGCTAACAAAAAGCCATAAAAAAAGATTCCCGGTGTCACAATCCACGTAATTTTTAAACTTTCTGAGTTATTCAGCTCTAAATGTTGGAGATTGCAGATTATGATTTGAACTAGTGGATATTGCCGACTTCGTTCCAACTGGAATTGGATTTTGCTTATTTTGGTCTAAATATTCATACAATTTGAGTTTTATTTCACACATTAATTTCTTACCATATTGAAAATACATACTACAATTTAGATTACTTTTAATTTAACATACAGGAGGGTTAACATACAGGAGGCCTAGGTTCGAATCCCCGCTGGGTAGAAATTTTCTACTCTGTACTTTGGATGTCTGAGGTGCACTCATACTTTGTGAGGCATAATAATGACTAATTATATTTATATTAGTGGCGGCGTTTCTAGAATAAAAAAAATAATGTTAAGGACTTAGAAAAATGATCAGGCTCTTTGTGATATCCACAAAAATTGTGAAAAAGTTTTATCAAAAGTGATGGAGATGAAAAGGAATTGAAACAAAATGAATACAATCTTCAGCTTTCTGCAGAAATTAGTTTTTTCTGCATTTTACAGATGAATTTATTTTTTTATAAAAGTTACAAGTTAACAATATAGTGTGAAAATTTAACACAACTAAACAACAAACTCGGTCAATTCAAGACACGGTTCGCACAAGATCTTATCAACATTATTTTCTTCTTGATTCTGATTGGTTGATATTAGATATTGTCAACTTTGTTATGAATTACCGATAGAGATTGTATTATTTGAAATGAACAGCAATGTTTGGGCTTAAATTTCACCAGGGTCTAGGTGATTTTTAAAAAACTAAATTTACTAATCGACAGAGGAGGAAAAATAATATTATTATCCATTTTTATCTCATTATTTAAAAATGAAGATTGCTGACTTTGAAATAACAACCCTCATTTCTTAATGTTATCAGCACAGAACATATCAGAAGGAACACTACTATCTCTTTTCTGTAATCAACAATGTGCACTTCTGAGGACGTTAGGCTACTTAGTAGTCACTCGTTCAGTGGCAGAGGATAAGCGTAAATCAATTGTTTTGATCACGTTTCAATTGTTATAGTCATTATTACCACCACCGCACAAATCCACATACATGCGTATGTAGTATTATATATACGTATGCGACACCATGCAATACACCTCAGATCATTCATATAGAGATAGCAGTGTTACCTCTGTACTCTGTGATTATCAGCAATAAAGAAAAATAACAACATTCTATGTTACAGAACAAAAATTAATAGTAAAGCATCCACCAGACTCTCCTCCTCGTCAAAGTACTCGGCGAAGCTGGCTGAGTTTCGAGTAGCGTCACTACACCCTCGCCGAATTTCGCGAGAATCTCAGTGATGTACCTCGATAACATCTTAAAGTGGAGCAAGTACGTCAAGCGTAGTGAGTCATTTGGTGTTTAGATTTCGAGTCCTTTAACCCGGCTAAAGAACCGACAGGAAGTGGAACTTGTCCGAGACAAGACGAGGAAATACGAAGTAACCTTCTACATTCTCATGCCCAGCCTACTTCGGGCAACTTCGCAAGTAGTGTATGCATAATTTTATTTTTAGAGAGAAAAAAATAGGAAAAATACCCTTATGGCAGCATCCTGTATAATATAGCGAATTTCTGGTTATAAAAATTATTTTACATGGAATAATGGCTCAAAAACCTTTTTTGATATGATTTTTTCTCCTTTTCCCAATGGTGTTGCGAAAACTTTTGACTTTCGGGAATTTTTGGCAGCAAAAATCAATTAAAATTTGGGGTAAACCAGCAAGGTCCTGATTTTTCATCATTGTCCACTTACGCAACGCCACTAAGCCATTAAACATGCAATCAATTACCCGTCCAAATTATTTCCATCGCGTGGAAATAATTTTACAACGGAAATTACACGTTTTCCTGAAGCTTATATCCTTCTTCGTTGCGCTAACTATCCCTAAGAAAAGTTCAAGTTAATTAGTTTTGATACTGAGTCATAAATGCGAGGTAAACAAAGTTACTTTCGCATTTATAATATTAATCAGGATTATTACTAGAGTTAAACTTTCTCACGAGTTACTATTCAAAACGTGAAGCTACAAAGTTTAAACTTCGAAAACTTATTGTATTAAAACATATTTTCCAGCGCCCACACCATAACATTTTAAAAGTTAATATACCTTAGCGTGCAAGAAGAAACTTATTGTTTCAAAACTTTTCACCTAGATCCAATAAGATTATTGTGTTAAATGTACAAAAACATCATTAGTTAGTTACATTTAGATGACTTTCCCCAAATTAAATTACATTTTATTTGAAGGATAACATGTTTTTACACCTCAGATGTATTTAAAATGAATTACAAAAAATATGCAAATTATCTACATATTAATAATAACAAAAATGTTTAATGGTTTGTTATGAAACTGTATAAAGGATAATGAAATTTTAATCAATTATTACACACAAAGAATATTGCGTGTACGTACCTATTATACATTGGCTCTGAATTAATTTTAAGAAAAAGCAATTTAAACCTACCACTACGTACCGAGAAATTTCAACAATAGCCTTCAGACTTGATTTAGTCAGTTTAATTAAACAGACACTTTTTTTCGGGAACGAATCCAATTTCTCTTGCCTGTGTAGCATGATATAATGCGATATAATTACTTAATTTTTTAAAAGTTTCGATTGCTGTTTGAAACTTTTCTACAAGTTTCCTAAAGATTATCTACTGTAAGATGATACAAACTAGGCCTATTTAAATTGGAATTTTCAAAAATTTTACAATTTTACAAAAAGATTGTCATTTATTTGTAAAATTTTGTCAAAATAAATAAATAAATAAAATTTTTAAAATATGTGACACTTTACAATAAAGGCAGGGTAAGATATTAAAATAATTTTTTTTGCATTTTTTTAATTTTTTTAGCTGAATGCATAGTATCTCAAGAATATTGTCTCAAAATTGCAAGTTGATTGGAGCAAAATTGACGAAGTTATAAGCATTTTTGTTGTTACCTGGAAGATGTTTCGCTCTCCATATATCTCTCTCCCTCAGTTATAGAAATTTCAATGGAATTACTAGCGTGTGTATACCTGTACTGTATATTTTGTCAGTGTAGGGTACAAAATTTAGTTTAGCAGTAAGTATTCTATATCAGTTTTATACAAGAATTTTTAAGTGTTCAAAACTTTAAAGCGTTTTCCCCACAGCTCACGTTTTCAAAGTCGGTGCCCCTCATAACTTCAAAACTACAGCACCGATCCATTTGAAATTTTGAACACTATTTCTGTACATAATTTACGAGGTAACGCTGGAGAGTTTTTTTCAAATTTGTTAATAATTTTTATTTTACAATAACAAATCAGCCAATTTTTTTCGCAAAAATCGTGTTTTTCCGTTCTAAGTGTTCCAAAAAAGTGAAAATTTGAAATTTCGAAAAACCCTCCCAGCGCTACCTGAGGAAAACTATTAGCTAACGAATGAACTTTAATTTTTTTTACTTCGGATGATCCAGCACCAAGTTATGAGGGGCACCGCAATTCTACTTTTTTCCGAGACACGTTTGAATAATTGCTGCAATTACTGTATTTTTTAATATTTCTTCGTGAAAATTTTATATAATATTCTTCGAATGTTATACCTTAATGTGCCACTGGTTTTAATAAAGAGATTTTAACTGTGTCGTCACAAAAAAATAACAAAAACATGCCTTTTTTTGTACGAATTAACCTTACCCTCTCCTTAAGTGAGAGGATGGCCTTAATGATGTCAGCATATATTACATTTATATAATATACACAGTATGTAACAGACTATTTGGATCTGTCGAGTGATGGTATGACATCTGGTGTTAAAAAATCAAACCGTTCTTAAAGTGCATTTGCTGAAATGTCATTTATGAGCTGAATTTTGTAGATCTGAAAATACATACAATTGATTTGATTGTTCTATTCATTTACAGTTCTCCAGTTATTTTATGACGTTTGCTATTTAAATTTGACGTTTGTATACTCTAAATTTTGTAATATTCACTAACTCATTCACGCATTTTTTTATATGTTTACCACATTTTAATTGTTTTACAGATATAAAATTTTCTCTTCTTCAACAAAATTACTTTCCTTTGGACTTGTGTCAACCCAAATACAAAGAGTTCTAATATTTATCATTTTTAGCGAATTTCCAAAACTGGAAATTCAGCTTTTACGCCAGGTGTCATGGTGCGACCTAAGCCCGAGACCATATCAGAAATATGTTTTGAGGTCCCTAGAATACGAAAATGATATTCACTAAAATTTATATATATATATATATATATATATATATATATATATATATATATATGTATCCGCGCGATAACTCTCGAACGAAACGTTTAATGCTTATGAAATTTTGTGTGCGAATTCGATTTTCCAAATCGTTGGATGAGTTCGTTAGCCAGACACGTCGGATGCCCAGAAGTAGGTTTTCCGGGCGTTTTTTGTCAACAAAATGAGTTTTTTGCCAGAATTAAGCAATTTTTCAAATTTTTTTTTACACTAAGCCATTGTAAAAGGTAAAACGCATAAAAAATGTTTTTATACCGTTGCTCTAAATTACTTACTTTTCGAGAAAAACTAGGAAATATGTCGTTCTCCATTTCACTCGCACTCGCATTCTTTTTTTTTCTGTCTCATTTTTTGCGAGCTAAATTCGAAAAAAGCCGCTTTATAAGTAGCGTGTCATGATTTTTTTAATCCAATTTAACGATTCGGCTATATTCTATTTCTCTGTCAGTTAAATGTTTTTATAATGTATCTCTGTTCCATTTTTTTTTACAAAAAAAATCCCGACGATATCTGTTATGTGATATGATCAGAATTTAGATTATATTTACACCTTCCTAAAATTAATAAGAGTTTGCTTCAATCGTATAAAAATTACGTTAAATCATATTCAAACAATAATATTTTTACGTAATTTTTTATCCAATTGACAATACAGTTATGATTAGAATTGTATAATCAGAGCATTCTAATATTAAATAATTTTGCACATTCAATTTTTTTTTTTAACAAAGAAAAATTTTTTTAAATTTTGACACATTCTTTTATGAAATTTCGATTAAGAAATATTAAAAAATTTTAAAGTGAATCATTTAAAAAGAGTTAAAAATAAATTAAAAAGGAAACATTTCTCTATTTTAACATATTTGTAAAGAAAATTTTACAGTTTACTTACAGTTTTTTGAAAAAATGTAATAACATTTTTACATACAATAAAGATTATATTTGAACGGTAGGAAATCCACAAATTTTTTTTTATTTCTTTAATTAATTATTAAATTTGGTTTTAGAAGAAAATCTTCGTCTAATTCGCTCCAAGCCGAAAGTATAGCCACTAATAAGGACATTCCACTGTTAAAATAAATGGAAAATATATTGAAATTTATTTAATGAAAGCCATTCATACACATTTTTAAAATATCCTTTTGAATTATATAACAAATAAAATCTGTGTAAAAAAATCTAATTGACGTGTTTTTTCTCAATTTGCTAATATTAAGTAAGGCTCGTTAATTAGGGAGTGATTGTGTTAAAATTTTAATATAAAATATGGTAATTTTAACCCTCTTTAAAAGAACATTTCGATTTTAACAATAAAAAAATTTTAAAAAGTGTTTTCGTTTTTCCCGGATTACCAAAAACTGTTCATAGGCATATCTGTGACTAAAGTTGCCTCCCTTTCTTAAGAAAATAAAGTATTTCTAAAATTTTGTGCAAAAGAATAAAACACAATTAACGAAAAAAAAGTACGCGTTTCCATATTTTTAAGATTTTGTAGTACAAGAAAATCCTTATAAATTCATCATATCTGTTATTGCATTTACTAGCTTTTACGCAATTTAATAAACAAAAGTCTGAAAATGGACGTAGAATCTCACTGTTATTAATTATTATGTCTTAGTCTTTTGAAAAATTATTTTTTGAACTAAAATAAGAATAGGAGGAATATAAACTTAGGGGTAAACGACAGGAGTATATAAACTTTATTTTAGATTCTACGTTTATTTTTACAGAAAATCATCAAGTACCTATTATTTCTTTTTTGAATGTATAAATACAAAAAGTTCGAAATTATTTTATATTAGAATTTCAATTTTGGTCGACCCTACGGGTTGTCCCCATTTACTCTTTTCTCGTCTCTTTTGACCCCAATTTTTCATAGAGAAGAAATTATACGATTTTTGTTAATTTTTCAAAAACCACCGATATTTTTAAATTTTTTTGGATACTGCTGATAAAGTGACCATCTTCGCGTAAATTTTTAATATATTAAAGATTAGGTACTCATAAAATAAATACAAAAAAATACGGTGTGAAGTCGGAATGCGTACCTATTCATCCTTATCTACGGTAGCACATTTTTTATTGACATAAATATTAGAAACGCAGGAAAAGAGACCAGGAATCAACATAGAAGTGGATTATGGTACGATATATTTTCTGAAAAAAGTGCTTAGGACCAAAGTTATAGAGTTCAAAGTGATGCACTTGATGATCTTGAAGCACTTGACTCTCGTGATGCACTTGACTTTGAAGTTGACCTTGAGGTCAATTTCCAAAGTCATTTGAAAATCATTTAATATTTTTCAAAAGGAGTAGTTTACTTTTCATCCCTAAATGGTTCAAAGTATATTCGAACGAATTTCACATGCAAGATAGAAAATAAGTGATCAAGAAGTAATTTTGAAAAATACTTGCTCAATCGCAATCGGAAAAATAATAGTTAATCATATGTTGAATTGAATTCCTAATATGATAACTATAGAGTAGCAATAAAAATTTTAAAAAATTTTGAAAATTTCTAATATAACATAAAGTTAATGTTTAACTTACAATTGGAGTGATATTAAATCTTTTCTTAACTTCTAAAATTACTTACAAAAATGTTTTCTTCTAATTTTTTCTATAAATTTGCGCCTATTTTTTCATTTCGTCAGGTTTTAATTTTTTTTATTTTAGAAAAATAACGCAAAAATCAATTTTGAAGATAGATTGAGTCAATACATGAAATTACTGCTTATAGGTACAGGATATGGTCAAAGTGCGGCAATGGCTAATCATTTTCAACTGACCTTGAAAATCGATTTCAGGGTCACTATCAAGTGCATCGCTTTAAATTCTACAAATTTGGTACTCAGCCCTTTTTTCAAAAAATATGCCGTTTCAAAAATATTTAGCTATAACTGTTTTCATCTACAGAGGTTGAATGGTGTTTTCTACCCCTAAAAAGCGTATTTAGCCGAAATAAAAAAACACGTATTTAATATTTTTCGCTGTTTAATAAGTATGTTAAGTTTCATTCAAATTGGCAAGTATTAGTTGGGTAGTGTTATTTGTCAGAATGTTTTGCCGATCTAGTTTTTTCAATATTTCTTTGCTCGTTTTCAGAATTTGTATTTTAATTTCTACGGACAAATAACTCATTCTTTTCTTCGATTTTAGTAACTTTTATTTGCTGATGTTGACCATTAATTGATCGAAACATATCAAATATTTTTCAATGATTTTTTTAGCGAATGTCGAAAATTTTGAAAATTTTTTCACCGTTAGTAAGTTAAAGTATTTGAATTCATTAAGTAATTAAATGATGTCCACAAGAACCTTACGAACTACCATAAGTTATATGAGATCCCTAGGACCCGTTTTTTACTGTTAGGATAAACTTTTTACTAAAATTATTTTAGATGAATAAAGGTTATGTTGTATGATTTCCGCCAGGGTTTACTGTTCCCATTATTGTAAAAAATAAACTAACCGACCGATTTTGAAAATTTTTTCACTGTTAGAGAACTAAATTATTTTAGATGGATACAACTATGCTGCACAAAGTCCGTTCGGGTTCTTGGGTTCCAAAAATATCAAAACTAATTACCCAGCCGATTTTAAAAAATCTTTTACTCTTAGAAAGCTAAACTATTTTAAATAGGTACAGTTCTTAGATGAGATCCGCCAGTCCCCAAAATTTGGAAATTCGCTATGTTATGCAGATGCTGCGACAGGGGTATTGCTTAATATAGCACTGATTACTATATATAAAACTAATGTCAATGCACTTTTTCGTTAGTCGTTTTTCTGAAGCTCCGCCTATTTGACAAATCCCAATACCTGAAAATTATTGAATATAGAGTTGAACTATAAACCATAAAAATCATAAACCAATTAGAAACGTTTGGTAGAAAATAAGGTTTAAGGGATATTCTTTTATTTATATATTTATATATTATTTTATTATCATCTGCATTTAATTTTCTATGTATACCTTGTATACGTACATATTTTAGAACAGATCGTTATATAAAGACACAAATTTATTGGAAAAAATACAAATCTGTCGTATGTAATAGTTAGTGCAAAAATACTTTTTGGTATTATATATAAAATTTTTAACATTTTGTAGATAAATATACGTATAATTTTGTATCTTTTTGTTAAACTCTTTGATATAATCAAGATGTTCATGCTAATAGCTGACAACTTTTCACGGTAATATTGGTCAAGGATTTTATTCTTATTACAGATTCCGCTCAAAATAGGGAATAGTAAACAAGTCACTTTCCCTATTTTAAGCGTAACATACAGGATGAACTAAATGTCTATGTATATGCATATACATATATTTACATACTAGGTCACTGATACACCGTAACCAAAAGCTAAGACATGCTGCGATGCCCAGTTCTCCAAATATTTCTAGTTTATTTTCTCACGTTAAATGTTTTCTTTTCTTAATAACCCCTGTCATATTAAAAATACAGTTTATTTAGTTATATAAAATAAGTACATAACTACATACATTAAGTAATTAACTTTTTCTATTTAAAATAACAACTGTACACAATAAATACATATAATAAATTGATAACAATTATTATTATTAATAAGAAAATACGTTTGTATGTTCCGAATGAGACCATTTTAAGAATAATCTTTGCTAATGTTTAAGTACAGAACAAAAAGTAAATACGTACAGATACATATTGTGGAGTGAATGTCAAAGAAGCTATTAAATTTTAATTTATCACCACTTCATAATGTCCCAACGGTCCCAACAACACATTCACAAGCATTATATGCATGTATGCCTACTACCTGATACTATTAAATAATCAAATCATGGATATGTTTATATATGCATAATTATATAGAATAGACAATTGTAGGGTTTTGGACGTTTTAAACATTTCATTTCAAACTCATAAGTAAATGTACAAATTGCAAAATTTTTAATTTTTCTGAATAAATGATTAAAAAGTTCATGAACACTTTATTATTTGTCACACCATTTATACAATTATTTTTTATTTTTTTGACAAAATTTTTATTACTTTTTAATATAAACATGTTTGAATGTGTGTGTGTTTGTTTACAATATTTCCTTATTTTAGGTTTGCTTATTTTAAGAGAACGGTGTATTATTTGTATAATAAACAAATGAAATGCAAATGCTAAGTTATGAATAAACAGATTATTTATTATACATAAAACATTCATAGCATATTTCTAAAAAAAAAAAAATATTAAGACAATTACATTATTGCTTCGTTAATTGTCACTAGAACTTGATACAAACACATGTCAACCATGCAATATTTATACCATGCAATAGCAATTATTAAAATACAAATGTAAGTTTATATAATATTAATAGAATTCAAATAAGTAAATACATAAATGTTATATCAAGAGTTAAAATCGATTGAAAGTTATATATACATTATTTAATTCGTACTTGAATAAGCTTTTCTTTGATACCCTACTCAATGCTCTTGGAAAGAAAATTGTTTTCCACTTTTCAGATTATCCCCTAAAATTACCATAACCACCAAAATCGAAATTAACTTCAGATCTGTAATCGGATCTTGACACTCCATCTCTGTGTTAAATTTTAAATTTTCACGTCGGATGGTCTCAGAGAAAATTGCCTGTGACAGACGAACACATACCGAAGTGACTACAAAAAGTAGGGAATTTTGGTATAGAACACAATAATTCTTACATTAAATAAATTTCTTTTAAGATTTGTTTAAATTCTTTTTCAGCTATTGATTCATTAATTAATTTCGAATTGAAGACATGAGTGGATGAAGGTGTGATGTAACATTTTAATAATTTTACAGTGGAAGCGTTTGAAAGTTTTTATTTACATATACTTCCTATACAATAGCACATGTTTATTATTGAATTTCTACAAAGATTTCTACAAAACTATTGGACCTAATGAAACCAAACTTTAATGAATAATTATCAAATATTATCAAATATATGATACTTCAGCATAGAATATTTCAAAATTTGGCAAAAAATGAATTTTTGAAATAATGTTACATAACACCTTCATCCACTCATGTCTTCAATTATTGTATATCCATTATTATTTGCTATTATCTTAATACTATTTATTTCTTTCTTAAAATTTTCTTCTAATAAAGGTATGTTAAAAACTTGGTGGATCATGAAATTATAGGCTGCGATTTTATGTTGACGAAGAAAGATTTACTGAATCGTCAGGAATTGTAATATGTACCAGAATATGATGCTTTTCTATATATATATATATATATATATATATATATATATATATATATATATATATATATATATATATATATATATATATATATGTATATATATATATATATGTATATTATAGTCAAAGGCAGACATTATTTGCTAGAGATGAACTCAAGAGCGCTTAGGTTATATGGACAACCCAATAAGACCAGCGGTTTCCCATGTTGGGTACCCACAGCATAAAATATCACAATACCTAGATTCCCTATTTAGTACAAAAATCCAATTCACATCCAACCACAGTTTTAAAAATTCATTTAAACTTGTGGATTCTTTCTGGGAATATGTAGACAACAGTCAATGCACTTCAACTAAATTCACAGTTCTATACGAAGGGAAAGCTAAAAAACTAACGCCATTCAATCATTCGGCAGAAAACAATGAACCTGCCATTTACTCCGTTGATCAAGGAGACGTCGTGTTTGCTATGCCTGTATCTCGTTTAACTACACCTAATTTCCTAAATTAGGCACCTAAAAAACGGCACCTAATTTCCCGATCGATATAGACTAGCATCTTTAGACGCGCGCAGCATGTTCATCTTGCCGTGAGTAATATAGCCGTTATTACTCACTCTCTGGCATTGTCTGCATACTTAAGTAGATCCAAGAATATAAAGTATACTCGAACAATGTTATTAAAGTAGTAACCAAGTTGCGCGAATGTATTTATAATATAAACATATACAACAGATATCTCGGCTAGAGTATAATTATAAAAGATTCAATGTCAACACTGGCTGCAGGGTAAACATAAACATATGTATAGAAAACATGACCCCGGTAACCAACAACGAGTCAGTCAGCTCAGTTCAACAATAAAATATGTAATAGTGTTAAATTAATAAAACTAAACCTGTATACAGTAGCCGTCCAAGATAGTCACACAAATGTTCCTCTATCTTGGAAGTCATGGACGTCCGTGAGGTGGGGTAAATGTTTAGTTAACATAACAAATTGGAATTTTTTCAACAATATTATTATAAAAAATTATGTTCAAGTCAAAGTAGACACAGAATGGTACACTACATTTGAAACCAAAATAAGCTTTTTTTGCGCAATTCGCCATCTACGTCATAGTTACGTCACATATTTGAATTTTTAGAAAAAGACAACATTACAAATATTTATTATTTAAATTAGTATGAATAGTGAGGACATTGGTCCGCACAAACTCGTTCCCAATTTTTTATAGTGGGTTCTAGCACACACTACGTCGTCAAAAGTATGGCGGCACCTTGACCCGGGGGGTTCCACACTTTTAACACGGCAGTGTACCACAACATTAAGTACAGTACCGCGTCAAAAGTGTGGGCAACCCCTGGGTCAAGGTGTCACCATACTTTTGACGACGTAGTGTGTACTAGAGCCAATATAAAAAATGTGTGATCTCGTTTGTTTGGACCAGTGTCTTCACTCTAGACTAGTATACGTACATACGTATCACACACGACACACATTACACGGTAGCTACCTCACAAAGTACCACGCGACAGGTACACGGGGTATGTATGTAGTGTGTATGCAAGTATTACATGTGACGCATATGTGCGTATAGACAAGAGCAAACATAGTATATGGATGACGTATGTGTATGTCTATTTCACTCGAAGTGTGACTATCTTGGAAGTGACTAACTTGGACGGCTACTGTATGTATTTAGAACGCGTATTATACTTGCCTGCAGGGCTGGGAAAAATGGTTCACAGAAACCATTTAAAAAAGAAAATGGAAAATGGTTTCCACAAATGCATTTAAAATTCAAAGTGGAAAATAGTTTTACTGAACATATTTAAAATCGAAAATAGAAAATAGTTATTTAAAATGAACTATAAAATGCAAAATGCTTTTTTGTACTTTAACTTTATTCTATAATTTTTTTATTGCTATTTTAAGTAATTAATTATAAAAAAAAATGTCAAACGTACAGAAATAAATAAAGGCAATCTTTTGAGAAAATTTTGTAAACTTTTCATGATATGAAAACGAAACTAAACTCTTCAAATATTGTTACTTAAAAATATTGTAAAATTTAAATCGGCCTCGACATATTCAAACCTTGACTACGCTACGATTGCAGCTTCTAAATAAAATTATAAAAATAATTTACTCGAAATACAAAGATAGTTCTTATCGACGTGTCTGAAAGATAGTAGTATACACAACTTGTGTCAGAAAATTTGACTTAAGAGCACTGCAGCCCTAGTAACAAATTTAACTCAAGTGATATTGCAACTCTAGTTATAAAAAATTTGAGTCAATTATAATCAATCAACTTACATTTAACTTACAATTTGTTAGACTTCAAGTCATTCAATTCAAGTTCTATAATTAATATGAGTCATAAGTGTCATACCTACATATACACATAAATTTCAGTATACATACATTTTCATTTTAAATGTAAAATGGATTCAAATTTCCATTTTTTAAATACAAAATGCAAAATGGTTTGACGGAAACTAATTTAAAATAGAAAATGCAAAATGCCATTGTCTAGTTAAAATGAAATCATTTTAAATAGTTCCCAACCCTGCTTGCCTGATTATACACCACCTGATCTCTTAATAAAACAAGTCGTCACATGCAAGCTGTACTTGTGTAAATAGTGTTCCATACTGTTATTTTTATCTTGTTTTTCAATATTTGGAATACATTTTTTAAAGAATTCAAAAAATACCCGCTCAACATAACATTAATATAATTATGTATGTGAAGTTAGTCAAGCACTTTTTGAAAATTATATTTCTTTTAATTGTACTAAATTGTGCTACATTTGTGCCGCAAACGGCAAATCGAAATTAACAAACATTTAGGAGGACACCAGAAAACCAATTTTTTGCCAGCCCTGCACTTTTTAAATTTTAATTTATTTTTTAGTTGTGCTGCTTTGTACAATTCGCCACAAATGACAACTCAAAATAATGAAGAACTTCGAAAAAAATTCAAAAAACAAATTTTTCCCGGACTTTTTGAAATTTGAACTTTTTTTAATTGTACTGCATTGTTGTGCCGTCAAAAAAATTTTAAAATCAAATTCCATTTGGACAAAACAAATTTTTGTATTCTTAGCAAATTTTTTCACAGATGTAATATAAATGGGACTCGAACTAATCCGTTACTGGCAATCGACTTAATCCGTTACTGGCAATTGTATGATGACCAAATTGGTGCACCGTGAGATTTAATTTTTTTCTGTGAAAGAAGGAATTACATTATTGCGGTTTAAGTTTAGTTTTAGTTTGCATAAGTTCATTATCACTAACTTAATTAATTATCAGATATAAAATAAGTATATAGGCATATAAATTAACCAAACTACACACCTGCACATAATAACTTTCGGATATAGCGACCAAATTTATCGATCCCTTCATCGTCGTTGTAACCAGAATTTACTGTGCATATAATCTCACAGGTTAAATTAAATTAAAAATGATATGACGTCATTTACAAATGAAGCAAAATTATCACAATCGAAAAGCTACTAAACTTTTTAGTGAAATACATAAACAAATAAATTTATTTAGTTGCCGTTACTATTATGTTTCTAATGACCAACAAATAAAATAAGTAATAAATGAGTTAATCGTAACAAATAACTTTATTTTATTATTAATGTAATCAAAACGTTAAGTACTTATAAGTAAATGTCTTTGTTACAGTAACTAAATTAAGAATTCGTGACAAACTTGATAGACAGAACCCTTAGATTTTCGATTCTTTTCTTTGTTTTAACGTATTTATTTAATTTTCTTGTATCTTTTCTAAATACTTACTCCATGCTTACTCACGTATTTAAAATTAAATTGGTATTGTAACACCAACTATTTAAACCAGCAACGCCATCTATCTTTATTTTTAACATATATCCAGCTTTTTTACCAGTTGTACCATAGGACCATCAACTACTATTTATTATTTATTAAATGTACTACGCCTACTATAGTTGAAAAAATATTCCCATACACTTTTGATAGTTTCTTTGTCAACGTATGATTGTCTTTTTCTAATTCCAGTCAAACGAATAAATAGTGCATAGGGTACTAATTGAATATTAGATTACGAAATAATAATAAATAATATGTTAACACTATTTTATATTTTTATGTAAATTCTGTTTATTCAATAATAATTTGATTACAGAAGAATATTCCTTAAAGAAACCGAAAACAAATGACATTAATGATATATTATAACTTAACTGTAAACATATACATAAAATAACTGAATGACTGGATTCATTGCAAAATATTTAATAGATACTATTAAAAATATAATTTTGAAAAACAAAAATCAATGGATGTCAATATGTACTGCTTAGAATTTTCAAATCAGTTAAAATCAAACGAAAATAGTTTATTCGAATTGAAAATAACATATTTCACTTTTCTTTACAGTATTTCATCATTTTTTTAACTTTGTGAAGATGAAATATTATTATGTCAAATATTTAAAAAACTAAATAAAAACCACTGACTAAGGACACTGGTGTGGTGTTGAAAAGTGTACGACAAGGACAAAAAAGAAGGAAACCTACCAAAGTGTCTGGGAATATTTTTTCAACTATATAATTGCTTGTTTTATGACGAATAAACGGCTTATACTTCTATTTTCTTCAAAAGTAAACAGAATAATTTTTTGTAAGTTTTAATAAATAAAAATTAAAATAGGTAAGTTGAAAAATTACTAGAATCATCAATTTGATGAATAGATGAAAATTAAATGTTTAGAGAAGAAACTATTTCTAATATTTTGTTGCATTAACAATAGTGCACTAGTTACAATAATTAACTGTCTGTTGTTGTAAACACCTAGTGTCAGTTAATAAATATTTAATATTCAAAGCTCTTTAGTTATCACGACTAATTTTTATTTGCTTGGATAACTTTATTGATAGTACCGTGAATTATAAAAAGTTATGAGAACAACTATTTCAAGTAAAATTCCTTTAATTACTGCAACTGCTCAGTTTTTTCAATGCTATATAAGGCTACAAAAGGAAAAAGAGACGGGAATCTACACGGCTTCATTCGTTTCAGTTATTTGATGATTCAATTTTGCTTCATTCGTTGAAGTTATTTGATGACGTCATACTATTTTTGGTTGATTTGGCCTATATGTATAAACCTTTTATTACAGAGTAATATATTACGTCGGTATGTGAAAATATACATTATTAAATAAGCAAGAAATTTTAGTACATGCTGTAAATAAAGAAACCTTCAAGATATTTCTAACCTCAACTAAACCATATATGATATTACATAACATATATTTACATACATTCTTAGTGCATTCATGTTATACTTACATAATACCTTTTATCAAAATTATAAACTTACATTAAAATATTATTTTCGTGTATAGAATACAACAATTTATTGAGAAATTTCATACTTAAAAATTAAAAAAAAAAAAGTAAAAAAAGGAAATTGTTTATTTTTTTTTATTTATATCAAAAGTGCAGAATCATTAAACCAAGTCTTAAACCGCTACTCCTTTAGAACAGTGTTTCCCAACCGGTCCATAAGTAGATCCGTAACAGTGTTTCCAAACCGATACGAATCTCATCGGTCCGTAAATAGATGTATGGATTACAATAAATTACAAAGATATATAAATATAATTTTCATTTTGTACTTTTTTTTTCTTAAAAACACAAAAATCAAAAAAAGAATACAGTGGAAGCGGCTTTATACAGAAAGAAGGTTTTTGATGATACAAAACCTTGTTGAAATTCAGTATTTTTTATAACACATAATAGCACATGTCTAGCACAATATAGCAAAACCGTTTGATTTCAAAAGAGAAGGAAACAACGGAGTTGACCTTATGGCTTCATGGGTAGATAGTCAACAAATGGTCAGAAAGTTTTTCACATTGCACGACCGAATGTTATTCCAATTTACATTGAAAATGATTCCAGGATACAAAAATTCTATTTAAAATTAAAGAATTTCTTTTAAACAGTTTTGTATTGTTTAAGAAAGTGTCGTTATTTATCTGAAATCGGAAATCAAGTGATTGGAAAACGACATTTCATATTACAGAACCTAGTGTTATTTTAATTAATGGCGGAAATGACCCCAAACTAAGAGAATTCTATTTAAAATTAAAGAATTGCTTTCAAACATTTCTCTAATGCTTAAAACAGTGTCAATATTTACCTGAATTACATAGTAGATCAAATGGTCGGGAAACGACATTTCATATTACACGAGCTAATATTATTCCAACTAAGGGTGGAAATGATTTCGGGCTACAAAAATTATACTTAAAATTTAAGATTTACTTTAAAAAAATTCAGTAGTTAGTGTTTCAGAAAATGTCGATGTTTATCTGAATTATATTATAGACCAGTGTTTTTCATTCTGTGGATCGCGACCCCCCGGGGGTCTCGAGGCCTTTTTAATAAAGTCACAATTACTTTAAAAATAAAACCACTCTAGTTCAATATATAATATTTAATTTAAGTTAATTGATGACTACATTAATATGATAGTTTCATACTTTTGCGCGATAAAGTTTCAAAATTGCGGCTTACTTTCAATAACAGTAAATCTGAATTTTAAATAATTTTCGTCATATAAACACTTTTTCTTTGGTTTTAGCGAGTTTCCAGAATGGATACACGCTATTACAGCCGCTGTCATAACGCGACCTGAGCCCGGAACTATGGCAGAAATTTGTTTTGAGGTCCCTAGAACCCGAAAATAACCTTCACTAAAATTTATATATATATATATATATATATATATATATATATATATATATATATATATATATATATATATATATATATATATATATATATGTGTCCGCACGATAACTCTCGAACGAAATTTGGTGAGAACGTTGGAAGTCCAAAAATCTTGGATGAGTTCTTCAGCCAGACGTGTCTGACGTCTGGAACATGGTTTTTCAATAAGGAGATATTTGATATGGATTATCCATATACTATATTTCGTTACTGAAGTCAAATAACGACTTATAGAGTTAATATGTACATACATATATGTATGTAAGTAGTAAGATACTATATAAATATTCCTCAAAGACCTATGCATGTACCATTGATATATGAATACTATTCATATATCTATGGCATGTACATAACTACGAAATAAAAAAGTCGCCAAGTGCAAGTTGTACTTGCGCCAATAGTGTTCCGTACAAGCAGTGATTATTATAGATTTAATGTAATATGGAGCATATAAAATACCTCTGTCGCAGCATCCTGCATAACATAACGAATTTCCGTTTCCAAAAATTAGTTTTTGTCGGAAATTAGTTGACAGACAAATTATTGTTCAAAAACCGTTTATATGTGATTTTTTCAATGGTGTAAAAAAATGTTACAAAAATTTTTGAATTTGGGGAAATTTTTGCAAAATTTAATTTTTTCACGAAAAATGCCCAAAAAACCATGTTCCGAGCATCACATTTATGGCAAGATTTTTGGATAATTTCCAGAATGGAATTCAGCTATTACAGCCACTGTCATGACGCGACTTGAGTCCGGGACTATGGCAAAAATTTCGTAAAAATAGGACATTTCATTCGAGAGTTATCGTGCGAAAACACACACACACATATATATATATATATATATATATATATATATATATATATATATATATATATATATATATATATGTAAATGTTGGAAATTCGTTAGTCAGACACGTCTGATGCCGTAAGCATGTTTTTTTGAGCATTTTTCGTGAAAAAAATTTCTTTTTGCTAAAATTTTCCCAATTTCAAAAATTTTTGCAAATTTTTTTACACCATTAGAAAGAGGAGAAAAATCAGATAAAAAAGATTTTAAACCATCATTGTGTATAAACTGGTTACCGAGAAAAACTAATTTTTATAATCGGAAACTCGCTATGTTATGCAGGATGCTGCGACAGGGGTATTGTTTTATTACTCTCATTGGAATTTGAAATTGACAGTTGTGCATATGTTTCCAGAAACTTACCCATTTTCAATAATTACAATGAGCACAAAATTTTGAATATTAGACAATAAAAGACAGTGAGCAACTACTAAACAAACATCAAGGCAGTTCAATAAATTTAAATAGTAACGCGAGTTCACAATTCAAAGAACTCAAATGGATTACGCTCGGAAGTGTTAAACGTCGCGCGTACGTGTGTCACTTTTTACGTCACGCGCGCTTTCAGAAGCTACTATAAGTCGTCAACTTCGATGTCGATATAAAAATATGCCTGTTTCAAGTCCTTAATTACGTATTTAATCGATACCTATGAAAATAATCAATAATGATGAACGGATTCGATATTTATAACATAAAAAAATAAAAGTTAGTAATTGCGGAGGGTAGGCGGTCGCGAAATTTTTTTCCATACTAACGAGGTCGGGCCATGAAAAAGGTTGAAAAAAACTGTTATAGACCAATTGGTTGAAAACGACATTCTATTTGAAATTAAAAAAATTACTTTTAAACATTTCTCTAATGCTTAAGATAGTTCCAATATTTATCTGAATTACATTGTAGACCAGGTGGTCGAAAAGCGACATTATACTTACTACACGACCTAATGTTATTTTAGTTAACGGATTATATACATATATGTATGTATAATAATGATTTTACTTTGGTTTTACAAAAGGAGTTCAGAACAGAACTGAACTGAATTAGCGGGAATGTTGATTTCAACCTTATCTAGATTTTGGACAGTCGAAAAATGTCAGTCATGCCTGAAGTGCCAGAACTGCGGCTCTCTAGATATTAAGAGCAATTAAAAAAAAATCTTGTTAAGTAAAAGTTTTGTATAACATTTTTTGAACGTATAGTCATATAATATGTTTGAATCAAAGAAACACAGAAATTTATTCAAGATTTCGAAGCAATTATTAATTATAAAGTTGAATTTACAGTGGCAAAAAAAATTCAAAGAGAAACATGTTTTTCCAGTTGATTATTGTTCTTTTACATATTAAATTATTATGAAATAATCTCGTCACAAATTTAAATATTCATTTTGCATTTAATATCTACAGACGTATATGTATATTTCTAAAAGTATAGTTCGTGAAAACACAATTATGTTATTAGTTTTCATACAAACTTACAATAATTTTATAATTTCAATTATCTAACTCTTAATTCATACAACCAACCTGTCAATTTAATTGGAAAAGTTAGAAGAGAACGATTTAGAAGGCAAACATCTTCAGCTGCCTTGTTGGAAGTACTGAGGTTTTAAGAGGAGACTGGATTCCGAGATCCATTTTCTAGATTTATTTAGCTTTATTCGATACAATGTTTAAGCAAAGCTAATTTAAATCAATTTACTTAGGCTATTATATTTTTACTTTTGCATATCCTGTGAACAATAATGTTTCTTTTTTTTGTCTATAGCTAACAGTCGATATGACTCACTCTGTCAATACCTGTATCAGTATTATATAAGTAATTACGTTTCCGTTACTTTCTAACTTTAAAAATCATTATTACACACAAATAAAATTCGCAAATAACATTATTATTCATTGAAGCATATATAATACATATACAAACAATTCCTATGTCATAGGGGAAAATATGGGTAATAAATCAAATAGTAAGAAGATGAATAGTTTAAAAAAGTGCTTAAATTTATAATATGCCTATGTAACACTGCCATTAAAACATCGTTAAATTAATTAATTTACAAAATAAAAACGGATTTGTTTCAAGATAATCGTTAACATTATATTACTTAGCGAGGGCCGTAAGTGTTATTTTTGTAGTCTCGGATGAAGTTTGAAAATCCGAAGCTGAAAGGTGAGGATTCTTAAGCATCCATGACTAAAAAAATAAACTTATGGACCAAGTATGAGCAAATTATTTTTTCAACCAAAAAAGTAATGAATAAATTAAGATAAATGAGTGAAAGTAGTATGTTATACACCAAGGGACTAAAATGTGATTTGTAATCCTAAATGTGAAGTTTGTTGCCAAAAGGCCTGTAAAGACCCGAGGGCAATAATTTACACGAGGAGTCAAAAAAATATTTTAGCCCTGTGGCGTATATATATTATTTTTTGCAATTCCAAATAATTTTAAGCTATGAAAATTAAGGAAAAATTTATTTAAATATCTTCCAAATTGTATGAAATCAAATTATATCAAGTATACTTTAGATAAATCCATCCAAATATACAATACAATATAACTGTTTACCTACAAGTTTCAATTTGTTTATTATTTTAAATTACCTAGCAATGCTAATTAATTTAAGTTAAATTTCTCTTGCTGATTGGTGGTGCTCTGTAAATTTTACTTGCTGATTGGCTTAAAAGCCAGAGCAAAAGTATTAGGTCCCTTGGGCCTAAAAGTGACACTTTAATCCCGATTATGAGGAACTAAATTATGTATTTTAGTCCCGAAATTGCAAAAATAATAAAATTCATGGAAAATGTAGTTTTAATAAAAATGAATATAGTAGGCGTTTCTAAAAAAACTAATTACATAGAAGAATCTATTTACTATCGACTGTAACCGATTACTTACGTTTCTAAGAAGGCAAGTGTTGCTTACACGACAACTTATCTGCTATGTAAACACGAGCTTACAATTCAACTGTTTGAAAAAATATATTTATATATTATACGTGCTTTAGGAACGTAATGCATCGATTTCTTTAAGATCGCCAATTTATCCTATTTCCCCCTAAACATTCTGGTCATCTGCCTCTGTCTAATACGATAATGGTTTTCAAATATTCATTAATGAAGTTATATGTAAACAAATAAACGAATAACACAATCATATTTTATTGTTGCCCCATTTACGTTTCTTTAATTGCTTGTAAAAAATACTTAATTTCTGAATTAACTTATATAAATAAGGTTCCATATTGCATGAGTATCAAACTAGTAATAAGTTTCCGAACTTCTGAAAAACATGAAATTTTGGTGCAAAAACAATGGGAGTGAGAGTTAAAAATTGAAATCTTCAAAAAGCACACCCTAAATACTAATTGAGTCAATATGCAAAATTTCAACCCTCTAGGTTTATTCACGGCAGTTTTAGCGAATTTGTACTGATACTGTATACAGTTATCTATTTAGATATCAAAACAACGATTTTAAAATTTTTTATCTGTCTGTTTGTCAGTGCTCGCATCACGCAAAAACTACTGGGCGGATTTTGATGAAATTTGGTGTGGTGATAACTTATTACCTGGGTCAACATTTAGAATACTTTTTACTCCGGGAAAATGTCTCATTCTCATGGGAAAATACAAAAAGCTTTTTGGACGTTTTGTCATTATAGATTACGACCATCAAGGTATTAATATTAACATAGTTCTTCTGAGAAGACGGCTGTATTATATACCGTCCAAATCCTAATCCCTAATCCCCACTATTTCTTCTATCCAACACTCACATCCATTGTTATTTATTTGTCATTATGTAACTTATAGAACTTCAACTTCAAAGTGTACATTCATGTTAGCTAACATTCATGCTAACAATGTTCATTTCAAACAAAAGATAAACTATATTATCTCCTTGATTCAAAAGTATTGAGCCATTTTCGTGAAATATCTCAATTTTTCTAGAACTCACTTCGCCAGCGTGGTGTTTAAAATTATGATATCAAGTCAATATGTACAGAATATACTTACATTGTGTGCTTACTGAGAACTGTTATCATTTTCTTGTGAATTTTCCCATAGAAGTTAAATATTTTCCCTGAGTAAAAAATAGTCTATAGCATTCTCTATTCACCAAGAATATCTCTGTTCAAAGCAGAAAGTCAACTTATTAAGTGGATAAGGCGTTAAAGTTAAACAAACAAACAAACCCACTTTCACATTTATAATATTAGTTAAGATATATGGTTTAGTCTCTCAACCATCCTCTATCCACAAAGCACCATCTAGAGATCAACTGACAGACCTTTTGCAAATTTAATGAATATTGATCGAATAAATTTGAAGTTGTAGACGTTGGCAAGTTTTCCGGAGACTCAGTAACAAAGGAAGACTAGAAATTTGATACAAACTAAAACTGTCTAGCGGTCCCTACGTGTATAATATAAATCCAATCCTGCAAATTAGAATAGTACTTCCAGTGATAACTACAATTACTACCACAAAATATCATTTTATTAGCTACGGTAGGTATACAAGAATTTAGTGCATAAAAATAATTTAATCTTATCCAATTAATAATAAATATTCAGCACATACATATTAATTATATCTATCAATAAAAATGAAAATATTTTGAATGCAATTTACAAAATAATTTCTTTGTTATTATTTATAGGATTATTCATGCATAGAGTTTTTTTTTTTTCTTTCTATTATTATTTTTTTAATTAATACCTATCTAGTTTCTTTTTTAATTCAAGGTTACCTTAATAATAATTATGTAAAAATACAAGTATTCATTCAACAATTAATAACAATAATAAAAATATTAATAAACATAATATGCAAATATTACCTACTCTACAATTCAATATGAATATCTATATATACAAAGTATAGTAATCTGGGTGCATAAGTATTATATGAATTTTCTTTTAATTAATGAACATATTATTAAGATTTTCATATTTTTCTTTTTCTGAAATCTCGGTTAGAATTATATTATGTTAGGAAAAATAGTATATTATTCAACAAGCTGGTAATGATAGCTATTACTCACGAAGATGAAATTGCGATACGAGCCGAGCTTGCGAGGCGAGTGTCGTAATGCAAGTAAGTAATAGCCATTGCAAGCGAGTAGAATACGATATTTTTTCTACGACTTTTTTTTAAAATTAAATAAAATTGAATATTTTTAAATCAAAAGAATACAATTTTTAATCTATCTCTAATTTCATTAAATGTTTATATATATGTACAAACGATGAAAACAAAAAAACAAGCTACTTTGTTTACTTAGATGTTACTACGCCACATATATTATACACAAAACAAAAGCCAGCCCATTGAATAATGGTTAATACGGTGATTTTATTGGTCAAAAAGGTAGTGAGTAATGCAAATTCCTCCACACCTTTGAATAATGCCTAACTTTCTCAACAATTAACGGATTGTTAATGAGTGTGTTCTTCAACAGGAGTAGAAAAAATGTTTTGTTCTATTATATTTACATAGCACGTAACTTGACGGCTAAGCCACATTTACTATTCTGTTTTCTGATTACTATAGTTACAAAAAAGTTTCCTAGGGACGTAAGTAATATAGCTGATCGTCAATTAGTAAATAGATTTTCCTATGGAAATAGTTTTATTCAGCCTCTTGAATTGAACGTAAGTTGGCATTTACATAGCAGGTAACTTGTACGTAAGCAGTATTTACTATTCTATTTTCTGATTACTATACTTATTGTTAGTTATAAAAAATAACAAGTTAAAAAGTTTACTTACTTTCTTAGGCACGTAAGTAATAGCTTATCGTCAATCAGTAAATAGATCTGCTATGGAAATATTTTTTATAGACGCCTGCTATTCATTTTTATTAAAACTGCATTTTCGATGAATTTTACTATTTTTCATTCATTTTTTTTCATTTAGTCATCATTTTTTCGGTTGAAAAAATACGGCTAACTTCAAAAATTCATCACTGCTTGCATGAGGCAGAGTCAAAAGTTCAAAAACGCATCAGACGCATCACAACGAAAAATCAAAAGTTCATTTTTGCATTTGATGCATCAAAACAATGCATCAAGAAATTTGGTGATGCGTGTCCAAGATGCATGTAATGTGTATAATGTAGAATTATAACTACTTGCCATATTATGTAGGTATTAACACCAACAGGAATAATTCCGAAAACGAAATTGTTGAAAAAGATGAATGTATTTACCTTTGACTAAAATTGTTTCAACTATTTGAATACATCTTGCACTCAAAATAGGTATGTAATATGTTTTATTCAAATAATTTCAATATTTTCTATTTCAAGTCAGTTCAAGTTGAAATTCAAAGATAATAAACCTATACAAGGACTGTATTCCTATATTATCTATAATCTATGATGCTACATTATCTGCCTTATCTATAACCAAATCAGAGGCCATTATCCCGTTCAAAAACATCTAATGTGCATCAAATTTCAAGAGAACATCAGCAGCGCATCATGTAATATTAGACGCATCAGAAAAGTCATGATGCTGCATCGATGCGGCAAAGTTTACATTTTTGAAGTTACCCAATCTTACACATACTCTGCTCGCAAGGTTGTTTTTGTGGCAACGGATGCTTGAAAATCTTCGGCTTTCATTAAGCCTCAAATTCTTAAACTACATCGGAGGCCACAAATATAAGTCTTAACAGTCCTCGGTAAGTAATACATTATTTTTTGAGAAATTTTACTTTAATTAAAATAATATAGGTTTAACGAAAATTACCTCAGATATAGACGTTTAAGTAGCTTATAAGTAAAAGTAGAGGCATTTTTACAGGCTACACTGTCGTAACCTGTAAGACTTTTGATACCTTTCTCGTTAAATTGCTTGGCAACAAATTTTCCTTTCGTATAAACACGAAACATTTTTTATTCAAAAAAATACAAACCTTTCGTGTTTACTTCTACTAGTAACAAAAAAATTTCAGATAATATGATTACTATGATCAAAAATCAATTTTTTTATGCGATCACAATGACTGGTAACTACTCTTGTTACTTCGCAACAAAAAAGTTGAAGTAAGCCATGAATTGTACTCAATAAACATGTTACACATTTATATTGATACTGTTTCAATATTTTTTTAGTTTAACAGACAACTATGTTACAATGTTATTCATTAGTTTATTTATTCTCAATTTTATAGTATAAATGTATCAATTTAGGACACAAATCATAACATGATTCAATTAATTTATCTCAATCCATTTTATCGATCATATTGTAATAAATAGGATATAGATAGTTATAATATGTACATCATATATCTGTCCATTTGTGAAAATTAATTTGAAAGTCAAATCTACAGAGATGTCAATTCAAATTTTCATCACAATAATATATATTTATTGAATCAGTTCAGCTCTAAATTTTTGACTGACTATAAATATTGATTAAAATCCAGTGTCTCAGGTACAGTTTGTCTAGTTGCTTGAGCTCTAAAGAGCAAACTGTTGAAAAGAGGGGAATGGATTGATAATGATGGTATACACTAGAACAGGAGTTGGTGATTTTTTCAAGATAGTGGGGTTATTTCAAAAAAATATCTCTGGGTCGCACAACCCAAAAAAAGCTTATGTGTAGCCAAGTCTGATATCTAGTAAAAAATTACGAAGAAATTCCCACCCAAATTTTATTAATAATAGTATTATTTTAATTATGTATAAACCTATGTTATATGTATTTATTTATCATATTTGTTATAGTAATTCATGGGTAACTATAGTTTATATTCACTATTATAACGTTGCTGCAGAAACGTATCATAAACAAAAAAATTTATATTTAATAACTAAATATTATTCAAATCTAGTAAGCAGGTTATTTACAAATGTTGAATTGTTTATTTGTTGACTGCCTTCAAAGAAAGACGTGTTTCTCTAAAAAGTAATATTTTTATTCATAAAATGTGTGAATTAATAAATAACACACCAATGGATGTAAAAATAACTGCAGAAGCTGCAACATCAGCGTTACTACCAACAAAATCAAAGAATTTGTTCGAAAAAATAGTACACGAAAAAATATTGCTTGCCTATTTTTCACAAAAAATGGAAAACCAAAAAGCTTCAACTATGTTGAGTCACTATTCAATGTTAAAGGCTACACTCAGAATGAAAAGAAACATAGATATTGGTAAATTTACTACATTAATAGCATTTTTGAAAAGGAAATCAGAAGGCTATAAAGCAAAAAAATCTAAAATTTTCACTAAAGAACAAATCGCTAAATTTCCGCAGTCAGCAGATGACAAAAATTATTTATTAATGAAGGTAAAAATTTACATGTATGCATATTTTATTTTCAATTATTAATATATTTTTAACTTTATAGGTGACATTAATAGTGGGTATTGCCGGTGCTTGTCGTCGGGACGAATTTATCAAAATAACAATTTCAGATATTGAAGATATGGGTGATTGTATAAAAATTTCTGTGCCGGATACAAAAACAAAAACTTCAAGAGAATTTATTACAACCAAGGGAAATGTGCCAAAAATAAATATGCTTGATATTTTTAGAAAATATATGAACTTGCGACCACAAAATACGACACTTTCTCGTTTTTTTCTAACCTACAGACATGAAAAATGTGTTTCGCAGCCAGTGGGGATAAACACAATTGCAGAATTTCCAAAAAAAAATTGCACAGTTTCTAAATTTACCTAATTGTGACCAATATACTGGCCACTGTTTTAGACGATCATCAGCTTCACTATTAGCCGACACTGGCGTAGATATATCGATACTTAAGCGCCATGGTGGGTGGAAATCTAGTACTGTTGCAGAGGGCTACGTAGAAAATTCAATTGAAAATAAGAAAGAAATTTCAATTAAAATATTAGGAGGAACAAAAGTTTCTTTAGAAACATCTTCAAATGTGCAGGAAATTACAAATATAAGTAAAGAAAATTCTCCCCTGACCCCTGTTAATAGTAAAGTAAAAAATTGTATTATTAATATTTATAATAAATAAAAATTCAATAAAAAGTGGAAATACGATCTCAGTTTATTAAAAATTTGATATATTTATTTAAAAAAATTCAAAATATTTCTTTTAAGTAGTTCATGAATAACTAACTATGACTTGCAGCGTTACTGTAGGAATGAAAATTTCTTATTTACTTTTTTTCACGCGTGAAAAAAAGAAAGCCATTTTGACGGAGCTGAAACGTTTTTGGGTTGACAGTTCTTCGAGTTAAATTACTTTTAGGCAAGAAATTTGCGTTGTAGAAAACACAAATTTATTCAGAAAAAATATAAAACTCAAGTGTAATACGGTAAGATAATTTAACGAGTAAAATAAATTAATATAATTCATATTATTTAATACATTGTTACTATGGTACTGAAATCAGTTAAATTTACCAATAGGAATTTTTGTTTCGTTTCTATCGTGTTTACCTACAGTGAAATGACCAATTAAATGTTTTATACTATTTTTTTCGTTTTCTTCGCTATAAAAATTTGTCCTAACTTTTTTCCATGGTAATAAAAGTGAAAAGTGAAAAAATTACAATATTCTTATTGGACTTGATACACATGAGTTAAATTATCTTTTAGCGAGTTTCCAGAATGGATACACGCTATTACAGCCGCTGTCATAACGCGATCTGAGCCCAGGACTATGGCAGAAATTTGTTTTGAGGTCCCTAGAACCCGCAAATAACCTTCACTAAAATTTATATATATATATATATATATATATATATATATATATATATATATATATATATATATATATATATATATATATATATATATATATGTACCAAAAATCAAAATAGTCATCAAAATTGAAAATATTATTTTAACAACAGAATGGATAGCTATTACAGTTTGTAGTTGTCCGAACTTCATTAGATTAAGGCAGGTACATTGCCCTCATCGATGAATTTAATTACAGAATATTAGCGTTTTTATTATATGATATAAATAAAACCGGATAAACTTGTGTCTAATACTTAGATAAAAAATAAATAATAGGTAAATAATAATCAGTTATTAATAAAAATTAAAATTGGCTTAAAGAAAGAATTTTGTATTTTTACTCACTATCACGTCCAAAAATTCATTAGTTATACCTCATTCACACCGGCTCGTCTAACAGGGCTGCGTTCAGAAATGCTTACCCAGTGACTAAAAGATTACCAACACTCGTTCAAAAATAACTATGATTTTGACCCAGAGTGACTTTTAATCGCCGCGGTCTGTACTGGAGTAACTTAGGGTAAAATGTTAACTCATGCGCAGTAATGTTCTACTTGACATTTCAACATACCTACAACATAATTATATGTGTATTTCAAACGGGTTAACAGTTTATTATTATTGTATTAGGTATATTATTAATTTTAACTTATTAGGATTTTAAATACAAAAACGAGAATTACGTAGAAATATAAAACTGGTAATGAAAAAAACAAGTTATGTTGTATTTGCAATTCTCGGGATCGTTCAAATATTAAGACATAGAGTGTGACATCCTAAGGACATTCGGACAAACACCCTATCAAAACACACTCTACCTTCACCTTTTATTCCTGAACGCAGGCCAGTTGTAGCCCAGTAACATGCAACGAATTTGTAATAAATAGAACGCATTGTATATCCAAAAATATTTGTATATAATTATAATATATCCAAAAATATTTGTATATATTTTCCAAAAATTATAATTATATATATATATATATATATATATATATATATATATATATATATATATATATGTATATATATATATATATATATATATATATATATATATATATATATATTTTCATTACTTTACATACTTACCTATATTTATCTACCACAGCTATGTATTATTCTATTTTACTAATGAGTTCTACTTGCTACTTGCCATTAATCACTAATTACTAGACAGTTCGGTGTGAACGAAGTATTATGTATAATTTATAGTTGGCGACTTAATATTACCCGAAAGAGAGACACATGACTCTGATATGCAGTACTTCTAAAATAGCTTATAGGACTACTTTTTATATTCAAATGTCATTTCTGTTACATGATGTCAACTTAAAAATTTTAAACGAAACATGGTATTTCTTCGAATATCGATTTTATATTTCATTTCAGCGATTTTCGGGATTTCTTCAGAATATTCTAAAGTCTAAATCTAAATTTGAAGACAATTAGGCCGAAATATACAATCTGAACTCACAAAAAAAGTATATTTTTATGATCCATTTAAGATTTTTAAATTGATATCACCGACGAGAAATTGCTCAACTGAAATAAAACCCAAGTACGAAAATTAAGCATTAATTTGGATCATCAGAGTATAACAAACTTTAGATTTATCCTTTATTTAACTCTTTCCAAGATGTAACGTGATAAAAACATCGTGAAAGGCTTCGTAAATTAATAACGGAAATGAGACGAATGTTCTGCTGCCGCTGTCACCAGAATTTCACCTCCCTGGGCCCAGACTAGAGATGTCGAATCTCCAAAAAAAAGATCGATTCTTGGATCGATTTAAATCGAAATTAAAAAAATCGATTCAAAAAAAAAATCGGCTAAAAAAGAATCGATTCTGTAAGATCGATCTAAAAAATCGAAATTTTGAAAAGTTTAGTAAAATTAGCTGATAATTTTTGTTAAGGGACTTAATTGATAGTACATGGGGAATATCGTGTAAAAACGCCTTACATTATACTTATAAAGGCGACGAGTTAACTTTTCAATTATAATTATAGCAAATAAACGAAACAAACAACGAAATTTAATATGTAGGAAGAATACCATGGAATGAACCAAATTTATTCAAAAATTTCAAACAAACTGACAAAAAAATGTTTTCTAAATAAATCGCTTATATGGGAAAGGGATGGTTTGCCAGATAGGTGGTCTTGCTTTCTTTTGTATTAATAATCTTCATAGTAGTACTTAATATATATTATACTGTATAAGTGTATGCAATATACATATTGGTGCTATTGGATACTATTGGGACTACTGGACAAGATAGTGCGTATACATATATGTAGTTATAGGTACAGAGCCACATGGGGGTTCGTTGATAACAAAGAGTAAAAACTAAATAAAAAGTAACAATTAAATATAACTTTTTTCCTGTTTCATTTTAACACATGTTCCTTTGTAGAATTACAAATAAAATGAAATTATTTTTGAAAAAAATCGGTTATCGATCTCTTGCTTTTAATAATCGATTCATGAATCGATTCAAAAGAAAAAAATCGAAAAAAGAATCGATTTTTTAAGCTTCGATTAATCGATTTTCGATTAATCGATTTAAAATCGACATCTCTAGTCCATCTCTAGTCTTACAAAACCCACGACTAAATTCAGTCCTGAGTACACCTTATGAGATTTATAATAAAAAAAAATATAAACAAAACTTATTATGAATTAGATAATAGGTCATTCGCCTTCACTAATGATTACTCAAATGGTACCTACATTTTAAATAACAACATTTAGATATAAAACTAATTAAACGTGCAATTAAGTTGCTTA
The DNA here is from genome assembly GCA_035578155.1 of Brachynemurus nebulosus. Taxonomy (NCBI): domain Eukaryota; kingdom Metazoa; phylum Arthropoda; class Insecta; order Neuroptera; family Myrmeleontidae; genus Brachynemurus; species Brachynemurus nebulosus. Next base: position 14,684,527 of record JAPWDM010000014.1, on the reverse strand, counting down.
TTAGAATTTTTCGAACAAGGTTACATATTAAATCGAATATAAGGATTTGTCAATTAAAATTCGATAAAATAAATAAAATATCAAATATTAATAAATCTAAAAGATTGATTTTCTAGCCAAAAATAGTGGTTTTCGTGCAAATGCCATATATGTATGAAATATTTTAGATTTTGCAGAAACATGAAAACCGGATTAACTAGACAGTCCAGAATTATTATGTTTCAGTCTGTTAAAAATTTAAAAATTTTTTTAACTGTTCATTATAAGTTTTAAATATTGAAAAAATATTTAAAGTTATATTTGTCTCTAATTTTACTATTAAAATAATTTTGTTGCATATATGTATGTATCACAAGTTTATACCATCCTGTAATGCTTAATGTGTCAAATGTGTCACATGTCAGTAATGAGAATTAGATAGACAGTTGTTTTTTTATCCCCCAGAAGGAACATAAAACTGCTTCACTCGAATATAGATTTTTTGGTGTTTTACAAAATGTTTATATCACAATATATAATTATGTAGGTATTATGTCAATTTGTGGTAATCTAATAATTGTAAGGTGTCTGTTCGATCAGCTGTTTTTAAAATACGTGAAACGTACTTATTTCATTCAATGTCAAAACTACCATTCATGCATAAAATATATTTGTTGTATTACAGAAAGTGAAATCGAGGTACTACATACTAATTTATCTATAAAGGAAAATAATTACGATCAATTTATTATAAAGTCTTATTAATATTATCTATACATAGTTTTGCATGTGCTTAATTAAAACATAACCCAGTACACACAAAGACAAGAAGGAATATTGCCATTTATCTAGTTTACTCAGATACAATCATCTGTACCCCATAGCTCAAAAATATAGGTATTCATGTGAAAACTTAAAAAAAGAAATTAAAATATCCTTTAAATTACATGAAATAAAATGTCATCAAGTATACTCTGGATAAATTAAACAAACTAGACAATATTGTTGTTAGTTTTTATTTGCAGCGTAAAGATTACCTGCGCGTCTCTTGTGGAACAATTAGTAGCAAGTAAACAATGCACGTCTATTTTTATTTCAAATATTATCGAGTGCTTGTGAAGCATTATTAATGTATGGCGAACTTTTCTTCATATTTAAACATATGTTAGTATTCATATACTCACTTAACATGCAACTAAACTGAAACTTGAACACTCTATTTCCTTTGGTATGTATGACCAAATCATTATGTTAATTAAAAATCACATAGTGGTTGAAAAATTATCGGACTGGATCGGTTGGGACTTGAACCTAGCTGGGATCTCTTGATAACTTGCCCCTTTAGATTTTGCCAAAATTGCTGGAGGAATTATATTCCTAATAAATTGAATTTCATATACTTTTCTTCAAAAATTGTTGGTTTTTAGAAAAAAAAAAATACAAACAAAATTATACCATCATTTTGTTGCAGGGCCGTGGAAATACCCGGCCCTGGTATATAAACCAGGTATAATTGGTGACAAATATAGAAATATAGGGGATCATCAAAAATTGTCATGCTTTTACTTTTCCCGAGTCGACTTTTCAAGCCTAGGTCCGAAGCCACAACCTGAGCTTTCCACCGAACAGATTCTCGTCGAACTTGTTGGATCAGTTACTTATGATTTTATTGAAGGATAAAGTTTTAGAGAAAAATCACCAACAGTTACTAATAAAAATTAAGTAGATATTTATTTGCGACGTTTCGAAAACATTAAATTTTCATCATCAGGCAAGTATTTTGTTTTGAAAAAACTAAATACATAAAATAATTTATAAGAAAGTTAAAAAGAAAATGAATATATACAAAATTAAATACTTACATGTGCTAGAGATTGTCATAATTAAACACAGAAAAATACATATGAAATCAAAATGATAAAATTAGAAACAAAAACTATAATGTGGTCAATATAAAAACAAATTATTTTAGTAGTTGTCGTGCTGAACAACAGATGGACTCATAGTTGTTAATATATGAAGTGTCATTCTGGTTATTTATGTTCTGGCATTCGGTAGCAATCCACAAATTCTCGATATTGCACCGTCTTTTATAATTCTCTGCTTTTTGTAGTATGCCCGCGTTGTCAAAATCAAAACGATTATCCATAGAGATGGAGTGTTGGGAGAGGCCAGTTTTTTATTCTCTTCTGATGTCCCATTGGTGTTGTTTTAAACGTTTTTTAAGTAGCCCTGAAGTTTGCCCTACGTATACACTTGGGCAAAATTAGCATGCTTCTTTGTAGACTACATTGTTTTTCATGTTGGTAGGTGTTGGTGGTTTTAATTTTGAATGGAGCATATCTTTTATGGAATTAGGATAACTATAGGTAGTATTGTAGTTGTGAGATTTAAAGAAACGGGAAAGTGATGGTACTTGACTGTTTGTATATGGAATTTTAATATATATCTTTTTGGTGGTAGGTAGTCTTGTCAGTGTGAGACGACTGGTTGTTGTAAAATAAGTGTGTGATGTCGCTTACTAATTTGTTTACCGGGTCATGGGGGTAATTATTTTTATTTAAAATAGATTTGGCCAGAGACAAAGCCTTTGGACGGTGGAAGGGATGCGAAAGCCTGAACGCCCGATTTATTAAATTTTGGGCAATATTACGTTTTAATGTAAAAGGATGTTTCGAATGCCAATTGATCAGTCTGAACGAACAGTATGATTTTTTGTACCACGTAGTGGTAAGTACATTGTTACTATCTCTATTTATGTTTATGTTTAGAAAAGGTATTTGTTTTTGGTTTTCTATTTCAGCCGTGAAAATTAGTTGGTCAGAAAAGGAGTTGAATTTATGATTTTATTAGAACCTTATAATAAATGAACTTTAATTATATTAAACATCGCTGTTAATTCGTTTACCTAATTCAATCTCTAATTACATAGTTTTATTGATAGCTATATGCAGCGACATATTAATACACTATCGTTCTTTATTAAATTTTTATTATTACTTGCTTATAGTTATTGCTATTGTATTTATTGTCAGTGTATAGTTGCAATATTACGTAATACCATATCGGTATGTATAAATAATATAGGTTTTTAGTTCTAATGCGTAACTAACTGAATGTAAGTATTTCAAGGTAGAAAATACTTTTGAAGTTTTTATACGTATTTTATATTATAATATGTATTTGAATTTATTTATCGATTAATTAATTGATCAAAGTCTTCCATTCTGTTTGATTTAACAATAAACAAAATTGCATACGAGGTATGATCAAAAAATACGGTAAATAATTTTGTTACGAACAAAGTAATAAGTTTAAATCAAATTTGAATTAATCTACTTCAAAGTACTTCAAATAATTGGAAGAATTTCTGGAATGCTTCTTTTTGAGTGGCTTCCAGCTACCCTCTTAAGGGGAGATTTACTCGAGAGTCCTTAAAAATTATGTATTTTCTAGAATTTTTTTCTCAAGAACGGAAGTAAATATCAATTTCAAATTTTTTGCACATATTTATTAAGTATTAAACTATACAAAAAAAGTTTTTCAAGGAAAAATATAAAAAAAGTGTCCATTTTATAGATAGTGTAGTGTGACGATCCGAAAATCCAATGCCTTGTTCGTGGACCTCCTAGCGCCGGTAATAAACCACCGAAATCCAAAAACAAAAAACATTTATAAAATATATGAAGAGTACCGACACCTCTACCTATAATATCAATAAATTGCTGAAAGAAAAAAAAATGGCGGATGTTTGAACTTTTGATTACGATTTTTGTCTTATTTTTCGGTCTTTAAATTTAAAAATAAAAAAAAAAATATTGAAAGTGTATCGGACTTAGGTAGAGGTGCCGAAGAATTGAATTATCTTTAAAATAAAAAATTTAAAAAAAAGGATGCATCGAATAGTTTTTGAGTTATCGTGCCCACCAGTTCCAAAAATGTAGTTCCGAGATATTATAAAATATATATAAAGAAACGTATTTTCAAAATTTTATATTCAATACTCATTATTGCGGGAACTACGTTTTTTGAATTTTTTTGTTTATAGAAAGCTGGATTCGGTTAATGTGCAAGAATCTTTTTTTTAAATTATTTTCAGTAAAATCACTTTGGGAACATATTCTACACATAATTTGCTATCAATTTCGGCAGAAAAAAAAATCGATCTTTTTATCAAATCTAAAGTAGACCTTCCCTTAAATTACTTTCAGCAAAATTACTTTGGGAACATATTCTACACATAATTATAGCTACCAATTTCTGCAAAAAAAAAATCGATTTTTTTTAACGACTCTCAAGTAAACCTCCCCTTAATGAAGAGAATGGTATTCGTATCAAAACATTTTAGGATGATTTTTATTTTTAGGAAGAGCCAGAAGTGGCATGGTGCTAAACCGGAGAATAAGCCGGATATAGACAATCAGGAACCTCATTTTATGTCAAAGACTCGCGGATTAAAAGCGAGGTATCGAATGGCACCTTGTCAGGATGAAGTAAAAAGCCATTGATCCATTCTTCTGGTCTCTTTCTTTGTGCATGTTTTGAAAACGTTGCAGCAGGCCCTTGTATTATTCAGAGTTTACAGTCGTTCCGCTTGAAACGAACTTGTAACGAACCGACCCATTTCCGGTTTTGAATCGCTCGTGTCACTTGTAAACTACCTTCAAAGTCACCACATTATCGCCATACATTGATTTTAAAATTTCATGGTCTTCTTTGGGCTTGGCACTTTTTGCAACCTAAAAACAAAATTTAATGTTAATACCTCGCTCTTCCCGCTCTGGAAATCGGCCTGTAAGTATAACTTGTTCTAACGTGGTACCGACTGTTTCAACCACAAACCAATGAACACTATTATTATATTATACTACTAGACAAGGCGTAAAGCCAGTTTCTAGGCATTTTTTTTTGAAGCAGGTAACAAGGTTGAGACGGGTGAAATTTAATGAAATAATAATTATAATGTCAATTTTTGAGCAAATGCGACTATAATTATTGCAGGACATAATTTGTATACGTACGTATTTTGAAAATAAAGCGAATACCACTTTTTTTCTTTCAAAATCTTGCAGTTTCTTCTCAAAAAAGTAAAATTTTATTATCAATATTATATTTTGACAATAATTATTTGAAAACGTAACTACGGATACGAATCTATTACTATATAACAGAATACTATTGAGGTCGGAACTTGGTCGTAACTGATTGCTTCAATTACACATTTGTATTATCAGTCTATATAATATAATATATAATATGTTCACTGGTCTGTGGTTTCAACAAATCGAGCTATTAAATTTATTATTCCAAATTTATATAACATCAGTAGTTACTACTACTATAAAAATTGATTCACCGTATTTTTTGATCACACCTCGTATTTTAGTATTTATTATTAATTATTTACTATGAGCTGGTTTATATAAGGCATTATGTATTATAAATATTTATACAGTAAATGAGTAAAATTGTAACACTAATTTAAAATGTTGAAAAAGAATTACATTCCATTTCACATGAATAAGAATTTTTACAAACAAATTAAAAATTCTTTTAAATTAGCTTCTCTCACAAATAATGACATTTTAATGTCATGAATGCTTCTACGTTATCGCAAATATTATAAGTATGGTCTATTTCAGTTAAATTTAACCATGCTTCGTAACTTTGAATTTAAATAATTTCCGTTTTCTTGGCTTTATCTCTTTTATTATTGCATTTATGTAAATTTTAAATTTGCAGTTTATTTTTAGAAAAGAATAGAAGATCGATTTGTTTCGAATATAAGAATTATTTAATTTTTTAACGAAAGCTCATGATCAATTTTATCTGAAAAGAGGTATATATTGGTATCATCGAAAAAAATGACAAACATTAAAAATAAACAAAAATGTTTCCTGAAAAGTATAGTTACGAGCAAAAAAAAAAAAAAACACTTCCAAATCTTTTTTTGTATTCTTAAAAAATCTTTTTTTCTAGTGACTTTTTGGTTATCCTGGGATGTTTATTGTCGAGATTAATAATTTTGCTAATGTAAATACTTAAAATTTAATATACAGTACACCCTTTCAATGCGCTAGATACGAGAACGCTGGGGAATATATTTTAACGAAAAGTAATACCCCACTTTCGTTTTATATATTATTGCCTGAAAATAAAACTTGGCTTTCGCAATATCTCCTCCTCTATTTTCATAGATCTTACTATCCTTTCAATGGGAGAGTCGTGTTCCAATTCTGAATTTTCGATTTTCTCAACACCGACACTTTTAAATCGCATAATAATAGCATCAGTTTAGAACTTTTAAAACATACTTACAAAAAGTTCACTTATGTCTATTTCAATGTTTCCAAACCTTTCGCACCGCAGAACACTTCCTATTTTAAAAAATTGTAAGTAACACCATTATTCGAAAAATTGTTGAGTAAATTAACCTTTCCAATGCGCAGTTTGACAATAATGGGTTACTATTTTTGATAAAATGTAAAATCTCTGACATACTAGTAAACTACCAACAATTGATACCATGGATCATATATAATGGACGGGCAACTTATATGGGAAGAATTGTCAAAATTGGCCACGAAAATGGCATTTATTAGGCTTTCTTTTTTCACCACTCGTGGCGTTAATATTCTTAAGATACTGATATGAATATAGCAAATATAGTAAGATAAAATGGATAAAATAGAATATAAATACAGTACTTATTCTCAAATGGAAACACGCCGAGACTGGGGAAATGAGTGTTTCCATTTAAGAATTATCAATATCGGTTGATGATATTTAATAATAAGGAAATACATAGAAATTACATATGTATGGAATAAACTCTTATAGTTTAAATTACTTTATACGGCTGATAGTTAATGGTACTGACTCCGATTTTACATAGTGACGTCAGCGAATTATATAATATACAATGTAAATGATGCGACGCAAAATAAAAATTGTTAAATTTATTTTAAAAACGATCGAAAAACCCACTTTATAACTGAGATGAACATTGATAAAGATTCCAGAATATTCTATTCAAAACCTAACAAAGATATAGAAGCTCGCGTTTCCATTTGGGAGTGTTTCCATTTGAGAATAAGTACTGTACCGCTTTGGTATCTAAGGCACACGAATGCCCTCTTATATTTAGACACTTTTCTGAATACATTGAATTTGACGTCCATTATGTATGGTCGTATGGTCTATGATTGATACTTTCAAAAAAAAATAAAACTTAAAAATAAAAAATAAAAATAATACTTTCAAAATTCATGAGATTGCCGAAATAAGACAACAATTACTGTGGTTAAAAATTTGACTAATAGAATGCTGGAATTTACTGTCAAATAATAAAAGAAATGGCTTTCAGTTTAATTCATACGCGTTTAATTTCCATTTATTCCATTCATTAAGTTAATTTATTTCCTTGTTTTAAATTATTTCAAACGCATAAAAGTATACAATGTTTACCTTATTTTGTAACTTTTTTACTGACCAATAGTGTCCCGCGGAAAACAGTTTGAGAAACACTGGTCTATTCTAAAAATAATTTTTAAAATATTTTTGACATAATAGATTAAAACAAACCATTTTCAGTTTTCTGTTATCTTTTTTCCTTTTCTCAAATACATATATTTAAAAAAATGTTTAACTCATATAATAAAAATTATAATCTATTATATATTATATATTTAACTAAATATTTTAATGATAACATCATAATCCCACCGTGGTAAAATAAGTTTGTTCATTTAAAACAATGTGTATGTTTCCTTCCGGAATTTTCACTAACGGGATAACCAGAAAAAATTTAAATTTATGTTGGTATATAAAAAATATGTTTTATTTCAACAGTTATGTAGGTATATTATTCTCTAATTTTTGTACAAACGTATTATAAAGTACAGTTAAATCTCTGTAATTCTCTGTAACCTTACTACCTTACTACCGAATTCAAGTTTCTAAGACTTTTAAAAAATTTGATGTACGGGCAGTTTTAATTAAAATCTATCAAAATGAATTGAATTAGATTCGTAGGTGAAATTTAGGTAATTTGCGTACGAAATCTTTATTTTTCCTATAAAAATAGAAAATGTGACTTATTTTGACTTATTTTCTGACTATGACTTTTCTGTTAGACTATACCCTTATTTTTAATTTGTAAGTCAGAATAGGAAATCGGTCAAAATTCCCTCTGCAATCGACTGTTGCAGATAGTTTGTTTACTCAAGCCACAGATTTTAAGTAGACAAACACATTTTTTTCATTTTACCCTTCCTTATTTTAAAATATTTCCTTTGAGCCATCGAATATTTTGATATTTACCATTCGGGTCGCCGACTCAAAACTTTGGAAACTCTTGATCCAGTATGTACGAAGGTGTATGAAAGTCGAATGCAAATGTCAAAAACGTTCTAACTCACTCCATTTTACAGTACTTGAAACATTCCAGTTTTCCTGTACGTATAATATTATGGTGGAAGAGCTGGAAAATACACAACAGTAAACAAATCATTTCAGACATAAACTGTATCAGTTACTGTAAATATAAAAAACGTTACATATCGACATCTGTTATCAAATGAAACAATCGAATCTCTAGGTCTAGAGTCTAGACTAGTAACTTTTAAATGATTAAGACGAGTTAACTCGTCCTGCAGTATGGCGGCTCAAAATGCTGTTGTATGTATATATTCACTGGGTCAGGTGCCGCCATCTGTGACAGATTTTCCGAAATATGGTATAATTTTAATAATGTTTAATTTTATCAACATAGTTTAGTATAATTTATGTTTTGTAAATTCCTAGGATTCAATTTTTTGATGTTGGGATTTTTGATTTTTTTTCTTTTTTTCTTTTTTTGTAACCTTATCTATTGTACCTACTTGTCACTGGCAGTAAAAAGTCCGGCATTTTGAGACAAAAAAATTTTCCCATATGGTTTGTTTAAAAGCGTTAATAAATTGTATATTCTTTTAAAACATATCAAAGAATTGACTGTTCATAGGTGTCCAAAAGGCCAAAAGGTGCCTAGGTGAAATTAGATTAGGTTAATTTTAGCTATATTCTTATTATGCAACAGATATCGATTGAAAATTGTAAAATACAGTTACAATATACTTCAAATAGACTTTTTTGACATCAAAAATTAATTTTCAATCAAAAATCGTTTACAGATATGTGATTTTTCAAATTATTGTAATAAAAATTTTACTGTATACATGTGACTGACTATTTTTACAAAGTGTTTAGCCCTTTAAATCGCAACATTTTCCTTTTCTTAAAATGAAACTTGATATTCGCAATAAACATAAACCCGCATATCGCACATACTCTTTCTCAACCTCGTATCTGAAAAGTCCCAATTTTTGGAGACACAAAAAAACGTATTTAAATCTGTGTGTTCATCATTATGAACTTAAGATTTATGCTAATTACACCCTTTGATGTTGGCTATAGTGATGAGCAAATGCAAGACCAAGTCCAAGACTTGGCAGTCTTGGTCTTGGTCTTGTTCTTGCATTAAGAATCTTGGTCTTGGTCTTGCTAGAGCAGTTTGAGTCTTGGTCTTGGTCTTACAAAATGCAGTCTTGGTCTTGGTATTGCTAAAAAATCTTGCACTTTCTTGCATTTTTTTATTAGCGAATTTTTTCCTTCTAAAATCAGAATTTTCTCTCTTTACGGTATTAATTATACTTTCAAACTATTTAAATAGTTTAGCAAGAGTCTTGCTTTTTTCTTGCTTTTGTCTTGGTCTTGCTCACTTGAGTCTTGGTATTGGTCTTGCAGCCATACTTATAGTCTTGGTTTTGGTCTTGCTCTTGGTATACATAGTCTTGGTCTTGGTCTTGCAAAAAATGCAAGCCCAAGACTAATTTTGCTCATCACTAGTTGGCTACCTACATATATAAATATATATAGATAAGTATATATATAAATACAATATTTAATGTTTTTTGTGTCCTAAAACATGCAGTTTTTGATATACGAGGTTGAGAAAGAGTACGCGCGATATATCGACTTTCTTGGGAATAGATGTAGTTTTGGGCTAAGTGGTCCACCATTTTGGGTCTTCTCTTTTTTTTTTCGAAGAATAAGCTCCATATTTGTAATCAGCGATTTCAAAAATTCTCATATACTAAATTTTGCTAGAATCAAACAATATCTTCATATTTTTGGTACTTTGGGTAGCTTTTCGGGGATCGAGAGCACTGTGCAACCCTGCAAATATTGAGTACTTTGTACATACCACTTTTACAGCATTAATTTCAATAGAGCTTAATAATATTTATATTACATCTATAAACTCATTTATATTGTTTTTTTATTAAACATAACACATAATAACAATTTAGTACGTAATTATACATAATATATTTAAATGAAAATTGTTATTACAAGTACTCAATAGCAAGTAAATAATTGTATAGCATTACACTTTACATACTACTATATTCAATGTGTAATATAGGCATATGTGTGTACAGATCGGTATATGAGGTAGACTATATATTGTAGTAATATTGAAAACGATATTAAAAACCATATATTTTAAATATAGGTATGACTGCTTTGTAAAAAAAAAAAGATAATACACACCTGTGTATCGTTGGTGGCACTTATATTAATTGTTGTTTCTTTAATTAAACAATGAATGTGTTACAAATAAAATAAAAGTTCTTGTACCTCAACAAAAAAAGTTTTATTACATATTATAATTATAGCTTTCGTATTTTTTCTAGTATTTCTAGTTTCTATTTTTCAGTTATATTACAATAGTGAATAAAAATCTCGAAAAGACTCAATTTCATCTAATGTTAAGTAAAACAAATTGTAAATTAAAAATATCCCTGTCGCAGCATCTTGCATGACACAGCGAATTTCTCCGGACTAACCGGCTTTGTCTAATATCGATAACATTCACGTAAAATTGTCTTTTATTTACAGATCATGGACCTATGATTTACCAGTATATGAAAATAATTCAAATACGACTAAATACCTTACTGAAAATATCCCACATGGTGGAAAATTTTTTTTAATCACCGCTTTTAAATAAGGGAAACATTTTTTCCGCTTTTAACAAAGATATTTAACTGTATAGTATGTAATGCAAGACGTCATCTTCACAGGTCTAATCAGAGGCGTAGCTGCCGCCGTATCAGCCGTATCAATGATACGGGGCCCCCGGGCTACAGAGGCCCCTAACGTGTGTAAGCAAAAATTAGTAAAATGTTATCCACAATTTCACTTAATTTCGTGCTTCCCGGGAAAAAAAACACAAAAATACTGTCATACGAAAGAATATCAGACCCGGAATCATATTTCAAAGTCAATGTATACTATTGCTGTTTAGATATATTAATTTCTCAAACTAAACAGATTTCAAAGGCTTTGTGACCTGAGTAGTATGTTCGAAGTATTACAACCGGAGAAACTCCTATCTTCTTCAAACGAAGTGATAAAAAACGCTTCCGGAAAACTGTCGGCTAAATAAAGTAAGGACATCTCAGTTAATCTTTATGAACAATTAATTGATCTGAAAACATGCAAATCTGAAATACAAAAAATTCATTCCATTAAGGAGCTCAAAGAATTATTGCTGATAAAATTCAATAGCCTTACATCCAGCTTTCCGGAGGTAATCACAGGATGCTTTCTATTCTTGACCCTTCCAGTTACAACCGCAACAGCTGAAAGAAGTTTTTCAAAATTAAAACTGATAAAAAATTACCTAAGGATTTCGATGGGGCAGGAACGGCTATTAGACTTGTCACTATTGTCTGTAAAGGCGGAAATTTTTAAAAAACTGAAACTGTCTTCAGCTATAGATGATTTAATAAATCAATTTTCCGAAAAAAGGCAAGAAAAGTGTATATTTAATTTGAATTATTTGGCTAGCTCAATTTTTAGGAGGAAGCGATAACTTATAATCAATAAATATTTATTTTAATTTAATGCAAGCATTTTTGTTTCTTTTGTGAGAAATCTTTACCCTTCATTTAGGCCCCCCAACTAATTTTAATACAAGACCCCTCCAAGGCGCACTACGCCACTGGGTCTAATGCTTAAGAAAGTGGCGATACTTATTTGATTTACATGATAGGTCAAGAGGTCGGAAAACAACATTTCATATTACACAACCTATAATATTATTCTAACTAACGTTAAAAATGATTCCCGGCTACAAGAATTCTATTTAAAATTAAAGAATTGCTTTTAAATATTTTTCTAATTCTTAAGAAAGTGTCGATATTTATCTGAATTACATGGTAATTAAAGAGGTCGGAGAACGACATTTCATATTACACGACTCCAAGCTACAAGGAAACAACTCCAAGCTATAAGAATTCTATTTCAATTTAAAGAACTGTTATATATTTTTCTAATGCTTAAAGAAGTGTCAATATTTACCTAAATTTCCTTGTAGACCAAGTGGTCGTAAAACGACATTTCATATTACACGTTTGCTTCGCAATAAGGTTACTTCACAAACTGAATACAGAGAAAGAGATGGAACGTTATTTGTTTACCTTATCACAAGTTTTTTTTTGCTAAAAGGTAGTGTATACAGTACGTTCCTTTAGATATTTTAATTCAAAATTTTTACTTACAAAATGATATTATTATAATGCAACTTTTTAAATAAAAGAAATACGTACATAATTGATGTATCCTCATGTAAGATATTATGTCTTTCTGTTTGAAAATGAACTAACGGTTCGAAACAATATTGTCACAGTTTCAAAAATAAAAGTGGTATTTTACAAAGTAAAGTATTTGTTTATTATTTATAAAAATATTTTTAACTCTAAAAAGATGATATTGTTAGATGTGCATTTATTATTACAGGTTTGGTATGTACAAAACTTTTTTAATTTTATTTTTTATTTTTATCACACTTATGTTACCTTTATTGCCTTTATGTGTACTTTTGAACACCCTATATACGCTTCACTTATAGTAACATAGAAAGAGACAAACCTTTCTTGATGTACCGTTTTGCGCGGCATCCGTGTACACGACCTAATGTTATCCCAACTAACGGTAGAAATGATTCCAAGCTACAAGCTGCAATTTAAATTTAAAAAACTACCTTTAAATATTTCTCTAATACCTGTTTAAAAAAAGTGTCGATATTTATTTGAATTATATGGTCGGTCGAATAGTCGGAAAAGTCACATTTTATATTAAATATAAATGTAATTTAGAAAACTGATAATCCTGATATATTATCCTATATGTAACCGATCTGCACTGGGTATACTGGGGATCTGGTATTTTAATGGTCAAATTATTTAATTAAAAATGAAACTCAATTACTAAAATTTTATTGAAAATTAATAACTGAATTTAAGCAACACAAGTACAGTCGTCATTTTTGTAATGAACACTATGACTCCTGCTGTATGCATGTTACAAGTGGTGGAACTTCACATGTGCATTTAACATTTTTGTCGCCTATCGAAACTTCATCTTTCATATTTAATACTCTCTGTCCATAATTACATTTTAGTTCTGAAAAAGTTTCAAAATAAAATTTTAACAAAATTGTACTTAGTAGGTATTAAACGTAAACAATCTTACCTGATGTTGACCCTTGTGAAGTTATTTTATGATCCGAAGAAGCTAAAAATAATTAAATGGTTAGAAAAAAATATACATATTATTTGAACTATCAAAAAAGTGCACCAGTTTTATATTATTGGATTGGGAGCGGGTGGTAACGTAAAATTAATTTTTGGAGTTAGTAGAAACGACAAAAAAAGATTACTCCCGACGACATCTCTACTTAAGAGTCATTTGACGAGCGAAGCCAATCACTGTAAATAACGTATTTCGTACAGAATTTCGGTATGTCTGACTTAAAAATATAATTAGACCTGTATTTCTTATAATTTTACGGAAATGAAAATCCAGGCCAGAAAATTATACAAAAGAGACACCTGAGAGAAGCCAGGACGGGTCGCTAGTTATTAAATTTAAAAAATACCCTCATTAAATACGACTTACGTGTAACTGTACCAATCGGACAACATAGATTCCGTCCATAATATTTCACTGCGACCATCATAGCTAATTTTCCAGCATTAAATTCATAACCGCAATTTAAATTTTTACAATCCAACTTTCCGTCCTTACATACACATCTAAAACATTCGTATAATTTATATCAGAAAAGAAAACTCATTTCATGGGTATAACTGGTATAAGGAAAGTAAATAAAATTGTTTCTAAACATTTAACACAATTCGGTCATGCAAAATATCATGGGCTCCCGAGCCGAGCTGTACTCCAAAGAAGAAAAAAACAAAATTACTTTCAAAATTGTTTCAAAATACAGAGAGGGCAAATGTGTATATGATAGTCAGTATAGTTTCATAATGAATGACAATATTAGAAAACGTTTTGATTTTATGATCAAAGAGCAATAAAGTCTGTCTTTGTTTGGAACTATAATCTTTTTCAGCTAAAAGGCTTTCAATCTAACAGTTATAAAATATATAAACCATACTTGGAACAAACTGGCGAATCCGGATACAGACGTTCACCATCTCTATAACTGTGCCCGTCAACTTCGCATGATTTTCCAACGGATGCAGGATCTTCTTCAGCTACAAAAAGAAACAAATAAAATCGATTAACATATCTTTTCTAAAACATAATTCAACATTTTCTACACTCGCGTAATTTCGTAAGTGAAAAGAAAACTAATAATTACTTACGGCATTTCTGACCTACTTGACAACAACTATTCAAATCATAAATGAAATAACATCCAGGTTTAGGTTTGTAGCCAAATACTTGTTCAGGACATTCAATGTTGGCACACTGTATTTTAGAAGGTTCACTGCAATTAAAATTTATTTCGTTAAAATTCATTTTTATCGACGAGTCCAAAACACTTACGATGGGGATTGTGCACAATAGCACGAAGCTCTACAAAAAGGTTGAGTTTCTTCTGTGGGTATTTGTTGCCGAAAAATGTACTCATTTCCACCATAGTAACATCTACGTGGATTCGAACGGATCTTTTCAAGTAATGGGCACTCATAGGCAATTGGACAACAATTATCCGGGCCCAATATCGGTTTACATGTCATATCGCGGTAATGTGTAGTTGTTTTATAGTTTGGACAATCCTCCTCCCTGCATCCATCTGTAGTCAATTAAAAATTTAATCACTTGTTATTACCCTAGTAACCAGTCCTGTCGTCAGAAATTTGGATCAAATTTACGTCCATCTGCGCCGTTTCTACGAATCTATCAACACAATCTAACGTCAGGAAAAAAGAGCAGAGATACGTAAGTCTGACGAATAATTTTTATAATAACTTGGTCGACAGACTTACGACAGGAAGATTAAATTCTCCCCTCCCATAAGTTTTCAGCGGTACTCATTTTCATTTTTTTAATTGTGTTAATTCAAAGTAAGTCAGTCCGTTGTAAAAATTCTTATTTGTTTCCATATACAGGGTGGAAATTAAATAACTCTTATCCTTTTGAGGGGTGACGCAATTTTCTCAAACTGTTAATTCCGAAAAAATTCCTGTGGTTTTAGTGTCTACAGGGTGCTATGAGTCACCCCTCAAAAGGATAAGAGTTATTTAATTTCCAGCCTGTATATGTACCAAAATATACAGCGTGAGTTTTCCGAGAGTTGCCATTCGATTTATTCCTAACATATGCTTCTAATCGAAAAAAAGTTTATACAAAAAATATTCAAAATAGAGGGGACCATTCAGAAAAAATTATTCCAAACTTCTAGGACTTACGGTTTTTTTGGAACCGAAAAAATTTTTTTTCAAATGGAAACATATGTTGAGAATGTTTCTTAAAAATTAGTTTATTACTTCAAATTACCAATTATGCTAAAATTTTCATTATTTTATTACAAATTTTTGAGAAATTGCATTTTTAACTTTTAATTTTCGAAACCCGTGGTAAGGTTTGCCTAAACGGACGCAAAAATACGATTTATTTTCAATTTATACTAAAAAAAAAACTCGAAATAAGTTGCAATGGTATGTTCACATTAATCTTTTACAGTAAAAGAAAACTTATTAATTAAATACATTTTAAATTAAAATAATTTGTAGTTATTCCTCAAATAGTCAACTTAATATTCAATAAACAGCTCATTAAATTAGAACTGTATTTGTTTAGTACTACACCATATTAAAGAAGTCAAAATTTAGTACGTGTGAGAATGTCATTATTAAAAACCTTTCTGAAACTGAACTATAGATGGCATATCTGGATAGCATAGCATAAAATTCATACCAACAGCTATCATAATTTTTTAAATTATTAAATTTTTAAACCTTTTTTTAAAAAAAGGAAAAAAATTGTCCAAAAAATATTTTTAATATGAAAATTTTCGAGATTGCGGTCGGACATATTTTACCAATACGTCTGAAAGAAATGTATTTTAAACCATATATGTATTATAACTATATGGCCAATCCCTATAAGAGGCAGTGGTTCCGATGAAGTGAGACGGATAGACATCGGGTAGAGGCACTTCAGTTGTTTTGCGCAGATGCATCAATTAGTGTTTACCGCGTTTACTGTTCAGATTGGTTCATATTACCACCAAAAAAGTCGCATTTGCGCAAAACGAACAAAATACTTCCAAATCTGCACCGTGATGTTGGGACGTTTTTAGGATTTCGTAGAACATCTATCTACGAAATTCTTATGTCGCCGCACTTTACTCAGAATAGTCCTCTGTCAACTCGCACTTTACGAACATTTTTTTATCCTGATGACATAAGCTCCCGCTTCCATGCAGTAAAGGCTGTTTATTTATAATAATAAAAAAACATATTTAAACCAGTAATATATTCGAATTTACTGCTATTTATTTAATAATTTAACTCACATTCATTAATTTTTACATTCATTCGTCTTTTTGTTATTTTAAAAGCATTTTTTTAATTATCGGACGTAAAGTAAATGAAAAAAAAATATTGACACCCATGGTTATCATATCAAATGGATATTTATGTATAATTTATAATTTATAGAATGCTTCAATATTCTTTTCTCTTTTTCTGTTGTTTATAAACATGTGTATATATACATCTCTTTTTATCCGATTTATCTTAATTCAAAAGGGTATTTCGATCATAAACATATGTATTTTGTTTTCAGTACAGCTAGTGTCATCTCTGTTCGAATTTATAAACTATAATACAGGCGATTTCAAAAGATATTACAGGTCTGAAGCAGCTTCCACATTCTCGCCGAAGTTGGACGAAGTAGTTCCTCGCGAGGTTGGCCGAGGCATAAGAATAGCATTGAAATACCAACCGCGAAGCACAACGAAATGACCCTCTACATTCTCGATTCGTCCAACCTCGGCGAGAATGTGGAAGCTGCTTTAAATTTCAGTTCTGTAGAATTTTTTTTTCCGTGACAGTTATTATTCAAAAAAAAGTTAGAAACGTGACTGTGTATAATATATTTTGCTAAAGTCTCGTTTACGTTATGCTTTCTTATTGTCAACAATTTAGAAATATCTTTAAATTTGCTACCAAAGAATTAATTTTCTATTGCAGTTTTAAAAACACCCATTAAATAGACAGGAAATATTTTTTTTTATACTTTTTATTTATTCAAAAAAACCACTATCGGTTTGATTTTTATAATATTCTAAATAGCAATTAACTTGTATCGTGTAAATTATACTACTAGGTATACATATAAGCATAGAACTCATGCGCTATTTGGTGTTAAAATTATTTACGTATATTATTAGCCAATCGCATGCACGTTTTTAAAAACATTTATGGAAGGTTAATTTTGTAAACAAAATCACACGTGTTTATATGTGGTTATGTTTTAAATATAAGTAACTAATTTATATTTTTTTTTTCAATTGTAACCGGAACATGAAAAGAACATTGTAATATTTTCTTCAAAGATGTTTTAGTAAGTTTTAGCTATACCCCTTTTGAAATTTAAATATTACGGTAAATAACATAAATAATTTTTTTTAGGCCGGATTCATTTTCATCATTTTCATAGTGCACGGGCATCAATTAAATAAAAAGATTTCAGACATTATGACATATTTAATCAAATAACGTGCCACAAAATCGTTATATTTTCATTTTTATTAATTATATTATAATGTGAATATCTATATGGAGAATAAGTATTAAAAAAATATATACATAACCTACATGTAATGGATTTGTAATGGAAAAATATCGACACCCCGGCTACTTTGTGAGACTGGAAACTGGAAGTTCAAAATTAGCTGTTTTAGTTGTCAAAAATACCGTAAGGCGCTTGGCTGGTAACCAAGAGATCCGGGTTCGAGTCCCAGCCGATCCGGTTTGGAAATTTTTCAAACACTATGTCAATTTTAATTAACATAATGAATTGGCCATTTGCCAAAGTACATCGAGTGTTCAAGTATCAGCCAAAGCTGAACATTGAGTGGGCATATGAATATTGGTGTATGTTTAAAAATACGGATAAAAATCCGCCATACACTAATAATGTTTCACAGGCACTCGATAACATTTGAAATTTAAAAAAAGTATAAAAACTGCGTCTCGAATTAGAGAGAGGTTGTGTTTGATTGATTACTGAATTGGAGTGGCACTCGAACAAGTGATCGGTGGCCTAGTTGGTAAGGCGCTTGGCTGGTAACCAAGAGATCCGGGTTCGAGTCCCAGCCGATCCGGTTTGGTAATTTTCCAAACACTATGTCAATTTTAATTAACATAATGAATTGGCCATTTGCCAAAGTACATCGAGTGTTCAAGTATCAGCCAAAGCTGAACATTGAGTGGGCATATGAATATTGGTGTATGTTTAAAAATACGGATAAAAATCCGCCATACACTAATAATGTTTCACAGGCACTCGATAACATTTGAAATTAAAAAAAAAGTATAAAAACTGCGTCTCCAATTAGAGAGAGGTTGTGTTTGATTGATTACTGAATTGGAGTGGCACTCGAACAAGTGATCGGTGGCCTAGTTGGTAACGCGCTTGGCTGGTAACCAAGAGATCTGGGTTCGAGTCCCAGCCGATCCGGTTTGGTAATTTTTCAAACACTATGTCAATTTTAATTAAAGTAAAAGGTCATTAAACCTGTTTTGATTTTCGTTTATTTACAATTTTACTTCTTTCTGATAATCCTATGTTAAATTTTTTTTCTGCAATCAAATTATCCTAATAACATTTTGTATATTTTTCCTTACGCTGTCCTCTTATGAATAAAATAGTATACTTTTGTGGCTTTGTGTAAATAAAAATATTATCAGTTTAGATTAATTTTGTAAATCTGAATTTTTAATTGATTTATTCAAGATTCATTTTATTATAATTTGTTTTAATTTACTAAAAACTTAATTTAAAATGCGCGGTGTGTTATAAAGTATTACCGTAGCTTGGGGTGAAACGGAACGATTTTCAACTTTGTCGTAGATTTGCATACCTTTTTTTATCTACTAGACGATAAAAAATGGATTGCTATTATTTCCGGTCGCTTATTCTTCATACTTACCATTTTAAAAATCCATTTTCATTTTTATTTAGCTAGAAAATTGAAAAAAAATAGGCGGTTCTATTCACCTCGCACTTCGGGGTGTCGGGGATCGAATGAGAGGTGAATAGGAATTTTGGACATGGCTGTCCAGTTTGTCTATAAAATGGTAGCAATGGCTGATAAATTAATTTTACTGGTAGGAGAATGAAAATATGCATATATCTTAAACTTAACCTCTTCGATACAGTCGTTCAACAAATAAAAAACTATTTGTACGTATGTGTCACGCTTACATTACAATATATTTAACACATTTTGTTGGTATTAACCTGTCTTATGTATGTTATGTATACCATGTATACTAATGTATCTGATGTACATGTCTCACTTTTACTCGAAGTTTATAATAAATTTATTTCTACATATTTTACTTTTAACAAGCCTTCTAGAATACTCTTAAACTTATACGAAATATCGTATAAACATCTTAAACAAAACATTATATATATAATTGTTGGCACGGTACAGCGTTGTGTCATAGTCAGTTTAACTTGATGTTGTACAAATGCAAAAAATTTTATTTCGGAATCCTTGATACTGAACTACGAAATCCTGCTTTAATGCGTGTCTAACACGCACTTGACGACGTTTTTTTCATATCCATTTGGCTATATATGTATACTACATATATGTTTTAAACCATATATGTATTATAACTATATGGCCAATCCCTATGGCCTAGTTTTCATTGGTAGAGTTAGCGGTAGAGTAATTTGGGTAAGTACTAACTATCCTTCTAACTCTACCAGTGTAAACATTATTGGTAGAGTAGAGTACTTAATTATGGTAGAGTAGAGTAAGATTGCACGGTGGGATAGTAACTCTACCACTTGCATTCCCCCACCACTGATTTCTACTCTACTCTACCATCACTATTCTAATGAAAACAGGTTCGGTATAGTCAAGTGCACTATGTATGAGGATACTCTACATGTTTGTCTTGTTTTTAGCCAATTTCCAGATTGGAAATTCAGCTATTTTGTTTTGTTGTGACAAAAATGAATGAACACAATTGATACTCTTGTATATCCTCCGATCTGGCGTGAGGGAGGTCAGGTGGGGCAGTTGCTCGGGGTCCCGGATCAAAAACGGGGTCCCGGATACTCTGTTAGGGATCGAAATGAAAAAACATTTTTTTTGCGCTTCAACCGTATTTTTAACGAAAAAAATTTTGAAAATTTTTTGCTGTGCTCGGGGGTTCGTTATTATTCTTGTCGGCCCTGTATATCCTTTTCAGCAATTCCGGCAAAAGAAGACCACTTCTTCATGGCTATGCTTTCTCTTGATCAAATCTCTAATCCATACTTTCATTACTTTATTCCCTTCTTCAATAGCTAGTTACTTCTGCAGCGAAATACCAGCAATATTTTTCCAACACCTCCTCAGAGCCAAACGGTGACGGTTCATTATTGTTAGTTGAATTGTATACAATCTGACTACTCTACTGTAATTCTTTAAATTTCTGTGTGGACAGCTACTCTACCAGAATTGGTAGAGTAACATAATTTGGCTAAAAAGTATGCTAGTATACTTTCCTACTAACTCTACTAATGAAAACTAGGCTTATAAGAGGCAGTGGTTCCGATGAAGTGAGACGGATAGACATCGGGTAGAGGCACTTCAGTTGTTTTGCGCAGATGCATCAATTAGTGTTTACCGTGTTTACTGTTCGGATTGGTTCATATTACCACCAAAAAAGTCGCGTTTGCGCAAGACGAACAAAATACTTCCAAATCTGCACCGTGATGTTGGGACGTTTTTTTCATATCCATTTGGCTATATATGTATACTACATATATGTTTTAAACACATTCATAACCTTAATTTATTTTCCAGTAAGAATCAATAAAAATTTGTAAAGTTCATTTTATGGAATGGTTACTTTAAAATTAAAGCACTTACATTTAAAAGCAAGTGAAAAGCTACAAAGAAAGCTGGAAAAGCTCAAAAAAATTTAGTAAAATATTTAATAAAGTTTTTAATAAAATTCAAATGGTATGGTAGAACGCACTATACAAAATGTGAAAGCTATGCTTGAAAAATCAGGAAATGATCTTTTCTTAGCAATAATAAATTACAATAATACACCCAAGCTAAATAATCAATCTCCATCAGAATTATTGACTGGTAGACGTCAAAAAACAATTGTACCAGTTCATAAAAAATTACTTGTTCTAAATTTCCGTATAAGGGTGCAATAGGACAGCGATGAGAGCCAGATCTGTCGAACTTGGAAAAAGGGAAAGACTTAACTGTCGTAATCCATACAGATAGTGAGGATTCCTTCGATAATGTTGACAATGACAATGACGTTGGAAATGACAACGTGCATGTAGAGTCTGCTGCAGGTGACGTGAGTGATTTAATAAATCTCCACATGAATGAAGAAATTCCCAATAATGACAATGACAACGTGCATGTAGAGTCTGCTGTAGGTGATGTGAGTGATTTAAAAAATCTCCGACGCTCCACAAAAGTTTGCAAGCCTGTAATATCGTATAGTCCATTCAACTAAAAACAATAAGTTTCCCAAAAGAAGGGCGTGTAACATATGTATGAATGCATAGTATACGTGGCTTATATTTTTACAATAAAAGAATATCATTGTTATAAAACAGATTAGTCTGATGTTTTCTTGTAAAAAACTATCATGTAATTTTGATAATAAAATTAATTTAAAAGAAAACTTAAAAAGACCATACAATTATTATAGTAAATAATCATTTTCCTAATCTTATGTTCTTTTGCAGTAAGAATTCAGACAATTTTTCAAAATCAATAAAAATTCGCACAGCTCATTTCATCCGATGTGTAAAATTGAAGTATGTAATTCAACTTCCGTCAACTTCAATAGGAAAAACAGTATCAAAGTATCAAAATTTACTGTCCGTGGACACTAGTAAAAATTAGTTGATCACTGATGATGAACAGAAAGAACATTCCCATTTGAAACGAAATTTACTCATTTTACCTACCTGGAAACACGAGTTTTACGAGTTGTTAACTAGATAGCCATCTATGTAGCAAAAATACAATTACCGCTTAGCTACTTTCCGTAATTATGAGGCTTGTTTGAACTAGGCGCTCTTAAACTCACCAAAATTCACTTAAATAAATCACTTTTAAACGCGAAAATTGTAAAATTTGAAAAAAATAGCTTAAGATAAAAAAATTTATTTTTTTATTTTTTGTTTCTGCTACTTTATTGAATAATTTTTATCAACAAATATATACTATTCCATTTAAAAAAAGGTAAGTTTGTATCGTATCTCGAAAACCACAAGAGCTATAAAGCTCCGAAGTATATCAATGTCCCCCGCCAGTGGCTACAACTTTTATTTGAACAATTTTTTGATTAAGTTAAAGTTTATTTAATTAAGTTTTTTCAGTTATTGACGGATATAGTTTTATTAAACGTTTAAAAATGAAACAATTTTCTTACATTTTAAGGTTATTTTGTTACAGATTCAGTTTAAAAAAATCATGTAAGCTTACGAGATGGTATAAAGCTTACATGATTCTTTTTTTGTCTTGACTTTCTGTCGATAGTCTGCCGTCTGTATATTCGTCAGAAACGGCGCAGATGAACGTGAATCTGACGAAGGGTAATGTAGATCTGATGTCAGTCTGACGTCAAGTTGGTTACTAGGGTTATAAATAGATTGTGAATTTATTTTTCTGATAATTTAGACAATATCAAAATTGACTTATTCATTTAAGATTATGTTCTGAAGGAATTTCTAAGTATGACCGGCAGTATAACCGACCCCTTATGACCCCCTTGATATACCGTTATTTATAAATGAATGAAAAGTCTTATATATAAATCCATTAATTCTCAGTTACCCATTCTCATCTTCACTCAGATTAAGTCTTTTTGCAATCTTTATGTTTAAGTAGTTTATCACAATCGAAAGTATTTTTACACAATTACTTCAATAAAGCTAGTCATCTCCAAAACAAAAATTTTAAAAATCCAAAAAACTACCCAATCATAAATAGATGTACTTTAGGTACATATAAGTTCAACTTGAGTTCAACATTACAAAAATCGTTCTGCAGTTACCTCACTTTACCCTATTTTCATTACGTAACTAAAAAAAATCATCAAACATCTTTATAACATTCCTAGCGCTCCCACCAATATTAATGAGAATGATATTCTGAGTGTATGTAATCTTATGAGTGTAAAAAAATTTAGTTTTTATAGTATTTTTTTTTTTTAATTAAAATTGGGATACTGCTGCCGGTGGATGGGGTGGTCAGCAGCACCCGGCGGCATCGCCAACTAAGGGCATGCGCCGCCGAAACGAGAGATATAAATAAAAACAAGACGTAAAGACAGGGACACATAAATGCACTAGACAACAGACAAACATACACATATAAAATCCAACGATGAGCCCTGCCATCCCAGGGCTTTTTACAGTATTACTTTTTACTTTAGCATGTAGAAATGAAAAAAAATTTGGTGTTCTAACGGTTTTCAAGGAAACACGAAAAATAAAAACGACGGTTAAGTTTACGTAAACCTAGCTGTTCCCTGCGTAAAATAGGTGTTTTTCGATCACACGCATGCAAAAACCTTAAAATAAAATATAAACACTCCAAAAATTACATCATAAAATATATGAAATTTAACAAACGTTAATAACTTTCTTCACAGCACCCCCATTATTTAAAACGTTTTATGTCGTAACTCTTAAAAATTTCATTTCTTAAAATTTTGATTAGCATGTTTGAAAAACACCCAATTAACACTTTTGTCTAGATACTTGCGCTCATCACTAATTGTTTTTTTATAGGGAAAAAATATTTTTGTGTCAATTTAGGGGCGCCATTTTTCCACTGTGCCCCGGGCGCCACTTAGGGTAAGTCCGGCCCTGCGCAAAATTAAATTATGTAATTTTATTTTAAGAGTTACAACGTAAATTAAATAAATTCGTGTCGATGATGAAGGCGCCAGAAATTAAAGGTTTTTACGATGCTTAAACTGTTATTGAAATTGTATCTACCACAGAATTCAAAAACCAACTTGCTATCTCTGTACTAGTGATACCAGCGTAGACAAAGAATCATTTCCACTTCTCCCCACTATGTTGTATAGGTACGCACTTCCGGTAGTCGTGTGGATTTGATGTTTGCATGTGTGTGAGTGGTCACACACACACATCCACATATCATGCATTGCGGAGAGAGCAAGATACAGTGTAACTTAACAATGATTTTAACAATACATAACAATTGTCGTACGTTCGCTGATCGCCACCGAACGACTAAATGCCTTAAGCGGTATCTGACACACTCCGACACATTGCTATCCACAGTTTTTTATACATACGCTTAGGGCTTGGTATCTACTTTACACCTGTAAATGTGGTATATAAACAAAAATTATAGAATTTAAACAAAACGTGGTGAAAAATTTATTACGTCAACTGATCAATTTTTATATTTTAACTTCCAGTCATGGAGCATTTGTCCTTGAGATGTATCTCATCTATTATTATCACCCTAAATGATGATCGAACTTTTTGCTTTTACATAATTATCTCGTCGTAAATATAGTTGTTACTTTTGTTTTGAATGTTTTCTTGGAAATTTTTCAAACACCAGTTTTTATAAACATCTTAAATAAATGTTCTCTCTATCTATTTAAGTTATTTGCTAATCGTTAAAAATTATATAGTTTTACTTTTCAATTTCATTAGTACAATGAGTTGAAAGTCCAAATTATCTTAATACATACAGTCTATATCCTGGTAAAATACAAGCAAAATTTGTTTTAAAATATTCTATCAGGTTGGGGCACTTAACTTCTGAATACTAATTTCTAAATAAACAAATTTTATCAGTTTTTAGAGTATGTAAATTTTAAGTGGTTAAATCTGGTTATTAATAAATTAACAAGGGTCATTTATACTTAAAGTTTAAGACCTTTGTTAAAAATTATGTCATAAATATTTTTTTTTATCACAAATCTAAAACAAATTACTTAAATATCAAACTAAATATCAAACTTTTCTAATTTTATATTCATTAAAGAACCTAAGGGAACACGAAGAATTTTGAACCTACTTTTTGTTGCTGAAGTTCAAACAATTTTGTCCTGCAGAATAATACTTTTTCGTAAAGGCTAATCGCCGAAAATAAATTGTAATTTTTTTTTCTTACTTCAAAATTGTGCATGAGCAGGCCTGACGAGGGGGGGAGGGTAGCCGGGGTTGCAGCCCCGGGGCCTGAGCTTAAAAAGGGGGCCCAGGGAACGGTAGAAATACTTTCTTTTGCTTGTCATGAGGTGCAGAAATTTTTTTATAATAAATTGTGTTTCATATATTTTTAGAGCATACTTTTAGCTTTAATTTCTATATTTAAAAACCCTTTTACAGTCTTTACTTTAGGTGTTATTTATGGTTGAACAAAAAACGGTATTTTTATCTTTAACTCTTGATATCTTGGAATGGAATAATGCGACAATAAATTGACGCAAGGTTTTAGAAGTCCCAACTATCCTTCTAAGGCAAAAATATCAAATTAAATGAAAACTTTTGAAAAAAAAAATGATGAATCTAAAAAACCGCATTTTTTTAACTTTGAAAAAACACCATACATATGACTGGAGTTATAGGATTATTTAATTGACCAAGTTTTTTTTATGTCCAAAGATTCTTAAAACATGTATCTATAATTTGTCAAATCGCTTAGATTTTTTGTTCAGTCGTTATAGCGAATAAAAAATCGCAAAATGTGAAGAAATCATGAAAATAATCGATTTTTTTGACATTTTACGACTTTTGATTTTTTTCCAATATACTTTCAAAGGAGATTTTTACATTGTTATAACCGAGATCGTTGTAAGTGAAATCGACTGTACTTTATTTTTCAACTCTGATTAATAAAATTTGATTAATAAAATTTAAATAGTTTGACTTACCTGTAACCCAAATATTCAAAACACCAATAATTAAAAATAAAACCAATTTATTCATTTTTTCAGTATTTATCAGACGTCGTCTCACTATTTTGATAAAATAATTCAAATGCAAATGTTCACAACAACTGAAACTTATCAATTAAATTTAATATTTCTTAATTACATCTCAAATTAAAAGATAAAAAGTACTCCCACTTGCAACATTTTGCTTCTTCTTTATCAGCAAATAAAAATACTAAGAAATTTTAGGATTTTTTCAGTTCAAAAAGGTTGAATAGGCTTGATAATTTCATAGCAACAATATTTTTTTATATAAAATGTCAAGCCTAGGAGCAGATTTATTTTTAGGAGGCTCCTGGGTGCTTCTCATGTAATGGCGCCTGAATACTTCACATGTGAATACCTCTGAGCACTGTTGTAGAGGCTCCTGGTGAACTCTAAGGAACGATAAGGAAATTTTCGAAATTTTTCTATCCTAAAACCTAATTTTTTTATTCTACTCTTCTCTTGAGGGATTCATTATTATTCATTGATAATTTTATGAAGATCCCTATTGTTTAGAGGCTCTAGGGTACGTGCCCCAAGTTCCCAAATGTAAATTTGGCTCTGGTTATGCCAATGATTTGCTGCAGATCTGCTAGAGGAATTTTAGTAACTTTGAAAAAAAATTTCCCATTTCTACTGTCAAGGTATTGTAATTTTATTTAATAAATATCGCTTACATTTTGGCACTTTAAGATCGATCAATTCCACAACTTTAATAGTGTCAGAAATCAAAAGGGCCGTCATAGGAGAAATTTCCACCTTCTCTACATATAAAGTTGAGCGTCCACTAGGTCGGAATCGCGGTGCGGCACGGCGCGGCGCAGTTTCGCTCTCGGAGATAAATACATCTGAATAAATGCAGGTGCGTCCACTAAGTCAACAGAGCAGCGCGGTACCGCCCCAGAGACCTTAATGATGTAAGAACCGCGCCGCGCCGCGTTTCCGACCTAATGGACACTCAGCTTTAATTAGAAGCTTCTCATGTCGCAACAAAGAGAAAATATCTTTTAATATTCTATATGGATATGTCAGAACGTCAAATGCATCTGACTTCGAACATTAATGATTGTATTATATTATGGTGAATAACATTGGATCGGGAACGAACCGTGAACGCCATTGGTCATTCATAGAACGTAAACGTGAACATAAACACCATTTTATCGAATCAAAACCGAACCGAGAACAGACTATGGTCAGCACTGGAATGTGGAGCGATCCTAAATCGTTTCTATTTTAATACGGCATTTAAAGCAACGTTTACCACATTATAAGAATAATAAATTTTATTTGAAAAAAAAAAATTTTAAATATTTACATAAGAAATTAATTCAATGAATTACAGGTACTTGCACAACTTAGAAAAAAAAATTAATCGTCGCAATCTGGTTCTTGTATACATGTTACGAGTGGCGGAACTATACATGAACATTTAACACATGAAGAAGATTCGATGGTCTTGACTTCGTCGTTAATATTCAGTTCATGTTTGCCAAACTTGCATTTCGCTTCTAAAACACAATTTTCAATAAAACAGTTAGGTAGGTATAAAACTCTTAACTTTGGGGGATGAAAATTATTTTACCTGATGTAGTTCCCTTTGGAATGACTTCATCTTTATCGGAAGCTGTAATTTTTTTTTTTAATAAACAAACAATAAAGAACATAATTTTTATTAACATAAAATATAACAAATACTTACATTCAACAGTTCCAATTGGACAGCAGCGATTTTTACCATAATATTTCATTGCAGCATTCAAAAATGCTAAATTAGCGGCTTGATATTCGGTACCACAATTTATATTTTTACATTCCAGTTTACCATCTTTACATAGACATCTAAAATAAAATTTTTGTTTAAATATGTCTGCGCAGAAGATTTTTTATTTTGGAAAAATAACTTTTTATATTACTTAGAACACGTATCTGATTCCGGCCACACCTTTTGCCCTTCTTTGTACGTTTTTCCTTCAACTTCGCATGTTTTAATAGATGACTTTGAACCCGCATCCATTCCCGCTAGAATATTTAACAAAAATTAA
The DNA here is from genome assembly GCA_035578155.1 of Brachynemurus nebulosus. Lineage (NCBI taxonomy): Eukaryota > Metazoa > Arthropoda > Insecta > Neuroptera > Myrmeleontidae > Brachynemurus > Brachynemurus nebulosus. The sequence goes on along the minus strand of JAPWDM010000014.1, from coordinate 14,655,957 downwards.
TATTTCTTAAGAAATTATTTTTTTGAATTTTATGTCATTTCAACAACAACATTTTAAAGACAAATATGACCAACAAATATGACCAATTAATTATTTCACGTCTTTTATTAAAACCGTTTACGCCACACAGCGGAGTATTTGATCACTTCAGTCAGTCAAATAAGTCACTTGTGTGAAATTCACTTTAGTAAAAAAAATTACTGTTTAGGATAGTGTAATAATTAACTATAGCCACATTACATGGTAGTGTACAACATATATTTCGCGAAGCACAACTTTCCCTTATCATAAGACCATTCAGGGTTAATTGAAATTTACTTACGACATATTTCATCTACACGACAACACCGGTCTAATTCGTATGTAAAATAACAACCAGCTTTTGGTCGTGCACCAAGAAATTCAGGACAATCAATATGGGCGCACGTTATTTCAGCTGGAGCACTGAAATTTTGACACCAAAAAAATTACAACAATTCTCTAAAATTCAGTTTCAATTATGTCAAGTAAATTTAAAAAAAATCCTTAATTCCTAAATAAATTCCGCCATAAATTTCAAATGTTCAAAGTATACTTTATTTCGATTTTAATAAGTGCCTTGACTATTTTATACAGATATATTTTCTTAGACACTCCATTTGGAATGTATGCTCGGTTTATACAAAGTAAATTATTGAGTTTTTATGAATTATTTACACTAGCGGAAAAAATTAAAGGATCAAAAAAAAAAAAAATTCTAAATTTTTAGCGATTTTTCGAATGGCTATATCTTTATTAAAAATAGTCGTATCGGAGTCGTAAACAAAGCACTTTAAAGCTGTAAGTTTCTAGTTTTGAGATCTTCCCGCGAAAAAATTTCAAAGCAAAGTGTTTCGCTCAAAGTTTAAGAGCAAGAAAATGATCCTTTAAATTTTTTCAAGTCCGTGGACTAAAAAAAGAAAACGAAAAAATTTCGAAAATTTTTTTTCAGGGTATTTATTAGGGTTGAGCGATACACGTTGCTTTAAAAACTTTTTCGTTGGAAGATCTCAAAACTAGAAACTTCCAGCTTTAATTTGCTTTGTTTACGACTCCAATACGACCATTTTTAACGAAGATACAGTCATTCGAAAAATCGCTAAAAATTTAGAATTTTTTTTTTGATACTTTAGTTTTTTTCGCTAGTGTACATTGAAACAATATTGTCTAAACCCACCCTTGACAAAAATTGTTTATTGACTTATTTGAAATAATATAAATGCTTAAAAAACTAGTAAATGAGCGAAAAGCAAGAAGAAAAATTTATATTAAAAATACAAAATTTTGGCCTTAGAACCTAAATTAATTCATAATAACAGTTTATTCTTACAATTTTGACGCTAAACAGAAACAGCTCGCTCTGCAGGAACCACCGGTCTTTTCTATTGGTATAGGTTCTCTATGTCCATATTCTTTATCGTCGAAATAACATTTTCCTTTATTTGTTTTGATTTTTTCGAAAAGTGTACAATCATAGCTTACCGGGCAACAATTGTCAGGACCTAAGATTGGTGTACATTTCAGATCTCGGTAATGCGACGTAATTGCATAATTCGGACAAGCTTTTTCATCACAACATTCTGAAAAAAAAAATAGATTTAAAGGTATTCTTTACAAAAAAATTGATTAAAATTGTCATTTTCAAAATTATAGAATTGTTTCAAAAAATTATTTATAAGTCACTTATACAAAAGCTACAAAAGACTATATTTTCTAACAGTTTGTGTAAGAATTACCTACTTCAATTTCTTTCAGTTTCACAATTTTTATTTCAAATAATTAGACTTCACTTATGCCATTCTATATTATATAGGAAAATGAAATATCAAATCAAACCATTAAAATTAATTATCAAAAAAATAAGTAAAAATAAATTTAAAAAATCAGTTTTTTACGGTCGAGGTCAATTATCATTCTAGGTGATGTAAGATTTAATTAAATGTATTTACATATATTTTAACTTGTTTGCCTATCAATTCATATTTATACTATTTTTTTTATCATTTGAGGATAGATTTTTGTTAAAAAAGAAAAAAATTATCTATTTGACACGTGACTAATTATTTTTGAGAGCTTATATGTATTGAAATCACTAAAAGTTTGTTTTTAATTCCAAAAATAGAAACTTTAAAGGAACCTATGAAAATATGGAAATATGAATACAATAGAAGTTGTAAAAATTATAATCAAATATAAGAGAGATAAAATTTTTATTACTTTTTTAGCTTTTTCATAATTACTGCTAAACAATAAAATTGATAAATTCTTTGTTCTATTATTTTTATAGTAGTATAAAAAATGTTAGATGGTAAATTTTTTCTTTGTTTAATGATACACCCTTCTAGTACACAGACAATGACGACGCCTCAATATTCTAACACTAAAACGCTTCAAAAAGGTTGGGTAATTATTCTTTTTTCTTTTTAAAATTCACAAAAAACCAAATTTAAAAAAATAATACGTTTTTTTTTTCTCATTTAATATGTAAAATTTCTCTATGTACCATTGTTAAAACAATATCGGCTATAAATAAACAAACTTATTGTTAGATAACTATAACAATACCTTTACAACAATTTACAACAAATATTAGATACGGCGGAGGGGAGGGGGTTGGATTACTATAAACAGAACTAATCCAAAGTAGTTGTAAAACTAATAAATTATAACTACAAATTATTTCAAATATCGGTAAGTAGCATAACTCTCAATGTAAAGACAGAAAAGTGTAGCACCGTTTTAACCGCGCTTTCAAAATACCATATATCAGGGCCGTAACTAGGTTGGGATAGCCGGGGCATTGCCCCGGGGCCCCAACCAAAGGGAGCCCCCAGGAGAATACAAGAAATTCCAAATTTCTAAATTTTTTGGCAAATTTTAAGGACAGTATTTACGAGCAAACGACTGACAAGCAAGAAAAAAAACCCCGGGGCCCACAGCCAAAGGGACCCCCAAGAGAATACAAGAAATTCCAAATTTCTAAATTTCTTGGCAAGTATTAAGGGCGGTATTTACGAGCAAACGACTGGCAAGCAAAAAAAAAAGGTCGTCACTTTTTTTGCCAGGGAGGCGGAACATTTTTGTTTTGCCCGGGACGGCCTAGGCTCTAGGGATGGCGGTTTTTCAAAAATAACCGGTTTTCGGTTATTTCGGTTCTTTTCATGCTCGGTTTAACCGGACGGTTTAAACCGCTCAAAATAACCGGTTTTCGGTTTTTTTATTTTATTTTAGGCAAAACAACAATAATTATTATCAGAAAATTTTTACTTTTACATTTACACTTATTTTTAAACGAGATGAATACCGTGAATACGGATAAAAATTTAAAAGTAAATTAACTAAACTAACACAAACTCTAAACAAAAACAAATGTTTTTCACTGATTATTATTACACGATAAATTTGTATTTGTCTAACGAAAATGTTACCTAGCAATTTAACGAAAAGATTCTTCAACTAAAAATACCCGTCTGCAAAGCTGGAAACAAATTAGGTTAGGCAACAACACTTAGGCAACAAATTTGAACCTTTGAAAACAAAAAATTATTTTTAAAAAAATTACATATCTTAATTACTGACTATTACTTAAATAATGTTCTTTTTAATAATTAGGGCAACGAAAAATGTATTTTGACCTTTACAGTATACTTTTGCTGTAGATCAAATTAACTAAAGTTGGTCTGACGTTATTAACAAATAAAGCAAAATTAAACGTACATATTTATGTTACTATAGTCACTCGAATATAAAAATAACAAAAAGAAAAAGAGACAAAAGACTGGGTGCGTCTAATTTTGCTTCATTTATTGCATATATTTGATTACGCCAGACCAACTTTTTTTAAGTTATTATATTATCTTAAAATGGATAATGGATTATCCAATGCATCCAATGGATCACGATCATCCAGAGTTTCTCAAATTTATTTTCTCCGTAAATATATTTCAAAATTTCAAATAAAATGATAAATTGCTTGCGGGTACTAAGATGGCTTCGAAAAATACTGACCTATGGAATAGATTAAATTAAATATTTTAAAATAAATACAGTTTTTTTTTTAAAAAAAAAAAGTTCGCTTTATGTGAGGAAATTGTTTACTATTAATTTTTTGAAAAATAGTGGGGTCACTTGGTGCCCGCTTGTTATTTGTCCGGTTTTTTTTCCCGGTTATCGGTTAAGAAAAAAAACACCGGTAATAACCGAGTCAAAAAAATAACCGAAAAAAACCGGTTCATCGAAACAAAAAAAACGGTTTTCGGTTAAAACCGGCCGGTTTTTCCAATCCCTACTAGGCGCCCCGAATGTACCTTCTGCCCCGGGGCCCTTGAAGACCTAGTTACGGCCCTGTCAAATAGTACTCGAAACTTTCAGTACAGCACGTTAAAGTAGAGTTGAGAAATAAATAATAGTCTTAAACCTTAAGTTGTGTCTATTTTTAAGTAAATTGTTAAACCAGAAACTAATACCCCAGAATTGATTTTTTTCAATGAAAATTCTCGCAAGGTAATCCGTTGATAATAGGTACTTATATTTTTTATCGATATTTGTACGTTTGTACTTAAATTTCAAGCATAATATTTTAATTTTGTCCTGATGCCTATATTTTTTTAGAAAAATTAAACTATACTATAACAATATGTCTAAATATTTTTTTATTTAACAATATTTAAAGAATTCATAGAAATTTTTCACACTAATTGAATTAAAAATGAAAACTTACCAGTACACCAAATGCTAACATAAACAAATACCAATAATCCAATGATATTCTTCATATTGTTACTTCTTTGTTGACTTTACTTTACACGATGTTTTAACAAAGTACAAACGACTATTGAAATAATTGCTAAACGGCTGCATACATACTTAAATACATATCTCCATAATATATGTATTTAATATATATGTAAAACTGGATTTCCCACTCTTTCAAACACTAATTATCAATATTACTGTGTTTTTAACATTGAACAGGTAAAACTGATGTTTACATTAAATTTCAGCAATTACATCTCTTCTAATATATTTTACGGTATTAGGGTTCCGTAAAAAAGCCTCTAAGGAATACATTTTCAAAGTTTATCAAAATCTATCCAAAAATTTTTACGTTATTAGGGTAAAAGACCCCATTGTCGATCGGGGTTATAAGTCCGATCAGTTTTGACATTTATATTTTAATGAAGTTATTTCTGAAAGAAACCTTTGATAAAAAAAATTATTGTTAATACAATGATTATTTTTCAATTTAAATTCACATCACATTTAATGTCTCCTCACTTAATTTAAGAAATACATATATATATATAACAATTTTTGTTGAATTCATGAATTTTTAATATGGTGGATGATCATTTTTCAAAACACATGGGTTATAAATTGTAACATTTTTCACCGAATTTTTAAAGTTATTAGCATAATAAAAGTATACAAATAATTGTTATTAGTCCACTTAAGAGATTAGGATAGCTGAATTAAATTTTATATGTGTTAAATATTATTTGTATGACTGATTCTTGTTGGGATCCAAGTTTTCGAGTTGGGTATTTTGAGAATCACACAGATATTCCATATCTATTTTATAAACATTTTTGACGTCATCTATCGTCAATTTAACTGTTTAAAAATTCACAATGGCGTATAGGTAAGTTAGAATCATGTCACAATGTACACAATGTTTTTTAAAGCAAAATTATAGATGGCGAAAGAAAATACAGTATTTTAGTGGTTTATTTTATCGAATATTTAAACCCTTCTGTCATTGCTGCTATGTTTCACAAGGTGTCATTCTGTGATACTCTATGACACAGACTGACCTCTTGTAGTGGATAGAGTGTCAAAGTGACTGAAAGAGAATGGTTCAAATATTCGATAGTATAAGATTTACTACTGTACTGATGTACATTAGTAATGGGTGATTCTTGATAGGGGTAAGTGTATTGATCTTTCAATGGAGGTTAATATTTTCTGTATGCTTTTTAATAGACGTCAACAAATTATAAAACAAAATCATTAATAAATCAAAATTTTTGGGTTATATTTTCTTAAAAACATATCTATTGGATTAAAAAAACTTGGTTTCATACTTATTAAGAAAAAAAAAATGGGTGTTTTGTTTATTTTTTAATTTTTTTAAGCTAATTTAATGATACAGCTAAAAATAGTGATCGGTCATCGGGTCTCTTACCCTACTGTACATGAAAAACTCTACTTATCATTTTATTGTACATATAATAATATAGAATATAGATAAAATATAAGTATCATGCGGAATCCTCGGCACGTGAGTCATACTCGCACTTTACCGAACTAGTTTATTATAAATTCTTAGTATATTAGTGAGCTTTAATGAAAATCAAAAATACCGATAAGAATTTATTGTTGGCGCACATTAAAGCTATTTGACTGTTACTTTGCAAAAAACATATTGTTTACCCTTTGGTTGCCATAGGTGCCGTATTGTTGCAGTAGGTGACACCGATGTCGCCATACTAACTCTTATGAAACTTGATATATGCGTCGAACCGATAAAAGTACCAGACTTTCAGAAAAAAAGAAGCCATTTTAAAAAAGAATTAACGCTTTATATGATCAAATGTACAAATACCATCCAAACTTTTTCCAAAAATCTCCCCGTAACATTATATGCAATTTACTTTTTTTTTAATTAATTTTTTTTTTAAATTATATCGAAAACATAATTAAATACGGTTAGAACACAAATTATTGTGAAATTAATATTTAAACGTTTTCAAAATTTAATATTTTTCCTCAATTTTAAGAAAAAAAATCATTTTTTTTTTTAAATCCATTCATCAATAGAAAAAAAAAATATTTACATACCATTCACATTGTAATAAAAATTAAGGCAATATTCTTTAAAATTCGATTTTTTATTTGTGTCATTTTCTAAAAGTACAGAATCTTTAAAACCGTGTCCCTAAAGGGAAATTTAAAAATTTTTAAAACTTTACGAAGTTATAATCATTTTAATACGGTAGGTTCCGGTATCGGGTATTATAACTTCAAAACTTTAAATGCATTTTTCTTGCAACTACGCATCTTTCAAGCTGGTCAACATAATATCTCGAGTTCTGTTAACTTCTATTTATCCAATTGATTTCAAATTTGATTTTGATTTTGATTTCAATACACATATTGTTTTATTGCAAGAATTACAAATACTGAGAAATTTTAATTTTTACTATTTTTAAAAAGTAAAAAAAAAAAATATAAAAATAAAAAACTGAAAAAAAAAACATTAAACTATTTTTTTTCAAACAGCCGCAATTTTTAGATTTTTTTAAATTTTTTTTCATTGCAGTTCCTGCCAGAATGACGACCTTTCTAAACCAGAGTCTTTTTCTTTTTTTGTTTCAGATGAACACAAATTCCAAAATCGTGTCAACCAGCACAGCACATTTTTCCATGGCTATATTTCCATATGTTCCATTTGGCTATGTTCCAACTATATGACAGTAAAAATATTAACAGTTTTTTCTATTAATTCCTAAAAAAAAAGGTGAAATTTTTTTCTTCCGCTAGACTAGAAGACCCCCTTAACAATGCATACCTATATTGAAAAATGAACAAAACATGAGGAAAACATCAAAAAATTTTACCTTGTAAATGACATCATATTGTACTTACCTACAGATTAACAGATTATGTACCTACGTCTGTAGACCATAATTATCTAATATATTAATTAAATATAAATTATAGTTTGGAATAATAAATACCTTAACTACTATTTGGAAAATAATTGTAAAAATTCTTTGTTCCAAATGCTTATAAAAAGCGACCTGTATATGGAGTATAACTATAATATACGTATAACTAATAGCGATAACAAACAATAATGATTTTCTGTGACAATAAATCTTGTCAAAGATTATAATGTAATTTACCTGTATATAATTAAATCGAACCCCCAAGTTTCGCCCCGTATTAATAGTCAAGTAATAATTTTGACTAAAAGAGGCGATTATCGCCTCTTTTAGTCAAAATTATTACTTGAATATTACCTGTATATCTTTCGTATTTCCCAATTTTGTTGGATATACAGTACAATCTCGATAGTCTGACACGTTCTATAATCCGACAACGTCGCGGCGGCAATATCTCTCGTTCAAGTGCAACAAAGAACACTTTTTTCATTTAAAACAACTTTAAATACACTTTTCAATAATTAAAATTTTGTTTCTTTGTTAAGTACATCAATAAAAGTGTGTATTAAGATATTAAGTTTGTTGATTTTTAAGCTTTTAAACAAACCATATGGAAAAAATTTTTTGTCTCAAAATGCCGGACTTTTTACTGCCAGTAATAAGTACAATAGATAAGGTTAGGAAAAAAAAAAGCAAAAAATGAAAGATCCCAACATCAAGAAAGCGAACCCTAGGAATTTACGAAATATAAATTATACTAAACTATGTTGATAAAATTGAACATTATTTAGAATTATATCGTATTTCAGAAAATCTGTCACAAATGGCGGTACCTGTACCAGTGAATATATATATATATATATATATATATATATATATATATATATATATATATATATATATATATATATCACAGCATTTTGAGCCGCCATATTGCAGAACGAGTTAACTCGTCTTAATCATTTAAAGCGTTAAACCGCTTTACTTCGTTTCTCTTTTACCTAGTAGGTTATTTCGCATTTTTATGATACCTCCAGTAATCTATAATCTTCTATAATCTGACAAGGTCTCGGTCCCATATGTGTCGGTTAGTGATGGAGAACTATCGATAGTCCCGACCAAGGGGCCAACTACTATGATAGTTAGTATTCCGATTGTAGCAGAAAAGTGACGTAAGATCCCCTCCACTTCGCATCACTATGTTGTGTAGGTACACACTGTTTGTAGTGGTGTGGGTTTGATGTTTGCTTCTGTGTGAGTATTCACACACACAACTACAAAGCACGTATTATCGGACAGAGCAACGTGCAGGTCAAGTAACAACATGGTCTTACAATACGTAACAATCGTAGTGGATTCGATGACCGACACCGACTGACTAAATGCCTTAAGCTGTGACAGACTAACAAATGACTCCAAACGAGCTACACTTTTATTATATTAGTTTGCTTCTATGTCGATAGTTCCGACTATCGATTATCCAACTATCGATAGTTACTGATAGTCCCGACTATCGATAGTTATCGATAGTTTTTGATGTTCAAGTTTTTTTGGACTTGGGCGGAATTTAGATAGCAGGCAAGCAAAAAAAAAAAGGTCCCTTCAAATGGTTATTTTTATATCTCTGGCTATAATTTTTATTATCTTTATAGTATTTATAAATAAACGAAATGACTGAAAAAAACTATCGAAAACTATCGATAGTAACAAAAAAATATCGATAGTTTTCGATAGTCAAAACTATCGATAGTTATCGATAGTGCTATCGATAGTTCTCCACCACTAGTGTCAGCGAAAGTCTACTGTAAACAGTGTAAACTGTTTTATCAGGAAAACAATTAATACATAAATATTCAATTCTCTTTACTGTATTAACTAATACTAAACCTGCCAAACGTAGCCAAATGATCAATTTAAAGTTCCAAAGAAAAATTTCGAAATCTTTATTTTCGTCAAATCCACCCTATCTGTTCCTCTTTGCCACACACTCCATAATTCCTACATTTTTCGACCTACGAACGTGAAATTTTACACGTACATACTACAGGTGTCAGGGGCGGATCCAACTCTCAAATCAGGAGGGGGTCAAATTTTTTTAAAAGGTTTCATAATGCAGTTTTTGATATTGCAAATTAAAAAAATACGTAACTATACTAGCATTAAAACAATGACTTCGAGAATCTGTGTGAGCTATTCAATTTTTATACAAAAATAGCGAAATTTCTCTTAAAAATGTGACTAATTCAACAGAAGTCTCTTTTCTATCAGTCCTACGTGTCTAATATTGGTAAAAATACAAAAGAACGACTTCTAAAATCTATAATTCACGTCCAGTTTCATCATTCTATAATTTTATTTATGGCTTTAAAGGCACTGAAAAGTTTTTGTAAACTTGATGACGTCACCAAATTAAAAGAATTTGTTTTCTGTTAGTATACTTTGAATTAGGGTGATTGATTGAATTAGGGTAATTTGTGTATGAACTTTTCATTTTTGCTATCAAAATGACGAAATTTCTTTTAAAAATATGATTGTCTCAACGGAAGTCTTTTTTCTAGTACTCCTGCATGCCTAATTTTGGATAAAATTAAAAGAACGATTTAGAAATCATTAATTCTTTTAATGATTAAGACGAGTTAACTCGTCCTGCAATATGGCGGCTGAAAATGCTTTGATATGTATATTCTATTCACTATAGAGTCCCTATAATAAATTTTAATAGAGTCGTGACATGTATGCTAAACGGTGATTGGTTCCGGCATTTTCTTTCCAAAGTTTGTGTAAAATACATTGGAAATAAATTAAATATTAACAAAAAACATTTAGTTTAACCTAGAAAGAATAATTAAATTAAAACCTCTTAATTGTTCATTAATTCATAACTTATTAACAGTAATTATGTACTCAAAAATATTTACTCAAACATGTGATAATTAATTTTGAAGCTTCCCGCTCTGTTTTGGATAGAAAATAGCTGACATGTCACGACTCTATTTATTATAAGGACTATGGAGGATAGATATCAGGAGGACTATCTTGGCCGGAAAACAATAGAAAAATAGTTCAAAAAGTGTCCCGTTTTAAGTACTAAGTAACAGTTCAAAAACTCGCCAGAATAGCGCTAGAGTAGCAAAAAAGTATAGTGATTTTTTTGTGTTGTTTTATAAAAATTTTTAAAATTATAAAACTATTATAATAACAATTATAATAAAAAAGCAATAATAACAATTATAATAAAGTAACAATTATAATAAAAAAGCAATAATTACATAACAACGCGGATGTTTCCCTTTCCTTGTTTACTTCCATAAATGTACCCTTTTGCTACAGTAGCTCCGCCACTATTTACGTTTTTCTATGGACACTTTTTGATACAGAGATGGTGCTCCTGATATCTACCCTCCATAATAAGGACTCTAATTCACTATTCACTGCATAGAACACTAGAAGCCAACTAACATAAAAAAAGTGAAATTCGCTTGGAGTCATTTGTTAGTCAGTCACAGCTTAAGGCATTAGTCCGTCAGTAGTCGTCGTCGAGTCAACACACCATTATATTAACAATATACCCATTGTTAGTTGAGCACGTTGAACAGCTCTCTCTGGTAATACGTGTGATGTGATTGTATGTGTGTATACACATACTACTACAAAAAACCAAACTAATACACTGCAAACAGTGTGTATGTACACAAACAGACTACGTCACAAACTCATTACAAGTGGAACAGAGGCAAAGCCAATCTAGTTTGTCCCCTTGATTCACTGGTACAAATGCCGCCATCTGTGACAGATTATTCGAAATACGTTATAATTGTAATTAATGTTCAATTATACCGACATAGTTTAGTATAAATTCTATTTTGCAAATTCCTAGGGTATCATTTTTTAATGTTGGCATCTCTAATTTTCTTTCTTTTTTGTAACCTTATCTATTGTACTTGTCACTGGCAGTAAAAAGTCCGGCATTCTGAGACAAAAAAATTTTCTCTTTGGTCAAAATAAAAACATTAAAATATTTTAATAAACTTAATGACGTCATCAAATAAACCACGATAAAATCTGAATTTATCTCTATTCAGTAGGGGGCTGTACTATATGGGCTGGAGCGTGTACTCAAGAAATCCTACGCCGAATGAAGCGGTCCTCTTATCAGGACCCAGTTCATTTCAGGTCAAAGTAAATAATAACACAACGCTTTATATAGATACTATTATATTTATATAAAATAAATATGCTACAATAAAAACTAAAATATGGTTCAAGACTAGAACTTTATGACTCAAAAGAAAACCTAATTTTATTAGGCTCTTCACAATTTGTGCCTTGGAATGTTTCATTATTTAATAAAATACTGAACTTTTTATAATCATATATTTTTAATTTTGTTATAAAAACTAATAATATAGGTATCTCGTCTTCTAAGTGCAATACTTAGAAAATATTTTTATTTAAAAATAGTGTTTCATTACATTTCAATAACTGCAATATTCAAATGACACTTAGAAAACGTGTTTTTATTTCAGAGTCAGACCTCAGCTGTATGGAAACTATATGAAAAAATATTTCAAATATTTAGTAATACGCGAGTACACTCATATGAATAATTATCAAATTTTTGTGCTATAAAAAGTCCACATAGCTGAAGTCGGAGTGTATTAATTAAATGTACATCTCATAAAATTCAAATATAACAATATTATTTGTAATTTCTTTTTTCAGAAAGACCTTCATGGTATACATATTTTATCATTTAACTAAAGCCATTTAAAATACATAAATAATAAAATAAATTTTTGGTACGTCTTTTGTAAGTTTTCAATGAAATAAATATTTACAAATATGGAATACCATAAAGTAACCCTCAAATCAATTAACATTAACCTTTTTTTATTTCAAACAGCATTATTCAAATTATACACCACATTTTTAACAATAATACCTATTTATGCAACAAGTACATAATGAAGATCTTTATGAACGAGCCGTGTTTATGGCTGAACGAGCTTGCGAGCGAGGCCAATAAAAAAAGGCGAGTTCATAAAGTCAAATTATGTACAAGTTGCATACATAAGCTTTATGTACGACTGTTAAAATGCCTAGTTATCGATAAAAATCGAATTTATAAATCTCACGTCTATACTGTAAATAAAAAATGTATTTTATATATAGTTGGCATAGGCAAATTTATTGTGTTTAAAGTATGCTTTGATTATTATCTGTCATCTACAGCTAATAAAATATTGGAGCATTTTTAAAAGATTTTTTCAACAAAACTTATTAATATGTATTTAAAAAAGAAAGGACAAAAAGCTGCCTGGAATAAATATTAATAATAGTTCAGATTGTGTAATTAATATTAATTATGCCAACATTTGTAAATATGGTATACAAATAAAGTTAGTGTGTTTTGTGTTTATTACAAATTGACATTAAAATTTATCAAGTAGACTATTCTTTATGGCACTAGTGCTTTTTGCTTTTCATTATGCAACTAGTGCCAAAAAGTAAACTTTTTATATCTCTTAACAATGTAATAAAATAGGCTTTTATGATTCAGTCGTACATAAAATTATTTTTTAGTTTGAATTTGAAAAATACTGTTTAGAATTTTCTTTTTAGTTGACTACGGCGAAGTTAAAAAGTAAGGTTATAAGTACAGGTACAAATCAGAAGTCCGTAATATGTTGTATAATTTTGATATTTAATACGAAATTAAAATGATATATTTGTGGAGTGTCAATTCAAAACGAGTTTTGTCACAAAAATTCAAAATTGAATTATGCATATCACTGATTCTTCTCATTGATTCCTATCAAACTAAACAATTCAAATGCCGCCAGAAACTTTTTATCCCATTAAAATTAAGAGAGAAGTTCATGAATTTATTCAAACCACCCATTTTGTTCATTACCATATTTAATTTAAACAATGTTGTGTCCAACGACCAATGGGAATCAGCCAGCGAAGTGTCCTGATTGGCTTACTAAGTCACGTGACCAACGTATGTTGGCTTTGATTGAGGTTATGTACACAGAAGTAACATTATTATATTATGTACTTTAGTAGCTTTGAAGTATTGTTTGTTCAAAGTATGTTTTAACCATGATTAAACGAATCAAAACGTGTTTTATTCAATCCATCTGTTCAAACAATGTTTTGTTCACCATATAAAAGTATTCATAAAAAAAAAAAAAAAAAAAAAAAAAAAAACATTTTAACGAAAAATCCAATTTTAATTATACTTTAAAATTTAAAGCATGTAAATCTATAAGAATAGCACAACTTGAACAATGCAAACCGTTAAATAATACGCTGATTGTGAGTAGTTTTTGATGATTTTCCAATATTTTGGTAACTCTGACAAAATACATTTTGAATTGTCACTCCACAAATATATTTATGTATTGGGGCCTTATAACCTCACAGAAAATCCAATATGGCTGAATTAGCCAGTTTCCTTAGTCAGAAGAAAGATTCCTAATAAGAGCTTTTCCAATTCTTTTTAGACTTTTTAACTTCGTTTTTTTTTTGTAGTCGGGTTAGATTTTTGACTTTAATTAATTTATTTTGAAATAAATAAGTGAAATAAACGTTACAAATTTATATATAATTTCCAAATTTTTTAGAAAAAATTTGTTTTATACAGTGTTTAACAGTAAATATTCCACGCAAGTAATTTACAGTCCGTCCCTTAGAAGTTTATCAAGAAACCGAAGAAAGCGATAAAGTTGAATAAAAATATGGCGTATGTAGCCGGCACATTTGTTAGTATTAAAACGATTAAAACACAATGTATTAGGGTGGAATGAGTCCAAATCTAACCAGAAAAAAATTTGCAAATTCCACTAACATAAACTGTACATTAAACTAACAATAAATTAAACGACAAAATAAAAAAATTGTTTTTCCAATAATTTCACTTATTTATTTCAAAACACTCAAAATTTCTATAAAAACAAGTATATACTTTTTAGAAAATTTGTCTGATATACATTTTTTGATACGTCTTACGTCTTCAATAGTATTGAAATAAAACAATACTTTCAATTTTATCAGTAATCTAAAATTATTAACAGTTCAGTCCGAAAAGAATCCTTTTTTTTACAAAAAGCAAAAAGACGTTAAAACCTTTGGCGCTAAATTATGATCTTTATATACTGCTTTATAAATACATATTTTAATCTTGGAACTTAATTAGTAATAAATAAAAAATTTAAAAAGCGCAAAATTAATATTTAAAGCATTCAATTACCTCAATATGCTTAATGAAATCTATAATGTATTTGGAATGAATTCACGGAATGAATATTTCGAATCAACTAAAAATAAGTACTGTGGCTAAGTACGATTAACATCACAGAAATTAAATTAGTGATAAGGAAGTTTTACAACAACTGTCACCAGATAATTTAAATTGTAGGGGTAGCGACTAGAGTTGTGCCAAACTCGTGAATTCACGCGTGACCCGACGGTCACGCGTGAAAGTTAAAGACCATAAATAAAAAAATTTTAAAAATAATTTTTTTCAATTTTAGGGAATATTAACTAAACCAATTTGATTTTTTAACTACAAAAAAAAAGAAAACGTTTCTTTTATATTAGGTACTTTTTATGAGTTCAAGTAGGTAAAAATCCAATAACCCTTTGTACTAACAAATTCCAGTTTTTTACCGAGATACTTGGAGTGTATATAAAATGATTTATAATTTAGAAATGTCCAACTGTGTTTATGATGTTGTTCTGATTATTTCTTCCGTTTTTAAATAATTCCTTAAATTCTTAAAATTGGCCTGTCTACATATATTCGGTCTCAGTCAATGGGTATATTTGAAAATATTACAAGGTCAGTTTTCAGCTTTCAATAGTATGATCTATCATTCTATTAAGGAATAATATAAAGAACATATGGGTTAATTTTAAGGAAATATTATCTTTTTCAACATTTTAAGTTGTTTATTGTCATTATTATTTTTTTTTTCAATTTTATTATTTATGTATGTATTTATGGGTACCTACAGAAAAAATATTTGGCCACAATTTTGTTAAAAAACTACATATATTATTTAGTTTGGTTGTGCGAAATATCATATTTATATACAAATACAGTACCTACAATAAGAACAAAAATTAAACAATAAATCACCAGATGAAAAATTTTGAAAATTTTCTCACTTTCCAGAAAAAAATAAATAGCATGTACTTGCATCAGTATTAATCTCAGTGAACCGTACTAACCGTATTTCTGATTTTATCGTGAGGACATAATTTTTACTGACTGTTAAAACGCTAGTGATTTTTACTCAAAATTCAAACGATTATATTTAAAAGTTTTTATGTTTAATTCGTAAGCGTGAGTGAGTGTGAAAGTATTAAATTTTTTTGTTCGTGATCGTGCGTAAGTGTGAAAATAAATAAATTTTCTCGTTCGTGATTGGGCGTGAGTACAAAACCTAATTCGTGACTGTGCGTGATCGTGAGTAAAAATGTACTCACGAGCACATCTCTAGTAGCGACTGAAAATATACAATTTCAATTTTATAAGGATCATGTAGATATTGTAGTGCTGGTCCACTAGGGTATTGTAGTGAAAACGGATCATGCTGACCTGTATGCCAGCAGTTCTGATG
The DNA here is from genome assembly GCA_035578155.1 of Brachynemurus nebulosus. NCBI lineage: Eukaryota > Metazoa > Arthropoda > Insecta > Neuroptera > Myrmeleontidae > Brachynemurus > Brachynemurus nebulosus. The sequence continues at coordinate 14,639,642 of JAPWDM010000014.1, read as the reverse complement.
ATAAGTGCACTATTTAATGATTTAGTTCAAAATCCAATGACATATATGAGAAAATTTAACTTGAAAGAACTAATACTGGTGATTGACTTTTACTGATAATCTTTAATATTAGCTATATAACTCAGTTTTTCATAAATTTAATCAAAAAGTGTTTTAAATTGTCTATATGTTGGATAAATTAACTCGCCTCAATCACTAAAGGGGTTAAAATATATAATTAATAAATAATAAGAATAAAAATAGCAAAATACGAGTTTGGTGTCTTTAAAACGGAAGTCAAAAGTTCAATTACTAGTAAATTTTCGTCCTCATTTGCTTGTTATCTAATGGGACTGACCAAAATTCTTATTTGCATATAAAAAATACAAGTATGCAATAGTAAAAAAATATATCTCGATAATTTTTTTTCAGAATTTCAATAATATCCAGTAATTAAAAAATTAAAAACACTGAATTTATCTAAAATTATAAATTTACAAATAAAAACCAAATAAAACTAAATATTAAATCTAAATCTTATAGATTTCATTAAGATATCCGCTAAAATTAAATAAATATTAGTCAGGAACAAAATACTCGCCATAAAACCAATTTTTTCATAAATATTTACCTAAAATTTTTCGATGTTTCAATTTTATATAATAACATTAATTTTTTAATAATCACAATTATGTTTTTAATGTTAAAAAATGTACTTTTACTCCATCAACGCCATCTCTGTTAAAAAAATGAGAAATAGTAGTAACAAAATGTGGAATTAAAAATATAAATATTATTTTTTAGGCACAAGTTTTGGCAGTCTATGTTTTGATGCGTCGTCCGACTTTAATGAAACCGTTACGATTTGCTTTCGAATAACCATTACCAATTAGTTCACGACGTCCATTTTTACTGCGCGATTCGAATAATACATCGGAATCGGTGTCAGTTTCAGATATCACCATTTTTTGACCTATAAATAAAATAACGGTTTTATTTATAAAAAAAAATTAATTCAATCGATTATTTTTATAAACTAAATTATTTACGTTTCAATGAATTTAATTTGTTTATATAACAAACATTGTGCAGGGTGAGTAATCTGAAAGTCTGCATTTGATTTATATCCTATCTTATATAGTGCCATTAAAGAAAATATAAAGTTGCATCAAAGCTCGAAAGTTGTCGTGCTCATATAGCGCGTGCTATTTCAACGAACGTAAATACCGTGCTTTTTCAGCGACTAACCAAAGTCATAAAACCATACACAATAAAAATAAATCGGTTAGTTATTTAGAAGTACCACCCCTTGTCATCCATCCCGCCCGAAAGACTACTCTTTGTACACTCATGACACCAAGGCTGGTTTCAAGTTAGCTGTTTGAAAGAAGTTTGGAATAAATGAACAAATATAGATTGACAATACAGGTGTTCCAAAAATAATTTTGCCATTCTGTGATTTTTAATTGGTTTAACAAAATTTAAATTTTGAATAAAAATTCTAGTTTGTTATTTTACTAATTGAATAACTAATAATTTACTTATATTTTGTATGGTTTTATGACTGGTTGTTCTCTGAAAAAGCACGATATTTATGTTCGCTGACACAACACGCGCTGTACGAACATGTAATCGCTCGAAAACCACTAGTCATAAGTCTCCTAACTACAGCAATCAGCTGTTCTCACCGTTAACTCCAACTGTTATCTGAACAATTTTTTGATCGAATCAACAGTTTGACCGTAATCAAAATGGGAACCCTCAAATTTTTCACTTTGTATAAAAAGAAATAATTTTAGAGGTCATTTCAAATGGATTGACTCCTATTACCATTAATTTTACATATGAAGAGTGGTCAAGTTATTTGAAATGAACTCTAAAAAATATTTTTTATCTTTCTTACAATTATGTTGCTCATCATCTTCAAGAAGAGCATATTTCGGTGGCCGTTGGTTAGAAATACGTAATCGACGTTGCTGACATGCGCGACTACACAAAAATGCTACGCCCCAAATGAAACCAGCTGTACACAAGCCAACACTACATAGGCCCACCACAACATATAGGACACTCCATTCTGAAACAAATAAAACACGTGGGTAAATATGGGTCAACGAATTAAAAATTTCAGTTCATTTACCACAATCAGCTTCTCCACGACCAAAATATTTTTCAAATAAATTTTGCATCCAAAATGCTTCACAGAGACATATGCGCGTGCGTTCATCACAGACACCATGATTGGAACAATTGTTTTGACAAACGGCAGTTCGTAAGGTGGCCACGGAGAGGCGTAGTAGACTACTGTCCCGATACAATTTGTCCTTAAGTAATCGTTCAAGTTGTAATCCTGGCAGAATCTTATCACCAGATTTTGCAATTATTGAAACAACGGCCCGACCTCCAGGTCTTTCAGTACGAATCTACCAGAAAAAATGTAACTTTAGCAAATTAAACGTTAGATGTAAATAAAAAAATACTGCACTACAGAGGCGTAACTACAATGGAGTAACCGCTCCAGGGTGTATGGTAAAATAGGGAGCAACAAAGGGAAATTTAGGATAAAGGAAAGCTGGCAGTTTTTTTTTTGTTCGCCACTCCAAATTTTTGGGAACAAGTAGACGCCTAGGGGGATGCTTGTTTAAAGTTACTCCAGCCCACAAAATTCGTAGTTACACTTCTGCTGTGGTATAATTATGGGATGGCTGAATTTTTACAAACGTGGAGTTTGGCATTATAATAGGGTACTTGACTGCTATTAAAAAAAGATTCAAAATGGTTTGTTTTTACGTATGAATTAGTTAATTTTTGATAAATTTTATAAAAATTATTAAAAAACCAGTTTAATTTTAAATGAACAAATTGGCGCGAAAAACGACTTGGCGTAGTGACGTATGCAGTGACGTCACGATTTAACTCAAACAGATGTCACTTCAGTCATCTGTACACGGTTCTATATCTATGGTTCTATATTTGTACAAAGCATTACCAACATAATTAACATAATTAACATGTATATGACTGGTTGTCATAGACAATTTATCTAGGGTAGTCATATTTATATACATATTGTCTATCTTGTCTATAGTATTCATATATAAAGCTTATAAATCGTGACGTCATTTGAATATCTCGGTGCGTTTTAGTCATTTAAATAAAGGCTAAAAATTTGTAATTTTCAAAATAGAATTTTTAAATAACTAAAGAATATTTTTATTTGTCACTGCTAAAATTGAATATATTTAAGGATAATACATAAAATTATTCAACATTTAAAACAAATTTTGATTACAGTCAAGTACCGTATTAACATTTGAGAAACCCCCCATTGTTATTCAGTACGCTAAAATATTTTTCCAAAATCAAAACTCACAAAATTTGCTCTTCGCAAATATTACCATTCGATTTGCAATTTTGTACAGAGACAGCTTGGGTGACCGAGACAAACATAGGCTACTTTTTTTCCTGTAGACCAATTTCTGAGACAAAAAACAACTCTCAATAATGACACGATATTCAGTATCATGTCACTACTGAGAATTGAAACGAACTATGCTCGGCACTACAGTGTGGATCGACCCTAAATTCGTAAAAAATATAATTTTTTAGAACGAGATATTTGTGAAAAACCAATTTTCGTAACCTCTAACTTTAAGTATTTTTTAACGTAGTCGACGAGAACTGAAAAACAGCAAAAATTCAACCATCCCAGTATTTCTGAGTAGTAATTTTCAAATCAGACTGAAAATATTTAATCTTACCGCTCGAATAGTCAAAACTGCTTCATCTCTAAGAAGTAATCCAAGTTCTTGCATCACACCTTTAATCTGTGACTGTGTTAATGTCCTCGCTGGGGCACCTAACGTCAACTCAACAATATTTATTAACATCGGATCAGGTTTCACCATAACGCTAGCAGTGTCTTCGTCGGAGAAACCTTCCTCGTCACTAACTTTTAAACGAAATACATAACGACCAGGTTCCAAATCGCCTAACATCAACACCGGTGTCTTATCTGAATCACCCAGAATATTTCCGATTGCCAAAGAAATATCTTCCCGAATCCATTGCCAAGTAGATATACCGACATCATCGTGAGAATTCGAACCGTTCAATATAACCAACGTTTGCGGTAGTTCAATAGTTCGATCTCCTCCAGCATTAGCTTTTGGACGTTCATTTTTCACTTGCGTTACATTTACAATTACCGTATCCGTTGCGGCATTTCCGCTATCATCAGTCACAGTCAATCTAAAAACGTATTGGCCTCGCGTCAAATTGGTAACATTCGTTTTCGACGAATTGGCATTCTCCAAAAATGGATCTGACGGACCGGAAATCTTTTCCCAATGATAGGCAACAATATGTCCACTTTCTGATGTGGCACTTCCTTCTAGTATCGTCCACGTCTGCGGTAAAGTTATCGTTCGGTTGTTCCCCGCGTGGGCTTCCGGTGGTTTATGGGAAGCTTGTTTCACGAACACATGAACTTCGGCCGAATTACTTTGACCTGCAGAATCGGTCACTTTTAGCACAAATGTGTAGTAACCTTCTTCCAGATGGGATAATTTCAAGTAGGGGGTACGAGTTTGTTGCATATCGACAGCTTTATTCACATCACTTGGTGCTTTTGTCCATTCCCAAGATGTAATTTCGTGGTCGTCGGTACTTAAGTTCCCGTTTAAAGTGACTTCATTGTTTGGTAAATAAATTATGACGTCTTGACCGGCGTTAGCAATCGGTGGGTAATCGGTGACTTTCATTACAGTAATATTTGCAGTGGTCGAATTAATCGCATCATCTGTGTCCGTAACGGTCAGCTTAAAAGTATAATTTCCAGGAATGGTAAGATCTTTTAACTGAAGTGTTGGAGTGTCAGGCAAATGTGGACTATATCCCAACGGGCCACGATGTAATTCCCAATGCCACGATTTGATACCATCATCGTCAGAACTTCCAGATCCGTCTAAGACAGCCCCAGTTGTGGGTAATCGAACAATTTGTGACGTGGGTGTTATTTTAACCACCGGGGGTTTATTGATTCTTTTAGGCGGGAGGACAGTAACATTGGCAAACGTTTCTCCAAACGAATCGGCATTTGAAACTGTCACACGGAATGTATAGAGACCTTCTGTCAAATGGGTTAATTTGATTGTGGAACCGTTTTGATCGATCATCGTCTCTTCGGAATTCTCAGGGCGTGTCAGTAACTTCCATTCGTACGTATACGGTTGACCAGCGGGAGGTTGCTGAACCGTAAACGCGGATAAGGTGGTTTCACTTTCCGGTAATCGCACTTCTTTTGACAGGGCGGACACAATTAGCTGCTTCTTTGCAGGTTTTGACGTTGATGAATGTTCGGGGGTAACCACAGTTAAGTCATTTTCTCTCTGACATATTCCAGTAATATTTCTCACGTAACCGGTCATACAGTGACATATCCCAAATCCTGATTTTTTAGGATTTGGCACGCATTCTTCATTATCTTGGCAATTAATTACTGTTTGGCATTCTCTCTGTTTAGGTTTCACTGGGGAAATCCCAACAGCGTAGCCTGACTCGTCGGCCAACATGTCATCGTTTAAATATTGTGTGTCCAAAGTATCGTAATGAATGGAACCTTTGGAATAAAATAATTATAGAAATTAGAATATTTTATGTCATTATCATTTATCTATTTAAAAGGCTCGCTTTATGGTTTTATAAGTACAATATTCTTATATCTACTGCGGGAATGAAGTAACTAATTGATAAGGTCTTGGATGATATATATATATATACCTATACGTAGAAGCTCATATAGAAAAGCAACGAGAGCCAAATCTAAGACTTGGGATCTAGGCTGCCAGGTAGACCCCACCGGAAAGGAAAAAAACTTAAGCGTCATTCAAAAAATTCAACTTATAAATTTTCTGTGCAAAAAAAATCCCTAGATTGAATTCTACACCCAGCTGGCTTTATGATACTTAAAAACCTTGGGTGCGACCAATAATAGTATATTGTGCAATAAGTGCAGGAAATTGTCGATTGCCCACGAAAGAGAAGTTTAGCGCACAAACGTAGTGAGTGCGCTCATTCGCCTGAGTGGGGCAATCGACAATCCCGCACGAGTTGCACATAGTATTTTTTATTACGAATTTCACATACTTTTTTCTATTATTATTACTATTTTTGACATTTTTATTACTTTTTAAAATAATATTTTTGAGTGTTCGTCTTTTTTTTCTGAATTAATTATCGTTTAAATTACTTTGTTGGTGGTTTCTATAGAAATAATTATGAAATATTTATTAAATGAAAAATCAAGAGGCGGCTTTGCGTGTTTTGATTAAATTTTGCGTTTTATTGTCAATTTGCGTGTGGAAAGTTTATTTTCCGCACGCAAAAAAGTATGTGGGAAGAGTACAGTGGGCAAACAGCTATTTTGCGTACAGAAATGTGTGCGCCAAGTTAGTACTTCTCCCGCATGAGTAAGTAATAAAAAATTTATTTAATAGTAGGTATTCAAACTACAACGATTTTTACTTTCCACAAAATAAAATGTGTTAAACGAAAAAAATAATAAAATTTTTTAATATTTTGTTTAACTTTAGAGACACAGTGACCTCCACTATAGTCACATATAGTGTTATCAATTAGTTGTTGTTATCACAATCATTTTATTATAAATCAAACTTCAAACAACCGAATTACCAATTCTGGCAAGATTGCGGTTTTCGTGGCACCGCCATTTGACGACGAATTTCGATAAAACACCCCAAAATATAACCAAAATGAAGAATAAATTTTTTTGATATCTCACTTGGTTTTCGAGATGTCAATACTACTCATTTTCAGGAAAAGGGTAATTATTTCCAATTTACTCTTCAAGAGTATCATATCTCTTTTTCTATCATATTTCTACTAATTTTTTATGTATTAAGAGCAAAAAATTCCTTATCATATCATATCCGCACGTATCCTAACTCGGCACGTATCATACGTTTTCCTACCACATTCCTTTTTGCATCTAATTCTTTTTATGTATTTGGAACTAAAAAATAAGTGAAAAATTGATGGGGAAGCACTCTTGAAACCTCTATTTTTAGGGCGAAATGTAATTACAGTAAAACCTCGCTATTTCGGACTTCACTAATTCGGACTGACAAAATTAGTGTATAGTATACATTTTGTAGTCAATTTTTCTTAAAATTAAACATAGTGTAATTAAAATTTTCCATTTTTATATTTCTTATTTATTACTGGATTCACCGACTTAAATTATTACATACACTTACGCTTTGAAATTTATCTAAATTAAGTACACGATGTCCGTAAAAGTCAGGATTGCATGTGATTTTACAAGTGTTTCATAATTCGGAATTTTCGCTAATTCGCACCATCCGTTGTCCGCATTAGGTCGAATTAGCGAGGTTTTACTGTAGTTACAAATGTAAAACCTCAAAGGTACCTATGATAGTGGCGTATTTACAATTAAAAACTTCAAGTGTAGACATCTCGAAAATTAAGCGGGATATCGAAAAATTATATTTTCGTTTTATTGTGAAGTGTTTTATCGAAATTCATCATCAAATGGTTGCGCCACGGCAAAATACACAATTGAATACCACATGCTAACAATGTATCTTTAAAAAATATTAAAATTTTTTTTTATCTACGACTACCATGAAATTGCTTGTTTATAGTACAAAATACTATCTAAGTAAGCGACATTTTACATACAACCACATATCCAGCTGTACAAAAAATGGCCCTTTACACGCATGTATAATAAAAATAACAAAGCCTCACAGTATACCTATAAAAAAGTGAAAAAGTTGCAATAAGTAGCAATTTACACCACTACTACTTTAGTCTGTTACTGACTGCCGTGGTGTTCACGTCAAAATAAAAATCATGTTTTTTTAATCAACTCGTGAAATTTAAACAGAAAAAAATATGAAGTGTGTCGTATTTAAGTGTAAAAATTCTATTGAATAAAAAATTTCTCAAAATAAAGGGATATCTTTCTTAAAATAAATAAATTTATTTTTAATTGTTGATTAGTTGTCAAATATGTCGGCTATCATAGTATATAGTATATTATGTATACGAACTGCATAATTATATCATCATCAAAATATATTACTAACACACTGGTATATTTGTGTCCATACATCGTGTGTTGTGATTGTATGTGTGCTGTGTTATGTAAATTGATCACAGTGGGATCACAAATATCCCATTGATTACAGTGGGAACAGTTTGGTAGACATTCTAGTTTGACCCCTTGCAAAGCCTACACTTTTATTAATTCTTATAATTACAGTAAACGCTCTATATAAGCAACTCATTTGAACCAATTTCAATGCAAAAGTTTCTTATTGAGAAAAATTGCTTATACGGAAAAAAGGTGTATAAAAATACTTACCGTCTTAAAAATATTTTTACTTATTTCTTTTACTAACTAAACTGTGTAGAATAAATAAATTCAGTTTTATTTTGCAAAACAAAACATTTTATTATTATTATTATTATTATTATTATTATTATTATCATCTAAGCGTAGTTATTAATTATATTTAAAAAAAATTAAACAATCAAATTTTAATAAATCTTTGGTTTAGTACAGCACTAATTGCCAAAACACACAAAAACAATTATATATATTTGTTTATGATAGCTTTTTATTCTCTTATTCTTTATAACAAAAGAACCTCATTGCAGGGTAAGTCATTTTCTTTTGCCCATTCTATCACCAAATTAAAAGAATTTATAACATCATTGATGTTTTTATTGGAGTTATCCGACGTTTTATCATTTTCTTCAACAGGAGTAGTTTCACTTTCTACTTCAGGATTTTGTTCAAGGTTAAATGGATGACTTGCCTCGCTTGTTCCACTTGCCCACTCCATAATTTCCGTATCTGCTAAATTACAATCATTAAATATCGAATTATACAATCTTGCCAAGGAAATATCATCTTCTTCTGAAAAGTGATCAGAAGGAATGTTGTATTGAATTTCATCACTTGACGAAAAAAGATGTTTAAATGAATTTTGTATAACTGACTACGGGAATTTCATTCCATGTCTGCACCACTAAATAAACAACATCCTTCAAATTTATATTTTTCAGTGCTGAAACTATTCCATCTTCTGCACCTAAGGCTGCAAGACATGCAAGTAGATGTTTGCGATAACGTTGTTTTAGTGATTTTATCACATTTTGATCTAGTGGTTGCAATAATGGTGTGTTATTAGGGGGAAAAAACATAACTTTGAAATTCGGGCTACCAGTAAAATTATTCTTAGACCCATGGCAAGTTGCATTATCTACTAAGAGAAGGGCTTTTTAAAGGTTTTTAGATTCCAAGTGTCGAGTTACTGACTTAGATTCCAAGTGTCGATCATTATACCAGCCGCTAACTAAAAAGTGTATAAGTTTGCCAAGCATTTTTGGATGATTTTTAATATACTGGCAAATCCATATTTTTGAAGCAACGAGGAGATTTCGATTTCCCTATCATCATCAAATGTAATTTATGCGTACCTATAGCGTTTACGCATGGCATAATTGTTACTCTTTCCTTCATTGCTTTTCTTCCAGCAGCGGATTTTTCAAAATTTGTAACGTTAGTTTTATTGGGCAAGCTTTTATAGAAGAGACCAGTTTCGTCGCAATTATATATTTGTTCAGGCAAAAAGCCATTTTCGGCAATATAATTTTTAAATTTATTTTTAAATGAATTAACTAGCTCCACATTGTGGAGAAGTTTACCGTGAAAGTGCTCGGGCCTTATAGTGTTAATTAACAGAAACTAACAGAATTCAAGTAACTATTCTATTTAACACGAATTCACTTCAATACTGGCAGCACGAAACACAAACATTATCCAATAACAAAATTTTTTTACAATTTGAAGTTATGTTGTTTTGAACAGCTGATTTTACTTCTGAATTGGCCTAAACTTAACTCAAATATTTAGCTTTAAAAAAAAACAAGTTGTTTATACAGAACAGTTGAACTAAAAAAAGTTGCTTGTATAGAGATTGTTTATACAGAATGTTGCTTATAGAGAGGTTGCTTATATAGAACGTTCATTGTATTATATATTATACAGTGGTATACATGATACATATTATGTTAGAATCTGTACAAAAATTTTACCTAGCAACTGAATGTTTACGTTTGTTTTTAATAAATTTCAAATACCTACTACATAATTTTAATGTATTGGTATATTTGTTCCAAATGTTTATCATTTATTGTGAATTTCATGTTAGTCGTAGATAAAGTATAGTACGTAACTCGGTTGCAAGGCATATTACACACACGCGCAATTACGCACTCGTTGCTGCGCGGCTCTTGCGTAACTTTTTTGCTCGTGTGTAATATGCAACATAGGTACAACCAGTGTTGCCAGCTTGGTGGTTTTACCACTAAAACTAGTGGTTTTGAACTTCCCACAGTGGGGAAATTTTTTTCTAGTGGTTTGTGGTTTTCAATGTTGCCGTCTTAGTGGTTTTATCACTAAAACTGCTGGTTATTTTGTTATTAATTTATATAATATTGTTCTATTTTTCTATTTTGTTATGATTAAATCATAAAAATTTTTATTCTATGTGATTAAAAAAAATTTTTTGTCGAAAAGCGAAAAGGGTTTTTTTTTTGCTTGTCGATGAAGGGCTACTGGTTTTTTAACGGTTTCAAAATCGAATCTAGTGGTCTCTGTAAAAAAAGGTTGGCAACAATGGGTACAACCTCAATCACGTAATATACTATTTTATATTCAAACACTACCTATATTGTTAATTCAATCATATCGTCCAGTTAGCAAACAAATTTATAAAAAAATCCTATATGAGCTTGATAATAGAGATCAGTTTTAATACAAATGTTTAATGTCGGTTATTGTTATTAAAAATTACAAATCCCATAGCGATCAAAATAAACGGCGACTACTGTATATTTATCGTAACTATTTAATAAAACACTTTTTTTCGACCTATTTTCATAATTTTCATAATTTTTTAATTTACCATAGATGTCCTATTAATTCCTTATGCGGCCCATACACGGTTCAACTTGTTGTACTGCCTAGTTGTACTACAAGTTGAACTGTTTGCCATACACTATTAAACTATTCATTCAACTTGTTGTTCAACTTCAGTTATTCACAATTTTTGAAAAAGAGAACTTCGTTAAAATTATGGATAAAATTCTTGCCTTAGCAGTAATTGCAGAAATTAGTAAAGAAAGCTTGAGTAAACGAAAAAAAAGAAAATAGAGCAAAGAGTGGTTGGAAAAAAAATTTTCTAATGAAAAACTATTTAAGAAAATTAGTGAATGTCAACCAAACGATTACAAAAAATATATGCGAATGAACGAAGAAATGTTTAATGATATTTTAGTAAAAATAACACCTTTAAGAAGCAAAGAAGATACGTTTATGCGTGATGCAATTTCTGCAAAAACACACTTGGAAATTACATTAAGGTTTCTTGCAACGGGAAATTCTTTTAAAAATTTAAACTTTTTAAATGCGGTATCACCGCAAGCTATTGGAAATAACAAACAAAATCAAATATTTAAACTTTCCAATTGTTACCGCTGTAAATATTTTGTTGATTACACTCTTTACAGCATATATGTACTGGTTTTGTTGTTCAACTACCCCACACACAGTACAATATGTTCATAGACCATTTGCTCGGCCCACGTAAAATCAAAATATTTTGATTTTACTTCAACCGTTTATGCAATCATCAAAATAGTTGACCAACTGCCCCACACACGATTCAACATGTTGTACAACTCAACCAAGTTGTACAACAAGTTGAACCGTGTATGGGCCGCATTAAAATTTACTCCCAAGTAAACATTAATAATTACCTGTAACATCGTCGTTTGCCATCAATGGAATAAGATGCGGATCACTCTCAAAATAATCCGTCCAAGATTCACCTTCCGCAACAGGTCGTACCAAAACCAACGTTGATTTTTCTAAATCCGGTTTCGCTAGCGGTAAGCATAATTCATCACTGGCACATTCAATATGATAACAAGACATATTATGCATAAAAACAACATTACAATTTTGTTTTAAGCAACAAGCTTTTACACATTTCTTTAAATCATGATATTTTTTCTCCAACGAAAACACACCGGCCGAAGTGTTCCCTTTCGGAATATACCCAACAAACGGTTTCGGATATATATACGGGCATGGATTCGGTACAATTTTCGATTCCCACGGATCATTGTGAAAATAACTGATCGTTTCAAATGGTACAAAAATGAAAAATATTAAAAATATACACAGAACATTTATACAACTCATTTTGTATAAAATAAATATATTTTCATATATTTTTTTGATTTTAATAAGTTTTAGCAGAAACCACAACAGGAAATCACAATGCTGATAACAAAAATAAAACGGTATAATAATTCTTTCAGAAGCAGGTGTTTTTTTAATTACGAATTTAACTTAATTAATATTACGAATTACATTATCACAATATGTTTAAACAGAATATTCTATAATTTTCAAAAAATCATTATTTCACAGATATAACAATTTTCTAGTTAACGCACGCACAACAGATAAATAACAATAACATTATTATGCACAATTAGTACTGGCAATATTAGCGATATTAGCTATTTTTTTCGTAATATAATACATAATTACATGTTAATAAATTAATGACATTGACATTTGGTTGATAGAATAGTCCAATTGGTCTAGTTCGCCCAATTGCCACTTGATACGTAATTTAAAAATTAAAAATGGGCGGTAAAAATAAATTTAAAAATATTTCTAACATAAGTAAATTAATTAAAGCTTTCCAGTTGTGATTCAAATGAATAGATATTACCCCGTCAAAGGGAATGATTAATTTTATGAAATAATGCAAAAACTTTCAAAATGCAAGGGACTATTATTTATACATAACTACAATACAATAGGCCCTTGCTCAACAAGGGACGTTCTTTCCTTCAAAGAACCATGCCCCGGTTTGGGCCATATGGCATGCGGGAATAATGTCCATAGCAGTGTTTTACTTTAGAGGAGTGCATTACCAAAAAAATATTTTTAGTGCTTTTTAACGAATGCGCCTTAGTTTACAGGGTGTTAAAAAATAAACAACGCCATCTGGTATATTAGTTACAGCGGCGTCAAAAAACGGTCCATTTTTTTTTTTTATAATGGACTATATGGGAAGTGGCAAGGACATACGTTAGGCTAACAAAATTTTCCGGCGAACGCATCAACGGCACCCATAGAATGATCGTGTTCCATTAGCAAACACAAACGACACTGTGTAACACAGTGCATTTAGGGGAAAAGCCACGAAGGTGGGGTGGAGATGGCATACAGTTTATGTGAATATTACAGAAATGAAGCCTACACACATATTCACACAGATTAACACACATGTAAAATAAAACGAGATGCAGATATTTTGTCAATGCAAACAACACACACACTACTAAAAAACTGACAGTAGGAGCAACTGTTTGGCTTCAGATCATCTAACAAAATGACTAGTCCACTTACGTCATTGGGAAAAGCAATGCCAACCAAATTTTCGTGATTTTTGTACTTTCTTTTTTCACAAAAAACTAATTTTTTTTAAATTTTTTTGCGAAACTAACCTTTTATCTGCTTTTAATTAAATTATACATGTAACTGGGAATCTCAAAAAGCAGATTTAATCTAATTTTTTAAAAATCTAGTAACTTTGTCTATGCTGCCCTCTGCTGAAACACAATAAAAGTTGATGTGCCATTAGTGAAAAAAGTAGACACAGTGTAATGGTCCGTCCACACGGCTCAAGCTTTACCACCGACTTACTTGCGCAAACCAGGTTTGTGCAAGTAAACATGTACGTATGGACGGGAAAAAACGTAGCGACTTACTTGCACAAACCTGGTTTGCGCAGGTAAGTCGCTGGTAAAGCTTGAGCGTGTGGACGGGCCCTAACACAGTGTCATGCACTATGTAAAATTTTTGCTGATGGAATGCGGGCATTATGTTTGCTCATCTGGTAGATATTTGGTACTAGTTAATACGTTCCAGGGAATTTAATTTTTTTTAATGTTTATAGCCCGATGTAGTTGTAGAAGTGGAAACAGAACAACTTATTTTCATGTCAAATTGCTAAACCTAGTTATTATTTCTGACATTACTGTTCAAGTGTCAATAATACGAAAAAATGACAGCTCCTCCACAAGCTTTGATAAATAAAAATAAAAAACACTTCTTAGGTGTTCCGGCACCACTTGGATATGTAGCTGGTGTTGGTAGAGGGTAAAGTATTAAATATTTTTGTTAGTTTATTTAACTGAGGTTAACATTCTTACCAATTTTGGTTACATTTTTTTGCAGAGCTACAGGATTCACTACTCGTTCTGATATTGGTCCAGCTAGAGATGCAAATGATGTTTCGTAAGTATTAATTTACATATTTATAATACCTACATATTTACATATATTGTGTTTTAAATTATTTAGGGATGATCGTCATGCACCACCAGCAGCTAAAAGGACCAAAAAGAAAGAAGAGGAAGAAGAAGATGAAGAAGACTTGAACGATTCAAATTATGACGAATTCAGCGGTTATGGAGGCTCATTATTTTCAAAAGATCCGTATGACAAGGATGATGCTGAAGCTGATGCAATTTATGAAGCTATTGATAAACGTATGGATGAAAAACGTAAAGAATATCGTGAAAAACGTTTACGTGAAGAACTCGAGAGATATCGTCAAGAACGTCCGAAAATTCAACAACAATTCTCCGATTTAAAACGTGAATTAATAAAGGTGACAGAAGAGGAATGGAAAAATGTACCAGAAGTGGGTGATGCTAGAAACCGAAAACAGCGTAATCCCCGATCAGAGAAATTTACACCGCTACCAGATAGCGTTCTAGCAAGAAATTTGGGCGGAGAATCCACGAATAGTATTGATCCATCGTCAGGATTGGCCAGCATGACTCCCGGAATAGCGACTCCGGGTATGTTGACACCAACTGGCGATATGGATCTTCGTAAAATAGGACAGGCGCGTAATAATTTAATGAACGTGAAATTGTCGCAAGTTTCTGATTCCGTGGTCGGACAAACTGTCGTTGACCCGAAAGGGTACTTAACCGATTTACAATCTATGATTCCCACTTATGGCGGTGATATAAACGATATTAAAAAAGCACGACTCCTATTAAAATCTGTACGAGAAACTAATCCAAATCATCCACCTGCTTGGATTGCCAGTGCACGCTTAGAAGAAGTTACCGGTAAAGTACAAGCAGCACGTAATCTTATTATGAAAGGTTGCGAAGAAAATCCACAGAGTGAAGATCTTTGGCTGGAAGCGGCTCGACTACAACCACCCGACACCGCAAAAGCTGTAATCGCGCAAGCCGCAAGACATGTTCCAACATCGGTCCGAATTTGGATTAAAGCTGCAGAACTGGAAACAGAAACCAAAGCTAAACGACGCGTTTTTCGAAAAGCTCTCGAACATATACCAAATTCAGTGCGTCTCTGGAAGGCAGCGGTTGAATTAGAAAATCCAGAGGATGCAAGAATTCTACTATCTCGCGCCGTTGAATGCTGTTCAACGTCGGTTGAACTTTGGCTGGCACTGGCACGTCTGGAAACGTACGACAATGCACGTAAAGTATTAAACAAAGCTCGTGAAAATATACCCACCGATCGGCAGATTTGGACAACGGCTGCAAAACTTGAAGAAGCCAACGGCAACATTCATATGGTGGACAAAATTATTGATCGTGCGATAACATCGTTAAGTGCAAATGGAGTTGAAATAAATCGGGATCATTGGTTTAAGGAGGCTGTGGAGGCTGAAAAAGGTGGACATGTTCACTGTTGCCAGGCTATAATAAAAGCTGTCATTGGATACGGTATTGAACCGGAAGATCAGAAACATACTTGGATGGAAGATGCTGAAAATGTAAGATTTATTTTATTTATTTTGTATTTTTAAGTTATTATAGAAAAACCTTCCTTCTGGGGACCAAGCGGCAAATCTATGAAATTAAATGTTTACCTCTAAAATATTATACGCAGGGCTGGGAAAAATGGTTCATAGAAACCATTTAAAATAGAAAATGGAAAATGGTTTCCAAAAATGCATTTAAAATACAAAATGGAAAATGGTTTTGCTGAACATATTTAAAACAGAAAATGGAAAATAACTGTATTTAAAATGGGTTATAAAATGCAAAATGCTTTTTATACTTTTTTTATTCTATAAATTTGTTATCATTATTTAGTTAAGTATATTAATAAAAAGAAAAAGCTAAGAAAATGTCAAACGTACTGAAATTAAATAAGAGCAGCCTTAACATATTAAAACCTTGACTACGCTACAACTGCGACTTCTAAATTATGAAAATCATCTACTCGAAATACCAAAACATTTCTTATCGACGTGTGTTAAAAATAATAGCACACAACTTGAGTCAGAAAAATTTGAGTTGAGAGAACTGCGGCTCTAGCAGCAAATTTAACTCAGCTGACATTGCAATTCGAGTTATAAAAAATTTGAGTCAATTTAATCAAGTTACAGTTAACTTACAATTTGTTAGACTGCGTTCAATTCGAGTTTTATGATTAATATGAGTCATAAGTGTCACACATATACACATAAATTTGAGTATACATGCATTTTCATTTTAAATGTAAATTGGATTCAAATTTTCATTTTATATACAAAATGGAAAATGGTTTGATCGAACTTATTTAAAACAGAAAATGCAAAATGCCACTTTGTATTTTAAATATGTATTTAAAATGAAATCATTTTAAATAGTTCCCAACCGTGATTATACGATTCAAATATTATGATTGTAACCCTTTACATTGTAGTTTCTGAGAATGATTCATTAGATTGTTCGTTTTCTTAATGTCTAGTATCAAAATTAAGTATGTACTAAAAAATAAGTTTCGAATATTATCAAATGTGTAGTATGCCTTGTGCAACCCAGTTTTTATGTATAATTTATCTACGACTAAAATAAATTCCACAATAATTAATATAAATTTATAAACGCAAAACTTAAAATTTATTAAAAACAAATGTCAATATTGAGTTGTGAGGGAAAAAATTTGTACAAATTTTATTAATATGGTATTAGCTGTGAGCTTTTGCTTAGAGAGAATACGAAATTCGACTACAGCGCTAAAGGTGGACAAATATATCAGTTTATCAGGACGTTGTTTGTGTATAATTTTACTATTTTCTTTTTTTTGTTTTTTCTCAGTATTTTTTAAATACTGTTTGATTTTTTTAAAGCGAGTAGGTACATACTTATTACAATGTCTATTTACCAGATTCTACAAAATTGTAATAAAATAAATTATTTGTAACGCTACTATCAAACGTTACTTTAATTTGAGATTTTCAAAAAAATATTATAATATTACCTCTTATGCCTTTTCTTGATTAATAATTGAAAACTATTCCATTTTAAGACATTTTTAAGGTAATATAAGCAAATGTATGGCTTTTATTAAACAAATTTCAGTTTTTTAATATATTTTTCATTCATTTATAATAGTAAAGTGTCCTGATAAATTATCATTTATCAAATAATCACTTGATATAGGTGGCTATAGTTTCAGCTCGGAGTAAATACAGTATAAAAATTAATAAGAGTGTAGGTAGTAAGCCGTGCTTCTTTATACACTGTCGTGTGTAAAATACAAAATTTCGCACAGCTGTATATAAAATCTTATAAAATATTACCTAGATTGTATCTTGTACAATAAATAAGTGATTTTATAGTAGTTGTAGGTAGGATAAAAGCCCCTATACCCAAACGCGTTCAATACTCAAACAGTTTTGATATTTTATATGTTAATGAAGTTATTTCTGAAAAAAACCGATAAATATTAAAATTGTTCGAGTATTGAACGCGTTCGGGTATAGGGGCTTTTACGTTAATAGTATATTATGTGATTAAGGTTGTAAGCTGTATATTACAAACGAGCGAGAAAGTTTCCACGTAGCGGCGAATACGTAATTGCGCAAGTGTGTAATATGCCTTACAACGGAGTTACGTACTATACTATTTTACTATTTATGTATTATTCCATAAAAATGTTGACTACTATGGAATCCCAACTCTATTTCTTAGCTAACTACTAGAAATAATTTTAAATAATTTATCTTCCTTTTTGTATACAGTGTGCAAATCAAGGAGCCATCGAATGTGCCCGCGCCGTCTACGCTCATGCGCTTGCAACGTTTCCGTCAAAGAAATCAATTTGGTTACGGGCAGCATACTTCGAAAAAAATCACGGAACAAGAGAAAGTTTGGAAGCACTATTACAACGTGCAGTCGCTCATTGTCCTAAATCTGAAATTCTTTGGCTTATGGGAGCCAAAAGTAAATGGTTGGCTGGCGATGTTCCAGCAGCTCGTGGTATATTGTCTCTTGCTTTTCAAGCCAATCCAAATTCCGAAGAAATTTGGCTTGCTGCTGTCAAATTGGAATCTGAAAACGCTGAATACGAAAGAGCAAGACGATTATTAGCGAAAGCTCGAGCTTCTGCTCCAACACCTCGTGTCATGATGAAATCAGCAAAACTGGAATGGGCTTTAAACGATTTGAGTGCTGCTTTAAATCTTTTAGAAGAAGCATCAAAAACTTTCCCAGATTTCGCGAAACTGTGGATGATGAAAGGTCAAATCGAAGAGCAACAAGGTGAAATTTCACGAGCTTGGGATACGTACAATGCGGGGATCAAGAAATGTGGTACCTCCGTACCACTTTGGTGTTTACTCTCCAGATTGGAAGAACGTCGTGGAATGTTAACAAAAGCTAGGTCTGTTTTGGAACGAGCACGATTACGGAATCCAAAATGTGATAAACTTTGGCTGGAAGCGATACGTGTCGAATTAAGAGCCGGTATGAAAGATATTGCACTAACAATGATGGCGAAAGCGTTGCAAGAATGTCCAAATTCTGGTATTTTATGGGCGGAAGCGATATTTTTAGAAGCTCGACCACAAAGGAAGACAAAATCGGTTGACGCTCTTAAGAAATGTGAACATGATCCCCATGTGTTATTAGCGGTTTCGAAATTATTCTGGAGTGAACACAAAGTACAAAAATGTCGAGAATGGTTTAATCGTACAGTTAAAATCGAACCAGACTTGGGAGATGCCTGGGCTAATTTTTACCGGTTTGAACAACTCCACGGAACACAGGAACAACAAGACGATGTTAAACAACGATGTATTGCTGCGGAGCCACACCATGGAGAGTTATGGTGTTCAGTCTCGAAAAATATCAAAAATTGGTGTTTGAATACTGAACAGATTTTAAATTTAGCCGCAAAAGAAGTTTCTGTTCCAATTTAGTGTGTAAATGTACATATTTATAAGTTATTATATTAGAAAATAAAACTTTGATTTGTAGAATGTGTTTTCTTTGCTACACAGAAGCCCCCAAAGTCCTTTAATAGTTCCTTCTTACAAAAAATAAGAATTTTAAATTCAAACAAAAAAGCACGCCTAAATTTTAAGGTAAGAGAACTAATTAAGAAACAGAAGCTGGTTAACAAATAATATTTTATTTAGAGTGATAGAACTTTAATTCATTTGAAGTAAAACACCTATAAATTGACATGGTTAGTGCCTAGACCCTAGAGCATTGTAAAAATAAATGACTGTTAATTTTCATAAACATCGTTAATATTTACCAAAGATTAAAATTACTGAAGATGCGCCATTTCTAGAAAATGACGTAACATTTTGTAAACAAACATGTCGATTTTTATAATTTTCATCGGCAAAGTGAAATTGTTTTTTTATTTTCAATATCTCTATTACATTATATATAATGGTAATAATAATCGACTAGAATTCAAATAAATAGGTACTTGTTTTTACTTTGAAATCTTATGAATATTATCAAAGTTTTGAGGTTATAAAGATTGCTATTGACATTTGCTTACCTTTAAATTGTGACATCATTGTAATGAGCTGTTTTTTCCGTCAGTTTTTTTAATTTAAATTTGTACATTTGTTTTTTGATGATTTTTACAGAATTTATTGAGAACAAAAGAAATTATTTACTTGATACGCGAAAACAAGGCTTTTAGAACCATTTTTTAATTTTAGTCAAGTACCTACCCTGTACTAACATGGTTTGAGATGATTTGAGATAAAAAATTTTAAAAATCATTTTTTAGCGCACAGCTAATGGAGGAATTAAAAAAGAAAGAAAGACTTGACATATCCATTCGTGTTATTTTGATGAGTGAATTTAAATGCCTCTCCGTCTGCAATAAATGAGAAAGAGAGGTTGCCAGTATTAAATTTAGGTTGGTAAGAATTAAAAATTTAAACACGAAGTTGCCTTGTAAAGTTTAATATGCTAGTAAAATACATCTATAGGTATCAGTTTTTACAATTTATTTAGAGGCAGTTTTACAATTAGTGTAGGTAAATTAACCTTTTTAATTCGTTGTTGGGAGCGAAATTTGCGCCTGGGTTATCTCCCTGTTCTCACCCTTAGCTAGGATACTATCAATATCGATAAATTTCGATAGTATACTATAACTTATAACAATGCGACCTAAGATAAAAATAACAAAATTTTGTGAATAAAGACTGTATCTTGCAACTGTTAAATTACATATTTTTCGATATCGAAAACTTTAAATAGCGTATATCTCGTAAACAATGCATGTTAACGAAACAATAATCAATTTAAAAAAATAAGTGATTAAAATTGATGACTACTGTCAGAGCCGGCGAGAGGGTAGAATAGGTGGGGCAATTACCCGGGGGCCCGAAGAAAGTAAAATGACGTTTTTTCGTTTGCTCGTCAATTTTTTTAGTAAAAAAATGTTTGAAAATTTTTTGCTGTGCCAGGAGGGCCGTCATTTCTTTCGCTGACCCTGACTACACACATTGCCACTAATACAGTCTGATTAAAAGTGTTAATTACTATTTAAATGAGTCAAATAAAATATTAGTTGAGTAATGTCAACATTGCTATTTACGTATTCAAGTCAAAATAAAAATTACAGTGAACTATAATTAAAAGAAAAAACACAACCAATTTGATATTTCCATTTATTTATTGAATCATCTGTTCTCTTAAAACCTCAACCAACATTTATATAAATAGATGAAATATCTAATAATACTATATAAATTTTATATGTGTAATATCAACAATATTTACAACAATTGCGGAAATAATAATTAACATTTATATATAATAATTATGCGAATGCGTAATTTGGAATTATAGGTGTATTGCTTGCTTCTAGAACTGAAGTAATACTTTTCCTCTCTTGTTTTTTTTTTTATAAATAATTTTTCTAAACGATTTTTAAAAATGTACAGTTGAAAGTCAAGTATGTAATTTTAATTTATCCTCTGGCGATAAGTGTCGCGTTGCCAGCACTTTGTGGACCTCCCGTTTCCTTTTCTAACTGCCGTCCTAAATATTCCCAATTGTGTACCATAAGTTTCTGCACGGCTAACAAAGCCTCATATCGTACATTTGGATCTTCGTGGGCCAAAAGTTGCATGACCAACTGTTTACCGCCCAACTGCTCAATGACATGCTTGCCTCGTGCATAATGTCGCACATATTCGCCAATATCGAAACAGGCAACGCTCAAAACTAATGGATCCGTGCTACTTTCCAACAGATGAATTAAAATTCTCAACAATTCGCAATTCTTCTCATTCAATCGGCTAGCATTTTCACGCCAGAATTTTGCCGATTTATGCACAGGTGACCATTCCAATCGTCCGGATTTCACTTCCGTGGCATATTCGTCGAAAGAGCTCAAATCTTGAACGGATAATTGTAAACGTTCGTTCAAGAATTCAATGTCCGCTACAACATCTTCATCGTCAAATCGCCGTTGTTCGAGAATCGACAACTGTTTAAGAACTTTACATTGAACCATAGCGATACAGTGCTCCTTTGATACTTGGGGATCTTCTGGTTTTTCAATTAGGTTTCGGAAAACGGCGAGAATTATGCGTGTTACTTTCTCTTTAACGGAATCGCTGAGGATGTCGGCCAACAATGGAATCACGTTGAATTTATTCATCTTTTCGGCGAGCAGGGAATTGAATGTGAGCACCCAAATACAGAAAATCAATTGATACTGAACTTGGAAATTAACACGGCCAGTGAGTACGGATAAAAGTGTACTGATACCGTCGACAGCAACGAACGCGAATCTGTACTCGTCAACGCGTAGCATCATTTGAAGGCAGCGAGCAACTGATTGAATATATTCATTGCGCTGTAAAAATAATCTTTTCAATATACGAATATTTTGAAATTCAATTATTTTCAATCTCTTAACTTTCATTCTATTTCTAAACTACTAACATTCACCAAATCATATGTACAATTTATGTACAAAATGTAATTTATATATTTAATTAACAAAACATGCACTAACAAATGTAAAAATACTTTTACACATTCAAAAAAAAAAAATTATATGTAGATATTTTCCTTTTAGCGAATTTCCAGAATGGAATTCAGCTACTACAGCCACTGTCATGACGCGACTTGAGCCCGGGACTATTGCAGAAATTTGTTTTGAGGTCCCTAGAAACCAAAAATAATTACCAAAATAGTAAAATTTATATATATATATATATATATATATATATATATATATATATATATATATATATATATATATATAAATATATATATAAAAATATATATATATATATATAATATAATATAATATATATATATATATATATATATATATATATATATATATATATATATGTGTGTGTGTGTGTGTGTGTGTGTGTGTGTGTGTGTGTGTGTGTCCGCGCGATAACTCTCGAATGAAATATCTTACGTTTATGAAATTTGGTGAAAATATTAGAAGTCCCAAACCGTTGTACGAGTTCGTTAACCAGATACGTCCGATGCCCGGAACATGGTTTTTTGGCAATTTTCGTGAAAAAAATTAGTTTTCCCTTATTCCAAAATGTTTGTAAAATTTTTTTACATCATTGGAAAGAGGAGAAAAAAATCATATAAAAAAGGTCTTCAAACTATAATTCTATGTCAACTAGTTTCCAAGAAAATCTAACTTTTATAAACGGAAATTCGCTATGTTATACAGAATGCTGCGACAGGGGTATTTGATATTATAGTTCATTCACACCGAAGTAGTATATACATATATACAGACACATATATACATATAGACACATATATACATATATATAAATTTTAATGAATATTGTTTTCGGTTTCTACGGACCTCAAAACAAATTTCCGCCATACTTCCAGGCTCAAGTCGCCTTATGACAGTGGCTGTAATAGCTGAATTTCATTCTGGAAATTCGCTAAAAGATTGATTGACTTGTACAATTTTTATCTAACCGTTACTAGCATACCTCGGGTTTGAAGAGTATCAGTCTTGAGTATCGATACTTACAATTAGTACCCACTCGGTATCGGACGGTAAAGAACCGATTCTATTCAGTATAGAGTTTTCGTCAATACAATTTGAAACAACAAGGCATTTAAAAAATTAACTATCAAGTACCTAAGTCCAAAGTATCAAAAGTATTGTTTAAAATTCTACCCATGTCCATATCTTATCCAATTTTAGATGATTTTTAAATAGGTGCAGAATTTAAAGAAAACATATTTGACAGGAATAGAAAATATGCATGTAATTTAAATCAGTGTTTCTTAACTGCCGGTCCGCGAATCAACACCTGGCCGCAGAAGTATCCCACTGATCAGCAGAAAGGTGTTAGACTTACAAAAATGTTGATAATTTTTATTTTTTGGTTAAAAAAAAATTACCTTACGCATAAAAGAATTATGCTTTTAAACATTTCTTTAATGCTTAAAAAATGTCGATATTCATCTGAATTACATGGTAGGCCAAGTGGTCGGAGAACGACATTTCATATTACACAACCTAATATTATTCTAGCTATTGGCAGAAATGATTCCAGGCTAGAAGAATTCTATTTACAATTAAATAACTGCTTTTAAACATGTCTGTAATGGTTAAGAAAGTATCGATATTTATCTGAATAGGATGGTAGACGAAGTGATCGGAAAACGACATTTCATATTACACAACCTAATATTATTCTAGCTATTGGCAGAAATGATTCCAGGCTACAAAAAATCTATTTACAATTAAATAACTGCTTTTAAACATGTTTGTAATGGTTAAGAAAGTGTCGATCACGGTGTCGATATTTATCTGAATTACATAATAGATCAAGTGGTCGGAAAACGACATTTTATAATACACAACCTAATGTTATTCCAATTAATGGCAGAAATGATTTCAGGCCACAGGAATTATATCTGAAATTAAAGAATGACTTTTAAACATTTCTGTAATGGTTAAGAAAGTGTTGGTATTTATCTGAATTACATGGTAGACCAAGTGATCAAAAAATGACATTTCCTGTTAAATATAAATGTAATTTAGAAAACTGATAATTGTCATATATGATCATAGATGTGACCGGTCCGGACAAAATTATCCGAGATTTTACCGGATCGTGACTTAAAAAAGATTGAGAAACGCTGATTTAAATAAATTTTAAATATTCCACTAAAAACAGACTATTCCGTTACTAGCTAGCTTTAGAGCAGTTAACTCATCATCAGATATACTACAATAGGGTACCTGACTGTATTCAAAATTTATTTCAAATATTAAATAATTTTATGAATTACTCGTAAATATATTTAATTTTAGTAGTGATAAATAAAAATATTCTTTAGTTATTTAAAAATTCTACTTTGAAAATGACAAATTTTTAACCTTCATTTAAATGAGTAAAAACGCGCCGTTACATTAAAATGACGTCATATTTTGTAGCAAATATGACAAATATCATAGATAAGATAAGTAACATGTAAGTCACGTAAATAGTTACTATAGTTTGATGCATAATTTTTACACGTGTGTTAAATATTATTTCGACTGGACACAGTAATTGTAAATATTGCAAAACAAAAAGCCTAACATCTATTGAAAATATGTTTTTGTTAAAAATGTTGTAAAACGTTTCCTAACGTTACAGTAGTGCGAACACATTAATATTTGCTTACATCAAAATGTGACGTCATCGCATACGTCACCATGGTGGATCGTTTTTCGCGCCAATTTATTCATTTAAAATTGGACAGTGTTTTTTTTTACGATTTTCAAAAATTTATTAAAAATTAATTAGTTAATATGTAAAAACAAAGCATTTAGAATCATTTTTTAATTTCAGTCAAGTACCCTATTAAAAGTTTCATTACGGATCACGACATTTTATCTAGCGCCGGTAAACAAAAGGACTTAAGTCCATTTTTGACTTCTTTTTTTTATTTTATAATAAGAACCAAGAGAGTCTGTCTCATATATTTCCAAAAGGGCAAAAGTCAAATCCACCCCTAACATCATTTTTTATGCACTTTTTATAAAAAAATTCTTTTCAGAAACTAAAAAAAAGAAGTTAATTTCTTAAAATTCTTAATAAAATAATAAATAAGTATATAGTCTAATTAAATTGGAAATGTATTTTTATGGCAACAACTACTGGCTAAAACGGGTTAAGTCCACAAATGGTTTTAACAAAGAAATTTATTGTTGTTTTTTATATGTTGAGTCCATAAAAATGTCCTAAAAAATTTTAATTTAAGGCTTAAAGTTAATTCTTTTTTTATGATTTACTGTGTTACATGTTAAGAAAGTAATTTATTTTAAAAAAATCTACAAAATGTCATGTGAACTTGAAGATAATTCAAATAAATTGATGTTGCATGCATTTAATTTTAGTTTTTACTCTCTACTATACAGTTGATATTTTGGACTTAAGTCCTTTGTCTGCCCGCGCTAGTTATTATCAATTGGATGGTGTTGTGTATGCTAAAAGATTGTATTAGCGGGGGTTATATAGCTTTTAGCTTATAGGTATTTCCCTAAACTACTCAAAAGCTAGCTAGTAAACCAAAGAGTTCATTTTTAATGGAAAGTGACAAAGAAAATTATTCTCATATTTTATAATAAGGATTTTCACAAAGTAAATCTCTCAAGTGTTAATTATTTAAAACTAAAGACTTTTTTGGAAAATATATGTATATTTCAAAAATGTGTAAAAGTATTTTCGACATAGAATAAAACAGGCACCAAAGAAAAAATTTCCAATAATATTACTGAGTAAGTTCTTTTAACTTACTAAACCTTATACATATTTCTAAGAGAACTTACTAAGTACTCAAAACAATTATATTTATAAAATGCATCATGCCAATTGCATGTGAATCTAAACTAGCTAAAAAGATAGCAATATATTATATTATACCGGCATTTCGGTGGGTGTTGTCGTACGTTCAGGTGGCTGTTCATCAATACTGCTTGATATTTCCGTATAGGTTTCGGTAGGCTCCATTTTTGGATCGGTGGCGGCATGCATTTCTGTTGCTAGTGCCTCATGCTGACCAATCAACACACATTTATGGCCATTTAAAATATACATTTCTAATTTATAATGAATATCATCACATGCGCACATGCACTATACTTACGCACTTATTAGCAGCACCCTTGTACCGAGATTAGTTGTGCCCGTGTGGCAATACTACCATTTAAAGACAACGTACATAATAAGTTAGATGTCATTTTTTATATTAGTAGTCCTCATAATTTTTGTTAAATTTGAGAATTTATTTTGAACAATTGTGTTAAACGTGTTATGCTGTTATTTCGAAGTTTTGACGTAGTTGCACCTACGGAATGAGCTCAACTTTTTTTCAGATATCACAAGGCGTTGCGTCTAGCTGTATTGCCAAAAAAAATCAGATTTCTCTTCAAGAGTTTTTTGTGGAAAAAATATAAGCAAACAAAATGAAATTTTAAGGGTTTATTCTATACCCTATAAGGTATACAAAAACTTTTTGTATGAAAAAAATGGCGATTCAAATACGTTATCTCGAAATTCCTTTCTTTAAACATAGCGAAACCAAAACTCGTGCACTTTTATAAAAATACTAGCCGTATACCCGATGGGATTTCCCATCGACAACATCTTTTTATTAGGTACTCACTTTCTGCTCGCTTTCAATGTTTTTCAAAAGCCTAAATCAATATCCGCGTTTCTAACTTCAAAAATGATGAACTTCCCATATGAACCTTCATTTTCTGTTTTAACGCCTTAGGGAATAAATTTCCAGAAACAACTGACTTTTATTTATAAAAAGAAGCCTAAACGCCAATTTTCATAACTCCTGTGCTTAATTTCGTCCTTCTAAACTCAACAGTTGAGGTTGTTCCTTGTCTGCCAGTCAAAGTTAAAGATTCATTAAATAAGATATTATTTATTTTAATAGCCATAGTAACATATTTTTATATACCACTAACTTCAAAAACAACGAATTTACATACAAATTTTCATCCCCTATTAAACCCACTTAAGGGACGAATTTTCAAAAATCTTTTCTTAGTGCTCACCTACGTTACATAGGGAACTACTATGCAAAATTTCATTCTTCTAAACCCAACGGTTTAGGCTGTGCGTTGTCTGTCAGTCAGTCAGTGTTAGAAATTTATTAAGTAGATAATAAAAAAAAACGAAAAATTTCTTCAAAATGCCGCCATTTTACAAAAAAAAAAAACACTATTTTTTAAAAATAATCTTGAGTACTTGCCCCCGAAATCTAATACATATAACGAAAAAAATTTTGCTTTTATTCCAGACACTGATCAAATTGATATTTCCGTTTCGCTATGCTTCAAAAATGTAGTTTTGAGAATATGTAAAAAATAAACTCTTAAAATCCCAATGTGCTTGCTTTTTACATTTCCACAAAAAAATTCCCAAAGTCTGATTTTTTTGATAAGTCAGCTAAATGTAACGTCTTAACCATAATTTTCCTCCTGCTTTAACGTCTGCTTACTATCTCCTTCCCTCTTTAACACCTGCTTACTATTAAAAAAACAATTTTGTATTTGTTTCGATTAGTAACGCAAAAATTACGCGTGCGCCTCTGGTAGTAAAATTAGAACTAGTATCAAGTAAAAATATACTTATACGTTCAATTGTCATAGAAATATGTATTATCCAAATTACGGATTACTATAGGTCAAATTAACTAAAATTAGCCTTTCGTCATTAACAAATGAAGCAAAATCAGACGTGCATTTAAGTTACCATAGTTACTCTAATATAAAAATAACAAAAAGGAAAGGAGACAGAAAACTAGGATCGTCTAATTTTGCTTCATTTGCTACATTTGTTTAATGACATCGGCAAAATTTGAATTAATCTGATCTATAAATTTTTATATTAGCAATTAAACGTATACGTATATTTTTACTTGATACTAATTCTAAGTTTACCACCAGCCAATTGGCAATAACGCACAATCTCAAAATATTAAATTGACGTTTATCATAAATGACATTAAATCTCATTTCAACTTAATAGAAAAACATGCCTTTGGTCCATGTAATTATTTGTTAACATTGAATTTTATTCTAAATTTGTCAAAATTTTTTCTCAGCGTAATACGTTTAATATGAGTTAACATTTTAACAAAGATTATGAACACATCTATTATTTCTACTTCGTATTTTTTATAATCGGTATTTCACGAATAAGAAAATCGAAGCTTACATTTTCATGAATGACGACAAAAGATGTATGCTTATGATGCACCATTCGACAGACAAAGAAACAAAATATAAAAAGTATTGTACGTTTGGAAAAATGACAGCGCCACACGGCGTATGTAAAATCTGTGGCGAGTCTCTCGACTAGGTCGTGATAAAATGTTACATAGGATGTCGTTGAAATCGTTTTGTCGAGTACTATCATATTATAGCATGTAGTGTACAATACATAGAGAGCTCCCATTTAACAATTAACTGAGGCCGTTGGAGAAGAAACTGTTAAATGAGAAAGTCATAGGTCATGGGCGTCAATGCTTTTGATTTATATATCTGCATAATTTACTATTATAAACTATTATTTAGATGACAAAACTTCAGTACATAAATTATTTTCAGTGTTTGTTTTTTTAACACAAGACAGCATCCTAACACACTCAAACATATTTGCTTTTAAACACGGAGGGGTACCATTATACACATCCTGTGTGATGACGTAATTGTTAAATGGGAGTGTGCAACATCGGAGTTTGGTATGTAATAACAATAATGTTAAAAAAAAAAAATTGAATAATCGTAATCAGAATTATGAAAATTGTGTGTTTGGACAAAACGTTGCGGTATTTGAGTGTTAAACTAATTTAAAAATATCGTAACCGCATATAAGAGAATGGAACAGATTAAGGATAAATCAAAAAAGCCAAAAATAGCCAATATTGAGGGTCAAAGGGTTTACCGATGCCGTAAAACGCTAAAGGGTTTTTATTTATTACGTAATAAAATAAAAAATATGAAATACCATAAAGTAGCGGGGTCATTACACGCCACTTCATCCAGGTTATGTCACCCATGACCTCAGATTTAGCTGAAAATTTTTTTATTTGTTTATTTAACCATCCTAATCATCTGTACAAAATTTAAGAAAATTATCTCTAATAGTTTTCAAGTTATGAATTTTTGAAATTTAGCAAAATAGGGTTAAAATGATGTTTCTGTGGTATCACTTTCGGTGACGTTATTATATTAAAAAATCCATAACTTCTGTAATATTTAACATAAAGCAATAATTTTTTCATGAAAATGTTCAGAAAAGTCAGGAGATTACAGGAAAAATAAATTTGGTTAATTATCACTTCATGTTTCTATGTAATGCTTTGTTAGACTTAAATTTTGAGACATTTTTTAATCGATAAACAAAAAATCTTTAAAAGTGATTATCGACCAAAGGCATAGCAGTAACCGTAGTAATTTTTTTTTTAAATTTACCCTAAAGATGTAAACTAAAATAATCTGGAAAAAAATAATGGTTTTTTACCCGCTAATATTTTTCAGACACGTCCGACGTCTGGAAGCTCAAAAAACGAGCTTTTTGGAATAATTTCCCAAAATTCAAAACTTTTGTTTACACCATTGGAAAGAGGAACAAAAATTACATAAAAGAGGTCTTTAAACTATTGTTCTATGACAACTAGTTTCCAAGAAAAACTAATTTTTATAAATGGAAATTCACTATGTTATGCAGGATGCTGCGACAGTGGTATATACGGCGACCATTTATAAAAGTTAGTTTTTCTTGGAAACTAGTTGACATAGAATAATAGTTTAAAGACCTTTTTATGTAATTTTTTCTCCTCTTTCCAATGGTGTAAACAAAAATTTTGAATCTTGGGAAATTATTCCAAAAAGCTCGTTTTTTGAGCTTCCAGACGTCGGACGTGTCTGAAAAATATTAGCGAGTAAAAAACCACTATTATTTTGTACAGATGATTAGGATGGTTAAATAAACAAATAAAAAAATTTTCAGCTAAATCTGAGGTCATGGGTGACATTTTATGTTTTTATTGGATGATTTGAAATGAAATGACCCAGCGCTCTTTATTTATGAATTTGGTAACACTACAGATAAATATAGGATCTGGTAAGAATATATTGGTAAGCGTATAAAATACTTGCTTAAACGCCAAATAAAATTTTGAATTATTTTTTATGTTGACGAAACAAAAAGATTCTAACTCATCTTCGGTATAAAGAATAGCCATAGTACTGCTACAGTACCACCAGGATACCCAGGGCCGCGCCAAGGGACATTTGCGCTGGGGTGCAAGACAAAAATTGCCGCCCCTAAAACGCCAAACTTATTTGTAATACATTTTTGATAATAAAATATATGCCTCCCGGCGGCTACCAGTTTACTTACTATAATACTTACTTTAATGAAATGCAAGATTGATAAATGTTTTATGTGTAGAATTCAACGACGGTTTTTATAAAATTAAAGCGTGCAAGAGCATGTTCGATCCCGATCCCGTTTAATCTCGCCGATTACCGCGCAAATGATTGTTGTCGCTGGTCAACAATCGGAATAATCGGATTACCGACGGGTCACAACAATCATAATAGACAAGTATTTAAGCAAAATGCGGGTAACATTTAAGTGTCATCAAAATTACCACATAAAAATAGTAATAATTTTATATTTTATTTGCCGCCCCCAAAGCCTGCCGCCGGGGTACTAGGCACCCCTAACACCCCCGCTTGGCGCGGCCCTGAGGATACCAGGTACCACAGAGTACATATGACCCTGAGTAATAAGTCGAGTCAAACAGCGAGCAGTGTGTACAAGTCAAGTTACCTGTTACACGCGTATCTTATGAAATTATGTACCGTGTATACCAAAAATACGAAGTAAATAAATGCAGTAGTTATTCCCAAATGGAAACACCCTTCTCTCACTCACTCTTTATGTATTTATATATAAGAGTGAGAGAGAGAAAGCGGTTTCTGTTTGGGAATAATTACTGTATGTATTAGCTTTGTTAGTATAGTTAACATAAAGTAATTTTACACATTTATATACAATTATTTTCTTTCAAATCTCGTTTAAATTCTGATGCATCCGTTGTCTACATAAATACAAAAATACATACATAATCTAGTATGTTAGTAAAACATTGAAATATTTTATTACATAATTCGAATTTTATTTACACACAAATAAACATATAAAGTGAATTTTTACCATCGATATCACTATCCGAATATAAAACGACTTCAAAGGTTTTGAATGTCTGACAAGAAAGAAACAGAAAGCTAAGAGATTGAAATTGTAAAGCTTAATTAACAGTGTAAATAGTTATTACTAATATAAAAAGCCATTTTCAAGCAAGCATTAAATAAAAATATTTAATAATTAAAATTAATCACTATTATTTCTGTATACAGACATTTTGTTTCTAAACTAATGAAAAAAATGAACAAAATGTCTGAAAAGAATTTTTTCCAATATTAAAGTTTATATTAGAAAAGTAATTTTTCACCAAATCAGTTACCTACATTTACTAAAAGTTGTCCTTTGAGCCACGTTAAATAGAAATGAAGATCGGTGCGTTCCATTAGCGTTTTCGACCAGCAAGCCAATTTTGCAATGATACGTGATGACATGTTGGTGATGAAGCCGTCACTACGGTTCAACAGATTTAAGAATGGCGCCCAAATTGATTCTTTTGTTTTCACGGCATATTCATGGAAGATTTCAACACGACTTGGATCCTCCTACAAAAATTAAATGTTTGTTGCTTTCTGTTTAATTAACCCTGGAACGACAAACCGGGGTAGATATCTACCCCAGGTAAACTTTAAACAATATTTTTAAATTAGTCTGTGACATTATCGACTGGACACCTATACCATAATTTAGTTCAAGGTTCTAACAGTAGGGAAGAGAAGAGAAGACGTGAAGCTAGTGTGGGGTTGATATCTACCCCGGTTTGTAGTTTGCGTCAGTGTTTTGTGTAGGTAAGTTATTTTTGCTTTTCTTGCTAAAATAATTTTGATTCACTTATAATAACCTTATTTTGCAATAAAATATTAGATATATAATTTTCGATGATGATTTTCATATTTTAATTACCCATACACTGGGAATATATTGCACGAAATGCAAGCGACCGACCTGCGAGAATCATAGAAATATATATTGCAGCGATTGTAGCGTCTTTAAATAAGTTAATTCTCTTTTTTTTACATTTTGCATGACATTTTGAAATATGTTTTTAAAAACCAATATTTCATGCATTTTTATTTGATTTTTCCACGTATCAAATTCCCAATATTTTTTAATTTTCAAAATCCAAAATAAATAGACTTTTTTGTCAAAACATCATGATGTCATTTTTTTCCTTGAAGTCCTTTGTATTCTGTTTAGAATGCCGTCTCAAATTTGAAAATCGGTTCATTAGAAAAATAGTTATCAATTTTTGTTTATTAAATGACAGTTTAACCGTTTTTGAACATTTTTAGCTATTTAAATCGGTTTTTCACCGACTAAACTTTGATTAAATTGAATTTGCTCTTCACCATTCTCTTCAGCATGAACAGACGAAAAAATTCATGTACTTATAAGTGAAATTACTGCTGCCAGAACGATTTTACGACCAAAAATCCCGTGGGGTAAATATACACCCCGGTTTGTAGTTTAACAGTAGAAAAAATTGGTTTGTCGTTCTAGGGTTAAATATTTATATATGGGGTGTCATATAATTTAACTCCGCCAGCAGTATACATCCAAATTGTTTGAAGTGCATATCTGCGATTTGCATGCATCTATAGTTAATATTATCTTTGGCAAATTTTTCTAAACACTAAATATTATGTCAAGTAACTATTCTACATAAAGAAATAGACAATGTGCCTACTTAAGTTGGAGTCGTATAGGAAATTTTTTTATTATTATCTTTACGAAACAAAAATTATTCTTCATAAAAAGCTCTGCATGGTCTAACATCTAAAATGAAATAATCAAAGATACCAAATTTTGGCAAATTTTTAATATATGCCAGAAACGGAATTTTCGAAATTTGTACGAAAAAAACGAACAAATATGAGTGGAAATTATTGTATTTGAAAAGTTAAACCTGGGAAACACTTTTTTTTTTTTTAAATCACTTGTTTGTCAGTATTTGCAATATATATTGATAATGAATGACACTGTATATCGCACATTTTTAAACATAGATAATGGTATTATTGGTATTATTTATTGATAGAGTGAAAAAAAACTTAATTGAGTGTAAAAATTCGAAAAAAAACCTATAACCTTAACCCAAATAATTTTTATATAAAAGTCGTAATATATTGTTTAAACTAAACTAACTTAACCTTAACTAACTTTACCACCTAGTTTTTATATCATCTACTATTTGATCGATCAAAGTAATATGTTTCCCAGGCTTAACTTTTTAGATGCAATAGTTTTCATCCATTTACGGTCGTCTTAAAATGTAATAGCTTAAATGCCAGCGTCTGGCACATATTGCAATTTAGCCCAAATTTTTTTAGTCCTTTACGAGGACTGTCAAAATATGTACATATATGAATTTTGCTTCAAAAGTAAAGTACCTTTATTTTTGGCAATATCAAAAACTTATAAAAAAAAAAAAATTGATTCGAATTGGAAACTACATTCAAATATATGTAATTATATTGAATTACCAAGAAAAACAAGGTTTTATTATTTTTTATAAATTTTTCTACACATTAATTCTATTTGAATACCGTCAAACGGGACTATTCGAAATAGGTGGGGCTATTTGAAACAAAACAAAAAAAAGATTTAAGCTCTTATATCTGTTTGATTTCTGAACGTATTCATAACGTTAATGCGTCTTTAATAGGGGATGTTCTTTAAGAGTTTAAATCTTTTTTAAAACTCTTCTTTAAGAGTTTAAAACTTTTTTTTTGTTTCAAATAGCCCCACCGATTTCAAATAGTCCCGGTTGACGGTATTCAAATAGAATTAATGTGTAGAAAAATTTATAAAAAATAATAAAACCTTGTAGAGATAAATTGGGTAGAGTTTGACCATATTTAAATGAAATGACTTTTCAAGTACGGCAATAATCAGCACTATTGTGCGCAACAGGCTATCTACTTATCTATGTAAATGCTAAAAGAAACCGTCACTGGTAAAACAGGTAATAAATTTAAATACAATTGGAGTGAACATAGGGTAGTATTTTTTGTAAGAAATAAAATAATTTAACTTTTTGAAAGTTTATGGTCACTAATAACACCCTCTCAAAAAGTCATCCCAAAAGTTGTTGGATAAGGTATACTTCTATTATTGCAAATTTCAGTACCGACCGTTTATCTCTTTTATTTATTAGAAAACATAATAAGAAACGGAAAGATTATCATATTTTTAATAAACAAAAGAGATGAATAGTCGGAAGAGAAGAGATATAAGACAAAAACTTTGTGACGGAACACTGTGTACGATGCTTTTGTTACAAAAATGTTCCGTGTGCCACGCAGAGAATCGCCCTTATTAAGAATTCAAAATATCTGTTTACCTGTATTGTATCATCGATCAATATCAGTAAATATTGAATTGTTTGTTCTTTAGCAACTGTTCCGATTAAATTAATGAAAGTCTTAACACACGGAATACGGTAACTATTTATAAATTTTTCCCGTTCTTCTTTATCTTTCATGCTATCGAATGCGGCAATAATGTCATAGTCTTCTTGTGTAATCATTCGTGATCTAAAAATATATACATATTTGGTTTGAAAAAAGTCTATTAAATTTTAGTATGGATTTATATACCATTACCAACTATAATTGAATGTTCAGTACCAGAAATGTTACATATCTCTTGTTACAATTTTAATAAACCTCGCATAGAAAAACACTGAGGAGAGAATCGACTACAGAGAATGTTGTGTATTACAAATATATTAATAAATTGAAGCAAAAAAAACTGACTAATATGATTACTTTAATGGCGCTCAAACCATTAATTTAATGTGAATTTAATGGTTTATCTAATATTTATAAACAAGTCTCCATGGTTACAAGTTGGGTTTACTAAAATGGAGTCATGCTTGAAAATTTAATGCATATGCGTATCTCTAGGAAACATATGTTAATATGTTCGATTTAGTACTCAGTGGAAAAAGAGATATGTTACCACAGACCAATGAACACAATTATAATATTATACTACTAGACAAATTGTAAAGCCAGTTTCTAGCATTGAGGAGAGAATCGACTAGAGAGAATGTTGTGTATTACAAATACATTAATTGAAGCAAAAAAATTGACTGATGTGCCCAAAAAAATTGACTGATAGGATTACTATAATGGCGGTCAAACCATTAATTTAATGGTTTATCTAATATTTATAAACAAGTTTCCGTGGTTACAATTTGGGCTTACTAAAATGGAGTCATGCTTCAAAATTTAATGCCTGTGGTATCTCTAGGAAACATATGTTAATATGTTCGACTGACTGCTCAGTGGTTTCTAGGCATTTTTCTTGAAGCAGGTAACAGGGTGAGACGGGTGAGATTTAAGGAATAAAATATAATGTCAATTTTTGAGCAAATGTGACTACAATTATTGCAGGACATTATTTGTATACGTACGTATTTTGAATACCACTTATAATATTTTGAATACCACTTATTTTCTTTCAAAATTTTACAGTTTCTTCTTAAAAAAATAAAATATTATTATCAATATTATATTTTTACAATAATTATTTGAAAACGTTACTATGGAAAACATCAATTAATATATTACAGAATACTATTAAAGTCGGAACTTGGTCGTAACTGGTTGCCTCAATTATACATTTATATAATTAGTCTATATAATAATATAATATATAATATGTTCATTGGTCTGTGTATGTTACATTGTTATTTCAGAAGGTTCGTGAAGTGCGGGATGGCACAACACTTATTTTAACGAAAATGTAAATACGTAAGGACTCCGAGAGACAAGTGTTCTCTTCGAAGTCCTAATAAATACTCATATTATTGTTTACTGCTCAAAAGACAAGTTGAATAAACTAAATCTACTTGCTTGTTAGTGGAACTGAACACTCAAACTTTTTTTAAAATTTATTGTATATGACCCAAAACAATTGAAGGGCCGGGGGGAAAAAGGGGCTAAGTCACATTTTTTTTGAAAAATGAGTTATTGATTGATTGTTGTAGTTCTTCAAGAGTATTATCACGTGTTATAACAATTTATGGGAAAAATGGGTCAAGTCACCTAAAAAACCGGTTCGAAACTAGAGGCAAAGAGGGAAAAAGGGGTCAAGTCGAGCGCGTAGAGGGAATAAGGAGTCAAGTCCACAACTTTTGTATACTGTTGCTGACTTGGCTTACAGCTGTTTCTCAAATAAACAACACAATGTTTATAACGTTTCTTTAAGTTTTATTGATCTCTCGAAAAAAATTGGTTAAAGTGACTTAACCCCTTTTTCCCCCTGGCCCTTCAATTGTAAATGAGCAAAAAAATTTTCTCATAAGTAACCTGATATAGAGCCGATTTGAATTTTAATTTCTGCAAAAATTAAGCATCATTCAGGACTTCTATACTCACTTACAATTGTTTTAGGTCATATTCTATACATTTAAAAAGAAAATCAAATATTGATGTTCAGTCCTACTAAGAACTAAGAAAGTAGGTAGCTAAACTTAAATTTGTACAACTGTTGAATTAAATCTGTAATCGTATTTTCAAAGAAACCAATAAATGGTAAAAGTTCTTACGTTAAATATGATTGCCAATTAATTCGATTGGATCTTATGTCGGCTGCCTGCTGCTGTAAAATGCTAGTGGCTGCAATCATGTCCATGCATTTGTCTACAAATGATATATTGAGTAAATTTTACAACAGTAAATTAGATTTTAATTTCTGTGTATTTGTTTTT
The DNA here is from genome assembly GCA_035578155.1 of Brachynemurus nebulosus. NCBI lineage: Eukaryota > Metazoa > Arthropoda > Insecta > Neuroptera > Myrmeleontidae > Brachynemurus > Brachynemurus nebulosus. Next base: position 14,602,271 of record JAPWDM010000014.1, on the reverse strand, counting down.
TGAATTTTGTTATTTAAATGCTGCATATTAAAGCATAATTAGTTTTGATAATTTGAACGGTAATTACCGATTTTCTCTTCAGAAATTAATCCACTGATCGGTGTTCCCTCCATTTTCGGTGTTTTTTGTACTACTTTTTACTAGAATAACAATTTAGTCTTTTAAAACTAAAAAAATATTTATTTATAAGTAAATTTTTGTAAATAGAATGTTACTCCCAAAAATGAATGTATATCAGCTGACTTCTTTATAGATTGATCTTGTGACTATAATGGAAATGTCAGCTTAATAATTCACATACGTCTAGTGGGTTTAGTGTCAAGTAAAACAGAAGGAAATGTCACTTTTGATTTTGATGTCCAAATGTTACTTTTGATTTCGATTAATTACAACTCAAAATACTTATAAACGGATATAATTTAGAATACAATTTTTTTTTAACAAGAACCCGAAATTTAAAAAGTTTAGAAAATTAATATTTTATTTATTTTTACATAATTTTATAAATATATTTAGGGATATTTGATATTATGGTGTTGTAGGTGTTGTAGATCCGTGCATGTTTCTACATTAATGTATGATATCTATCATATCTATGATCGTGTGTATGTTCGCCAGAAAAAAATATTATCTAATGTTACATAATGTAGCTTCTACTGTTATAAACCAGAGGGCTCAAAAACTTAGCATGTGTTATAGAGTCAATTAGAGTTCCTATAATGGACTATTATAAGATGGAAATCGTACTTATATGGGAAGAATTGATAAAATTGGTCAGGAAAATGGCAGTAATTAGGTTTTCTTTTTTTACCACTCGTGGTGTTAATATTCTTAAAATACTGATCTGAATATTGCGAATATAGTAAGATAAAACGGATAAAATAGAATGTAAATACAGTACTTATTCTCAAATGGAAACACGTCGGGACTGGGGAAGTGAGTGTTTCCATTTGAGAATCACTAATATCAGTTGATGAAATTTAATAATAAGGAAATACATAGAAATTACATATGTATGAAATAAACTCTTATATTTTAAATTATTAATTTATGCGGCGAATATCCAATGGTACTGACTCCGATTTTACATAGTGACGTCAGCGAATTATATAATATACAGGGTGAAACGTAACGACGGCCCCAAATTAAAACTGATGATAGGCCACAAAAAGTTGAACAAAAAATCTTAATGTAACAAAGCGGAAGGTGCGTGTGACCCTACTGCACTTGACTCTTCCTAACACTCACCTGCCCGCTTGTTTGTTGGCCCTAGTCGAGCGGTTGCCTAGGACTAACGAAAAGTGGTGGGTTAGGCATCGAGCCTAGTAGTCGATCTAGGGTCGCACCATATAGATGTACCCTAGGTTGTAAAGGAGGCATGGTGAACAGTGGGAATTTCTGAAAGTGAATAATAAACTCGCTTTCTATAAAAATTATTACTATATATTTACAATAACAAAAAAAAAACAGATTACATAAAAAATCGATGTACAAAATTCAAAAAAATAGAGAATCCATAAGTAACACTAACAACATTAAATAATCCTCTAACAGTCTAACACAAATTAAAACTCCTCAAATCCTTTACCAAAAAATAAACACTTAAATTAAAGACAAATACGAACGTAAAAACTATACATAGATGGGCGAAAGAAAATACGTAAACAAATCAAGATTAAAAATTAAAAACACAATCATCTAACATTACTTGAGCACTATACCTATAAATAATTAATCTCTTAAATATACACAAACAAAATATTAATCCTTCAAATAAAAATAATAAAAACAACTATACACTACTTACCCTTGGAACCCATCTGGATGCCTCTCTCTCGGTAATTGGGGCCAGTCGCCACTAGGACGACAGACCCCCTTTTCTTCTCTCTATTGTCGACCGCTACTATCTACTATTATTTACTGGTAACTATCCGATTCTACTTCTGAATGTCTTATTTAAACGTAATTCACCTGTTCGATTTGCTGAGCCAAACAATTTTGTGACATCGACATTGTACAAAACGTACACGTGTTGTTTAAGTGTATTGACATGTATATTAAATTCACAATGCACGTTTTGCAATATCGGCGGCTCTTCCATTAATATCATCTTTATAAGGTGCTTAGTTTTCGAAAAAAATAATTTCCAAAATTCGAGGCCACTGTTTTAGTGCCACTGTGTAATGTACACTAGTTTTTCTGTGTGTTTGATGATGTCTGAGAGCTGATGACGTGACGATGCTTTGATACATCTCTTCTATGTTTGGTATGTTTGGCGTAGGTTGACCTTCAAATTTATGTGATGTGTATTATGTATGTATGGTATGTATCATAACCAGTCATAACCGACGAAAACAGTGAAAGGTTATAATCAAATACGTATACACTGAGTGTATATATATTTGCATATTCGTGTCCATACATCATGTGTTTTGGTTGTATGTGTGCTGTGCTACGTCACTCACTGGCGACAAGTGGAATAGTTTGATAGACTTACTAGTTTGGTCCCTTGATTGAATGCATGTGTACCATGTGTACATAGAGCACTAGAGATAAAATACCTATCTTCTATACTACTGGAACCAGTGTAACCAGTTGAGATAGAAAATATGTTGTATACGTGCACTGTGGAAAAACCCACTTTATAAGTGATTTGAACATTGAAAAAGATTCCAGAAGTTCTATTCAAAAGCTAACAAAGATAATATAGAAGCTCGCGTTTCCATTTGAGAGTGTTCCATTTGAGAATAAGAACTGTACCGCTTTCGTATCCTATGAACACGAGTGCCATCTTTGATTTAGATACTTTTTTGAATACATTGAGTTTCGTCTCCTTGTCTAATCTCCATATTAGTAATTCTCAAATGGAAACAATCACCGCCCCAGTCCCGACGTGTTTCCATTTGAGAATAAGTACTGTATTTACATTCTGTTTTATCCGTTTTATGTTACTATATTCGCTATATTCACATCAGTATTCGTGGATTATTCACTCCACGAGTGGTAAAAAAAGAAAGCCTTATATGTACCATTTTCGTGACCAATTTTGTCAGTTCCTCCCATATAAGTATGATCTCCATCTTATAATACTCCCTTGTCCCTATAATAAATAAAGTCGTAACATGTCATCCATTTTCTATCCAAAACAGAGCGGGAAGCTTCAAAATTAACACTAAATCTTAATCTTAAACTTAATCACATGTTTGAGTAAATATTTTTGAGTAGATAATTATTGTTAATAAGTTATGAATTAATGAACAATAAAAATTTTTTGATTTAATTGTTCTTTCTAAGTTAAACTAAATGGTTTTTGTTAACATTTAATTTATTTCCAATGTATTTTACGCAAACTTTGAATAGAAAATGCCGGAACCAATCAGCGTTCAGCACACATGTCACCACTCTATTTATTATAGGCACTCTAGCATGTGTTAATTCTTTTAAACAAACCATATGAAAAATTTTTTTTGTCTCAAAATGCCGGATTTTTTACTGCTAGTACAAGTATAACAGATAAGGTTACAAAAAAAGAAAAATGGAGAGGAAAGAATGTTTTTGTGCCCGGGGGCCCGTAATTTTTCTCGCAGGCCTTGACTGTGAAGCTTTTTCAATGTCAGAGGGCTCACATTCAAAAAATTAACATGGATTAGATATTAAAACAACAATTTCTAACTTGGTGTTTGATTGTTTTTATTCCATAATCTTTGAATGTGGTTGTAATTTGGAAGTTAAGCATTTATACCGCGAAAAAGCATGAAAAAATATTTAGGTATCGTGCATTAATTTTTTGAGCCCTATGGTTTGTAACAGTGCAAGCTCTGTTAGCTAACGTTAGGCTAACAAAATTTTCTGGCGAACACAGCCATTATTATTATTACTGTATCAAGACGCCATCTAAATAATGATAGTATCATAGAACACTAGAAGCCAACTAACATAAAAAAAGTGAAATTCGCTTGGAGTCATTTGTAAGCCAGTCACAGCTTAAGGCATTAGTCCGTCAGTAGTCGTCGTCGAGTCAACATACCATTGTATTAACAATATACCCATTGTTACTTGTACACGTTGAACAGCTCTCTCTGGTAATACGTGTGTGTGGTTGTATTAGTGTATACACATACTACTACAAAAAACCAAACTAATACACTGCAAACAGTGTGTATGTACACAAACAGAGTACGTCACAAACTCATTACAAGTGGAACAGAGGCAAAGCCAATCTAGTTTGTCCCCTTGGATAGTATGGAATGTAGTGCTATCTATAGCAGAAAATATGCACTATCGATTTACATACACGAATAGTCCAACAAAATAAAGCTATGGACATGGTGTAATAATGGAGCTAATGGAGTAACAAAACGGATAAAACAGAATGTAAATACAGTACTTATTCTCAAATGGAAACACGTCGGGACTGGGGAAGTGAGTGTTTCCATTTGAGAATCACCAATGTCGGTTGACGATATTTAATAATAAGGAAATACATATAGAAATTACATATGTATGAAATAAACTCTTATAGTTTAAATTATAATACTTTATACGGCTGATATCCAATGGTACTGACTCCGACTTTACATAGTGACGTCAGCGAATTATATAATATACAATATACAGATGTGCCGTGACTATTTGGACCCGATTTCGTCGGGTGAGTGACGAAAGAGAGGAGGTAAAGCAACCATACATAACATAGAAAATAATGTCTTACAGAATTGCTTGTACACTTACACATAAAGTTAATGTATTTTCCAATTACGTTTATAAATATAACTTTAATTACAAAAGGAAAAGGTTAAAAACCAATTTTATTTAACTTATGGGTGTAGTATGTCTTGCGAAAAGTATTTTTCTAACCGAAATTAAGCCTTTTTAATTAATTTGCTTTATAATCTTATACAGCTATACAGAGCGTGTGTGGCTGTTACTATAGTTATAAAATTATAAACAGTTTAAATAGTGAATACAATAGTATGAATAACCCCCAACAGCGTACACCAAACATTGTATCTGTGATTACCAATCGGTGGGCCAGCTGTACATATTATCAATAACATATGTAATATCAATAATAAGCTGGAATACTGATTTTGAAGTTAAATCAAATTCTTATTTATTAATTTTTTATCAAATAATATTATTTTTATGAAATGTTCTTGTCTTTCTCATTTTCGTTTTTAGAATTTTTGAACAAAGATTATATTTAACATATTTATCATAAGTTTTTTCAGCTTTTGTTAAATATCTTCAAAAACAGGATAATAAATTGTTTTATTACCTAACCACTTTATACAATTTATTTCTGGGCTTTTTTGAAAAATTTTATTACATAGTTTATTGATAACATCATGATAACTGTTGGCAAGTGTGTGTCCAACGTATGAAGATTATGAAGAAGAAACAGAAATTTTTTTTGACTTTTCTAACTTGAAGATATTTTTCTGGTTTTTGTTTATTTTGTAAATATGATTTTGATGTGCTAATATTTATTTTAATTCGTTTTCAAACCAAACTTTTTTTAATATTTAATGGATATTAACGTTACTTTATGAAATTGAGTTTATAAAATAATACTTAATATTTTACTATACTGTGTTTTATTAAAGTAAGAATATAAGGAACAGTAAATTAACAAATAAGAATAATCTATTTTTTTTTTTCAAATTTCTATTCACAGCTGTTTGGTGGTTACTGGAATCTAACTGTGGCAACTATATAAATATAAAAAAGACAAACTGCAAAAAAAGGATAGATCAAAGTATAGAGATAAGGTATCGGGTCCTTTTAGTCACGGCAGATCTGTAAATGATGCGACGCAAAATAAAAATTGATAGTTTATTTTAAAAACGATCGAAAAACTCCCTTTATAACTGAGTTGAATACATTGAGTTTCGTCTCCTTGTCTAATCTCCATAGGTGTAATGATACAAATTAGTTTCCCAAATTTGTAGACGATTTTCCTCATTTTAAAATTAATGCTTATAAGATACAAACATGTTACATAAATTACGTTTATTAATTTTGAGTCAATTTACAATAACATAAATTCACTTTACCTATAATACTAAAAGAATTTATCTGTTTTCAAGTTTTGGGTAAAAATTGAATAAAAACACTTCTGCCATTTTTAAAATTATTTTATTGAAATATTTCTTAATCACAATAGAATATAAATCAAGTACAGCATTTTTTTAGATATTTATTTTTTAAGCTTTAATTTTACAAAAATGTTTGAAATCATTTCTGTTTTATCTAAATTCGTTTTGTTGGTCGCATATTTAAGCACGAAAAGAATTTTGATTATTGATAATTACACTAAAATTTGGCTAATATTACAGGAATTAATTCCGACATCTTTTATAAACATAGACAGATCAAGAATAAAGAGAAAATCTAAAGGATTTGATTCACATTTTAATTTATATACTTAATTTCAAATCCATTGATTAGGCCCATTTCTATATGAAATTACATAATATTCGTTTAGTAGGTTACCATTAAACAACAACATCAAAATTCTCAATATTTATTATTTATTTATTCTATTTTTTTTTAATTTCAATAATAAATTTCGTTGAAAATTTACTAATATTTTCTTTTATTAACCAAATTCAAATTAATACTAGACCCAATGAAAATAATTTTTCTGATATTTTTCTATCATGACTTACTGTAATAGAATTCTTTTAATCCTGATATATGACGTCACATTGTGTACATATATCTGTTGTTGCGCATGGTAGCAAAGCAACGTCATGCACAGGCGATTTTTAAATCTTTAAGTTTTATAACTATCTCACTGCATTCCAAACGAAATTAACAAATAAAACGAATTTAGAACTAAAAATATAAAAAACAGGAAGAAGAAATAATCTCAATCAATGAATTCACTTATAACGTGAATAAAAAAAAGTCGATTTAAATGAAAAGTCTTTTAATTGAAATGAAAAATAGTTAAATAATACAAAATAAATATAATTTTCGTTGCGATTCAACCCTAGTTTACATACAAAAATAAAAAAAAAAAAGATTTTGACAGCATCAAAATACAAAATACATCTTTTGTATACTGTTTAAAAATTTTGGTTATGAGCACCAAACAAAAATTACAATTTTATTTTAGAGTTACAAACATTTTCGCTGTTACGCTGCAAATTTGGCTTAAATAAATGTGTTTTAGAGTAATGTATATTGTGTTGCAGCGAGGCTATTTTTTTTCTTTTGTGCCAAAACTTAAATTTACACGCCAATTTACGGTTAAAAGCTTCGTGGTTTACATGGCAGCGAATATGTTAATAACTTAAATTTCACAAGTGGTTAAAAATTGTTTATAAAAAATAATTATCGCATTTTGTTGTAACAATAAAACCAGATAGAACAGAAAATTTTGAACAAAATATTTTTTTTATTAATGTGATATAAGTATTGATATAATGTTTCTAAAATGTTGACAACATTTTTAGAGTCACGTTTAATAAAATTAAATTTATATGTTTAACTACTGCTGCCTTTTGAGAGTAATGTACGTACTCAGTCTAACACATCACATCGTAGTCGCTCTCTCTCTTACAAAAAATGCACCACTGGTTGGTGAGATCAAAACCGTATTTAATAAATACAAAACTATTCAATTTTACTTTTTTTAAACGATTTTTTAAGTCTGAGATCTCAATATTAAAATATAAATAAAATTTTTTTGACGCTTGTGCAAAATTTATTTTAAAATTTTGACATTATCACATTAATAAATATCAAATGGTTATAATTTATCGATTTAAGTCTTCAATTTGTATTTTACGAATATTTGAAAAAAATTTAAACGATTAAAAAATAAACTGATTTGTTGACTAATATATTCTTTCAAGTCTTTTCACATTTATTATTAGTTATTACGTATCTTTAAAGCTACATCAATACGTATGTATTAATTCTTGCACGTGCTTTTATTTTAACTGGTGAAAAGAATTAAAAGTTGTTTGTGGATCGTATAAAATAGTTCAATACTTTCTATTTCAATCTGATGTTTAAAAAAATATAAAAATGAATTTTTAATTACAACTATAAATTTTATAAATAATGTACAATGATCACTGTCAAGACATATTACAAGGCGGGCGCACTCACACACATCATAACACTAGAAAAATCGCAACTTTTGGTCCATACGTTCGTGGATGTGACTAGAATGAAAAGTGGCGTCATGACGTCGCCTGTAATTTTTCTAATCGGGCACAAAGTTCTTGAGCGAGGGCTTTTGTTGCTTTGTTGGTGGCGGGTGTTGGACTGCTCACTGATGTGTTACTTTGTGCACGCGGTCTTAATCCACATTCACCTTCCCATCGTGCTTTCCCGCAGGCATGAGACTGTAAAATAAACAAAAACAAATATAATAACAAAATATTCAAAAATTTATTGAAAATGAAATGGGATTCTAGCATATTAACACTTATAGTCCACGTTTTCAGGATCTGAAAATAGCCAGATCAACCGTAGAAGCCGTGCGCAAACAAGTATTGACTTACAACAAACGAACTCGTGTGTTGGTTTTTGCAAACATTTAAAGAAGAATAACGTAAACATAACACTTACAAATATAATTTTATATTATGATTGTATTAAAATGCGTACATTTCAATACAATCACAAAAATCAGTGTGTCTGTTATTGATATTGTTTTTATTAAAAAAAAGTGTATGTTTACACATATTAAATTATTTCGTGAATGTATTTATATAATTTTTTTTAATTTTTTAAAAATATTGGCGGCTCCTGAGGAAGTTTACTGTGAAAGTGCACGGACTGTACAGTGTTAAATTTGGGTGCTTTGGGAATCTGGAAAGATATTTACCGTAGTAAGATCTCGTTTCCAGATTTGGTTGCAAGCACCATCGCAAAGGGGGCACGGTCGTTCCAATGGGTATCCACCACATTCAGAGCAATCCAAACTGACATGGCTGTCAGCCCATGAAACGCCACATGTAAAGCAACTGTTCAGTTGAAGACGTAATTCTTCAATGGTCAATACATGTTCAGCGGGTGCCAAGGTGCCAGCGTTGACAGCGTTACGTAGGTCGTCAAGACTGCTACCAACACTATGGCTGCCACGTAAACTACTGTAATCAATTGAAAAATAAAAAAAATTAATAATTTTCATTTCGCTGTGTGAAATAAATGTTTTAGAGACGACGTCCCATTAAATGTATGTAATATTCTTTTTGTGTAACTTAATGGAATGTCGTTTGAATAATTCAACTGCTATGTATGTATGTATGTAAAAGCTGGAATTTTGTTACGGAATGCGGGAGGGGAAACGTAGGAATGCAGTAGATACAAAGTGTCCTTGTACAGTGTGGAATGTTTTTCAATGGAGGACACTGCACTCACATCAGAGGCATACCAGTTGTACATGTAAGTAGTGTAGTATTATAATATGTAATACTCTTTACAGTTATAAATTAGTGTATGCTACATGTAAAATATCCAAGTTACAAATATTTATTCTACAATAAATTCAGACTAAATAATTGTATGTATTTAAATTCATAATCCGAATGAATAATACGAATTAATCCATTTTTTATATTTCAAATTCAGGTAATAATCTCTGAATTTATAAATGTTATACAGCCTTGGCCAAAAGTATTGAGCACCCCCATAAAACACGTGTAACTCTAAAATAAATTTAACTCTTTGCACTCAAGCAAAAAAAAAGTGAGTTGTAAATAGGGTGGTAAGACATGTAGCGCATGACAACGACCGATGTTCTTTTTTTGACGGATTCTTTTAACGTTCTAACCTTGTTTCCCCAAAGTTGAATACTAAATGCGCTAAATACGTCCTCAATGCTGTTTTTATTAGTTTTTAATTTTAAAAAGATAATTCAACGTGATTTTGTATTATTTTATTTACAATTTTTCTAATAAATGAATGTGTTTGCAGTTATTAAATAAAATATTCATGTAATGTGAAGTATGAGCAGTCATTACAGTTCAACATTCAGTGTGTCATGTGGTACATGTCTTATGATCCAATAGACAAAACATCTTTAAATATGGTAGAGTTAATGGACAAACCATCTTGTCATGCTGTACATGTCTTATAAGCGCAAAGGGTTAAAAATGACCTTTCTGTTTAATAACAGAATGAAAGGCAATACTAAGAGTTAATTTTAAACAATTGATAAAGGATTTTAAGGTACCATAAAACACCTGGCCCATAAAATGTGAAATTTGAAGTTTTTTGAAAAATAATGTAACTTATTTGTTAGCCTGTTATTAACTTTCAGGATAACAAGAAGCTCTTGAGTGTTGTTTATTCGTATAGCAGAGACAGTTTGTAATACGCAATGCCGAAACAACCAGAACTTAACACAAAAACACGAATAGAAATCCAGATTTTATATGAAGAAAGGAAGACTCAAATAGAGATTGCTAAATTAATAAAAGTTTGACGATGTGCAGTGCAATTTACAATTAAAAGGTTCGTGGAGACTGGCTCTCACACAAACAAAATGAGAACGGGCAGAAAACGCGTTACTACTGACCGCCAGATTAGAAAACTTATCCGTGACTCACTTAAGGACCGCAAAAAAACTTCTTCTGAGCTCACTGCAGCTTTATCGGGAGACATTGGGAAATCAATTAGTTCTCGAATTGTAAGAAGAAGACCCACAGAAGCAGGTTTAAAAAGCCGCAAAGCTAGGAAGAAGCCTTGGCTCTTCGACAACAACAAGAAAAATCGTTTAGAATGGGTTTTAAGACACCAGCTGTCGGACCATACCACACTGGACCTATCTTCTTCAGAAGAATGCTGGTGTCTTAAAGCCCATTCTAAACGATTTAATGAAACGAAAAAGAACGAAAAATAATTTTCAAAATTTTGAAAATAATTTATAACTTTTAAACCGGTTTGATCAGTTAAAATAAAGAGGCCACTAAAACAAATTCGCGGCAATATTTTCGAAGCTAGAGCGATTGGAATAGCCTTTTTATGCATTTGTTTTGTATGATTTCTATTTGGTATTCATACAAAAGATTTTATTTTACATACGTGTGAGATATCATTTGACGTCATAAATGGAATATGAACGGATGAAAAGGTTAATCAATAGGACAAATTAAAAACAATTACATGATATATGGACATAAGTACCATTATGTCCAAGTTTATGCTTGTACACATAATTTTGATACTTATTATATGTAATTTAAGTGTCATTTGTCATTTTAATTATTGAATATTGTTCACATGTACATTCAAATACGATATTATTTCTGCATATCGCTACTTCTCTCTGTGAACCTCGTATCTGAAAACTCCTAATTTTTGGACACACAAAAAAGCGTATTTAAATCTGTGTTTTCATCACTGTGAACTTAAGATTTATGCTAATTACACCCTTTGATGTTGGCTACCTATATACATATATATAAATATATATAGATAAGTATATAAATATAGTATTTAATCTTTTTTTTGTGTGTCCTAAAACATGTTGTTTTTGATATATACAATGTTCACAGAGAGAAGTAGCCATATATTTATTTATTTTATTCTTCTGACACAATTTTAAATTTGATAATTTTTCCCAATGTTACAATATCGTCAATCTTCAGATATATTTCAACATTATAGATGTCCTCATCGGTAAATGGCGAAATAAATGTTTGGACAACTGTGCTTTAAACATTAAATTTAAGATTGATTGGGTTTTTGGTTGAAAAATTAAACAGTTTTTGAAAATTTTACCCAAAGGAAACAAAAATATTTTCACTTTAATGTATTTTAGTAATTTTGTGTAGAAACTTCCTAGAAAAATTGCAAGTCTTTAAAATTTTATATCAATTTATGTTATGTAATAACGTTTGTCTAAGTTTAAACCTGTTTTTTTCGAAACTTTTCAAAAGTTATAAACAAGAGGATAAGTGATGGCAGCCAGGCCCTATGAAAGAGGGGCAGCCGGGGCTATAGTCCCGGGGCTTGAGTCTAAAAATAAAGCTCAATCATGAAATAAAACTAGTTTTTTTTTTTTTTTTTGAAAGTTCACACCAAACTGATAACTTTACCTTATTATAAAATAAACTATTTCTTTAATTTCTATCTTAAGAATGTGTTCTATATGTGAAAGACATTTAAATCAATAAATCGATAAATTAATTTTATATTAAGATAATTTTTTCTTTTTAAATAAGTCACCAATTTATTGATAATAAGTAAACATATTTTTCAAATATGATAATTATGTAGTTTATAATAAAAAGAATATCATAGAAGCAGATAGCAACACAAAGCAATTGTTACTATGAACTAAAAACAAACGATTAAATGTTTCTGACATGTAATACATATAAACACTTGATTTTATACGAGATTAATCCAGAATAATTTTCATTTTTTTTTTCATAAAGATTAAAGATAAAATTTATTGTTACCATCGACCACCCTCTTTTATTAATTATCGTAATATACAGAAGGGTTTGAAAAATATAATTATTCAAAAAGATTATAAAAAATAATTTTTTATACATGTATGTAATAATTTTTTTTATTGAGGTGTATATCGAACATAAAATCATATCAAGTACAAATAATTTTATTATTTTGGTGATAACCTTTTGAAATAAAATGATTATTTTAATTAGCATTTAATAAATAATTTTTTACAATACGGTAGTTGGGTAAAATTAAAAAAAAAATCAAAAAATCTTTTTTTATTATTAAAGTCGTTTCTTTAAGTTTTTGATAAATCTTGAAAAATTCATCAAAAACAAACGGGTTAATTTTAAATGAAAAAATTGGCGCGAAATGTGACTCAATGACGTCACAATTTGAAGATAAACAAACGTCAATGTTAGTTTTTATAACCTCTGTGTATTCAAGCTAACAGAAATATTTAAAAATAAAATATATTTTTGCTTTATCTACGAAAATTACCAAAATCGACATATTTTTAACGAATTGTGACTTTAATCGTTGAAAATCAACTATTAAAATAAAATTTCTGAATAATTAACAAATGTTAGGGCGTTTCATTACCAAAATTAAAAATATTTTAATGATTTAACACAAATTTCAAACACAGTCAAATATTCTATTACAACGATAAAAAATTCAATACCCGTCCCAATTTTATAGGTACTTTCATTTTAATGTGTGCATGATTTTATACTATTCTGAATGTTAATGTTTTAAAGTGCTCGCCAAGGTTAAAAATGTTCTTTTTAATTATTCAAAAATATTTCTTTTTTAAATCAATCAGGAACTTGAAAAAATTATTTTCATTTCTTTGTTCAATAAAAATAGGTACTTATATTATGTATTATGATTTAGCAGTGAAAATTAGTTATTTTGGCACAAAATACATTTTCACAAATTGGTGTTCACCTGTACACGGCGACGCGACACCACGTGCTATCCAAGGAAAGTATTAAAATTTGAATATACAGTCGAACCTGGATAAGCGAGAGTTGAAGGGACCGCGATCTATTTTTCTCTTATAGAGGTTTCTCACTAACCCGAGTTTCTAGCTTACAGAGATACGGAAGAGGTTTATCTCACTTATAGAGATCTAGAAAAAATACAACCAATATGTATTGAGAAACATGCATGAATTGTATAAATACTACTTATTAGAATAATATAGAAAATGAGTTCCTCGAATTATAAGAAACCAAGAACATAAGCACATTCAAGCATTCTAATAAAATATGTATAAGTTCTTTGAAATTTAAGAATGAGTCATAAATAGCAAATGTTAAATACGTTTAACTGTCGCTTATAAAGGTACAGGTAATTAGCAGTCTCAGTTATAGAGGTCCATGAGCGAAAAACGAGTCTCACTTATACAGGTTTTTCTTTCTCACTCATAGAGGTTTTAGAGTGGTAACGTTACGGGACCTGGCAATTACTCTCACTTACAGAGTTTTCTCGCTTACCCAGTTCTCCCTTATGCAGGTTTGACTGTACTAATTTATGATGCCATAATCTGTATATTTATTTATGCATATTACCTATGTTGTGAAATTTTTTCTATCGAAAAATATGTAAATTTTGTTGTATGTTTTTCCGGGTCAAATTTCTGGTTTTAATTATTTTTGTTTTACGAATGTTGTTTACAATTAAAAGATTTTCTAATTATTATTTTACGTATCAACACTAGTGTTATATAATGCTATACTAAATACAGGTATTTCCACTATCTGACTTTGAGGATATACATGTCATTTGGTTTTAGTTAATTGGATAACACGCGCCAATTGTAATAATGAAATAAATTCAAAGAATAGAATTAATTATTACAAATTTTCCTTACTTTTTTTTTTGTTATGAATCCGAAATTCGGATAAAGAGAAGCGGTACACAGCTTCCTTGTCCCGTAACGGACTTTTATCTAAATTTAAAGTGATTTTCTGCTTAAACTGCTTCTTATCATGTTATTAAGGTCATATTTGAAGCATGAATTAGTTCAGAACTGAAATAACACTTTAAAACAAGAATAGAGTGAACTGTTTCTTAACTTTTTCTAATCGGCACATAACTATCGAAATTACGAAAAGACTGACTACTGCTTGACTTGACTGACTACTGCTTAAATACTCTTAAAAAATTTAAATAAAATTCGTCAAGTGCGTGTTTGACACGCACTAAGTAATGTCCCTCACTCAGTGGTCATAACTAAAACTTCTTAAAATATAACAGTCCGGACACATACGTACACATATACGTAATACATACACACACCTAACACACAAATGCATACAAATTAATGTAGCAAAACAGATGGTAGATTAATATACCATAATTTGTTAATTTAATAGATTTAATGCCATCTAGCACAACAATTAGTAACTTGACGTGATGCTATACTATATATTAAATATACAAAGTCACTACTTGCTACTGGATGGCGTCTTAATCGTTTTCTTACCAAACCATAGAGTTCACAGATACATAAAATATATACAATACACAAGCAATACCCCCTTCTTGCGTTTATTCAATATATGAATGTAAAACTCTATAATTATTTACCACCTCTCTCAAATTTTCGATCACTCAAGGATTTTAATATGTCCCGAACTAACACGAAGTTAGTTCGGGACATAAAACCCAACAGACATTATCTGACGTTCTAAACTGTCAAATAATTGAAAAAAATTGAAATTTGTTTGTTTGTTTTTTTTTTTTTGTTTTTTTTTTTTTTTTTTTTTGTTTTTATATAGCTGAAGTTTCTATAGTAATAGGAGAAATAAGGAGTTCATTTCATGTACCCAGCGTTAACATTCTTGCGCACGCCCAATAATTAACATTACTTTGATTCTATTGAAATTTATAGATATAATGATCTAGGAATCAAACCACATAATTTCAAAAAAATTTATTCGGCCACATAAATGGATCAACAGACAGACGCGAAACGGAAATTCTTCAGGAAGGTCTAAAACGTAAAATACAGCGTGAAAATTTTAATTTTTAAGGGAAAAATTTCATATTTCAAAAGTGATAACTGAATATTCTGAATTATTACAATAATATCTCTGTAATTGCTTCGACTGGGAGGGGAGAGGTCTGTAAGCGAGTTAAAAATTAATATGCTTTCCTCTTTTATAATACGCGGAGTATGAAAGGATAGAATAAAATGAGCTTAGTTATTGTATACATAATTAGTAATACCTACTGATAATAACAAAAAATATGTAACACATATTTACTGAATGAAATTAGAAGAAAAGAGAAACACATAAACAATATTAATACGTAATTAATTTTTAAACAATTCTTATATAAGTGTGTCAGCACATCTTTACACGCAATAATTAAACAATTATATTTAATTTTATTGCAATTAATACAATAATTTAGTTATAAATATAATTTTTTGTTTTTGTTTTTAACAACAATAACAAATAAATAATTACATGCCACGGTATTATACGTACGCCATCTTTGTATCATTAACTAAAAGGTGCGTTGTAAAAGTTGGCAGGCACATAGTCTGGTGCCAGTGTACATTTTTTAATGTCTTTATATCCAAATGCACGACAATTATTAATAAAAAGACAATTTATTATTTTTTTCAATTTAGTATGGTAGTTAATATTCATACGCATAAAAAATTAATTTCATATGACGTCAGACATGCATCATATCCTGTAACTGGATGTTTTGATGTCATTCAAATTCTATCTTCCTTCAAATAAAAATATCAATTCCGAGTTTTTATACATATTAACCCATTTGTTATCATTGACCTCAGTCGGTTCAGTATAAAAATGGTGATTGTGACAAAAATTTTGACAAGTATTCCCTTATAATATATAATTTTATTACACACATCTTTTTAGAATTTTGTAGTTTTAACAACGGAATCCGTATGAATTCGTCATTCCCATTTCTGTCATCGTATTGGGTGGTCTACCGGCACTTGATCACTATTTAATAGTCAGTGTGGAATCTTATGCAATCTAAGAGTCAGTGCTTTTTTACATCAATGGAGTATACCTTTACCCAGCATAGTGGACATTATTTTAAACAAGCGTTTACTTTAATTAAAATGTTTAATCTTACATCTTGAAATAAGCGCAATTTAGTAATTTTAAATAATATTAAGAAGTTTTTAATTTTTCTCAGTTAAAAATCATATTAACATACCCTTAAATTTGATGTACAATATATTGTAGGTACATCAGTAATGAAGAGGTTAAAAACTTATTAATTTTTTTTAAGCTCGTATAAAAAGTAAAAGATTTAGATAATGATATTAATAATAAATTAAAGGCTAAATTTAATATCAAATAAAAGCAAAAAAAGTATTTTATCTTGAGAATTGTGAAAACTTCTAGCTATTAAACTACGAAATCGTGGCTTAATACGCGTGTCTAACACTTATTTGTCTTTTTCTTTTGCGTTTCCTAAACTTTTTTCCGTATTCGTTGGTACAATACCAACAATTATAAAATGTCTCTTTACTTTTTGCTATATAACTGATATATTCAGTTATATATCTTTCTTTTTAAGTTAAAGAAAACACGATTTTGTTTCATTCGCGTAATGTGGTTTGTATGGATCATTCATGATATTTACAGTATGAATACGGTACTTGACTGTATTTAAAATTTGTATCAAATGTTAAATAATTCTATGCATCATCATTATATATGTCCAATTTTAATGATGACACATAAAATAATTTGATAACTATTTAGAAATTCTATTTTGAAAATCCCCACTTTTCAACAAATATTCAAATTAGTGAAAACGCGCCATTTCTTGAATATGACGTAACATTTTGTAGCTAGATATGTCGATTTTGATAATTTTCATCGGTGAGGTGAGATTGTGTTTTCTTTTGAATATTTCTAGTAGCTTATACATATACTTATAATATAGTAATAATAATTGGCCAGAATTCTAATAAATACTTGTTGTTACTTTGGCATATTATGAATATAATCAAAGTTTTGAGGTTATAAATATTGACATTGACATTTAGTTGTTTCAAACTGTGACGTCACTATAGTGAGGTGTTTTTCCCGCCTTTTTCTCATTGAAAATTGTAGGCTTATTTTTTTTTTTTGATGATTTTTTACAGAATCTGTCGAAAATAAAAAAAATCACTTAACTGGTATGGAAACACAACGCTTTTAGAATATTTTTTTAACTTCAGTCAAGTACCCTATTGTTTGGTAATTATATAATGCAGACGATATCAAGTAAGTAAATTAAATGCAATCAGTTTACTTCTGTATCTGTTATTACTGGTAATGAATGTGAATGAAGTGCTAATGTGTGGATTTCCTAAGTAAATGCATTTACTCATCACATTATGTTCACGTGGTTCATTATGTATAAATCTGAATACATAATTACCTGATAAAGAATTTCTCTAGTTCAATAATACTATAATTACATTTTAAAATTTTTGTTACAATATAAAAATTTAAATCATATTTTTAAAAGTCATGTAGCCACGTAGGTACATCTTAACTAATATTATAAATGCAAAAGTTTATTTTTTTTTGCTTCCACGCTTCAAGAAAACCTAACCCATGGATTTAACTTTGAACAAAGATAGTTACGAAAAGCGTCCTATCCCAGTCGCGGTTAAATGCTAGTAATTATGTATTGTTTATTATGTATACAGTTGAACTTCTTTTTATGCGGTGGATAGGGACCGCATAAAAAAAGTTTCATCGAAAATACATAACTCAAAACGTTCAAAACCTCACGATTTCCTTAAAAATGGCTTTTCTAAACAAGATAAAGCATTAACTACTACGTGGGGACATTTTATTTTATTTTTATAATATTATGAAAATTGTGAAAAATACATCTCTAAAAAAATTAAATGATGCAATAACTTATGTTCTTATGTAAGTATTGATTAAATGCTTAAAAATCATTTTTATTGTTATTAAAAAGTATTTTTATTGAAGAAAGAACCGGAAATAAGTTGGCACCAAAAGTTGGAAAATCTTTTTGTTGTGCTCCTTTGGAATCAGTAATTGCTCCACCTGAAACTTAATTATTTAATTAGATATTTATCATACAAACAAAAAAACTTTTTTGTTTCACTAATTCTGTTATCAAAATCTTGTCAAATAATGCATATTTATATAATTACTTTATATCAAAAAATTGCTCCCAATTTACTCCATCTAATTTAAAAGTTAAATATTACTTTTTCTGAATAATAATTAAAATATATTAAAATAAAGAATATTTTGAATTAGGTTATATATTATTAAAACGTATAGGCAATCCAACATACTCTTTACATAGAAGTCGTTTGCATGTATTTTAGGATAACTGAATTTTGACAAGTTAAATAACATTACCAAAAAAAAAAAATTTAATAATTATTCAAAAAAATTAATGTTTATCTTTTAAATTAAATAGAGCAAATTGGCAGCAATTTATTGACGTAAAGAAACTATATAAAAAAGTATTATTTTGAGAGATTTTGATAAATAACGGAAAAAAATTTTTTTTCTTTATAAATAACTAATTAAATAATTAAGTTTCAGGTGGAGCAATTACTGATTTCAAAGGAGCAATTTGGGAGCAATTTAACCATATAAAAAACAAAAAAATTTTTCCACTTTCGGCGCTAACTTCTTTCCGGTAAAGAAAGATATTATAGTAATTGTTTAAGTTTCTTACTGTCTACTGATTTTGGTTCACATTATGCATTTTAATGGCCATTTTTTAAAAACCGCATAAAATCGTCGCACAAAAAAGGACCGCATAAAAAAAGGTTCAGCTGTATTATGTGAAAACAATAAAAAAAAAATTATTTAATTCTGGGTTTAAGATTTTCTGTGTTGTTGAATTGTTATTGAATTTAAATGAGTTATTGGTGGTCAAGAATAGGAAAAATTAAATTTTCATTATGTACATTGATTTTTCCTACAATGCAGTTACGTCAAATTAATAGTAATAAAATTATTGAAAAAAAAAAAAAAACAAAAAAACATTTCTTAAAATTATTATGTCATTCTGAATCATTCATTCATAAACGTTAATTATAACATATAAGGATAATTGTGGGATATGAAATTAAATTTTTATATTACTCGCATATATTAGTTTTATACATTATGTTTTCATCATTCACAAAATTTTTTTATTTTCGGTAAAAATTTTTTGTTTAAAACGCTGTGAAAAATTGAAATTTCATTTTTTTTAAAACCCGTCGTTCAAGTACAAGCCATAAGTATCTACCAATAGAAAAAATTTTGTTTTTTGATTTCATACAAGGATTTCACGAGTTGCTCTGCCTACGGCCACCAATGGCCTAATTTTCATTATTTTCTCATGAAAATTTTTTTACAGTAACTATTTTAAAATAATATGCTGAAAGTTGAAATAAATCATATTTTCTTTTATTGTAAAAAAGAAAAAAACGAAAACTGTTTTTTTTTTTTTTTTTTTTGCTTAAGATATCATTGCAGTGTGATTGGCCGAAAAATAGTTAATTTTCGCAATTTTTTTTTCGGATGGAGAAGATGGGGGAATGGGGATGAATTTTTTTTTACAATTAATATCACTATTTAACAATACAAAAATATTTTCTTTATTTATTTTTTATAATACTTTTTTGGAAATCGGCCTTTAAAAAAGGGCGGAAATCGGTACACACGATTGTGGCCGGAGTTTTCATCCGGAAAAAAAAATCAAATAAATTATCAATCTGTAGATAAGCCGCTATGTACCTATGAGAGCTTTTTTTTTCTTGATATTTAAAAAAATGGCGGCGGTTTGAATAAAAAGTACAAAATTTTTGATAATTTTTCGTGTGGAAAAATAGAAAGATTTCAAAAAAAAGGCTCCCATACGTACATAGCGGCTTACCTACAGATTGATAATCTATTTGATTTTTTTATTTTTCGGATGAAAACTGCGGCCACAATCGTGTGTACCGATTTTCGCCCTTTTTTAAAGACACTTTTTTTTTGAAAATTATAATAATTATAACAACTAAATAAAAATGAATAAAAATATTTTTGTATTATTAAATAGTGGTATTAATCGTAAAAAAAATTCATCCCTATTCCCCCATCTTATTCATCCGAAAAAAAATCGGGAAAATTGACTACTTTTCGGGCCAATCGCACTGTGATGGTACCTTAAGAGAAACCTATGTAACGCTTAATCGAAGTTTTACTGTATTTACTGTAACTTCTTATTTTTTCTACCTCATTATGTCACAGCTATGCTTTCAATACATAATTTTTATCTTTGTTACGCATGAATTGTGTTAGATAAAATTAATTGATATTGTTACAAAAAATATAATAAAAAAGGAAAAAAAATCGTCAAGGCTTTTGACTTTAATTACTATTATAAAGATTATATATAACTTAAAATATATTTTTTATTGCATCGATATTGCTATCAAATTAAAAGAGACAGTAGTTACATATAGAATATTGTGTACTATTATTAATATTTACAGTTAAATGCAAACGATAATAAAAAAAAAAACGAAACTAAATTTATAAACATAAAAATGTAAATATCTAATTTTAATTTACAGTTAGTAATTTTGTAATATAATGAATATTTAAAAATATTTTGCATACCAGAACAACATCGTCGATTTCTCAATCCTTTTAAAATAATAATAATAATGTGATTCACAAAAGATTTTAATCGTTTCTTTTTACATTTATAAAAATATTTGAAATATTTTTGCTTTAAATTAATTTTTAATAATAAAATATTTAAATCAATGAAATGACGTTCAATAAAAAATAAGTGTAATTTATAGAAAGTAGCGTTTAATAGAATTCCTTTCACTCAAAGTGTTAAAATTCCTCTTTTGAAAATATTGATTCAATCAACTGAATAAAAATGGTGATATTGAAATCATTTTAGTTGAAATTAAACAAGAATTTTTTTTATTGATATTTAAAAACAATTTTTATTATAAATAAAAATCATTTATATGTGAATTTCGTGCATTAAAATTAAATAAAATATTTTTTTTTTCAATGGAAGGACTAAAAATAATTCTTTAAATAGATAATTATTTGAGTAATGTTTTCGTGTTAGGTTAAAAGAGGATATATCCTCTTTTAATCTTGAAATGTCTAGTATATCAAGATCTCCAAAAAATGCAGCAAAATGACCTCTTCGTCCTAAGCTCCGTACTTCAATACTGAGAGCTTTCAAAGCGATTTAAAAATTTGAAGAATGTTTATATTGGTCGTTTTTTTGAAAATTACGTACCCAATTTCCAAATAGACTGACGTAACATTACAATAAAATTTCGTATTTTCCTTAGTCTATATTGAAATTACTACTTTACTTAAATTTTAAGATGATTAGATTTATACTGTTATACAGAATTGACTTTCTACTAGTGGAATCAATTTGGAATCTATAGTGGAAACTTATTAAACTTATTAAAGTGTAGCTATATATTAACTTTTAAACTAAGTACCTTTAAAATTTTTAATTAATGCTGTCACGGAGGCACAACGAGGGTGATACTATTCCAAAATACAAAATTTTATTGTTCTGATCTTTTTCTTTGTACATTATATATAAACATGCAAATGTCAGAAAGAGGTCAAATTGAACACAAAAAATAAAACTTTTTTAAATATTTATTATTAAAATTAAAAAATCAATAAATAAAAGAAAAAACAATGTAACAATAGACAATAGAAATAAAATTAAATATAAATTGCATGAAACTATGCACAATTTATTATAATTTTTCCATTACATTATTATGATACGAAAGTGCTCGTTAATTTTTATTAATGTATTTAATAAATGGCAAATAAGTAGATTGGATTTATAATAACAGTGGTACAGCAAAGTACAATATACAAAAACATATTAAGCCAAAAGGTAATATTTTGAAAAAGCAATTATTATCTTCTATTTCTAATTAGCATGAAGTATTTAAAATTGAAAAGTAACCTTTTGGCTTAGCACGACGTTATAAATAAAATGAATGTAAAATAATATTGGTTGGTTACATAAAATCTGAACCAAAATGAATGCCTTACTGTCAAGGTTAGATTTGTAATAAAATTGGTTTATAAACATGTGAAGAAATCGATTCAATATAGGGTCAAGTGGGGCATTTGCAATAACGGGGTAATTATGTGATAACATACTATGTCTAGCCATATTGTTTTGTAAACGGGGCTGCCATTTCTGATATGAAGAAAGTATTACCTTAACTCAAATCTAACCACCTGTCAAGAATGAGTAACCATTACATTTCACGGCAGGTGTTCAAGAAACGTGATTCCAAAATTTATAATCTAACTTTTCATCGAGTGTCATCTACATTTCTAATGTAAGTTTTTTATTTTTTTGTCTAATGGTACTGCCTTGTGTTAGAAAGATAAATTAATTATATATATTTTATCATATCTACTACAGCTTACAAGGTACAGCTGCTATTGCATTTGCCCCAGAAATTTGCTACCTTGGGGTAATTGCAATACAGGGATTATTACATTTACTCAAAAAAGGAATTAAGCACTACGTAGGCGTTGTACAGAAAAAAGTGAACGATCGTTGGGAGGTAAAATTTGTACGACGCAAGGGTAGTGTTTTTGCATGGCCAATAATGGATGATACTAATCTAGTTACGTCTGACTCCATCGTTCAGATATTGCTTAACCCTGAAATAACTAGACGTGGAATAATATCATTTGATTTTAAGTTCCCTAATATGATTATTTCATAATTTGTGATACAACAAATACAAAAGTTCATAACTTGTGATACAATTGTCCGATCTCATTGAAATAAAAACTAAAAATTATTATTTTTTTCTTTTATTGCTATTGTCCCAGAATCCAGTCTATACACTCTGTTAAAAAATTAGTTATGATTATTACATTTGCCGCTTTTGACGGGGTAAATGTAATAATGAGACATGGTACTTAATTTCAAATCTCATGTTTATGAAAATCTACTTATATCTTTTTTTTCAATACTTAAAATAATAGCTTCCATATGTACTTTATGGCAGACATGTATGTTCATTCTTAATTTCTAAGAAGTAAATGAGCATATGCAATTGAATTTATAAATTTAGCTATCATCCTCGCAATTGCCCCACTGGACCCTATAGTTATTATTTTTATAAAAATTTGAAGAAATGTAATGTAATTTAATTTGAATTTTTATGACAAATAATATACTGTGTATAATATATGCGGGGGTTTACATTAAGGTAGTTGGTCGATAAAATGATTTTTCCACCGGATTTTAACGGAACTTCTCTAGTATTTATTTAATTCAATACCAATAATACGAGTCCTTACCGAAAAAAAAAAATTAACCACCCCAATTTTGAAAAAAACGCTTTCCAAGTTTTGTAATTTTAACACGAGCTCTTATGGGGAAACTATTTTTTTGAATAAAATGAAAATGTGTCAAAAGAATTTGATAAAAATTTAATATTTTATAAAATAGAAAGTTACAAACCATATTTAATAAAAAATAAAAATTATTCACCACACCGTTTTTGAAATATAATTTATAGACATCATTTTACAACGTTTTTACAACGATTATTCAACAATATTTTTATATTGCTACAACATAAGCGTACGGAAGTTAAAAAAAACAAGTGGTATACAAATATAATTACTGAAGAATATTAATACATTACAGTGTAAACTCTATATAAGGAACTTCTATTTAACGAAAAACTCCTTAAAACGTAGAAATTACAAAGGTTTGTTTGGTTTACATTATCATTCGTATATTGAAACACTCTTTATAACGTAATAGCCACTCTCAATAGCGAAAAATGCGTCATTTTTTAAGCCAAAAAAAAATTTTATTTCACTGACTTTCAAACAAAATAGTGATACAGAGTCGTAAATATTTCGTACGCACAAAGGGATTCTAAGAAATCCGTTTATTTGTTTGTTGTAATTGCCTAGTACGTGTTTTTACCTAGTGTACTGCCGTACTATTGTCTTATTGCTGGCTTTATGTTATCATATTCTTAGTTGTTTTCAAACTTTTTAACTGTAAACATGGCGAGTAAAAGAAAGAGTTTGTGTATTGACGAAAAAGTGTAATTTATAATTTAGTCAAAATTAAAACCACTTACTAAATTCGTAAGTTTTATTCGTAAAATTATATTGTTTTCTTTTACTCTCCATATAACGAAAACTCTTTATAACGTAATAAAATACCCGGTCCCTTCAATTTCGTAATATGGAGTTTACACTGTATTTAATTTTTGGTTAAGAAAATTTTTTTTTTGAGATATACTTTAGTACCTGACTATCTCAGAGCAACTACGTTAACAATCCATTGATATGTATTAGAAATATGTACAATGGTTACAGTACAAACAGAAAAACTGACCTGTATTTGTACGTACATAGGAAACTCCCATATCGCACGCTCCCATTTAGCAATTTCGTCGCATACAAGATGTGTATAATGGCACCCCTCCGTCTTTTAAAGCAAATATGTTTGAATGTGTTAGTGTCTAAGTAATAGTTTATAACAGTAAGTCATGCAAATATATAAAGCAGAAACATTGACGCCCGTGATCTTTGACTTTCGCATTTAGCAATTCGGTCCCAGTGGATTGCGTAATGGGAGTTTCCTATGTAATTCTAATTATTATTAATTTAATAATTACGATAATTAGAATTACAATTAAAGATAAATAAGTGTAATAAATTAATATTATCTAGTCGATTACCATGAAACTGCTTATTTTGCGTTATGTTTTACATACGTACAATTGTACAAAATTTTATATGTACATACTTTACACACGTCTGTGTGTACAGTATAAAATTTTACTTTACTTACTTCAAAAATCGTTATTCCTAAATAGAATCTTAAAAATTCTTTTCAGCAGTACGAATTAAAACTTGTACATAATTAAATCGACAATATTACACTAAAAGTAAATTTTAAATACCTTCGAATAAAATTGCAATTAAGATGGTCTCAGTGGTCAATTACGATCAATGTAAGGTTAAGACATTGAATTTGTTAAATGTAACGCATTTACAACACAGAAACTAATTTTTTGCAGAAAAAATTATGTAGGTATATTATAAATATTTTATACGTGATGGTTCAAATGATTTAAAACGAAAATTATTTTAATTTATCATAATCGATTTTTGCTGCCTTGACTTATTTCGTTCCGAATGTTGTTACACGTGAATCGACACGAATAAATATGCTTCTAAAAATCTGCTGCGCAATAACCATTATTTACTGATAATTCAAAATACTATACATCGAGTTTTTCTTAATGTGAAAATTAATTAGTATCGCTTTCTAATATGATATTCACGTGAATAAAAATATTTCGAATGAATATTTTCAGATAATAAAAATACAAAAAATAACTGAAAATTTAATTCGCATAACACTAAAATAAAAATTTCCATATGAAATTCACATCACGTATTTTAAAAACAATAATTATTATCGATGTTGACCTTTATTGGTCTTAAAAAGTTTATTCCGCGTTTTTGTCTCAAATAGGCCAGACACATATTAATTTTAGTCAGGAATTTATCGTATCTAGATGATAAAATATAGTAGTTGGCCTAGAACCGGAAATTTTTTAATAAAAACAAGGGGTAATCTGTTTTCGTGAACTATGTTTTAATTTCATTGTTTTTTCACAATGCATATCGTTTTAATTTCGGGATATTTATTTTTTGTTAATTGTCATTTTTTTATTATTTTAATTTTAAATTTAAATTAAAAATTTTTCGTTAAGACGTTGCAAAATGAGATTAAAATTAGAAATACAGAACAATATCAATTTATTCAATACATCATAATTTTTTTATTGCAAAATGTATTTTAAAATCAATGACAAGCTACTTATTAGAAAGTCCACGTGTTACAGCGTTACGAAATAAGTTTAAATTTTCATTATTATTAAATTATAAACTGATCGATAAAATTTGATAACAAGATTAACGGTTGTGTAATGTAAAATTTATACATATATAAATCTATAAATACAAAAAAAGAAACATTCCTATAACATGGAGAAATAGCTAATCCATTTTAAATATAGAATTGATCAAACGAAATTTTTTATTTGTGACGGATCACCTTTGAGCAGTGTAAGTTTTGAATTGATTTAACCCATTAACCCAACCATGGTACGGTGAATATATTAAACACGGTCATTGTATCCGGATATATTATACCCGCACTGATTTTAAGAAATACAATATTTTTTTTGAAATGAGTGTAACTCTATATGAGTGGAACCTACAATATGAGCGTGTAATGAAATCTGTAATGGTAGAAAGTGAAAACGGTAACTGCTTTGGTAAATGTCTAAAAATTAGATAAAAATTACTTTCATTATTATTACCTATCAATTAACCCTTTGCGCTTATAAGACATGTACAGCATGACAAGGTGGTTTGTCCATTAACTCTACCATATTTAAAGGTGTCTTGTCTGTTGGATCATAAGACATGTACCACATGACACACTGAATGTTGAACTGTAATGACTGCTCATACTTCACATTATGCCGCTGCTACACGATGCTACGAACACCTTCCAACATTCGACGTTGGATGGTTCATAGCATCGTGTAGCCGTTGTTCGAACCTACGAGTGTCCAATGTCGAGCGTCAAACATTCGCATTTGGTCGTGTCCCGTTCGATGTCGGTATTCTTGCACCGAGTCAAAGGGATGCTTCGAACGTTTGAAGGTCAGT
Organism: Brachynemurus nebulosus; assembly: GCA_035578155.1. NCBI lineage: Eukaryota > Metazoa > Arthropoda > Insecta > Neuroptera > Myrmeleontidae > Brachynemurus > Brachynemurus nebulosus. The sequence continues at coordinate 14,575,056 of JAPWDM010000014.1, read as the reverse complement.
GTTGGTTGCGTTCGTTGGTTGCGCACGACTCGTTCATATGAAGAGAGACAACATCAGTGTATAACATTAGAGATAACATCAGACAGATAACAGCGTTGTCGACTGAGTACCAACACATCATCATTCGTATTGGATCAAACATTCGATTCACCGTGTAGCAGATACATTCGTCGCATCAACTATCGAACTTAATTGCCTCAAACGTTCGATCGAATGTTGGAAGGAACGTTCGTAGCATCGTGTAGAACCCGCTTAAACATGAATATTTTATTTAATAACTGCAAACACATTCATTTATTAGAAAAATTGTAAATAAAATAATACAAAATCACGTTGAATTATTTTTTTAAAATTAAAAATTAATAAAAACAGCATTGAGGACGTATTTAGCGCATTTAGTATTCAACTTTGGGGAAACAAGGTTAGAACGTCAAAAGAATCCAGGAGAAACAAGGTTAGAATCGTTGTCATGTGCTACATGTCTTACCAGCCTATTTACAACTCACTTTTTTTTTGCTTGAGTGCAAAGAGTTAATCTCTGTTCTTTTCAGATTACTAAAATTCAATAAATCTATGGAAACCAACATAAATTAAAATAAATTTTAAAATTAAAAAAATGGAAATCTCATTTAATATTTTTTTAATTAATACCAAATGTATAATATTTTATATTTGTATTACCTAATTTAAATCCGATCTTCTGACATAAATTATCTTATGATGAACATAAAGTTCTGGTTATCGATTCTGGTTCTAACCTAATCACTAATGGCATTTAATCCTGAACTCGGTTTGGAAATAATTTATTGTTATTATTTTTTTCCTTGTATAATTTATGAATCGATTACGAGATCGTCATAGAAGTTTTCACTTCCGTCGTGTAGTCTTAAGCACACTAGCAATATTTTTTTTAAAATAATGAAACATATGATGCAATTTTTGAATTAGTTAAATCTCAAGCATGTGATATTCGGCCACGATGACCCCGGATTAAGTGAAGGAACCACCTTTGTACTGAGTGATTTTGAACTAATTTAAATATTTTTTTTTTTAAACTCATTGAACTAAATAAATATGAAGGAAAAAAAAGAAAAATCGATTTTCCTCCTAACAGAAATTTATTGCATATAATTATAAGTATCTATGAGTAATGAGTTAACATTTTTTTTTTTTTAATTTAAACGCTCGGCGTTCATTGACATAATAAACATACTTAAGTAAGTATATAATATAAACTGTACACATATACTAATTATAACTGTGGGATTTTTTCCATTTTAAAAATATATAATTATTATTTAAGAACCTCATTTTTTTTAAGGTTACATTCTTTTTATGTTACAATAAATCCATTATTTCAATACCTATTATTTATATTATAAAGTTTATAAATAAAGATAATTGTACCATAGAGAATTCACATATAAATCGGGATGAGTATGTTCTTTGTTTTCCCGAAATGAGTGAACTGTATTTATTGTCTTGATTCAACAATCAATCAATGCAACGAGTTGTGAAAGTATATTTTATTTTCGGTTTCTGTAAGGTCATCAAGTTGATATTCTCTATGAATCTCAAATATTTTCTTGATGAGAGTACAGTCTTAATTAACGTTTGTGATTAGTTTTTAAATTGATTTATTTTTAGATTTATTAATTAAAATTTTATTCATTAACACTCAAAATTAGTAGTTTTAAGAGCGAATATTTTATAAAAAGTTGACGTCATGATATTTCAAATTTTTAATCAAAGGGAAATTCATACCTATTCCCCTCCAACCCAGTAAATTATGTATTTTTTACGATATTTTTTTAAAATTTATCCTTGAGCTTGAATTGCATATTGAATTGAAAATTTTTATCAGAGCGGAAGTTTCAATTACTGCCAATGAAAAATGCGATATCCACAAAATACTAATTATTCGGACTACAGTACCATAACGAAATTACAGTATTTACTTGATTTTAATGATAAATATACAGCTACACCAAAAATAACTCAAACATCATAATCGTCAGATATATTATATGTATATAAAATATAGAGACGGTAAGTTTTGATTGTGTCACTATTAATTTACCCACAATTGTATTTTTTAATACTATACACAATATAATAAGTGCTATTCATTACAGAAATATTTAATGTTGATAGTCGGTTTTATTATTGAGTTTCCTTGAAAATTTCTATTTTACAAAAAAAATCACACACTCATGAAAATAAAACGTGCTTTGATATTATTTGATAAGTCTCGCATCGGTATTTTCAATGGCAAACGAACGTCTAAAAATGTATGAAATTCCAGCAGATAAATTTTTGGAAACAAAATAGACCACAAAGAAAAACCACGTTAAAAATATTCAAGTGATTAATAATTTATTAAAAATAAATACAGACTGTTATGAAATTAGTGCAATATTAGAAAATAGTGTATTAGAAAGAGAAGCTGTATGTAGTTTCAAATAATACTGTGGTTATAGTCGAACAGTTGGTAAAAGTCATTTGCTTTTAAATTAATATTGTAAAAATTTTAAATAATCAACATTCCATAAAATTCGCAGAACTATAAATAAATAAAAACAGAGAGGTACCGTCTGCAGGAGCCTCTGGCAATTAACCGCTGTTTCACTCGTATAATTATTGCAAGTTTACACTGTTCGAATATTTTTTTTTTTTATATTTAGGGTAAAAGCCCCGATTGTGGAACACTATTTTTAGGTATTTCATCAAACTTGCTTACAAAAATTAATAAATGAATTAAACACTCATTTTTTTTTCTTAATAAGCATGAAACCAAGTTTTTTTAGTCCAATGAATATGTTTTTAAGAAAATATAACCCAAAAATTTTGATTTATTAATGTTTTGTTTTATAATTTGTTGACATCTATAAAAAAACGGACAGAATATATTAACACCCTTTTAAAAATCAGCACATTGACACCTAAAAAAGAACACGTATGTACGAACATGAGATACATCAAATACATCTTTTGCCATCTTTTCACTCTATGACATAGAGTGACATCTAGTAGTAAATAGAATGTCAAATTAAAAAATATAGAATGGTTTAAATATTCGATAAAATAAACGACCAAAATCACAGAATATATCAAAATACTATATTTTGTTTCGCCATCTATGTATTTTGGTAAAGTTCTAATCAATTCTAAACTGACTTATCAAAATGGCGACAATTTTTCATTATTAAAAAAATTTTGCAACTTTAAATCAATATTTTTTTATTTATCAATTGACGATACGCTCCGAAATAAAAAAAATATTAAAAATTTTACGATTTTAAAGCAGTAAGTAAATATTTTAGACTCAAAAAGAAATTAAAACTATTTATAATATAAATTTTTAGTTATTTTACGTACATGATTTTAGTTAAATACAAAGGTTATATGTGTACTGAAAGAAATACACACATATATAAATTACATTTAAACCGAATAAAAAGATGATTTAGCTCTTATAATCACTTAACTGGACTAATAAAAATTATTTGTATAGTTTTATTGCGCTAACTTCGAAAATTAACTGGAAAATGTTGAAATTTATAAGGCATGTGTTTCTATAAATAAGCATTGATCAAACGCAAACGAGACACATTCAGCAAAAACTGTTTAATATATGTATATATGTATTTCTTTAATTAAGTAAAGAAACATTAAATGTGAGATGAATTTAAATTGAAAAACAATCATTCTATTAATAATAATTTTTGTTATCACTTATCAGACGTTTCTTTCAGAAATAACTTCATTAAGATATAAATGTCAAAACTTTCTATTGGATCGCGTTCCACAAACGGGGCTTTTACCCTACCTATAATAAAAATAAATAAAGAAAACCAAGGAATCTTTGTTAATTTTTTTCTTGACTTCTACTATGAAAATACTATGTTAAACTAAGCGTGAAAATATATGACCATTTTCAAAGGTTCTTTGATTTTGTAAGAAGTATAAGAACTCTGATCTTTTTACTTGAATGTTCAATGTCGTCTCAAAGGGTCATCAACTATTCACATTGAAACTTAAAGTCTTTTTAGCGAATTTCCAGAATGGAATTCAGCTATTACAGCCACTGTCATGACGCGACTTGAACCCAGGACCATGGCAGAAATTTGTTTTGAGGTCCCTAGAAACCGAAAATAATATTCACCAAAATTTATATATATATATATATATATATATATATATATATATATATATATATATATGTATATATGTATATATATATATATGTGTCCGCACGATAACTCTCGAACGAAATGTCCTAGGTTTACGAAATTTGGTGAAAATGTTGGAAGTCCCAAACCGTTGGACAAGTTCGTTAGCCAGACACGTCGGATGCCAGGAACATGGTGTTTGTTCTTGCAAAAAATTAGTTTTTTGCCAAAATTTCCACTTATTTAAAAATTTTTTTACATCATTTAAACGACGAAAAAAAATTACATAAAAAAGGTCTTTAAACTATTATTCTATGTCAACTAGTTTCCGAGAAAATTTAATTTTTATAAAAGGGCATTCGCTATGTTATGCAGGATGCTGCGACAGGGGTATACCTATATGCATAATTATATGAAAGAATGTGTTTGTGGTACAGGAAGATAGCTAGATTGTATATAAGTCATATACGTCATACATATGTATATGTTTGTATGTTACTTATATGCCGTTTTTTAGGGTTCCGAAGAAAGTTCTATTTTTTAGAGCTCCGAAATAAATCTCCCGAGACTATAATAGAAATTTGTTTTGGGGTCCCTAGAAACCAAAAATAATATTCACTAAAATTTATGTATTAAATTTATATTTAGTCCCACACCGTTGGACAAATTCGTTAGCCAGCCATGTCGGATGCCTAGAACATGGTTTTTTTGACCATTTTTCGTGAAAAAATTAGTTTTTTGCCAAAATTTTCTAAAGTTAAAAATTTTTTGACATTTATTTACACCATTAGAAAGAGGAGGAAAAATCACTTAAAAGGGTGAAAAATCACAGAAAAACGGATTTTTATAAACGGAAATTCGCTATGTTATGCAGGATGCTGCGACAGGGGTATTTTTATATACGTAACAAATCTGTACTTACAGTTTCAGTTTGCATATTGTTCTAAAACAGAGGCGTAACTACAATGGAGCAAATGAACTGTTGCTCCAGAGCGGCGCACACTAGTTCGCTTTCGTGGTCAGATAACCCTGAAGGGTCGTATACTAGTTCGCTCCCGTCTAGACCGTATACTAGTTCGCTCCCGTAACTATATGCTAATGCGATTAAGGTCCATTCTAAGAACCCAAAGATAGAGAAATTACACAAATTGAACAGCAAAATAAGAATGTTTTATTTGTGTTTTTTAACTTAATATTAAATACATTATAAATTTGGTGTAAATTTATATTACATAAATTTTACAAAGTCGAATCTACTTATTACATTTTGTTTCAATAATAATATTTTTTCCTTTACAAATTCCTTACGCAAATTAATATTAAGCGGGTTCTACACGATGCTACGAACGTTCCTTCCAACGTTCGATCGAACGTTTGAAGCAATTAAGTTCGACAGTTGGTGCGACGAATGTATCTGCTACACGGTGAATCGAATGTTTGATCCAATACGAATGATGATGTGTTGGTACTCACAAGTAAAGGTCCCGAGGCCGGACCTATCAATTTCGATGAAACTTAAATATATTGTAGAACACTTAAAACTAAGGGACACGTATTTTTTTTTATCTGCGGAAAAACGGTTTGAAGGGGTGAAATCGCACTCCAAAAATTGGGGTAAAAATTTAATTTTTCAAATATCTCGAAAACAGTAAGAGATAGAGCGAAAGTTTAAATTGGCGATGTTGCTCTTTTTTAAAGAGCTATCTATTGATATGCAATTTGTTCATATTACATCAACAGGGGTGGTTGGGGGTTAAAATTTGGGGGTTAATTTTGCAAAAAGGGGATGAAAAATAAACAATATAAAAATTTTGTTTACAGATTTGAAATCTACGTCAAAAAATCTAATTGACCTGTTTTTGCTCAATATCCTAATATTAAGTCTAGGGGTTAATAGTTAACTAGAGGGTGACTATGTCGAATAATCGTACTATTTGGGTATTTCAAGAAGTTCTTCTTCATGGAAAATAGCTTAAGACAATTAGAATAACGTAAAAATGAAACTCTCGAATTCAAAATTGAGTTTGAGTGGTTCTGAAGTTGGACTATCATATGTAAGGCCTTTATTAGGTTTGTTTTTTAATGGATATTATAGTTTTCCTTATCGAAAATTATCGATATCGAACATTACATAACCTAACCTAAAATAACGAAACCTAATAAAAACCTTACATACGATAGTCTAACTTCAGAACGATCAATTGTGACATTATTACCACCAATTGTGACACAATTGTGTTAATTAGTGTATGTAAACTAGTATGTAATTTAAGAGGGTGACTGACCCCCTCTCCAATGTTGCTCAAACTCAATTTTGAATTCGAGAATTTCATTTTAGTCCAACTTCAGAACCACTTATTGTGACATTATTTTACCCACTATTAGTGCGTTAATAGCAAAAATTAGTGTATATAAACTAGTATGTAATTTAAGAGGGTGACTCACCCCCTCTCCAATGTTGCTCAAACTCAATTTTGAATTCGAGAATTTCATTTTAGTCCAACTTCAGAACCACTTATTGTGACATTATTTTACCCACTATTAGTGTGTTAATAGCAAAAATTAGTGTATATAAACTAGTATGTAATTTAAGAGGGTGACTCACCCCCTCTCCAATGTTGCTCAAACTCAATTTTGAATTCAAGAATTTCATTTTAGTCCAACTTCAGAACCACTTATTGTGACATTATTTTACCCACTATTAGTGTGTTAATAGCAAAAATTAGTGTATATAAACTAGTATGTAATTTAAGAGGGTGACTCACCCCCTCTCCAATGTTGCTCAAACTCAATTTTGAATTCAAGAATTTCATTTTAGTCCAACTTCAGAACCACTTATTGTGACATTATTTTACCCACTATTAGTGTGTTAATAGCAAAAATTAGTGTATATAAACTAGTATGTAACTTAAGAGGGTGACTCACCCCCTCTCCAGTGTTGCTCAAACTCAATTTTAAATTCGAGAATTTCATTTCTACGTTATTCTAATTGTCTTAAGTTATTTTCCGTGAAGGAGAACTTCTTGAAATACCCAAATAGTACGATTATTCGACATAGTCACCCTCTAGTTAACTACCCCTAGACTTAATCGTAGGATATTGATCAAAAACAGGTCAATTAGATTTTTTGACGTAGATTTCAAATCTGTAAACAAAATTTTTATATTGTTTATTTTTCACCCCCTTTTTGCAAAATTAACCCCCAAATTTGAACCCCCAGCCACCCCTGTTGATGTAATATGAACAAATTGCATATCAATAGATAGCTCTTTAAAAAAGAGTAATATCGCCAATTTAAACTTTTGCTCTATCTCTTACCGTTTTCGAGATATTTAAAAAATTAAATTTTTACCCCAATTTTTGGAGGGCGATTTCACCCCTTCAAACCGTTTTTCCGCAGATAAAAAAAAATACGTGTCCCTTAGTTTTTAGTGTTCTACAACATATTTAAGTTTCATCAAAATCGATAGGTCCGGCCTCGGGACCTTTACTTGTCAGTGGACGACGCTGTTATCTGTCTGATGTTATCTCTAATGTTATACACTGATGTTGTCTCTCTTCACATGAACGAGTCGTGCAGCTGCTGAGTCGAACCAACCAACGCAACCAACATTGACCTTCAAACGTTCGAAGCATCCCTTTGACTCGGTGCAAGAATACCGAAATCGAGCGGGACATGGCCAAATGCGAATGTTTGACGCTCGACATTGGACACTCGTAGGTTCGAACAACGGCTACACGATGCTATGAACCATCCAACGTCGAATGTTGGAAGGTGTTCGTAGCATCGTGTAGCAGCGGCTTTAGATACATTATAAATTTGGTGTAAATTTATATGACGTAAATTTTACAAAGTCAAATCTACTTATTACATTTTGTTTCAATAATGATATTTTTCCTTCTACAAATTCCTTACGCAAATTAACTACCTTGCGATACACTTTTTTATGCCTTAATTTAAATGTTTTTATGTTCTTATGAAAATTATATTTATAATTATTTACAGTTTTTCATATCGATGACAAAATTATACAGATTGGTTTTTAAACTAGTTTTATCTTCAACTGATTGACCACAAATAATAACTAATGTGCGAATATTTGCTTTTCATCTTACTATATGGAATATCTCCACCGTCATTTAGGTAATTAATTTTACCTGTCAGTAAATAATAAGTCGGGAGCAAACTAACCTACGACCCTTTTTCAAGATAAGATTAAAATCTGACCGCGGGAGCGAACTAGTATGCACCCCTCCAGAGTGCACTGTAAAAAAGGACGCAACAGGTCAAAAAAAATATGGGTGCACTTTTTTATGCTGTATGTCTTTCTTGCGAGAAAAAAAGGAGAAAATTGACATTTGATTTTTTGCTCGTCTTATTTTTGTGGAAAGAAAGAAAAATTTTAAGCCAGGGGCGATTTAATTCAAATTTGCTTCAGGGCGCAAAATTTGTAGTTACGCCTGTGGTTTTAAGTAGTTGTATTTTTCGCCTACATGCTTAAAGGTAAACTTTTAATAGTAATTAGAAAGATTCTTAACATATGAGTCAGGAGTTTGATGGAGTTAATTTTGTATTAATTTGTTCTTTCTCATGCAGTTATACGCTACATGCATATTACTATGTAAGATACTGACAGGTTCAAGGTAAAATGTATTTTCGCAGCAGAATGGTAATGTTGACTCATAGCACTCACAGCCATTGTTGAAATAAAGATATTTTTAAAAATACTTCTTTTTAACTCACTTTATACAACTGAAGGACGCAATATGAAGTAGGTACCTAGTCAAGTTCTCTGACTTTTTACTGTTGAAAGAATAAAACTTAATTCTGTTTTTATACAATGAACTTGTATTTATTGAGTTATGGAAAATTTTAGAATCGATTTCGGATCCAAGAAGCAACAAAACAAATTATGATTAAACCAATTTGTGTAAAAAACACAATTAATTTAAAATATATTTTAGCATTTTTATGTATCTTTCAAGTTTCAAGAATACGGTGGCAGATTGTATAGGAACTTGTGTCGGATTTTATTTGATTTATACAAAAATGTGCAGTTTGCCATTTTTTTTTTAAATGTTTTTAAATGGACACCAGTGGCGAAAGTTGAATATATACCCATAAAAATATAATATAAAATAATATGTAACTCTACTTAAAAAACAAGACATAAGTGTTGTACAAATAGCTTGATAATTTAAACTGATTAACTGACTGATTCTGAATCATAGAAATGTTGAAAAATGTAATCGATTACACACGTTTAACGTTTCACTTTTTTCTTTCATTCAATTACACAATATCCGTTAGAAAGTCATCAAAAGATAATTGATAATTGTTATTATTTTGTTAATTATCTTTATATATATTTATGCGCCGACAAAAGATGTCCGCAGAAATTGTATATGTAGCACACTAACAGAGTAGGAAAATAATTTTGATTATCTTTTTTTGAAGCCATCTGTCTCTTCCTCAAAAATGAATGATTGATAAAAAAGGATAAAGAGGAACTCTTCGCTTAGTTTATTTTTTTGCGTATTTTTTTTTTTTATATGTATAACGCATAAAAAATTCATACAGAAAGGACCGCAACAAAACATTTGTAAGTGACAATGGAACAGCATTTAGTGGCACCTGACTGTAGGAAAAAAATAAAACAAACTTGTGAATACACTGTGTTTAAAAATACCCCTGTCGCAGCATCCTGTGTAACATAGCAAATTTCCATTTACAAAAAAAGTACGTTTTTCTCGGAAACTAGTTGATATAGAGTAATTGTAAATAAAAAAACCTTCTTTATGTGATTTTTCCGCCTCATTCCGACAAACTTTTTTCGTGAAAAAAATTTGGCGGAAAAATCACATAAAGAAGGTTTTTTTATTTACAATTACTCTATATCAACTAGTTCCCGAGAAAAACGTACTTTTGTAAATGGAAATTCGCTATGTTATGCAGGATGCTGCGATAGGGATATTGTAAATAAATATTGAAGCATCAACACAAAAAGTACTTGGCTCCATTTTTACAGATATCTCATAAAATAATAAATTGACTTTTTTTTCTTATTTTCTCAAAAACTAGCTAACCTAGAATAATAGTTCAAAAACCTTTTTTATGTGATTTTTTCCGTCTTTGCAATGTGGCAAAAACTTTTAAATTATAGCAAATTTTGTCAAAAAACTAATTTTTTGCAAGAACAAAAACCATGTTCCTGGCATCCGACGTGTCTGGCTGAAGAACTCATCCAGAACGTTCTCACCAAATTTCGTAAACCTAGGACATTTCGTTCGAGAGTTATCGTGCTGATACATATATATATATATATATATATATATATATATATATATATATATATATATATATATATAAATATAAATTTTAGTGAATATTATTTTCGGTTTCTAGGGATCTCAAAACAAATTTCTGCCATAGTGCTGGGCTCAAGTCGCGTCATGAGACCTACTGTAATAGCTGAATTTTCATTCTGGAAATTCGCTAGAAAAACTAGTTTTAACTACTTTGATACAGGGCTAATAATAAATAAAATACTTAAATCGCGTAATACAGTAAGTACATGATTTACAACAACAATCGACAATAAAAATCAAAAAGAACGAAATCACACCATGTCGCATTTATGTATTACTTGTAGTGAATATTTTTGTATTACAAAATTTACTGTAGCACAGAAACCTTGAAAGTATACATACATAATTATTATAAATCATGTGAAAATTACTCAAGTTTGGCGCCGTATATCTTGTTTGACAGCCAACCGCTGCGTTTTATTTATAGCCAACGATAACTGGTGGTCGCGTATGCCGGGGAAAAAATCGAAATCCTTGTTACGATTAAGTATTACTAGTAAGTATGTATGTAATTCATTTTTTTTTACCACTTAAAGAGTTCAATGAAATTTAACGCATTATGTATGTACATATAAAATAATATGTAAGTATAGTAATTTTTGAGTTCAATACACGAGTAACTGTACAATTAAATTTTTGAATATTTACTTCCCAGGCAATATATTTTTGAATATATAATTAACCAATTAACTCTTTGGACCCTATAAATTACTAGTTTTTACTCACTCGCTTCGCTCGCCCTAACATTTGAAAGTTATGACATTAGGTTAAATAACAATGCACCTTTTTGCAACGTTGGTTTTTATGCGTCAAAAAGTAGCCTATGTTCTTTTACACCTCCCCAATTGTCACGATGCAAACTTTCAGGTCGATTGATTATGCTGTTGAGGCGTGAAAGCAAGAAAGACAAACAAACTTAATTTCGTATTTATATTTTTAGGATCCGAAGACATTCGGATTCCATATGAAATCACGCGGAATGTCGCAAACATCCATCCAATGAGAGAATTACACCGTGCTAGAGGTATTTAAGGAGCTACTTTGTCCAGTAGCGTATACTAAAAAAATGCTATATTTATGAGTCGTCTTCAAAAATAACAGAGAATTTAGTAATGTTACAAAAAAGCGGACATAAGGTAACTCTAAATTGTTAATTTCAAACTGCAATTCCGAATTGTTAAGTGAAGTCAATTTTATCAATGTGCATGAAGATATTTGTTTTTAATTTCAAACTGTCATTAGGCAAGGTAGATCTGATACGTTATAAAGTAATAAAACTATAATATTTAACCCAAACCAAAATTCCCGAACATAAATTATTCCCAAACAACAGAAATTAATGTTTGGATGTTCTGATACAATCAATAAAATTATAAAAACTTTAGTTAAAAGAATACGTAAGTATATCGGTCATTGTGATTAGAGAAATTTAACGAATTCATAATTTTTTTAGAATTTAAAACAATTAATTGCAATCTAAACACTTCACTTAATTATTTTACACAGAAAAATATTTGCGTATATGTATAATAAATAATTTACACTTTTTCTGTAATTCAATACGAATTCCTAAAAGTAATATTTATTATATTTAATTTTCCTATTAGTTAAAATTAACTGATAGTAATATGAAACTCTTAATGTAGTTTGAATTTATTAATTTATATATGACAAACTCAGACGTGAATATTTTTAATTTTTTTAAATTAAGACCTCCGTAAACAACGGAGGTTACCATGTCATTGCGATTTATATGAAATTCATGGTTACCAGCTTTTCTCCTTTATGTAGAAAAATAAACCTTTGAAAATAATAAAAAGTCCATTTTACATAAAAAAAGAACATTTTTCTAATCAAAAAAAATAATTAAAAACTTTCAGTTCAAGAATATTTCCAATTAGCATCTAATTATATATTTAAAATACATATATCACACACATTTTTAAAAATGTAGTGTATTTTTAATTAAGGAAATAGGTGATTATATATGCCAGATAAATATTTGACACTAACATTGGCGCCAATTTTAAATAATAGCATTCAATTTTTATGTGACCCGAAAATACATGTTTATTTCGATTTAAATAAACACAAACAATAAATAAAATTATTTAGAACAGAAATTATAATTTAAATTAAAAAAAAAGTCAAGTCACTAACATTTGATGTATTATTTAATTGAGGTTAGATGTTTATGTAAAACAATTTGATGTTCTATGTAATACAAGAAGGCATTTGTATTTAAATAAAATAATACTATTCATACAGAGACTTCTAAATAAATTTATTGTTATACATTATTTTATTATTGGAAATGTCATTTTTCTTGTATCGATTTCTAATAAAAATTTATAATTAAAATAAATTTTTTACTACTAAATAAAAGTTATTATGGTAAATTTAAAACCATTTAGTAAAATTCTTTTCCAATTCTGTGTACATACTTTTTTAAATACTTAAAAATGATCTGTTTATTAATTAGAACAAAATTTTCTTATGTTTTTTTACGTAAATATAAATTTTAATGGTAAAACATCGCATGTGCGCATAACGAACTAAGTATGTATATGCAGTGAGAGAGAAAGGAACAGTATTGTTTGCACCGTAATGTAGACGTCATGGACGCTGTACGTCGTCAACAATTTCGTATAAAGTGCGTTAGGTACATAGTTGTTTAGTAAAAACAGTGTACCAGTTGGATGTCTGGTTATTATAATATGTTATGACCGTCAACATGTTAAGTGCGGAAACATGTTTGTTACCTAATGCATACATAAAATAAACATTTCCTTGGATTTTTTTTTATGTTTTTATAAGAAAAATGTACAGAAATGCCATGTCTAATTCCAAATGAAATTTTTAAAATGTCTGTTAAAATTATAAATTTTACATGTAACTGACAGTTACATATTCTCGTAAGGACACTACAGGGTTTTATTCAAACGAACCAAGTTAATTTTCAATTATACAAAACAACCAAGACTGTTAAAATTGATATAATGCTGCATCAGCAAAAATTTAAAATGAGAAGTTTAAAAAAGAATTAATTGCATTAAAATGTGTTTTTAGTTCTAATTATAGAACTAAATAATTACTCAATTGGTTTTACATAACAGTTTATATTAGAAAATTCCATTTAGATATTATGTACAAATGCATGTTTAAATGTTGTAATCGTAAGTAATTAATCGCGTTAAATTAAAAATTATTTAGTAAGACAAAGAATTTAATCAAAGCAGATACCAATAAACATTTACAATTAAGAACAAGGACATTTTTATACCAATGCAATGGTAAAATTTTTAAGGTGTTTGGTGCATTAGAACATTTTAAAAATTAATGAATGTATTTTGGTTATGCTATTTTTTAAGATTTAAGTACACTATAAATGCCAACATTTGAAACACTTCTGACGTATAGTTTGTGGGATAACAACTTCTTGTGAGGATTAAAACTTTTTTTTTTAAACGCAGCTAATGGGACGATTAACGCACCGAAAACTAACAAAAAAAATTACTTTTAAAAAATTTAACATTTACGAACAAGTAAAGAATAAAATAAACAAATTTTGATATATATTATTTTAGTTAATTTTTTTTTAAAAAACCCAGAAAAGTAGGGAAATTTATGTTAGTCATCTTGAATATTAGTTTAACGTTCATTTATTAAAATAAATAAATATAAATAAATAGATGAATAATAAAATAGGATAAAAAAAAATAAGTAAGGTAAAAAAGTTTTATATTAAATTAACTAATGATTATTGTAAGAAAGGAGGTTTATTTATATATACCATTTGTGCCATTTTTCAAACCACTGTATGTGCCAAACACTTTTTCTTGTATGCGTTTGCGCAAAAACATTATTACAATCAAGTATGTTTATATCTTTAAAATCCAGTTTTAACTACTTTCTTTATAGATATTAAACACAAAATAAATATGTATTCAGATTCAATATACGGTTTAATATTTAAAAGATATATGTATTTGTAATGCAGTCGAAACTGGTTAAATGGCTTCTGGATAACTGGAATAATTATTACCTACATTACTGAAGCATAACGGGTTACCAGAATTATGTACACGTATCTCTTTTTGATGCACTATTTCTAATGTTGCAATAAAATCTAAACAATTTGTACACCGTATGAATAAATTACAATCACGTAATCGGTAATGGCAAACCAATTTAATTTTCATGCAATGAATTCAAATATTTTTTGGTAAGCAAACGAAAGTTTTTTTTTTGATTACTATTTTTATATGGTTTCTTAATTATTTTTAATCAAATTACGTAAAATCCGTAAGCGGCATTGACATGTTTTTCAACAAGAGAAATGTACCAGTGACCTCCTTTTGCATTCATTCAATACTAAATGCATATCGTATATCACAGTACGCCAATAATTTTATCATACTGTGTATAGAAATGTATAGAAGTAAATAATTATGTTTACTTTTACCTCATTTTGTATAGTTAATTTTGTTATATTACGCCTTTATTATATTTCCAAAACAAGAATGTCTTTATAGTTGTCTTCATCAATAAAACAAAGATGGATATGTTTATTGAGTGAAATGGATGTGTTTAAAGCGAGACAGAAATATAAACATTGATGAGATTCATTGAAGTGAAGCAGCATATGAGGTTTTTTTTTGTTAGTTGATTTCTGTGTGATTATTTTTAACATTAATACTAATTGCAACAATTTAATTAAAACTGTTATTGCATATACTGTAAGTATATATTAATTAAATGCTGTGGATTAAATCGGAGTAAATATAGTCGACGTAGTTGCCAAGGATAAATCAGTAGCATTTCATGGGAAGTGATATCGAGTGAATATTACGCAGATGCCAGATACTATAAAAGTTCCAACATTTGTGCATTTTATAAATATTTTATATTAATTTTTTTTTTTTTTTTGCAAATATAGAAATACAAGATGTTTAATTTTTTTGCATTTCCTTAAAACAAATATAAACAATTGGAAACACAATTCCATAATAGTTTTAAGGTACCTACCTTTTGTAGAATATCTTTGACTGTTCGATTTTTATTGAAACTTACTATACATTTACCTAACTAAATATTATATCCGTGTTAATAAAAAATGGGACAAATCTTATAAAAAAAAAATGTAATAATTACAGGTACGACTTTCCTTGGCTATCAGAAAGATAAAATTTTGTATATAGAATCTTTATCAACTATCTTATGTCATTTCCGCTATATTGCATATTCAGTATACGTAATGAAACTTCAGTCGCGTGTATTCGTTGTGAATACATATGGTTTTAATAGAAACAACATTTAATATAACAAATAACGTATTAGAAAGAATGACTGAACTGTGAAAATTTAAAATATTATAAAATCAGCCAGGATTGTCAAAATTGTCGACTTTAAAATTGATTTGAATCATAAATAAATCTTTCAGACACTTAAATGACTAGTCAAAAAAGCAGTATAGGTTAAAATGTCAACGAATTAATAACTTTGTCTAACCATGTTTTAGTTAAAATATTAAAAATATACCACTGCTTTTCACATTTTGTTATTAATTTCATATAATATCTAATAATAAAACGTAGAGCAATGGAAATTTTGGGTAATTGGTCTAGTTGCTATATATTTATGTTAAAATGCAATGTCTTAACGTTTGTATCAGGCCCATTTCACACCAAGCCAGTCGCGTCCAGTCAAGTCACGTCAAGTCTGACGCATCTTGATTCAACATACACCAATTCAATGCAACATAAACTGTATTTTTGCTTTCAAATATAATCAGTCGCGTCCAGTCAAGTCAAGTCACCGTCAGTCCAGTCAACGACTCAACAAGTTGAATTTTTCATCAGTCAACGTAAGTCATCTGTCCATTGTACATGCGTATTAAGAGATACATACATAATATTATATGTGTGTGTGGTATGTGTTGTCAAGGTGTTGTGTATAAATCAAATCATAGAGCATATGTCTTATGTCATTTCTGGTATAATATATTAATGTATGCATATGTAGTATATATGGTATATATTATTTTTTCAAATAATACATTATTCAAACGTTAAATCCTTAAATCATTGTCAAACATGGACTTAGAACAATTAATATTACGTATTAGAAATTATCCAGAAATTTATGACTTTAACTTCCGCATTATTATTATTGCATTAAATAGCAACATCCATTTTTAAATACCAAGTAATAACTAATTTAAACTGACTGATTTGACTTGACTTGGTCTATCTGAAAGCACCTGACTGGCTTGACTTGACGCATCTGGACTTGACGTGACTTGATTGGACTTGAAATAATTTGACTGGCTTGGTCTGAAATGAGCCTTAGGCGTACACAGGCAAAGTTATCAGTTGTTGAAGGACTGTAACTTTGCCTAACCGACAGTAACCATTATTTAAACATAGTCACGTATCTGTGACTATGAGATTATGTAATCTTTCGTATGATAAAATCACCTAAGTCTTATATAGTTTCTATAGATAAAATTTACAGGTTCGTTGAAAATATATGAACTGGAAAAAAATTAATGATTTGAAGAAATCGGGACGGCTAATATAAGAAAAACTTATATAACATCAGTATTGTATTTGTAATACACAGCATTCTCTCTAGTCGATTCTCTCCTCAATGCTTTATAGAAACTAGAATACTTGTTGACAACAACAGAAACATAGAACAAACAGAAATCATCAACACAAGTTTCATTTTTTATTTTATCTAATCAACTAAATTGTACATTTATAAGGTAATTATAATTTTTGTTTACATAATGAATAGGTAATGATAGGCAATTGTTAATTGTCCATTTATTTACGTCAATCTCTGTTCATGTGAAATTACAATTCATACTGGTATTCAGGGGGAAAAACATGATATACCTATCATTATAATATTGGTATCCAATTTTATTATTGATAAACGGATTAATTGGTTTTGATCAAACTAATTCACAAAAGTAATAAAGCAACGACCGTTTTCAGGAAATTATTAAAATATTAGGTAACGATTTTAGATAAATGTAAGTAGAGAGTTTTAATCAAGTTTTAAGTTATTTCGCGATATAAGGCCGATTTTTCACCGAAGTGACTAATTGAGTCTGTGTTTAGTTTTTAAACACTATTTCAAACAAAGCAATACTTACATGTTTGCTAATTATGTTTTGTTGTTAGTTTCATCAAAAAGTGACATAAAAATTCTCATTCTCCTCTGTTGTACATATACGCCTAACTGTCGATGAAAATCTAGTTACACGCACATAATTTGTACAATACATATTTCTATCACTAATTAGACGTTTACGTACGCGTTTCATTTGATACATATATATACATTTCCCCACAAAAATGAGATTATCCACGGAATTCAAATGTTTTTCTGGGGGTAAAAAGTAGCCGGTGTTATTTTTTGTCCCCTTTGCGTTAATAATATACAAGGTTTGGAATCAATCATCCGTATTCTTAATAATCAACTGTCGTAATTGAAAATATTTTTCGGGGATAAAAGGTAGCTTATAACCGTCTCTGTCCCTCAAGCTATGTCTATGCCAAGTTCCACGTTGATTGCTTAAGCTGTTGAGGCGTGAAAGCAAGACAAACAAACAAACAAACTCACTTTCATATTTATAGTAGTAAGGATTTTCGGTTCTTCTAGATTTTTCAGTTTTAGTATGCATATTAAAATTTCGTAAAATTATTGGATTATGGTATTTCCCGTAAAACTGGTAACTTAATGAATACAAATTAAATTTTCTTTATTCAAAATAGTACGTTACTAATTCGAAATAATTTACATAGTTTAAAGGACACATTTACTATATATTTTCTTAATGGAATTTTAGTGTGTCATTGTATCATTTTGTATATTGAAACAAATTACGTACATTTGTTTACGTCTTATAATAATTTGCACCATAAATGAGGGAAAATTTATTAATGTTATAATGCAACATTACATTTACATGTACATATACAGTGGAACCTCTCTTAACCGTACAGCATTTTCACGCGAAAATTTCTTTTAAATCAAATATTCCGAAATTCTACACAAAGACAGTAAAAGTATATTTTTTTAGTTTAGAAATGACGTCATTATCATCTCTTTTCAATTCATGATGCTAGTCGTCCTTTAAAAAAATTATACGATACTGATCCTTAAAATAGTACATAAATTGATTTTCATTTTTTCTATTTCTCTCTTATTCCAGTTGTTAAATTATACATATAAGATTTCACACTTACGGATTTGTGTATACCGATTGAAAGTAAGAAAGAAATAACATACTATTTCGTTAGGTACTATTAAATAATTTTTAAGAAGAAAACCAAAAAAAGGATGTATTATTTTTTATTTTACCCACCCATTTTAATTCATATTTTTATGATACCTTACTATGGTACCTAACTACCGAGGTATCATAAAAATATGAATTGAAATGGATGGTTCAAATCAAAAATAATACATTCTTTTTAGCGAATTTCCAGAATGGAAATTCAGCTATTACAGTAGGTCTCATGACGGGACTTGAGCCCGGGACTATGGCAGAAATTTGTTTTGAGGTCCCTAGAAACCGAAAATAATATTCACTAAAATTTATATATATATATATATATATATATATGTATATATGTATTTATGTATTTATGTATCAGCACGATAACTCTCGAACGAAACGTCCTAGGGTTACGAAATTTGGTAACAACGTTGGAAGTCCAAAAATCTTGGATGAGTTCTTCAGCCAGACACGTCGGATGCCAGGAACATGGTTTTTGTTCTTGCAAAAAATTAGTTTTTTGCCAAAATTTCCACTTATTCAAAAATTTTTGCCAAATTTTTTTACACCATTTAAAAGAGGAGAAAAAGTTACATAAAAAAGCTCTTTAAACTATTATTCTATGTCAACTAGTTTCCGAGAAAAACTAATTTTTATAAACGGAAATTCGCTATGTTATGCAGGATGCTGCGACAGGGGTATTTTTTTAATTTCTTGTTAAAAATTATTTAATAGTACCTAACTAAATGATATGTTATCTCTTTCTTACTTTCAGTCGGTATACACAAATCCGTAAGTGAAATCTTATATAATTTGACAACTGGAATAAGAGAGAAGTAGGAAAAATGAAAATCAACTAATTTATGTACTATTTTAAGGATCAGTATCGTATAATTTTTTTAAAGGACGGCTAGCATCATAAATTGACAAGAGTTGGTAATGATGTCATTTCTAAACTAAAAAAATATGCTATATCTATAATGCTCCACTTCGTTCACTAAAGGACTTAAAATCGGCTATTTTAATATTTTAATAGTAATTTTCGCGTGAAAATGCTGTCCGGTTAAAAGAGGTTCCACTGTACGTAACGTATACAAATTAGTAAAATAGTTGCGAATAATAAATAATGGAAATAGCCATTAGACAGAAAGAATACAACAGAGTGGATTGTTGTTTAAAAAAAAAAAACAGAAACTGGAAAAAATTACATATAAAACAACAAAACAAATAAACTCAATGTTTACTATTATTCTTCGAAGGTTTTTCAGTTACGTTTTCATTTCGTATATCTGTATATCCTCATTTTAATTATAATTACGTGATTACGCACTCAAGTTTATGTATTAATTTTCAATTAATATTTTTTTTTTTTTAAATTTGTATTATGTATTTTGAATTCTATTCAGATTGACTTAATTGTCGAATTAAAACAGAAGTGCATAATAGACGTATTAATTCGTTTACCTTACAATGTGGACGCCTTTACAACTTTGCTTTCATTTTCTTTCATTGGCTTAACATGACAGACTCAGTAAAATACATAGCACTCTCCCAGAACGCACGCTCTCATTAAGCAATTAGGTTGCACACAAGATGTGTGTAATGGCACCCCTTCGTGTTTTAAAGCGAATATGTTTGAATGTGTTAGTATCTAAGTAATAGTTTGTAACAGTAAATCATACAAATATATAAATCAGAAACATTGACGCCCATTAACTTTGACTTTCTCAATTAACAATTTCGCCCCAGAGGATTGCGTAATGGGAGAGTCTTATGTATTTTACTGGGTCTGTCGTGTAAGGCCAATCTCAAGTATCTGGAGATACCACAATATGTATAATAACGTCTGAAAGTTTTTACAAAAGCAACCTACATACTAATAATATATAATTTAATTTTACGTTTTGTACGTTACTGATTCAACGTTGCATAATTTGAAATGTAATAATGTCTGAAAGAATCAAAATTATCTGATGCTGTCTCAATACCGTAATTTTGAAAATACCCGAGATAGACTTGACACGGTAATGGTGTTTTAGATAATTTTTTGCGATAGACAAAACACAAATAAGTACTGTATATATTATCTGTTTTCAGACATTTAACGCAAAGGTAACTGGAGCCGTTAGTTAATACACGTCATAATTATAAGTAGTATACTTGAAAGTAACTAAAAGTGGTATGACGTTATCAAACAAATGCAAAGATGAAACAAAATTAGACGAACCTATTTTGTGTATTAAAGTAACCATAGTAACTTAAGGTTGTACATCTAATTTTGCTTTATTTATTAATGATGTAATATCATTTCTAGTTAATTTGAAGTATATACAACCAACATCTTTGGGTGTTTAAAAATTCCATTTGAACCACCTGCTTTAATACCTCGTTCAAAATGAAGCGGTAAGTTCCAATTAGTAAGTAGAACGTACAGCTTACTTACTATACTTAACGTTTTTGCGTGAACGGGTTTTATATTATTAATAAGTCTATGTAAAAATGACATAACAATAAGATGCTTTAAAGGTGTCCGCATATTAGGTTTGCCGAATAATTACAGGCGTTTAGGAACGTTAACAAATGTTAGAAAATAATGGTTAAATATTTCCGTGAATACCTATTAAAAAAATATTTTTTTTACAATTAATTTATTTATGCATAGGTGGGCTGTGGTAATTCTTATAAATATAAATCTGTACCAATATTTTTATAATTATTTTTTTCACTATCTATTTACAGTTTTGCGGTCAAATACTACGAACTGTTGAATAAAATTATAGTTAAACCACAATTTTTTTTTTATAAACTATCATTTTCAGGTGTAGGGACGTGTATGAATATTTTACGATAATAATAGCATACAGAATAATTAACTATTAAAAAAAAGTAAATAAAATATTTAAACTGAAGGTCAATTAATAAAAATTTAATCAATAAAATTGTGTGTAATATATATTTATCAATATATCTATTTTCTTCTATAATGTATTCGTTTGACGTACATATGTACAACAGAATACAGACACACAGTTATAGATTTGTTGTTTTTTATTGATGAAAAAACGTCACTGACAATTTACGTATATACCGTGTTTTGAATAAAACAACGCTGTTTATTGTATCGGAAATATCGCACAGGTGGAAGAGAACTGTATAATATGTATGTAATATGTAACTTCCATGTTGGTTTGACGATTATTTACCTAAACATTTGTTTTATTCTATGTATACGTCTAACGTCATCGAAACAAGGTGAAATTATTTAACGGTTTTATTACTGTATTTCCGTTTTATGCATTGGGTGCGGAAACACTTACTGTAAGTGATAAATATACGCAGTATCATTTTTAAAAAAAAAATTCCAACTGCGTAAAAACAAGATGAAACAAAAAAACGAAAAAAAAAATGAATAACAAATAAAGCAGTTGAAGGCAGCCGATATTTTTGTTCAACATTTTACAATACCGTCAGTTGAGTATTGGTTTGATTCAAGTCAGTTATTTTAAAAAAAATTTTCCGATAGCGGTTTCGGCTTCCTCAATGCTCAAAACTAACAAAACAACTATCTAGACAAACTGTTTAAAAAACTGACTTGGTACAAACTCAGTTGACGATATGTCATTACTATTTTATTAATATTTCTTTTTGTTTCTCTACTTTATCTTTTTTTTTTTTTATCTTTCTAGTCCTCTTTTACTCGGTTTTTCGGATTTGAGGAGTAAAAGATAGATCAATCTACTTTGTAAACTTTTTCTTTCCAGTCAAAATAGTTGGGTCAAATTATTTCTTTTTAGCGAATTTCCAGAATGGAATTCAGCTATTACAGCCACTGTCATGACGTGATTTGAGCCCAGGCAGCGACTATGGCAGAAATTTGTTTTGAAGTCCCTAGAAACCGAAAATAATATTCACTAAAATATATATATATATATATATATATATATATATATATATATATATATATATATATATAATGTCGTTTATGAAATTTGCTGAAAATATTGGAAGTCCCAAACTGTTGGACGAGTTTGCTAACCAGACACGTCCGATGCCCAGAACATGGTTTTTTGGCAAAATTTCCCCTTATTCAAAAATTTTTGTAAAATTTATTTTACATCATTGGAAAGAGGAGACAAAATCATGTCTAAAAATGATCTCTAAACTATTATTCGATATCAACTAGTTTCCAAGAAAAACTAACTTTTATAAACGGAAATTCGCTATGTTATGCAAGATGCTGCGACAGGGGTACTTTTAAATCAATGGAATGTTATTTAGTGTTAACCGGTTGCAAAAATTCCAAAAGAAACAATAACTGAAAATGTTTTGGATTATTCATGAATTTATAATTTTTTCGTAGTATAAAATTTAGAATTTTTATAAATAGTAATACGATTAATACTCATTGATTAAATGCTCTCAAATTTAATTCAAGGAAATTAAGCAAAATATACATATACATTTTTCTAATTAAAAAACTCAAAAAAAAAAAAAATGGTGTAATCATCTTGTTGAGTTCATCAATAAACTGTATGAGGAAATTTTGATTTTTCGCTGAACGGAGTCGCAAGTATAAGAATATTAATTAAGATCCGGTCAACAAATAACCAATCAATTAATGAAGTACTATAGACGCTTTTATTCTTTAAAATTTTATGATACCTTTCCAAATATAAGGAAAATTTCAATTTTTGGGGGATTTTAATATTGCAATTACATTGAATACCTTGAAATACATTTAAAAGATTGCATAAGAGAAATTTTTGTTTTATTTATTGTTAATTTTCCTATGTAACATTTTTCACTTTTTATTACTATATTATAATTACAAACCGTCAAGTCAAAATAATGATTTATTTATTATTTTCAAGTGTACTAATATAATCCACAATTTGATATTAATAAGAGCTAAGATCATTTTTGAAGAACTACAACAGTCTGTAGAGATTAGTGATGTCGAGTCGAGATGCAGTTAGTCGATTAATCGACTAAAGTTGTTTTTTCGACAAAATTAGTCATTAGTCGAAAATATCGAGCATAGAATAGTCGATTAATCGACTAAATTTTTAGTCGAATTCATGAATAGGGTAACCTATGTAACTCTTTCCAAAACAATGTTTTGAATTTAATTATTGATTTTTATTTTCAATTTTTTATTTTTTCAAAAAAAAAAAATACATATTACAATGAATTATTCACATAAAAGTAAAAAATCATACAAAAGAATAATTTGTAGTTTTAATTTTTTCGAGTCTAATAAATAATGCAGAAAAACTGTTAAATTAGTCGTTTTTAGTCATTTAAAAAAATATTAGTTATTTTAGTCATTTAGTCGAGGGTAAAATAGTCGACTAAAAAATGACTAAATGTAAACAAAATTAATCGACTAAACCGATTAATCGATTAATTATCCGACATCACTAGTAGAGATATTAAAATTTCAAGATACGTATAGTTGTAGACACGTATGGTGGCAGTAACGCTTGTATTAACTTGCGCTATCTAGGGATAGATATTTGAAATACATGAATTTACACTAAAATTACAGTAAAAAGAAATCCATTTTTAAAAAATATATGGTTTTTTTCATACTCAATTTTATTTAGAATACTCCTTGGTCTCTTGGAAACTTTCCATCTTTGTGATTGCTTAATTTGATTGTAAATAATGTGGTAGAAATTTTTCAAGGGAAATTTTCGTGGAATTGTGATATCAGTGATGGAAAGCTTCTGTGCATTTTTTTTTTTGTTTTGTCAAAATTAACAATGCCCTTGACAAATCCATTTTGTTTGGGATAAACATTTACCTATGTTTATTTTCATGAAATTCCGAGTATTTTTTGTCAAAAAAAAAAAAGTTCCAAGACGTCACAGAAAAATATTGTATTTTTTTTGTTGCGCCTACATAATTGGAAACATACGTAAAAAAGTAATGACACAAAGTTCATACATTTTAATAA
The DNA here is from genome assembly GCA_035578155.1 of Brachynemurus nebulosus. Taxonomy (NCBI): domain Eukaryota; kingdom Metazoa; phylum Arthropoda; class Insecta; order Neuroptera; family Myrmeleontidae; genus Brachynemurus; species Brachynemurus nebulosus. Next base: position 14,550,263 of record JAPWDM010000014.1, on the reverse strand, counting down.
ATAATTCAAAACTTTTTTTTGAAGAACAAAAAAATCCAATCACGAACGTAAAATATTCAAGAATTTTGAAATAAAACATACTTTATTAAAATGTTATCTTATCACTTGTGATATAATATGCGAATATTACTTAGGTATAACTTCTGGCGCCATTTTCCACTCATAAAGTGTTCACGGGTAGTAGACACAGTGTGAACATGTCATTCAAGAGTTGTAATCGTGCGATTAGTAATAGAAATTTCACCAATTCCAAGGAGCACTTGACCCACTAATCTCATTAAGTTTTCGAAAAAAAAAAATCGTGTTATCAATTTTGTTTTTATATTGAAAATACGTTGAAATAAAAACTAAATTTTCATAAGTGAATTCTTTAACGTTGTATTTTCTGGTGACTAACACAAAATATAAATGTATAGCTTTGAATAGTACAGTTATCATAAACATGAAAGAAAAATAGTATCTAGGTCGACAAAATACGCCATACTATACTGTTTCGGAGGCTTCTGATGCACTGAATGTATAAATTAATTCGATCTTATTGTTAGAATTGTTTCGTCACGTTAGGTTTTCATTATAGGTATGTTCCAATAAACACTCGAATTAATTTTCGTTTTAATGAGCATGCGCATAGATGACTTTACTGTTCCAACTAGGCAGAATTGTGATTCCAGTTTACACACAAGTTGAAATTCTATGTTCCAACAAGAACTCACCCGAATTGATTTTTAAAATTCTTGCTTCAGAATAAGTATTTCAAATCCTAGACATGCACATTAACAAAAATTTAATTTTTAACCTTATAATTTAAAAATTTAAATAATAAACAGACAAATTTTAAATTTGAATTGTTCTGTCAAAAGACAAATTTCAAATTTTTGACTTTATTAAATGCTATAATAGGATTTTTTTAACAATTAGCAAACTGGTATATTTAAAATTTTTTATTTTATAAATATTTATATTATTTTAGTAAGTAATAAAGTAAAATTGGGAGTAAAGTAAAAAAAAAATAGTTCTTACTTTTTATTTAAAAATTATATTAACGTATTTTAAAGTACAAAATAATTTTTTAGTGGATATATTATTTGTAAATATTCTTCATAGTATGGAAGGTATAGAATACATAACTCAAGTCTCTAGTAGAGACATCTTTTCAAATCCCTAAGAATTAATATAAACGTTCCTACATATTAAATACCGAACTGAAGTTCTGAATTGAATTTGATTTGACCTTCAAATGACATTATCGAATTTAAAATACTGGATTCACTCGAATTGGAAATTCTAGTGTTTGTTGGAACATACCTTATATTTTGAGGCAATAATATTATATCAAGAAATAATTTTTTTGCAAAAGTTGTTACGGTATCATAAAGTACTACGTCTTCCCTTTGAATACATTTAAATAACCCAGTCATTACAATTTTTTTTTTTAAATACTAAATGCCTAACTCATGTTAATCAACTCAAACGATTTCTCAAAATCTGGAATATTTCGATGTGGATTAGTTTGTGTAATCAAAATTTTTATGAAAGAACTTGTAAATGTTACAAAACGTAGTAAATTTTTATAATATTATAAAATTTTTACTATAAATTTTGCGCAATTCTCACTATCAAGATATTTGATATTGAACTGATAAAAATTTTGGATGCAGGAAATGTAAATAATTCAATGTCACCCGCACAACATTATGATGTAAATAGTTTCAAATTTCATACGTATTTATTCAAAGAATTTTGGAGTGACGTTAACAAAATTGTAGTTAGGACAAACAATACAAAAATAATAAAATTGAAATTTCTTCGAATGTAATTATTATTACTTACTGCATCATTAACGTTCAAAAAAACACATTAAATTTATACTACATTAGTATTGTAAGCGTACGCTGTGAAAATTATTTAATGTTTTATTTATAAATTTTTAACAAGGAAATAAAAAAAGTGTTTTTTTTATTTTTAAAATATTTATTTACTATTATTACGTACTATTTCCATTAAATAATTTCAACTACACATTTTCCTTAATAACCCCATTTCAAGTTCTTGAAATTTCAATTAATTGTGAACGTAAAAATATCTTTGTTTTCATATACCTAGTTAACTGTTTTGTAAAAATAATGAGTGAGTGATTTATTCAAGTTTGAATTATATAATATTTATTGTGTTTCTTTATGTAAGTAATACTAATAATGTTTGATCAATTGTATATATTACATTGTTTTATAGTTACGTAAGGGACAAAGGTTTAGATTCATGCCTACAGTACATTGAATAAAACACTAATATTTAAGAGTACCTACAGCAAAAACTGTTTTTTTTGCGATTTTCAAAATGTCTATATCAAAATTAATAATGAGAGAAAGGTAAGAAAATTAAACATTAAATTGCGATAAAGTTACTTATTGATTGTTTTTAAACATTTAATTAGTTCATTGCATAAGAATATAAATTATTGCATCAATTAGTTACTTTACCTAAATGTATTTATGGCTATTTCTTAATGTTATAAAAATGAAATAAAATGTTTTCATGTGTAAACAGACTAATGCTTGATCTTGTTTAGAAAAGCAAATTTTAAGGAAATCGTGAGATTTTGAGCGTTTTGAGTTATGTATTTTATCAAACGGTTTTTGGGCGGTCCCGATACAACGCATAAAAATTTCCTTTTCAATCTGTAGGGAACTTGTACTTTTCATAGCTATTTATGAAGTTTTTGAATATTTTTTTTTGTGTGATTTTTCTCTTTTGCGGTCCCTATCCACTGTATAAATTCTTCTGACGACTACTGTACTTACGATCAATCACGCTGTTGTGATTTAATAATAGGTTGCCCACGCACGTTTATCTTAAGCGGCCTCTACACGCTCAATAATATTGCACAAAATCTGAGGTTGTACTTGTACAATATTATTAATCGTCTGTAGGTTATATTGAAAAGTTGTACAATATATTGTGCTGATAAAAAACAGTTTGAAATACATTGTACAATGAATGAATATTGTAACGTCTATAGGCTCTGAAGATATTATTGCGCAATACCACTTTATTTGTTTAAGTTTCGATTTGCTAATTATTTTGTAATGTCATATTTGATGGCTATTATTTGAACCAGTTTGACTTATTAATTTGCAAGACTAATTATTTATTTACTGCTTCGCAACGTCTTTATCATTTAATATTTAGAATTAAACAACAATTAGATTAATGTACAATTCCTACATTCAATTTATTGTACAAATTTCTTTTAAAAATTATTGAACTGTCTGGAGAGAAATTCAATAAATTGCACAAGTTGATTGCACAATATTATTGAGCGTGTAGGGGCCGCTTTAAATGTATCTTAGGAAATTTTATTTTAAAATTTCCAGTAATACCAACATCAAAAGGGATTTTTAAATTTAATTTTTATTCTCGTGCTTCAGTACGTAAATAGAGCTAAAAATAAACACGATTTTCTTTGATTCCTCTTGGGTTTTCAAAACAATATTATTTATTTAATTTTAAAAAAAAGTACCATGTATATATTTTATGTTTAAAAAAAGAAAAATGAGAAAAGTACCTAAGTAGCCCCCTCCCACCTAACTCCTACATGAAGAAATTAATGTGAACAGAAAAAAAAAAACAGCTCATCCCCTCAAATTATCATCACTAACCATTCTTTGTATCTCATTTATCTGCCTACTGCAGGTTATTGTGGAGGTGGAAAAATATTTTACATTTTAAATTACGGATTAAAACTTTAAGCTCCTGTTGTTTCTACAAATAAATTTCAATTATTAAGTTTTTCCTTCTCATTTACACCTATTATTATTACCTGTTTTGTAAAAGAGGAGAATTTAATAAATAAAATTGTACTTCCGTTCAGTTAGTTTTTTCTTTTTTTTTCCACAGACATTAAATAACATATTATGTGATTGAGGTTGTAAGTTGCATATTACACACGAGCGAAAAAGTTACGGAAGAGCCACACAGCGACGAGTGCGTAATTGCGCGAGTGTATAATATGCCTTACGACTGAGTTACATACTATACTTTATCTACGACTAACATGAAATTCACAACAAATAAATTTGTTACGAATACAATACATTAAAATTATGTAGATGTAGATTATGTCTTTAGATTAATAAAAGTGTAATGTCCTGTGTTTCCTTACGCATAGCTGCGTGTAAAGTACAAAATTTTGCACAGACATAGCTTACCTAGATAGTATTTTGTACAATAAATAAACAATTTCATGGTAGTCGTAGATAAACAAAATTTATAAAATAAGAATTGAGTTGAATGAATGTCATTTATTGTCAATGTTCAGAAAAAATCATTACCATTTAATTTTGCACGTTCTTGTACCGTGTGTCAGTACATACTAAACATAAACGAAATTGTCGTATACACTATACAGCAATTCTTATAACAGAAAAACTTAATGACTCGTGTCGACCAAGTCACTGCAATCAATTAAATGGCGTCACACAGTTAAGATTCTTTTTTCATGATTCGTTTTTGCGCATATAATATGTACCTATAACAAATATAAAATTGATGTATGTATACATTCTGTTGTACATACATACTTCCCGTTTATATCGTAGTAATTAACCCCTTAACTACCGAATGTATTTTGTCGGTTAACTACTAGTGGTACTTACAAGTACCAGTAACTTTACTAACACATTTTTTTTTGTTAAATAAAATTTTAATATCTAGTTCAACAAAATGTATGTTATATCATAGATCTGATAATAAGGATACATAACGATTAAATGGGATTAATGGCTTAACATATTTATAATGTATCTATTAGATTTTATAGAAAAAACTTTTAGATACTTAAAAGTAGAGTAATTATTCCTGGTATTTTCAATGCAGAAAAAAACTGGACTTCTAAGTACCACTAGTAGCGAAAGGGTTAATTTACTTATTTCAATTATCTGTTTTAATTTTATAACAGACAAAAGATTGATTAAACATATTTTTGGGAAAAATTTGTCTTGTTAGTATTCTATAGTGACACTGATTGATTCATTTTTCTTTTTGGTGACAAAGAAAAACAAAAATTTGCAATGAATCAATTAGAATTAGTCAGGGTGGCGATTTTTTCTCAACATTTAAATCAAATTTCCCTGGCTTTTCTCGGTTTTTCAAACAATATTTTAGTTTTCCCCTGACTTAACTGAAAAAATATTTCCAATTTAAAATTTATTTTTTTTTTTTAAGATAAAACCGGAAGCACAATCAAATCACGAATACATTTTTTGCTATTCTGTGATTTTTTATTTTGGCAAGACAATAAAAATTACTGATGTTTTGAATTTCTTTTGACGTCAACTCTGAAAATATGAAGACAATAAATTTTTTCCACAAAATACACTAGCGGAAAAAATTAAAGGATCAAAAAAATTCCAAATTTTTAGCGATTTTTCGAATGGCTGTATCTTCGTGAAAAATAGTCGTATCGGAGTCGTAAGCAAAGCAATTTAAAGCTGGAAGTTTCTAGTTTCGAGGTCTTGCGATAAAAAAATTTTCAAAGCAACGTGTATCGAGTAATCCTAATAAATACACTGAAAAGAAAATTTTCGAAATTTTTTCGGTTTCTTTTTTTGGTCCACGGACTTTTTCCACTAGTGTATTTATTTTATTTTTAAATTTTCGGTATAACCAAAAGTGTAATTAAGCAGTCCCGACGCTATAACAGGTCCAAATTTATAGATTTTTTTATTCAGAATATTATGCTCTCCTATTATAGAGGAAAAGAAAATACAATGGATATAATGAACTTCACTGTTGAAAAATTCCCTGATTTCAATGAAAATTCCCTGACATTTCACTGATTTTTCTCGGTTCTTTAGAAAATGGCCACGCTGAGAACTTATTTCTAGAGTTTCATAGTCAAAATTCTGAAACGCTCATAATTTGGTCATTTGTGCTATAGGTACATGCCACCGATTAAACTGACTTGACGATTTGAATTTGTAATGACTACGGAACCCTAATTTATATGTGCATGGACCGATAGGTACCAACTTGACGATTTTTTTATTATTTGTAAGCAGATGTTCAATGTAAATTTATAATAATAAACGGGAATTGCGAACTATACAATAAACAAAGAAACCCATATTCATTCATAGTAGTGTGGGTGAAATCGCTCACAATGTAATATTTATGTAACAAACACGGCTCAGATTGATATGAATGAACAATGATACTGATTTTAAGATCTTTTTGTAGAGACTCCCACAACTTTTGCGCCAGTTTTTATAACACTACGTATTTTATGTGGGCACCTGTATCATATACATATGTAGAGAGAAAATTTGTGAAAAGGACAATTAACCCCTTATTGCATACGAAGCTATATATGGATTCTAAGTTTTACTATTTTTTTTTCAACATATTAAATTTTTTTTTTTTTTTTGAAACTAATGTTAAATCCTAACTTTATACTCTTTCGAGTAACGGAACGTAATTTTTGTTGTCTTTGGTAAGTGCGGGTTGTCAAATTATTTGAAGTTATGTTCAGAGTGTCCGACCGGTAGAGTGCAATTAATTGGTGCTAATTTTATTTGTGGAAATTAAAAACAATAAAACGGTAAGTACTAAAATCAACAATTTTCAAAACACATTCTTTATATATTCAAGAACATGGAATAGTTGTGATTCGTGTGTGTTTTCTTGTTTTCTTCGATTTTTGGGGCTTATTTTGAAGTTGCCATATTTGGCTTCGTATGCGAGTAATTTCTATACAATAAGACTTAATTTTTTTTTTTTAATTTGACTACTAAAATAAAAGAAGTGAAAGACATTTTCAGTAAAAAAAATTTTTTTCTTCACCTTCATAATTCATGCAATAAGGGGTTAAGATTCTCCAAAAGTAAATTTACTTTATCATTTGAATGAGTAGGTAAATTTAATTTTCCACATCCTACGTTCTGGGTAAAGTCCCTGAATAGTCTACAATTGGTTGTGTGTGTATGTTTCTTTCCAAGTCTTTTGAACTTCACATAAAAACGAGTCGTCACATGCAAGTTGTACTTGAGCATATAGTGTCCCGTACTATCAGTTGTTATTATAGATTTGATGTAACAGCATACGACGGTGGACAAAAATTTCATTCCTAAAATAATTCGTAGTTGTTGATTTATACTTACCAGAAAGGAATAAGAGATTTTACTGAATGTATCAACACGCGCCGCCTATTTTTCTTTCAGTAATTATTAGCGACATTGTTTGTCACAAGACATGTATTACTACTTAATACAAGGGTAGCAACCTGCGGCCCGCCAAGCAACAATTTGCTCTGCCTATGGAGAGCTGAGCATAATTTATACTTTTTTTTGTTCTCCGATGTTTTATAACATGTAAATAAAACTGTTACTAAAAATTTTTCCTCATGTTGATTTTTAATAATATTTATATTAATTTGTGTTAAAAAAAAAAAGAAAATACCCCTGTCGCAGTATTCTGCATAATGTAGCGAATTTCCGTTTACAAAAATTAGTTTTTCTCAGAAACTACTTGACATAGAATTATTGATCGAAAATCCTTTTTATGTGATTATTTTCTCCTCTTTCCAACGATGTAAGAAAATATGGCAAAAACTTGAGGAAATTTGGGCAAAAAACTTACTTTTTCCATAAAAATTTTTTAGGCAAAAATGCCTAAAAATCCATTTCGGGCATCGGACGTGTCTGACTTTTTGGACTTCCAATATTTTTACCAAATTTCGTAAAAACAGGATTTTCGTTCGAGAGTTATATAAATTTTAGTGAATGTTATTTTTGGCTTCTAGAGACTTCAAAATAAATTATTTCTATCATAGTTCCGGGCTCAAGTAGCATCAAGACAGTGACTCTAATATAGCTGAATTTTCGATTCGAAAATTTGTTTAAAAAAACCTACTTAAGCCACATACTACATTGCAAAATATTTGACTGTGCGGCCCGCTAAAAATCATTTTTTTTAAAAATGGTCCGCCATCCAAAATAGGTTGCCGACCCCTGACTTAATAGACTATATAATTTTGAGTTAAAAAATTATTTAAAAATTTTTGTCATATTCTTTAAATATTTTGGATCTTTTTATAAATACAAAAGTAACCTATGTTTATTAGTGTGGAAAAATAACATTTTATTAAATAACATTAATTAAATTATTGACTAACAGTGTCTTGATTGAAGCAAAACCTGTCATTAAGTTTTTTTCGTGTACCTACTAAGGAATTTACGTCAGAAAACGCAGTTCTGATATATTATTGAATTCATACTTTAATAAGCTTCTCTTTGATACCCTAATCAATACTCTTGAAAAAAATTTTTCTTCCTCATTTTTTAGGTTATCCCCTAAAATTAACCCCCACAATCGAAAATTTAACTTCACATCTATAATCGGACCAACACACTCTATCTTTGTGCTAAATTTCCAATTTTCACGTCGAATAGTGTCATAAGTGTTCCGTTTTGCCAATTTTGGTACGGAATACTAAAAAAAGGAAAACCATTTACAAAATTACTTCAAATTATGTAATATATATATACAAATTGGAAATTTGTTTTTACAAATAAAACAAGATGACAATTGGCTTGCAGTCAAATTCATCAAAAATTATCACGTACAGTGTAATTAACCGTAGGAACACATGAAAGAGATTTATATGATATTTTCTGTTAAATTATGCAATATAGAAATTGAAATGTGGAGTTATTTTTGAGATAAAGATTACTCATACGCAGCTATTTATAGTTTTCAAAGCATCCAGTAAGAATAATTATACACGCACTTACAGAAATGAAAGTGTTATTTGTATTTTCGATTTTGATACGTAGAATCGAGTAACAATCATGTCCCATCTTTAATGTTTATACACATAAACGTTTATGTAGATACACACGTTGAAAAAATTACAGATACATTTCAAGTGTTATATAATGAAGTATACATATACATTTTTAACGAACACTACATGTGTTTTATGTAATTTTTGATGATGATCTGAAGTCGAAATTTCTCCAAGAGGAAGAACTGAGATTTCCATTATAAATTAGAAACCAAAAGGAAGTGGAAAGAATATTTCAGAAATCTTAAAATATCATAATGAGTGTTGCCGGGTCCACTACTTTTTGAATTTCAGTTTACTGATAATCTTTTATAATCGTGTTAATACTTTTAATAAATCTTTTCAAAAGAATGTTTCGTTATTAAATGCAATGTAATACTTCAGTTTGCAGCACATTTGCATAGCAACGAAAAGAGCAAAAAACAATTTTATGGAAAGATAAACAAGAATTTAACTGTTTTATGTGTCAACAACAATGATAAAACAATTTTTATTACTTGTTTTTTTTATTCAAATAAAACGAAAATTGAAAATATTTTTGAAGAGATTATTTTATTTTCAACAAATAATTATCTTACACAAATAGAAATTTCTTCTTGACGTATTTCATATTTTTTAAATAATTAGATATATGTACCACGCCCATTGTATCTGATGTCCATTTGTACAGTGTGATTAAAACTTGATTTATTACAATGCAAACATGAATAAATTTATTCTTTTATTACAATATAATCTTATCTTTCATAGTTTTATTTTAATCTTTATACATTAAAAATATTGTACGAATGGCGTCGTATTACTGTGGAAAATTATTGATAAAAATAAATTAATAAATTATAAACAATTAGAAATTGTAAGAATATTCCGTTATTTGTACACGTATATTATATTTATGCATTTTATTGTTAGGTAATCTCTATAAAAGAATACAGACAAGTTTCGTATAACACGATTAAAAATCGCTGATTTATTAATATTTAACATTTTAAAATGATACATTCTCAACTTTTGTCTGCACAAAACACCGTGTCATCACAATCACGGTTTCTGCAAATGACGCAAAAACGGAAAGACATAATTCATAAAAAACGCAATGTATTTTGTGGGCGTAGATAGGTACCGTAAAACACCCTATCTTTACCTATTAAACCTAACTTTACCATACCACACTTTACGTTAAAAAGAATTAAAATTTCATAGTTTATACATTCTGTAGCACTTTTTTTCAATGATGGAGATATTTCTAACAAACTACTGGTGTCATATAAGTTTTTCTGGCATTGCCAGCCGCGATTTCTTCAGATCATTGAGTTTTTTTTAGTTCTTATGGTACATTTTGGTTTTAAGCAAGTATGCAAACTTTAGTTGGTATTTCAAAAAATATACAAGTGACATAGATAACTTCATCATATGAAAAGTTACATAACCTCATAAGTATATAAAATGATTTTTACGTTTACTTATTTGTGCACTATCGAATAATTCGTTTAGGTAATATTATAGTTAATTTGGTAAAATTAGAGTCCTTTAACAAATCCCAACTTTACCAGTCAGCGCTGCCAACAGTCAGGGTTGTCAAAAAATATACGAATTGCATTACATTTTTACACGAATTCAGACATTAAAGTGGAAAACATTGTTACAGGTTTATACAAAATGTCTGGTAAACATCATAAGAAAATTGGTGCAAGGACATACAAAAATTATTCTGCAGAAATGTTAAATCTATAGCAATTGATATGGTAAAAAGTAAACAAATTACATCGTATAACACTGAAAAACAATTTGGAATCCCAAGAAGAACAATAGAGAACAGAATTGAATCTTGTTTTGGTTAAAAAGATTCTGATTTTGTAAGTTAGACAATTTTATTGAAATTGAACATTGATTGATTTGATAGACAATTATTTGTGTTTTTTATTTCTGATTTTGTTATCTAGTCAGTTTATAATATAAAATATGTAACATTGTGTTTAATTTATTTATTTTTTTAAAATAAAATTTTTTATTTTTTGTTTCTGGCATTTTGCTTTATTAATTTTTACTGATTTTGTACATCCCTGGTGAAAACAGCTGTATTTGACGTTTTCATAACATAATTCTATCGCAACTAGATCTATCGTTGAAAATTTCGAAATGACTGCGTCTTATTGTTAGATATTATTTGGAATTAACAAAAAAAAGTGTGAACAACAATGGTGTATTTAAAAATTTTATAATATCTTGTATATTTCACTAAAAAAATATGAAATAGTATAATAATATGGTAAAGTTAGGAACTCCTTGACATCTGAGCTTGTTACTGTTTTTATTTTTATTTTGACTAGTAATTTAAGTTTCTGGAAAATTTATTTATGAGTTAGTGTTTTATTAGTTTATTCTATTGAAACAGTTAAATATAATTAAACTAGTTCCGTCCTTATTTTATTCAAATTTGAATTGAAAATTATGGTAAAGATAGGGTGTTTTACGGTACATTATACTGTTTAAATATAAAATCCTTATTAATATGTATTGTGAAAGTGAATTTGTTTGTCTGTCTTGCTTTTACGCCTCAACAGCTTAACTAATCCATTTAAAACTCTGCACAGAAATAGCTTGGAAGAAAGATGGTCATAGGCTACTTTTAACCTCGTGAGACATCATGTCATAATTTCAAATACCACCCATGCGAATACAAATGTTAAAGAGTATGTCCGAACTTAATTTTTGTGATCCCAGCATTTCATTATGCAACCTTATTCAGGGTCACGACCCACAGTTTGAGAAGCGTTCGTATAGTTGATAGAATACAAATTTTGAGATACACTGTTTAGAAGGAGATATTTTGTATTCAGGCAGGATCAGATGTCATTATCCACTTCAATGTCTTCTTGAATTGGTATTCAACATACTAGTCTTTCTTTTTGACTGTTCCAAGTCAATGAAACAAATTTGGGAAGTACATTGTCACCGTCCAAAAACGAGTTAAGTAACAGTTTGATGATTCCAAATTTTTGCAAAAAGGAATCCGTTCATTCTGCTCAAATGGAAGATTGTGTAACTTAGCAAGTTTTACGGTCGGATACTTCACTTCAATTTCTAGGATTTTGTCCGTTCGTCTGTCACAGACGTTTTTCTCGAAAAATATGTAACGTAGGAATTTGAAGTTTGGCATGATGTTAGGTCTTCATGACGTGCACATATAGTTATTTTGAATTAAAATGGGGGGCCTTTTTGGTAAAAAAAAAAAAATAAATAAATAAATAATAAGTGCATCGTCTGAGGTATATTTGAAAGAAGCACCTTTAAGGATTCAAAAAAATATATTTTTTTTATAATTTTTGGTGCAGTGGTCTTAATGATATAGATAGATGTAGCCTAAAATTTGCTAAACATAACCCACCCCCTCTGATTTCCTACGTTTTTCAAGGTAAAATTTTTATTTTAATAGCACTAGCTTAATGCATTTTAATAGTAAACTACGGTTTTTTTCGACATTGTAGTAATACATAATTGTTGAAAAAATTAATAAACTTTTTCAGTTTATCTACTGACTGCTCACTGTACGGAACACTAATTGTGCGAATCCAACTCCCTGTTAGCCAATTTTATCTCTTTCAACAAAGCAGTAGTTCCTAATTTGTCCGTCATGACAATCAAATAATTCTGGATTACTGTCAAACAAAAACTAGTTGTCTTATTTGTTCAGTTACTGCAGCTTATTAATCGATATTGATTTGTTTACAGTTTCTATTTGTGTTGTTTTTGTTTACTGAATTACGAAAGCATGTTTTAATAAGAGATACATAGATTCCTGTATGTAATATGATTCATTCAGTTTCTCCAAGTCCCCCATTTTAGTATTAAAAAAGTTTATTTCTTAAAGTAGTAAATAATGTGTTAAGAACTGCACGAAACAACTAAGTATTATTAAAAATACATTACTCAGGCATCTATTTTATTGAAAAACACTTAAATGAATCAAAGAGCACAAGTTATGATTTTATTTTACATATATGAAAACAAAGTTCAAAGCTCATTTTAAGAACAATTTGCAAAAAATCGCATAATGTAAACGACTTCTACTGGTATACACTTAACATGTATCCTAAAAAAAAAATGGCCAGTGTACGCATATTTTTCACAGGTGGCCTACATGTTGCATAAAATATCCAACAATTGTGCAATAAAAAAAATATTTTAGTGTTTTTCAACTATTTCAAAACCAGTATTATTACAAAAAGAAATAAAACAATTTACAATTGCAAAATAAAAACATCTACACAATATGACTCTCCTAAGTAACAACTATTTTATATCCATGAAATAATACCGAGAAATTGCGTAGATTATTGAAAATGGAAATGTATTAATGGACTAATTAGGAAAAATATTTTATTAACATTTTTTACTAGAAATAAAATTGTTATGGAATGCAAATCACGCAATAGCCTTGATTAAAAACAAAGTACATAGGTAATGCAACTGAAAAAAAAAAAACATAAACAAACAATTTTTAATAATTTATGTTCTAGATATTCTTTAAAGAATAAAAAAATGTAAAATATTTGAAGATTCTTTACAATAAGAGGTCAAATAACGGTTATTTTTCAAATAAATGAAATAACCATAAATTACATACATGTGTACTAGATAGCTGAACCATAGATAATATCATCCAGGAATAATTTTTAAATAAAATAGATTTACATTAGGATTATCTTCTTTTACATTATAAAATAAAATTTACAAAACAGTAATAATTCTGATTTAAAACATCAAGTAGTTTGTGCTACTTTCAAATGGATTTTTTCTCCACTAGACAAAACTTTCTTTTTACATTCAATATTGATTGACGGATAACCTGTCCGTTAATCTCAAAATGTGAATCAATGTGTGTATATATGTGTGTGTGTGTGTGTGTGAGTGGTGTGTGGGCAAGGTAAAAAGATGGTTTTAGTTTGTAAAAAATAAAAGAAAAAATATTTTACCTGTGACGACAATGTAAATCAGCAGGATAAATGCTTGCTAAACTCATTTTGCAATCCAATGATTTTGAAATACTTCGGTTATAACGAAAACACTACACACGAGAAAATATGTAGAAAATTTAAATTTTTATAGAAAAGTCACACTTAATAATTTAAAAATCACTGATTTTTTTGAAGAAGGAATTGCACTTGAATGGAACCAAACAATTGATTTCCAATATCTCGTTTCAATTGTTTTGTTTTCCGTGCTAATTTAAGACGTATTGATTGATTTAAATTTAATAATTGAAGTAGTTTTAGTAAATAAGCTCAAATTTTCTTTTGATAGACACGTGGAAAAATTAATAAATACGTGCTTACAATTCAAATAGTAAACTGACACTGCTAGTTGAATTGTAACAGCTGCATGCAGTAGACGCGGTAGACGCTGGCTGGTCACCACCCGTGTACCCCCGTGCCGCAATCAGCTAGTTGTTGGTCGTCCATCAGTGCTGCGCACGCGGGCCCCCCATTTGTCGTCTTCATCTTAGAGTAGAGGGTATCATCACCTGACTCAAATTATTGTTCGTCTGTTTTGAATTTTATTATTTGTTTTGGAATTCCAAATGTATGTTTGTGTGTGTGAGATTTTGTATAGATATAAATGTGAATGTTTTTTTTGTATGAGTTTATGTAGCTGGTATGATTAGTTTCACTCTATGATTTGGTTTCACCAATTTTTTCCCGCGCTTTCAAGAATAATTACCATGAAGTTTGGTTGTAAACGCAAGCATAATTATATATTTCATTCCAGTATTTTAACCTGGAGAAAAATATTTTTCTAGTCATAAAAATATCTTAATCATTTTATAAGTCTTATTATTATTTAGTGGTGAAGCTACAAATGTGTTGCGGGGTCATTGGCTTTAGTTGCAAGATGAACGGAAATGCTGGAAGCCGTACTGTAAAAGTTCATTTACTCCGTATAGTTTAATGATCTTTCACTACTACTTAAAATAGAGTTGTCAGATTAAACTGATTAGTTATCGCCACAAAGTCTTGAGATGTCACGATATTTAACTTTTTTTCTGGATTAAAAAAGCATACTAAAATTTTTCACTTTCTTATCTAGGTTTAAGTTAGGTATATTATACATATAAATTAGTTATACCCGCGACTAGTGATGAGCAAAATTAGTCTTGGTATTGCAGTCTTGTCTTGGTCTTGCATTTTTTGCGAGACCAAGACCAAGACTGCATTTTGCAAGACCAAGACCAAGACCAAGACTATAAGTATGGCTGCAAGACCAATACCAAAACTCAAGTAAGCAAGACCAAGACTATAGCAAGAAAAAAGCAAGACTCTTGCTAAATTATTTAAATAGTTTAAAAGTATAATTAATACCGTAAAGAGAGAAAATTCTGATTTTAGAAGGAAAAAATTCGCTAATAAAAAAATGCAAGAAAGTGCAAGATTTTTAGCAATACCAAGACCAAGACCAATACCAAGACTGCATTTTGCAAGACCAAGACCAAGACTCAAACTGCTCTAGCAAGACCAAGACCAAGATTCTTAATGCAAGAACAAGACCAAGACCAGGACTGCCAAGTCTTGGCCGCGACGCTATGTTATAAATTCAATGAGTATATAACTGTAATAATTATACAGAACTTGCATATAGTACAATAATTTCTTAGATGTTGAACCAGGTAGTTATCACCACACCAAATTTCATCAAAATCGGTTCTATATGCATTTGCGAAATGTGTGCACATGCTCAAAATGGTTTTTCTATTTTCCCGTGGAAGTGAGACATTCTTCCGGAGTAAAAAGTATCTCAGATGTTAACTCAGGTAATAAGTTATCATCACACCAAATTTCATTAAAATCCGTCCAGTAATTTTAACGTGATGCGTGAACAGACAGACACAAAAATTTTAAATAAAAATCGCTGTTTTGATATCTACGTCGATAACTATTTACAGTACTAATTAGTACAAATTTTAAAAAATATCCCATGTACAGAATTGGTCTCGTTACAGTTTTATTATATGTATAGATTACAGGTTATTCAATAAACAATAAATTTATCGTTTATCAATAAATTTCCCGGGCATTCATATAAATCCTATATATAAGTATAAAGGATTTTTTTCCAGAGAGACAGAACATTGAACATGGACCTAAAAGGCAGAAACTTTATATTTCATTAAAGAAAATAATCTATTAGCCTCAGTTTTATATTTGGGATTAAACTTAGTTTTATATTTGGGAAAAAATAAACTAGAAACTGAATACAATAAAAAACTGAATTTACTAAAAATTCGAAATGGTAAAAACTGAAGATCTGGTATAGGAAAACATTGCTCTCGATATACAACAGTCTAATCAGGTCAAAACTCGACTATACTTTTTTTCATAAAATGGCGGCCGTTTGAAATTGTCTATGCTTTTGTGAAATTGCACATGTTAAAAATGCTAAGCCCTATCCATCACATTGGTATTCGAATTTCGACAGGACTATTGCCTATTAAGGATGTGTCCAACAACCAGTCTATACCGCGAGTTAAGGCGAACTGAATTCAGAAGAGATTTCCTAACATTCAAATATGCACTCAGACTACCTAGTTCAGCAAAACACCCAAATCAACTATTGCAATCATTATACAATCCAAAGCCTAACTACCCCAAACCTTTCAAAGTAAGAGTCGAAAAACTACTGCAAAGAACAAATTATCAAATACCGCCAATATTAATGAAAGAAGAATGGCCAACATCACCCTGGAAACGGAAAAATCTGGAAATATTCACAGATTTAGGAAAGTTTCCAGAAGTCATAACTTCGGCTACTACGTAAGGAACAGAATTTTTAAGTGTGAAAAATGAATATAAAAATTTTTATTCCAGAGAATATTTACTGAAGACTCTACGACAGGTAATTCATTTGAGCCACAAAATCTGGAAAAACTCATTTTTCTGTTGTTAATAAAACAAAATTTTACTTCCTTGTATACAACCTCAAGTAACATTGAATGTTTCGCCTATCATATACCTGTTCTTTGGCCGTTAAAAGTTGGTCTGTTCTGAACTTTAATTAGGTACATTCATTAAAAACGTTTATGGACCAGTACCTACATGTAAATTTTATACGCGTTTCTTTAGATAGAGGCAAGGAATATAAAAGGATATTAACTTTTCGTGGTTACATAAGCTCAAGTTTTACAAATTTTGTTCATTATGTTTAATGCTATTAAAAAAATTGAAGGTTATTTTTGTTATGATTTTTTTTTTTACTTATATGTCATTCACAAATTTAGGTACCTAATTATAAATTGAAATTTGTTATTTTCGTGATAACTATCTATTCTTTTTAATATTTCCTGATTTGAAAATTACTAGGTAGGTATGTGTACTTTGAAGTTTCATAGAAAAAGCTTTATAAAAAATGAGTATAAAAACAATAAATTATATTTGATTTTTTTTAATACGAAATATATACTATTGCATAATAAACTAAATAAATTAAAAAAAAAATTCAGGAAAAAATAAACTAAAAAATTTCTCCAAAAAGGTTGGCAAAAAAAAGAAAACAAGAACGAAATAGCGAAAGTAATCTGTAGTAAATCAAAAAGTTTCTTGGGGAAAGATCACGCACCCAAGAAATCTGGGAGGGGGGGGGGAGCATGATTCCTTGACTACAAGAAAAACGATGCAGTCGCGTTATTTTAATAGCAAAAATAAAAAGTTCGCATCAAGATTAGCTTAATTCAATCAATTACTCTAATTCAAATCACTTCAACAAAGCTTGATTTCAGAAAAAGAATTTTTTTATTTGGTGACGTCATCAAGATTAGTAAGATTGTTTAATAACTTAAAAATTGTAAATGAAGTGGTTGCACGATGAAATTGGAACTGAATTATAGGTTTTCGAAGTCGTTATTTTAATTTTTACCAAAATTAAGCGCGCAGTATTATACTAGAAAAGACACTTCTATTGAATCACTCATATTTCTAAAAGAAATTTCGTTATTTTGATAACAAAAATGGAAAGTTCACACGCAAATTACCTTAATTTAAATATTCAAGTCAACATTCTAATTCAAATGATTTTAATAAGGCTTGACTTGAGAAAAGATAATTTTTTACCTTGTTGGTGTCATCAAGTTTATAAAAATTTGTTAGTACTTTGAAAAGTGAAAATGAAAGTTTTCGAAGTCGTTCTTGGAATGCTAGTTTAGGTATGATTTTTAAAAATTGGCAATGTCAAAAAGAGCATTATGACGCCTTCAGAAAAATATGATCCCCTCCTAACTGAAGATCTGGACCTGCCCCTGGATTCATGTCACCAAACTTAGAAAAAAAATGCGATCCTTGGAGACTACCTGTCCACGTATGTATATTACTATCTATATATTCTACATATATTATTTTTTTCCGTGGTTGATAGTTAAATTAATTATTTTTATTAGCTTTAACTTACGATAGAGTCAAAATTGCTGAATTTCTTTTTGGAAATTCGTTAAAAATCAACTAAACCCTAAAGTGAAGAATTGTTTTGCATAAAAATTTTAATAGGTATTACAAGGTATGTGGTTATGTTACAGTAGAAGCAATATTCACGGCATTTTTATGGTTGCCCGTGGGCGCATCTTTTTCCATGTTTTAGCTTTCAATTGAAAGATTTTTCCAGATACAAAATACCCAGTTTTCATTGAAGTAAATTCGGTTTATGTATTTTTTTTATATAATTGAATATTTTAGCTGATTGGAAATTAGTGGATTTTTTGATCATTAATTAGAAAAAATTTTACATAATTATTAATTTAGACATTAAAATTAAAGAAAAACTGCAACTTCTTTTTTGTTTTTAAATAATTTATATTAACGTAATTATATTTTAAAGCATTAATTATTTATTTTTGTATAGTAATTATGATTTAAATAAATAATTTTATAACGTAATAGATTACCTGAAATAAAATTTAAAAAAATTGTAATTTTTTTATAGGTAATTTAAGGGGGTATTCTAGTCCAGAGGCATGAATTTTTGTCGTTTTTTCGAGCTCTGTAAAAAAAACCAAGAATATTTAAATATTTTACTGTCAATTTTCTAACCATTCACCTTCTTGCACATGCTTCTAACCCTTCTGGTCGTCTGAAACAAAAAAATCTTAATCAGGATTCTTAATCAGCAAAGATGTCCCTACCTCGTTGAAGCCAAAAAATTTTTTTTTCATAAAATGGCGGCCGCTTGAAAAAAAAATTTTTTTCACGTTCTTTTTTAGCAGTTTTACATTTTTTAAAAATAGTAAAAATTTAAATTTTGCCTTCAATCTTGTAAGCGATATAGAAGAATGTATAGAGAAGGTTCACACAAAATTTCAAATAAATCACTTCAGTAGAACTTGAGATATCATGCACGTCAGCTTGAAAAAAGTTATTTCCAGGAAATGCCTTCAAAGTTTTGATGTACAATACCTGATACCGGAATCTTTCGTATTAAAATGACTATAACTTTATAAATTTTTAAAAATGACTATAACTTTATAAAAATTCTAGACTAGAATACCCCCTTAAATAAAAAGAAGTTTTATAGACGCGATTGAAAGAATTTATATAGCTCTAAGATATCGGTAAATTTTAAATAGATCAAAGAACCGGACATAGCGAACATTGTCTTTTGGAATTTTTTGTTCAACCACCTATTGGATTTTTCCTTGCCAATATAAATTTTTCTTTCGTTTGTGATTATATAAATATTTATTGTGTTAAAGACTGGATAAAGCTTTGAAATTTTTGATTTGGGTCCTTTATTTGAACTCGATCTATCAATAATTGGCTGTTGCTAAACATTCCATTTTAGTAGTCCAGTACCATCATGTATCTGCCTAATTAAAAACCAGCCATTTCATTGAAATTTAAAGTGAGGCAAATCAAATAACATTTGACTTTCGACGATATGGTTGATTCAAAGTATAATGTTGCTAAGTAATTTGAAAAAAATCAATATATTAAACATCCCACAACAGGAACGGACATAGCCTAAGTGGCGCCCGGGGTAGGGTCGAAAAATGGCGTCCCTATAGAAAACAAATATTTGTTTTTTCCTCGTAAAAAACAAGTGACGAGCAAAAAAAAAAGAAAAAACCTCATTTACCGAATTTTAACGTCCTTCACTTTTTGGCGTTTAGCGTCCCCAAAACCTGCCGTCCGGGGCACGTGCACCAGCTGGTAATAAGAACCGGGGACAGTAATTTTTATGTTTTTCTAAAAAAAAAGAAAAATGACAAAAGTATGTAGTTACATATATTACTGGATTCGGGCTTTAATGGGTATCGTTTGATACTCTACTCGGTGCTCTTGGGGAAAAATTTCTATTTCACTTTTCAGATTATCCCCTAAAATTAACCCCCTAAATCGAAACTCAACTTCACATCTGGAATTAGCCCATCACACCCTATCACCGTGCTAAGTTTCAAATTTTTGTGTTGAGTGGTTTCAGAGGAAATTGCCTGTGACACTCGGACAGACACCGAACTGATTGCATAAGTGTTCCGTTTTGCCAATTTTGGTACGGAACACTAAAAATGTAGCTTTTTAACTAAAGACCAAATTTTATTTAACTAAAAATTCAAAATAGCTCAAATGAAAGTGCATAGAGCCCAATTGGCTGTAAATAGTCTAATTTGGTAACCTTGTATGATCTTCCTAATTCTATGATCGGCCGGCGACATATGTATATATTATCTTGGAGGTTATTTAATTTTATTACTTTACATACCTATGTATGTAATAATACCTAGCACAACTATGTATGTTCTACTAATACGTTCTACTTACTACTTGCTACAAATCACTAATTACTAAACAGTTCGGTGTGAACGAGGTAATCAACAATTTTTTCGGCTAATTGATCAAAAAAGCAATTGAATTTGGAAAAATATTAAATCTAATGTGTATTTGTTTATTTATTTACATTGTCTAAAATATTAATAGTTATTGGTTTACATATTTATGTGTGGCATATTAATAAAATTTTATATTATTTACCATATCTGCGTACTTTTTATACGGGTATGGCGCCATTCTCGGAAAATTGATACTGTGTCCATGGGAGGAGGAATTTGAACGCAAAAAATTGAAATATTTGATATTGGTAAATTTTATTACGTCAAATTCCCATCGGGGAAATTCGTACCAGGTACATTTGAAAAAGTACATTATTTGTACGTACATATTATTTACATATTTCAGATACATACGACATTAATGTAATGATATATTTGTGTAATAAGCGTACTTTATTATTGCGACTTATTATTTTACAATAGTGAGGTGGTTCTTCCAGTTACAACAATAAGGTACTCGACGGCAATTAAAAAAATGATTCTAAATGCTTTGTTTTTACGTATTAACAAATTAATTTTTAATAAATTTTTAAAAATCGTAAAAAAAAACACTGTTGAATTTTAAATGAATAAATTGGCGCGAAAAACGATCCACCATGGTGGCGTATGCGATGACGTCACATTTTGATGCAAGTAAATATTGTGTTCGCACCACTGTAACGTTAGGAAACGTTTGGCAACATAAAATTTTCAACAAAAATATATTTTTAATAGATGTTAGTCTTTCTGTTTTGCAATATTTACAATTACTTTTTGTGTTCAGCCGAAATAATATTTAACACACGTGTAAAAATTATGCATCAAACTACAGTAACTATTTACGTCATTTACATGTTTCTTCTCTTATCTATGATATTTGTCATATTTGCTACAAAATATAACGTCATTTTAATGTAACGGAGCGTTTTTACTCATTTAAATGAAGTTTAAAAATTTATCATTTTCAATGGCAAATAGAGTATGTGTACCAAATTTCAGTTAAATCGGAGGTATGCGATTTTCGGAACTCCAGTCCTATTATGTTAAACAGGTATTTTGGTAGCTTTTTATACAGTGTGTTTTAAAAATTAAAGAAGAAGTAAGGAAAAGTTGATAAACCTACTTGAAAAATAGATTACAATCTCTGCACCTGATTATTATCTAATATTTGTAAAATTTGTAGGTATCCATAGAAATAAAAATCCAAGCTACCTATCAAAGAAATTAGCAAATAATATTTAAAAAATTTTATGACTTATAATATTATCCAATACAAATTTGATAATAAATAGTACTGCAAATTATATTATTATTGAAAGAAAAGCGACATTTAGTACAATTACTTCATTTAGTAAATATTACTGTTCGTTTATGGTAAACGTAAACAGGTCATGATAACTATACGATCGTTTTGAAATCGAAAAACATGGTTTATTTTAGAATAAAATTTATTCATTAGGAGAAATATTTCATCCACTTTCATATCCTGCTACAAAAAATTTATAAAGCAACTAATTGTACGGAACACTGTTAGCGCAAGTACAAACTGCACTTGATGACTTGTTTAGCCTGTAATCAGGTCTACCGAAAATTAGTCTACGAAAAAAATGAACGTGATGCGCCTACTATAGAACTTTTCATCTCAGTAAACAAACTCAAATATTTCTTTTGTAATATCTAATAGTAGTATAGTCAATCAATAAATTAACAAATTTTATAAAATATTCCGTTAAAGAAAAAAGAGTTCCGTGGTCAAATAAAAAACAAAAAAAAACTTAGAACAGCTATAAATCGAAGTAAACAAGTGAAATTTAAAAAAAAAATTGCGATGTAAAAAATTCTATACTAAATTGCAATGAACGTTTTAAATTAATGCGTCTAGTTTTGCGCCCTGACCTACTTGATGCATTTATCTAATTATTTTGTCTTATCTTACGGAGATATTAAATTATAGTTTTAACTTTTATTTATTATTTAAATTAAGGTGTAAACTTTGTTAATACTTTATTAATTAGGATGTTGTGTGACCTAACATACATACGTTGATACACAAAGAGATACACTTAACTTTCATTTAAAACTATAGTATTATTAAATTACTATTTATGTTTATTAATTATATCTGAAACAAAAAATGAAAATTCATCTAATTACTTCTATGTTAATTTTCCATTCGATCAGCTGATCTACAAAATTTTGCATTAGAAGGTTATCTTACATGTTCAAAACGTATTTATTCATATGTACTAGACTGGTCAAAAATTTATTCCTGACAGAATGGATTATGTGACAGACATAGGGGCGTAGAGAGAAATCAAGGGCCTCAGGGATAAACTATTCTAGGTTCCCCGTTAAATATTAAATTTACTACTGGCACCCAAAATTAAGTAAAAAATAAGATCTGGTGGGTCTGACTGGACTCTTATTGGGATTCGAATTCCAGGGGCGGTTGTCTCAAGACAACAGTAATAGAAGTACTGGGAACAAATACTACATGTCAGATACAGACATATGAGTACATCTTAAAAGTTAACTCAACAAATGTTAATGAACAAATATAAGTTCACTCGTATCTCTGAAGTTATCGAGATATGGTACAAGTTTAATCCAAACTGAAATTACCGCGATACCTGGTCAACCTTTTCTCAGTCACGGGTCGGTAAAACCTCAGATAATTTTGTGCGGACCGGTCACATATAGCATCATATATGACGATTATTAGTTTTCTAAATTATATTTATTGTATATTTAATGCGAAATGTGGCTTTCCGATAACTTGGTATACTATGTAATTTAGATAAATATCGACACTTTTTTAAGCATTACAGGAATGTTTAAAAGCAATTCTTCAATTACAGCTAAATACCATTTTTGATGGGTATAAAATTAGCTAGACGTGGGCTGTCATGAGCTGTAAATATATAAAGACTAAATTCCAAATATTATCAAAAACTTATTTCTGTATACCTAAAGCTAGTCCGGCTATTTTTTTTTTTTGTAAGTAAAATATTAAAGTTATATCCTTATATCCATTTTTGTAATTAATTGTAATTCACACATCTTTCTGCGGACCGGTGAGATACTTGCACGGATCGGAGGTTGAGAAACACTTATCTAAACGCTTTGAAATCAGCTCTTTCAAAATTTTTGAGGCTCTGAAAATCTAATTTTCTAGTTTATGAGCAACGTAAAAGACAACTTTGCAATTACGTTATAAGTATGTAAACTAGTTTTGAAAATGGATGCTCTGATATTGGCAGTAATTTTTGGCTAATCGAACTTCCTAATCTTGTTTAACTTGTAAAATTGACGAAAAAAATTTCACCTGTGTATATGAACCTTAGTGTACATATATAAATGTCGGAATTTACTATAATTACAATAGTGGGTATGTACAATTTGATTATATAAAATTAATTTTATTTTATATTTGTATCATTATGTGTCATTATATAATAAATATTATAGAAATTATAGTAAATTAAAAACTATTAATTTGTGAATAATATTTAGATAAAATGGAAGGTCTTAAAATGCGCACTTGAAATACATACCTAAATATTTTTAGCATTTTTTTTTTATATTTTATTATGCGTACAATGTTTTTTTTTTAATGGTTTATGGTCAAGGATATGAATAAAATTAATCTAGAGCCTTGATTATCTATAAGTTAATGTGAATCTGATTAACCTCAGTACTTAAAAATTGGAAACTCGGTTAGCCGGGGTTCGGTTAATCGCATTATACTTACATATTTTTTTTAATTGTTGTACTTGGGTCCAGAGGTGTAGCTAGAATGATCTAGCTGCTCTGGAACGATTTTCACTGAAGCGTCCCTCCCCTTCAAAAGTCCATTTTATAAGTGATTCTCCCCAAAAATGTAGCTGTAGAGTAAAAAAAAAAAAAGTAACGAAAGTCCAAAAGTCCATTTCCCCACAAGAATGTGAATGACTTGGAGCAAAACAAAAACAAAAACAAAAACAAACTATTATTGTAGGTCATAGGCCCTGAGAGCAGGGAAAAATAAAATCACTTCTGCTCTATTGTTGTTCTTCTACTACTTGGATCCATTTTTATGGGATAGCTTATTATACAGACAGTTTCTTGCCCATATGGCATGTTAAATTTTCAAATTTTAAACCATTTAGTTAAAGTGACGTAATTCGAATCACTTGTTTCCGTATGTTTCCATATAAAAGAAGGGGTGAAATTTACAAAGGTTTTTAACTCAAATAAAACTATTTAATAATTATGAATCTTGAAAATTTCGTTTGAAATAAGTATATTTACGCGAGACCATTTAACTTATTTTTCACTATTTTCATACTTGCTGCAATTATTTTTAAATTAGTAGTTGTACCTTGTGATTTAACATTCGTAGAAAATCAATGCCTAATACTGTTTCGTTTGGTTTGCCAAACAATTTGCAATTCTGTAGAGAATCAGTTCCATATAGTACTCCGTTTCGCTAATAGAAGATGACAGGCGTCTTAAAGAATAGAGGACGCCTTAAAACGTAAGTAGGACCCACGACAATATGTTTCAAATATTTGCTCTTACTTTTAAAATAGCTATAGTTGAATTAGCTAATAAAGGTTAGCAGGATCCTAGGTTCTTCTTAAACAACTTCGAGCCACATAGCCAAGAGCTGACTCTTTTTATCGTCGAATACTAATTAAAAACTAAAATTATGTAGATTGACTTTTCGTCTAATACTTCTCTTGATATCCATTTTACATTGAAGGTATTTTATAGATATAAAAACTCTTTTAAAAAACCGACTTCAAAAAGTAAAAAATAATTAATAGTACGAATTTTGAAGTTAGGCGGGGCGTCGTATGTAAAATTACGATTGGATGTGCTTGAAAAATTCATGAATTCTTCACGACCTACATTTTTTTTTATACTACTCCCCGCCTGACTTCAAAATTCGTGCTATTAATTATTTTTTACTTTTTGAAGTCGGTTTTTCAAAAGAGCTTTTATTTCATACCTTTTAGTGACAATGCTTATATAAGTACACCCCATTACAATTTTTTATTCAGTTTAAAATTTTTTTTTATTAAATTCCAAATTTCATACGTTTATGTGGAATAGTTTCCAAAATACCAGTGTCCAAAAATCATAATTTTAGGCACTTACTGACTTTGCTTTGAAATTTAGAACATTAATAATGTTTAAAGGAATAATTACTAGGAAAATAAGAAATCAAGGAAAATCCACCAATTTTTCAAGTCATCAAAGAATTTTTTAAACTAGGTACTGACAGAAAATTATTTTTAGGATAACTGGATCAACATAAATTAAAAAAATATGTTACTATATAGATATTAAAGTAAATAATTTTGCATATAAAAATTATAAATTTCCCATAATTATTCATATTGCTCGTATTATTGAAGATGGTTAAAAAATTACTCAACCAATGTCAACAAAATTTTTATGGGACCACCTGGAGAACTTTATCTACTAACTAAAAAAAGAATGGCGCAAATTGGGCCAGAAATGTCGGAGCAATTGGTGTACATGCATAAAAAAAACAACATACGGGTTGAATTGAGAACCTCCTCGGTTTTGAAGTTGGTTAAAAAGATATATTTGTAAATATATTAGACGACGTCGAATCTGTTGGTCTGTGAATACTTTGACCGAAATTTTGTATCTTGAATACTGTGTAAACGACTTAAAGCTCAGGAAAAATTTTAAAGGCAAGGATTATTTAGAGGTAAAAACTTCTTATCAATTTCTGATCACCAGTATTTAATTATTAGAAAACTATTCATGACACTAAATTTACTTGTAAGATAAGATAGTTAATTTATAATTATTTAACTTATATGCATTATATTGCATAAATAGTCTTAAAGGTCACATTTATAAGAATTGTGAATGAATTTTTTCCATTAATTAATAATTGTGTGTGAAAATTTACTGATATGTCGTACATAACACTACACTTTTTTCTTTATTTTTCACCTACAATCTAACTACTAATCAATTACTTAGGTATGCTAATTATACTGATTATAATTTAGATAGATAGCTACATGTAATGGTGAATAATTTTAAATATGTTAAATATAATGAAAATTTTTTTTTCTACTCCTGTTGATGAACACATTCATTATATATCTGTTAATTGTTGAGAAAGTTAGGCATTATTGTAAGGTGTGGAGGAATGATCATTACTCAATACCTTTTTGCCCAATGAAATCACAGTATTAACCATTATTCAATGGGTTTGCCATTGTTTTGTGACTAATGTATGTATCAAGTATTAATTTAATATATGTTGCATAGAACTACGTGCAAATAAACAAAGTAGTATATATTTAGTTTTAATTCTTTTATACATATTATACAAACATTTAATGAAATTTGAAATAAATTAAAAATTTGATTTAAAATTTATATTCAATTTTATTTAAATCAAAAAGGAAAAAAGTCGTAGAAAAAATATCGTATTCTACTCGCTTACAATGGCCATTATTCACTCAGATGCATTACAACATTCGCCTCGCAAGCTCGGCTCGTATCGCAATTTCATCTTCATGAGTAATAGCTATCATTACTAGCTCGTTGAATAATATACTATTATTTAAATTTTTCACGGCTACATAAAACGATTTTTTATTTGATGTGGCTATCGTCTCGTGTGCAGTAGGTGTCTTTTTTCATACTGTAATAGTCCATTTTTGCCTAGGTATATAAAAAGCTGTTCGAAATCGCATTTTTGAACTAAAAACGTCTGTAGTTACATCACACATATTTTTCGTGGGCGGAAAATATGTCTAATTTAAAAAAAAAAAAAAACTAATTTTTTACGCTGGTACTTAATTCGGTAGGAAAAATCAATCATGGACTGTATTCTATACTAAACGCAATAGAAAACCAAAACCAAGTAAGATCACACATTTCATCTATTTTAATTTGCTTAATAATGGTGTTGATATTTCTCAATTCACGATTATTTGAAGTCGCGCAATTATCGTAAGCAGGACCGGATCATCGCATACAAAAACGAGACAAATGTCTAGGGTCCGGTTTTTAAAGGGCCCGGTCAAAATGTCTATTTAGATTATTTGAATCAATATTTAAGATTTGTATAGTTTTCAATACACAATAGCGGTCTCCAAAAAATCGATAATGAATCTCCTAAAACAGGAGTAGAATAATCAACTCTTCTTTTCGGAAAAATTTTGACAAGAGTACCTACTCCTCTTCCATGAGAAGGGCGTCGACGCCTCTCAGAAGTAAATCTGGCCCTGGGGAGAGATAGAGACCTGATAAGAAAAAAGTATCTAGGGCCACGAAGTGGATTAATTCGTCTCTGATCGGAAGGGATATTCTGAATTTTTCCATAATTAATTAACACTTAGATATTAGTTACTGAATTTAATTAGTGTGTACTAATTATTTAATAG
This sequence comes from Brachynemurus nebulosus, assembly GCA_035578155.1. Taxonomy (NCBI): domain Eukaryota; kingdom Metazoa; phylum Arthropoda; class Insecta; order Neuroptera; family Myrmeleontidae; genus Brachynemurus; species Brachynemurus nebulosus. Next base: position 14,522,155 of record JAPWDM010000014.1, on the reverse strand, counting down.
AACTATATTCATGCATGAACATTTTTGAACTTGCCGTTTAATACCAAATATATTTTGTATTTGTATTCTTTCTGGCATAAATTATTTTATGACAAATAGACAATTCTGAATCTGGATGGCATATAATCTTGAACTCGGCTAGAAAACAATTTAATAATACATTTGCTTTCCGCATTTTTTGTTATTAATTTAAACTTTTATTAGTAACTTCGCACGTTTATCTATAATAGTGATTTCTTCAATAAAGTCTTTCTATTTCTGGAATATATATATATATATATATATATATATATATATATATATATATATATATATATATATATATATATATATATATATATCTCTTTGAATCGATTACGAAATCGTCACAGAAATTTTCACCTGAGTCGTGTGGCATTATACAATACTCACAATTTATTATTAAATGATTAATAAAATTTAATTTTTACCAAATTTTTTTAATATTATCTATGTAAAATTTATAAAGGCGACAAAAAAGGAACAACTGGGTCGGAACAGAATGGAAAGAAAAGGGTTAAACTATGAATTAATATTTATGATATGTGTGTTGTGAAATATGTAAATTATAAAAGATAAAAACCGTAACAATCTAATACATAATTACAATAAAATATAAAAATTTATAATACCATACATTACTGCGTGCACATTTTTAAAATAAAATGTATTGTATTGTGCCTTATTTACGAGCATTAAACTACTATTTGGTATTAAACTTCGATCGGTTTAACTCTTTTCACGTGTTCTTAACATGATTAAAGTAGATAAATACAGTTTTTTCTTTTTTCTTTGAACGTGTACAGTTAGTAATTAATTGAGGCAAACAATTAATTTGTTCAGGTAGTTTTACTTGCAAGCAGTACAGCACTGAAATAATAGTTGGTTCGCTACTTTTGATAACTGATTATACGTTTATCATTGAATAAATTTATTCATTTTATCAGCAAGACGAATGATGAAAACATTTTTTTTTTATTTAGACTTTATAAAGTGAATCACATCCAAATTGAATGATTAATAGAAATCGTTTTGATACACTATAAGGCCCGATTTATATTAACGCTCCGCTCTCGGTACGATATCACTACGCTCCCGATTCGATATAATCTTGTTGTGTTCACATTACAGTGCTGATATCATGCTGGTACCTATTCGTTCTCTATTCACATTATAATGCTGCTCTGGATACGCTCCCAGTTCGGTCTCAGTTCGATACAAATATTTTTTCATAACAACTGAATGCAAGTGGAGTGGAGTGGAATCAAAAAAGTGTTTACACTATAGGTACAAGCCATAACAAGTCTAATATCGCTCCGATAAAATATTACCTGACTGGCATTGATATTGGAGTGACATTGGAGAGTGAACCGTGACTGATATTGGACCGATATCAGAGCGATGATGTGAATATACTCATTGTTTATTGTGTAAGAATATTATATCGAACCGAGAGTGGAGTGATATCGTACCGAGAGCGGAGCGTTAATGTAAATCGGGCCTAAAAGCCGGTCCAGACGCAACGTCTTATCTGAACGACTTGTCTGAATCGACAAGTCGTTCAGATAAAACGTAGCGTGTGGACCGCAAAACGTACGTCTTGCATGACAGAAAAAAGGTTGTACGATAAGTCGAAAGTTTGAGCTGCGAGGCATCATTTTATGAAAATTGGTTCGACAAGTTGGTGCGTCTGGACAGACTTTCGTTTTATCGAAACGATTTTTAGTGTTTTTAGTAGTATTCTATTGCTTCGTGCCCGTTAATTTAAAAATTTAAAATTTTACAAAATAAAAATTTATACATTTTTTGTATAAATTTTGTTTTAGCGAGTTTCCAGAATGGATACACGCTATTTCAGCCGCTGTCATAACGCGACCTGAGCCCGGGACTATGGCAGAAATTTGTTTTGAGGTCCCTAGAACCCGAAAATAACCTTCACTAAAATTTATATATATATATATATGTATATATATATGTATTTATATATATATATATATATATATATATATATGTGTCCGCACGATAACTCTCGAACGAAATGTCCTAGGATTACGAAATTTGGTGAGAACGTTGGAAGTCCAAAAATCTTGGATGAGTTCTTCGGCCAGACGTGTCTGACCTCAGGAACATGGTTTTTCAATAAGGAGATATTTGATATGGATTATCCACATACTATATTTCGTTACTGAAGTCAAATAACGACTTATAGAGTTAGTATGTACATACCAATATGTATGTAGTAAGATACTATATATGTACATATTCCTCAAAGACCTATGCATGTACCATTGATATATGAATACTATTCATCTATCTATGGCATGTACATAATTACGAATTAAAAAAGCCGCCAAGTGCAAGTTGTACTTGCGCCAATAGTGTTCCGTACAAGCAGTGATTATTATAGATTTAATGTAATATGTAGCATATAAAATACCTCTGTCGCAGCATCCTGCATAACATAACGAATTTCCGTTTACAAAAATTAGTTTTTGTCGGAAATTAGTTGACAGAATAATTATTGTTCAAAAACCTTTTTTATGTGATTTTTTCAATGGTGTAAAAAAATGTTACAAAAATTTTTGAATTTGGGAAAATTTTTGCAAAATTTAATTTTTTTCACGAAAAATGCCCAAAAAACCATGTTCCGAGCATCGCATTTATGGCAAGATTTTTGGAGAATTTCCAGAATGGAATTCAGCTATTACAGCCACTGTGATGACGCGACTTGAGTCCGGGTCTATGGCAAAAATTTATTTTGAGGTCCCTAGAAACCGAAAATAATATTCACTAATATATATATATATATATATATATATATATATATATATATATATATATTAGTGAATATTATTTTCGGTTTCTAGGGACCTCAAAATAAATTTTTGCCATATATATATATATATATATATATATATATATATATATATATACATATATGTATATATATATATATATATATATATATATATATATATATATATATATTTTCGCACGATAACTTTCGAATGAAATGTCCTATTTTTACGAAATTTGGTGAAAATGTTGGAAATTCGTTAGTCAGACACGTCTGATGCCGTAAGCATGTTTTTTTGAGCATTTTACGTGAAAAAAATTTCTTTTTGCTAAAATTTTCCCAATTTCAAAAATTTTTGCAACATTTTTTTACACCATTAGAAAGATGAGAAAAATCAGATAAAAAAGATTTTAAACCATCATTGTGTATAAACTGGTTACCGAGAAAAACTAATTTTTATAATCGGAAACTCGCTATGTTATGCAGGATGCTGCGACAGGGGTATTTTATTTTATAATTTTCATTTTATTTTATAATGTCTGATCTTCGTCAATGCTCCCGTCAATATTTGTGTGAATTTATTGACCTTTATAGGAGTTTTCCTTGCTTGTGGCAAGTTAAAAGCCCAGAGTACAGTGACCGGAATAAAAAGTCACAAGCATACGAAGCCCTTATTGAAAAATACAGAGCCATTGACGAAACGGATAACAAGGAGACAGTAAAAAAGAATTAATTCTTTACGAATCGTTTACAAAAAATAACGGGCTAAAATATTTAAATCTACTAAAAGAGTTTAATAAATGGCTGTAAGTTTCAGTGTCCATCCTTAGGTAATTACGCCAATCAACTGCTTCATTATGAGGCTCACGTAATAGTCTGACATAAGAAAATTCATGTCTTTTTAAGAGCCATTCCCTAGACCATCTTAATCTTCTATTTTTCTTTTATTTTTTATTAAAATGCGAACACCATAGAGTGCCCAAAGAAGTGTTTCCTCCATGACAAACGTCGAACGACTTGCATGAACGTTTTATCGTTCAGATAAGACGTTGCGTCTGGACCGGCCTTAACTCTGAAAGCAGTTGAGTCTCAATCACTAAATTCTTATCATAGACCTATGTTATAAAGGGGTGTAATCCATATTAATATAATAATTTTTCACTCAGTCTGAGATGGTCAATTTTAAATATTGCTAAAATACGGTCTTGGTTGTTTTTGAAAAATTATATAATGAAAGCACAAAGGTCTCAAGCTTAAAATTTCTACAGCTAATAATTAAGACTACATAAAAGACAAATTAAAAATGAGTCTTTCTTCCTTCTAGTAATTTTACAGCTCTAAAAGTCACGTTTTCAGTTAATTTTCCCAATTCCGAAATCCCGATTGCAAAATATTGAGCTTCAAACTGACGAATAAATTGTAATTTCATTGTTGAATACTTTAAGTTATTATACAAAACATTTAGGTGTTGTATGTGTAACTAAATATAGATACTTTTTATTATATAAGCGATTTTTATTAATATTAATGTGATACTGTGATACAAAAAAAGTATAAACAATGCAATTAATTATATTTATATATCTATATTTATTTAATTATTTCCAATTGATTGAAATAAATTATGTTCCTTGATAGCTATAAAAACATAATTTATTTTCCAGCAAAACGCAAGTAAATCTAGCAATTACAGTATTGGATATATAAAATGAACCGCTTATTTCTGGTTGGGGTGCTTAATTGATTATAATAAGTAATTATTGTTGTAACAATGACTGATATTAGAAATCATTTTTTTATTTTTTATTTGGACTGTAGATGTATCAAAGGAAAATTTTAAATTTGACTAATTATAAATAGTAAAACGTTTCCAGTTGAAGTGCCAGGTTCATATTAAATTTTTGTCACGTTATGTCCTCTAATAATTTTCCGAAAAAATTAAATTTTTTCAAATTTTCTTTGGTTTTTGTGTGTGTATGAGTGTTTATGTGTGTTTGAGTATACATTTTGGTAAAACCACCCAAAATAAATACTTTTTCGAGAATAAACAAAGTCTATATCACGCCTCGTTTCTGAGATATCGACCGCGGCAACTAGAGAAATTAGTTTTAAATTGGCGAGTACGATTTTCTGGGTGTTGTGATTTGTGTGTATATATACTGTTAAAACCAGCCAAAATACACACTTTTTCAAGAATAAAAAAAATCCATAACTCGCTTCGGTTTCGAGATATTGAGCGCCAAAGTTTGAAAATGTTGTTCTGCATTGATAAATTATGTATAAAAAACATAAAGAACATGTTTATATTGCATTTTCAAACTTTGTCGTTCGATATCTCGAAAATGAAGCCAGATATCGAGATAAAAAAATTTTTTTTTAGTGGGTTTTATTAAAATGTGCACTCAAACACTTACAAACACACATACATACAAAATAACAAAAAAAATAATATATTGTGCAATAAGTGCGGGAAATTGTCGATTGCCCACGAAAGCGTATATTGTGCAATAAGTGCGGGAAATTATCGATTGCCCACGAAAGCCAAATTGAGCCACGAAAGCCAAAAAAGCTCACTACGTTCGTACGCTCATTCGCTTGAGTGGGCAATCGACAATCCCGCACGAGTTTCAGTTAAAAAAAATCATGTAAGCTTACGAGATTGTATTACATATATAATATACAATTTCGTAAGCTTACATGATTTTTTTAACTGAATCTGTAACAAAATAACCTTAAAATGTGAATTTTTGGGTTTTGTTTAATAATAAGAACTACTCTCATCTTTTTTATTACATATACATATGTTGGTATACCTTATCCAACAATTTTTGAGATGACTTTTCGAGAGGGTGTTATTAGTGACCATAAACTTTCAAAAAGTTAAATTATTTTATTGCTTACAAGAAATACCACCCAAGGATGTTTTATGACGATGACGTGAGTCATTCCAATTATGTTTAAATTTATTACCTGTTTTACCAGTGATAGTTTCTTTTAGCACTGTAGATTGCCTGCTGGGCACAATAGTGCTGATTATTGCCGTACTTGAAAAGTCATCTCATTTAAATATTGCCAAACTTTACATATATATGGAAATAAATAACAATTTTTACAAAGGACTGACTTACTTTGCGTTCGTTGAGTCTCATTTATAATTATATATGAACAAAATCGTTATAATTTTTTACGAGTTTCAAATATCTTAAGCGGAAGTAAAATATTGAATAAAAAAGTTTAACAACTAACTCTGATAAATCTGAAAAATTAACACAAAATATAGGTATGTCCTCTTGTGTGTTAAATCATTGACACAAATCTTGTGTATAGATTTGACACATATGCTTTTTGTTAAAATAACACAAAAAATTGAGTGGACCGTTCTGGATATGTGAAATGTGTTAATTTTAACACAAATTTTTTCACTGTGTACTGTTATCAAGCTTGCTTACAATTCGTAATAGAAACTGTAGAAAAAGAAAGTTAGGTGAAGGTTATTGTTATATAATTATTATCAGTGACAGTTACTTTTCTAATGATAAGATTCTCTTTTGTAATTATGTACATACATTACGTAATTAATTAATACAAATAATTTGTTATTATCAATGTAGGTATTTGCAGTATGCCGTCAAAGAAATATGGGTACAGTATGTACCAAAGCTAGCCGATCCAAAAACAAGAATCCAATAATTTCTTGATAATAATATAACAAAAATACCCCTGTCTCAGCATCCTGCATAACATAGCGAATTTCTGTTTATAAAAATTCGTTTTTCTCGGAAAGCAGTTTACATAGAATGATGGTTTAAAAACCTTTTTTATGTAATTTTTTCTTCCGCTTTCTAATGGTGTAAAAATGTCGGAAAAACTTCTGAATAAGTGGAAATTTTGGCAAAAAACTAGTTTTTTTCACGAACAAAAACCATGTTCCGGGCATCGGACGTGTCTGGCTAACGAACTTGTCCAACGGTTCGGCACTTCCAACATTTTCACCAAATTTCGTAATCCTAGGACATTGCTTTCGAAAGTTATCGTGCGGAGACATATATATATATATATATATATATATATATATATATATATATATATATATATATATATATGTATATATATATATATAAATTTTTTCTCTTAGGGACCCACAAAAAATAAAAATATAAAAAATATTCACTAGACCGGTTTCGACTACTTTTATAGTCCTCTTCAGTAGCATGAACAATAAATAACCATAAATATAAAAAATCAGAAATATCATAAATGTAGAAAAATATGAATATAAATTTTAGTGAATATTATTTTCGGTTTCTAGGGACCTCAATACAATTTTCTGCCATAGTCCCGAGCTCAAGTCGCGTCATGACAGTGGCTGTAATAGCTGAATTCCATTCTGGAAATTCGTTAAAATACCCCTGTCACAGTATCCTGTATAAGTGTATAACATAGCGAATTTCCGTTTACAAAAATTAATTTTTTCTTGAAAATCAGTTTACTAAGAATAATAATTCAAAAACCTTTTTCATGTGATTTTTCTTCTCTAGCGGGGGGAAATTTTGAAAAAAAAAAAAAACTAATTTTTTCACGAATAATGCCAAAGAAACCATGTTTTGGACATCGGACGTGTCTAGTTAAAGACTTCATCGAAGATTTTTGGACTTCCAACGTTTTTACCAAATTTCGTAAAAATAGGATGTTTTATGACGATGACGAGAGTCATCGCACGAAAACATAAATACACGATGACTTTGATTTGGTAGCTGAATGTTGTAAGTGAAATTCGAATAAAATTAGAAATGTAGCATTTACTGAAACTGAAACAGAAGCTCCTAATTCTAACAATTATTAAATGAAATTTTTAATTATGAAAAATATCAAGAACAACGCTAATCGTACTGATTGTGAGATATGTGGTTTCAAAAAGATGAAATTTCATTTCTCCGGCGTCTTGTAAATAGGGAATACGATTTAAACTTGTAAAAGAGTGATCCTATCTATAGACAAGGTTTTATTACGTATTTATTGAAGGAGGGAAGTAGGTGTGGAGGCTTCAAAAAATTCAACGTTTTTCTTTCATTAATCGATTGTAGGACTGTTCAAAAATATATTCTGAAAATTTCAAAACAAAATTCCCAGCCGTTTAGAAGTTATAAGCGTTTGAGTGAGTGTGACTCTTATTTATATGTAACTGCCACTCTTATTTTCAAACGCGTTTCTCTAGAAACTAATTTTTTCGAATTTGCGTACACTCTAGCTCCTACACTTTTCGATCAATCGTTATCAAATTCAGCACATAGTTTCTTTTATAAATACGCTCTCTTTAAACCTCAATACTAAATGATATCTTTATCTGAACTATTTTTTATTGCAAAAACAGTACATAAATATGGCTAAAAATCATACTAAATTTTCACATTCCTCAAAAAAATATTAATTTTCGATTATTTTGTGTTCAGATAGAAGAGACACTTATAAAAAAGGTAAATTTACAAAAAAAATTGATTTCAGATGAAAATTGTGACCTCCAGGATGTAGGCAAATTGCCCAGCCGGATTGCTACTTACAATGCGCGGCAGTTGATATCCCCGTTGTTTTTCGAAAAAAATGTTTGAAAATTTTAGAATATATGTATAAAATGACTCCAAGATATGAATGAAATAAATTTATTTCTTATGTGTTAAAAAAATTCATGAAAATGACTAAAAATACGTCGTCCTACACCTATTTCCCCCTTAAAATAAATAGAAACTGAAATTCCATTTACTAAATATTTTACTTTTAAAAATCAACGAAAATTATACATACTGTACGAATATTATGGATAATAAATATCTATGGTAATCAATAATCTTATGTAGTACATAAATTCATGCATACAGCATCTTCTACATACTCTTCTTATCGAGAATTTTCGAGGGGGAGATTAATCTCGAATTTTCTCCTTCAATTCATATGACAATTGAAATGACGTAAATTTACATTATTTCTTATGATACATATGGTTACCTCTGGCATAAATTTATAGTATCCTCAATTTGTATTCATTCATCTCAAAAGCGGATACAGGGGGGTGGTCATGGGAGTTATGACCACTCTGCACATGACATCATTAAGTTTTCTTTCAATTTTCTAGCAATTGTAAATATAAAATAGCAAAGTGATGAAATTGGAAATGAATTACAGGTTTTCTAAGTTGTTCTTTTCATTTTTACCGAAATTTGATACATTAGGAATTCAGGACCACTAGAAGGACCAGTAGAAAAAAGATTTATAAATGAACTAGCTAATTGTAATAACAAAAATAAAAAATTTCATACCAACCTTAATTCAGCTAATTATCCTAATTTAAATCACTTTAATAGGATTTGCTTTGAGCAAAGGAAATTTTTTTAATTTTGTGACGTCAAGGTTACTAAAACTTTTTAATTCTGTAAAAACCGTAAATAAAATGATTGAATGATGAAACTGGAAGCGAATAATAGATTTTCGAAGTCGTTCGATTCATTTTTGTCAAAATTAGGTAAATAGGACCAATAAAAACGGTTTTGTATTGAATCAGTCACTCATAAAAAAATTTGGTCGTTCTTTTAATGCTAATTCAGGTAAATTTTTCTAAAATTTGCAATTTCAAGAAGGCATTAATAACTCGTTTAAAAAAATATACCCATCTCCTAATTTGAGAGCTGGATCCGCCCCTGATTCCTCTATTGTTATAACAAACATATTAGATCATAATTTGTTACCATTAGTCAGATATTAATAGTGCTATATCTAAATTTTAATTAGAACTTTTAGACGGGGCACGTACAGTATGCTCGCGTTAGGAAGAATATCGTTGCTATACATATTTAATCAACCTGTTCCCCTTTTCTCTTCACTGTACTATTAATGCTCAAGCAAACTTGGACAAATTATACATTTCAACTTCGTCGAAATCGTTCACACGACTTGGCTACTTGGAAGTTCAAGTATCACACTAATTATATTTCATATCCGCCCAAATTTCCTAATTTTTATTGGCTGGAACATCGGGTTAGATAGAAGCATGTTTTGTATACATATATTTTTAACTAAAAATCTTTTTTAAATTATTAGAATTCTTACATTTTTTAGTCGAATTATTCCTTGAAAAAATTAGACTTATACAGCCTATACGATAAGAACGGCGAGAGGTGAGAGTAGGGGCGCTATCCGTTTTCGGTTAGACTAAAAATTTTACAAAATTCTTTCTTAGCGAGCGCCTACGATCTAACAGGGATCTACATACCAAATTTCAAGTTTGTAGGTATTATAGTTCTGGAGATTTCGTGATAGGTGAGTGGTATTTGCCTTTTATATAATAGATAAACATTTAATTTGCAAAAAAAAAAAAAAATATTAAGGTCAATAACTGAGATAAAAACTTTCCGATATTTTAAGTTGGACCAAATTACCGATAGTTACCAAATTTGATCAAAATCGGTTCAGTAGTTTCGGAGTTTATTGTAGCCAAACCATGTGACATTGTGACATGAGAATTTTATATATATATAGATTAATATTGCAATTAAACTTATTATAAATATTCAGTAAGAAAAAATTTTCTAGGTCATCAAATTATCAGCAACAAAATTAATTTTAATACTCACTTTACAGATAAAAGGTAAATATTTTAATTTTTACTGAATGAATAACTTGGAACACAACTGGTATTATACAATAATATACAAAAAGATAATGCATTCGTATATATGTAGGTACGTAAATAATAAACACAAAACTATATCATAAATGACCTCTTTTTATCTTTTCAAAATCCCTTGCTGTGAAAAGGGACTAACTTTATGATAGCTATAAAGACGCCATTCAAATCCTCCGAACCCAAAATTTTTAGGAGTATATGCTCTCTGGTCCAGGATTAAAGGGAATTTCCTTTACAATATGAGAGATTCTAAGAGAGAGACGAAATAGAAGTAGGCCATATACATGTTATTTTTCTATTCCTACGCACAATTTTCTTACGACAACTAACGACAGACACGCCATCTTCATAATTACAAAAGTAAGAAAACCTATAATAAACATAACAAATACACAAAAATATTGTAAATTTTATATATTTTGTCAGTGATGGGTAGTTAAAACCATAATTTAAAAATGGGAAGCAGATGCTGCATTTAAGTATGTAAACATTCGGGGACCCACCTTCAATAAGACAAAGTTAGCTATTTTCGATTTCGGAAAGAACACGTTTAGGCCCGATGCACACTATAGTGCCAATAACGGTACACCTCCACTCCGGTCTCGCTCCGATATAATCTTGTTGTGTTCAAATTACAGTGCTGATACCATGCTGGTACCTATTTGTTCTTCATTCACATTATAATGCCACTTTCGGTACGCTCCCAGTTCGGTCTCAGTTCAATACAAATATCTTTTCATAACAACTGAATGCAAGCGGAGCGGAGTGGAATCAAAAAAGTGTTCATACTGTTGATATATGTTTGATATCGCTCCATTACCGCCCCGATAAAATATTATCTGAATGGTAATGGTATTGGAGCGATACTGGAACCAGAGCTTACCGCGACTGATATTGGAGCGGTATCGGAGCGATGATGTGGATACACTCATTGTTTCTTGTGTAAGAATATTTTATCGAATCGGGAGCGTAGCGATATCGTACCGAGAGCGGAGCGATAATGTGGGTCGGGGCATATAAGCACCCTTCTTTCATATAAGTTATTTCAGTAGTAAATATTTGTATTACACATTTAGTTTGTAATTTTTTGATAATTCGTTTCTGTTCATTGAGTATTCATTTGAAAAGTGGGAAAACTAACGAATCTGGCTTACCGGTCTAGTATAATATACTATTAGCCAATCAAGCTATCTTGGGTGAAAACCTACTATTAACCGATTAGTCTCCAATTATTTTCTGAATAAATTTAAATCTTTATGGTCCATAGTGCTAAGTTGGGTTATAAATACGAAAAATGAATTTGATACTAGAGATATAATACTTACTGTAATTACTATCTTTACTATCAATACTGTTATTAATTTTAAAGAATATCAGTAACTTATTTGACGTAAAATAAAGTTAATAAGGAAGCCGCCCTGGTGCAAAAATTAATACATAACAGTGGAAAATTTTAAACAATTATGTTAACATACATAAAATATACTTTGAAAAAATTAATTAAATATTAATAGATACCTACAAATAATGTTATTATTTAGTCATTAACTAACTATCGATCCAGAAACGAATTTAGAATTAAGGAAGTCGCCCTGTACAATCGAAATTAAAAGTTAATAAGACAGATATTTTATGACAAAATAATAATTCTTATTAGCAAACTACATAAGTAGTTAACTAATTTCTTTTAAATTACATTATTTATCATTTTTTCTGTACTTTCACTAAACTTGTTCAATGTCAGATTTGTATGTCACTGTAATAATGACAAGATCGCAAATCGTCCATTATTCTGTGTCAGATATTTTTTAATCTGGCGTAAATTTTAAGTTAGACGTCTAACTAGCGAAAGCAGGATGTAAAATATTTTCTTGTTTGTAAGACTATACTATATAATCAGACAAGATTAAGTTTACTGACCTAATCTGCCGACAAATATCTTATCACCATGTTATCTAAGTATATAAAGGCTCTGACTGCAAAAGTCACATTCTCCAATTTTGAGTTAAGGATACCTTCTTGTTCCCTTCTTTGCTGTGCACATGGTTTTACTGCACTTATAAAGCAAAACTAACAATGTCACTTTTGTAGTTAGAGCCCTCATATTATCTATATCAAATAATCGATATTTTCACCCTCAGGCAGGTAGCTTAAGCTTTCCAAAGCCGTACTTTCTATTATTGTAGCGTTATTAATTTCGGAGATATCAAGGGTTAAAGTTAAATATATCTTACAGTACAAATAACTCCCTAAAGCAGGGTTTCCAAACTTTTTAGACTCGTGGCGCCCTTAAGGTACAAATCATTTCCGGCGACACACTTTAGTCTCGAATTTTCTCAAAGGACATAGCATAACGGGTAAGATAGGAAAAACGGCCCTTGACGCAAAATTGATTGTTTTTATAGGAAATAATACTTCTTAGCCCCAGATACACTCCTGCCAAATTTCAACCCTCCGAGGCTAATAGTTTATGAATACACAAACAGACAAAAATTTTTTTTGACGAAATTACTGAGCCGATTTATTTGAGTTTAATATACATATATTGTGTACCCACCTTAAGCAAAGTAATAAATTAACATTATATCCCTTTATTATACTAATATTTTTAAATTTTTAAATTTATGTAAATTTTTTTTTGGTACTTACGCGTTAGCGACACCCACCATTTTTTGTTCAATAATATGTCTCTTAGTACTCTATAACATATATTTTTACGGAAAAATTTTAGTTGGTAGAACATAGTAATATTTCGATACAAATGCATACAATATTTTTTGCACATGTTGTCATTATATGTAACAGTAATTTTATCGTAAATTTTAAGTTACTAAATTTTTTTTTACATAAAATTAAAGTGATTTTTATTATAAATTATTTATACTATTTTTAGACATTCTTCATTTAATCCTTATTTAAAGTAATGGCAATTGTAAATTTTTTTATATAATGACCATATCGAGCGATACGAGCCGAGTTTACGAGGCGAGTGTCGTAATGCATTTGAGTGAGTAATAGCCATTGCAAGCGAGTAGAATACGATATTTTTTCTACGACTTTTTTCCTTTTTTATTTAAATAAAATTGAGTAATTATAAACTTTAAATAAAAAAAATTTTTTAATCTATCTCTAATTTCATTAAATGTTTATATATGTACAAACGATGAAAACAAAATACAAACTACTTTGTTTATTAGACGTTACTACGCAACATATATGATATTAAAACTTATAGAAATATTATTTACAAAACAATCGCAAACACATTGAATAATGGTTAATTCGGTGATTTCATTGGTCAAATGGTTTTGAATAATGATCATTCCTCTACACCTTTAAATAATGCCTAAATTTCTCAACAATTAACGGTTATGTAATGAGTGTGTTCTTCAACAGGAGTAGAAAAATGTATATTATTTACTACGTAATTATACTTTGTATATCCTTAGTTACGTAACTACCGTCATGTAATTGATAATTAAATTATATTCAAGGTCCACCATCACGACATTTTTATATTTTACAGTATGTACTACTAGCCAAGCTTGTATGAACCAGGGCTGGGAAGAATGGTTCATAGAAACCATTTAAAATAGAAAATGGAAAATGGTTTCCAAAATTCATTTAAAATACAAAATAGAAAATGCTTTTGCTGAACATATTTAAAATTGAAAATGGAAAATAGTTATTTAAAATGAATTATAAAATGCAAAATGCTTTTTTTACTTTAAATTTATTCTATAAATATTTTATTATTATTTTGATTAAATATAAAGAAAAATTAAGAAAATATCAAACGTACTGAAATTAAATAAAGGCAGTCTTTTGAGAAAATTTTGCAAAGTTTTAATGATATGAAAATGAAACTTAACTCTTCAAATATTGTTACTTAAAAATACTGTAAAAATTAATTTGGCCTTGACATATTTAAACCTTGACTACGCTACGACTGCAACTTCTAAATAAATAAATAAAATTATGAAAATCAATTACTCGAAATACAAAAATATTTCTTATCGATGTGTCTTAAAGATAAGATAGTACACAACTTGCGTCAGAAAAGTTTGACTTAAGAGAACTGCAACTCTAGTAACAAATTTAACTCAAATGACATTGCAACTCGAGTTATAAAAAATTTGAGTTAATTAAATCAGCTCACATTTAACTTACAATTTGTTAGATAAACTTCAAGTCGTTCAATTCAAGTTAATTAGTATTGTATACACATAAATTTGAGTATACATTCATTTTCATTTTAAATGTAAAATGGATTCAAATTTCCATTTTAAATACAAAATGGAAAATGGTTTGACCGAACTTATTTAAAATAGAAAATGCAAAATGTCATTTTGTATTTTAAATACATATTTAAAATGAAATCATTTTAAATAGTTCCCAGCCCTGATATGAACCATGTAAAAAATTTCAGTCACCAAGTGTTCATGATAGAAATATTTTAAATCACAAATCATTAAATTGATTGTTTAAAAATTTTTATACATAAATACATATAGACATATATAATAATGTACAAAGTGTAAAATTGTAATGTTTGACGTTTGCTGATCTTTGGAATTTTCTGTTTGTAGGTTATCAGCCTCAGACAGTTTTCAAAAGAGGTTGGTCGCGTGCTCTTTTTTACAAATACATATATAAAAATCTCTGAGAATGAGTTAACATACATATTTCATAATCATAAAGGCCCGGACACACTAACACGGACAGTGTCCACCATAGAGTAATAGAGACAACATATCTATGCCTACACTACTGGAACCAGTGTAACATGTAAGAGATAGACAATATGTTGTATACACACACTGGGTTTACATTGTATTAGTGCGATTTTGTGTATTTGTGTGAGTAACGCAGATAGTAGGGGGCGGTCACGTGGGTCAGACACCACACGCATGTACTAGGGGATGTAACCGATGTAACAATACCAACAACAATCAAGTCCATTATCGTGTGGTTGATCTTCAATCATCGACTGCTACTGACAAACTGACAACTAAGAAGCCTAATGAGCACAGAAGTACACACTCGTGATTTCAGAAAAGAGATAGTTGCGGGATCTCTGTCCTCTGTGGTGTCCACTGTACCCTCTAAAAGTAATTACACCTATTGTATGTATATTTGGTATAAAAGAGTTTAGTGTGGATCAATTAGTGGGTACAATAAAATCTTATAACCATCTTGCATTTCGTCTAGGCAGTTGGTATTGATGTGTTCGGTGCTTTGTTATTTATTTGCTTATTGTTCTTGCAATGTCGCCGGTTGCAGAAGATTAATGCCCATTATCATTTTTATTGGAATTTAATACTGATAACTGATAATATTTATAATAATTATTAATACCTAATAATATTTTAAAACCTGTCCCATTATTAAATATAATACTAAGATTTTTTTTCTAAAGTTTACTTACACAATATACATATACATACTAATAACAGCGGTTATTGTGGTTTTTTAACTCTTATTGTTAAACTTCTTTCAAATAAAAATTTCCATAGGTGCACTAGGTAGGTATAAGTATTTTCTTTTTATGGGTAAAATATAATTGTCTGCCACGTTAAAAAGGAACTAACTCTTTCGGTTAAATTCGGATTAAAAAGCCGAATTGTGTTTCTCACCTGAGGATGGCGTAATGGCCGAAAGTCGACTCGTGTTTATACGATTTTTGTTGTGAAAAAAGACGAAGCAACGATCCCATGTTTTTTTAAAAAGCCGAGTGTAATCGAAGTCGAAATAACAATTATTATTTAATTACAAGCAAATATCCGCCACGCGTTGCAAATACGCACCATTTGTTGAAATAACTCGCGCACAATCTATTGTAAAATGGTTGTACTAATTTAGAAACCTTTGCTGGCATGTGCCCAACAATTCGTACAGATATCATTGTAATAAATTATATGAAATATACACATTTGCTGAAGCGACTCGCGCGTCCTCTATTGTAAACTGGTTGCCCAAATTCATAAAGCGTTGCGAGAGTTTGCATAATAATTCACCAAAGTTTCATCATAATTGGATGAATGGTATAGGAACGCATACAAGATAAGTAAAGAAACATGATATTACCCCTAAAATCAAAATTCAATTTCATTTCTGTAATTGAGCCTCTATACTCTATGTCAGTGTTAAAATTCAAATTTTAACTGTTCTTTAAGATGAACGGATACCGAAGTGATTCTATAAATGTTCCATTTTGCCAATTTTCGTACGGAATTGTGTATACTGTGAACGTGGATTTAACTGCTATGTGATTTTATCAAAATAATTTAGTTTTCAATAATGTAATACTTTTCACTATAAATTTGCTATTCAGGCATAATAATTAAACAGCATGATGTGGAGGATGTTGTCTACCTTTTCACAAAACGCAGCGTATTTACTAAATTTCATAATATATTATATTAATGTAATTTGCACGTTTTTGTTACACGGTTACTGTTTGATAACATATTTTAATTGGAACAAGATTAGATTACACTGTCTTCATAAGAAAGGTTTGTTTGCAATTATGTACTTACGTACGCATATCTATAATACGTTTATTCACCTTTTTTAGCGAATTTCCAGAATGGAATTCAGCTATTACAGCCACTGTCATGACGCGACCTGAGCTCGGGACTATGGCAGAAATTTGTTTTGAGGTCTCTAGAAACCGAAAATAATATTCACTAAAATTTATATATATATATATATATATATATATATATATATATATATATATATATATATATATATATATATGTGTGTGTGTGTGTGTGTGTGTGTGTATGTGTGTGTGTGTGTATGTGTGTATGTGTGTGTGTGTGTGTCCGCGCGATAACTCTCGAACGAAGTATCCACTTTTTATGAAACTTGGTGAGAACATTGGAAGTCCCAAACCCTTGGATGAGTTCATCAGCCAGACACGTCGGATGCCAGGAACGTGATTTTTGTTCTTGCAAAATATTAGTTTTTTGCCAAAATTTCCATTTATTCAAAAAATTTTGCGAAATTTTTTTACACCATTTAAAAGAGAAGAAAAAATTACATAAAAAAGGTCTTTAAACTTTTTTTCTATGTCAACCAGTTTCCGAGAAAAACTAATTTTTATAAACGGAAATTCGCTATGTTATGGAGGATGCTGCGACAGGGGTATTTTGAAATTATAACTTCTACAGCGATATATATAAAGTGTAATGAAATCTGTAATCGTTGAGTGTGAAAATGGTGATACTTTGGCTGTAATGCAATTTGTAATGGTTGTAAGGTGAAACAAACTTAGTTAATCATTAAATCAGTGAATAATATATTATATTGCTCAAGTTATTTAATTTATCAAAAATATTCTGGGTTTTCTTGTATTCCATCAGTTACATCCGTTGAACATTGGTGTTTCGCAAACAGTCACTAAATATTCCGGCAAAAATTTATGAATTTGAGGTTATAGTGAAACATTGTATGTTTTTATGTGTTTAGCAGAATTTGAAACAACTTTTCAAAAAAACTTTGAAAAGTAAACGGTAGCTTTTTAGCATGAAAGAGTTTTATTTTAAGTGCTGCGGAATCAGGTATGCATCCGAAGTTTGCAAGTACTCTAACCTATTGTTAAAGGAATTAAGCTGATAGTCATCTCAGAGGCGTAGCCAACATAACTGGCGCCCGGTGCGTGACACTTTATTTGCGCCCCTTTAACTTCTAAAATTTTAAAAATTTTAGGTAGTGGAAGGGTGTATTTAAAATTTCGGATTAAATT
Organism: Brachynemurus nebulosus; assembly: GCA_035578155.1. NCBI lineage: Eukaryota > Metazoa > Arthropoda > Insecta > Neuroptera > Myrmeleontidae > Brachynemurus > Brachynemurus nebulosus. Next base: position 14,503,912 of record JAPWDM010000014.1, on the reverse strand, counting down.
TTTCCCTAAAAGTTGCCTTAACAACCTTTTTTTGCTAGTGATTTGTTTGTATATTTCTATATTTGAAGTCCTAACCTGGAAGTAATTTCATAATTTTCCTACACTTTCACGTAGCGAAATTCTAATGACAAACACAAGAAAAAATTTTAAATTAATAGCGTCTCCCTATTAGCTTTTGGCGCCCCTCTCAAAGTGGCGCCCAGGTCATGATAGTACCCCTTGCACCCCCTTCGCTACGCCACTGAGTCATCTGGAATAATAAGGACAAACTACAAAAAATTTTCCTATGAAAATATTTACAGATTTTTGTGTTAATTTTGAACTCCTACTTAAGGATGTCTTCCTATTACTGTATGTTCGAGTTTAAAGATATCAATTCTCTAAAAAAACGATCGATCGATTTAAATCGAAATTAAAAAAATCGATTAAAAAAAATCGGCTCAAAAAATCGATTCTGTGAGATCGATCTAAAAAATCGAAATTTTGAAAAGTTTAAAATTAGCTGATAATTTTTGTTAAGGGACTTAATTGATAGTACATGAGTAATATCATGTAAAAACGCCTTACATTATATTTGTAAAGGCGATGAGTTTTCAATAATTATAATTATAGCAGATAACGCAATTGAATATGTAGGAAGAATACCATGGAATGAACCATGTTTATTCAAAAATTTCAAACAAACTGACAAAAAAATGTCTTCTAAATAAGTCGCTTTTGTGAGAAAGGGATCGTTTGCCAGATAGGTGGCCTTCCTTCCTTTTGTATTAATAGTCTTCTACTGGACAAGATAGTGCGTATATATATATATATATATATATATATATATATATATATATATATATATATATATATATATATATATATATGTAGTTATATAGAGCCACATGGGGGGTTCGTTGATAACGAGTAAGAAGTGACAATTAACAATAACGTTTTTGGTGTTTCATTTTAACACATGTTTCTTTGTAGAATTACAATTAAAATGAAAGCATTTTTGGAAATAATCGGTTATCGATCTCTTACTTTTAATAATCGATTCGTAAATCGATTCGAATGGAAAAACTCAAAAAAAGAATCGATTTTTTAAGCTTCGATTAATCGATTTTCATAAAATCGACATCTCTACTGTATGTACGAGTAGTTTTTCAAAATCATCTTTAGGATCCCAAATGTTTCAATTACAAACGACTGTAAATATATATTTTCATTAAGATTTACCGTACAATTAATTTAAATAATTGAATCTTACAATTCTTTATTTTCTTTTATTAATGTGTCAGGTTGTAATACTCAAATATATACCTATTAAATTACGTAATTTGTTATATTATTATTTATAGTTTATACCAAACAGAAAAAAAGCCCTGTTTAATTTCGGAAAGTACAATTAACCTATAGAACTTACAATCAGACGAGACCAACTATAAAAAAAATTGCATTATTTTATCACGCGTCTAACATTTATGAACAGATACATATGTGGCTGAGCGTGTTCAAACGCAAAATTCAGTCAATGAACGAATGCTTTTGACAAATAATACTGTTTATTATATTAATTCAAATTTAAAATTTTTCCACTTTCCTTTTGAAGTTAATTAATGACTTTTTAAAATATATTGAAATTCAAAATACATGAATATTATTTATTTGAACTTCGTAACATGTTTTTTTTCTTTTTGTGTAAAATTTATTTTGACTGTAATACCTACAACAGATGAATGACCTACTTCTTGCCTGTATTTTTCCAATAAAAAGAAATTTTGGTAACGAAAAAATATTATATGTATGTACAGGGTATCTCAAGAAGAATAGTAAACACAGTCAATTTAAATTTTCTTATTGTTAGTTTAAAGTTAAAAATATTTATACTCACTGAAGAATTTTAGAGTTTCGTATTTTTGTACAATAAACAGAATATGAATATTGTTCATAGAAATATTCATATAGATTTATTTTATTGTTAGAGTAGTTCTATAGGTTTTATTTTCTAAAATTGTCATCATACTTGTAACACTCTGTATTGTCTGTACTTATACTAAAATCTAATATTACATTGGAAAATTACAAGAATCTTATTAAATTTCATTAACACGTGAATTAAAAAATTTAATAACACAAAATTTCTTACAAAAAATGTAATAATAACTGATTGATAAATTTTAATTAAATTATAAAAGATGAATGGAGGGACCAGATTTAAATATGTATTTAATATTTGAACTAATTGCATCATATTTACATATTAATTATATACAATTAAAATACTATAAACAAAAGTTATAAATCTTCAAAATATAAAAAATATGTCTAAAAAAAACTTTGATTAGGTACATAAAGATGTCATAAATATTATTTCAAAAAATCCAGCAAATGCTTGTTAAGCATGCATTAAGTCAGGATTTCGTAGTTCAGTAACTAAAGTTTTTCACAATTCTCGGGATAAAAATTAATATTAAAATTAGTCGTTAATTTTTTAATAATATAACTATATAAACCTTTAACTTTCAATATACGAGTAAATTTAAAAAAAAAATCAATAATAGTTTCTAAAAAAAACAACACTATCGCTTAAATTGCGTAAAATCCAATATTAATTATTACAAAATCGTCAAGTGTGAGGGTAGAACATCCAATGCGATAACAAAATTGATGAATTCATAGAGGACCCTCCACATTCTCGCCAAGGTTGGACGAGGTTCCTCGCGGAGTTCCTCGCTGAGGTTGGCTGAGGCATATGAATAGCATTAAAACACCAACCGCGAGGCACAACGAAATGACCCTCTACATTCTCGACTCGTCCAACCTCGGCGAAAATGTGGAGAGTCCTTAAGGAATTCGTTGTTAGAAAAACGAAATCTTAAAAATCCTCACCACAAAAGGAAATGTTTTATTAAATTGATTAAATTTAAATATATTATGTATATGTTTGTTAATGCCAATATTTAAGTCAATGATAAAAAGCTTTTTGTAATGAGTAATGACATAAATACTATATTCTATAATTTTTTTGTTTTAAGACATTTTCCTCGCTGGTGACACATTAATTACATAATTAGGTAATTTATTTATGATTTATGATTTACAATGATAGCGATAGTAATGAATGAACACTTTCCGTTCAGGAAATATTAGAAATATGTCATGTTTATTGCCTCCTAAGCTGGCTGTATTTAAAAAAATGTGTTTGTCAATGTTCCCTTTAATTTTTACCAACTAAAGTGCCTGTTTTTTTTTATTGATTCAATTTTTGTAATATTGAAGTAATTTGTACAGGATTTCAAATAATACTTACTTAAATTTAATAGATTTAAGCGTTACTTTATGGTATTCCATACATATTTGATATTAGTAAATAAAAACACTATACAAAATACCACTTTTATTTGTGGTATTTCATATTTGGTACTTTTCTAAAGTGGTATTTTGTAAAGTGTTTTTATTTACTAATATCAAATACCTACTTACTTACATTATTGGTTTTCAAATTAATTGAAGAGGTGAGTGGATGAAGGTGTTATGTAACATTTTTTTCAAAAAGTCATTTTTGCAAAATTTTGGAATATCCTATGCTGAAGTATCATATATTACAATTTGGTTTCATTAGGTTCAGTAGTTTTGTAGAAATTCAATAATAAACATGAGTTATTGCACAGAAAGTAAGATGTAAATAAAAACTTTCAAACGCGTCTATTTAAAAATTATAAAAAAAATGTTACATAACACCTTCATCCACTCATATTTTCAATTATATCAGAAAAATTAGTAATAAGATTTATAAAGAATCCACTATACGTTTTCGGTTGCAGTTCCTTGTCAAAGCATTCGGCGAAATTGGCCGATGTCCGGTCAACTTTAACTAGAAAATAATTCTTTGAAAGATTCGAAAAAAAGTTCTAATAGAAGCTTGCTTTATGAAGGTGGCATTTTCGAACATTTTGAAACCAAAATCATATTGACTGTATGATTTAGGACTTGTTTATTGTCTAATTAAGACTGTGGAAAGAAATAACGGGACCCGGGGATAAATTTTTAAAAATGTTTTTTCAAAATTACAGTCGACTCCTTTTAGACCCCCTTTTCTGACCCGAGCCCGAGGTTACAGCCCCGACTCCCTCCCTTCTCGTCTGGCATGTGTCCATTTGAAAAATTATGTTTTGAGAAAATAATGTACAATTAATGACAAAATAATATAAAATTTCTTTTTTGAAAGAAAAATTATCTACTTGAACAAAAGTTAATCATTTTGGTCATGTGCTAAATTATATGTTGATTAATCGATTAATTGATCTAAATTACAATTAAGTAAGTATGTTCATTAAAATTTCACGTAGCTATGTCGGTTGGTTAATTAAAACAGTGAGAACCTTCTTCACGTTTACTGTTTTCTGTAAAAATGAAAGAACTTCAAGAATTTTAATTAAATTTTAAGGTTCCGAAGAAAAATTCCGGAACTCCTATAATTTCATCAGCTCTGTTTCTTGCTACATATTAATATTGTTAAACCTACCGATATGAAATTTTGCATGTACTTACTATGCGTAGTAATTTTCATGAAACCACAGCAACGAAATGCATTTATTTCTTAAGATAAGTACTTTGTCAGATTGAAAGTTTGGGATGAAATTTTTTTCACATCTACCCCATCGTGTGAATTAAGTACTTTTTTTGTAAAATATGTACTTACTACATTCTATCCCGAAAGCAGTAAAATCTCTAGCGGTAAAAATACACGCACTTGATGCTTTTTTTTTTTATAAATTTCTAATTAATTACAAGGTAATTCCCTTAATGAAAAATTATTATTCTGCTAATTATGAGTAAAATTTAGGATCCACACCTCAAATTATCTGTCCAGTTTTTAAGACTTTAGGCTTTAAATTACAATTTTGACCAAAAACAGATAAACTAGTATTTTTCATGTATTTATCATATATTCTATTCAAATTTTAATGTACCAAAGCATATCCATCCTATTTTAAAATTTATTCCCAACTTTACCTGAACAGCCCCTCCAATAGATCCGACCCTGGCTTTATACACATCAGTAGAAAGTTTTCTAAAATACAGTGTTGTTCCAATTTAAAATTTTTCTCTGTCTGTCATAGTTTTCAAGTAGTTAAGCAAAATTTAAATTTTACCCTAACTTTGAGGGGTGACTTCACCCCTCTAATGGCTAAGGTTGCAGACAAAAAAAATACGGGTTTGTTATTTTTACTTGTACTACGCACACACCAAGTTTCATCAAAATTACGAACTGACAATTCAGAACCTTTCCTTGTTAGTGACTGGTAGCGAAACACCAGTGTTCCACGGAATACAGTTCGGGAAATGCTGTAATGTACGATACTGAATAGAAAAGCCTCAATTATGATTTTGATATTTAATTTTACTTTTTATTAAAACTTATGTGAACTCCTGACCGCCTTTGAACAGTCTTCACGGACCCTCAGTGGTCCATAATAACCACTTTGGAGGCACTGCCTTGGATAGTGGTAACTTTCTCACAATCCCATTGTTCCGAAAAACACTAATAGAGAATCTTTGCTTAATATTAATAGATTTGAGCGTTACTTTATGGTATTCCATATTTGTAAATAATAAACAAATATTTTTACTTCGCAAAAATACCACTTTTATTTTGACACTGTGACAATATTGTTTCGAACCGTCAGTTCATTTTCATAGGCATTTTCTGTTTGAAACAATATTGTCACAGTTTCAAAATAAAAGTAGTATTTTTGCGAAGTAAAAATATTTGTGTATTATTTACAATCTTTGCTTAAGCGGGTTCTACACGATGCTACGAACGTTCCTTCCAACGTTCGATCGAACGTTTGAGGCAATTAAGTTCGATAGTTGATGCGACGAATGTATCTGCTACACGGTGAATCGAATGTTTGATCCAATACGAATGATGATGTGTTGGTACTCAGTGGACGACGCTGTTATCTGTCTGATGTTATCTCTAATGTTATACACTGATGTTGTCTCTCTTCACATGAACGAGTCGTGCAGCTGCTGAGTCGAACCAACCAACGCAACCAACATTGACTTTCAAACGTTCGAAGCATCCCTTTGACTCGGTGCAAGAATACCGACATCGAACGGGACACGACCAAATGCGAACGTTTGACGCTCGACATTGGACACTCGTAGGTTCGAACAACGGCTACACGATGCTATGAACCATCCAACGTCGAATGTTGGAAGGTGTTCGTAGCATCGTGTAGCAGCGGCTTTAGACGAATGTTAGTGGAATCTAAGTCTAAAGGTGTAACATGTTCAGTAGAGCTTAAACTTGATAAAAATTAATTATTATATATGTATAGCATTAAGATTCAAACATGAAAAATTAAAAAAAACAAAAAAACAAAAAACATATAATGATTACGTAAACTTTTATCTCAAAGCACGTGTCTTAAATAAGTAGCTAGGCAAGCTTACCTTCAGATTATGATAATTTCTGATACATGTGCTGTCGCTTATTCTATTAAGTCTTTTAAATTGATTATCAATCAATCGAAAATCGATCAGAAAACTGTTTACTGTTTACTAATTTCAAAAAAATCACATGTCTAATAAACTAGTATTGACTCAGCAGGCAACACCTCTGCATTTTTTTATATCCCGAAAATACACTTTACATACTGTCTTAGAAATAAAGTACAAAAGGTTTTGTATATTCCCAAAATAATCTTGTTAAGATTTCTGCGTTGAAGTCTATAGAGAACACATTAAGCTGTTCAACTAAAAGCTGCCATAAATAATTGGGAATAATGATAATAACATTGCAAATTAACAGTAAATACATTCTAGGCATGTCGTAGGTATAAGGCTTTAAATATAAATATTCAAAACTTTAAAACCATTTTTCTCGAAACTGCATTTTTAAAGTTAGCTAGTAGTTTTACTCAAACAATTTTTAAAAAAGTGGTTTAAATTTTAATTAACAGATCGTAGAGTCTTATTTAAATTTTTTTGATAAGGTTAATTTTTCTAAAGTTTTCAATTTTTTTTAAGACGTCACCATTTTATCGAAATTAATATATTTGAATACAACTACGTGTCTTCGTACTTTCTTAGGTACTGAAGTAAGAAAAAGGAAAAATTTGTATTTTTCTCTATATTAAAAATTTAAATATTTCAACTGTTGTCCGTTATTTTGCTAAATGCACTTACTACTTTCTTCAGCTTCATAATTACCAACAATAAGAAGAAAGTTATTTTTTATTCAGTAGTTTATTGTTTCTGATGTAATAAGTAATTATGCCTGTCAACTGTGGTTTAAAAAAAATAATATACATAGAAGCCATCCCTGTTTTCGTACGACCCAACCGGTTACTTGAATTATATTTTCAATAAAAATAATATTCATAAAATCAAAAATTACTACCCACTAGAAAAACTTCAAGAATAAAACTTGTAATTTCATTATTTGACTTTATTTGGGGATAAACCTCAATATTAAGACCAGCAAAAAACCAAACAGAATTTTTTAACCAATCTTCAAACACTATTATCAAGACAAGAATATAAAAATCAATAAAATAAAAATAAAAAATGAAATAATTGAAAAAATTTTTTCATAAACAAAAGAAACTAAAAACCTTTTAGTTTGGATCAAAACCAATCAAATCAAACAATGTCAAATATAGCAACTTGTTGGTTGCAAAAAAGAAAATACGTACATCACTAAAAATGATATACGAAAACGGAAATGTGAAACAACAAAAAAACATCTGAAGACCAAACTTGCAACAGAGAACAGAAAAAGTAAAAGAAGAAACGAAAAATCATTTTTAGAAAAAAACATCTGTAAAAGCCACAAATCGCCTTATGAATCACCTATTCAAATTAGTTCCATTGACTTTCCTTAACTTTAAGAATGTAGACTTTTTTCTGGAAATGATTAAAATACAAATTTGAAAAATAAAAAGTAATTAATCACATGAAGTATACTGAATATTAATAAATTTTTTGCTAATAAAGGTAAGCTGTTTATAGAAAATATTGCTTAATTGTAACTTAATAAGTAGTAACTTGTGGCTAATCAATAAATTACAACTCTAGGTAAAAAAAATCACAAAATATTTTATGATGTATTTTTTTTGTCAAAAGAATATTATTTGACTTGAAATTAATTTTCAAATATAGTTAAATTAATATCACGTGCTTAAATATATGATATGTTTGAAATTTAATAGTCTGCATCCTTTTTCAAACGGGGCAATTGAACGTGTATAATAACGGAAACAAAACATAAGCAAGTCCAATACTTATTGTTAGTATAATTGATAATATAATTTCATACCCTACAAAATTTTAAGCATAGTTATATTAGTTGTTAAATTGTCTTTTAATTCTTTGAACTATTCAGGTTTACCTTTTGAAATTTAATAACATAACTTTCTGATGTTTGTCAATTTCCTCGATTGACATTTTTGTTTGGTGTTCGTTTTCTGATGATGTTTGCTTAAGCATTCGGAACTAGTCAAACTTTGATTTTTCATTTATTTGATTCGTCTATGTTCTGATATATTTTTTATATTATTATTTGTTTTTACAGGTTTGTCGTTAATTTGTCTGTTTAAAACTTTTTTTGTTTCCATATGTCATTTGACTGACTTTTGGCTATTTGCGATCGCAGGGATACTAACCTCACGGTAATTACATTTCTGTTATCCTAGACATCTACAAATTACGTGTTCTCAAAAGTCCTTACACAGATATTTTGACGAAATAAATTGAAAAATATTTTTGATGTTTCTGTTTTAATACAGAAATCTTTCGTTAAAAAAATATCCAAATTGATTATTTTTAATCTACTTCATTTGCGTATCAAATAGTGTATCTAACAGTGGGAGAATTTCCAAAATCGGTTCAGTGTAGTTAATTTTATACTTTATAAAGAAACTCACACTTTGCCTTTATTGGAGATTATTTTAAGTTTGGCCCTTATATTTCATATAAAAAATCTTTATCTAATTAATAATACGATAAACAGATTGGGGTACCTAAACTCATTGATATATTTTTCTTACATATTGAAGTCTTTAAGTAGATAAGGAATAAATGTAAGAGACAAAGGAAAACAGATATAATTATAAAACTAATAATTTACTGTAGGCTAGTGTGGACAATAGACAGATCAGATTTCACATTAATGAATAAAGGATTATATTATACTGACGGTAATAAGAAGGAAAGGAATTTTAATATTATCTACATAATTAATAGTTCGAATTTACATAATTATCACGTTTTATATGATAATTATTATCAGATACAATTTTATTTATAAGAATTGAAATTATTGCATTTTTTTTGTGCAAATATATAAAAAATATGTCTATTTTTACTAAAATAAAAATTTGTTTACTATAATATGTATTAGATTCCTCCAGAAGGAGAGTTATGTTTTTGGGTTGCATGCAGTGTTGTGCTTATATAGATAACGTTATCTGAAATTTTATCTATATCTGTCCATTTTCGGGGCATTTTCGAAATTCAAGAGCGGCTAAGCCCCGCCCACAACTTTTGAGTGTATATCGGCTAAAACTCCGACGTCGAATTTTTTCACGATCACATAACTTGGTCTATAGACATGTATAAAGTGTATACACGGAGAGAAAACTCCTATAAAAATTACTGTGCTCATACTACAATCGACGTGTAACAGGCGAACATATCCAATTTTTGTACGGTAAAATTATAAAAATTACAATAATATAACTATAATTTTTATAATTTTACCGTACAAAAATTGGATATGTTCGCCTGTTACGCGTCGATTGTAGTATGAGCACAGTAATTTTTATAGGAATTTTCTCTCCGTGTAGGACCAAGTAAAAACAGAAAACTGAATGATGACATAACTTGTAACATCACACCTGATGACGTAATTTGAAACAAATGACGTAAGATTAAGAAACAGTGTGGAACTATGGTTTGATGTAACTCGAAACGACGTAATTTTAGAACTGCCTGTATTATATAAGTCATTAATACTTCTGATTTTTGGTCCTTCTAATTTTGATAAAATTTTGGAAAACGCTGGTGGTAGGTCTGGGAAAAAACAAGTGTACAAAATAAATATTAAAAATCTTAATTTTTTTATGAAAATATTTCATTAATTGTAAATGAAATTTTATTCTTTTGGTAATTGAATTTGTTAACACTTAAAACAAATAATTTTTAAGAAAGTGATAGTAATAAGTTATGTAAAATTATTCAATGTCTTTTGTGTGGGATAAAACTTTACATAAAATAAATAATAGTTGCAAGAAAATTGGTCAATCATGAAGGAATTCCAAGTGTTGAGTATCTCGTATGATTGAAAGTATCTACATTATTTTCCAATAATTTGAAATTCGCTTCATAAGATCCAATTTTCTTCAAGTTTAACTTACCGAATCTTAAAAGAAATAAAAATATATTTTGTGTTCATGTATTTTTGAGGATGATTAGTTGAACTAAAACATATTTGTAAAATCACTACACAAATTTAACATATTCCAGAAACAAAATGTTAATAATATGTCAGCGTTTAAATTTAGAAAGTATCTATAGAAAATTAGCATCATACACCCAATATAAATATGAATGATTATTTATTTTTATAAAGTTTAAAGGGCCCTCCACATTTTCGCCGAGGTTGGACGAGGTTCCTCGCGGAGTTCCTCGCTGAGGTTGGCTGAGGCATATGAATAGCATTAAAACACCAACCGCGAGGCACAACGAAATGACCCTCTACATTCTCGACTCGTCCAACCTCGGCGAGAATGTGGAGAGTCCTTAATAATATTTATACGCCTGCAACTAATATCTGGAATAATCTGATGAATCAAAACAAATTTTTGGATAAGTATTGGATGATCTGCGGTGTGCGAATATAACATACGTACATATATTAAATACATACATATTTCTATTTTCTAATGAGCTGTATTGTGGCGGTGTGGTATCAAAGTTCATCTTGTCATACGTTAATTTTGTTTGTTTTGAAAATGAATCACATTTTCACGTGGGATTTTCTACTCAGATAGGTAAATAGAAAATTTTCTGATTTGTAAATGTATTTTCGTATTTTAGCGTAATGGCTAGTGTATATGTTTAGATATAGGCGCGGTTTCATGACGCGTCTTCGCTTGAACAATTTTATCTTATTGTTAGTCTTCCAAATATACATAAAAAGGCCGTAGTCGAATAAGAAACGAGAAATTTTTCCCCGCGTGCATCATTTCCTATTTATTTTTATTAGATTGCTATGAATGAATGTAGCGAATTTACTAAGGTTAAATCCTTAATTATAAATCGTTTAAGTAAAAAAGAAAATACCCCTGTCGCAGCATCTGCATAACATAGCGAATTTCCAAATTTTGGGGACTGGCGGATCTCATCTAAGAACTGTACCTATTTAAAATAGTTTAGCTTTCTAAGAGTAAAAGATTTTTTAAAATCGGCTGGGTAATTAGTTTTGATATTTTTGGAACCCAAGAACCCGAACGGACTTTGTGCAGCATAGTTGTATCCATCTAAAATAATTTAGTTCTCTAACAGTGAAAAAATTTTCAAAATCGGTCGGTTAGTTTATTTTTTACAATAATGGGAACAGTAAACCCTGGCGGAAATCATACAACATAACCTTTATTCATCTAAAATAATTTTAGTAAAAAGTTTATCCTAACAGTAAAAAACGGGTCCTAGGGATCTCATATAACTTATGGTAGTTCGTAAGGTTCTTGTGGACATCATTTAATTACTTAATGAATTCAAATACTTTAACTTACTAACGGTGAAAAAATTTTCAAAATTTTCGACATTCGCTAAAAAAATCATTGAAAAATATTTGATATGTTTCGATCAATTAATGGTCAACATCAGCAAATAAAAGTTACTAAAATCGAAGAAAAGAATGAGTTATTTGTCCGTAGAAATTAAAATACAAATTCTGAAAACGAGCAAAGAAATATTGAAAAAACTAGATCGGCAAAACATTCTGACAAATAACACTACCCAACTAATACTTGCCAATTTGAATGAAACTTAACATACTTATTAAACAGCGAAAAATATTAAATACGTGTTTTTTTATTTCGGCTAAATACGCTTTTTAGGGGTAGAAAACACCATTCAACCTCTGTAGATGAAAACAGTTATAGCTAAATATTTTTGAAACGGCATATTTTTTGAAAAAAGGGCTGAGTACCAAATTTGTAGAATTTAAAGCGATGCACTTGATAGTGACCCTGAAATCGATTTTCAAGGTCAGTTGAAAATGATTAGCCATTGCCGAACTTTGACCATATCCTGTACCTATAAGCAGTAATTTCATGTATTGACTCAATCTATCTTCAAAATTGATTTGTTGCGTTATTTTTCTAAAATAAAAAAAATAAAAACCTGACGAAATGAAAAAATAGGCGCAAATTTATAGAAAAAATTAGAAGAAAACATTTTTGTAAGTAATTTTAGAAGTTAAGAAAAGATTTAATATCACTCCAATTGTAAGTTAAACATTAACTTTATGTTATATTAGAAATTTTCAAAATTTTTTAAAATTTTTATTGCTACTCTATAGTTATCATATTAGGAATTCAATTCAACATATGATTAACTATTATTTTTCCGATTGCGATTGAGCAAGTATTTTTCAAAATTACTTCTTGATCACTTATTTTCTATCTTGCATGTGAAATTCGTTCGAATATACTTTGAACCATTTAGGGATGAAAAGTAAACTACTCCTTTTGAAAAATATTAAATGATTTTCAAATGACTTTGGAAATTGACCTCAAGGTCAACTTCAAAGTCAAGTGCATCACGAGAGTCAAGTGCTTCAAGATCATCAAGTGCATCACTTTGAACTCTATAACTTTGGTCCTAAGCACTTTTTTCAGAAAATATATCGTACCATAATCCACTTCTATGTTGATTCCTGGTCTCTTTTCCTGCGTTTCTAATATTTATGTCAATAAAAAATGTGCTACCGTAGACAAGGATGAATAGGTACGCATTCCGACTTCACACCGTATTTTTTTGTATTTATTTTATGAGTACCTAATCTTTAATATATTAAAAATTTACGCGAAGATGGTCACTTTATCAGCAGTATCCAAAAAAATTTAAAAATATCGGTGGTTTTTGAAAAATTAACAAAAATCGTATAATTTCTTCTCTATGAAAAATTGGGGTCAAAAGAGACGAGAAAAGAGTAAATGGGGACAACCCGTAGGGTCGACCAAAATTGAAATTCTAATATAAAATAATTTCGAACTTTTTGTATTTATACATTCAAAAAAGAAATAATAGGTACTTGATGATTTTCTGTAAAAATAAACGTAGAATCTAAAATAAAGTTTATATACTCCTGTCGTTTACCCCTAAGTTTATATTCCTCCTATTCTTATTTTAGTTCAAAAAATAATTTTTCAAAAGACTAAGACATAATAATTAATAACAGTGAGATTCTACGTCCATTTTCAGACTTTTGTTTATTAAATTGCGTAAAAGCTAGTAAATGCAATAACAGATATGATGAATTTATAAGGATTTTCTTGTACTACAAAATCTTAAAAATATGGAAACGCGTACTTTTTTTTCGTTAATTGTGTTTTATTCTTTTGCACAAAATTTTAAAAATACTTTATTTTCTTAAGAAAGGGAGGCAACTTTAGTCACAGATATGCCTATGAACAGTTTTTGGTAATCCGGGAAAAACGAAAACACTTTTTAAAATTTTTTTATTGTTAAAATCGAAATGTTCTTTTAAAGAGGGTTAAAATTACCATATTTTATATTAAAATTTTAACACAATCACTCCCTAATTAACGAGCCTTACTTAATATTAGCAAATTGAGAAAAAACACGTCAATTAGATTTTTTTACACAGATTTTATTTGTTATATAATTCAAAAGGATATTTTAAAAATGTGTATGAATGGCTTTCATTAAATAAATTTCAATATATTTTCCATTTATTTTAACAGTGGAATGTCCTTATTAGTGGCTATACTTTCGGCTTGGAGCGAATTAGACGAAGATTTTCTTCTAAAACCAAATTTAATAATTAATTAAAGAAATAAAAAAAAATTTGTGGATTTCCTACCGTTCAAATATAATCTTTATTGTATGTAAAAATGTTGTTACATTTTTTCAAAAAACTGTAAGTAAACTGTAAAATTTTCTTTACAAATATGTTAAAATAGAGAAATGTTTCCTTTTTAATTTATTTTTAACTCTTTTTAAATGATTCACTTTAAAATTTTTTAATATTTCTTAATCGAAATTTCATAAAAGAATGTGTCAAAATTTAAAAAAATTTTTCTTTGTTAAAAAAAAAAATTGAATGTGCAAAATTATTTAATATTAGAATGCTCTGATTATACAATTCTAATCATAACTGTATTGTCAATTGGATAAAAAATTACGTAAAAATATTATTGTTTGAATATGATTTAACGTAATTTTTATACGATTGAAGCAAACTCTTATTAATTTTAGGAAGGTGTAAATATAATCTAAATTCTGATCATATCACATAACAGATATCGTCGGGATTTTTTTTGTAAAAAAAAATGGAACAGAGATACATTATAAAAACATTTAACTGACAGAGAAATAGAATATAGCCGAATCGTTAAATTGGATTAAAAAAATCATGACACGCTACTTATAAAGCGGCTTTTTTCGAATTTAGCTCGCAAAAAATGAGACAGAAAAAAAAAGAATGCGAGTGCGAGTGAAATGGAGAACGACATATTTCCTAGTTTTTCTCGAAAAGTAAGTAATTTAGAGCAACGGTATAAAAACATTTTTTATGAGTTTTACCTTTTACAATGGCTTAGTGTAAAAAAAAATTTGAAAAATTGCTTAATTCTGGCAAAAAACTCATTTTGTTGACAAAAAAACGCCCGGAAAACCTACTTCTGGGCATCCGACGTGTCTGGGTAACGAACTCATCCAACGATTTGGAAAATCGAATTCGCACACAAAATTTCATAAGCATTAAACGTTTCGTTCGAGAGTTATCGCGCGGATACATATATATATATATATATATATATATATATATATATATATATATATATATATATATATATATATATATATATATATATATATATATATATAAATTTTAGTGAATATCATTTTCGTATTCTAGGGACCTCAAAACATATTTCTGATATGGTCTCGGGCTTAGGTCGCACCATGACACCTGGCGTAAAAGCTGAATTTCCAGTTTTGGAAATTCGCTAAAACTATTCAAATTTTTGAAAACAATTTGTATCTTTTAAACGCCTTGATCAATTTTGGTGACATTATATATGTTATATAAGTCATTGAGATGCATTTGAGGAAATAGTTTGGAAAACTACTACACAATAACGAAAATTTTTTCGTAAAATATTTGAATATTCTTCTACAACATATATTTTTGCAAATTTCTAAAAAGAATATTTTATATAGATTTCTTATCGATTTTTCATCAAAAACTTTAAATGCAGTTCTTGTTTAAATGATAGTTTTGAAAAATTTTAAATTGGTAATGTGAGAGAATACTCCTTGGATTTTAATACTATATATATGGTAATAAAACACCCTGAAAACATATTTTCTCACAATTTTCTATTATATTTCCACAACTGCTTGGTTTTGGTCAACGAAAGTTGTACAGTACATATAAGGGATTTATAATGTTACCTAAATGACGATATAGCTACTGATGTAAGTTTCTATCTGGGGGAGATCCCCCATATCTGATTATATCCTTTTTAGATTTTTCCTGATTATCTCGAAAACTATAGGAGATAGGGAAAAAAACTTTATTAGACACAACAATTTATTTTTAAAGGGCTTTCGATTGATATACTTAATTCCAGGATCGGACGAACTGGAGGGGCTGTTCGACAGGTTAAGGGTAAAAAATATTTTTTTAAAATATGTTTCACCCCTTGAATTTAAGGGGAGGTTTACTTGAGCGTCTTTAAAAAAATCGATATTTTTTTTTGCAGAAATTGATAACCAGTTATGTGTAGAATATGTTCTCAAAGTGATTTTGCTGAAAGTAATTTAAAGGGAAGTTTATTTGAGATTCGATCAAAAAATCGATTTTTTTGTAGAAATTGATAGCAAATTATGTGTAGAATATGTTCTCAAAGTCACTTTGCTGAAAATAATTTAAAAAAAAAAGATTATTGCACATTAATCGAACCGAGCTTTCTATAAAAAAGAAAAAAAACCAAAAAACGTAATTCACGCGGTAATGAGTATTAAATACGAAATTTTGAAAATACGTTTCTTAATATAAATTTTATAACATCTCGGAGCCACATTTTTGGAACTGGTGATCACGATAACTCAAAAACTATCCGATGGATCCTTTTTTTAATTTTTTTATTTTAAAGGTAATTCAATTCTTCGGCACCTATACGTAAGTTCGATACACTTTCAATATTTTTTTTTAAAATTTACTTTAGAGAGCGAAAAGTAAGACAAAAATCGTAATCAAAAGTTCACACATTCGCCATTTTTTTTTCTTTCAGCAATTTATTGATATTATAGGTATAGGTGCCGGTACTATTCATATATTTTATAAATCTTTTTTTTTTGGGATTTCAGTGGTTTATTACCGACGCTATGATGTCAGCCAACAAGGCATCGAATTTTCGGATCGTCACACTGCACTATTTATAAAATGGAAAATTTTTTTATTATTCCTTGAAAATTTTTTTTCATATAGCTTAATACTTAATAAATATTATGTGTACAAAATTTGAAATTGATATTTACTTCCGTTCTTGAGAAAAAAATTCCAGAAAAATACATAATTTTTAAGGACTCTCAAGTAAACATTCCCTTAAATAAAACTTGGTATGGTAATAAAGTAGACTAAGACCTAGTTACTGTATTTTTTGAGGTGGTAACTCAATGGGAACCTTATTAAAATAACATTTGATCGAATTTTATTCAACTTGCTATTATCCTTAATAACGAGGACTGGGATGTTAATAAATATGTCTAATATTCTATAGAGAATGTCTGCCTTCATGGATTTGGAATTATTTTTTTATGTTCGAGAAAACAATTTTAAATAAAGCACTCATTTTTTAGTATTTTTTTAATTATCTCCGTAACTATTCGGTTTTAGCGGGGAAGGTGGTAGACTTATAACTCACCATACCGTTAGTACAGTTATTAATATAAGTTGCTACTGGGGGCAGTTTCGCCATGGAAGTACGGCTAGGCCCCTTAATCAACATTTTAAACTGTAGCAATTTTTGTTAGAAATTTCGCGAATAAATTACATAATACAAACACATTGTAATTTAAACCATTAATTTACAATTAATCAAAAGTTGTTTTTTTTGTTGTATTTAATTTTTGGCGCTATTTTAACAATGATGCCCTTGGCAATTGTACATTTAAATATATATATATATATATATATATATATATATATATATATATATATATATATATATATATATATATATATATAAGCAGTTGAGCAATAAATAGAAAGAAGCAACAGAAAATAATTTTGTAATGAAATTAAAAACTCTTTCGTAAAAGTTAAAAATAAATTGTTTCTAAACGTAAATAAATCAACGATGAGTGAAAAGAGACATCATTATTATCAGAGGAGCATTCAAAAATTGATGTAATATAACATACGCATACGATAGTTACATGTGTATTATCTGTGTAAGAGAAAAAAAAACAACAGGATTTGTTGAAACTTCGAATAGAACGACTCAATTAGCTTCGGCAATAAAGCGGCCCCTACACGCTCAATAATATTGTGCAATCAACTTGTGCAATTTACTGAACGCTCCTCCAGACAGTTCAATAATTTTGTTAAAGAAATTTGTGCAATAAACTGAATGTAGGAATTGTACTTAAACTGTTGTTTAATTTTAAATATATAATTATTCTTGCAAATTAATAAATAATTCTTGCAAAGCAATAATTAATTATTCTTGTAAATTAATAATTCATACTGGTTCAAATAATAGCCATGAAATGTGACATTACAGAATAACAAACAAATCAAAAAGATAAAATTTAGTATTGCGCAATAATATTTACAAAGCCTACAAACGTTACAATATTCATTCATTGCACAATATATTTCAAACTATTTTTGATCAGCACAATATATTGCACAACCCTTCAATATAACCTACAGACGATCCATAATATTGTACAACCTCGGATTTTGTGCAATATTATTGAGCGTGTAGGGGCCGCTTAAGGGTAATAAAACATAGGTTGCATAGAAAACATTTGGCTCATTGTCACTGACAGTGTAGCTGATAGTTCAGAACGAGAAAAACTTTTGTGTTAAAAATGAAAGTCGTTTTGAGAAAATCTTTTCCTCAGGCACTTTACAAGAATATTTAATACAAAAAAATTATAGGAAACAATTTTTTAAAAGAGAAAAATGGTTTATTTTAAAATTATTATTAAAAAATTTGGAATCGTAAATTATCTGATTAAGAATATTTCTCGAAACATACGTAGTTCTTTGTTATGGTCCATTTCAGTTAAATTTAACCATGCTTCATCACTTATGAATTTAAACAATTTCTGTTTCCTTGGCTTTATTTTTTTCATTATTTCACTTACGTAAATTTTAAAATTGCTATTTGTTTTTAGAAAAGAATAGAAGATTGATCTGTTTTCAATATAAGAATTATTTAATTTTTTAACTTTGACTCATGATCAATTGTATTTGAAATAGGGTATAATAAGTAATGCTAGTTGCTAATTAATATTGGCGAAAATTTCCTATTTCTAAAATAATCCTAAGTTACCTAAACTACTCTAGAAATATAACTAAGAGGAATCTTTCAGTATTTGTATATACGCTAGTCTCTAGAATAAGTATTAACGAAAGGGTAGTATCAATGTCAACGCTTTTCAGTTCACCGATCTTTATTGTTAAAGGCTATTGGACTCCGTTAAGAATGTCTAGTTACACCCAAAAATATGATAATTTCTGTCATGAAGGAGTAAAAAAAGGATTTAATTCGTCAAAGAGAGTCTAAGATCTTCCAGAAGTAAGTGGTTTTCTCTTATAGGAGTTTATCGACGAAAAGGTAATTAGGCATTGCCAGTTTTGTTACGTACATTTTTTTTTTATTTAGATACTTTCTGTCAAGTTTATTGCACCTTATACCTTGTTCACACCGGACCGTTTGGTAGTTAGTAATTAGTAGTAAGCAATAAGTTGAACATAACACAGAAATTCATAGCTGTGGTGGGTATAAAGGTGTGTAAAATAATAAAGATAAATAGCCTCCAAGAAATAATTGTGTATTACAGTTAACATAATATATTTTGAATACTGGAAATGGCTATTTCTTTGTTTTACTTTACATACCTATATTATATGTATACTTACCATAGCTATATGTATGTATTTATCTGTTCTACTAAGGTAGCGGTTACAATGGATACGAATTCATCCGAAAATTCATTCGTACGAATTCATACGAGTTTATACGAATTAAACAAATGCATACATTTAGACATGTGTGGTTACACTGCTTACGACTCTTTCGTACGAGCTCGTACGACTTTTTGATACGACCAAAATATTTTGTTTTTTGATGCGAATTCGTACGAAAAAAATGCAATGGATATAGAAAAAATAATTATTTTTGTTGAAGAAAGGCGGTCTTTAAGGGATCAAAAACATAAATATTATCATAATAGAAAGTTAAATAAAAAATTGTGGAATGAGGTGGCAGACGAAATGTTTAGATAATTTTTTAATTAAATATATTACAATTTAATAAAGCTAACCTAAGTTAACAAAAACATTTTAAGTATGCGTAATAAAAAATTAATTAACTAAATATTGAAGCTGAAATTCAGTAGATTTTAAAATGTAATTGAATGTGACTTGCGACATGTTCAAGTATTCTAAAAATTTCTGTTCGTCTTGAAAAATTTCCTCAAAATAATTCCAGAACTCAGCTTTTTTTGCTCTATATGAATAATAAATAATCGTTTACCCAGAATTGTTTGTTTTCTATAATTAGAAATTTTGAAAACGGTGATTCTAATAAATAAGATTCGGTAACTGGATCAATTGCTTAATATCATGCAATATGTACTAACGGTTTTCAATTTAAATTTAAATACGAATTCGTATTACGATTCCGTATCCAATGTAACCACACAGTCGTACGAATGAATTTCGTACGAGCTCGTACGAATCAATTTTCGTATGAATTCATATCCAATGTAACCGCAGCCTAATGCGTTCTACTTGTTACTTGCTACTATTCTCCAACTACTAAACGGTTCGGTGTGAACGAGGCGTAAAGCTACATTGTATACAAGTAGAGTGTCAGATCCACAGTCAGATCATACATACATATTTGTAATGGCGTCTCAATATCCATCCGAAAATAGATTATCGGTGGTCGACCGACAGACACCGTCATTATATGTAATGTGTAAGTTGTATGTAGCAAGTGAGGGGAAAAAGAAAAACAAATTTATAACGTCTTTGGGTGTGTTGTGTACACTCCTGCCACTATAGGTACATAACGTAATAGTATACAACATATTATACATACGATATTGTTATGTACACTTTGGCTAGACGAGACGCACGTTATTGCAATTTAAATGCATTCGACGTTCTTGTCTTTTCGACGTCAATAAGTATACAACTGCGAAATATAATCTTTTTTTGTATGAGTAGTGTAGATATTGCCCAATCCCAAAATCTTTTATGTGATTTTTGCTAATATATAACTAAAGCATCGATTGTCCGAACTAATTGGGATCGAGTTTGATTCGGATAATCAAAATATTGATTGATAAAAGAGGGCTGATTTTGTAAAAAAAAAAAAAATGAATTTTAAAAGAAATACCTGAGAATAATATAATCTATTTCACTTAAATTTAAGCAATTAAGTAATTCATCACTTACGAATTTAAGGAATTCAAATAATTTCTTTATGTTTTTTTGTTTTTGTTTTAGCGAATTTCCATTCTGGAAATTCAGCTATTACAGCCGGTGTCATGACGCGACTTGAGCCCGGGACTATGGCAGAAATTTGTTTTGAGGTCCCTAGAACCCAAAAATAACATTCACTAAAATTTATATATATATATATATATATATATATATATATATATATATATATATATATATATATATATATATATATATATATATATATACGTATATATGTATGTATTTATGTATTAGCACGATAACTCTCGAACGAAATGTCCTAGGTTTACGAAATTTGGTGACAACGTTGGAAGTCCAAAAATCTTGGATGAGTTCTTCAGCCAGACACGTCGGATGCCAGGAACATGGTTTTTGTTCTTGCAAAAAATTAGTTTTTTGCCAAAATTTGCTATAAATTAAAAGATTTTGCCACATTTTTTTACACCATTGCAAAGACGGCAAAAAATCACATAAAAAAGGTTTTTGAACTATTTTTCTAGGTTAGCTAGTTTTTGAGAAAATAAGAAAAAAAGTCAGTAGTAAGTTTTGAACAGTTCTGGACCCACCATTCGATTTTTTGACCGACCTCAAGGAGGAGGTACCACTTCAAAAATGAAATACACTAGATATGATAATTTTCAGGTCATTGACACTTCAAAATATTACAAACGCACTATATATATATATATATATATATATATATATATATATATATATACATATATGTTCGCACGATAACTCAAGTACGATAAGTATGAGAAGGGACACAAACTACTTTATACCCCGGGAAGTTTCCCGTGGGAAATTTCATTCCTGTGGAAAAATATCAATGAAGTAACAACTGACTATTAAAAAAAAGGAAGATTGATTTCAAACTTTACATATTATTTACAAAGAGGACGAGAAAGGACACAGACTACTTTCTACCCCGGGAAAATATCTAAATCCTGTCGGAAGTCATATTTCCGTGGGGAAAGTCCAAAGAAAAAGTACCAGTACTCGACGCGCAAGAGCGATGCGATGAAAGTAAACTTTATACGATTTAACTAGATGTCATAATTTTAAAAGCCACGCGAGCGAAGCCGTGGGTAACAGTTAGTATATATATATATATATATATATATATATATATATATATATATATATATATATATATATATATATATATATATATATATATATATATATAGGGTAAAATTGCTTATTATGAGATATCTTTTTTAAAGCTGTGTTTTTCTAAAAATACCCCTGTCGCAGCATCCTGCATAACATAGCGAATTTCCATTTACAAAAGTACGTTTTTCTCGGAAACTAGTTGATATAGAGTAATTGTAAATAGAAAAAACCTTCTTTATGTGATTTTTCCGCCTCATTCCGCCAAATTTTTTTCACGAAAAATGTCCAAAACCCCGTAAACGTTTTCACGAAATTTCTTAAAAATAAGATGTTTCGTTTTGAGTTATCGTGCGGACACTTAGTAAACATATATATAAATGTGTCCGCACGATAACTGTGAAAAAAATTTGGCGGAATGAGGCGGAAAAATCACATAAAGAAGGTTTTTTCTATTTACAATTACTCTATATCAACTAGTTTCCGAGAAAAACGTACTTTTGTAAATGGAAATTCGCTATGTTATGCAGGATGCTGCGACAGGGGTATTTTTTTATTTTTTTAACTGAATGCATAATATCTCAAGAATATGTTTCCAAATTTTAAGTTGATTGGAGCAAAATTGGCGAAGTTATAAGCATTTTTGTTGTTATCTGGCACATGTTTCGCTCTCTCTATATATCTCTTTCTCAGTTATATTATCTCTTAGTTACTCGCGTCAAATTCTATTTGACAATTACTCGCGTGGGGTACAAACGCACAAGTTGTTTTTAGTTAAATTTGACTTCTTCTTTTTTTAACATTATAATTTACTTATGGTTTTGTAGAAATAATTAGTATCTTACATAACAAAAGAACTGTAATTTCGTTTAAAATCTTGATTTTAAACGAAATTTTTTGTGACACTAGATTTTAGTGACAAAAAAAAAACCATTTTATTGTTGAACATATTATTGTTTTAAAAAAAATAAATAAATGCTAATAACAACTGGGAAAGGATAAAATGTATATTAGTGACAGAGATTCCAATTTGCGCCTCTGGTGGTGAAGTTAGAAGCTGTCTTTAGACGACATTTGCTTCACATAAATGGTCCTCTAGTGGTCTAATATAGAAGCTATCTTAGTGTTAAACATATACATAAATCTACACACAAAAACAACTTCTGTTTTTACCGTCAGAGGCGTATACATAATCTTTTCGCCGCTATTTACATAATTAGAAAACTGATTAAAATAATAAAAATATTTATTTAAAATATCAGATATATGTACATATAATACATACAGAATTATCTCATAAACAAAAATTCTAATTGCTTAAGTTTTTTGTAATTTTTTTAATGCATTGTTGACAAGTTAATGATCTATGTTCATTACACACACTTTGTTTGCAAATTGGACACTGATTTCTAATTTTTCTGTCCTTCTCTCTAGGACAAATAAAACATCTTTTTGAAATATTCTTTCGTTTAGATGGTGGAGTTTCTGAAATGTTTTCTTCAGAAATATGTTCGGTAATTTTTCTTTTTAACTCACGCGGCAATACTGAAATAGTTGATCGATATTTTATATGCTCTTCAGCCAATTCCAATGCCAAGGTTTTTAGGCCTTCGAAGAAGAGCCTTATAATTTTGGTCTATCATAAAAATTTGAAAAAGAGGGGGAATCGGTAATAATAATAATAAAATTTAAAAAAATAATTAATGAGTTGCACATGCATATACTAGAGGGGTGTCACTGTCCTTAAAAAAAAAAAAAAATAAATAAATAAAAACCAGCCAAAAATCATAAATTAACACTTTCACCATTATATGTGACGAATACATAAAGAAAAAATGACTACAGCAATTTTACGTTTTCATAAAAGAAAGCTAATTTTTTTTTTGGCATCAATTATATTGTGCTCTACTTTAGTCTTTTTGTTGTATATTAACTCTATCGACGATCTATCAACGACATCACCAAAATGAATGTACATTTTTCTTCTTTTTTATTTTTATACAAACATGTATATATTTTACCTTTTTTATCTTGTGTCACTTTTACAAACTACTGGAACTTTTTTTCTGACTGGTAATATATACTGCCACCTATTATTCATATTTGTGAACTAAATTTAAAAATATACACTGTGTCTTTTTATGTTGGTATCATATAGAAAACTTTTCTTATTAACTCCAAGAAAAAAGTAGTTCTTCCTAAAAAGTTCTGCATGGTTTAAGATCTAAAATGTAAATTGCAATCATCAGTATAAATTTTTTCAGTTGTTTGTTTATAATGTTTGTCAGAAATATGTATTTTGCTCAATATGTATATAATATGTATTTTGACAATATCAAAAATTGTTATGATCAGAATTAGAAAGCTATATATTTAGATACGTAATTATATTGAACTAGATGTACCTGCGACATCGTTCGCGCAACGCATTGTTATAAAATCAATGAGAAGTATATAAGTGTAATAATAGTGTACTGTCAAAATAGTGTACTAGTTGGGCGTTTTGTTAGGAAAGGTTATAACCATCATGGTGTTAATAAACAAAGGAGACAAATTTCCAAAATTAGAACTTAAAATTGTAAAAAGCAACAAAACGTGATTTTTCTTGTAATTCGATATAATTCCATATTCGAGTATAGTTTTAAATTCTGATCAACTTTGTTTATAACAATTTTTGGTATTAATAAAAATAAAAGTACTTTATAATATTAATAGATTTGAGCGTTACTTTACGGTATTCCATATTTGTAAATAATAAACAAATATTTTACTTCGCAAAATACCACTTTTATTTTGAAACTGTGACAATATTGTTTCGAACCGTCAGTTCATTTTCAAACCGAATATTCGAAACAATATTGTCACAGTTTCAAAATAAAAGTGGTATTTTGCGAAGTAAAATATTTGTTTATTATTTATAAAAGTACTTTACTTTTGAGCAAAGTTCATAATTTTTGATAAATCGAGTAAACGAACGAAAAAATTTGATAACTGATGATGTAAGTAAAATAATTAATGTACTTAACTCAATATTAGCAAATTTAAAAAAAAAAGTAGTTTGTAAGTTAAAAAATAGGTATGGCTTGTTTTCAAATTGACACCTGGTTTTTGTTATACAGGTACACCAAGTGTCAGTCAATATTATTGTTTTGAATAAATTAACCTAAAAAAAACTTTTATATAAACAGAATTTAAATGTTCAGAATATGATGATCATGATAATTGATAATAACATGGTAAGTAGATAAAGAATTAGATACATTCAGTTCAAAAATTGTTGATTATACTGTTTTTGTTTCGGTGAATTTGCAGTCGATTTGTCAAACATGGTTATGTTACTTTTATAATCGTTGTAAATTATTAAGAAAACATAAACCAATTCGTGATTTTATAAAGAAGAGCGTTCCACACTTTGACTAGTCTACTTAAAATGTTCTGTGAGTCTACTAACAATAAATCTACTAAGTACTACCTACCCACGCACTACTATTCTGAAAAAGTTTATATATAAGCTACCTGTAGCTGAAAAAGTTTATAAAAATTGCAAGAAGTTATATTATGTAAGTAGAAAAATAATAATTAGTTAAAAAATTTTAACTATAATGAAAACTAAATTTACTTTTTGTCCCCATAGCAGAACTACGCGCAACACTGCGACATTGTCGCAGAAGGAGAACGGGCTCCTGCAGAAAGATTACTAATCTTAGATTAGCTATCATAAAACCAACTAGAATGTAGTTTGCAGAATGTAGTTTGTTGTGAATTTGACCGTAAAAGGGAAGGAAAAAACTTTATTTATAGTATAGTAAAAATAACTAGAACGTGAAAATATCCTTCTTTAAATCGAAGACAAGTGACTTAAGACTCCGCGAGCGCTGGCGGCTGCTAGCAGGCTGCGCCGTATTGGATATAGACGAATTAATATCGAGAAACAAGCGGTTTATATTTATAGTATAGTAAAAATAACTAGAACGTAAAAACGTCCTTTTCGTAGCGGAAGCATTGTGATCACTTTTGAAAAATAAAAAATTGTTTCTCTCCAAAATTAAATTTTTTACGCACATTTTACGTTTTAGAGCTTCCTGAACAATTTTGGTTTGGTGTCTGTCTGTCCGTCTGTGTATCTCCAATTTTGCACCAAGTGGCATAACTTCCGAACTATTCGATTGTTTTTAATGAAATTTTCAGAAATTATGCAGTTTGGCTCCGCGATGGTCCCCTATGAATTTAATCAAAATCGGAGTAACGGTAGCAATTCCGCTACCATGTAATTCCAAAATTGCACCAAGTGGCATAACTTCTGAACCACTCAATTCTTTTTTATGAAATTTTCAGAAATTATGTAGTTTGGTTCCTATATGGCCCCCTATGAATTTAATCGAAATCGGAGTAACGGTAGCTACGCCGCTACCATGAAATCCCATTAAATGTCAATATCTTATTTACTGCTAGTCCTATCTCGCTCAAATTAGGGTATTTTGGGGGTTAGTTTCTAAAATATTTTTGCTATTATTTTATAATTTAGCCTTTAAGTCTTTTGAGTTACAACAGTTTTTTATAAACTTCAAGGCGAAAATATAATTTCAGGGTATATAATACTATTTTAGAAGACTATTTTAAAGTAGAATACTATTTTAGAGTCTTTTACGACTCAATGGGGTGTGCCCACCCCATTGACAGCGTATTTATGTTTGAAACACGTACATAAACTTCTTCATTGTTTACAAATCAAATACTGGTATAAATCAATTATTCAATTTTTGTGAAAATGGAGATTAAATTAAGCTTTGACGTGCATTTGATTTTGGAATGAAGGAACATTTAATGCTTCCGCAACCTCTAAGCAAAGTTTTTTTACAAATTTCTCTGTTATAGTACTCTTTTTCTCTTTGGTTTCAAATACGAGAATTATTAATTTTTCCATATCCATTTAAATGTATCCTTAATTTATCAAATAATAAGTTTTATAGAATTGTAGTTTGGTACTACAAAAATTGTAACAAATGAAAATATCCGTTAATGGCCAATATTTAATATTTTCCTAGTTACCTAAATCAATTTTTTTTAAAAAAATAATAAGTATTGATTGTGACAAGTTACAAAATATTTTTAAATATTCAAAAATTAATTTTTATTCTATTTGATATGTTTTCCTATCAGTGACAAAGTTTATAAAGTGTATCCTATTATTTATGGTACTCTATGTTATACCTTCAGTGCATATTTCATTCAGTATATATATCTGGCATATTTGGTGAAACTTTACATTACACGTCACAACCAATAGGATCGCTCGTTGCTCAAATGTACCGTTTTGGCGGAATTTTTATTTAAGGTAGATAATTTACATTAATTTCGTTATGAAAACTAAAATTAATCAAACAAAAAGAACTGTCCTAAGAATTTGTGACATGTATAGAATATTCTAAAAAATGTTTCATAATATTCTAAAAAACATGCATATTCCCTATTATAATTTAATGCCAGATTTGCACTAAATTTAATATTAAACAGTAATTGTATTGTATTTAATAATATATTAAATGTCGAAGTTAACGTTCGATTTACAGTAAACTTACAGAAAGTTTTTGGGTTTTACACATGCCGCCGCAGAAAGGTTGAAAATGTTCTGCTTTGGGGCTTTTTGTAAAAATATGCATTTTTAGAATTTCGTAGTTTTGACAACAAGAAATTCTTATGGTTTGTATAGTCGAAACATCCGTTCCTTGCGAAAGACTTTTCCGTTCCACCAAATATTGCGTCCGACGAAAGGGGTCGCCTAAATCCTGAGCGATTAGATAAATTAATATTTTTAATGTTAATTGACATGAAATATTGGGAAATGTAATTTTTTTATTAATTTGATTCAATAAACGCATATAATTAACTTATAGTTTCATTTCCTGATTTCTTGAATAAGTTTAATTTATTGATATAAAAAATACTTCTACCTCTACTAATTCGTTATCAATAATGTTTTCTGTTTTTATTAAGCATATTTCAAAATAATCGACTACCGAATCGAATAATTAAATATCGATCTTTTAATCATCGATTTAATCGAGAACCGATTCCAGCCCACTCCATTCCAATCGAATCGGAAATCGATTTTTTTTTAATGAATCGACATGCCTACTCCACCGGAAAAATTTGCTTTAACCTTAAGGGGATGGTAATGAATTTAATTTTTTTTCTCTTTTTTATACTTTCATATGATTGGACAACATTTTAAGATTGTTGTGTCAAAATTTGAAACAAATCGGAGTAAAACTAACTAAGATATAGAATTTTGAGCGTTTGTTGCGCCAATAGGTTTTTGTATTCCAGCCCAGCAGGTACGTGGGAATCCCTGAATTCTTTTATTCATCGATAGGTCTTTGGAAGTATATTAATATATACTATAATCAATGACGTAGTTATGAATAAATTTTTCATATTTAATATTGCATTTGGTAATTATGCACCAATTTTTGGCTCCAAAAGAAAAACTAATATTCCGATTTTAATGATTTTTTTAAATGTTCATTGCTATGGCGGATTAGTTAAAAAAATACTACAACTCGATATTGTTATTGAAAATGCTGGGAAACTGTTGTTAAATTTAAAAAAAATCTATTTTTTAAGATTTCTTTTTTTATTTTGTATGCATGTATGTCAAAGTCGAAGTATATTGTCAAAACTACCTAAACTAACCTAACCTTAACTAATCTCACCATCTAGTTTTTATATCAAAGTCGAAGTATATTGTCAAAACTAACTAAACTTACCTAACTTTAACTAACCTCACCACCTAGTTTTTATAATAAAGTCGAAGTATATGTAGAAGCACGGCTCCACCTATTCTTAGCTCTAAAAGAAAAACTAATGATCCGATTTTAATGATTTTTTCTTTTAATGTTCATTGCTACGGCAGATTAATTAAAAAAAATACTACAACTCGATATCGTTACTGAAAATGCTGGGAAACTTGTTAAATTTGAAAAAATTCAATTTTTTTAGATTTCTTTTTTTATTTTATAAGCATGTGTCAAAGTCGAAGTATATTGTCAAAGCTACCTAAACTAACCTAACCTTAACTAATCTCACCATCTAGTTTTTATATCAAAGTCGAAGTGTATTGTCAAAACTACCTAAACTAACCTAACTTTAACTAACCTCACCACCTAGTTTTTATAACAAAGTCGAAGTATATGCAGAAGCACGGCTCCACCTATTTTTGGCTCTAAAAGAAAAACTAATGATTCGATTTTAATGATTTTTTTTTAAGTTCATTGTTATGGGGGATTAGTTAAAAAAAATACTACAACTCGATATCGTTACTGAAAATGCTGGGAAACTTGTTAAACTTGAAGAAATTCAATTTTTTTAAATTTCTTTTTTTATTTTGCAAGCATGTGTCTCAGAGTTGAAGTATATTGTCAAAACTACCGAAACTAACCTAACCTTAACTAATCTCACCATCTAGTTTTCATATCAAAGTCGAAGTATATTGTCAAAACTACCTAAACTAACCTAACCTTAACTAATTTCACCATCTAGTTTTTATATAAAAGTCGAAGTATATTGTCAAAACTAACTAAACTAACCTAACTTTAACTAACCTCACCACCTACTCTTGCCTCGACCTTTTGGTCTATTGTTTATTTTGGTCTATTTTATCGAAATATGCACTCAAAAGTTCATACAAACGCAGACACACAAAATGATAAAAAAAAAATTGAAAAAATTGAATTTTTTCAAATTTTAAAAGTTTCCCAGCCTTTCCATTATCGATATCGAATTGTGTTTCGCTGGTATCTATGATTTAAGGTAACAAAATATTTTAAAATAATGAAAAAAATTCGTCAAGTCCTCTGAGAAGGCCTAACTTAGTGCGTGTCAAAAAACACGCACTTGACGAATTTTTAAAAATAGCCTACTGGGTAATTTTTGATTACAGTTATTTAAATTATAAATAACAAAAGCATTGATTGCAGCAACATCTATTAATGCAAAAAATAGTGCGAGCGGCCATCTTTTTGTTCTTCTTCCACACGAGTAGGTTGAACACAACTGATCAACAACATCAACTCCTCCTTTTGTTGAATTATAGAAGGTTATAATTTCAGGCTTTTTAGCATCTCCACTATTTTTATCAATTTCAGGTTGATGGTGCATTGTTGATAATAAAATAACTGCCTTATTTTTTTTCGGTACATAGGACACTAGAGTGGTCTCGTTGTTGTAGCCGAATAAAATGCTGTTAATAGCTCTTTTCTTGTTCGGCAAAAATTCCTGTGGTAATTGTCTTTTATTTTTTCGAAGAGTTCCCACAAAAGTTAATGAATAAAATAATTTTAACTCGTTAGCCAAATCGACGCTAGAATACCAGTTATCTGCCGTAATATTTCTATTTGTTAACTTTACAGGGTCTACCAACCGTTTAACAATTTCTTTTGGAATATTGTCTTTTTTGTATGGGCTACCATCAGGTTGCGCTCCTACATACAATTCCATGTTTACAGTATAGTATGTTCGGGCATCGGCCATACTAAAAATTTTCAGACCAAATTTTCCTGGTTTGCTTGGTAAAAATTGCTTAAATGGACAACGTCCGTGAAATACAACAAGCATTTCATCAATTGTTAAATATTCACTAGGTGAGTAGTATTTTTTGCAATTTTCAACAAATGTGTCGAACACGTCACGTATATGACACATTTTGTCTCGACTTAATCGATCGGATCTAGTTGAAAGAGAGTCGAAACGAATGCATCTCAGTAAAAATAAAAATCGATCGGCAGACATACAAAGGCGTACAAATTCACATCCGGTTCCATCAGTTGCCCATAAGTCCTTATAATTAAGATGAGATCCCCTTTGCCTGCCACTCATAATCAGAACAGCTAAAACTGCTTTTATTTCAGTTACGTTAGTTGGCAAGGCATCTCTTTCCCGACTATAATTGTTTTTTATTGATTGAATATACTCATTTGTTTTAGCGGTTATTAAATTTAAAATATCTAAAGATAGAAAAAGTAAAAATGAATCGCATACTTTTTTTACATGTTTTGCAATTCCTTTCGGTCCAGGAAGATGGCTAACTATGTTCCGAACACGTGTTTTCGATATTGATGGGGAATTTTTTTTCCATTTTGTTATATTATCTCGTCCCATAAAATAGTTTTGGTGGTTGTCAATTTCGTATTCGTCGTCTTCACTAGCACTTAGTGTATCCGACATCTCTTCATGGATGCTAACATGGTCTTCTTCATTTCCATCAGGTTCACCGCCGTAATAGTCCTCAGAACTCTCATTTGAAAGTAAAAGTTCTGTTAATTCTTTATCAACTATATTGCTATTCATCTAAAAAATTAAGGATAAGTAATTAATGTTTTTTTTAAATATGTAAATTTATGTATAGGGTAAGAGACCCGATGACCGATCACTATTTTTAGCTGTATCATTAAATTAGCTTAAAAAAATTAAAAAATAAACAAAACACCCATTTTTTTTTCTTAATAAGTATGAAACCAAGTTTTTTTAATCAAATGGATATGTTTTTAAGAAAATATAACCCAAAAATTTTGATTTATTAATGATTTTGTTTTATAATTTGTTGACGTCTATTAAAAAGCATACAGAAAATATTAACCTCCTTTGAAAGATCAATACACTTACCCCTATCAAGAATCACCCATTACTAATGTACATCAGTACAGTAGTAAATCTTATACTATCGAATATTTGAACCATTTTCTTTCAGTCACTTTGACACTCTATCCACTACAAGAGGTCAGTCTGTGTCATAGAGTATCACAGAATGACACCTTGTGAAACATAGCAGCAATGACAGAAGGGTTTAAATATTCGATAAAATAAACCACTAAAATATTGTATTTTCTTTCGCCATCTATTTTTGCTTTAAAAAACATTGTGTACATTGTGACATGATTCTAACTTATCTATACGCCATTGTGAATTTTTAAACAGTTAAATTGACGATAGATGACGTATATATTTACATATCGTTTCAAATCTAAATGACGTTTTTATTTCAATTTCGAAGTTTTAATTCAATATTAATTATTTTTCAATTGATTTTACGTTCTGAAATAAATAAAATATTAAAGTGAAATTATAAAAACGGTTAGTTAAGTGTTTTAAACCCAAAAATTAATTAAAAATGTTTATAAAATAGATATGGAATATCTGTATAATTCTTAAAATACCCAACTCGAAAACTTGGATCCCAACAAGGATCAATCATACAAATAATATTTAACACATATAAAATTTAATTTAGTTATCCTAATCTCTTAAGTGGACTAATAACAATTATTTGTATACTTTTATTATGCTAATAACTTTAAAAATTCGGTGAAAAATGTTACAATTTATAACCCATGTGTTTTGAATAATGATCATCCACCATATTAAAAATTCATGAATTCAACAAAAATTGTTATATATATATATGTATTTCTTAAATTAAGTGAGGAGACATTAAATGTAATGTGAATTTAAACTGAAAAATAATCATTCTATTAACAATAATTTTTTTTATCAAAGGTTTCTTTCAGAAATAACTTCATTAAAATATAAATGTCAAAACTGATCGGACTTATAACCCCGATCGACAATGGGGTCTTTTACCCTACAGATAAATTAAAAAATTTTTACATACCTTAGTATTTTACAATCTTAAAAATTTAGTAAAATAATTACTCGCGTGGGGTGCAAAGTCTGAACGCTTGAATCCAATAATTACTCGCGTGGGGTACAAAAAAATTTCTTTGTTAACAGCAACGTAACCAACGATCAAATAAACTCCAACTTTTCGGGTAACATCAAGCCAAGCCACCACAAGGAATAGCAACTAAAATGGCGGCATAATACTCAGTGATTACAATGTAATAAAAAAAAAAGTAACTAGATGGGTCGTGTGCACCCCACGCGAGTAACTAGGAGTTATAGAAATTTCAATGCAAGTACAAACGTATTTATACGTATATTTTGTCAGTGTAGGGTACAAAATTTACTTTAGCAGTAAGTATTCTATATCAGTTTTATACAAGAAATTCTTAAGTGTTCAAAACTTTAAAGCGTTTTCCCCACAGCTCACGTTTTCAAAATCGGTGCCCCTCATAACTTCAAAACTACAGCACCGATCCTTTTGAAATTTTGAACACTATTATTGTACATAATTTACGAGGTATCGTTGGAGAGTTTCTTTTCAAATTTGTTAATAATTTTTATTTTACAGTAACCAATTAGCCGATTTCTTTCGCAAAAAATCGTGTTTTTCCTTTCTAAGTGTTCCAAAAATGTGAAAAATTGAAATTTCAAAAAACCCTCCCAGCGTAACCTGAGGAAAACTATTATCTAATGAATGAACTTTAATTTTTTTATTTTGGATGATCCAGCACCAAGTTATGAGGGACACCGCAATTCTACTTTTTTCCGAGACACGTCCGAATAATTGCTGCCATTACTGTATTTTTTAATATTTCTTCGTGAAAATTTTATACAATATTCTTCGAATGTCATACTTTAATGTACCACTGGTTTTATTAAAGCGATTTTAACTGTGTCGTCATAAAAAAATAACAAAAACATGCCTTTTTTTGTACGAATTAACCGTACCCCCTCCTTAAATTTGCAGTTTGTTTTTAGAAACGAATAGAAGATTGATTTGTTTCGAATATAAAAATTATTTAATTTTTTAACGATGACTCATGTTCAATTGTATTTGAAACGGGGTGTATCTAAAAATTCTTTCGGATATCATTCATCTACGTTTTTGAGTTTTATTACACCATTTTTGACGGATATTAACACTTTGAAGACCATGAGCGCTGTGCTTTGTACATAATACATTACGTATTATACAAAAGACCCATGTTAGTTATTGGACCTGTAGTTGTGCTTAAACAGAGAGCGAGCTACGGTTGTTGTACTATTTGTCTATGAGACGACGATCTCTAATAGCAGGACGAAGGGAAGAGGAGAATTGACACGAACTGTTATGCTAAAAAGAGACAGACGGAATACATATTATACTAAAAACGCCGTGAGCAGCGGGGCCCCATCACGGTAGTCGAATTTTCCCCTTCATCTTCGGTATTGAATGTTTACAAGCGAAATGTGATTGAAAGTCTACAACCGAATTGTCATTTTGTTGGTTTCAAAACTGGTGATGAGTGTTCGGCTGATCGAGGCTTTAAAAAAAGGTTTTAAGTATTTAAGGGCTGTATCTCAGTAAATTTCAATTTTGTGCCGAAAACAGGTAGCAGAAAAAAAGCCAACACAATTCGTACGAGGACATTCCTGCCCATGTTTATCCGCTAATTGCCTTTATGTTTTAGTTTTAAAAATTAAAAAAGAACCTTAAATAGTAAACTGGAAGGCCTTTATAAAGATATTTTTTCTTTCCAAAAAAATCCAAAATTTCTATTTTATAAATACTAAAAATCCAAAATTCCTAATTTATAAATAAACAGTGACTTTAATAACATTTTTAAATTACTTAATATGTATGTATTTCATTTGTCATAAAAGTAAGTTCACTTTTTTTTAAATTTTTTAAAATTACTATTCGCCTACTTGTATTTAGAATAAACATAATGCTTTTAAAACACATTTAACAATAGCATTCAGTTCCGATGTAAAAATGGGAGAAGTGGGGGGAAAAGTGATGCGGACTCCCTACAAGGTACTAGCTGGATACTAACTGAATACACGTACAAAATTTCAGCCCTCTAGGTTTCCTTATGGAGTCTCTAGACGTGTTAGAAAACAAGCAAAAAAATTAAGGAAATATTGGCGTAAAAATCGTAGGGGTAAGGGTTAAAAGTTGAAACCTCCAAAAAACAGTGTCTGGCTATTAGCTTAACCTGTACACCAAATTTCAGCCCTCTAGGTTTATTTGGGGAGATTTTGACCCGAACGAAACTGTTAAAAAACAAGAAAAATCATGTTCTTTTGGGTATAAAAATGGTGGGGGTAGGGGTTAAAAGTCGAGACCCCCAAAAGGCACCCCCTTGATACTAACTCAATCCGAATACAAAATTTCAGCCCTCTAGGTTTATTCGGGTGACCTGTGCGAGTGGTACAAACTTCGAAAACGTCGAAAATGCATGAAATTGTAGCTTAAAAATGAGGTGGGTGGAGGTAAAATATTAAAACCTCCAAAAAGCACAACCTAGGTACGAACTTTATCAACACACCAAATTTCAACCCTCTACGTTAGTTCTGGGGGGCTGGGGGCCTGTTAGATCCAGCGAAAATCGTTTTTCCCCCCTCTACTCCCACCATATCATCCTAGGAAGCTGAATTTTGGATATGTTGTAGATAATTGACCGAAACATTATTTAAAACCGGTTTGGAAAAGTTTTATTGCTTTTCCGCCCCCCACCACCCCCTTAAAGGTCGGGTCAGAAAAAAAATTTGCCCAAAATTTGACCCCACTTTGATAGTATGAGGTGCCTCGAAAATGAGCCCCATTTACCAAATTTCATCTCTTAACTTCCATAGGGGGGCCCTACACAAATTAAAAGGTGGCGGGAAAATATATATATATATATATATATATATATATATATATATATATATATATATATATATATATATATATATCAGACATTTTTTTTTTCTACATATTCGTGTTCTACGGGTCCGAAAACGGATAGCGCCCCTACTCTCGCCTCTCGCAGCTCTTATCGTATAGACTGTATAAGTCTAATTTTTCGGAGAAAATTCGACTAAAAAGACACAGATCACAATGAAGGCAACGACGGCGTCAGAGATCGTCGTCTCATAGACAAGTTGTACAAACGTTTAAAGTATTCGATGAGTGACCAGTGCTCCCACCATATGATTTATAGTTAATTGGACTAAAATTTCCGTTTGATTGTTCTACCACGTGCAAAATATTTTTGTGGTTTTACGTGATTCGAGTTTATTTGAGATAGTTTCCGTAACTGTCATCAGTGCTATAAACTGAACATATCAAGAGTTACAATGTTTCCCCTTCAATTCTCTTTAGGAAAAATTTTATTCTATTGTTTCCTTATTGAATTGAAAAGATAATGCAGCAACTAAATGTATTTATACGTAATATCCAATATACGTAAGAAAGTTTAACGTATTAAGACGAGTTCATTATTTTATATATATTATTAAACGGTGGTACATACAGATACATATAAGAGTATATAGACAAAAATAAGATGAAAGTATTCGACGGATACAAAGTTCATCTTATAAATCAGCAGAGGTATTCTATCAGTTTAAAAGGTACAGGCTGGTCGATGATTTCTTTGTAAAAAAATTATAACAGCCGGTAATATAAATTTGAAAATAATGTAAATGTTTCCAATATAAACTTATTATTTGAAAATGATAGTGGTAGATTAGAGATTACAACCATTACAATGATTTATTCGTAGAGTATAACTTATAACACTGACAACAATAAATCAGAATTATTAAATTTACTTTTGAGGGGTTGTTACGAATCATTTTAGGGTTGTTGCCGTTAATATTAAGAATTTTGAACAGAGACTGAGTAACTGATGGTTTAAAAGGTGGGCAACATGATGGTAAGTTATATGAATTTTTTTTTTCAAGTAAAACTAAGTATTGCCTTCCTTCCAGTAAAGCCAACCAAGCTTTCTGTTTCAACTTCTTATCTCCTAAATTAGAACTTTACCGGGAACACAAAAAACATATTAAGCAATTCATTTTCATCACTATAAAGTTAAAATTTACATACATAAACATGTTTTTCGATATTTAGTATCGTCAAAGTATTCAACTTTACCTATTTTTAAGGAATTTATCACACTTTGTGTTAAGAAAATAAAAAATTTAAGGCTCAAAATATCTGTAGCACTTTTTTTAATGACAAAGGTATTTCTAACATATTTTTCTGGCGTTTCTATGAATTATTAGCTTTTTTATTTCAGGTGGTAAATCTCCGTTCTTAGTAAATGCGCAAACTCAAGTTGATATTTCAGAAATTACAATACATTTATTTATTCGTAATGGTTACTCATAGATACGTCTAGTACAAACGGAAAAAACATTGGAGTTTAACATATGTAAATATGTAGCAATTGAAGTAATTGTCCAAAATTTCTAGTCTATTATGTGTTATTGTAGATTATATTCCTTGGAATTAACAACAAAGTGTGAGTAAAAGTGTATATTTAACAATTTTGTAATACTTTTTATATTTCACTAAAAAAACATAAGTAAGTAAAGTTGTGAATTCATTGACATCTACTTAATAAATTTCTAACTCTGACTGCCTGACTGACAGACAACGCACAGCCTAAACCGTTGGGTTTAGAAGAATGAAATTTTGCACAGGAGTTCTCTACGTAATGTAGATGAGCACTAAGAAAGGATTTTTGAAAATTCGTCCCTTAAGTGGGTTAAACAAGGAATGAAAATTTGTATGGAAATTCGTCATTTTTGAAATTAGCAATATATAAAAATATGTTACTATGGCTATTAAAGTAAATACATAATATCTTACTTAATAAATCTTTAACATTGACTGACAGACAACGCACAGCCTAAACTGTTGGGTTTAGAAGGACGAAAGCACAGGAGTTATGAAAATTGGCGTTAGGCTTCTATTTATAAATAAAAGTCAGTTGTTTCTGGAAATTTATTCCCTAAGGGGTTAAAACAGGAAATGAAATTTCATATGGGAAGTTCGTCATTTTTGAAGTTAGAAACGTGGATATTGATTAGGGCTTTTGAAAAACATTAAAAGTGAGTACCTAATAAAAAGATGTTGTCGATGGGGGATCCCATCGGGCATACTTAACTAAATCCTTTTTTTTATTTTTGACAAGTAATATGTCTCTGGAAATTAAAAAAAAACTAGTAATAATTTTTTTTAACTTATACAGAAAGTAGAAGATTCAAATAGGTAATAATATTATAAAGTATAAACAAAAGAGTCCAAATTTGTAGGAAATTATGAGAATCCATTTGGTTTAAATTTTGTCATATGAGTAAGTATGCTGCTGGACGAATACGAATGAGGCTGACTGTATCAACATTTATGTGTCTTATATTCTATATTTTTCTTTCATACGTATTGAATCGTCATTCATTTTAAGCATTATATATTATTTTTATTTAGAGGTCATTTCCCTCAGTACGATGTTTTATAGTAACAACAAAACATTCCGAAAAAAATTCCCTCTTTTACGTCCACTCTTATTTTAATAACACAGAACACGTCATCCTAAAATTATTCTTGCATATTTTTTGTCTTGAAGAAGAAGATTTGAAAATAACAATCTGTATATATATGTATGTATTGAAGAATTAAATATGTATTAATTGTAAAGTGGAATGGGTCTTTAACCTTTTCAAACTTAAAACTGCGTATAGTATTTTTTTCAAGTGTTCCCAGTCCACGTACTCATGCATATACATAATTGAAATAAATAAATTAAATTTTAATTAAAAAGTTTTATAAAACGGATCTATCTATTCATCGCCTTCTTACAGTACATAATGGGCAATTTCACAATAAACTCATTAAATAACTGATGGAATAATATCAATCTTACAACAAACTGGAGATACAGATCTCTGGAAGACATTTGTTCATTTTGGGGTCTACGCAAAACTTTGGCGTAAACTTTTTACATTATCCTGAATAGCACACATATTTCGAAATAACGCAAAAACCCAAACCCCCTAATTTCTGGTGCTCTTTGAAAGTGAAAATTTGATATATTGAGCCACTCAGACTGTACAAGAAAATTACCGCCAATTTCACCCCTCCAGTTCCCCTTGTGAACTTGACCGCAGTATAACCTATAGAGGTGGATAGGTCTTTCAAAGAGTAGTAATTCATCATTGTAAAGTTTTTCTCTATCTCTTATAGTTTTCGAGATATCTTAATAAATACGATTTGAACCACCACAACAACTTTAGGGGCTGGTTTCACTCCGTAAAAGTGGACGGGTCCCTTATTTTTGCCTTTTCTACACACCAGCAAAGTTTCAAGGAGATTGCCGATTGGCACTTTGGGTAGTGTTACTTGTAAGACATATTTTGCACTATCCCTTTCATAAATCACTATGTTCCCTTTCAATACAGTCTGTCGATGAAGGGAATAAGGTATACTGTTTTTAAAGTTCGAATAATATATAATTAAAAGCAGAGAAAAGTTTATTATTATTATATTTAATTTCAATAGTGACATGAATACGATTTTTAATTCTCTTTGCTGCTATTTAATTTATTACTTAATTTAGTTACTAGAATCCTCAAAACAAAAATGTTTATTTTATACATCTCCTTAATATTAGGAAAGAACGGATACACGAATTGAGAAATTTAATAATGGTAGATACTGATATCAATACTTTTTTAAAGATTTTATATACATATATACTGTATACTGCCTTTTAGTATACATAAACATAATAAGTACTTGTACGATTAATTCACACTTGAAATTCTAATTAACTAGCAATTTAAATATTTATATTTACTTCTATTTCTTAAATTGTGAAAACGATCACCAATTAGTCTGCTGGCGATTTAATTAAAATTTAATTAAATAAGTTCAAATATCTCAAATTGTATCGAAGTACGACGAATGAATACAAACTAACAGTGAAATAAATGTTGTGAAACGATAATCTGGGTTGGTCAACGACTCAGCGAGGATGAAGCAGCTTGACAAATGTTAGGATTAACTATACAAATAAGAACGAGATTTATTATGTACCATCGCAAAGAACGGAAAATAGTCACATACGATCTAGGTTTTTGAACCATATATTATCCTAGGTATTTAAACTGTTTCTTGAGAAAAACTGGGAAATTCGTTATATCACATAACCTTTTGTATGTGGTGAGTAGAGACTGCAGAAAAAAAATATTCAAAAGCTTCATAAGTAGAGATAAAAAGTCTAGTTTGCTCCAAATTCGAAAAAAAAACTCTTTTTGCGGTGGATCAGGAACTGCATAAAAAAACATAGAAAATACGTAACTCAGACCGCTCAAAACCTTACGATTTCCTTAGAAATTGCTTTTTCAAACAAGATAAAACATTAATTTACATATGGGAACATTTTATTTCATTTTTATAATATTAAAAAAAATTGCGATAAATACAAAAGTTTGTAAAGAAATTTAATGATGCAGTAACTTTTACGCAATGTACTGATTAAACGCTTAAAAACAGTCAATAAGTAAATTAATGTTCAACTGAAAGAAATGAGTTACCAAGTAAATAGTGATGAGCAAAATTAGTCTTGGTCTTGCAGTCTTGTCTTGGTCTTGCATTTTTTGCAAGACCAAGACCAAGACCAAGACTGCATTTTGCAAGACCAAGACCAAGACCAAGATTATAAGTATGGCTGCAAGACCAATACCAAGACTCAAGTGAGCAAGACCAAGACTATAGCAAGAAAAAAGCAAGACTCTTGCTAAATTATTTAAATAGTTTAAAAGTATAATTAATACCATAAAGAGAGAAAATTCTGATTTTAGAAGGAAAAAATTCGCTGATAAAAAAATGCAAGAAAGTGCAAGATTTTTAGCAATACCAAGACCAAGACCAATACCAAGACTACATTTTGCAAGACCAAGACCAAGACCAAGACTCAAACTGCTCTAGCAAGACCAAGACCAAGATTCTTAATGCAAGAACAAGATCAAGACCAAGACTGCCAAGTCTTGGTCTTGGTCTTGCATTTGCTCATCACTACAAGTAAAGTTTCAAGTTCTAGAGATTATGAAGAGATTTTTATTAAATCCATAAATAAATAATTTTTATTCCTGATTCCTAGTGTAAATTTGCATTCTACTTGCTGTAGCTTTTTTGAACGTCAAGTTTTGTACTGAACTATGCTAATAAATACCATTTTTAGAACGAAAAATATACCTATAATAATTTTATGTTATAATTAAAAAAATTTTGTAATATTGTCAATTTAATCTACAGGAAATTGGGATTTTAATAATACACTTACAATTTAAAATTGTATCAATTAACAAATATTGATATTTCTTTTATCTAAAATATTTTATTATGATTTAAAGTTTAAAATGTAAAGATAAATTTGTATTCCATGAATTTTCTACCATATGGGGAAATTTTGTTGTCATAAATTCATCTTTATGAAGCCGGTTCTACACGATGCTACGAACACCTTCTAACATTGGACGTTTGATGATTCGTGGCATCGTGTGGCCGTTGTTCACAGACAAATGCACAGATTGTCTGCCCCTAGAGCGGGCCTTACCGCTAGGTTCCAAGCAAACTGTTGTGTTAAAGTGTTAAACACTTTTCGGTGTTGGCTTCACACAATGAAAGAAGTTCTAAAGAATTCTCCACTTGCTCATGCTTATGCTCCACTTGCTCATGCTCATGCTCAATATGCTCGACTTGCTCCATGTGCTCATACTTACTTTGCTTCATTTGCTTACAACAATTTTCGTACTTACGTACAGCTTGTTCATTTCTACTTGGCGGCTGGACTTTGAACCTCACGCATATCTTTTTTTTTATATGTGTTAGTGTGTATCAGCATATCTACAGAGTGTAAGTACACAAATATTACTACAATACTACAACACTACTTACACGAATAGGTTTCTGCGCCGATTTTGTGACCCGCCAAGTTAAACTGAACAAGCTGTACATAATTATATACCTACATTTTTTCAAAGTCTCCGTTGAAATACATTCACAATTATTGTCAATAGTTTTATGAAGGGTCATATTTTGTTATATTTTTTACATCTTGGGCTAGTGAAGGTACATATTTGTACAGATTAATTTCTTTTATTTAATAAAAACAGGTAAATTTTTAAGAAATTGTTCTAAATAGATATTTATGATAATTGTTATATTCTTATTTTTAATATGAATTTATATAAATATAAAATCCTTATATAGAGTCTATGTCAGACTAAACTTTTTTAGTTAGTTAGACTAAAGTTATATAATATAATGATAATCATTATTCATTCAATCATTTGTTGAAAGGTCTATCATTATGTGCGTGGAAATATTTGGATAACTAGTAACTTTTCCTATAAATTAAAATATATCAAAGAAGGGACAGATTTTTATTTTATCAGTATTAATTATTTTGAGTTTAAGAAATATTACTCTAATTTTTAAAGTTTTATTTTTGTAAAATATTGCATTTGGACATCGAAATTTGTATGTTTGACTGTATTGCATATTTGTATGAAATTTTTCTAATTAGTCTATATCCGTCTATATTCGATCAATATTAATAAACACTAACATAAGTATCATTAAACTGAATACGAAACAATAATTTCAGAAAAAAATTCTTAAATTATTTATTATTTTTCTTATCGTCAGAGTAGGTAACTTACGAAAACGTCACTTCGCCTACAGATAGTATGCACTTGAAATATGATTGTTTAGATTCCTAGGAATACAGTTAGTAAATGTCAAAGGTGATGAACGGGTCAAATGTTATTTTAAAAATTCATCTTTCTGATAGGATTACGTCCACACAAACTGTACCTATTTGTGCTGCTGTGTACTATGCATTGCTCATATATGTATATGTATATGTTCGAATTTAATACATTTGGTGGTATTAACCAATTTTTTCCACTGTCATGTTTATATCGTTCATTTCGTTCTTTTCAGTCAAACGGGACAAGAGGCGGAGCGAGACAGAGTATTGATTTGTTGAATTGAGTGGATGGAAAATTCCCAACTCGAATTCCTTGTTGTTAATACAATATGGCATGCTGCTTGTGTGGTACAGTGTTTATAGTACCTACGTACCATAGAACAATATATTTTATGTGTAGGTAGAAATTATGTATGCATGTGTTGTATATTCCCTATTTTCTACTACTACTTTCCTTGTTTGTTCGTATATTACTTTTAATGTGCTTAAAAGGAATATAATAGGCACAAGGTTTTATAAGTACAAAAATATTTATCAACTTTATTTTGTGAAATTTCGAGGCCTTTAATTGGCGTCTTCACTGCTCCACATTAATTTAATAAATTCTTTTAATTTAAACGTTTGGGAAAAAAAAGTGAATAACAATTTCTTCATTTATTTTTCTTATGTTTTTTCACAAATATTAAAATGAAATTTAATAAAAGTTCTATTAAAATTTATTTTATTATTACAATTCGCCACAATATATTGCCGTGCAAATTAGAAAAGATGGGTGCTCGTTGTGTTCAGACAACAGTGTTTCTATAAAAGGTCCATTCTTGGGCCAGTGTTATTTATTCTTTCTGTAAACGATTTGTCTTAAGGTCTAACGAATGGCAGTTGGGTCAATCCATATGAAGCGGTACAGAGGTGATTGTTCAAAAATTGACTTTTCGAAATATCGGCACTTTGAACTTCTGTATCTCTGATGAGGCTGGTGATAAAAATCTGAAATTTACATAACTTTTTGTGTTTTTGGAGTAATTTTATTAAAATACAAAAATCAATTTGTATATGAAACGCTCTGTACGAAACCCTCAATTGTTACCATTGCCGCAGTGGCATTTCCATAAAAAATACCAAGCTCTATTATAACATTCTTTCTATGAGGAAAAAAATGTTCAAAAAGTGAATTTTGATAAATTTTGATATTCAACTTTAGGTGCAGTTTTATTGTGGAGGGGAGGAAAATAGATCAAATATGAACATAATTTAAAGACCAATTTATTACCTTTAAAATGGTTTTTATTTCAACCCTTAGGATGAATGGTTTATGAAATGTGTGCATTGCAGGGGCGGCGGTAAGCAATGAGAGGCCCTCCCGCAAGAATCGTTTTGGGGGCCCCCTTCCGCCCCGGTGTGAAACCAGTGACCTTTCTTTTTTTTGCTCGTCAGTTGTAAAAATGCCGTCCTCTTTTTACAGAAATGCGGCCCTTAAAATTTGCCGCCCCGGGAAAATTCCCGGGTTGACCCCCCCTGGAGCGGGCCCTGCAGAGTGATGAGTGCGATAACG
Source organism: Brachynemurus nebulosus (assembly GCA_035578155.1). Lineage (NCBI taxonomy): Eukaryota > Metazoa > Arthropoda > Insecta > Neuroptera > Myrmeleontidae > Brachynemurus > Brachynemurus nebulosus. The sequence goes on along the minus strand of JAPWDM010000014.1, from coordinate 14,459,835 downwards.
AGACTGTGTTTATTGTTGTACTAGAGACTGGTTGGCAAGTGGCAACATACAAGCGCACAGATAAAAGTTGTCTGTCAAGGTCACTCGCTCAGAACGCACCGCAGAGTATAGAGAAGGAAAACTATCGATAATCTGCGCTACCGATAGTAGCCGATGGTTTTTAGTAAACTATCGATAAAATATCGATAGTACTGTCGATAATTCCTCGACTGTAAAAATTCATCGATAGTTTCGACAGTGCTATCGATAGTTTTCCTTGTCTACCGCAGAGCAGAACAGTTAGTCAAAAATTAGAAACAATTATTATTGAAACAAATGACAAATGCATTTGTTTTATTTACGTCTTCTCTATTCAAAAACCATTTGAATGTTTAAAAAAATCATAGGAATTAATAAGTTTACCACTGCCGGCCGGGGGCCCTCTAGGCCGCCGGGGCCCTCCCGCGCCGCGGGCCCAGCGGGCCCATTATCGCCGCCACTGGTGCATTGGTGTAAAAGGATGCAAACACAAAAATTAGCGCCATTTGAGAAACAAAAATAACCGTTACGCTTAAAAAGTTTAAGATAATTTTCTTTAAAAATTTACGACATGAATGGCTGAAAGAACATTTTTATAATTTTACAATAGAAGCATTTGAAAGTTTTTATTTACATATACTTCCCATGCAATAGCTCATGTTTATTACTGAATTTCTACAAAACTATTGGACGTAATGAATCCAAATTTTAATCAATAACTCTTCAGCGTAGAACATTTCAAATGTTCGCCCTTTTTCGTTTTAAGTGCAGTATTTTGAAAATACAATTAACGCCCATATAAAAGCTGCATCGATTCTTGAAAATATAAAATTATTTCAGTACGCAACAAAGATTTATTTTAATTGAAATCGACTAAAAAATTTATATCAGAAGGTTTTACTATATATAAATGTTAATAATCAAAGAACTGACTGTGTACAAATGAAAGAGGGCGTGATGCAAGGAGAATGTCTCAGTTCACTATTATTTATATGGTTTATATCTGATATTGAACAATACATGCGTAATTTCGAATGTGCAGGGCCGAATATAAATGGATATACTGATCTTCTGCTACTAGCCTATGCGGATGACATCTGCACTCTAGGTGAATCAGATTATCATTTACAAAAGCAAATAACAACTATAAAAAAATACTCCCAAGAAAATGCTTACACTAAAAGCATGTGCAAAAAACAAAAGTACACTGTGCAAAAAACAAAAGTATTAATTTTTCATAAAGGAAGCATTAGAATAATTAAATATAAATTTTTATATAATGGGCTTAACATAAAAATCGTTAAAAAGTTCTGTTATTTCTGTTATCTTGATATAGAATTTATCACATCTGGTTTGTGTTACGAAACATTCAAAAATATGTTAGAAAGGGAACTCAGGACATCTGCTAGGGGTAAAATGGATAATTGGGAAGGAAAAATTAACCCTCTATAAATCAATGATACTTTCTGTTTTGCTCTATGCAGCAGAAACATGGGCCTTAAAAAATACAGATGACGTATTGGAAAAACTCCAAGTGAGATTTTTTAAAACTCTATTTAACTTACCTTACAATACCCCGAACTATTTAGTAAGTTATGAGCTTGGGTTGACAAAATTAAAACTGGATGTTTTTAAACGTGCTTATAGATGGTGGATGAAGCTGTTGAAAATGGACCAGAATCGAATACCTAAAATAATTTATAACAGAATGATGGAAATTGATCAGATCCATGACGCCGCAAAACCCAAATATAATTGGATTAGTTTATTTAAAGATATGTTAATGAAATGTGAATATATAACAACATGGAATCGTCAAGACTATATATGTAACAAAAAATAATATTAACATAATTTCTGAAAAACAAACAAATACTGGTCAAAGAAGATTGGGAAATGATCGTCAAGTCCTCCTATAACTGTTTATATAAAACCATAAAATCTGACTAATATTTTATGGTTCAAATTCAATTCAATATGGTTCTAAATTAAAAAGTTATAAAATAATTATAGAAGAAAATATTAGTGAAGGTTCTGACAAAAGTCCATCAGGGAAGCAAAAAGAAGAAATATTTGTAACATGTGGGATACGTCGTGTACGCAGAAATTGCGCCATTTGCTGCTTCAAAATTTTGCATAAGTTTGACCAATGCCTATAGTTTAATTGGATTAGCACTTAAGAATACGTTATCCTTCGATAAATAATTCATTGTAATGGCGGTAGATTTAGATTGCAACGATATAATTAACAAACTAACCGAAAGTAGGTAACTGCTTTGAAAGTCTATGAATAAATGATTGAAAATTTTTATTTGTAGTTTTCCTTTCTTGTAGCTGTGGATAGTGGAAGACCGATCGGTGCTAAAATGTTTAAGTCGGTTCTAGATTTCAGTCCCGAACTGATTTAAACTAACGGTTTCTTAAAACGTTCAACTCAAACCAGTAAACCACCTTTATACCCTTCATACTGTATAAATATACGTTATTTAATCGTATTAGGAGAGCGTTAGAAAAATATTCCAGACTAGAAAAAACACACAGGAATAAATAAAAATTTCCCCTCATTGTGATAATGACTGTAATCTTTAAAAACAGTTGTTTATGTACATATCAAGAAGGATGTTGTAAAACTTGTGGTGTGGGTATTACATTATACCTATACGTTTAATATCACAATAATGTTAGTGTCTATATTCAAAGATTGATCACAGACTCAAATAAAAATGTTACAGATGCAATACAAAAAAAATTATTGGTAATGATGTTTGATTGGCTTAATGACACAGAACTTAACTTCGGAATAATTGTGCTGGATTTGTAAAAATATATGTAGAGTGACGCAGATTATTGTACGCTTAAGCTTGAGCATAATTATAACTCAAATAATTATCGATTAATCCTACATATTATCACAATATTTAGTAAGGTTGAATTTCTAAATAGGAAAATTAAGCAATTGTTGGGGGGTCCGCAGGCTCTGGCGGGCTCCGCGATCGGAGCCCGCCGGTCCGCCGCAATCGGGCCCGCCCTTTTTGATATATTTTACAGCAGTGTTTTTCAACCGTCGGTTCGCGAAACTGTCTCACCGGTCCAGAGAAAGATGTGTGAATTACAGTAAATTAAAAGAATGCTTAAAATTTTTATTTTTTATTTTAGAAAAAAGAAGATAACGCAAAAATTACAAAAAAACAAAAATTGGGCGATGAAAATCGCATGTTTTAAAATTTAGTTTTCTTATATAGTACACGTCTAGCACAATAGAGAACACCTTTTTGTTTTAATAAAATAAAACGTTGGGGCTAACTTTTAAGCTCAAAAATAGTTTTTGACTGTAAAAATATTAATTTTTGGGATTTAACTTTCTCATTTACGGTACTTGATAGCACATAACTAGTAGCACAGTATGGCATAAAAATTTCATTTGAAGAAAAGAAAATTGTGAAATTAAAACTTGGTGGCGACATATAATTGACCCAGTGGTCGGAACTTAATAAACTATTAATTTTTGCGTCAATTCTGTCACTTTATATTCTATACTAGCAATTACAGTACCTAATATTTTAAGTAGAAAACACTGAACCTATGGAACCTATATACATATGTACTTACATTACTTATAATTCAGTTGTAGGTAGAATAGCAGCGCAACTATAAAATACCCCTGTCGCAGCATCCTGCATAACATAGCGAATTTCCGTTTATAAAAGTTAGTTTTTCTTGGAAACTAGTTGACATAGCATAATAGTTTGAAGACCTTTTTTATGTGATTTTTTCTCCCCTTTCCAATAGTGTAACAAATTTTTACAAAAATTTTTGAATAAGAGGAAATTTTGGCAAAAAGTTAATTTTTTTCATGAAAATTGCTAAAAAAGACATGTTCCAGGCATCGTCTAACGGTTTTGGACTTCCAATATTTTCACCAAATTTCATAAACGTAAGACATTTCGTTCGAGAATTATCGCGCGGACACACACACACACACACACACACATATATATATATATATATATATATATATATATATATATATATATATAAATTTTAGTGACTATTTTTTTCGGTTTCTAGGGACCTCAAAACATATTTCTGCCATAGTCCCGGGCTCAGTCGCGTCATGACAGTGGCTGTAATATCTGAATTCCATTCGCTAAAACTGTCAACAGTTATGTACTTATTTGAAAAATATGTATATTAGAGGTACAAATACATTCACACACATAGATATACGTATATATACATTTTGTACTATATAAGGCGTTAAATTGGTTCCATACCAATATACCTATCAATCTATCATCAATGACACAAATATGAAATAATGCATTTAAACAAAATATCTAGTAGTGTTTCTTAGCCTATGGGGTAGACGTACCTAAACTGGATCTATATTTTTTCTTTAAATAATAATAAATTTATAAACTTTATATTAAGTTTCTTAGGATAATACAATTACGTATATGTTTTTTAAACCGAAGTTCCCTATTTTTATGGACTAGTTTCCAAAGGATATTAGTCCATAAAAATTGAGAACTTCGGTTTAAAAGAACTTATAAATAAGAAATTTATTTTCTATAAATGTGTACATCTCTGAAAGCAGATGATTTTATTAAAAGAATCCTCAATTTGATACATTATAAGCACTAACTGGTTTATTTCGGCTTTTTCAGATTATTATGAATAATTTTGTAGATTTATATTATTAACATTAAATACGTCTAGAAAGTATTTTTCGTCTCCAGATCAATATTTTATTTGAGGATTGTTCACTTTTTACGGCAAAAATTAAACCACTTCTTTCAAAGAAATTAAATTATTTTTTATTGATTGCCATCAATTAGTAGTACCTACTCATGTTAGTATTCATCTTATGCAACTAATAAACGTTAACTTTTTTAGCGTAGGTCAATCTTAAGGTCAAAAATATCCAAAACTAGCAACATGACACATGTGACCGATTTAGGGAAAAAGTAAACAGGTTTATTAATCAGTCTTATAATTTAATTACTTATTTTAAGATTTCACTTGAATTGAAATACGATTCTACAATGAAATTGATAAGTAATCCGTAGATCCTCTATTAATTGAAATATATAGTTGTTTATATAATTGATTTTGTATTTTAAAAGTACCAAAAGGCTTTACTGACCAACTTTTGGTACATTCATCCTATAAAGATTTTGTTTCATCAATACATTCAGATGCAGAGGACATCTTTTAACCAATATGAGTAGGTATGTATGTATATCCACATACGTATATCTCACTATTGCAGTTATATACATACATACATACACATTATATGATTATACACATACAATATAGTTGTAAACACACTAAAATTATAGAAAATAAATTGACTTTTTTTTTCTTATTTTCTCAAAAACTAGCAAACGTAGAATAAAAGTTTAAAAACCTTTTTTATGTGATTTTTTCCCGTCTTCGCAATGATGTAAAAAAATGTGGCAAAAACTTTTAAATTATAGCAAATTTTGGCCAAAAACTCATTTTCACGAAAAATGCTCAAAAAACCATGTTCCTGAGCTCCGACGTTTTTGGCTGAAGAACTCATCCAAGATTTTTGGACTTCCAACGTTGTCACCAAATTTCGTAAAACTAGCAGTTTTTCCTGAAGAGCTATCGTGCTGATACATAAATACATAAATACATATATACATATATATATATATATATATATATATATATATATATATATATAAATTTTAGTGAATGTTATTTTTGGGCTCTAGGGACCTCAAAACAAATTTCTGCCATATTTTCGGGCTGAACTTCGACTATGGCTTACACCATAATAGCTGAATTTCCAGAATTCTTTCTGGAAATTCGCTAACAGGGTGGTGCACCCTGATCAAGTCAATTCTCCAGACGGGGACGCGGACGAAGCGCAGCGCACATACATATTACACATAGACAGCCGGGTCAATACACCATCAGTCCATATACATACATAAGTACATATCGCGCGTTTTCTGTCTCTAACTCGTATATCAAAAATCACAGTTTTCAGGAAACACAAAAAACATATTAAATACTGTATTTTCATCACTATGAATTTAAGATTTATGTATGTTACACTTTTTGATGTTTGCTACCTATGTAGACATGAAGCAGATATTTAAATGTTTTAAATCACAAGCTATCGTTGTTTTTAGTAAATACGAGTTTGCTGTTCACTTTTTTTTTTCAATATACGAGTTTGTGAAATAAATCCATTTTTTTTTGCATACTCCGATAATCTAACCAGTAACTTAAATTTTAAACGCGTTTTTCTCGAAACTACATTTTTCAAATTTGCTACGCTTAAACTCAAGCTAAATTTAGTTTTCTAACAAAACATGGTATATGATATACTAGTTGGTGTAAAATTATTTTTTGAAATAGTAACATTTTATAAGCATACCCTCGCACTTGACCAAGATACAACTATCTGACACTAGAGTTCGCAGGTGCTGTACACCACAAATCCAATGGTACGTAGTGGTCGGTGCAAATTTAAGAGGAACTACGTAAGATCGGAAGATCAGGAGCATCGGTGAACTTTTATTTGAGGGGCTGGTAAATATTATTTGTTATATAAACAAGTACATATTATATACAAATAAGTACAGTACGCGTCAAAAAGTGACCGAACACTCTCACTCAGGAGGGGGCACACTTTTGACACCGTGCTGTACTTAATGTTGTGGTACACTGCTGTGTCAAAAGTGTGGGCACGCCCCCCTGGATCAAGGTGTTCGATCACTTTTTGAAGTTTACTGTACTTATTTTGTGGACGTACAAATCTTGACACTTGACTCCAGCACGCGCTCGCTTAAATAAGTACAGTACGTTTCAAAAAGTAATCAGACACCTTGACCCAGGGGGGAGGTACCCACACTTTTGACACGGCAGTGTACCACAACATTAAGTACAGTACAGCGTCAAAAGTGTGCCCCCTCGGTGAGGGGGGCGCACTTCTATTTTTTTGACGCGTACTGTACTTATTTATATATAATATGTACTTGTTTATATAATAAATAATATTTACCAGCCGCTAAAATAAAAGTTTACCGACGCTCCTGATCTACCGATTTTACGTACTTCCTCTTAAATTTGCACCGACCACTACGTACCATTGGATTTGTGGTGTACAGCACCTACGAACTCTAGTGTCAGATAGTTCTATCTCCTGTACATTCCCAGAAACTCATACATTCCCAGATACTACCAACCGTGGTGTTCCCTTATATGTATATATCTCTAGCCTTGTCTAATACAGTTATTTTTTTATTTGTTCTCTGTCTGGTACGCACTAGATCAGAAATTGGTTTGACGTTATCTGCTTAAATATACAGTGTCTTTCATAAAGTTCTTTCCATATGGGGAATTTTTTACAATTTAATTTCAGAAAAATATTTTACTAAAGTCAGTTGGTGCATCCGTTGAAATGAAAAATTAGCCATACACATTTTCCTATACACTTTCTGTTTGGTAGGAAACCAGAAATTTCGAAATTATGAAATATGAAAAATTATAATTGAGAATTATTGGTTATTTCTTCATGAATGTTTCGCATTGTATCAAAATTAGGTCTAGTAAACAGATTTTGATAGTTAAATATTATAGTTTTTCAAAACTAAAACCCAAAATTCTGCTTTTCTAAAATGCGACTTTAAATGGGTAATTCAAATATATTCCAATTAAAATTAAAAAATGCATCTTACTGGATCCTTGCGACTTTAATAAATATTTTACTAGAATTTATAAAATCGTTTTCAATTTAAGACCATTCAAAGTCGTATTTTGGAAAAATAGAATTTACGGCTCTATTTTCGCAGGCTATGATATTTGAACATCGGAATCTGTTTAGGAGACCTAATTTTAATATAATAGCGAAATTTTTCATTCATTACAATTTCGAAATTTCCGGATTCCTACCAAATAACAAGTAGTGAGTAAGATGTGTTCAGTTAATTTTACACCAACTGACTCCACTAACATATTTTCCAAAGAATCAAGACTAAACAATTTCCCCATATGAAACGAACTACATGAAAGACACTGTCTAATATAAAATATGTGATACCTGGTGATACATATATACATATTATTATGTACTTATATCAGACCATCAGGTTGCAAATAAAATAAGGCGTTACAATAATAATTCCTACGGTGTAAATAGATTTATATTTACAATATGCGCATTTTATTAATTGCTTGGCTTAATGCCCTTTTGAACAAAACGAGAAAAATTCACATTGTTATGCCAGTAAAATGAATAACACAATGCTTAGTCACCAACATAATATTCGCAACAATAACAGAGTCACATTACATATGGAATTTCATATATAGATGTGGCCCTGCTATTGCCGAGGTGCCATATATTTAGTACGTTAAAAAAAATATGCAGTCATGTGGACTGCCAACAGAAGTGAAAACTTAAAACTATAAAATAACAGGTATACACAGAACTAATGTTGCATAACACGTCACCCTTATAGCTACAGATATACTGCTATTACAACATGTCGGTGATACGAACTCACAAGAATTTACCCATCCAAAAAGCGTCCAACACGTACATCATACAGTTTGGTATATACAGTGTGTTGGTGTATATACGTGTGCACGTCATACTCATAGTTATAGATATACTGTTTACATTAGCGTGTCGGTGGCGTGAATCCATAAGATTTTCTCTCCAAAAATCGCTCAACACGCCTAAAGAAGTTTTCTCTTAAAAAATAAATCACTATTTTGTTTTCTATATTACAGGAGAAAAGTGAAGGGAATTATCACAGCTAACAGAACTTTGGGTAGATTTGATCAAAATGGAAAGTAATGAGCTACTTAGCGATAGAAAATGCATTATATATCTACTGATTTTAACACGTAAATAATTCTCATTGTTTTCCAAATAATTCAAGAGTTATCAGCAATTAAAAATCTAATTATACCAGTATCATTTTGCTATTTTAGGGAACGGAACCATAATTTTTTCCCTTAAAAAACTGAATGAAATATTAAAGGTACATTTATAGTAGGTCGCAAAAAATGTTACCTTTTACTGAAGGGTATTGTTGTCTCTTCTTAGGTATCTATTTTTCAATTTCATTTGTCTTATCCACTACAATTTAATTAAATGGTAACTTCTATTAAAAGTATTAATGCTCGAGGAGTTTTACACAGGCTCGAAAATTATTCTAACAACTCTTATTGAGCTTGGGTTGAGCTGATATGGGTTATGAAACTGAGCCAATTGTGTCCCCTAGATTTCCCCTATATTATATAATTAAATATGTGTACTGTGAATGTACTACTGGCGTTCGGTATTGACAAACCTAGAAAAATACACTTTTAGTATTATTTAGTATTAGTTGTTGACTGCAGCTCTGCCAGCACGCGATAGTAATTTTTTCTTAATGGTATTTAGAAATGCCTGCTGCTTCCTTTCAGCGAATTTCCAAATAAAAAATTCAGCTATTGTAGCCACGGTGAGACTTTAGTCCAAGGTGAGGGTATAATAGAAATTTGTTCTGAGGTCCCTAGAAGCGGAAAATGACTCACACATATATGTATATACTGCGTGAGTTTTTTGAGAGTTGCAATATTTATTACAGCCAAACCGTTGATTTAATCGAAAAATTGTTCAAATAAGAGTTGTAGATATCGATGGGGGCAATCGATTGCTATACTCAGAAGCTTTATAGCTCTTATGGTTTCCGAGCTATGATACAAACTTATAGATTTTTAAATGAGACTATATATTAAATTTTCGATAAAACTGATCTAATGCATTAATTAACAACACAAATGAGCAAAAAAACTTTTTAAGCAAGTTTAATTTTTTAATTTTTCTTTAATTTATTAGTTAGGCGGTAAAAATATGCATATGTACTTGAGGCTACTTCAACCGTTAGTGCTCTGGTTGGCTACATTTCCATTACATCCAAGAAGAGAATTTTTTCCAGTACCATTTCTATCATACAAATTTGGTTGTAATAAAAATGGCAACTCTCAAAAAACTCACACGGTATATATATATATATATATATATATATATATATATATATATATATATATATATATATATATATATATATATATATATATACGTCCGCACGATAACTCTCGAACAAAGCATTCTATTTCTACAAAATTTGGTGAAACTGAACTGTTTTAATACAACAAAAGTTATCATTTGCCCTAACAGAAATAAATTTAATTAAGTAAATTCTGTTTTGGTTAACTGCTGTTAGCATTGACCTCGAAAACTTTTCCTTTCCTTTCTGTTATTTAGTTGTTACAACTTTATATTATGTATAGAGCGATATGCAAAAATATTGTCCAACAAAATATAAACAGAAGATTTACGAAGAATAGTATCTTAACCTTTTAGCAAACTTTCAAACGGGGAAATTTTTATTTTAAACTTTATTTTGTTTAGTAAACCAATTTTCAGAGGAATCGGGAGGTTTTAGATTTTCTATCCACTGAATAAAAAGAGTTTTTTTTCTTGTCACTTTTTTTTAAGGAAAAGTTTTCAAAAAATATTCTTATTTCGACCCTGGTGTTAGGTAATGGGGCGGAAATTTTCACGGAGCCCGAAGGCGGCACTTAGGGTTAATACGGCCCTGACAATGAAGTATATTTTTATGTTGATAAAAAACTTACATGTCGTTTGTAAATGTTTGAAACAACTTGAAATCAGCGTGACACGAAACAATGTTGTTCAAGAAATAAAGATGTCGGAAAAAAAATTAATAAAAAAAGTTTTAGCTAGTTTGATGAAGAAAATGAAAGTTAAATAAGTCCTACAGAGAATGTTAAATTAAATGTTACATGACAGAGAGCGGGTGGGTGATGTTAGTTGATATAATGATTTTTTCAAAATTAATTTTTCTCATTTCATCAGACACAATATTTACGATATTTTAATGAAATTCTATTAATATTTACGATATTTTTATATTTTAACAAAATTTTTTGATTGGTTTTCATTAATGATTGGAAAATATAAAAATTCGTTAGTCAAGACCTACATACATTCATATCAAATTTCAAAGTTTTAAACACTAGTAGAAGTACCCTAACAATCCCCCATAAACGTTTTCTGCATTGATATTTTGATAAAAATTATAATATAAACCCACTGACTCGGCAAAGACATCACTGGATATCTACTAGTTTTTCTTTTCTTTTTTATTTTTTTATTTTTAGCAGTTTAGTTTTATTGAACACCTACAAATCCAACCAAATCGTCTGTCTCATCATCTTTTACGTGGAATCTTCTCCTCCAAAGTTATTATAAGACTGTAACTTATTGATACTTAATGTAAAAAATATTGTACCGGAAAATTTTCAAATTGAATTCTCTTTTATTTTTTAAATATAAAATAAAAGAAATAAAAAATAAAAGAGTAAATTGAAAAATTCAAAAAATCCGATTGGGAAAAGAGCAAACTGAAAAGATGAAAACAAGGTAAAATGCCGTTTAATGGTGATAAAAAAAGTCGTCAAAGGCATCAGATATTTCTGTTCAACTTTTCATTTTTTACTATATGCGTACCTTTGACTGCATGCTATCATTTGATTGTATCAATTTTATCGAATCCACGACATTTTCTATTATCATTCAACAGCACTTCTTTTTTGCATCTTTAATTCGCTTTTTCCCCTTCGTATATAGATACATCCCCTGTACCCCCCCCCTATTTATTAAACTCCACCGAGCCGTTTCAATGTTACGAGGAAATGAAACACGTTTGTGTCTTTTCAATTGCCGTAATAGACTGACTTTTATTTTATTATTTTAGTTGCTAGAAAAACTAAATCAATAACAATAATTTTTAATTTTTATATTTTATACGGTGAACTAAATGCCAATATTAAATTTCCAAAATTAGGAAATTTACATTTTCACGGCAATCCTGTGTCGGTACATATACATAATTATATAGGTAGATATAGTTTGTTTATTTTGACACCATATTTGCTTCTCTGTTTTGCGGAATAGAAAAAATGTGCAAAACAGAGAAAGAAATATGGTGTTCATATTCCAAACAAAATGAACAAATTATACATAACCCTGCGCAGTCGGATATAGTTTTATTCAATACATCCCACATGTGTGTTGTAATTAATAAAAATAGTTTTAACAAATTGTTGTAAAGCCTATTTTTAAAACAAAAACAATAATGAGGACAAAAAAAATCTTTAATAAACTTTTATTCTTTAAAAAAAAAAAACATGTACGCACTTATGTTAATGAATTGAAATGAATTAGAGCAAGTATGTATATTGAACTCTAAATTAATACATCGTACAACGTGCTAATTTACACACGTGACTGTGCCATAAAAATACACAAACGTTTGAAACGCAACCGAATGAAGTAAGCATATTATGTAAGAGAATTAAGAGTGATGGTTGTAAACAAACTAAATAATATAAGGTCTTCAATAACATTATACTAAAAGTATGTATAGTACTATGGCAGCATAAAAGAGACATTTGTTCGAATTAATTCCATTGTCATCCGATATTCTAATTTCGGATTGCTTACAATTTCTTTCGGACAAAACTTGTATTCAATTTGTGTACAACTTAGAAACAATGAGATGGGCGCCTGAAAGCTCTGTGTAGATGACGCACGCCACTACTGTATGTGCCACCCATCTGTCACATTGACAACTTAAAATTGGACTGAATTATGTTTATGGTAGCGCATCAAGCGACAAAAACTTAGTAATGAGCAAAATTAGTCTTGGTCTTGGAGTCTTGTCTTGGTCTTGCATTTTTTGCAAGATCAAGACCAAGACCAAGACTATGTATACCAAGAGCAAGACCAAGGCGAAGACTATAAGTATGGCTGCAAGACCAATACCACGATTTAAATGAGCAAGACTAAGACAAAAGCAAGAAACAAGCAAGACTCTTGCTAAACTATTTTAATAGTTTGAAAGTATAATTAATACTGTAAAGAGAGAAAATTCTGATTTTCGAAGGAAAAAATTCGGTAATAAAGAAATGCAAGAAAGTGCAAGATTTTTTAGCAATACCAAGACCAAGACCAAGACTGCATTTTGCAAGACCAAGACCAAGACTGTATTTTGCAAGACCAAGACCAAGACTCAAACTGCTCTAGCAAGACCAAGACCAAGATTCTTAATGCAAAAACAAGACCAAGACCAAGACTGCCAAGTCTTGGTCTTGGTCTTGCATTTGCTCATCACTACAAAAACTGGCAGCCGTCCTCCCTATTGTCATTCGAGTAATATTTTTGTAACTCAGATCCAGAGTTAGATAATGAAATATTCTGATAATAATTAATAGAAAAAGAGTTATTCTCCAAGCTCTTTTATCAATTTTTTTAAGGAAGACCACTAGTGTGATATTTTGAAAAAATTGGAATTTTTTTTGCATGCTTCGATAGTCTATACCTTTAAAAATAACATACTGAAATTTCAAGTGCATATCTCAAATAGTTGTTTACAGCCATCTGAAGAGCGGATTATGATTTCGATTGTTAACTTTGAGCTATTGAGAAATGTATGAAGGTTGATAGTTCGGGAGTTTCTGGACGTGGCTGCCAGTCACATGTTGTGGAGCAGCTAGACCCTGGCACATTTAAACAACTCATCTAGTTTTACTATGACTGTAATAGTGAGTACATCGTAAATAATTTTAGTAAAAATTCTCTGTGATTATAACTAAACGGTAAGATAAAGGAAAACTACATTTTTCAAATTTCCTGCAGTTATAACTCGAAGACAAATTATCCGATCGATTCGATTCTTATTGCAACTTCTTTTATATATTATGTTTCTTCGTGCCATGAGCCTCCAGTCTTCCGATCGAATAAAAAATGTAATTTTTGCAGGCCAAAAATCATCAAATTTTCGCCCAAAATTTGAAACTTTTTTTAAAAAATTCCGTTATTTTGTTAAATGTTAACTTTTTTTATTCGATTGAAGTTCATGGCACGTGCAATACCTTCTAGTTTAATAGGCGTTTTAATTTTTTTAATTTCAGGCACTGTGAAGGTCGCTATCACTGTAGCAGTGGGAGGACTTTTTTTGGAGCCTTGAGAGACCGCGAATAACTCACTGAATTTTCAATTTTTGGTCCAAAAAATTTTATCATGAATTTATTATATATCAACGAATATTTCCTTAAAATATTAAAACATTCCATACAGTAGTTTTCTTTAAAAAAATTCCCAAAAATCACCTTTTTTCAGGCGGTGACACTAGTGGTCCCCCTTAAGCAACGTAAGAAATGAAGGTATCTTTGCGTAGAAATATACATTCAGCCAGAAATTCAACAATCCTAGCATCAATATTACTTTATTTTCTTGCTTTAATGAAAAGACCTTGTACATTATTCAAGTTTAGTTCTGTTATATCGTATTATAAGTTTTGTATGTGCTTCTATTTAAAATAACATAAAAGCATGTGTTTGAATTAACTATGTATATAATTAATTAACAATTCATTTTGTAAATTACTATTTAATTTTTTTAAATCTTATGTACCTAAATGTTTAATAGAATACAAGAATTATATCGGTAAGATTAAATTATATAATTTACATAATTATATATTTATAATTTAGTTATCACGGCAGAAGAAATCAACAAAATACATAGCTAGATTGCACTAGATTGGGCAAAGGTTCGTAACTCAAACTATACTTCAGAATAAAAAATTTATTATAATTTAAACATTCCAAAGAAACAAACAGTAATAAGTATTTTGTTTCAGATATGTAATTTATTACAAGAAAATTGGATAAATATCGATGATCAAAATGCAAAACCTCGTAAGTGTATTTTTTCTAAATTTTACAGGAGACAGAAGAACATTTCAGTTGCTAATGGTGGTAATGATACTGACTTTCTCTTTATATATTTGATATGTCTCTACAGAACTATTGCTTACGGGGTTTTTTGGAGTTGAAGTGATTTCATTATTGTGATTTGTGAAACGTTTAATAGTAAAAGTTCAAAATTGAAGAAAATGGACTTTTGCGCTTTAACCGTCGATATACACCAAGAGTTCTTTTATTTTTGAGACACGCGACTTCCTTATGATATAAATCATTTTCCGCGGCGCCTTTTGGTCCCGATGATCGTATTTTTCAAAAATTTCTTTCAAACATATAAATAAGCAAAAAAAAAACCTTTGAAACTCATCGAACCTAAAACTATTAGCATTATTTACACTTTTTTAGTGAAAAAACCAGGGCGCCCCTCATGACGCTTCATGGCGCTGCTGGAGGTCACGGCGCACAGTTTGGGAACCTCTGTGATATACACTATTCCAGTTCAGTATACCATAATTGCTTAAACCTATTGTTATTTTGCGTAATTACAAAAATGACTGTCTGTTTGAAATATTTATGGTTTCGGAAATGTGTGTCTACAGCCGTTTTCTAGGGAAATTATGCTCATTTTTATCTAGGATTGTGAAGGAAAAACTATAAGAAACCTTCACGAATATAGTTCGTCGCAGGAATCGAGCTCCAACCTACCAGTCCAAATACCAATTACCAATAACCAGTGACGGTGGTTGATTTATTTTTAACGCAAATTATAGAATCATTTTTTCAAAGAAGCATTTAGGGGAGAGACAGGCAAAATGGAAATAGAAGGCAAGATGGAATTTCGAGATAATTCTATCTTATCATCTGATAATTGTAAATCTTTTTGTTCGTAATGACAATTCACACAAAAATACCCTGATGTCTCTAAAATGGTGTAAATATATAGCGGTTTTTGTTCAGTTGCGTGATATAATAAAAATGTCAATTTGAAATAAGTTTTAGTCATAGAACACTAGAAGCCAACTAACATAAAAAAAGTGAAATTCGCTTGGAGTCCTTTGTAACCCAGTCACAGCTTAAGGCATTAGTCCGTCAGTAGTCGTCGTCGAGTCAACATACCATTGTATTAACAATATACCCCATTGTTACATGTACACGTTGAACATCTCTCTCTGGTATAGTATTACAACTCTAAGAAAAAAGTAAACGTAATAAAATTTTACAAGTTGGATTTACACTATAGCAAAAAATGAAATAAATTATTTTCAGTACGAAACTGCCCTCTTGCAGCAACATTCATAAAAATATTACTTTTCAATTCAAAATAGAATATGGAAATACAAAATACGATTTAGAAATGTTAAATTATAATCTAAATCAATAGTTTTAAAAATTATATACATTCATTTAACTTTTTGAATTATGAAGTTTTTTTTTAGCTATGTAAATCCGACTTAGTTTGTGACATTTTTGTATGAGAGAGATAAGTAAATTAAACTGTCACTGTACAAGCTGTTTTTTTTATCCTTGTCATCTTTTTTAACCAATCATATTTCTTTCAAAATTTTATTACCTTTACTTTTTTCTTAGAGTTGTAATATAATAATACGTGTATTGTGTTTGTATGTGTGTATACACATACTACTACAAAAAACCAAACTAATACACTGCAACCAGTGTGTATGTACACAAACAGACTACGTCACAAACTCATTACAAGTGGAACAGAGGCAAAGCCAATCTAGTTTGTCCCCTTGGTTTTAGTCTTTTTTTAATAGTTGTACAAAAAATAGTATTTTATTAATATCAAAAATTTTTGCTGTGCTGAAATAATCAGTTTTTTAAAAATAAATCTTGCTCTTAGTAATTGAAAAATATTCAAACACTTTTGTTTTTTGAATTAAAACTTTAGAGTTAACCGTTCCGACCAAATGGAAACCATCAATTGCACCTAAGATGGAAATGTTTCCACCAATATAGATAGGTACAGTGCATGATATATGCATGCAATATACATATACACTGACTCCTCAAGCAGAATCATTATTTGTGATCATTTACAGCCCCGGATCTACGATTTTTTAGAACCGGGGCAGAAACTTGATAGTGGCGCCCCCTCTCACTAGTGTTTGAGATAAATTTTTAAAAAACTCATAAGCCCTTTACAAAATTCCTATTTTTCCCATTGTGGCAATGGTAAAAATTGAGGGTTTTGTAAAGGACAAGTTACAAGTATACAAGTTGGTTTTTTATTTTAATAAACCTACTCCGAAAACACGTTGTGCAAATTTCCGATTTTTATCATCAGCCCCATCGGAGATATAGAGGCTAAAGAAGTTTCAAAATTTGAAAAGAAGTCAATTTGTTGAAATTTGTAAAAATTAAAGGATACAAGTTTCACAATTGAAATTTTTTTGGGTAATTGCACCCATATACAACCATTTCCATAAAAAATACTAAGCTGTTGAAAACATTCCTTCTATGTATAGAAAAAAAAAAATATTCAAAAAGTGAATTTTCCTAAATTTTGATATCCAACTTTAGATGAAGGTTTCTTGTGGAATCGACGAAAATAAGCCAAATATGGACATAATTTAAAATAAAGAGAAATTTAGTACCATTAAAATTGTTTTTATTTCAACCTTTTAGGATGAACGAATTATGAAATATGTGTACTGGCGTAAAAGCCTGCTAACACAAAAATCAACGCAAATTGGAATACAAAACTAGCCACTACACTTAAACGATTTAAGATAATTTTTTTATAGAATTGTCCTTAATACCTCAAATACAATAGAAACAACTGGGAGAATATTAATTTTTTCTAAAATGGTCGAGCAACCAACTTTTTTTTGGACCATTTGATATAGGCCGACTCGTTATGATTTTGGTGCCCCCTAAAACTGCCGCCCGGGGCAGGGGCGCCGGTTTGCCCCCCCTTAAATCCGGGCCTGGTTCATTAAAAGGTATGATATTTTAAAAAATAAACAATAATAATGAAAATATTTAAAAAAATATATTGTTTTTAAATTAAAAATACAGCATATCTGAATCTATAACCCTTATTCTATTTTTGCGTTTTATGTATGTTCCATTTTGCCCAACGTCAAGTTCCATCTTACCTTCACATAGCGGGCAAGATGGAAAAAATGCAATTTTTTTTTAAAATGGCCGTTTAACCCCAATAACTTATTTTTTGCATGATTTTTTTTATGGTACTTTGATTAAAAATAACCAAATTTTAGATCGAACTCATAAAATTTTTACTAACATGTAATTTTTGCCTTCCTTCCATTCTTGTAAAAGTTAAAACGTTTTCAACTTGCCTGCCTCTCCCCTAATAATTTTGGAAATTAAAAATACATGCACTATAAATGCACGTGTTTGAATGACATATGGTCAAAATATTAAATGACATCTTGGCCCAGTTTATTTTACGATATTAAAAATTATTATAGATGAATTTTAATAAATAATAAAATAATATTAATAATAGATGCAATCGTAATAGACCAACTTAGATTAGCAAAATAAATTATACAATTTTAATATTGTACACACATAAGAATCAAACGTAGTTCAATTTGATTTAAATCTGTGACTGCAATCACGTTTGATTAACAGTTGTGTTTCTTTCCCATATTTACTAATTACCGAAATAATTATCAAAAATTATATCGTTTCAAATGCAGTTATGCGACAATCAGTATCGTAGTCAA
This sequence comes from Brachynemurus nebulosus, assembly GCA_035578155.1. NCBI lineage: Eukaryota > Metazoa > Arthropoda > Insecta > Neuroptera > Myrmeleontidae > Brachynemurus > Brachynemurus nebulosus. The sequence continues at coordinate 14,441,269 of JAPWDM010000014.1, read as the reverse complement.
GATTTTATTTTCGAGAGGATACAATCTCAAAGTCTGAATATATAACAACACAATTTGCCAAGAAAATGAACAATAAAATTATTGAAGTTGGTTTGATGAATCCTGAATAAACTAAGTTAAATAACGCAACAAATTGATTTGTTTAACTGTTAAACAGTAGAAATGACTTTTGGACAAAGAACTCGAGTTTTTTCGTAATACTAAGAAGTCAATCGTGTTAACTGGACCTAACGGAAAATACAACCGCCTGTCTCAAGTTCACCAACTTGTTCCCACTTCCCTGGCTACGGCCATTGGCAACATTTTCGTAAGCAGCACGTTTTGCAAAATAGTTTTGCCTTTATGCCAAATTATTAAATGCATCTACCAAAGCAGTTTTTAATTTTCACACAAATACATGACATTATTATGAGTATGAAATTAACCGTCATACACTTAATTAATACCGTAAAACACCCTACTTTACCATAATTTTCAATTCAAATTTGAATAAAATAAAGACGGAACTAATTTAGTTATATTTAACTGTTTCAATAGAATAAACTGATAAAAAACTTTGATCTAAAACTTGATCTAAATTACTAGTCAAAAATAAAAAAAACAGTAGGTAACAAGCTCAAATGTGGAGGAGTTCCTAACTTTACCATATTATTACTAATTCATATTTTTTTAGTGAAATATAAAAGATATTATAAAATTTCTAAATATACCATTGTTGTTCATACTTTTTTTGTGAATTCCAAATAATATCTAACAATAATACGCAGTCATTTCGAAATTTTCAACGATAAATCTAGTTAAAACGTCAAATACAGCTGTTTTCACCAGGAATGTACAAAATCAGTAAAAATTAATAAAACAAAATGCCAGAAACAAAAAAAAAATATAGTTTGTTTAAAAAAAAATAAAACACAATGTTACATATTTGATATTATAAACTGACTAACAATAAGTAACAAAATCAGAAATAAAAAACAAAAACAATTGTTTATTAAATCTATCAATGTTCAATTTCAATCAAATTGTCTAACTTACAAAATCACAATCTTTTTAACCAAAACAAGATACTCAATTTTATTCTCTATTGTTCTTCTTCGGATTCCAAATTGTTTTTCAGTGTATAATGTTGTAATTTGTTTACTTTTTAGCATATCAATTGCTGGATTTAACATTCTACCGAATAATTTTTGTATGTCCTTGCACCAATTTTCTTCTTATGATGTTTACCAGACATTTTGTATAAATGTAAACCTATAACAATGTTTTTTACTTTAATATCTCAATTCGTGTAAAAATATAATGCAATTCGCGCATTTTTGACAACCCTGACTGTTGGCGGCGCTGACTCGTAAAGTTGGGATTTGTTAAAGATCTCTAATTTTACCAAATTTGCTATAATATTACCTAAACGAATTATTTGATATTGCACAAATAAGTAAACGTAAAAATCATTTTATATACTTACGAGGTTATGTAACTTTTCATATGATGAAATTATCTATGTCACTTGTATATTTTTTGAAATACCAACTAAAGTTTGCATACTTGCTTAAAACCAAAATGTACTATAAGAACTAAAAAAACCCAATGATCTGAAGAAATCGCGGCTGGCAATGCCAGAAAAACTTATATGACACCAGTAGTTTGTTAGAAATATCTCCATCATTGAAAAAAATTGCTACAGAATATATAAGCTATGAAATTTTAATTTTTTTAACGTAAAGTGTGATATGGTAAAGTTAGGTTTAATAGGTAAAGATAGGGTGTTTTACGGTAGTCCAAGAAATAGTAAATGGCTTTAATTATTTATCATTATTAAATTTGATCGTTTATTATGAAACACAACGCAATTAGGTACAATACCTAGTTACTCAGTTACACAACGATTTAAGAATTAATGTTCTAGTGTAACTTTTGAAATTCATTAGACAGATATACACAATGACCTATAAATGCCAGAGACTGTATTTTTTTTATTAAACGTTGACGAATAGCAGAAACTCATGGATAATCGAAGCTCTGCTGTGTCACTAATCCATAAACAACTGTAATTTGCTCTCTGTTTAGGCAAATAGGTGCGAAGGTTCGGCAGTGACCATAGAAGTCTGCTACACAATACGTAATGTATTATAGATAACATCGAACTGCCCCGTTACCGACGGTGATTAGACAGATAACGAGTTATGTTTGTATACATACTTTACTTGTGTACCCTTTACACGAAATTATTGACGTCGTACAGCGTGGTGTTTGAGTTAGTCAGGTTTAGCTTAACGCTGTACACTGTACAGCGTATATGACTGTTAACGTGTTAATCCTAGAAATTAAATTTTAATTCTGTAAAATATTTTTGCGTTTATTTAAACATGAGCATGAACATATTAATCCTTTAATAAATATTTATATAATATATTAATTTATATCATCCATTTTAATTTTAATTTAAATTTTGTTATAGTTAATATTTAATATTGTAATTATAAGTAAAAATAACAAAGTTATATACGTGTGTATATTTTTGCGTAGGATATTTCACTAAATACGGTATACCGGGCGTCCCATTTGGATGTATACATACGATTTACATGTTAATTTTTAACATTGGATTCCCATATAAGGAAAAAGTTATGTCACAAGAGTGCTTTAAACAAAATAATAATATCAATTTCAATTTAATATTATATTTGTTCTCTGATAACTACTGTTACTATAGCTTTAACAATAACAATGCAGTAAAATAAAGAAATGAATGTCGCAATTTTCAAGCATCTCACATTTTTACATAATAAATATTTGTGTTATCTGTTGTAAATTCAAAAAGGCATTTTTTTATTTTCTTGAAAATAAATATTAGAATAATAAAAATACCAAAAGAATATACTGTTGAAGAAATAGTGCAGATAAATTGGTGGAAAAACATTATTTTATAAAAGAAAGTTACCAAAAATAGGAATATGTTTATCCAGGGCACTCTTATCACATAACTTTTTCCTTATAATGAGAATCCAATGTTATAAATTAACATGTAAATCGTATGTATACATCCGGCCGGGACACCCAGTATATGTAGGTAATCTATAAAACAAATATGTAGGTAGATCGGTCCAACTGATTTTTTTCGGTTACTGCCAAAGCTAAACTTTGAATTTGATATTTATTCCTAAATGATTCAATAAGTATTTGTGATTATAACCAAATCCCTAACATTAAGGGCGTTATTATATGTACACGGTTCGGTAAAATCTCGGATAATTTTGTACGAACCGGTCACAAAAACAATCACATATGACGATTATCAGTTTTCTAAATTATATTCACATTTAATATGAAATATCATTTTCCGACCACTTAGTCTACCATGTGTTTCAAATAAATACCGACAGTTCTTTGATTTTAAATAGAAGTTTTTTTAGCCTGGAGTCATTAGCCGGAAAAAATATTAGGTTGTGAAATATAAAATGTCGTTTTCAGACCACTTGGCTACAATTTAATTCAGGTAAATATCCTGAGCATTAGAGAAACGCTTAGAAACAATTCTTTAATTTTAAATAGAATTCTTGTAGCCTAGAATCCTTTCCACCGTTAGTTGGAATAACATTAGGTCGTGTAATATGAAATGTCGTTTCCCGACCACTCGGTCTACCATGTAATTCAGATAAATATCGATACTTTTTTAAGCATTAAAGAACTGTTTAAAAACAATTCTTTAATTTTAGACAGAGTTTTTGTGACGTAGAACCATTTCCCACATTAGTTAGCGTAGTATTGGATTGTGTAATATGAAATGTCGTTTTCCGACCATTTGAGCCGACATTCCGACCATTGTTCGCGGTTTCCACCCTCTTCATCCCCCTCGTGCAAGGGGTGGCGATGCGACGTTGAAATCACTCAACAGCAAGATTATTAGAAATAATGTTTGGAGTTATATTGTGCATTAAAAAATCATTTTTTATAGCTAAACTTTGCGTGTTCGCGGTTTCCATCCTCTTTCACCCCCTATATCTATTTCTCGTCTATCTCTCGTCCACCCCTCGTGCAAGGGTGAGGATGAATTATTGAGCGAATTGATAATGAGAAATAATAATGAGATTTATTTTGCATATAAAAAAATCATTTAAAATAGTTGCTTTTGAGCTTATGCGGATGCCACCCCCTTTCTACCCCTAAATCAACCCCTAGTGTAAGGGAGGATGAATATGTCTCATAGTCATTCTTCCTACTACCATCCGTGACAGGCTGAGAAATATTCAACATGTTAACCTAGTATTAATCCACAGATCCCACTACTCGAATGATAGCACCTGTGAATTATTACATAGGCAAGACGTTAAAATTTGAAGGTCAGTAGCTCAAAATTTCGAGTCCTTGTGACTTTATGCCCATTGGGACTTTTGATCGGGAGGACGTATAGAGTAATGTATCAAAAAATTAGGCAATTTGACGGAAACCGAATTTACACCTAATAATTGCGGGGTCCTTTAGTTTTTGTGATATGCGCCCTTTAAAAAAAACCGATTCAACTATTATACGTTATCTAACAATACGTTATAAAAAAAAGAAAAAAAACAAATTGTATAACAGTTCAAGATTAAGGGGGACCACTAGTGTGACCGGCTGAAAAAAGGGAATTTTTTTAAAGAAAACTACTGCATGGAATGTTTTAATATTTTAAGGATATATTTATGGATATATAGTAAATACATAATAAAATTTTTGGACCGAAAAATTGAAAATTCAGCGAATTATTCGTAATCTCCCAAGGCTCCGAAAAAAAAGTCCCTGAACTGCTTCAGTGATAGCGACCTTCACAGTGCTGGAAATAAAGAAAAACAAAAAGTTTATTAAACTAGAAGGTATTGCTCGTACCGTCAACCTCAATCGAAAAAAAATTGAAATTTAACAAAATGGCGGAGTTTTAAAAAAAAAAATTCAAATTTTGCGTGAAAATTTGATGATTTTTGGCCTGCCAAAATTATATTTTTTATTCGATCGGAAAACTGGAGGTTCATGATACGGAGAAACATATATAAAAGAAGTTGAAATAAGAATCAAATCGATCGGATGATTTGTCTTCGAGTTACAACTGCAGCAAATTTGAAAAATGTAGTTTTTCTTTACCTTACCTTTTAGTTTTAATCACTGAGAATTTTTACTAAAATTATTTACGATGTACTCACTATAACGGTCATAGTAAAACTAAATGAGTCGTTTAAATGTGCCAGAGTCTAGCTGCTCCACAACATGTAACTGGCAGCTACGTCCAGAAACTCCCGAACTATCAACTTTCATACATTTCTCCATACCTCAAAGTTAACAATGAAAATCAGAATCCGCTCTTCAGATGGCTATAACTCAAAAACTATTTGAGATATGCACTTGAAATTTTAGTATGTTATTTTTAAAGGCTTAGACTATCGAAATATGCAAAAAAATTTCGATTTTTTAAAAACGTCACAGTAGTGGTCCCCCTTAAATTGAATAATAAAATTACCATTTCATTGTCTAATAGTATACAACAGTACACATATGAATTTGACAGTTCATGTTAACAAGCAAATAGATTACGATAATAATACATTCTGAACGTATGGCGAACTTGATTGTCATTTTTATGAAAATGACGTCATTAAATGCGAAAACAATTGAGCGTGGTTGGAAAATAATAAAAAAAAAAACAGTATTGTTGTCGTTACAATGAAAAACATGAGGAACCTTATACGTACCATAATATCTAAGAATACGATAGTTTTCTGTCGCCAAGAATTTTGCGAAAGACAGAGAATTGTGAAAGTAAAAGACAGAAGAAACTAGCGTATGTTATACGCATCAAATCTTTACACATAACCTCACTAAAAATTAAACATTAAATTAGACGAAAAATCGGAAAATTTATTCAGAAATGTCGCTAGTTACGTTAATATAACACCTTAATTATCCTTCTAATGCTTTTCACAAGTTTTTTAATTGTATATTTAAGAAAATAATTTTACAGTTTTCCTAAGCTCCACCCCCTTGTATTAAATTTCGTTATTTGCGTGGCCTAATATCTAGAGAAACATATATTTTGTATCTCATCAATTGAAGAAAGTTTCAGTTAGTGTAATTTGGAGAAAACGAAAATTTTGTCAATTTTACTTTGGTATACATATTTCGACGACATTTTAATTTGTTTACCTACCAATTATTATAAATTTCTAACAGTATTTATCAAAATAAATTTATTAAGAATATGTTCATTTTGCTAATAAACGGTCCTTACTCATTATCTCCCTTTTATTTCGTATATAAATAATAAGACAAAAAGAGAGCAAAGAATAGTTATACCACTTTAATTCCAATAATTACCATAAGAAAAACAGAGATGTATAATAAACACTTGACGTATGCCCGCCTTGATACCCACCTGTTTTTTTTATAAATATGGTTGAATCTTTCTTTCAACCAGCTGATAGAATTTTATTGAGGTTATTTTATGTTTTTATATTGGTACAAAAAATATTTTTAGTTTTAATTTAATTTTTTTTGTTCAAGTGATCAAGTATTCGTTAATAACATAATAACAACGAAATAATAAGTGTAATTTTTATGTACATATTTGTTTGTTGTTAAGGTTAGTTAGTTAGAGTATGTATGGTAGTGTATCCAGTGTAAAAAAAAGGTTATGAATTGATGATTATAAAATTGAAAATATAGGGCTAATTTTAAAAAAATAGTATTTTCATTTTATTTAATTATTGATACTGATTCATACGTAAATTGTATTCGTGATACAGGTCATTTATTAGGTATTTGTTTTGTGTAAAGTGTAAAGTTGGTTGAATTAACAAATATAAAGTTAGCGTAGATAAATTGGATTGCGACTTTAATTTTTATCAGTGTTAATTTTTATCAGTGTTAATTTTGGATTAGTGAAACTGTGAATTCTGGATAAAACTAACTTTTTGATAAATTTGTAATGTTTTTGTTTATCTAGTTTATTGTTATAAAGCTGTGAAATATAAACTACATCTGTGTTTCTCAAAAACCATGAAAAAAAAAGCTCTGCACTGTGAAAACTGGGAAATGTGTAAAGTTCTTCTGATGTGAAATGGCTGAAAACCATAAATTTGCTGAAATTCTGAATGTTATTTAAAAATTTATTGTTTGAAAACACAAAATGGCAAGCGCTGGAAATAATACAAAAAAATTGAAATTGTAACATTGCATACATAATATACGTAATAATATACTGTATAATTATGGTGTATAACGTGTATAATATGCGATACATTATGTGCCTGTTTTTGTATGTACATTCTTTACAAACTGTTTACGCTATGTAATAAATAGGGATGTGACATGGTGTAAAAAAAATCGATTTTTCTCTTTTTAATATAAATCGATTTGTAAAAAATCGATTTTAGAAAAAATAATCGAATTTTGCGAGAAATTCAATTTTTTTTAAATTATTTGAAAAATCGAATACTTTTTTTTTTTATACTACAGTAAATTTACCAAGAAAAAGCTTGTCAAAATGCAAAAATTTACATACAAGATTTTCCTTTGGAGGTTGTTCAGGGATGTTTTGTGTGTATAAGTATCCATTGGTCACAGCTTAAGGCATTTAGTCAGTAGGTATAGGTCACCGAATACACTACGATTGTTATGTGTTGTAAGACCATTATTGCTTGAGCTACACGTTGATCTGTGTGATAATACGTGTTTTGTAGTTGTGTGTGTGAATACGCACACAGAAGCAAACATCAAACCAACACCACTACAAACATTGTGTAACATTTGGAGGTTGTGCTTCAGCCGCCGTATTGGAAAATGTCTTTTTCAAATAATTGCCAATATCTCGTAAACGATCAATCTTACAAGGAAAATAGTAAGAACCTTTTTTAATTTAATTTCCTACAATTTTTGTTTGAAGCATTTTTCCGTGAAATTAATATTTTTTGAGATATCGAACATTAAATTTTTGTGAAAATTCATTGTAATGATTTTTGTCTCATATCTCCTCAGATGTGAAAATATCCTGAAAATAGTTTGTATAAAACTTGTTAAGCATAAAATTCTCTACAAATTTTATTGAAAGCTTTTTTACGTAGAACTAATAGTTCATAAGCTGTAGACATCTAAAAGTCAAAATCACGTGCAATTGTCAGTAAGTCTGTATTGTTAACACACTTATGAGATATGCAGCACTAATAATTTGGCTTGTAAAATTTTCTCCTGAAATTCTTTTTTCGGAAGACGTTTAGGAATATTCCATGTATATGTAAATCCAGATTGGCGGGCTAGTGGGGGTCGTGCTTTAGGCGCCATCTTGGATCTTAGTTTTTGTTAAATATCTCAATAACAGTACATCTAGCAAAGAAAATGGTGAGAACTAATATTATAGAAAATTAAATTTGGAACAAAACAGTTTTAATCGAAAAACTTTCCGATGAATTTTGTAACTTTCGATGTAGAACTCGCCACAATTTGATGGATCCCATATTTTTTAATATCTCGTAAATACGTTATACCTTGAAAATAGCTTTTAAGAAATTGTTAGAGTGTAAAATTCTCTACAATTTTTATCTGAACAATTTAATGTGAGACTAAAGTCCAGATATTACAGACCTCACCTCGTCAAAGTCATATCCAGTTGTCAGTAAGAGTCTGTATTTTTAACACACATATGAGATGTGCAGCACTAATAATTTGGTTTGCAAAATTTATTGTGAAATTTTTTTTTCGGAAGACGTTTAGGAGTATCCCGTGTGTCGAAATCCAAATTGGCGGGATAGTGGGGGTTGTGCTTTAGCCGCCATTTTGGATCTTAGTTTTTATGGTAAGTACAGTGAGAATACAGCCCTCTTGCGTTTATTCAATAAATGCCTGTACAACTCTATAATTGTTTTCCCCCACTATAATCACACAACGAGATTAATATGTCATCCTTCGGTGACATAAAAATTGTTACTATGACTATTCAAATAAATAATATTTTTTATTACTCATGCGGGAGAAGTACTAACTTGGCGCACACATTTCTGTACGCAAAATAGCTATTTGCCCGCTGTACTCTTCCCGCATACTTTTTTGCGTGTGGAAAGTAACTTTGCACACGCAAATTGACAATAAAACACGCCAAATTTAATCAAAACACGCAAAGCTGCCTTTTAATTTTTCATTTAATAAATATTTCATAATTTGATTAAATTTGGTACACAGACATGATTAATCTTGAGTTAACGCATAAGCTAATCTTATCCTGATTAAAAGTTCCTGTAGGATGACTGAATCGAATGTCATAAAATTTAATATAGGTACAAACATTTACTATGAACACACATAGTAATAATTTTGAAATAGTTTTAGTCGGGATAGTTTAGTCTCGATTGAAGGTTTCCGGGGTGTTAATTTTAAACCATTATGGCAAACATGTAGAACAACAGACTATAAACAGACCATAAACCAAAAGTTCTACATGTTTGCCATAATGGTTTAAAATTGAATCTTTTAGAGGCTCTAGAAATTAACAGATTAAACAGTGACCCACAAATAGAAGTTTTAAACGATCAAAATGATCTAAATAATTCTCCTCTATTAAAAATAAATTTCTGAACGAATATAATCACTTCAGTCTTTCAATAACTTTGGACACCCCTATTTTAGTCTTCATAAAGAGGTCATTTATCTGAACAGCCATATTATTAGGTAAAAATAAAAATTTTTTCATATCGGTACCTACAAACTGGTTTAATTGCTTTCTTCTTTACACGTATAGTTAGTTGTTTCGATACAAAAATTTTATGGGTTTTTCCCAATTCAATAATATTACACCCCCCTATATATCTTTCTTACCTATAAATTCCCATTAATTATTTTCATCTTTCTCCTCTGAGGATGACCGAAAGGTTGAAAACGCGTTCAGTAAAAATAGTTTTTAATTCGTGAAATAGACAAAGTAATCGAATTTAAATATTTTTCAATATTTTTTATTTTACTTTCAATTTTTATAATACTACCCTAATGTACTTATGATGATTACCTACATCTAAAATTTTCAGAAAATTCGCCATTAATTTTAATACTTTCAACGCTTAAATGAGTTTTCGTCTTAAAATTAAAAAGAATTTTTTGTTATTGATTTAAAAATAAAACGGTTGTAAAAATTCTTGTTAGTCTTTATTTAGTATTTTGTGATATGTATTACTGTATAACGATGATTATAACCAAATGAGTTTGGTCTAGTGGTTAAGACTGTCGATAATTTCAAAGATGCTTCAGCACTCAGCTTGGTTAATCGATCGAATCCCGCAACAGTCAACGAAGTAATAAAAAAAAATCAATAATAATTTAGGTGTATATGACAATAAGTTTGTAATATGTGTATGTAATGTTAATAAGAAACAAAAAAGGGAATTTTGAATATGTATTTCACAAAAGAAGGTGTAAGATTCAAAGGACTGGTAAATGGAATCTCTGAGTAAATTCTATTTTTTAATTCTGTAATCTAGACGTAACAATGTTACGTCACAATGTTACGTAACTGAGTGGGAAATTGTAAGTTACATGTGCGTTTTCTGTGACTTTCAGATTACATAACGTGTTATTTTGGATTCTGTAATTTTAACGTTATTGTTACAAAACTGTGTTCACTGGGTAATCTTATCCCGATTAAATGTTCCTGTGGGATTCAATATTATTTAATTATATTAACAGCAAAAAATCATAGATCTTTGAAATGTTTACTAAATTGCTTACTTTGACTACTAGAACTTGTTGAAAATTTCAAAATGCAAACTAGATTATGAATTTTTAAAACTGTAGTTGGTTACAAATGCATGCATGCATGCATGATGCATACAATTTATTCATTATTTTATATAGGGTAGAGCGGGGCTAGTTGAACATAGGTGTAAGTTGGGCAATAGTTAATTTTATAATATTATAAAAATGAAATAAAATGTTCCCACGTGTAAATTAATGCTTTATCTTGTTTAGAAAAGCAACTTCTAAGGAAATCGTAAAGTTTTAAGCTTTTGAGTTATGTATTTTCGATGAAATTTTTTTTTTATACGATCCCGATCCACAGCATATAGCTTTTAGTCGAATTTTTCTTTCAAAAAAATTAGACCTATACAGCCTATACGATAAGAACGGGACGAGGCGAGACTAGGGGCGCTATCCGTTTTCGGACCCGTAGAACACGCTCATGGAGAAGAAAAATGTCTGATTATATATATATATATATATATATATATATATATATATATATATATATATATATATATATATATCCCCGCTACCTGTTGATATGTTGATATGTGTAGCCCCCCCCACCCTATGGGAGCTGAAATTTGGTATGTGGGGCTCATTCCGATGCAGAACAATACTATCAAAGTGGGGTCAATTTTTGGGCAAATTTTGGATCCGACTCAACCTTTAAGGGAGTGGTGGGGGTAACAAAACAATAAAACTTTTCCAAACCGGTTGGAAATAATGTTTCGGTCAATTATCTACAATATATCCAAAATTCAGCTTCTTAGCGTGATTTGGAGGGAGTAGAGAGGGAAAAAGTGTTTTGACTGCATAGAACACTAGAAGCTAACTAAAATAAAAAGGTGTAGCTCGCTTGGTGTCATTTGTTGGTCGGTCACAGCTTAAAGCATTTAGTCAGTAGGTATAGGTCACCGAATACACTACGATTGTTATGTGTTGTAAGACCATTATTGCTTGAGCTACACGTTGATCTGTGTGATAATACTTTGTGTTTTGTAGTTGTGTGTGTGAATACGCACACAGAAGCAAACATCAAACCAACACCACTACAAACACTGTGTACCTAAACAACATAGCAATGCGAAGTGGGGAGGATTTTACATCACTTTTCTGCTACACTTGGAATACTATGATAACAGTAGTTTTGCCCCTTGTTTGGCTTGATCTAACACGCCCACAGCCCTTAGAATTAACGTAGAGGGTTGAAATTCGGTACGTTGATAGAGTTCGTACCTAGGGTCTGCTTTTTGGACGTTTTAATATTTTACCCCCAGCCCCACCATTTTTAAGCTACAATCATGCTTTTTCGACGTTTTCGAAGTTTGTACCGCTCGCACAGGTCACCCAAATAAACCTAGAGCGCTGAAACTTTGTATTCGGATTGAGTTGGTACCAAGGGGATGCCTCTTGGTGGTCTGAACTTTTAACCCTTACCCCCACCATTTTTATACCAAAAAGAACAAGATTTTTCTTGTTTTTTAACAGTTTCGTTCTACACGGAGAGAAAATTCCTATAAAAATTATTGTGCTCAGCACTACAATCGACGTGTAAAGGACGAACATATTAAATTCTGTAAGGTAAAAATATAAAGATTATAATTAATCATAAAAAATTTAAAGGTTGGAATGTTCTTTTCGTAATATTATCTCCGTAAAATTTGTAAAACAGCACAGTAAAAAGTTCCATTACCGACAAAAAAATAATTTTTAATTGTGTTTATTAAAAAAATTTCCATGCTAACATGTTAATAATAGAAAGAAAAAAAACGGTTGGTTGTGTTGGGATCGCTCTAATGAAATGTACCTCAATCAGCGAGTCATGGGTTACATGCGCACCATATAGGTGTGGGCTGTGGAAGAAACTTTGTCAGACAGCTCGCATCAGGCACCTTGATGCAGCTATTGTCACTTGTCAGTTGCTTTTACACTCTCTTAGGATGATGTTATCGTTTAATTCATATTTTTGTTATTTACCCATCTTTAGTATATGTATTAGAATTATATTGTTGGCCATCATTTTTGTATACATGTTTTTACAGGTTATGTGCAACCAATATAAGGTCGCGAGTCAGATGCGCAAATGAAAGAGTACGACAACAAGAATTAAACTATAATATACATGCATAAGAATGTGATAAAAGTTGTGTTAGCACCACATTAAATTTTACCATGCTAGCACATATTTTTTATTTTGGTCGTCGATCGCGCACGTATTATAGGGGAGCATAGTAATTTTTCTGAAATTTTCTCTACAAAAATTATAGGATTTTTCTCTCCGTGTAGTCAAAATCTCCTCAAATAAACCTAGAGGGCTGAAATTTTGTGTATAGATTAAATTAATAGCCAGCCACTGCTTTTTAGAGGTTTCAACTTTTAACCCTTGCCCCAACGATTTTTACGCCAATATTTCCTTGATTTTTGTGTTTTTTTTAACACGCTTAGAGGCTCTCTGAGTAAACCTAGAGGGCTGAAATTTTGTACATGTATTGAGTTGGTATCCAACTATTGCCTTGTATGGATTCCACATTTCTTTTTCCCCCACTTCTCCCATTTTTACATCGGAATTCAGTGGTATTGTTAAATGTGTTTTAAATGCATTATTTTTATTCTAAATACAAGTAGGCGTGCATTATTTTAATACTAATATAAGTAGGCAAGGTTAACTTAGAAAAAAGTGAACTAACCGTAATAAATACTGTAATTTAAAAAAATAGTATATTATTCAACAAGCTGGTAATGATAGCTATTACTCACGAAGATGAAATTGCGACACGAGCCGAGCTTGCGAGGCGAGTGTCGTAATGCATCTGAGTGAGTAATAGCCATTGCAAGCGAGTTGAATACGCTATTTTTTCTACGACTTTTTTCTTTTCTGATTTAAATAAAATTGAATATAAATTTTAAATTAAAAGAACAAAATTTTTAATCTATCTCTAATTTCATTAATTTTTTGTATATGTATCTATGGAAACGACCAAAATAAAATTCACATTATTTTGTTTACTCTTAGATCTTATTCCACTTATTCTGTCACAGTACAGTGCGTACAATGTATATACCTAAACAATACGTATTTGTAGAATCTAATGCTCATTTAGTCATTTTATGGGGCAAGTGGTTTTTCTTAAGGATCATTTTGAATAAAATAATGGTAGTAAAGTTATAAAAGTGCATTTGTAAATTTTTTATTGCACAAAATATTTTTTAAATATACGGATGTTTATTTTATGTAACACATGTAATGCTTATTTATTTTTTTAAGAGCAAGAATTCATTATCTATGTAACATTTATTTTAATAAATGCACAAAATCTATTATATTAATTCTAGTTTATATAGACTATTGCTCGAAAATAAAGAATAGTGATCATTTAGTTTATTTATTGGTACTTTTGTTTTACAATAGTTTTTCAAATGCTCTTAGTTATTTCGCATTTTGTTTAAATAGATGCTCGTTTAATTTGTTCCCCTTAAAAAGTGCAGTTTTGAGTTAAAAACGTTTGAAGTTTTGAGCCTTGTACTAACATTCGAAAACCGAGTACTTAAAGATTTTTCCCGGCCATAATCTATTGGGATATCATTTTTGAGGTCCTAGGGGCCACTGAAAAAAGAAAAAATCTATTTTTCGAAAATTCTGGAGAGGCCTAACCCTGTAATAAGTAAGATATTTTTATAATTTGACTGATAATTTGATTGATCTAGTCATCCCCGTTTCGTATTTTAACTGCAGTAAATTGACCGGAGGAAGTCGTGCCGGAGATTGAAAGAATGGCGTAACCAAAAATGTTTGTCCCCTGTCATGGAATACTTCCGCGGTGCCTGCATGATAGACCGATTTCAGAATCGCTTCGCTAATTTTCTATAAATAAATACCTACAACATATTTTTTAAATGCATTGTCCGGAATTCAATCAGTCGTATAATAGTAGAATTACCTAGATGTACTTTTTTGTCTAACAGAAAACAAAAATAAATGAAATCCGACAAAAACAGATATCTGACGATATCTGCAAAAATGGCGCCAAGTATTTTGCGTTGATTGATATTTTAATTTTTTAAAAACAAAAATAATTGAAATCTATTGTTACGCCAAGTACAAATATAATTATAATAACTACGTTTAATACAGGTGTTATTTTAGTAATATAATCTTGAAAAAAATAGTAAAACAAATTTTCAGAATAAAAATTTTTGTTTTACTTGGCGCAAATTTTTAACTTTTGATTAATATTAAACGAAACCTTTCTAATTTTTCACTAATAGCAAGAGAAAATTTGTGCCAAGTAAAACAAAAATTTTTATTCTGAAAATTTGTTTTACTATTTTTTTCAAGATTATATTACTAAAATAACACCTGTATTAAACGTAGTTATTATAATTATATTTGTACTTGGCGTAACAATAGATTTCAATTATTTTTGTTTTTAAAAAATTAAAATATCAATCAACGCAAAATACTTGGTGCCATTTTTGCAGATATCGTCAGATATCTGTTTTTGTCGGATTATACATACGCAGTTATAAAATTAGGTCGAATCCAGTTTGGCATTGTGCTAAAAATTTATCTTAATAATAAAGCGCGTGTCAGTATGAATTTGGGTAATTTTATATCGTATACAACTTAAGGTGGTTATAGGCACTGATTTTGGTCAGCATTTTTGTTGCATTTTCTTTGTTTTTTTTTTTTTTTTTTTTTTTGAGTAAATTAGAAAATTATTTTTTCTACAATCTTAGTGGAAAGTAGGCTTTTGCGCTCTGTGAAGAGAGCGTAAAATGTCTAGCTGCCGAGCGACATGTGCTATTTTTCGCTTTAAAGTGCTATTTTTCGCTTTAAAGCGGAAAAATAATATTTTGTCGCTCGCTCAACGTATATTTAATTACAAATCGGGTAGGCGTTGTTTATATTTCCTACAGCAATAAATAAACAGATTCTAAATTTATTATTATTTTTATCCTAATCAAGTGAAATATTAATTTTATTAAATTTCAAAATAACTACAAAATATCAATTAAAAATAATAAATAACTATAATTAATAAATAATAAGAATAAAAAAATTTTAAAAAAAATCTATACTTATATGATGGAAATATGCAATTGTGACAGTGATTTCTCAAGTACACTTCCAGATATTTCTGAAGCTTCAAAAATTATAACATTAAAGTAAATATTAACGTCCATTATTATTTTTTCAACTAGATATCTTTTAAATAAAAAATACATTTTATAAAATTGTAGAAAAAGTTTTGTGTGTAATTCGAGCACAAAATGACATTGCCGCTCTCAAAAAATAACTATAAAAAATTACTTGCTTATTTTACTACACCCTTTGAAAGCGAAGTATTGAATAGTTATTGAGTTATATACGACATAGTAGACATGACGCATCTCCTAGGTGTGCATCAATTTTGGGTTTTCAGACTTTTCAGTGCAATTTAAATGTACTCAAGCGATGCGTGTCTTTAAGCGACACATTTTTTATATCTCTTATGTCGTATCTCTCGTGTCGTATCTCCTAGGTGTGCAGTCGGGCTTATGGTGCCAATAGTGAAAACATTCGGACATCAAAAAGCTACAAATTTTTGTTGAATAAAACTGTTATTGTTGATTCTTTTTTGGAATTGTATGTCACTGAAGAGCCTTGTACAGTATTACAAGAATAGCACACCACAGTACCACACCAGACAATTGCACTTCCTCCCTCCTTTTTGCCTACGTGTATTATAGATGGCTCCTTAACGGAATATTTGATAATGGGTAAAAATTTTAAACAATTTGCAAACAAGGTTTCTTTAAAAGAAGCTTGTAACGATAAATAACGCCTTAACTAAGCATGTTTGTTCATTAGTCGCAATTATAATGAAATAAAATCTAGTCTGTAATAAAAATTTTATACAGAAAAATAGAAAATGATGTGTACAAACGAGTGAGGAAATAAAATTTCCATTGTATCGAATTTTAGACAAGTTAGCCATGTCTAGCCTCACACATACGTTTATATAAAATTTTATTGATCCGCTCAAAATAGGATAATGTATGAATATTTGATAAACAGATACAAACAAAAATAAGTGAAACAGAGACAGATGATTGCTGTGTAAATGTTTTGAAAAATGACGAATTGTTTTGAAAAATGATGAAATTTCACTAACCGCAACACGTCCTTTTTACCCGACAGCACCAGAAAGAGGGTTTGGGTTGTATGTAGGCATAAAACTATATCTGCTTTTATGGCGCAGCCTGCAGCCTAAACGGCTTAACGGATTTTGATAAAGAAGGTGTCGTTGGATTCGTCTTCATCTCGAAAGTGCTACAGGCTACATGAAATGTCAAAATTCATCCTCTAAATAGGGCTGTTTCTATGGCATAGCCTGCAGTCTAAACGGCTTGACGAATTCTGATAAAAAAGCTGTCGTTGAATTCGTGTTAGTCTCGAGAGTGTCCCCTGCTTCATTAAATATCAAAATTGATCTCCTAAATAGGGAATGAACGTCCCCTAATAACGTGAAATTTTGCAGACGGGTTCCGTATGTAACGCAGGCGAGTATTAGGGATTTTTGGAAATGCATCCCCTAAAGGTATAAAATAAGGGATGAAAATTTATATATAGGTAACCTTAAAATAGAAAAGAAAATAAAAATTAATAAAAAAGAAAAAGCAGTCAGAGACATCAGACATTTCTATTTAATTTATTAGGTCATCCGGAAAGTTCGTGCCGTTTTCGGAGCCACATTAATGAATTCATATTTCTTCAAGTGGCAACTGCAAACGAAACTTGCAGCAACATGTTAGTGTTGGGCCGATAGTGTTGCTTGTAATATGTGTCATAAATCTTTAAACAGTGTTTAAATAATATTGTTTTTTTGTCAGCAATAATGAGCAATCTCAGACATTGAGGAATATCATGTCATGTTATACGAGTTTAAAAAAGGTACTAATGCAGCCGACGCAACGAGAAATATTTGTAGTGTTTATGGTGACCATGCGCTTTCTAACAGAACTTGCAGAAAGTGGTTTGCTAAATTTCAAAAGGGTAATTTTTCTTTGGAAGATGAAGTTCCCTCCGGTCGACTGGTGTGCATTGACGATGAAACAAAGTGTCAAGAAATAAAGTGAAACACGAGGCAAATTGTCAAGAATTAGCGGCAACTTTTGAACATTCAAAATCCACAGTTTTCGGCCATTTGAAGAAAATCCGGATGGTCATTTACACCAAAAACGGCACGAACTTTCCGAATGACCCAATAGTACAGCATGTATGCCGACTAGTGATGAGCAAATGCAAGACCAAGACCAAGACTTGGCAGTGTTAGTCTTGGTCTTATTCTTGCATTAAGAATCTTGGTCTTCGTCTTGCTAGAGCAGTTTAAATCTTGGTCTTGGTCTTGGTCTTGCAAAATGCAGTCTTGGTATTGGTATTGATCTTGGTATTGCTAAAGAATCTTGCCCTTTCTTGCATTTTTTTATTAGCGAATTTTTTCCTTCTAAAATCAGAATTTTCTCTCTTTACGGTATTAATTATACTTTTAAACTATTTAAATAATTTAGCAAGAGTCTTGCTTTTTTCTTGCTATTGTCTTGGTCTTGCTCACTTGAGTCTTGGTATTGGTCTTGCAGCCATACTTATAGTCTTGGTCTTGCTCTTGGTATACATAGTCTTGGTCTTACAAAAAATGCAAGACCAAGACAAGACTACAAGACCAAGACTAATTTTGCTCATCACTAATGCCGACGACTGCTTTACTTTTTTCTAAAAATGACAAATTTTCCTTAACGTTCATATTTTAACATTTCAAAAAAAAAAAAAAAAAAAATTGTACGCGTAATTAACATAATTTTAATGGAAAAATTAAGGGAATTTTTTAACTCGTCTACAGTTTCCTATCTCCTACTACTACTGTCATTCCCCACCTGCACTGTTTGTTCGTAGGATATAGTTAGAAATTAGTATATCCAAAGCATGTAGTTAGTAGAATTTTTACTTTGAAAATGAGCAATTAAATTCGAAACAGTTGTCACAATTGAAAATAAAGTGGTATTTATTTGTTAAGTAAAATATTTACTTTATTATTTACAAACATGGAATACTATAAAGTAACGATCAAATCGGTGAATATTATTAAAATTCAGTCCTTCTTTAAGACAAATCAAGCAAACCGCTCATGGGAGGCATCGGTTCTCAAGAAATATTCGATATTGTTGTTTTACCGAGCGTTTTATAATCGGCGACTACAGCTGTATCTGTATATAATAAGTTCATCTTATCCGACCTCTTGGTTATCTGAGGTAAGTCAGGTCCACATTAACACTAGAAAAATTGAAGCTCTACTGTAGCTGCTCTATATAATTTTGCCTATTTGTTTTACTTTATTTCACAGCAACTTCCCCGAAAAGCTATTTATATGAGTATGAGTGCGAACAAGCAACAGAAAGTTGGAAGAAGCTCCAAAATTGTCAGTTTAATGTAATTTATTATTTATTATTTCATTTTATATTCTGTTGACATTAATAAATTTCTTTTTTTTTGTATGTATTTGTATACAAGGAGTTCCACCAAGCCCTAAGCGTGTTTGTAAAAAATCGTGGATAGCAGTGTGCCAGTGAGTGGTTCGATACCGCTTAAGTGTGTCAGTCACACAGCAACTGTAGCCGTGTTCAGATCAATTGTTATCAACCAGTTTCAACAATAAGCGAATACATGTATAGTATGTAATATGCATGTACCCTTCACTGACATACATATACACTGCAGTCGTCTCCCTCTACGGACAGAATGTGATGTTGGTACAAATACAACCGTACATCACACGCATACATTGATACGAAATTTAAGTTGTAACATGTCGTGCGTTTGCAGTGGTGGGAAATTAGGTCATTTGTGACGTAAGCTATTGTCCACATTGAGAAAGCTAGTATAGAGATACGAAGTTTGTTTCTGAATATTCTGTGAGTTCCACAATGTTTTGACCAAATTGTATCTTAAAAGTTGTTTGAAGGGTTAATTTGACACTTACCGGGTGTCCATAACCTTTTATAATATATTATTTTCGGACTATTAAAGATTATTATTAATGTCCGATTTGAAAATAATATTTAAAATTTCATAATTTTACATAGAATGTTTACTAAACCCATGTAATAAAAAGACAACCTTGCCTATTGAAGATAACTTTGCTGAGCTACATTTTGTATCAAACAACTTAAAATGTCATGTCTCTTGATGTCTGTAGCACTTTTTTTCAGTACTAGAACTATTTTTAACATATCGGTGGTTTTAAATAAATTTTCCTGACATTAGTAGCTGCAATTTCTTCAAATTACTAGTCGAAAACAGTAACGTATCATATGTATTGATAATTTACCTTCCTTTGGTTACAAAAAATAACAGGTCAAGGCATGTAAGTAATTGCTTATCGTCAATTAGTAAATAGATATATGGAAATAGTTACTTACAGATGCCTACTATTCATTAGTCGAATTTTCTCCGAAAAATTAGACTTATACAGTCTATACGATAAGAGCTGCGAGAGGCGAGACCAGGGGCGCTATCCGTTTTCGGACCCGTAGAACACGATTATGTAAAAAAAAAAGATGTCTGATATATATATATATATATATATATATATATATATATATATATATATATATATATATATATATATATATATATATATATTTTCCCGCAACCTTTTAATATGTGTAGGGCCCCCCTATGGAAGTTAAGAGATGAAATTTGGTAAGTGGGGCTTATTCCGATGCACAACAATACTATCAAAGTGGGGTCAAATTTTGGGCAAATTTTTTTTCGGACCCGACCTTTAAGGGAGTGGTGGGGGGCGGAAAAGCAATAAAACTTTTCCAAATCGGTTTTAAATAATGTTTCGGTCAATTATCTACAACATATCCAAAATTCAGCTTCCTAGGATGATATGGTGGGAGTAGAGGGGGGAAAAACGATTTTCGCTGGATCTAACAGGCCCCCAGCCCCCCAGAATTAACGTAGAGGGTTGAAATTTGGTGTGTTGATAAAGTTCGTACCTAGGTTGTGCTTTTCGGAGGTTTTAATATTTTACCCCCACCCCCCTCATTTTTAAGCTACAATTTCATGCATTTTCGACGTTTTCGAAGTTTGTACCACTCGCACAGGTCACCCGAATAAACCTAGAGGGCTGAAATTTTGTATTCGGATTGAGTTAGTATCAAGGGGGTGCCTTTTGGGGGTCTCGACTTTTAACTCCTACCACCACCACTTTTATACCCAAAAGAACATGATTTTTCTTGTTTT
The DNA here is from genome assembly GCA_035578155.1 of Brachynemurus nebulosus. Classification (NCBI taxonomy): domain Eukaryota; kingdom Metazoa; phylum Arthropoda; class Insecta; order Neuroptera; family Myrmeleontidae; genus Brachynemurus; species Brachynemurus nebulosus. The sequence continues at coordinate 14,420,229 of JAPWDM010000014.1, read as the reverse complement.
TTAACAGTTTCGTTCGGGTCAAAATCTCCCCAAATAAACCTAGAGGGCTGAAATTTGGTGTACAGGTTAAGCTAATAGCCAGACACTGTTTTTTGGAGGTTTCAACTTTTAACCCTTACCCCCACGATTTTGACGCCAATATTTCCTTAATTTTTTTGCTTGTTTTCTAACACGTCTAGAGACTCCATAAGGAAACCTAGAGGGCTGAAATTTTGTACGTGTATTCAGTTAGTATCCAGCTAGTACCTTGTAGGGAGTCCGCGTCACTTTTCCCCCACTTCTCCCATTTTTACATCGGAATTGAATGCTATTGTTAAATGTGTTTTAAAAGCATTATGTTTATTCTAAATACAAGTAGGCGAATAGTAATTTTAAAAAATTTAAAAAAAAGTGAACTTACTTTTATGACAAATGAAATACATACATATTAAGTAACTAGCCGTATCCCCGATGGGATTTCCCATCGGCAACATCTTTTTATTCACTTTCTTTTTATTTTTTAAGGTACTCACTTTCTGCTCACTTTTAATGTTCTTCAAAAGCCTACATCAATATCCACGTTTCTAACTTCATAAATGATGAACTTCCCATACGAACTTTCATTTCCTGTTTTAACCCCTTAAGGAATATATTCCCAGAACAACTGACTTTTATTTATAAATAGAAGCCTAAACGCCAATTTTCATAATTCCTGTGCTTAATATTGTCCTTCTAAGCCTAACAGTTTAGGTTGTGCGTTGTCTGTCAGTCAAAGTTAAAGATTCATTAAATATTATTTATTTTAATAGCCATATTAACATATTTTTATATATCTCTAATTTTAAAAATGACGTATTTCCATACAAATTTTCATCCACTATTAAACCCCCTTAGCGGTCGAATTTTCGAAATTCCTTTCTTAGTGCTCAGCTACGTTACATAGGGAACTCCTGTGCAAAATTTCATTCTTCTAAACCCAACAGTTTAGGCTGTGCGTTGTCTGTCAGTCAGTCAGTGTTACAAATTTATTAAGTAGATTTAAAAATGTTATTAAAGTCACTGTTTATTTATAAATTAGGAATTTTGGATTTTTAGTATTTATAAAATAGAAATTTTGGATTTTTTTGGAAAGAAAAAATATCTTTATAAAGGCCTTCCAGTTTACTATTTAAGGTCCTTTTTTAATATTTAAAACTAAAACATAAAGGCAATTAGCGGATAAACATGGGCAGGAATGTCCTCGTACGAATTGTGTTCGTTTTTTTTCTGCTACCTGTTTTCGGCACAAAATTGAAATTTACTGAGATACAGCCCTTAAATACTTAAAACCTTTTTTTAAAGCCTCGATCAGCCGAACACTCATCACCAGTTTTGAAACCAACAAAAAATGACAATTCGGTTGTAGACTTTCAATCACATTTCGCTTGTAGACATTCAATACCGAAGATGAAGGGGAAAATTCGACTACCGTGATGGGGCCCCGCTGCTCACGGCGTTTTTTTTATTAAAACAGAATTTTCAAGCTACAATTTCATGCTTTTTCGACTTTTTCGAAGTTTGTACCATTCGCACAGGTCGCCCAAATAAACCTAGAGGGCTGAAATTTTGTACATGTATTGAGTTAGTATCCAGTTAGTGCCTTTTAGGGATTCCACATTATTTTTCCCCCCACTTCTCTCATTTTTACATCAGAATTCAATGGTATTGTTAAATATGTTTAAAATGCTTTATATTTATACTATAAGGCAAGTAGGCGAATAGTAAATTTAAAAAATTTTAAAAAAATGAACTGACTTTTATAACAAATGCAGTACATACATATTAAGTAATTTAAAAATGTTATTGAAGATAATGTTTATTTATAAAGTAGGAATTTTGGATTTTTATTTATAAAATAGAAATTTTGGATTTGTTTGGAAAGAAAAAATATTTTCATAAACGCCTTCCAGTTTACTATTTAAGGTCCCTTTTTAATATTTAAAAATAAAGCACAAAGGCAATTGGTGGATAAGCATGGGTAGGAATGCCCTCGTACGAATTCAGTGGCGTAGCGAGGGGGTGCAAGGGGGTCTATCATGCACCGGGCGCAACTCGCAGAGGGGCGCCAAATGTGCACCAAAGAAGTGCCAAATATTAACTATAGGGTTGGTTCACATCAAATCAACCAATGCCCAAAACCTTATGTCTTCAGATCATTATAATATTTATTTTATATGATAGAAGAAGATAACGAATATAAATTTTTATCTTTTTATTACCATTATTTTTATACTAGTTATAACAATTTTTAAAATCCAATAACCGCAATTTTTCGGAGCGCTTTGAAATATTTATACACATGTAGCTCAAAAGCTATTTAGCCTAGAAAGTAGAAACTGGTACCATTAATTTCAGAATTAAAAGGGCTTTAATTTGACATATAACGTGATAATGCAATTCAAATTTAACCCTTTCTCCACAAACCAAAAAAAAATGATATTTATAAAAAATCCGAAATCGGAATTTTTAATTTTTTTGAAAAAAATATATGTTATACCCAACCTCTTAAGTAAGTTGTATACATATACAAAGTTTCATAATGGTATTCCAATGGTAACACACTAAAATAATTTTTATTCTGAATTAAGACGTGTGGAAATCTAGTACATTTAGTACAGTATATTATATTACTAACAAGGAAAGATCCCAAGGACGGACCTATCGTTTTTGTAGAAATTTGAATAAGTTATAGAACACTAAAAAATAAGCGACACGTATTTTTTTTTATTTGTAGAAAAACAGTTTGAAGGGGTGAAATCGCTCTTCAAAAATTGAGGTAAAATTTAATTTTTCAAATATCTCGAAAACAGTAAGAAATAGGAAGAGATAGAATAAAAGTTTAAATTGACGATATTGCTCTTTTTTAAAGAGCTATCTATTGATATGCAATTTATTCAAATTACACCAACAGGGGTAGTTGGGGGTTAAAATTAGGGGGTTAATTTTGCGAAAGGGGGTTAAAAATTAAATAAATTAAAATTTTGTTTGCAGATTTCAATTATACGTAAAAAAATCTAATCGACCTGTTTTTGTTCAATTTTCTAATATTAAATTTAGGAATAGTTAATTAGGGGGTGACTGTGTCGACATAATCGTACTATTTGAGTTATTTAAAACTTCTTTTTTTATGGAAAATAGTTTAATGGTATCAGTTTCAACTTTCTAGGGCAAATAGTTTTTGAGCTACATGTGTTTAAATATTTCAAAGAGCTCCGAAAAATTAAGGTTTTTGTTTTTTTTTTTTAAATTGTTATAACTCATATGAATATTCGAAAAAATATAAAACTTGGTATTTTTGGCTACACTGATTGGAAGAAACTATTCACCCAATATCAGGCATTTTAAGAAGGCATTTTAAAATCATGTTTTTATTGGTTGATTTGATATGGACTAACCCTATACGTGTTTCTGGTAGGAATGGGGGCGTCAATAAAGTATCATGCCCCGGAAGCCAGTTATGTTCACTATGCCACTGGTGAAAGTGTAGGGAAATTGCGAAATTTCATCCAGGTTATGACTTCAAATATATAGACACACAAACAAAGCACTCTTGAACAAAAGAAAAGGTGGTCAAGGCAACTTTTAGGAAAAAATTTAAAATACAAATTTACGAGAAAGATTTTTTTTCGAAATTTTAAATACACCGTTCCACTACTTAAAATTTTTCAAATTTTAGAAATTAAGGGGGGCGCAAATAAAGTGTCACGCACCGGGCGCCAATTATGCTCGCTACGCCTCTGTACGAATTGTGTTGGCTTTTTTACTACTAACTGCTATCGGCAGCAAATTGAAATTTACTGAGATTCAGCCCTTAAAAACTTAAAACCTTTTTTTAAAACCCCGATCAACCGGACACTCATCATCAGTTTTGAAACCACCAAAATAACAAATCGCTTGTAGACTTTTAACCATATTTCGCTTGTAGACATTCAATACCGAAGATGAAGGGAAAAATTCGACCTTACGGTGTTTTTTTAAATTTGACTTAAAAATGTTGATCTTGAAAGGATAAATTATTTCTAATGCTATCAGTTGTATGAGATAAATACAATTATTTTATAATGTCTTAAGTACAATTTCCATTTATTTTCCTATGTTTAAGCAAAAGTCAAATATAATACACAGAGAAAATAGGGCATGTGAATACTGGAGCAACATTATCTGTGTACACTGTGATTCGTTTCACATAAATCAATACTTTAAGTACAAACGCTTGTTCCAGTAGCTTCACTGTCATTTTTATATGAAGCACCGGCACACTTACAAGTAAAGGTCCCGAGGCCGGACCTATCGATTTTGATGAAACTTAAATATGTTGTAGAACACTAAAAATTAAGGGACACGTATTTTTTTTTATCTGCGGAAAAACGGTTTGAAGGGGTGAAATCGCCCTCCAAAAATTGGGGTAAAAATTTAATTTTTCAAATATCTCGAAAACAGTAAGAGATAGAGCAAAAGTTTAAATTGGCGATATTACTCTTTTTTAAAGAGCTATCTATTGATATGCAATTTGTTCAAATTACATCAACAGGGGTGGTTGGGGGTTAAAATTTGGGGGTTAATTTTGCAAAAAGGGGGTGAAAAATAAACAATATAAAAATTTTGTTTACAGATTTGAAATCTACGTCAAAAAATCTAATTGACCTGTTTTTGCTCAATATTCTAATATTAAGTCTAGGGGTAGTTAACTAGAGGGTGACTATGTCGAATAATCGTACTATTTGGGTATTTCAAGAAGTTCTTCTTCATGGAAAATAGCTTAAGACAATTAGAATAACGTAGAAATGAAATTCTCAAATTCAAAATTGAGTTTGAGCAACATTGGAGAGGGGGTGAGTCACCCTCTTAAATTACATACTAGTTTACATACACTAATTTTTGCAATTAACACACTGACAGGGGGTAATAATGTCACAATAGATGGTTCTGAAGTTAGGCTATCGTATGAAGGTTTTTATTTGGTTTCGTTATTTTAGGTTAGGTTATGTAATTTTCGGTATCGATAATTTTCGATAAGGAAAACTATAATATCCATTAAAAAACAAACCTAATAAAGACCTTACATATGATAGTCCAACTTCAGAACCACTTATTGTGACATTATTTTACCGACTATCAGTGTGTTAATAGCAAAAATTAATGTATATAAACTAGTATGTAATTTAAGAGGGTGACTCACCCCCTCTCCAATGTTGCTCAAACTCAATTTTGAATTCGAGAATTTCATTTCTACGTTATTCTAATTGTCTTAAGCTATTTTCCATGAAGAAGAACTTCTTGAAATACCCAAATTGTACGACTATTCGACACAGTCACCCCCTAGTTAACTACCCCTAGACTTAATATTAGGATATTGAGCAAAAACAGGTCAATTAGATTTTTTGACGTAGATTTCAAATCTGTAAACAAAATTTTTATATTGTTTATTTTTCACCCCCTTTTTGCAAAATTAACCCCCAAATTTTAACCCCCAACCACCCCTGTTGATGTAATATGAACAAATTGCATATCAATAGATAGCTCTTTAAAAAAGAGCAATATCGCCAATTTAAACTTTTGCTCTATCTCTTACTGTTTTCGAGATATTTGAAAAATTAAATTTTTATCCCAATTTTTGGAGGGCGATTTCACCCCTTCAAACCGTTTTTCCGCAGATAAAAAAGAATACGTGTCCCTTAGTTTTTAGTGTTCTACAATATATTTAAGTTTCATCGAAATCGATAGGTCCGGCCTCGGGACCTTTACTTGTTAGTGCAGCAGTATGTATTATAAACATGAATTACATGTATTTTTTTTATTACGTAACGAATGTGTACCGCTAATACATATTTACTTATTATTTGCCTGAAAATTTACTGAAAGTATGCAACAAATCAACCCATCTGTTCCATGCTCAATAAAATAATTTCCACTCTTATTCAACATCTTTCTGTTTGTCTTTGGTTTATCAGCTTCAGCAGATATTTAAAACAAGACTCATTACTTTTATGGCAAGTTCTAGGATCCATTTATCCAAACTTGAAAAAAATTCCCATTAAATATTTGTGTATAAATATTTCCCACAGCAATTTCAACAGCTTCAGAGAGACTTTTTTCAAAAGCTGGGCAGCATTTGTATCAACAAAGCAATAGATTAAAAGGAAAACTTCTAACAAAGTGACTTTTTTGCAAAGTGTACCAAATAAATACTGGCACTGTTAATTTTTAATAAATAAAATAATAGATTATAATGGTTGTTTATTTTGTTACATAAACATCGATGTTTTCGAACATCGATGTTTTTCTTTCGATATATATCGTATATCGATACTCTTTAATCGATGTTAACATCGATGTGAACATCGATGTTTTTCTAATATCGATCATCCCTAATATACATACACTTTTAAATTTGAATTTCAAGAATTAGGTAAATTGTTTTCGGTGTATTAGAAACCATTATCGATACCAAAAGTAAAAATAAAATTATAAAAGCTAAATAATTAGAGATTGAAAAATCCAAATAATTAGAAATTAAAAATTGAAATGATTTTTTTATGATTTTATTTTTATTTTTACTTTTGATAGGTAGGTACTGATTATGGTGTTTATTAGGTATTGAAGACAATTTATCTAATTCTTGAACGGTTGAGATTATTAGTCTAAAACTTTAAAACAAACAGTAAAAAAGGATAATTTTACAGTTTAAACGTCTTTCTCGTAACTTTTGCATTATTGATTGTATTGAATTATAGACATCTTATAATTTCCCTACAATAGATTAATTATCAAAATACTTCAGGATAGTAATGGAGAACTATCGATAGTCGGGACTATCGATAGTTCCGACTGTCGATAGTCTAACTATCGATAGTTATCGATAGTTTTTGATGGTCAAGCAAAAAAAAAAGGTTGCCATAGATTCCCTTAAAATGATTGTTTTTATATCTCTGGCTTCAATTTTTATTATCTTTATAGTATTTATAAGTAAACGAAATGACTGAAAAACTATCGAAAACTATCGATAGTAAAAAAAGAATATCGATAGTTTTCGATAGTCGAAACTATTGATAGTTATCGATAGTACTTTAGGAGCATGCTGTATACAAAATCTCTATAGAAACGTGCATAAAGTACTAAATACATGGTAAATACATATTTGAAGTATGCCGTCATTTACAAAGTTAAATAATTTTTTTTAAAGTCTATCACTTTACTGTTAAGTGCTCTTAACACTGACATATTTTAACACTTTTACACAAAGGCATTTATACATACGTATAGGTATATTGTAATTTCATTTCTTCATAAAATTACAGTGTAATATATTCTGAAAGGAGTAGTAGGTACTTTACTAATAAAATAGCATTGTATACATGTACATTGTACCTACATAATTTACGTATTTACAAAATATTACATACATATTTGCTGTGGTATTCTTGAAATAATTATGAATGAATAGTTTAAATAAATATTTTTGCTACGATTCATAATTAAATTATTAGAATCCAACTGCAGGTAAAATGAAATGAAAAAATTTTTTAAGCGACAGCCTGCATATAAATTATTAAGAACGAACTAAAAGAAGAAAATTGTTCTACATGTTTCAGTCATTTAAATGACCATCTTCAGGAAAATCAATAATTCAGTTGTGAAAACAACTGAGAAAAATAATATCAAAAGGACATAACCTCCAAATGTCAAATGAATGTCAAAATGACAGACGAAATTAAAAAATTAAAAATCAAAGAATCAAAAAATTAACGGACCCCATACTAAATAGGGAAAGTCAAAATCATGATAAATTTTATCATGATTTTGACTTTCCCTATTTAGTATGGGGTCCGTTAATTTTTTGATTCTTGAATTTTTAATTTTTTAATTTCGTCTGTCATTTTGACATTCATTTGACATTTGGAGGTTATGTCCTTTTGATATTATTTTTCTCAGTTGTTTTCACAACTGAATTATTGATTTTCCTGAAGATGGTCATTTAAATGACTGAAACATGTAGAACAATTTTCTTCTTTTAGTTCGTTCTTAATAATTTATATGCAGGCTGTCGCTTAAAAATTTTTTTCATTTCAATTCATAATTAATATTATTTATGCCAATAATATACCTACTATCCAAATACTATTATACATTTGAAACGGACTATAATATAAAAACATTTCTGCAATTCTGAATTAAAGTAGATTTATAGTTGCCTATTATAGTCGTGTCAGAATCGCTTACTTGTCAAAAAAGTATCTACCCTTTATCCCGGGTGGGAAAAGAAAAAGTATAAAAAATACAGTCGACTTTCGTTAATATGAATCTTAAAATGAATATAATTTTAACTAGTAAATCTAGGGGCTAGTTTTTCTACTCTTAACAATGTAAGATATGCTTTTTTCAATTATAATCGTAAAAATTTGATTTACCATAACCTCAAAACTATGCAAAAATAAATTTATCCAAATTTTCGCCGCTTCAGTTTTTCCTTTTCAGGTTAGCCTTGGTTTAATTTGTAGGCATAGATAACACTTTTAAGGCATTTAATTTCGTCAATTTGAGCCTTTTTCTATCTCCTATAGTTTCCGAGATATTTTAACAATATATAATTTTAACTCGCAACTTTAGAGACTAGTTTTACTCTTTAAAAGTAAAAAATGGTTAATAAATTAACGTTTGATACATTAATTTATTTTCCAAGCAGTTTATATGCTCTGATTTATATAAAAAATTTAATCAATTCTCTTTAGATTCCATCCTATAACTCATACACTTATTTAAAAAATATAAAAATATTTATGGCTAGAATTACAAGTTACATAATTTTTTACAGGATTAAAAGGATAGCCGAACTTTAAAAAAAAAAATCGGTATACAATGAATGATGTAATAATTACGAGAAAAGTATGAAATGTGTATGTTATTAAAGTTTTATAACCCTTAAAAAAATTTTGTAAAAGTACTAGTTCTTCCCACAAGGTTTTTTATATTTTATCTTAATTTGATACATTATCATTTACTTTTAATTTATTTATATATTTCAAAATTATAAACATCTATTAACAAATACTTTAATTTTGATAAAATAAATCAATATTATAAATAATAAAAAAAAAAGTATTTTCCCAAAAATAGATTTATAACAAAATACTGCGTCGTTATGATTGTGAATATGAATTGCATATTAGGTCGTCGATTTATTTTGCATGATCATTCTATCAAAAAACTATTATATTATAGTAAATTAGTACTATATGTATTAAGTATGTCTGGCTTTTGAGTTCTTTGCCCTGTTGTTATTATTATTTTATACTTTAGCACTATGTTACTGCGTAGTTCAATGTTAACTTTCAATTTTTAACTCTTTACAGCTTTCTTTAAAAATACATATGTACATATAAGCAAACAGGGTATTCTTATTTGAAAAACTGTGTGTCGTTTAATTACTATGAATTGTACATACCTATTTTTATACAAATAATTAAATCGAAACGACTTTTATCCATTATTATACACGATCGCATAAATATTGAAAATTAATAATAAATCAATTAAAATATAGAAAGTGAAATTGATTGTTTTAATTTAACAGATTTAAAATTTCTAAATGAAATATTTAGAACACTTCATTTCATTTAAACGATTCAGTTACTTCATTAAGTATTTAAAAAGTTAATTTCACCTTTATACTATGCAGGTAGTAGGTAACAGAGAGGTAACTTATATATTAAGGGAGTCTAGTTTGATGGGTTCAAAAAATTTTTTTTTCTATTTGGAAACAATTCACTTTGAAAGACTTCCAAGATTAACAGGAAGGAGTACTCTCCTTCCAACCAGGCATCGCAGATTGATGGTAAGTTAAGATTTTCATACTTTTAACCGTACTTGAAACTTTAAACGCATTTCCTCAAAACTATGTTTTTGAAACTTTCCTCCTTCATATCTTGAGAACGGTTTGACCAATTCACTTGCAATTTATAGGGTAGACTCAGCACATGAAGAGGCACGGAGTAAACTAGAATGATAGATGTGTATTTCTATTTTCTTTTCGTAACGAAAAGTTGACGAAAATCATGAAATTTGAAACTTTTTTTTCAGAAGTCTGCCAAAATCCCAATTTTCAATATTTTCAAATGATTCTATAAATATGTAGTTCATTTGACGCATTTAAGCTTACAGATTAAAACGCTTTTTTTTTTTTTAGATAAGCCAATCAGCCGAAATCATGCAGGAAGTGAGCATTCTTTTTTTCGAGGCGGGTGTCTTCGGAGAGGTACAACTTATGTTTTGATGAAGATTTTGACTTGAAATTTGTTTCACATACTCTTGAGATAATAATAAATAAATGATAAAAAAAAAAGCTTAAAGTTCTATCTTTTTATTGGTTGTCAAAAAAATTCCCCAAAAATGGTTAAAAAACAGGCTGTCACACGGGAGAACTCCCTTAATGAATTATAATTATATAGATGAGTTTTTTTAAAAATTATCATTTTTTACTGATTTAAAGTGAATTGATCACTTGAAATTTTCCAAGTTTAGAATTTGAAATTTTAGTATATTATAGAGAAAGATATGATGCATTCACTGACACTATTTTGAATAATTTCTGACGTGTAGTTTAGAAGAAATAAATTTTCAAAGTTAGAATTTTTAACGTACAAGTAAATGCTAAAGAATGATTAGAGATGAATCAGTGGTATGTATTTAAGTAAGTTGTGTCATTAAAAACCAACTTTAAGATTTAAAAAAACTAAAAATTATTTTCTTTTATGTTTTTGAATCATTAAAAAACTATTCTGTTTAATATTGGAGGTTTAGTTATTGTAATAAATAGAAAAAAAAACTGTAAAAATGTCATTTTATACTAATACACCCATAATATATTCTCTACCGTCATCAAAGTCACTACCAGAATCAAATTCATTACTTTTAAAATTATTAAAATTAGAAGATTTAACAATAATCAAATATTAATACTGTTACATGTATTATAAAATTTAACTTATTTTTTTACACATAGATTATATTTATTTATAGAGAAAAAAATAGACTTAGTAATTCATTCAGTACTGATCGATTCACCTTAAGAATTACTTTATCTTATTCCATATTTTGTAAACAATATAAAATGTAAACAACCGAATAAAAAAAAATGACGAACAGAAAAAAAAAGAAAACAGTTTAAGCATTACTTTCCCTTTTTACCGACGTAGCCGCGGCGCCCCTTCGCGGCTCACTATTTGGGAATCCCTGCTTTAATGGAAATCATCCTCTTTCTCTCTCACACTATATGCTTCTAGATAATATAAGAGCACGAGAAGCAAAGAAGCTTTCATTAGAGAATAATTACTATAATTTAATTCTAAACAATTTCAAAATACGTATGTAATTCCAAGCTTATACAAATTAAAATTTATAGCAAAAACATGGACTTCGATCGTTTTTATAATCAGTCAATGATAATACATACGTAATTATATGAATAAATAAAAATATTATTGTCATCACTTCTGCCAAAAAACTGCGAGTAGGTATCATATTTTGGAATGTCTAATGAATAATGATGAACATAATAATATATGTATATAATTTTTTAAGATGGACCAAATAATTTCCTAAAATATGTAAGTAGTTGGTTATTTATAAAAAAAAAAAAAAAAAAAAAAAAAAAAAAAAAAAACTATTTATAACTACCTATTTAATAAAATTTTTTTATATTTTATTTAATAAAAACTATTTTTACATCGTTTATAAATAAATAAAATAAATATATTTATATCATGATATCATGACTTACAATTATTGAAACAATTTTGAATTAAATCGTCTTTATTAGCGTCAGGACCGACGCAAGGTTATTTGGCGCCCTAAGCGAAATATTTTTTGACGCCTCCGGACTTGATAAACACTTATTTTGACATAATAATAGCAGTTAAATGTCATACAATGAATCCTCAACTTTTAACAAAATATAAGAACTAGTTCATTAAAAACAATGGTTCTAATTCTTGCCCTAATTCTTGTACAATTGATATTGTCGTCAAGTCTACTAATCTTTTCTGCGCCATGGACTACGTCATTTATTCGTCATTTAGTACCTATATGCGTTTTTATTACTGTTTGGATCCTTCGTCCGTTTCCGTGGATATTCAACCGAATTAAATTTCACAATTTCCTTCTAGCAGTGGACGCCAGCCCTAATATTTAATAATTTTAATATGTACATATCAATTTAATAGAGATCCAATGTCATGACCTCCTGAGCAATTTTGGTTTAAAAATATTTGAAAATACATAATAAATTTTAAATGAGTCTATATACTCTACGGTTTGACTTTAGTAATTTTTAAAAAAATAATTTCTTTAGTTTAAATGATATTGACCCTCCTATCATCGAACTATCATCCTTTCAGCTTTATTATTAAATTATTTATTGCTGTACGAATACGAATGTGGCTGGCTATATTTTTAATTATTTTGTCTGCCTAGGTTGATTCATTGTCAATTTAATAGACTGATTAATTTGTTAATACAAAAATTTATGAAATTTTCTTGGTTCATAATCAAGAGGTCAAACTAGATTGTCTATGTCTCTGTTCCACTTGTAATGAGTTTATGACGTAAATCTCTCCACTCTGTTTGTGTAGATACACACTGTTTGCAGTGTATTAGTTTGGTGTTTTTTAGTAGTGTGCGTATTTACGCACCCTACTGCAACACACGTATTACCAGAGAGAGCTGTTCAACGTGTTCAACTAACAATGGTAACAATGTACATACAATGCACTGTGCGTTCGACGACGGACACGGACTGACTAATGCCTTAAGCTGTGACACGTCTCCAAATAACTCCAAGCCAATTACACTTTTTTGATATTAGTTGGCTTCTATGTTCTATGTTCATAATAGTCACTCTATATACTTTTAATTGAGTGAAAAACAAAGAAAATATTAAAAGAATTTCATTGGGTGTGTGTTCGCTTGATAGATGCATATTGCATAGTATCAAACTCAGGTACATATCAAAATATTTTTGTTACTTAAACGACAAATTATAAATAAACAGATTAAACAATAAGCTTGTAATTTCATTATTGACTTTATTTGGCGATAAAAAACTCAATATTAAGACCAGCAAAAAAACAGAATTTTAAGCAATCATAAACATGTGGACCGGTTTCGGTGTCTCAAAACACCATTCTCAAGACAAGAAAAAATACAATAGGGTAAAATACCCGATTGTCGAACGGGCTTATATGTCCGAACAGTTTTGACATTTATATCTTAATGAAGTTATTTCTGAAAGAAACCTCTGATAAGAAAAATTATTATTAATAGAATGATTATTTTTCAATTTAAATTCACCTCACATTTAATGCCTCCTCACTTAATTTAAGAAATACATATATATATATATATATATATATATATATATATATATATATATATATATATATATATATATATATATCGAACAATTTTTGTTGAATTAGTGAATTTTTAATATGATGGAGGATCATTATTCAAAACACATGAGTTATAAATTGTAACATTTTTCACCGAATTTTTAAAGTTATTAGCATAATGAAAGTACGCAAATAATTGTTATTAGTCCACTTAAGAGATTAGGATAGCTAAATTATATTTTATATGCGTTAAATATTATTTGTAGAAGTGTTTCTTCTTGGGATCCAAGTCTTAGGGTTGGGTATGCCATTTTGAGAATTATATATTACATATCTATTTTATAAACATTTTTAATTAATTTTTGGATTTAAAACTCTTAACTAACCGTTTTTATAATTTCACTTTAATATTTTATTTATTTCAGAACGTAAAATCAATTGAAAAATAATTAATATTGAATTAAAACTTTGAAATTGTTATTTACATATTATCTAATAAAAACGTCAAACATATGTATTAAATCTGAAACGACATAAACTGTGCACGTGTGTACATTAAATACATTAAATATATACTTAATTTAACTGTTTGGATAAGTTAGAATGTACACAATCCTTTTTTAAAACATCAGTAGATGGTGAAACAAAATACAGTATTTTAGTGGTTTATTTTATCGAATATTTAAACCCTTCTGTCATTGTTGCTTTGACGTTCTATATTTCACAAGATGTCACTCTGTGATACTCTATGACACAAAGTGACACCTTGTAGTGGATAGAGTGTCAAAGTGGCTGGAAGATAATGGTTTAAATATTCGATAGCAGAAGATGTACAAAAAAAATATGTATTCTATGTCATGTACGTTAAATGCGTGTTCTTTCTTACGGGTCAGTGTGTTGATTTTTTAAAGGAGGTTAATATATTCTATCCGTTTTTTCATAGACGTCAACAAATTATAAAACAAAAACATTAATAAATCAAAATTTTTGGGTTATATTTTCTTAAAAACATATTCATTGGATTAAAAGAACTTGGTTTCATGCTTATTAAGAAAAAAAAATGTGTGTTTTGTTTATTTTTTAATTTTTTTAAGCTACTTTAATGATACAGCTAAAAATAGTGTTCGGTCATCGGGTCTCTTACCCTAATTAAAATGAAAAAATTTTAAAAAACAGTCCTTTCAATAAATAAAAGAAAATAAAATAAAAACCTTTTAGTTTGGATCAAAAACGAATCAACAATATCAAATATAGCAACTCCTTGTTGCCAAAAAGAAGAAGAAAATACGTGTATCCTTATCAATGACACACGAAAACTGAAACATGAAACAACAAAACATTTCATGTTTCATGTTTCAGATTTCGTGTGTCATTTATAAGGATGCACGTATTTTCTTCTTCTTTTTGGCAACAACGAGTTGCTATATTTGATATTGTTGATTCGTTTTTTATGAAAATAGAGGTAACAATTTATTTATTTAAGATTAAACAATTATTATTATTATTATATTATTGACACTATACTACGTATAATACGCACATACATCTGTAATCAATAATCATGATTCATGAGATAATGATAAATGACACATTATTTTTAAAATTTTGAAATATTTTGAAATGTGATACAATGATGAAACATTTACGTACAATAATATTTACTTTGGGGCGGGAAAATATTTATGATTCATCTATATGTTATTGATGATATAAATATTTTTTGGAAATTTAAAAGAAAGATTTAAGTTATGGAAGAAATATTATGTACAACTTATTTATTCGGTTTGTAATACACGTCATCAATTTTCTTTCTCGGTTTTGTACAACTTTTCTTCTCTAGTTTTTTTGATTTATGGCAATAATAGCCTTTTTGTTATAGATAAATTTGGTCTATATTGTTAAATATATCTATCTGTTTTCGTATGACGTCATAAATATTTTAACATGTAGTTATCCACGGCAATCGATTTTTAACTACTTTTAAATTAGTTGAAAAGAAATGCATACAATTTTTATTGTGATAACTAAAAAAAAAAGCTTAATGAAGAGTACGCCCATTTTTATGCTAATTTAATAATAATAGCAGCTAAGCTATAAGCAATAAGCTTTCTTTAGAATTGCGGACTTATTTTTCTCCCCCATTCTTACCTTCAAATGAGTGATTATGTACATAAAAAAAAAATATAAATGAAGGGTATAGGAAAAAAACTTTTATTATTTATAACTTTATTAAGGAATTTAATAATATGAGAATCAAAATTTTTAATTGTATAAGTAAAATTTGTTGAAAACCTGTTAAAAATTTCCATTATTCATTTCTCTTACCATTTTTATACTTCAATATCTCATATAGTTTTGGTATAAATAAAAATCTGTACATATTTCATTATTTACAACTGTGAAACATGTTAACTATAGAGATACCGTGAACGTGAGAACTATTCAAGTACTTTCATCAGAAGAAACAAATCTGTAATTTAAATCCAAAGTACAAATACAGTTAGCATTGAACAATTTTTTCTAGAATTACTAAATTGAAATAAAAATGTTGAAATATCGTCTTCACCTAAAAATCTGTAAATTTCTCCTCGCCACAGAATTTTTAATATTCTACAATCCGCATCTACAATTTTCATGAAAATTCCTGTTCATTGTTTTGTTTTCTCTCGGTAATGAGATATTTTGTCGTGATAAAAAGTAGATTGTATCTTTCTACGCCACCTCAGTTATCGCTACACAACGTTTCGAGTCAGCTGGTTAAGCGGTTGAGGCCCGAAAACAAAACACACAACGTTTTAAATACATTTTCCCTCAGGAATGAGATAGTTCCCTAAAATAGAAGGTAGCCTATATTCTTTTGTCTTTCCAGATATTACTGTGCAAAATTTCAAGTTAATTGGTTAAACTGTTGAGACGCATAAACGAGATAAATATTCTCGCGTAAATAATAATATTAGTACGATTGTATTAACTAAGTATACAGCCATTCTTTTGTTACGGACATTTGTAACTCAATTAAGAGATCGAAGCGAAATTCTGAAATTTGCAAAATTTGCATGCTTGGGGTCGTCGACTTAATATTTACCTCGCAAAAAACCTCATGATGATGAATGGGGTCATGAATGAAAAAAAGTTTAGGAAGCGTTGTTTCCTATTATTCTTTAGGCTTCTATCATTATATTTGAAGTGGTTCTGTATATATATATATATATATATATATATATATATATATATATATATATATATATCAAATTATTACCTAATTCTGACCCTGTTTATAATGCGATTTCTTTTATTTTAAGCATCAGTTATTTTGTTTTAACTCTAATGTAAATATTTGATATTTCAGTTTATAACGAAATTTAATGATTTTCTTTCTCTTATAGACACATATTTCACAATTTATGATGCTGTATTGTCATGATTTTTGTTCAGAGTTATTACTGGATTATTTTTCTTTTTATTTTAGTTTTAATTACTTACAAATTTCAGCCCACTGTCTTTAGAAATTCTTCAGTCTTCTATTTCATTATGCAAGTAAATAATAGTTTTATAAAGTTCTTAGGCATATAAACAGATTTTTACTGAAACAAAATATAGGAAGATCAATTTATTTAAATTATTTAATTATTAACCCGTACTTTATTTTTCTATAAGTGTATTCTGTTGAGTAGATGGATATTAGCCATCTGTTCATAAGAATTTTAAATTCCTCGTAGTATCCTAAACTTTTGGATATGTTAGTATCAAACTACATACAAAAACAACATAGATGTGTACAAGTATTTTGCTATTATTTCACCGAGAAAGAAAACATTATTACACTTTAGAGGAATTTATGTCGGTACATCATTTTCTATTAATGAGATATTTTGATTTTTTAGAATTTATTTAAGGGTGTGCCATTAACAGTATATTAGGACAAACACTGGGCGTTTACTTTAATAAATACTTTTCTTAGCTGCTTCATTAAAAATATTAGATATTTCTTTTCAACTAACTACATAGTAATTTCTTAAACATATGTCATGAATAATAAAAACATGCAGGGATTATGATGTCATATAAAAAAGAATATAAATATTTAGCTGTAGAGATCTTATGTTTTTTTTTACTTAAGGGTCATTATTGTAAAAATGTTTAGAAAGTAGAGGAAAATGGAAAATAGACAAGGAAAGTAATGACGTATATTCCAAAGACGCTAAACAAGTTTTACTTTTAGACAGACGAAAATAAAGGCAATTTCATGCATTCTTTTCAACAGGAAAAAAATGCTCACATAGTGTTTCCGTCGCCAATAGAATTTTTATGAAAAGTAAAAACTTTATTTTTCAAAATACGGTTTTAAAAAAAGAAAATACTTACTGGCGATTAATGCAATGATATTCGATTTATCAGCCGAACTGAAAGCATTAAAAGATTAAAAGTTTATTTAAAGTTATATCTATAGTTCTATACATAATATAATAAAACTGTAACGAGACCGTTTCTGTACATGGAATATTTTTTGAAAATTGTACTGCTATTGTAAATAGTTATCGATATAGACATCAAAACAGCGATTTTTGAAATTTTTGTCTGTCTGTCTGTTCACACATCACGCAAAAGCTATTAAATGGATTTTTATGAAATTTGGTGTAATGATAACTTATTACCTGGGTCAACATCTAAGATACTTTTTACTCCGGGAAAATTTCTCATTCCCACGGGAAACTAGAAAAACTGTTTTGACAATGAGCACACATTACGTAAAAACTATTAAACTGATTTTTATAAAATGTGGTCTGGTGTTAACTTATTACCTGGGTCAACATATAAGATACTTTTTATTACGGTAAAATTTCTCCTTCCCTCGGGAAAACCATTTTGAGAATGAGCATGCATTACGCAAAAACTATTGGTCTACATCAGTGTTTTTCAATCTGTGGGTCGCGACCCCCTGGGGGGTCGCGAAGACTTTTTAAGGGGGTCGCAGTTAGTTTAACAATAAAACCACTCTAATTCAATATATAATATATTTAATAAAGAAAAGGTTAATCAAAGGTTACATTAATGTCATGGTTTCATACCTTCGCTTGATAAAATTTCAATACAAATAACTGCGGCTTATCTTCAATAACAGTAAATCCGAGTTTTAAATAATTGTCGTCATATAGACGCTTTCTCTTTGCTTTTGTTTCATTACTCTCATTGGAACTTAAAGTTGACGGTTGTGCATGGCTTTCCTGAAACGCATCCGTTTTCAATAATTGCAATGAGCACAGAATTTTCGATATTAAACAATACGACAGTGAGCAACTAGTAAACAAACAACAAGTCAATTCAATAAATTTAAACACAATTCAAAGCGAATTCACAATTCAAAGAATTCAAAAGTGCCATCCTTTATTCGTCTGATGCTCCACGCAGCGCTTATCACGTTGCGCTGTGTCTCGCTCACACAAATCACGTGCGCATTCAGAAGCTACTATAAGTCGTCAACTTCGATGTCGATATAAAAATATGGCTGTTTAAAATCCTTTGTTACGCATATATTTAATTGGCACCTAACTGAAAATAATCGATAATAATAAACGGATTCGATATAAATAATATATATCATGATATAAAAATATAATTCAAAGTTAGGAATAGCAGAGGGTAGGGGTTGCGCAATATTTTTCCATTTTAGGGGGTCGCGAAATATTTTACCATACTAGGGGGGTCGCGCCATGAAAAAGGTTGAAAAACACTGGTCTACATATACAACTTCTGTATAATTATTACACTTGTATACCTCTCACTGATTTTATAACAAGGCGTCGCATGAACGACGTCGCGGGTACAGCTAATTACTTGTAAAATTGATGAAATCACTCAAAAAATATTTTGTTACTAAATTTTTCAATTAATAAATAATAAACAAATTCCACATAAATCATTAAAACTATTTAATCAACGTAGTTTTAATTGGGATTTCAAGAGTTTAATGATTTCGTTTTAACCAATTACCCAATGATTTAGGAACCGGATATTCAGGACCCCAATAATTAGAGTTGAATTCCAGAAAAACAATTTATTTTTTCATTAGTCAAATGTACATTTCGGAACATATGTCCCTTCTTCAGTGACCAAAATTTTAATTAATTATATTCAAGTTCCTTTCATTTAAACTTTTGCATATACATTTTATATATATAAAACTTTTTAATAAAAAGTTCCTTGTTTTTTCTTTTTATCAATTTTTGACAATTTTCTTATGAAATGCATATTTGGACAAAAATATACAGAAATGTATATGCAAAAGTTTAAATGAAAGGAACTTGAATATAATTAATTAAAATTTTGGTCACTGAAGAAGGGACATATGTTCCGAAATGTACATTTGACTAATGAAAAAATAAATTGTTTTTCTGGAATTCAACTCTAATTATTGGGGTCCTGAATATCCGGTTCCTAAATCATTGGGTAATTGGTTAAAACGAAATCATTAAACCATTAAAACTATTCTTCGACACTGTAGTAAAAAAAGAATATCAGATTGTTATGATGAGATTAAATTTCGAAAGTCGCATACGTTTAAATTTATATTTTACAAACATTAAAAAAAAATTCATGATTTATAATTTTGATTTGTCAAATTTAATTAGTACAATTAATAATGTGGAATTTTAAACGTGTATTTTAGTTACATGCAGGAAAAAAAAACTAGTTGTTATTATTCTCAATGTTATTGCCAGACAACTCCAACAGCACGTTTGGAACAATCCGATCTGTGCCCATTTGTTTGATTGTTGTAATTAATTAGAAATGTATGCTAATGTAAATACATAATTGTTTGAATTAATTGCAAAATGTAAAAATTATGACAAATTTCATCAAAAATACGTTCGCTCAAATTAATGATTAAATTATTCAATATTTTCCTAAACAGATGAAAATACTTAATTAAATTAATTGCAAAGTTTTATTTTATGTATATATGTATGAGTATATCGTATATATTTTTAAGAATATATCAATAAACAAAATGTTTACCAATAAACTTTTTTTTTTTTGCGAACTGCTATCGATATAAAATTGAAATTTACTAAGCTTCAGCCCTTAAAAATGTACCCCTTCGAGGTAAGAATTTATTTTTTGAAAATCGAAAAAAATTTATAACTTTTGGATGGCTTGATGGATTTGGCTGAAATTTTTATAATATGTTTCAGACACCTCTACAGTGTAACTCAAAAAAAATTATCAGCTTCAAAAAAAAAAAAAAAAAAAAAAAATAGGTATAACCCCCCACAAAAAAAATCTAATTTTTCAATATTTTTTTTCATCAATTTGTAGCTATGATAGAATCACCAAAATATTTTTGTAGCCTTTTTACTATGATCGACATAGCATATAATTTTTTCAGAATTTTTTTCGGGTACGTCATATTTAAAAAAAAATTAAATGTCCGAAAATATTTTTTTAGAGATAGGTATAGGCTTCCGGATATTCAGTGGATTGGAAATCATTTGAGAATTTCGAATATGTTCATAAAAACGTTTGTGATTGCATAATGTTTGAGAAAAAAAAATAGTCAACTCAAATCTTCAATACCTCGATCAGCCGAACACTTATCATTAGTTTTTGAAACCACCAAAATGACGATAAAATTACGTACTGTTGTACTTAAGTTTTATTGATAATCTGAAATATCAACTAAAGTTTGTACTCTTTTTGAAAACAGGAATGTACCATATAAACTGAAAAAACTAATGTTTTAAAAAAATGACGACTGCTAATATCAGAAAATTTATAGAACACTAATAGTTTGTTAAAACAAAATAGCTGTGTCACTAAAAAATTCTACATTTATTATCAGCCATGAAATTTTAATCTTTTTAGCATTTAAAGTGTGGTATGCTAACATTATGTTTAAGGGGTGAAGTTTGGGAGGTTTTACGGAATGTAAATTAAATGTTTTACTGGAAAAATAAGTACCGTATTTTCTGGCGTATAACGCACACCAAAAAATTTTGAATAATTTTTTAGTTTTTTTGTATATTCGCCTTATAACGCGCACCCCAA
The DNA here is from genome assembly GCA_035578155.1 of Brachynemurus nebulosus. NCBI lineage: Eukaryota > Metazoa > Arthropoda > Insecta > Neuroptera > Myrmeleontidae > Brachynemurus > Brachynemurus nebulosus. The sequence continues at coordinate 14,398,780 of JAPWDM010000014.1, read as the reverse complement.
CTTTGATGATAAAATAATGAGTCATATATCTAACTAATATAATTTTAATATATAAAGTTATTGTATAAAATAATTTGAAATTTTTAATTTTAATTCTATCTTACTAAATTAGTATTATTGTTAAATTTTCTTTTATTTTTTATTTATTTGATAGCCCACTTACTATTGACAGTAGAATAAATAATTTTAAAATAAAAACCGTTATTACTATTGAAAAAAGCAGTCCTCTTGGAAAAATATTTTTATAACATTAAGCAACCAAAAAATACAATAATTTTAATATAAAACTGGTTGTACTTATCTACTTATGGTGACAATGCTGGGAAGAATAAAGTTTTAAAAATAAAATGTCGACCGAATTTCAATTTTTTTTCTGTACCCCTTTCTCAAACGAATAGCTTCGAAAACACAAAATTTTTACGTAAGAATTACACCAAGAGTGAATTGTTCTTGACCTGTGACAACCTAGTGTTATGTAAATTTTTTGGATTATTCTGGAACAAACCAATTTTTTCCATTTATTCACAGAAGAAAAAAATACACCAGCCAATATACATATTTTATACACTCATTTTGAAATCAACTCATTAAAACCCTATACATAAATATTTTTTACTCTAAAAAAATTACGTTGTCAAATTGTGTAAAATTATATCTGAACAGTCAGTGACATTCTTTCATTTAAAATTTAAAATATTTTATTATCTTCTATTTTTATTGTTTGACCCACTAAATTTAAATCATTGTGACTCTGTGATTAGTATTTTGGAATTTAAATGTTACGTACAAGCCTTGAACTTGACTAAATTTACATATTATAAGTTCATTTAATTTTAATGTATTCATTTTTTTCTGTTTTTGTCCATTTTTTATTTTTTAAGTAGGGGAGTGATGCGTTAATAGTAACGAAATAAAATGTAATATCCCCAACTTCATATTGTGACCTAATTGCAAATTTGGCCCAAATTTCCGGCTATCTTAAAAAGCAAAAGCTAAGGAGAAATATACAACCATTTCCAAAATATTCACCCTTTTTTAAATAAATTTATAACATATTAGTAAATAAAAACACTTTACAAAATATCACTTTTATTGAATATAAGACTCTTATGATATGTTTCGGTCAATATGACCTTTCTCAAACGTGTCAAGATTACATTCAGATACATGCCTATTTATTCTAAATCTTAACTTACAAATTGTAGCAATGGATGATGGGAAATTAGTAGGGATACAAGTTGTGGGCGAAATCAAAAACAAAGAAAACAAGTTTATGTGAGTTAGAGACATATGACATATAAATAAACAAATAAAGTAGGAAATACAGTCGTGTACAAAAATTATAAAACAGAAAATATATTGGAATTGTAGATATCGGTATAATCATTTAAAAGTAATTCAGAATTGTTTCGGCAACGTTTAATAACTGTAACGTTTCTCGCCGGTATGTGTCCTGTGTCGACTAAATGTCTGGCAAAAGCGGGGTCAGATTTCTTGTTTCTGTAGCATCTGAAATGTTCGGCTCTGCTGGTTGCAAAACTTCTACCAGTTTGACCAATGTAAAAACTATCACATTCCTGATAATTTAGTTTGTAGATGCCCGATTTTTTAGTTTGTCTATTTTTGTTTTATTGTTATATATTAAATTTCCTAAATTAAGACTCGATTTAAATGCAGTAGTTTATATTTGATTTAGTTAGAATTTTATGTATTTTATCTGAAATTAAAAAATTGATAACGTTACACTTAGTAGCATTTGAGAACTAACAAAAATACTGCTTTTAAGCAAAAGACTTACCAGACATCGGATAAGGCAATTGCTGGAGTACAATCTCAGTAAAGTTTTCCGATAACGATTTACCAAAAGAGCAGCTGTAGTAAGAATATTTTACAACTATGCATTTTTACAGAAAAATTTATTATAAGGTTGTTTGATCAATAGACGCACATTTTTTTTTTCGATACGGTAAAAATATATGCACTGAAATATATAATACACACTAAATAGGTTTTTAAATTAAAAACTGATCCCTTGTTACAAATAACACGCCTTTCCCCTACTTTAATTAACACATAATTAAAACGTCAAACATAATAACAAACAGTAAGTTAATTAAAATTCACATAGTATTTGAAAAATTGTCAAACTGGATCGGCTGGGACTCGAACCCGGATCTCTTGGTTGCTAATCAAGCGCCTTACCAGTTAGGCTACCGAACCGCTTGTTCGAGTGTCACTCCAGTCCGACAATCAGTCAAACACATCCTCTCTTTAATGCGACACGCAGTTATATTGACATGGTATCCGGTAGTTTCAGTAGTTTATACATATTTTTTTGTGAATTCATAGGTAAAATTGAAATAGCAGCCGTATTAAGTGAAAAAATGTAAAGTACATAAAGTAAATGCCAAATGTCGTAAATCCAAAATGGATGCCTGCAGTTAAATTTTCTTCATATTGTAGGTCATTTTAGCCTGTTCAAAAACCACTAATTACAGTGATTTAAATGCAGTGATGTACGATTTCTGTCGAATTATTTAATTTCTTTGGAATCAATACATTTGGAAAGTTAAAGTTTTATAATTTAACACCAAAATAATTTCACCGATTGCTACAATTCAAAAGTTTACTTTTATTTCTCACTTAATATACTAACATCTTGTTATTAAGGCAGTATTCTACTGTTCTAGTCTAGAAATTTAAAACAATCTTTACTTTTTCTTACATATTCTAAAAGTTTAAACCTTCCAGAATATGTCCTCAAAAAGAATTATTATAAATTTCAATAATTGTGAACTTACCGCTGTTTAAATTAGGTACACTACCCGATTACTGGATTGTTTACATATGTAGGTAATATGTTTTAAGCATAAATATGAACGTATAAAGTCGGTATGTTCTTCGTTTAATTTTGTGTTCGGTTTAACTTCAGTCTTCAGAAAACTTATACTGTTGTGGCTACGTACAAATTTCCTCAAAATTTTAAACGTGTTTTTCTCGAATTTACTTTTTTCGACTTGGTCGACATAAAATCTTGAGTTCTATTTAATTAATTACCTTCAAACTTGGTATGAGTATTTAATAGATGATTCTCTATAACGCGAACTATTTTTTGATTTACAAAGGGGTTCAAAACCATCTTGATTAGATCAACCTCTTTTTTTTACAACATATAACTAACACCTTATAACATCTTGAAACTTCATTTTTTTCCCAAAAATTTTCATATATTTGTATAGCAAAAATACCGGTATATTTTTTTAAATAGTCTAGAATACTACCTTAATAATTTGGTTTTAAAAAAATCGAATACTATTCATACTACCTAATTAGCATATTGTCCGGGTGACGAGTTGTGGGGTTAAATGCGTAGTATCGTAAATAAAAAATTAAAATTAATTTTATTTAAAAAAAGAATAGAATAAATCTTTTGTCATTTTATAAGCAAATGCAAATTTTCCAGACGAATTCATTACATGCCGCAATCATAATTATCATAATTTTAAAATTATAATGTTATAATAAAATTAAATATTAATTTTTTTTAATAGCAAATAAAAAAAGGAATTATCCATATCTTAAATGTTTATTGATTTCAAAAAATCAGACAAAGACTTCAAGTATATGTATATTAAAATTTTTATATACATTGCGCATATTTTTATTCTTTAGTACGGTTTACACAGTATCTTTCAAATTAGTTCAGTTATATACAGTTGTGATGGTCGGAAAAGTTTAACAATTTTTATTGTATATTCTTTAGGTATATTATGTTAAGCATACTCTCAGCAATTTTTGTAACGATCAAAGCATTAAATCCGAAATTATGGCTATACTCACTACCTCGAGAATAACTACCTCATTACCTTCCGTTGAATCATACAGCTTGCGTTTGGTCGTTTGGTATAATATAATATGTGCGGTACGTCGACTTTCGCCGCTCTATTGTATCGTTCGAAATATATATGTATGGCCTTAAAACTTTGGAACAGTTGTGTATAGACTTTTGAACGTTCAGCCTCAAATATGAAAGACACAAAGTTGTAACTTTAAACACGATTATCTCTGAATCGTATTTTTTTTTTAAATACCTTTGCGGTAGACACAGTTATTAAAAAAACTATTTATTCAATCAATACCAAATTTATACTACTTTTATTTATTGTAATTATAGCTACACTCACTGACCAAATAATTTTAATTTTTTTTTAAAAATAGGTACTCTTTTTTACAGCAAAAAAAAAATCAAAAATTTAACACCGTGAAAAAGTAGACGTTCTGTTAAAATCGGCGTCATTTTTTTTAAAAATTTAAATTTTAACAAGTCCTTAGTACAGCGACTAGACAATAAAATATACTAATGAAATACTTTTGAAATTCTGATTTCGGATGAATCGTTCTCGAGTTATCATGTTCATCGCACGTGATGCCCAAAAAAAAAGCGTTCCAGGTAGACAACTGTAGTTCCGCTATTTTCAAATATTTTTCTATGAAAAAAAATTTAACAAGTATCTCAAAACCTGTACTTAATCAATGTTGTCAACAATTTTTAATTAAAGATTTATGTTTCTGTTAAAAAAAATTGAGAAAATGTCGTCATTTCTCTCGCTATAACTGTATATAACCCCTTAAATAAAAACATTATTTATTTTATGAAATACAGATATAAAACAAATCCAAAACAAATCGAAAACAATTCCTACCAGTTGTTATCGGATCAGTAACACATTCTTATTTTGTAAGTTATGCTTTTTAGAATCATTTTTAAAACTTTAAAACTTATAGAAATACTACCTTTCTTTTCTCTGAAAAAAATTTATGTTGACCAGTCCTCAACCTTATTACGTTACGATTCGATTGATATATCATTCGTAAATTCGACTTTGTCATTTGAAATTTGGAAAACTTGCAGGAAGAAAATTATTCTCTTTTATTGAAAAAACACAAAAAAGAAACTCAACATGCAGAAAATTAAGGAAAATCTATATATTTCTCCTTAAAAATGTATGGTGTAAAATGATACCTATAATTTTATAATCGAAATTATGTAACTCTGTGTCAATGGCTTAAAATCGAAAATCAAATTTTATTAACTACTTATATACCTACAATAAAATACTAGCATGAATAATATATCGTAAATTATGTCAAAAATATTATTTGTCATAAAATAATTTACCTTTCTAATTTTGATATAATTTAAAAACAAAATTTCTGATATTAAGTAAATGTTTAAACCACGGTATACGCATATTATATATTATGTAGACAAGGCAATGTATTTAAATTTTTGACGAATGAATGTGACGTCATCAATACCAACCCATATTAATCACATATGAATGTATGTTCAAAAACTACGAAAAATATATTTACTTATTTTATTTTATTAATTAACCCGAAGCTTAATATTACATAAAATTACTTATATTAAAAATCTATGTAATTATATTTCTATATTATGCATATAAGGGTAAGTGTCCATTTGAGAGTAACTAGCAGAAGTAACTATCCAGAAAATTGATAGCTTTAATTCTCCACTTGAGAGTACTTTCAATAACTTTCACTCTCCAGAAAACTGTCTGATAGCAAACTTTCCGACAGTGCTCTCAAAACCGTGTCGACATACAACAGTTGACAACTAATGTCAAATTTTGATTAAGAAACATTAATATGATTTTTATTTGCTATAATCGTTAAAAAAAAGTTATGGAGGCAGAAAAATTTGCTTCATTTTATAGTCAAATTTATATTTTAAAAAAGATATACCTAACTGTTTAAAAAAATTTTCTGGTGATTTTTCAAATTATTCAGTTTACGTTGGACTTATTGTACATTTTATTTTTATGATAACAGTTTTTATAATTTTTTTATTTATTTCCATTAAAAAAAATGTTAAGTTTGACAAATATTTAATTAATTTTTTATCTTTTTCTTGAATTCACTCCTTCCTACCCATTTTTAAATTAATTTCAATAATTAACTCTGATATTTTAATTTTTTTAATATTCAATTTAACAGTTTCTTTATTGAACAAATAAAAAGTATAAAGGTAAAAATATCTACATTCTGCGTACAACAAAATAGGACAAATTAAGTATAAATAGAAACAACATACAAAATCAATTATAATATAGCTGAGAATGCTGTCACAATACGAACATGTTTCGAATTTTGAGAGTAACTGTCGGAGAGATGAATTTATGCTTGTCCACTTGAGAGAACTACAAATTTATCTACTCTCCGAGAATTTTTGCGTGAACTATCGGATAGTACTATCAGTCCTATGTCCACTTCTAATTACGACTCACGAGAGCAGCTCGCGATAGTTTTTCTCTCAGATGGACACGTACCCTAAGGGCGACATTTTCATAGTAAGCACATCAAAGGCAGTCAAAAGCTCAAGATCAAATCTGCCTCAGAAATCTAAAATACTTCCTCAGGGCTAAAAACCCAGTGAAAACAAAGGCGATTAAATACGTTTCGCAGTTAAAAACAATTTTTGTAAAAGAAATGAAAGAGGACAAATTTTGTGGTGTTAGAAACTTAACAACAGAAACTACCAAATATTCGAAATAATAGAATACCCAAAACTAAAACCGTACCTATCCGAAATAAAAGTTCTGGATATATTTCGGATACTTACAAACTTACAAACAGCTGCCATTAAAAGCAGAGTTTAAAAAAAATTTGGTGATATTTAGTTGATTCATGTCTGATGCTTACTTTTTTTAGTGTAATGTTTCCCTTTCCTCCAAGAAAAAAAGTTAAACAGTTATCCGTAACCGTAACAGTATCCGACATTATCTAACAGATTTAGTATATATCCAAAACTGAAACTGAAGAAAATATCTTTAAATATCCCAATCCGTATTCGAAATCTGATATTCGTAACATCCCTACTATAAGTAGTAACAATTAAAAATTTCTTTAAGGACCCATCCATTATAGCTACAGCCGAATCTCGTTATCAGTTTGCTCGTTATGAGTCCGCCGATTTATATTTCTATTGTAAACATTCCCCCTCCATGACCGAAAATTGTTCATTTCAGTCTCTCGTTATAAGACTGGAACATTGGTATTGATATTTAATAGTGCAACTCATAAATCATCCTGTCAGAATCCTTTTATTCACTAAAATAATTTTTTTATACGTCCGTGTTTACATAATACCTGAGTAGTTGACCAAAATAAGTTTTGTTCGTTCATCGCGCGGATTACATTACAAACTTTGTTTGACTAATAATATTATTTACAATTCCTACAAATGATTTAAAAAATTTTTTAAAGGAAATATGTGTTGACATATCCTATCACACAAACTAGAGAACGTATTTAGAAAATATTAGTAAATGTATTTATTTAAATACGTAGATTTTGTGCCGCTTCTAACGAATGGTAATACTACACTAAACGTCTGGGCTATTTGATTATAAATAAGTACACACTCACACGCTTGAAAAGTAGGGGAAGTGTGAGTTACGGCGGTCGACTACTAATTGTAAGCACAAGTGGGGGTACAAGAATTCATAGAATTATATTCTCCTACAGCCCCGTAAGCAGACTGATAATGAAAGTCGGCTTTAGATGGATTTTCATGGATGGTAAATATAATATTCTATTCAGTTACTTCTATGTTACTAGGTATTTAAGCTTTCATAAGTTTCCAGTTGTTCGAGAAATTTTTTTTAATCTAACATTTTTTCGATACAGTTTTTATTTGACGGAAAATTTCTTCTTGCCAATATCAATTTAAATGTAAATTGTGAGAACTTTTTTAAGCAACTGTAATTAAATTTTTATTGCAATCACAATATTACTTTTTCACAATTTCATGGTCACGCTATTTTTAAAAATTTTCTATTTTTAAATAAGTAAATAATATTCGAAAATATTAAATATTTAAATTCATATTAGCATTCTAATTATAGTTATCAATATGCAGGCAGATATATATGTAGGTAATAATATATGTATATTTAACTAATTACACTTGTTATGACGGATATATTAATTATTATTATTATATTATTATAAATTTTATTATTATCCGCATGCCAAATATATGCTCAAATCATTTATTAGAATTTAATTATGAAATATTGAAATTTATATGTATACATCAACGCAATCAAAATATTTGTGAAGTGTCTTGAAAATATAACAATTCCTCTTTTATCACATATATATATTTACACAGTGGTTTACTTATTCCAGGTTTTAATTTGAGAAAAATAGTAATTGCAATATCGTTAGTATTTATCCTTTACAGGGTTGACAAAAATATTCGTTTTTCGTATTTTACCCAGTTCATCTGATTCAAACCAGTCTTTCGTAAAAACCAAATAAAATGCACAAAAAAATAAATGGACATAGAAATAAATGAGTTACAGACCAAAGAATCAGTGGTGGATTAAAAAGTTATTAAGAAATTTTTTTTAGGGAAAAGGAGAGGCGGCATTTTTCACGGTGCCTAGGGCGGCACTTACGGCGGGTAAATCCGGCACTGCAAAGAATATATTATATTATGTATATATTCTAAAAGTGACTGTATCAATGTATAAATGAAGCACTCACAGACATATGACTAAGATACGACCTGATACTATTTTGTAATATTGTAATCAGTGCAATAACCGTTTATTTTTTTAACCACACTTTATTTTTTGAAGAAATAAACATTTTTAAATTAATAAGCTTTTTACTAATCAACTCTATGTTTATTACAATAGTTTTTAATTTTTTCAAAAAAATCGTTTTAAAAATTCGATAAAGTCAAGTCTGTTACGAGTATGAGGAAGCTGTGTGCCACACCACATTGGTAGGTATTTCTGTTTACTTCTACAATTTTGTCTCCATTTTAAACTACCAGAAGTTTCCTTGAAATTAACCCTGGCCGAAAATCCACATTAATTAGAAAATAATAACAATAGAATCTAAAATTTTTTAAAATTAGCATATAACCTACGAAATCTTTATAAATATTTCCGATACGTTAAAGCAGAAAGCTCTTTTTATCACTTCTTGAACTGATTATGCTAGAGAACTAGTTTCTTTTACGTAATTGCTAGCCCTTGAATTAACTTTAATTTTTCTTAATTTTGATCCACTTTAAATTTCCAAATGAAATTTATTTGCTAAATAAAAATTATTAAAAAAGTTTATTTTTAAGGAAAATATAGGTTGGTAATCTTTATGTCATAGCCACGTCGTTGAAACGTCTAAATAGTTTGTGTGAAAGCATTTATTCTTTATGTGCAAACAAACACCTGAAAAACATTACTCTCGTTTTAAATTCATTACAGCTGGATAAAAATAAAATTTTGCAAATTAAAATTTAAAAAAATAAAATTATTTTTTCCCACGAAAAATTTAATTTTATTTTTCTGTGTAAAACTCTCATTTAATAGACGTATCTACATTTAATTTACTTCTGTTTGCAACCCACACAATTCTAGTACGGTTAATTATAACTTATAATTATCTAACAAGTCATAAAATCTCATAGACATTATATTGCCTATCCGTGACGGCGAGAACTCAGCGCATTCGATGCGACGCGATGCCGCCTTAGTTAGACCCTATCTTTACCTTACCAATATATGGGCGCACTAATAAAAAATTCTCTACTCTCTCTATGTTCGTTCTGGGTAGAGATGATCGATATATCGATAACTGTTATTTGTAACTAGTATAGAAAGGTAACAGTTATCGTCAATAACTGGAATACCCAGTAACTGGTTACTTAAATAACTCCTTTGGAAATATCGATAACATAGGTCAATATTAATATATTCGAAAGCAAGGATCACAGTAATTTATTTTAACCACCTACGGAGAATTTCAAAATAATAACGTCCCAGGCAAGTTACACATTTTCTATTGTAGCACATTTAAAAAACCCTTAAAAATGAACTATTGTCTATTGTACAGTTATCTATTTGTATTTGTAATTTTGTATCCATAAAATTGTTAATATTGTGTATACAAAGCCTAAATCCTTGTATAGACAAGTATTTGAACAGATATTGCAGATTATTTAGTATCCGTCAGTATTATAGATCTGTCCATATTTCACTAACAGAACCTTTTATACGCATGTCGAATATCTTACAATATGTTAAAATATCCAAATACCATCCCAGTTATTATAATAACGGTTATAAATAACAGTTATTTTTCAATAACTGTTATTGCAATAACAGTTATTAGAAAATAACCGTTTAGCTCATCTCTAGTTCTGGGTGATATTATTGTCAATTGACATTAAATGTTTTTAGTGGCGTTGTCATAATTCCAAAATAAATGCTTAATTGATTACAAATGAAAATTCTTTAAATGTAGATACATATATTTTATTCAAACTAATAAATGGAAAAATTATATGAATTGTATCATCTCAAATTTTTATTTTATGTCACTTGCATAATTAAATTTATTTATAATTAAGTTAAGGCAATTACTAATCAAATAATTACATTAATTCTGATATAAATTGTATAATGTACTTTGTGTAATAATTATTTGCATATTTAGTAAGAATTTAATTTGCATATTTAGTAAGAATAAAGTCGTCTGTCTTTTCGGAAATTTTTATTTGATCATTAGTTATCCTAAGAAGGCTAAACAAATAAATAATATTTATTTCAGTTATTTTATATCAATTATTTTATATCATTACAAGAACAAAACAGATTCGATTGTTATTTCATCATCTTTCATGAATATGTATTTTGATTTAAAAAATAAATGTATGTATAATGTATGTATATTAAACTATTAAATTATCGTTATCAACAAGACCCCACACGGTCTGCTGTTATCAGTTATCACTATCAGGTTATCACCGATCACATGACCATGAGCAATAAATTACTATAAAAAACAAATTGCAAATTAACTTATTGAGTTGCACTTATCATTAAAGGTTTAATACTTGTATATGTATTGTATAAATTTGCAGAGATTAAAGAAATTAGCGATTAAAAAATAGCTAAGGAGGTTGCAGCGGCAAATAAAAGGTATTTATAATGTTTTGTAAATAAATAAAGAAGTATGGGAAAGTCCCGCGAAAGTCATTTGTGGCCACAATCAAAAATCTTTGTTGGCAGTTAGTAGTTTAAGTACCTCTGTCGCAGCATCTTGCATAAAAATGTATAGTGAATTTCCCATTTTGAAAATCATAACTCTTCGAAGTAAAACTTTATCGGCACATAATATTTACCAACAAAGCTTAGTACAATGAGATTTGTGTGCTCTCTGAATTTCGAGACTTATTTACCTTACACTCTGCACACATTACAGATAAAATGCAAACAAAGTAAAATTATTTTTTTAAAATTTTTCTCGAAAACTAGTTTACACAGAATAATAGTTCAAAAATATGTATATTTAAAAATTCTTTTTTTAGGTAATTGTTCTCGAAAACCAATTTCAGCTTCGAAAAAGCAATGGTTCAGAAATCCACCTTATGTAATTTTTTCGAGTCCCTGATGGTGTAAAAAAATTAGAAAACTTTATAATTGCAGAAAATCTTTGCAAAAAACTCATCTTTTTTTATCAAAAATGCCCAAAAAATCATGTTCTAGGCATCGGACTTGTCTAGCTGCAGAACTCATCCAAGGGTTCAGGCATTTCAACGTTTTACCCAAATTTCATAAGAATATAATGTTTCGTTCGACAGTTATCATGCTGATACATAAATACATATGTAAATAAATAAATACATAAATACATAAATAGTGAATATCATTTTCGGGCTTTAAGCAGCTCAAAATAAATTTCTGTTACAGTTCCGGGCTCAAGTCTCACTATGACAGTTGGTGTAATAGTTGAATTTCCCTTCTGAAAATTCTCTAAAAGTTAAAAGATATCAACACATAAACTTTTATGACTTGTGCGTTGAAGCGATAAAAATTCAAGACAAAGTCAAAATAACCATTTTGTTTTACTGAACTACTCAGATAAAATTTTTTAATCAAGTCGTCTAAGATGGTCTCTGTAATGATTTTAATGAAGCATTATTTTCATAAGTTCTATATAATGATGAGCAAAATTAGTCTTGGTCTTGCATTTTTTGCAAGACCAAGACCAAGATCAAGACTATGTATACCAAGAGCAAGACGAAGACCAAGACTATAAGTATGGCTACAAGACCAATACTAAGACTCAAGTGAGCAAGACCAAGAAAAAAGCAAGACTCTTGCAAAACTATTTAAATAGTTTGAAAGTATAATTAATACCGTAAAGAGAGAAAATTCTGATTTTAGAAGGAAAAAATTCTTAGCAATACCAAATTTTTAGCAATACCAAGACCAAAACCAAGACCAAGACTGCATTTTGCAATACCAAGACCAAGACCAAGACTCAAACTGCTCTAGCAAGACCAAGACCAAGATTCTGAATGCAAGAGCAAGACCAAGACCAAGACTGCCAAGTCTTGGTCTTAGTCTTGCATTTGCTCATCACTAGTTTTATATACATATACATAGATACGTGCAAATTATAATTATATATTTCAATACTTTCAGTTTCAAGTCAATATACAATCAATAATACTGTCAATGTCTCATAATACTGATAAGGATCTTACAGTTATATTTTAAAAGTACTCGTACAGTAACTACAGTGCTGACCTCCACGAATAATCCGAAGGTTAAAAGCAGATGGAAATGCATAATAACTGTTTTTATTATGTAATGACTAGGATTCAATATTAAAAGACAGATTAACACAATAACTCTCAGGCCCGATCCACACTATAGTGCCGATATCGGTACGCTCCCGCTCCGGTCTCGCTCCGAAATACTTAATCTTGTGGTGTTCACATTACAATGCTGATACCATACTGGTACCTATTCGTTCTACATTCACATTATATGCCATTCTCGGTACGCTCCCAGTTAGATCTCAGTTCGATACAAACATTTTTTCATTACAACTGAATGCAAGCAGAGCGGAGTGGAATCAAAAATGTGTTCACATTATCGATATATGTAGGTCTGATATCGCTCCGATAAAATATTATTTGAGTGGTATTCGTATTGGAGCGAGAACTTACCGCGAGACTGATATCGAAGCGGTATCGGAGCGATGATGTGAATACACTCATTGTTTCTTGTGTAAGAATCTTGTATCGAATCGGAGACGTAGTGGTAGTGTGGCTCGGGCTCTATATTTACGTTTAACTCAATTTACGTTAAAATTATCCTAAAAAATGGAAAATAAAATTTCGTGAATAAGCCGCTCGCTGACAATATGAACTTTATTGTACTCAATATTAATTTATTATTTACATAGGTACCTATATACATAATTATTACACTTTTTATATTCCCAGAACTTCCACCAGCCATATTATTACAGCTTCAATTGAAATATTACGGATATACGGTACTTTTGTACATCTGCCTACTCAATATTACCTACATAATATTTTACCTTACAAAAATTCCAATTTTAAGAGCTTGTAAAAATTATAATCACGCCGAAAATTTTTCTATTCTCATTATTTTTGTTTATATCATTGTGGGTTGAGGATGAATTCTTCCTTAAAAATACTTATAATAAAGTTCAGAAATAATTTTCTAAAAATTATTTTTATAATAAAATTTTTCTGTTATTTTTGTCATTTTAGTAAAATAAAAAACAAACAAGATAAGAATCATAAGAACTTTTTACTAGGGTGAATGCGGGAGAGATGCCGCACATTTTGAAAACACTTGATAATTCTTAAAGTAAGCATTTAATTGATTTGAAATTTGGTACACAATAAATCTAAACATTGTTCTTTACAATTATTTATAAATAATTGTAAATTTTGAGTCATAAAGGATTCATAATTAACATTTTTGTAGAGCCTGCAAAGCGGCGTCTCTCCCACACCTATGGGAGAGATGCCGCATCAAAGAAGGTGAGACGCGGCATAGTTCATATTAAAAATTTTGCATTTTACACACATCTCCATACATGATGCATGCCATATGTAACCATTTTTGGCACTTAATGCATCTTAACCAGTCAAATTTTTATTTGTTTCTGAGTACCTTTCAAAACATTCAATACACAGGCAGTCATCATTAATTTCGTTATCTTCACTAATATGAGGGCTCTTCCTGATCCATTAATGGATCTTTTATATTTACGTGGCATAATTTACAGTCCAAAAAAAAAATTGCATAATTAAGGTATATAGGTCTATGTTTTTAACATGTAATATGATGCGGCATCTATACCAACTTTAAATGCGGCGTCTCTCCTTTTTGTTGGGATAGATGCCGCATGTTGCTATAGCAAGCATAGTGCGGAATTTCAACCTAAAATTTTATACAGTACTTTTAAAATATACCTAAATTAATAACAAAACTCATTTTCATTAAAACAATGAAGTATACATTCTTAAATTCTAATGAATTAAATGGCTGATAAAATATTATGTTAAAAAACGTACTTTTCAATAATAAAAAGTTGGATAATTACTAAACTGATGGACTAATCATAAATATTACCATATACAGCTTAAATAAGTAACTTATTTTAAACATATAATCCATCAATAGCGCTATCTGTCAATCAACCGACGAACTATGGCTACTGCGGCATCACTCCCGACGCGGCATCTCTCCCGTACTTACCCTATTAAAAATATATTTTTACATTAGATATTATTCTAGTTATTATTGTATGATACTATTTTTGTTTAATTCGAGGGAAAGCTTCTTTATTTTACGAATTAAAAAAAAAATGAATTATTATTTTCAGAAGAACTGGATGCATAAAAGTTGATTTTGGCCTAAGATAACGTCAAAATTGTTTTGTTTATAACTTTGATTTTTTTTTTTGGAAAATAAACATTTTTAGTTTCTGTATACAGGGTGTAAAACAAATAACTTTCGTCCTTTTGTGGAGTGACTCATAGCACCTTGTAGACACTAAAACCGCAGGAATTTTTTCGGAATTAACAGTCGGGTCATCCCTCAAAAGGATAAAAGTTATTTCCCTTACACCCTGTATATATATATATATATATATATATATATATATATATATATATATATATATATATATATATATATATATATATATCCTTTTGAGGGGTGACGCGACTGTTAATTCCGAAAAAATTCCTGCGGTCTTAGTGTCTACAGGGTGCTACGATTCACCCCACAAAAGGACGAAAGTTATTTGTTTTACACCCTGTATAAATCTATAAATCCTACCCAACTATTCTCTAATAATTCATAAATAAATCCATAAACTTTCACCATTTTTGAACATTTTTAGCGTTTCCACAAGTTATTATTCCATCCAATGTGTCGGATAAAATGTTACTGTTTACATAAGTGAAACAGTGGTATACTGTATACAGCGCTTTTTAGACGACCTGTATACGGTTAGGTTTAGGTTATCCGGGGTAGCCTCGGATAATCGAGTGTCACTGACATAATTTTTCCAATATTAATCCAAAACGTTTCTCTAATACTTGGACTGGTTGCGTATTTCCGTTTGCATGTTGATTAGGAGGCACTGTTGAGGATAGTTTTGCAAAAGTAATAAAGGCTTGAATTACGGCCCAAGAGATTCATGTCCCAAATATTGACAAAGTACCTTCTATTGCCCAGCAGAAAAAAGAACTACGAATAATGAAAGCAATAGTGAAAAAAAAAACCTATGCCAATATTATAGTCCACAAACCAATTAAATAAACTGATTGGGAACAATAAATGATAGAACTTTTACCAACAACAAAATCCAGTATTTTCTGACACATCTTAAAAACACCTTCATTTTTTTTCTTGGCCTAATTCTTCACTTCTGGTCTCGTCATTTTCAGGTAAAACTGATTTATCAAAAAATTGACATTATTAGGTTCAAGTAAAAATTTTTTTAAGTTATTAGAGCTAATAACTTTTTGTTTTCGATAACATGATTCTTTATAAAAATTTACAAAAACTACTATTTTATCCATTGGACATACAAATTCCAGTTGAATATTTGGAAAAATTCATAGATCAGAAGAACAGAAGATCTAAAATCCAAAAATCAAAAAACCTAAACATTTACTTTTTTTATTCACCAGACTCTGTGTGGCAATTTTTCCACTAGGCTCAAATATGTGACCTTCATGACTATTAGTGTTGGTTGGCAGCGCTAATCTTCTAATCATAGCGTTTTCCTGAACACGTGTTTGAAAGAACAATGTGCGTTACAAACGCGTACGCGCTTAAAGGACGGGAGACTTGAATTAGGCACGTGTTTGGAAAAAGAGCCTAGCGTTACAAAACCGTGCGGGTTTCGAGGCAACAATACCTTCTATTGAACACGCAAACGGAAATACGTGGACTGGTTAGTCTTATATCATAGGAAACAAATATGGAAAGTAAATACAGAACATGAAACTAATCACATAGATACTAGAGATCTTGTCCGTGCGTGATTTTTTCGTGTCACGATGCTGCTCACGACGCTCACGCGTGATTGTGAGTAAAAAATTAAATTACCGCCGCACAGTGGAGTATTTGATTATAAAACCTAGTAATTGTATTTTATTGTTAAATTTTACTGTAAAATACAATTAGATCCAATTATTTATTAGTTTAGATATCATTTCAGGCGTGTATACAGGAGAGGGGGAATCAAGGGGTCATGACCCCCCCATCAGGGAAATAAATGTATACATTAGATATTATTTAATCTTAGGCATAATATCGGCAAATGTTATATAATTAATCCATTATTATTACCAAGCAGCGTGTTTTTTTTTTTGCTCGTCACTCGTCAGCTTCAATTTTTGTTTCTTAATTTTGTTTCAGAAATTGTTTTAATTCTTTCATTTCTTGCGTGACCCCGGCCTCCCCTCCAAGATGCTTGGTTGTATACGCCCCTGTATTATTTAAAGCATAAATGTGTTGATACAAATATCAAGAGACAAAAAAATCATGGATGATTCAATAGTACATGCGGGAAGTTTTATTCCAGGAATTGTTTGAAATTGTTTCTCTGTTACCTGCAGAATGAAGTGATATAAACAAGTTTGCCCGGAAAAGCCCGGGAGGTGTTTAAATCATTATCTTTAATAAATAATAATAACATTTTTTTATTACTTGAATATAAACTTAAAAATGTCATTAATAGATATAAGGAATTATTTTAAAATTATTTTAGGCATGATAAACAAACATTGACCATTCACCTTATAAATTAATGAGGAAAAAATAATTCATATTAATTAGACAAATAAAAAACTGAACCATTATACTTTGACTATAAAAATCATAATAAAGCCATGGATATTCTACTGTTAAAAAAGTTCTGACTTCAACTGACAGTAATATTGTCTGAACATGCCTTATTGACCCGGTATGTGGCCGAACGAATAAACCAGATATCTATCAGTCCAAAAATACTACTTTTAACAATATTAGTGAATTTTGTATTTTTCGATTTTGGCCATGATTTAAGGCCAAATACTCCACTGTGCGCCGTGAGTAAACGTGAGCGTGAATTAAATTTTATTGGAGTGAATTTTGGTGATTGCTAGAACGTATTGCCACTTACGAAAAATTTTTTTACCATTTTATTTTCTTTTCTAGTTGGTTTTATATCTTTTTAAAATGTTATAATTTTTGTCAAAAAAAAAAGAAAATTACACAGATTTTTAACACAGATGTCGTGGTGTCATATAAACTGTCATATCTATGTTCTATGGATTCTTTATTAAATATACGCGAGTGACCTGATTCACGTCATTCACGAAAATGTACGTGAAAGGCGTGAGTCACGTTTCTCTCATGTCAATATTTTCATGATTGTGCGTGAGCTTTTAAAATCGACTCTGAGCGTGAGTGATCGTGAGAGGAAAAGTACTCACGAAAACGTCTCTAATAGATACCTACACAATCAAAACAGAAGGGATAATAAAAATACACATGATAATTTCAGACATATTAATATTTTTATAATGTTATAAAATTAAGAGACATGTCTACATACATAGTAAATTACGACACAAGTGTAATTACCTACATACATATCACAAATAAATTTTCCAATTGCATATTTAACAGATAATTTACAGCAACAATAAAAAGTCAGTGCTGTCATCGTTCAGTTTTCACAATAACTATAAAATTAATAAGCTATATAGCTAACTAACTATTTAAATCAAAATTTATTTTACTTGTCATTAAGCTTTACATTTTATAACTATGTGAGTTTTTTGAGAGTTGCCATTTTTATTACAGCCAAATTTGTATGATTGACATGGTACTGGAAAAGATTCTTTTCTTGGATGTAATAGAAATGTAGCCAAAAAGAACACTGTCGGTTGAAGTAGACTCAAGTACATATGCATATTTTTACCGCCTAATTGATAAATTTAAAAAAAATTCAAAAATTAAATTTGGGTAAAAAATTTTTTTTCCTCATTTATGTTGTTAATTAATGCATTAGATCCTTTTTATCGAAAAATTAATATTATAGTCTCATTTAAAAATTTATAAGTTTGTATCACAGCTCGAAAACCATAAGAGCTATAAAGCTCCTGACTATAGCAATCGGTTGCCCTTGTCGATATCTACAACTCTTATTTGAACAGTTTTTCGATTAAATCAACGGTTTGGCTGTAATAAAAATGGCAACCCTCAAAAAACTCACACGGTATTTAAATTTACAAACACCATGAATAATCTGAGTTTTCATTTTTATAACTATTAACTTAATCAAGTTAGAGTTACACCAATCAGTGTCGGTAACCAATTACTGTTTCCAGAAGTTTTATAACTTGTGTGGTTTTCGAAATACAATGCAAACTTGTGATTTTTTAAATCATATTATACCATATTGTTTGATTTATCGATAAAAAACATAAACGAAATTGAAAACTATTTTAATTTCATTATTGACTCGATTGTTAGCCTGGAAATTTTTATTTATTTTGTGTTTTTTACGCACATACTTACCGACTTTAGATGGACGACAGTTTAATTGAAATTGACTAAAACCAACCACTACTGAGTAACTACATATATAAATTTATTTCTGTACTTATTATAACTTAACTGGACTTCTATTGGTGCTCGCCGACTTTTTAATTTAATCATAATATATACGTACCTGAATTTTGCTGAATTTACATAAGAGAATTTGGGGCACGTGCCCTGGGGCCTCCACAAAATAGAAGCCTTCACAAAATCTTAAAACAGGAATAGAATAGAAAGAATAAGAGCGAATTTTTGTTACTCGCCAACCCTTTCGGGAAAATAAGGGAATCGAAAAAATTTCTGGAGGACCTCCACAAAAGTACTCAGGAACCCTCACATGAGTAGTGTTCAGAAGCCTCCACAGAACTGAATCCGGTCTTGCTTCGGGTACTCTCAACTGAATTACTTAAAGTAATGTACATATACGAAAATACAAAATACACAAATGTATGAAGTATTCTTATGATAATAATTTATCCACTTGATAAAAACAATTGTTATTGATTTGGAGTTGTTATTATTCGAAGTATTTAACGGAGAGAACAGTAATACTTCACAAGACGAGAGCACAGTTTCTAGAATAAACGGTTGATATGTATGAAGCGCCTCTCTAAAACCAGTATTGGAGACCCCCTTTTCCCGACAAAACTGGTATCGAACTGTATCTAGATAATATATACGTATAACTAGTACGAAAAAAACTGAATGATTTCAGAAATAGTCAAGAAAATATGTACTCATTATGTAATTGACAAAGAATTTTCATAATATTTTAAAACTAGATAAATATCCGCATTCATTAGAACAACAAAATATGTGTGTATAAAATACATAATCATTGAATACGACAAGTTATAATGCTACACATTTTTCTTTACGAAAATACATTTAATGCATTTAATCTTTTTATTATTCCCTAGTAAACTATTTTTAGATTTTCACGAGTTTTTTAAGATATTAACAAAGCCAACTAACTGTTGACAGCTATGTATCAAAATCAACACGGAAATTATGCGAAACGGCTAGTAGTTTAATTATTTTCAAACATATTCGCACAAGCGGCTCACAGTGCTCACTCATATCCTACTAGGCAGAATTGTTGTATATAGCCAGAGATGGATTGTCGATTCTTTTTTATATCAACATGTAGATAAATTTTTCATTTTTTGTTCTTAAAAATGAAAAATGGCTGATGAATGCATTTTACCAGCTCTGTAACATTTTTCGCATAATATAACAATAAGAATAAAATAAAACTTCAATATAAATTTATTTGAAGTAAAACTATCGCTTCCAAAAAAAAATTAAAAAATGAAAACACGTTCAATCAGAAATACGTCACAACAAGCGAATCGCTTTCGCATCAGCAAGGAGAATCTAAAAAGAATCGTCTGCACGAATCATTTTTTTAACAATAAGAAATATTCAGAATATCAGAATGTATCTCCCAGGTGAATCATTTACTTAACAGAAAGTAGAAACATAAAAGAATCATTTTTCCATATCTCTTTTGACAGAAAATTCATATTGGCGGAGGAATTATAAAATAAATGTAACGAATAAAATATCGTATTTAGTATGCGATATCAGCAAAATGTGACGAATAAGTTTCGTACGGGAAACATTTGGTCAAGTGGGATTAACTCTCTGTAAATACATTAGTAGTTAGCCTCCATTTCTTAACCTTGACATACGCCGCATTTCATTACGTTAATTATGCAATCGATTTAAGTCACATACATATATAATTTTTAGCGAATTTCCAGAATGGAATTCAGCTATTACAGCCACTGTCATGACGCGACTTGAGCCCGGGACTATGACAGAGATTTGTTTTGAGGTCCCTAGAAACCGAAAATAATATTCACTAAAATTTATATATATATATATATATATATATATATATATATATATATATATATATATATATATATATATATATATATATATATATATATATATATACAGTCAAACCTAGATAAGGGAGAATTGGGTAAGCGAGAAAACTCTGTAAGTGAGAGTAATTGCCAGGTCCCGTAACTTTACCACTCTAAAACCTCTATGAGTGAGAAAGAAAAACCTGTATAAGTGAAACTCGTTTTTCGCTCATGGACCTCTATAACTGAGACTGCTAATTGCCTGTACCTCTATAAGCGACAGTTAAACGTATTTAACATTTGCTATTTATGACTCATTCTTAAATTTCAAAGAACTTATACATATTATATTAGAATGCCTGAATGTGTTTATGTTCTTGTTTTCTTATAATTCGAGGAACCTATTTTCTATTCAAATAGCCAAAATGGATTTTTTTTGTAAGCTTATCTATGTCCAAATATGTATATGTATATTATTCTAATAAGTAGTATTGATACAATACATGCATGTTTCTCAATGGATATTGGTTGTAGTTTTTCTAGACCTCTATAAGTGAGATAAACCTCTCCCGTACCTCTGTAAGCTAGAAACTCGGGTTAGTGAGAAACCTCTATAAGAGAAAAATAGATCGCTGTCCCTTTAACTCTCACTTATCCAGGTTCGACTATATATATACAGAAATTTGGTGAAAACATTGGAAGTTCCAAGCCCTTGGATGAGTTCGTCAGCCAGACACATCAGATGCCCGGAACATGGTTTTTGTTCTTGCAAAAAATTAGTTTTTTGCCAATATTTCCACTTATTCAAAAATTTTTGCGAAATTTTTTTACACCATTTAAAAGAGGAGAAAAAATTACATAAAAAAGGTCTTGAAACTATTTTTCTATGTCAACTAGTTTCCGAGAAAAACTATTTTTTATAAACGGAAATTCGCTATGCAGGATGCTGCGACAGGAGTATTTCTTATTTATATTCTTTGTTTGTGGGGATCATAAAATGTGTGTTACAATAAAACTTCAATCTGACTGAATTTCCTACCCTATATAGGAAATCAATATAGAGTTAATCGAGTAAACCTAACGGTTGTTTGTACATTCATTTTGATGGTCATATATGCAATGGTCAGTTTCTCCACCAAAACGACGAAATTCAAGTGGATAAATGCATTGTTTTTGTGTTTCCCTTTTTCTTCAATTTTATTTTTCCTTTATGTCTGCCGACGGAAAACTTCAGGCACCTCTGCTTAAGAAAAAAAGTATGTTTTCACATTAACAATAAAATAGCCTTGAATTTTTCAAATTTATCAATAATATTTGTTCATTTGACTTTTGTAAAAATAGAAAAGAAAATTTTAAATATAGAATTATAATAATAACATCTTATTTAGGTACATAGATACATGTAAAACATGTGTGAATGTAATAAAATTGATGTACTTATAAAATTGTAATATTGCATAAAAATATGTTTATATGATCTTATCAAATTATCACATCAGCTGCCTAGTGAAGTGGGGAATACACGCCCATAAAATTACAAAATTGATATAGACAGTAGCGCACCAGTTTTAGAAGCATCGCCTTTATGAAAATCCATAATAATTATGGTTTTTGAAATTTTCAATTAGTCAAAAATATTTACTGTTATTTCTGATACAAGCAAGTTTTACAATACTCTCTTAACTCTTAACTAATCTCGAAAAACTTGAAAATCTTTTAAAGAATACAAAACATTTGCTATTCATATCAAAAAAAAAAGTGGTCACGAGCATTCTTAGTGACTATTTCCTTTTTGTGACCTATTCAGAATTTGAAAAAGAATATTTAAGGCAAATTTAAATAAATGCTTCGGGCATTATGAGCTATTAAATTTTAATTTTTTTTAACACAAATGTGGTATGGTAGTGTTGTCCTCAACAGGTAAAGTTGGTTGACTTTATGGTACTCAGCGCCCGTTCTATCGTTTACGCCGCCCCGAGCAAAAAGAAAAAATTCCGCCCTCTCTTCCTCTTGTTTGTCTTGAATTTTGCAGAAATTCCGCCCTTAAAATTTGCCGCCCCGGGCAAATGCCCGAATTGCCCCTCCGCCCTAGAGCGAGCTCTATGGTATAAAATTCAATTCGACATTTACATAAATTTATTTTGAAAATCAGCTACAGTCATTTAAAAATACAAACATCAAATAATTTTTTGAAATGATAATCTAATATTTGCTTTAATCAAAATCAAATATCGTATGATTTAAAGATTCAATGCAAAATTAAATAAAAAAATATGTACATTAAATAGGAGTATGTACATATAAATTCAAATGTGATATTGTATTCAAACTGAAACCTTTGTTCGTTTGACGTAATTTTCAATATGATTATTCAATTATTTACGTATAATAATATTATATTTAAGTACAAATATTTAGACTTTGTAACTAAAACATAATTTAAATATTCGCCACTTCTTAGAATTGTTTGATTTTTTTTGGCACTTTTCATTTTTTCTTTTTTTTATGTTTTATATTTTGATGATAAATCTTTCGCGTTTTTAATAATGTCGGCCAAAATGTTTAAACAGGCATATTTTAAAATCTTGTTTCACTAGAGGAATTTATCACTATGCAAATTACATTCAATATCTATTTTTAATTAAGAATTATTTTAAAAAGAACGACCTGTCTATTAATTACTTGCAATTAGATCTATTAGATATGTATAAAGGCAAATCTGACAAGTTTAAGAAAATACATTTGACGTTACTCCATTTTTTTAAGTCTTCTTAACCTGCATACCTATTCTTCCCGACGTTTCCACCATCCGTATTTTTCACATCTTAAAACCATCGAGTAGCTTAGCGTACTTAAACACTGGTACTTATAGCCTGGTAGATGATGAGTTCAATTCCTGATGTAGCCGGCTATGCTTGTGAACGTTTTCCTGCAGCTTCTTTTCAAAATTCTAGATGAATATCCGTACAGTTCCTTAAGAAGACGACCACAGACGCATACCTATCAAATCCAAGCTCTCCACGCCACTTTCCTTGTTCCTTCACCCACATCATATTCAAATGTATAATTTTAATTTGTTGGTAGTCTAAAAAACAAACGTTTTCAAAAAAAGGCTTAAAGGAATATACACGTAAAGGTACGCAATTTAAGACAGTACTAAGATTATTTTTAACTAGAAGATAAAAGTTAGAATCAAGTCCTCAGCGTATATGGAAAAAACTGTAGCTATCAGTGTGTCCAGAGTGTGTCAGATATCGTTTAAGTCCATTAGTCGTTGAACTGCTCTCCCAAGGCACACATCATATTGTTAGTATTGTTGATGAACCACTTGCAATAATGACATACATAGATAGCATATATACGTACGCATGCGTATACCACTTAATACGCCACCCCCCTCACATAGAGTGTGACGTGTAGTGATGTACATAGCACAAGGCCGGACTTACCCTAAGTGCCGCCCTGGGCACCATAAAAAATGCCGCCCCTGGAAAAAAATCATATCAACTTTTCACTAAAAAAAAATAAGTGACAAGCAAAAAAAGTTCTTTTTTTTACTTTTTCCTACGAAAAATAAGTGATGAGATGAAAAAAAGCCAAATTGCCACATTGTGTTTCAAATTTTGCTGCCCTGGGTACTAGCCCCGCGTACCCCTAATGTAAATCCAGCAGTAAGAATATATAAAAAAAAAAAAAAAAACTATAGATAGCATAGAAAGCATAGAGACTATTATTTTTGAAGTGGAAATAGAATGACAGATAAATTGTTGCCAATTATTTTTATAAAAAATTAAAAATAAGTTACACAAGTTAACTTTTCGTATGAATAAAAATGTTTTTATTCTAAATAACAATTGAATCAAATGTTTTCAGTTTGAATAAATGCGCCCTTCCAAAAAGTGCGCCCTAGGCAATTCGCATATTCGTGTCCATACATCATGTGTTTTGGTTGTATGTGTGCTGTGCTACGTCACTCACTGGCGACAGGGGAAACAGTTTGATACACATACTAGTTTGGCCCCTTGGTTAGAATGTTAAGTTCGATAGTACAGACATGTTTATTTCCAGAACATCCAGATCAAATAAAGAATTTTAAACTTAAAATCAGAAAAGAAGCCCCTTAATAAATAGCCTTAATAATCTTTTTTTATTATAATATTATGCTATCTATAGTTAAGACATAAAAGTTATTTCCACTGTAATCTTTCCTCAGTTTTAGCGGTTTTAGCCATTATTCACCAGTGGTGGACTTTCTATAAGGTCGATTAGGTCCGAGCGAATGGCGACCAGATATGAGAGGCGGTCAATCTGTAATTACTCATCTGACTTTCGTACAACTTCACATTTGACGCTGCAAGATTAGCAGAAAGGCGCGGTTGGTATTGAACGGCCTAGGGCGATCAAAACTGCTAGTCTGCCGCTGGTCATTACTGCCCATAGTTTTATCAATTACCTTTGCACTCCATAGTAACCTATTAGAGGAATCAAAAGCCAAAAAGTATTGTTGCATAATTTTTTTTTTTAATTTGACGCGTAATTTTTTTAAACAAAATTAATGACCTTTTAAAAATAAATTACTTGTATGCACAAGATAAATATTTTATTTTTAATATTCCAAGATGATAAAAAAATGATTTTAAACTCTTGAACTGTGGACTTTAAAATATTATTAGTGGAATCTCCACAATGACTTTTATTTTTTTTTTTCATTATTTTCGTTTTATTTTAACAATACGTCGTATAACCAAATTAAGATAAAAAATTCTATAAAAGAATATTTAATGTTGTCACATTTTGTTAATAAATTTTTATCTACACTGAGATAAAATAAAGTCACTACATAACATATACCCATAGGCTATAGCAATATCCAAAGCAGAAACTATATTTTTTGTTTGATAATTATAAGATAGTCAAGTGAGAGTTGAAGATTAGCCAAAGGACAGGCAGCATGATTACATTAGCTTTTTGTAGTAGTACCTACGAAACGCTAAAAAGATTAAAAAAAAAAAACAGCTTGATAAGACCTGATGAATACAAATTCTGAAACTGAAGTGAATCACGGTGTAGTTTTTATATTGAATTTTCGTCATGGCCAATATGCACCCTAAATCATACAGTGGATGCTAAATTAAAAAAAAAATTAATACTCCTCCACACTTCTTCCAATTTCCAAAAACTGAAAAATTCTCAAACATGATAAATTTATGACGTTACATCAGGAGTGGGCAAACTTAATACTGGTATGATCGACATTATTTTTAGCGAATTTCCAGAATGGAATTCAGCTATTACAGCCACTGTCATGACGCGACTTGAACCCGGGACTATGGCAGAAATTTGTTTTGAGGTCCCTAGAAACCGAAAATAATATTCACCAAAATTTATATATATATATATATATATATATATATATATATATATATATATATATATATATATATATATGTATATATATATATATGTATATATATATATATATATATATATATATATATATATATATATATGTGTCCGCACGATAACTCTCGAACGAAATGTCCTAGGTTTACGAAATTTGGTGAAAATGTTGGAAATCCCAAACCGTTGGACAAGTTCGTTAGCCAGACACGTCGGATGCCAGGAACATGGTGTTTGTTCTTGCAAAAAATTAGTTTTTTGCCAAAGTTTCCACTTATTCAAAAATTTTTGTGAAATTTTTTTACACCATTTAAAAGACGAGAAAAAATTACATAAAAAAGGTCCTTAAACTATTTTTCTATGTCAACTAGTTTCCGAGAAAAACTATGTTGTTTAGACTGTGATATTTTTCTCGTAAAAAGTGCGAAGTTATTCACAATCTAAGCACATACTCGATACAATTTATGTATATACTGCATACATTATATCGTATATTATACCCATATACATAATATACCAGCTGTCCCATTTGGATGTATACATACGATTTACATGTTAATTTTTAACATTGGATTCCTATAAGGAAAAGGTTGTGTCACAACAGTGCTTTGAATAAACTAATAATACTAATTTAATATTATAACTACTACTGTTACTATCGCTTTAACAACAATAGTGCAGTAAAATAAAGAAATGTATGTCGCAATTTCCAAGCAATTCACTTTTACATAATAAATATTTGTGTCATCTGCTGTAAATTCAAATACCCCTGTCGCAGCATCCTGCATAACATAGCGAATTTCCATTTACAAAAGTACGTTTTTCTCGGAAACTAGTTGATATTGAGTAATTGTATGATAAATAAGAAAAAACCTTCTTTATGTGAATTTTCCGCCTCATTCCGCCAAATCTTTTTCACGAAAAATGTCCAAAACACCGTAAACGTTTTCACGAAATTTCTTAAAAATAAGATGTTTCGTTCTTGAGTTATCGTGCGGACACATTTATATATATGTTTACTAAGTGTCCGCACGATAACTCAAGAACGAAACATCTTATTTTTAAGAAATTTCGTGAAAACGTTTACGGTGTTTTGGACATTTTTCGTGAAAAAGATTTGGCGGAATGAGGCGGAAAATTCACATAAAGAAGGTTTTTTTTTATTTACAATTACTCTATATCAACTAGTTTCCGAGAAAAACGTACTTTTGTAAATGGAAATTCGCTATGTTATGCAGGATGCTGCGACAGGGGTATTTCTTTATTTGTGCGCGATCGAATCCAAAAAATAAGTTATAGGAAGATTCGCTAAAAGAAAAAACGATTTTTTTTTCTTCATAGTTACCTATCTTGCTTGTTCGAAACATTCTACTAAAATTTTGTTAAAAAAATAAAAAATCAAAAAGTTATGGGCATTTTAGTGCACGCACTTTACTATAATTCAATTTGAATAAAAAACTTGAAATGACTTTTTTTTGAAAGTACGTTTTTCGACATGGTTCCTCGTGTATCTCAAAAAGTATTTGAGATATTGACATACATCAAAGTGCCTCGATACCGTCATTTTGGCAGGAACTAGGATCTTTTGGTTTCGTAATATATTTTCAAAATGGCGGCTGTTTATAGTCGAAAAAAGCGTTGATTTTTGAATTTTTTTTTTTAAATGGTATTTCTCGCTGCTTTTTTTTATTTTTTTCTTAGATCTTGTAGTTAGTGCCATAACTGTATATGTATATTTTCAGAAAATTCTTGATTTTTTGATTTTGGTTCACTGGGGATTTCAGAACGCAAGGAACCATCAAGGTGGAAAAATCTCGCAGTATCGACTTCAAAGCCATTTATACTCAGACAATTTTTTGTATTTTTTTTTTAAAAATTCTTTTTTGTGATCTCAAGACATATAGAAACAATGGTGTATGTATATTTAGTTTTTTAATAAAATATTTATTTGTATAAAAAAGAAAATATAGTAAAAAAGGTCGATTTTTGATGCTTTTTTGGCGAATTTCCCCTTAAATTAAAAACAAATAAAGTATGTTTCGTGTCAGATGCCCACTAAGGAAATATAGGGTCACCATAATTCCAAATTTTCTTTCTAATAATAATTTAATACGGTTAGAGCCGTGGAGAGAAATGGCGCGCCCTGGGAATAAAGCACATCTCTTAAAAATTTCTCCCCGAAAAAATAAGTGACAAACAAAAAAAAGATTTTACTTTTTCGCGGGCCCCTACTGACCGCTGCGGGCCCCTTTTTTCAAGCCGGGCCCCAGGGCTACAACCTCGGCTACCCTGAACTCGGCTACCCTCTCGTCGGGCCTGAATACGGTATGTAATGTGCAATGATTAATAAACTCGGATTAAATTTTGAATTTTTTTTTTTTTTTTTTGCTAGTGTACTGTATTTTTGGAGCAGCATTATATTTAGCTAATTTTGGGCTACTCGAATGCCACTCATCGGCGGTTTTTGTTAAAACTCTTCTGGCAACAATGCTGCCTTGGAATTAGTCATGTCAGTTGTGGAATAGATACATGTTTAATTTTAAATTCATGTTTCACCGTCTAAATTGTTAAATACACATTTTAAATTAAAAGATTTTAAATTAACCTAGTAAATTACTTAAAATGTCTGCGACCGACTGTTGAACTGTTCGCGATCGACCGTTTGCCCACCCCCTGCGTTACATCGTTCTTATTTATTCAACAAGGAATCCGACCTTCAAAATACGGAAATTTTGCCACGATCTTATGAGTGTTCCAGTTTACAGCTTTGCTGTACGGAACACTAAAAACAAAGCAAATTAATTATTATGCTTATTATTATATTAAGTATTATGCAACAAAATCAACAGATACATTACATACATAATTGTATACATACATTTGCTACATATTGTATATTGTGCCTGGTACTAATGTATGTACGTAATATGTGTATGTACATTGGTACATTATTGTACCTAATGTCAATACTCAATTTACGTAAATAATGATCTATTAAATTAACTTGCATTCAATGTCAATTTATGCAATTAATATTAATCCAAATTTATAATTAAAATGCAGTATCGTATTCAAAGGGCCGGATCTAGGGGGGGGGGGAGCACGTGCCACCCTGGAAGCTTTTAGGGGCGCCCAAAACGTAAGTTGAGGGGCGTTAAGGCGATGAAAATATCAAATTAAAAAACTTTGGGGCATCGATATTTTTTTAATTTTTTTATGCAAAAAGCAAGTGATGAGCAAAAAAAAAAAGGTCACCACTTTACATTTGAAGAGCCAAGGGGAAAAAGGGGCTAAGTCACATTTTTTTGAAAAATGAGTTATTGATTGATTGTTGTAGTTCTTCAAAAGTATTATCACGTGTTATAACAATTTATGGGAAAAACGGGTCAAGTCACCTAAAAAAACCGGTTCGAAACTAGTGGCAAAAGGGAAACAAGGGATCAAGTCGAGCGCGTAGAGGGAATAAGGAGTCCAGTTCACAACTTTTGTATACTGTGTTGACTTGGCTTACAGCTGTTTCTCAAATAAACAACACAATGTTTATCATGTTTCTTTAAGTTTTATTGATCTCTTGAAAAAATTGGTTAAAGTGACTTAACTCCTTTTCCCCCCTGGCCCTTCATTTGCTTACAACGCAAGAATGACGAGTGTTGGCCTTTTTTTTTGTTCATCCCTTGCTTTTTGCAGAAAAAAATAAAAAAAATATCGATGCCCCAAAGTTTTTTAATTTGACATTTTTTCCGCAGAGGCGCCAACCGCAAACTTTGCCCCTCCCCCTCGTAATAACTATAGGTCCGACCCTGCATATTCATATACATATATTATGTATAGTAGTATAATATTATAATAAGTGGTAAAATGGGGGTAACCTAATCTATTGAAAATGGAACTATAGAGAACCTGTACTGTGTATACCTATGTATAAATGGTATAAATGTAAAATCCTCTTTCCTAAAAGGATTTCTTTCTTAATAACAAACTATAAAAGACCATAGTTACTAAATTATAAATAAAAATAATTTATTATTTTTTGCAAATAATTCTTTTTAGTGTTCCGTACAAAAAATTGACAAAACAGAACACATGGACTCACTTCGATGTCCGTCCGTTTGGCACAGACGATTTTCTCTAAAAATGTTTGATGTGAAAATTTGAAATTTAGCACATAGATAGATGTCATGTTGAATTTCGATTCTGGGGGTTGGTTCCGGGAGATAATCTAGAACGGGAAAAAAATTTTTTACCCGAGCATTGAGTAGGATGCTAAAGGAAAGCACGAATTCAATAATATATATATAACTGCATATTTATGTTCATTTATTGGGGGGGGGGGGGGGGGGTACCTTCAAATAGTTGCGTCCCCGATCCCTATCATCAGAAGGATAGCTCAGAAAAATTTGAAAAATTTCATGAATATTAAACATGAGGTGTAGTTTGAACTAAAACTATCAGCATAGAATCAGAGTTTTTGTTATGTAACCCTTGGTAAGTACATAAAAAGAAAACTTGATGACAGGTTTGTTTTGATCAAGATGTTAGTCAAAAATTGAGTTAATGTTATGTTAAATGGGTATTTTCGTTTGAGAAGGAAAGTTATTATAGAATACTAAGATTTACCAGCTGCTTCGCCCGCGTGGCAATAGAAGAGCTAAGCTCGTTTTAGCACACTCTACGTCGTCAAAAGTATGGACACATTTTAACCCAAGGGGTGCCCATACTTTTGATACGGCAGTATACCAAAACATTAAATACAGTACCGCGTCAAAAGTGTGTACATAACTTTAGTCGAGGTGTGCCCATACTTGTAGTGTGCGCTGGAACCCGCTCAGCCGTTCCACTCGTGGCTTTTGGAATTATGACATCTAGTTCAAACGTTTTCATTTTCCCACAAAAATAAAATGTTTTCTCCGGATTAAAAGTAGACTATAACATTGTTTTAACAATATGCAAAGTTCGAATGAAGTCAGTGATCCTTTTTTTATCGTTTTAGATATATTTTCCCACGGGAATAAAGCTTCTCACAGGATTCAAATATTTTCTTGGCGTAGAGAGTAGTCTATGTCCCTTTTTATCCCCGTTGTAAATAATATGCAATGTTTAAAATCAATCATCCATTTTTTTAACAGTCAGTTGTCATTATTTCATTGTTTCATTTTAAAAACATTTTCCCTCGGGAATCAGATACTTTCTCGGTGTAAAAACCTATGTTTATCGCTGTATATCGTTCTATCTGCTAACAAACAGAGTTTGAACAAACTCTAGAAATCTTTTTTTGTTTCATTTAAAATATATTTTCCATAAAAATGAGATTTCCCACAGGAATGAGATGTTTTCCCAGGGTAAAAAGTCGCCTATAGTCGCCTATGTTCTTTTCCAGCCCCTCTGTTAACAATATTCGAAGCTTGAAACCAATATATATATATATATATATATATATATATATATATATATATATATATATATATATATATATATATATATATATATATATATATATATATATATAAACGCCGTGAGTAGCGAGGCCCCATCACGGAAGTCGAATTTTTCCCTTCATCTTCGGTATTGAATGTCTACAAGCGAAATGTGGTTGAAAGTCTACAAGCGATTTGTCATTTTGGTGGTTTCAAAACTGATGATGAGTGTCCGGCTGATCGGGGCTTTAAAAAAGGGTTTTAAGTTATATATATATATATATATATATATATATATATATATATATATATATATATATAATATATATAATATTGTCGACCGTTAGATGTATATTATTACATCAAATCCATAATAACAACTGATAGTACGGAACACTCTACTACTGGTACAACTTGCATTTGAGGACTTTTTTTATATGAGCAATTATTATTTCATTTAGGTATATTTCTTTTCTTATTGTCAACATAACTATAATGATGACAAAACATGCAATTAGAAATTTAAATTGTTATTTATATCAAAATCAAAACAAATTATTAATAAATAGACAAGAAAACATAAATACCATACAGTGATACTAAAAAATATTTATAATTATTGTAAGTATAAAAGAAAATCCTTGAAAACGGAAGAGTTCAAGGATTCAGTAAAGATTTTTTTTAATAAATAAGGCTCCTGACATGTATTTGTCCCAAAATTATTGAATTACCTTTTCCCCCAGAATGAGGTTTTAATGGTTCTTTTTCATCCATTTTTCTATATTTCTGTCAGTAAAACCGTAATCTACCATTAAAAAAATTATATCTAAAGCTGTGCTTACATAAACGTAAAATTTTGCTCTTTGTGGGTATGCGTATTATACTATACTAAATATCCTAAATACAAAATCTATTCCTTGTACTGCAGCAGTTTTTACTATGAGTTCTATAAGTCACCGCACCAAACGAGGCCACGAATCGCATTAGGTAGCGGTTACACTGGATACGAATTCATCCGAAAATTCATTCGTACGAATCTATCCTAGTTAATACGAATTAAACAAATGCATACATTTAGATATGCATGGTTACACTGCTTACGACTCTTTCGTACGAGCTCGTACGACTTTTTGATACGACCAAAATATTTTGTTTTTTGATGCGAATTCGTACGAAAAAAATGCAATGGATATAGAAAAAATAATTATTTTTGTTGAACAAAGGCGGTTTTCAAGGGATCAAAAGCATAAATATTATCATAATAGAAAGTTAAATAAAAAATTGTGGAATAAGGTGGCAGAGGAAATGTTTAGATAATTTTTTAATTAAATATATTACAATATAATAAAGCTAACCTAACCTAACAAAAACATTTTAAGTATATGTAATGAAAAATTAATTAACTAAATATTGAAGCTGAAATTCAGTAGATTTTAAAATGTAATTGAATGTGAATTGCGACATGTTCAAATATTCTAAAAATTTCTGTTTGTCTTGAAAAATTTCCTCAAAGTAATTCCAGAACTCAGCTTTTTTTGCTCTACATGAATAATAAATAATCGTTTATACAGAATTGTTTGTTTTCTATAATTAGAAATTTTGAAAACGGTGATTCTAATAAATAAGATTTGGTAACTGAATCCATTGTTTGATATCATGCAATATGTACTAACGGTTTTCAATTTAAATTTAAATACGAATTTGTATTACGATTCCGTATCCAATGTAACCACACAGTCGTACGAATGAATTTCGTACGAGCTCGTACGAATCAATTTTCGTACGAATTCGTATCCAATGTAACCGCAGCCTAACTTAATTAAAAGCAGATAAAAGATTAGTTTTGCAATAAAATTTTAAAAAAATTAGTTGTGAAATAAGAAAGTACAAAAATCACGAAAATTTGGTTGGCATTACTTTTCCCCTAAATGCACTGTGTTATACACATATGTTACACAGTGTCGATTGTGTTTGCTAATGGAACACGGTCACTGTCATTCAGTGCACAATTGACAATAAGAACCACAGAATATTCAGAAACAAACTTCGTATCTCTATACTAGCTTTTTCAATGTGGACAAAAGCTGACGTCACAAACGACCTAATTTCTCTCTCACTCCAAACGCATAACATGTTACAACATAAATCTCGTATCAGTGTATACGTGATGTATGTGTGTCAACGTCATACTCTGTCGGTGAAAAGGGGGGACTGCACTGTATGTGTATGCCAGTGGTTCAGTACCTGCATATTAGTATATATGTATGTATTCGCTTATTGTTGAAAGTGGTTGATAACCATCGATCTTCACACCGATACAGTTGTTATGTGACTGACACACTTAAGCGGTATCGAACACACTTAGACACACTGCTACCACTGCTATCCACAGTTTTTTACACATACGCTTAGGGCTTGATACGAACTTGCGCACACAACGATTCACAAATCGTTCCATGTCCAATCCAAAGTAGATAGAGAAAGATACGCTGAGTATTTTGAGAGTTACCAATTTTATTACAACCAAACCGTTGATATAGTATCTGATATATAACCGTTGATATTGGGTATAGTTTATTATTATTTGAAAATAATTGCTTATTTTATTATCACGCTAAATTAATTAGATAATTAGAATACATTTTATTTGTTGCAGAAAAATTGGAACACACTTGTCAGAAATTAGAATCAGTGATAGTGATATTCATTTACGAAATATTTAATTAATGTATAATTTTGAATAAAAATAAATTTACTTTTTTTTAAACAAATATATG
This sequence comes from Brachynemurus nebulosus, assembly GCA_035578155.1. Taxonomy (NCBI): domain Eukaryota; kingdom Metazoa; phylum Arthropoda; class Insecta; order Neuroptera; family Myrmeleontidae; genus Brachynemurus; species Brachynemurus nebulosus. The sequence goes on along the minus strand of JAPWDM010000014.1, from coordinate 14,364,332 downwards.
AGTTTATAATTATTATTGTATGGGTTTTAAACTTGAAAACTGATCAAAATAAAATGCAATTAGGAGAATTTTAGTGGATTATCTTACTAGTAGTACCCTACATTATCGGATAAGACCATGTCCCTGTCACTCTCCATTTAGTCTATTATAAAAAAATGGACCGTTTTTTGACGTCGCTGTAACTAATATACCAGATGGCGATGATTTACTAGGGGATAAAATTAGAGTCGAGACATGAGGTTTAATAGTTCGCTATTTTTCATCTAAAATAAATTGGAAATAAATTAAATATTTAAAAAAATACTTTAATTCAACCTTGAAAGATTAATTAAATTAAAAAAAATTAATTCTTCGTTAACACATAACTTGGTGACGATACTTTTGTACTCAATCATATGATAATTAAGTTTGACATCTATTTGATGAAAAATGCTCACATGTCCCAACTCTATTTAGTATACCCCCTATACCATTAGCGCCACGTAGCAAACGTAGCAAACTGTGACATGAAAAGGTCCGTCCTTGAAAACAAGTGGCAGGGACATGGATAAGACTAAAGATAATTTAAAGTTTTTAGAGTGACATCTCTGTTCTTCTCAAGTGTACTACGCATGATGATAACGACAACAATGACATCTATACCCGCTGCCCCCGTTCTCAGTTCCATAGAGAGGTAATAGAACGTCAAAAAAATGTATTGAAGTTAGCTATCTACCAGAAATAAAATATGAATAAAATTCTAGCATATCTATGGTTGAAACAAACGCATTTGTCAAAATCGTATATTTTTATCAAGGGGACAAACTAGATTGGCTTTGCCTCTGTTCCACTTGTAATGAGTTTGTGACGTAGTCTGTTTGTGTACATACACACTGTTTGCAGTGTATTAGTTTGGTTTTTTGTAGTAGTATGTGTATACACGCATACAACCACAATACACGTATTACCAGAGAGAGCTGTTCAACGTGTTCAACTAACAATGGGTATATTGTTAATATAATGGTGTGTTGACTCGACGACGACTACTGACGGACTAATGCCTTAAGCTGTGACTGGCTTACAAATGACTCCAAGCGAATTTCACTTTTTTTATGTTAGTTGGCTTCTAGTGTTCTATGATTTTTATGCTTTTTTTAACCCTACGTAAAGTGCCCTGTAAACGATCAAATTTGTTTGACAAATTTGTTTGTCAAACTTCACGTTTTCATCAAACAAGAGCTTAAACGATCAAACCAAAGCTCAAACAAATTTGACAAACTTGCCCGTAGTTTGTCACACTAGCGATCCCCATAAAATAATTTTATTAGATAAAAGTTGGCCAAACATAGAATAAATAATGAAAATTACGGAAAAAAAGTTGCTCGTACAGAGATTTGCAAAAATTTTGTCATATTTGCCATTCATTTCGGGACAATTTAATAGAGATTGTTTGACAAACACAACAAACACCGCCGCACACCTTCAAACTTGTTGGTCAAACACGTCAAACAAGTTGATCAATCAAGATTTTCATCAAACACGTCAAACACGTAGATTGTTTGACAAACGCGTCAAACAAAGCTGCATACTATCAAATAATTTGACAAACACGTAAAATTTGACAAACAATTTGATCGTTTACAGGGCACTTAAGAGATTACTGATTAGTTAGGTTAGGTTTATTTGAATGAAAGCAATGAAAGTAATAACTAGGTAATAACTTAATAACGTAAATAATATTAAGATCAAAATTAACTAAATTTAATAATTCTTATTTACTAAATTGCAAACTGTTGTTAGAGAATGAAATATACTTAATTAATATACAGAGAATCCATAATTATTTCGGAAAATATGAATTATTTATTTAAGGTATACATAACCCTAAAAACATTAGAATTAGTATGATTAGTATACAAAAACAAATTAAGTAAATTTATATTTAAGGCATATGGTTGTCTCCCGGGAAAATTATTACAACTTTCTAGTACAAGAACAATACGATTATGTTCAACAGCAGCCACTACAGAATTAAAATTGGATGGGCCAGTTACAGGACAACCGGACAAACTATATAGCACTATAGAACTAGAAATGAGAGGACATGACCCAGCTGTGCTAAAAAGCTATACGTGGTTTTTAACGTACGCCGCACAATTATTGAATATAACTGTTGGAAAAAGTTTTGCACTCCGGAAGGCAGAAAAAGAACGACTGACATTATTAAAATCCGTTCATATTTATAAGAAACACCGCGTACAGTATGAATTTCGAACATATTTCCATTTTCTTCATTTACATCGACTGACCGGCTCCACTGCTGATACATATTTAGAATATATTGAACGTAACTTACCAGAGGGTGTTGCACTCAAAGTGACTAAAGTAAGTATTTTAATTTTATAATAATTTTTATACTAAAGTAGTTACTGTGGAAGTAGAAAATACTAGTAGTTTTCATAATCTTTGTTAAGTGGTATGAATGTTATTCTCGAAATACAGGTAACCCCCGAAGAACACGATGAATTAGTTCCGTGTTCTTTGAAACCATGTTGGTCGAGACTATAAAAAACGGGATTCCATTTCAAGTGTGAAATTAAATTTAAAGAAAAAAAAAACATGACATATATATTTGGAAATAATTGTATATCAAAAAATATATATATTTTTTCTACTCCTGTTGAAGAACACATTAGGCATTATTCAAAGGTGTGGAAGAATGATCATTACTCAATACCTTTCGACCAATGAAATCACCGTATTAACCATTTCAATAATTCAATAGATTTGCGATTGTTTATATATATATATATATATATATATATATATATATATATATATATATATATATATATATATATATATATATATATGTGTAGATATATATAAAATAATATCAATTTAATATTATAATTACTGTTACTATAGCTTTAACAATAATACGAGTAATGCATTAAAATAAAGAAATGAATGTCGCAATTTTCAAGCAATTCACATTTTTACGTAGGTAATAAATATTTCTGTCATTTTCTGTAAATTCAAAGAGCATTTTTTTATTTTCTTGAAAATAAAATATATTAAAATAATAAAAATGCCAAAAGAATATTCTGTTGAAAAAATAGTGCAGATAATTTGGCGGGAAAAATTATTTTATAAAAGAAAATTACTAAAAATAGGAATAGGTTTATCCAAAGCACTCTTGTGACATAACTTTTTCCTTATTCCTTATGGGAATTCAATGTTATTAATTAACATGTAAATCGTATGTATACATCCGGTTGGGATATATATATATATAGTTTTAATTTCGTATATGTTGCGTAGTAACGTCTAAGTAAACAAAGTAGTTTGTATTTTGTTTTCATCGTTAGTACATATACATATAGACATTTAATGAAATTAGAGATAGATTAAAAATTGTATTATTTTATTTAAAATTTATATTCAGTTTTATTTAAATCAAAAAGGGAAAAAGTCGTAGAAAAAATATCGTATTTTAGTCGCTTGCAATAGCTATTACTCACTCAGATGCATCACGACGCTCGCAATTTCATCTTCGTGAGTAATAGCTATCATTACCAGCTTGTTGAATAATATACTATTATTTTTTTCGAAAGAACTACTCGAAAATTATATAGTTTGAGACCGTGTAATTCGGGGGAAAGTACCCGTATTCTTTGAAACTCGTATACTTGGGGGGTTACCTGTAGACACAAATCACTAAAAATTTATTTTGGTCAAACGTGGTGAACGTATTAAGCTGTTACTTCGAACATTTTTTACTTTATTAAATATATCATAGTTTGTTTCTGTATTAAAATCTCGAATAAAATTGGACGATTATGAATGATTCACATAATTTAATAAATTACTAATAAGAGATTTCAGTAAACCATTATGAAATGAGTAATTGAGTAATTATTATAATCAAATGAATAGTAATTCGAGTAATTAATCACCTTTTTGTAGTTCAATTTCAACAAAATGTGTGTAGTAGATATTCTATCTGTATTCAGATTAGTGAAGATTTTTTTTTACAAAAATAGTCGTAGTCAATCACAAATTCACAAATTAAAGCAATATACGACAGATAGTGCTATAAATGAAATACGTCAATTTTCAGAAAACTATTATAATTATATACAGCTAAACCTTTTTTGGGTGCGGTAAATAGGGAATGTATAAAAAAAAATCGCACAAAAAAAAAATATTCTAAAATTTTATAAATAGCTATAAAAAGTATAGTTCGGTCCAGATTGTAAAAAAAAAAACTTTTTTATGCGGTAGATCGGGATCGCATAAAAAAGTTTCATCGAAAATACATAACTCAACGCTCAAAACCCCATGATTTGCTTAGAAGTTGCTTTTCTAAATAAGATAAAGTATTAATTTACACATTTAAATATGAGAACATTTTATTTCATTTTTATATTTATAATATTATGAAAATTCCGAAAAATACATCTGTAAAAAAACTAATGATACAACAACTTATATGTAATATACTGATTAAATGCTTAAAAACCATTAAAAATTAATTTTTTCAAAGAAAGTTATTATAGTTAATGTTTAATTTGCTTACTTTATCTTGCTTTTGATTTACATTATACACTTTAATGGAAATTTTTTCAAAAAAGGTTTAGCTGTAATTTTGTATAAATGATAAAATAAATACCAAAACATTCATTTTCAATAAATGCTTCAAGAAAATAACAAAAAAACTGAAAATTTTGTTTTCCACTGAACGACGCTTACAAAGCTTTATTTCGGTTATTTCCTTTGTTTTCACGCGTATCTCCGTCCTATATTGCGTCAAATAGAGTATTTAAGAAATATTTAAAATTTATTTGAAGATGTAAGATGAAAATATTTATACATAGTTAAAGATGGTTGTTTTGTCTGCTTAAAATCTTATACTGTTGTCAATATTGATGTTACTAATTAGTAACGAATCGTTACTATAATCAAGATATTTCGATTATCTAATGATTTCGTTAGTTTCATTTATAATCGTCCATCGGGAGTCCCGACTCGTACGAACCTGAAATGTAGCAACTATTGTTTATTATTACCGTTTTAATTTTTCAGACGGAATTACAAGAACTTCCAGAGCATTTAACACCTCCAAAGTAAGTTATCTATGAAACTAGTACTGTATGTAAATAAAATCCAAATCTCTTGTTTTAAGTGTATATTTATTTGTACAATTTAATAAACTGGTAAAAAGAATGTACTGATATTTTTTTCTTTTTTTTTTTTATGATACAGTATTTAGTCTCTAATAGAAACCCCCTCACTCACTCTTTATGTAACTTTGTATAAGAGCAAGCGAGAGAAATTTCCATTAAAGAATAAAATTACTGTAACAACCACGTCTTTGTATCACAAAAATTATAATGCATCCTTGAAAGTCAACGAATTTTTGACTTCAGACGTAAAATATGTCTTACTTTTAAATCAGCAGTGGCCTGGATAAGAAAATTAAGCATTATCATTCGATCACTGAAGGAACAAAGTGATGTAAGTAGCATAACTGAGGGCGCTACTGTATTACCCACCGCGGGGAAATATGGACGATATGACAGAACCTTAAAAGTTAAATGATTGTAATTGAAAACTGTGGAAATTAGATGATTGGACAAAATGTTGCTTGATATTCGAATACAAACCGAATTAAAAAATATCGCAACCGAACACAGAGAAGTAAAACAGATTATGGTTTGCCACCGCTGATGTTTGTACTGGCAATAGGGTATTTGACTATTTTTTAAAAACCATCTTAGTGTGTTTATTACTTCTTACTAAACTCATAATATATATTTTTAAATTATTTTATACCATTTTTTTTAAAGAAAAATCAGCGATAAAATTTCAGTTTTTTAAAAAGACCGCCAAAACGATACTTTCTGTCACTTGTAGATCGTGTGATGTCATTGGCAAGTCGAGAGTTGTTTTACTTGTAACACTTGTGTTGTTTTTAGAACTTATTTATTTTATCATAATAATGGTGTATAGGGTGTATAGTGTCACAATGTACAGATACAACCACAAAATCTCCGGATAAACTATTTGTATCTATTCCAAAAGATGCAAAAATTGCGGAAAAGGTGGCTGACATTTGCGCGTAGAAACTCAGATGTAATAGTGGCCAGTTCCAATGTTTTTTGTTCTGAAGACCATTTTGACATAAGTAAATCCATCTAATTTTATGGAAAACACTGTATTTACAATTAAAAAAGTTAAAATGTAGAGTTTTATTTAAGTTTAATCTGTCAGTTTGAGGTTAGAAATTAGAAGTAAACGATATGTGCTTCATCTATTTTATGGTAAGGTAACGGGCCTAGTTTCTGACCTTTTAAGAGTGACGGCTGAGGTTAAACGACAGTAATAAATATAAGTTTCAACTTAAGAGACAATTAATAATTTTATCAACTAGTTTATGGCTTTCAAAATAAAGCCATACAAGTAAAATAATTATTTGAATTGAATTAATAATTTAAATTAATGTTTTAAAAATTGACAAAAAGGACCCAGTTTCTGACCTTCAAAATTTCTCATGTGACAGTTTCTGACCCTGACAGTGGCCTAGTTTCTGATCCTTAAATTTAAAAATACAGTTTTTTAAAATTTAATTTATAAATAATTTTTTATTGATAAAAATGAATGTTTAATGTAATACGTTATGAAAAATAACAAAAACTAATCGAAGATAACTATAAATAACAAAATAACTAACAAAAACTGGTTAGAATTTAACTGGGCCATACCACTTTAGAAGTGAGCCTAGTAATTGACCCTCATATTTCAATAATAAAAATCATTCTAAGGTATTTTATAAATATTTTAAAATAAATTTTAAACAAATATTAACCTGCTCATATATTTTTAATTAAGTTTTCATACTTACATGATGAATATTGCACAAATCAAAATGAGTACTTTGTAACATAAACTGTTAAGAAACTACCAAAAAAATAGTGTTTACACACATTTTAAACTTAAAAATTTTTTTTATTTAGTTAATATATTCTAAACTTTTTAAATTGCTGTTCATTAGACACAGAATAGATTACTTTAAATTAAGAATTTATTTTTTTTCTTATTTAAAATATAGTTTTTTTATTAATTTATAACAAAGTTGAAAAGTTCAGAAACTGGGCCAGGGTCAATTACCGGGTCTTTTACCTTATATACATATTAACACTTTCAGTCCCATGGCTTCGGCATCCGAAACCAAACAAAACATCCCCAGAGGCCGACCGGGATCAATGATTAATTGATTAGTTGGTTACGCATTATGTGTGCGATGTTTATCATCATTCATCATAAGGATGTGTTCCTACTCACACAAATACATAACAACACACACTACTCTTTTGGTTTCTATGTATAAAAAATTTTAAGATAAACAAAAAGTATATAACTACATAAAAAATATAATTTATATTTTTAAATAAAATTAATTTGAATGTTAGTGTATATGTTGACAGTTTTACACCTACATGTTGAACTGTGTTGAATCTATTCAGTGTTTGAATCATTTTATTTTATGTATTTGTTTATATTATTTTTTTTTTTTAATATTGCCGGCTTTCGGGGAAGTTTACAATGAAAGTGCTCGGGCCTCCTAGTGTTAATGTACAATATCAATGCTAACTTTTGATTATACTGACCTGTGACGTAAGCTGCTTCTAACTGATATTTTTCATTACGTCATTATTAACGTAAATTTTGTAATTTAATTAAAATTTTTATATTTTTGAATGATATAATATGTAAAAGGGAAATATACAGTACCATTATAACTTAAGTAATTACGTCTTTTTACAATTACTGTCAAATACCCTATTTAATTTTCACCAAAAAAGATTATTTCCTTTCTGTAACCTAAACTAAATCAATACATCTTCATTTTTTTTTAACATAGCACATTATTAGTCTTATGGCACAGATGACATATTCTACGCTGTACAAACTTGGCTACAATTTCGATACAGACCGTCATTATAATTTTTTGTGTAGAAATAGACTTAAGATACAAAGAAACTATTACAATAAATCAGATAGCACTTAATTATTATAGTAGTATATAAAGTGTATTCTATACACAATCGTATGAATTTTTTTTGAATATTTTGTTGTAATTCAAATTTTATAAAAAAATATAATAAAAAGACAAACACACAATTTGCGTAAGTGGATGATTGAAATATTCAAATTATTGAAATTGAATTAGTTGTATCCTTTTAATGCATTAAACGATGCTTTTGTCGCAATCGATAAACATCGTGTACAGGTGGTGGAGGTTTATCTTCACCGTCGCTGTTATCTCCACTTCCTTGTGAAAGTCGTGCCCTTTTCGCGAGTGGACTATCACTTGTTGAATCGACAATCCAATGTACCGATTTGGCTAATTCAAATAATTTCGTGTCACAACCGTTCTCGGGTGTAGGTGCAGGTGCTGTAAAAATTATAACATTCATGTTCAGTATTATAAAAAAAAAAAAAATAATAATAATAATACAGTGGAACTCCAAGAAGTGCAACAAAATGTTTTCTTCCCTCCTAAGTTATGGTTTTTGGAGTTCCGGTGACGGTCTAAAGAAAATATATTTTGACGTAACTTTTCATAAAAAAATTATTTTCAAGATTAATTTTACTATGAATTTAAATATTTGAACGAAATCAATAATTATTCCAGGCTACTTACAAAATAAAATTACATCTAACTCAACAAAAATTATAAAATAAGTTTTATAAATTTAATTTAAATAAAATAATAATAATAATAATAATAATAATAATAATACGTCTTAAATGTTATATTGTTTTTAGAATAATGAACATTAACTTAATAAATTGCAATAAAATACTTCAACAATGTATAGCAATGACAACAATCCGGCTAAAATTTGTTGTAATCATAACAATATGTAGATAAATTACATGTACGTATAACTAACTTGAAGGTACACTAACCGTCAGTAACGAGCAAATGATCTGAACACACACCGATACTTAAGAAAGCAATGTACGCGATATGTGACTCGCTCCTCTCACTTAATGTTTTTGTTGCACTTCTTATTAGAGTGTACGGAAAGTCGATTTTTTCTGTAATTAATTGTTCAACTAGTACAGTGTTTCTCAAAGTGGAGTTCGTGTACTCCTGATCCGAAACCGTATTCGAAATTTGTTTCGGAAATGTTTCAAATAATTATAGACGACTGCCGTTGGAAAACGGAGTTTAGATCTACGTAAGTCAATATCAACGTGTTAACGCTACCTACAAACAATTCAACACTCTAGGTCCAGGTCTGGCGGGACTAAGCTTAATGTCGCCACTGATTTTACTTATATTTTTTGGAGGATTTTGCAAAAGAAGGTACAATTTTGGTAGAAATCATCTACGGTAATCTAATTACATACAATCTATGGTAGAATTAAAACTACAAATGCTGAAATTTTTTGTTTTCATCCACAAAATATGTACAAAACCTACAGATACAAAACTTTTTAATTAAGTTCTGAAAAAAACTGGGTTAGCAGATTTCCTAGAGAGTAAATTACACGCCATATTTCTCTAGTAAATTCATCTATGCTTTATAGTACTGATATCTGCGAATACAGTAAATTTACTTCACAGATTTACTTATTGGTCTTTTAAAACAGTGATCATCAGTGTCTTTGTTAGTATACAATTTCATTTTGATACTCACGTAGATCTGGCAACTGTATTCGATTGAACACATCAATAAGTAAATCAACAGCCACAAATGGTCCAGTGAAACAAGTTGGTGGTGGCAGTAGGGTACATAAATGCGCAACAGCTGGCGGGAATGGAAACGTTCCACCAGGTACAGGATGTTCTCCTGGTAATGGTTTACTCTTTGGTTTGTACGGAATCATTTGACTAACGTCCGGTTTTGGTAGCGGCGTTTCTTCTTCTGTTAAGTTGGCCAAATGTGAAGTATGTTTTGAAGCGCTTATAACTTCCGTATATCCAATACTTCGCAGTTCGGCCGATGTGCACGGATATAAATCTAAAAATTTATAGCGATCTACTAATTGAGCGGTTTCTTTTCCAGCAAATTCTTTAATCTAAAATTGAAGGATATGTTAGCGAAAATTTAAAAGACTGGTAAAATGAGAATCTTTACTTTTTCTAACACTGCACTTCGCCTCTTTTCAACTTTAACTATACTGGCTAAATCGCCAATATTAGATTCAAATTCGAGGAAACGATTCCAAATATCTCTGTAAAATAGAAACATTTAAAATTAATATATACATAGTGTAAAACAAGGTCGCTCGCCGAATTTGTCTCTTCTTTTGAGTAAAAAATTATCAAACTGGGTTGGCTGGAACTTCAATCCAGCATTTTTTGATAACCAATCAAGTGTCTTATTAAGTAAACCATCTATCCTCTTGAGTGTCATTCCACTTTGATAACGCACTAATCACATATTTTATTCTCTTAACTCGGGAATCCCCAGTGTCACCTCTACGTGACAGTGATTTGTGATTTTTTTTTACAGATAATATAACAAATTTTAAAAATAAATGTGTTACGACTAAAATGTTAATACTTAGTAGTATTCATGGTTTTAATTTGGCAACACTGAATTTATGTTAACGGTTAAATTAATTATGTTGTTTCAAACGATTTGCTGTTTTATTGCGCGTGAGTGTATCTTGTGGTATTTTCGTTGTTATAAAAATGTCTAAAAAGTAGGTACTGTTATTATTATTATAACAAATTATTATTTAAGAATCAAGCTTATAATGAAAGTGATTTTTTGCTGGTAATTTCATACCGTTTTACTCAGTTCATATTACAAATAACGGCCCGTATGACCTATGATTGACACGCATTTAAAAAAAAAAAAACTAAAGGGTATTTCTTTTTCAATTTTTTATTTTTTATATGTTGAGTACCTAAAGATAAAAACTAGCACAAAATAAGAATATTTTGTCGATAAATCGCGGTTTGGGAATTGCCGAGTTAAATGTGAAAAGTAGTTATTTTAACATTTTACAGTCCTCTTTTTCAGCATCTGAAAATAGTCAGAACAACTGCAGACGCCCATCGCGACCAGTAATCACACATGTGTGCGCAAGCGGGTATTGACACAACAAACACACTCTCTTTGAGTTGGTGTTTGTACAGATTTACAGAAGAATAACATAAACATAACACTTATTAAAATATAATTTCAATACAATCGCAAAAATAACTGTGTTTGTCTTTTATTGATATTATTTTTATTAAAAAAGTGTATGCTTACACATGTTGAATCATTTCGTGAATTTATTTACATACATTTTTTTTAATTCTGTAAAAATATTGCCGCCCCCTGGGGAAGTTTACTGTGAAAGTGCGTGGACTGTATAGTGTTAATTTCAGTTATAATCAATGTATTCGTATTTAAATTAGGGTTGTTAACCGCCCGATTTTCAACCGGACAGTCTAGTTATGACGTGATTTGTCCGAGTACGGTCGTGTATGTATAACCGGATAGTAAATATCCGATCAAATCGATAAATTGAAAAGATTGAGATATTATTTTCATTCGTTTGGTGGCTTGTAAAGATAGAATTTTTTTTTTTTTGCTCGTCAGGGATATTTTTGACGGGAAACATTTCAGAATTAGTGCCTCGAGATCACGGAAAAATTTCAAAACCAGGATAGTTTTTTTTTTGTTCGCCAGCTTTAAAAAATTCCCGACAAATGTTGATGTTTGGTCGTCGAAAATTCAAAAGTTGACAAACCTGATTTAAACATACACTCCAATGTTCAACTAACCTAAAACCTAACATACATTTGTTTAGTTATTAAGCAATGATTAATACTTACACTGATTTTTCTGGCTCTAAACTTCCAGACGACAGAACTCGTTCAAATAAAACTCTAGTGTTGTTATCCTCTAAAAAATACAAATTTAAATTTTTAACAAATTTTTATTAAGGGAATGTAAAAAGATGTATTACCATTTAAATGTGACAAATAGTCGATATAACACAATACATAATCCGGATTATCACCAAATTTTTTTAAACCTAATTCGAAAATTCTAAATGCTATATTTTTATCTTTGGAGCAATAATATTCCATAAGTGCTGCGGCCACGAATACATGATATTTACTACGAGGATCCTCTCTAGCTCGCTTAAATACTGTTCTCGCTGACTTAATACCTTCTGCCCTTCTTGTAAATTTCATATATTGTACATATGCCTATATTTTAAATAAAAATTTTGTGAATTAATATTATATTAATTAAGATTGTTAGTTTTTGGCGTACCAATGTAGGATCAATATCAGGCATATCCAAATATTTTTGGTAAATCTGATGAACTTTGTCATACTTTAATCGTCCTTCTTCATAATCTGCATAAGCAAAATATAACAACATATTTTTGCTCAGTAGTGTACTTGTAGCTCTTTCATAAATATTTGCCGCTTCGTCACTGAATAATTTAGCCGCATTGACGTCCTAAAAAACAGAGATATTAATTACTCAATTTATTTAAAAGTCTAGTACGAAAATCTTACCCCTTTTTCCGTTAATACTCGACAACTAAGCTCTAAAAAATGTGCGGCTTGGTGCCAAATGGCAGCATGATGCCCTAAACATAGTAAGCACTGTTCAGTGGCAAACATTGCACGACGCGTGACTAAAGCTGTATCTTCGGTTCGTAATGGATTACTCCGTTCCCACGCAATAAATTTTTCCCATAATTCAACCTAATCAAGAAAATATGTTCACTCTAAAATCGTTGCGTAATTTTTGCAGGTGGAAAGTATGTAAGTTTTGCTACGAAAACAGTGGGTAGAACTCACTCATGTAAAACATTTACCAATAAATTTGAACTATAAATGTTTTTTAACAGAGAAAATTTCATACTAAGTATGGGTCAAAAAAGGGACCCTTAAAAATTTTTTTTAATCCGGCTCTGACCATCTTATATTTTAAAATAAATTTTCTGTTCTTAAAAGAGCAACCTACAATTGTTTACAAAATTTTATTGAATTTTGGGCAACAAAATTATTTTGTACCTTTGGTACTAAAACGGTGTACGTATAATTTAGTCAAGGCCGTACTTAGAAAAATTTAGAAACATCGTGAAATCAGTTCATTTGCGATTTTCTCAAGCTGTTAATTCCGAAAAAATTCCTGTGGATTTAGTGTCTACGAGTGTTGAGTCATCCTTGCAAACGATGAGAGTTATTCACTTTCCACCCTGTATATTTTTAAACTAACTATACCTGTTTCAATTCTTCCGGACTGCCAGTTGGCGGAACACTAGGAGCATTACGATTTAAGCCGCGTGTATGTAATTCTAGTTCTTTAGATACACGTCTAGCATTCATGTAGTCTCGGCCGCGTTCCATTGACATTTTTTCGGCAATTATTGGATTAATTGCTTGTTCAAATGCGATATAATCTTTCCAAAATTGTTCCATACCAGACATTGGATTAACAATACCCCGTTGATAAACCTGAGTTGAGTAATGTAATTAATTTATTTGTTGAAATTTTCATGAATATTAATTATTACCTTTCGTACAGCACTAATTTTCTGATTTTCTGCGTATGAACCAACTGCTTCGACTCCTTTTAAAAAATTTACGTAATCATTCCATATACTATACGAGTGAACGTCCATACCGATTTTTTCTAACGCAAAATCATAAGCTTGTGCCATTTTTTCTCTAAAATTGATTTAGTTGTAAATAATTAACGTTTGTAAGATTTACTTTGTGAAAATCTGTATTAGAAAACACTTTTTATTTTACATTATTTTTTTTTTAATCACTTTTCACTAATTAAATAATTTACAAAATTACAAGTCAATTTTTATTTTGGGTAACAATTTATAATGTTTATTGGAAAACGATTCAATTTAAGATGGTTATCAGCGGGGTGTTACATCCGTTGAAAAAATGACGAGTTTAGATGAAAAAATCCAATTTTATGAAAGTTATAATTCGTGATGTTTTGCACAAGATGAACTGAACAAAGCTTTTTCATTGAAGTAAATATGTAAACTGCCATTAAACGAAAAAAAAAATTATAATTGGTAATGGAGAAATCCTAATCTTATTCGTACGTATCTTATCTCGAAGAAGTCAAACCTTTTTAACATATCCCTTTTTTTATCTAATATTTTTTGTAATGGAAACCAAAGAAAACCCTAACAATATCTGCCCGTATCTTAAGTCGAAGGTATCATCTCTTTTCCTATTACATCCCTTTTTGTACCTATTTTTTATGTATAAAGGGTGTAAAACAAATAACTCTCGTCCTTTTGTGGGGTGACTCATAGCATCCTGTAGACACTAAAACCGAAGGAATTTTTTCGGAATTAAGGGTGCCTACACAATCAATGAAATAAGGAATAAGAAATAAGACATAAGGAATAAGAAATATGCCATCTAGTGACGTTGAGTGGAACTTTAACGTAACTGCTCATAGATATAAATATGTAGGTACTTTTGTACGTCAAAATTCGCGATTTTTTTCACTTTAGTGACAAAAAAAGTCATCACGAACGTTATTTTTTCATGAATTTTGATGTACAAAAATACCTAAATACTTATACCTATGGGCAGTTACGTTAAAGTTCCATTCAACGTCACTAGATGGCATACTTCTTATTCCATATTTCATTGATTGTGTATGACCCCTTACAGTCGCGTCACCCCTCAAAAGGATAAGAGTTATTCCTTTGCACCCTGTATATAATATATATACACGCATACATACATATATATATATATATATATATATATATATATATATATATATATATATATATATATATATATATATGTGGAAATAACTCTTATCCTTTTGAGGGGTGACGCGACTGTTAATTCCGAAAAAATTCCTGCGGTTTTTAGTGTCTACAGGGTGCTACGAGTCACCCCACAAAAGGACAAGAGTTATTTGTTTTACACCCTGTAGAGGGCCAAAATATATTATGTACGATAAATAATAAACGATAGTTTACTCTACCAAGATAAAAGACTGACACTATTTATAAAATTCAAAATAAAAAAAAAAATTAATAGTGATTATTTTATCTGTAATTTCTTCGCTTCTTTTCAACCAACTACATATTAAAACTATACCTTCGTTTTACCAGACGTGAACAGGATGTAGTTTATTTCTTATTTAAAGCTGTAGAATTTATTTTTTAAAAAATGTAGTTTCAAACGAAAATTGTTACAACTAAAGTAAATTAGTGAGAACTTACTTGTAATTCGGCAAAGTAGCTTTTGTTTCTTTCACGTAATTTAGATACAATTTCCATAAATCTATATTTAAAATCTTCATCAAACATCGTTGAAAAAGCTGTTGAGGGAAAAAAAAGAAAAAATTACTCCTTCCATAAGTTTTTATTTATTTTATTAAGTAAATGTAAAAAAAAAAATTGTTTTAATACATAAATCTCATGTTTCTCTTTCCATTTCTGATTTAATTAATTGGATTGGTAAAAACTGAACATATTTCCAAAAGAATTTTTATTATTTTGATACCAAAAATAAGAAATTTTATCTCTATTATGTGCATCATCATAGAGTGAACTTAATAATATTTAAATGTATTTAACTATTTCTGGTTTAATTAACAATACTTGATGTTAACTGTTAGTTTAGTTCAAAACCTAAGTAAACGTAAATAATATTACAGAATGATGAAACTGGAAACGAGTTACAAGTTTTTAAAGTCGTTTCATTTTTACAAAAATCAAATATGTTTGATCACTAGAAAAAAGACTTAAGTCGAATCAGTCATAATATTTCTAAAATAAATTTGATCATTTCCATGTTGCTCTTTTCATTATTACCAAAATTAGGTATGTAGCAATAAGCGCGGACATAGGGAATGGCCATGGCATCGTGATCCCCCCTAACCGGGGATAAATTAAAATTTTATCGTGGTTTTTAGTTCTATTGCAAATGCAAATCCTTCTTTTAGGTTTCCTATAAAAAAATTTTAACGAATTTTTTTAACGCTAATGGAAGTACATTTTTTTAAAATTTGCGATGTTAAAAATAGAACATGAAACCATTATAAAAAAAAATGACACTCCCCAATATGAGAACTGAATCCGTCACTACATCCCAATATATAATGAAAATTTTGTCAAGTGCGTGTTAAACACGCATTAAATCAGGATTTCGAATAAAATATTTCTTGTTTTTATTTAATGATAAAATTACCCTTTAATTTATTAATAATATGATTATCTGAATCTTATTTTCTACATGAGTTAAAAAATCGATAATTTTTTAAAAACAACACTTTCTATTAGATTGTGTAAGGTCCAATATTGATTATGGATAAAAATATGATCCTAATAAAAATATAAATTATATAAAGAGTCTCGCCGGGTTAACGTATGAGATTTCGACCCAGCGGCTTTTTCGGCTATTGTTTTTCATCAATGTTGCTTATGGTGAGCAATGTTCGAAAATATGGGTATTAGACCTCTACCCCCTATATTGTCAGAGATATGGGGGTAACAACTCTTAACTTGAAAATTTTTTTTCTTCAAAACTATTGAAGATAATTAAATGAAATTAGCAGAGGATGTCGATATAAAGTAGCTTTATATTATACAATTTCTTTACATTCGTATGACGTCATTTACTACATTAAAATAATTAAATAATTGAGAGAAATAATTTAATTTAATAAACTTTTTTTTCGAAGTAGGTCCTGGGATTTTATTCTGAGTCAGGGAGAAGTCAGGGAATTTTGAAATTGTTTTTCAATCGCCACCCTGTAATTAACCCGAACAAGAGAAAAAATTTTTCAAAAAAATCTTAAATAAATAGTATTAATTAACAGTCATATATACAAGTGAATATTCAGAACTGAGACTTTCAAAATAGTACGGTGCAATTAGACCCAAACCTCAACATCCAAAGTAACAGTTTCACTCCAACTCCAAATTGTTCTATACAGTCCACATATTGTTTGGTAAAAAGTTACACCATTTTGAGCGTCGGGTTTTGGGGGGAGGAGGGTAGGAGTAGGCAAATTAACGGTTTTCGTCAGATTTTTTTTAAATATTTCGAAAACTATGCAGTTTAACGCAAAAAGTGCCTATACAAAAAAAATCTACATTAAATTGCGAACAAAAATAGTCCTATGCATAATCTTGCTGAAGTGAAGAGTTCCAGAGTTATGGAGGGTGTAAAAGTAGCAATTTTTAGTATTTTTAAATTTTTTGGGAAAAATATGACACACTATCACTAAGGAAACTAATTTTTTTATACAGGATTGTGTTTTGTAAAAGGAAATTGCGATTAGTCCTCTTCAAACATAGCGCCCTTCTCTTCTAAATCTTCGTCTATGATGTTCGTATCCCTGTTATCACATCTTAGCCCTGAGCAATTACCGCATATGTTTGAGCAGTTTAGACCACTCTTTCTGCATTCGCAGTTACCGACGCATTCGTCTTTGCAAGCGCACACTATGAGGGAAAATAATTCCTCGGGAGCTGCAGGACGTGCGGTCTCAAGTGTTCGTTAATCTTCTTTCACCCCCACTCAAGCGGATTCTTCTTCTTATTCAGCCACTGCTACACCTGGTAATGGATGCAGCAGTGGCTAAAAATACTAAAAATTG
The DNA here is from genome assembly GCA_035578155.1 of Brachynemurus nebulosus. Lineage (NCBI taxonomy): Eukaryota > Metazoa > Arthropoda > Insecta > Neuroptera > Myrmeleontidae > Brachynemurus > Brachynemurus nebulosus. The sequence continues at coordinate 14,346,708 of JAPWDM010000014.1, read as the reverse complement.
CTACTTTTACACCCTCCGTAACTCGGGAACTGTTCACTTTAGCAAGATTATGCACAGGACCACTTTTGTTCGAAATTTAATGTAGAATATTTTTGTACATGACACTTTTTACGCTAAACCCCATAGTCTCCGAAATATTTAAAAAAACCGTTCATTTGTCTACTTCTACCCCCTTCCCCCCAAAACCCGACGCTCAAAATGGTGTAACTTTTGCAAAACAATATGTGGACTGTATAGAACAATTTGAAGTTGGAGTGAAACTGTTACTTTGGATGTTGAGGTTAGGCCGTTTTTTTGAATAACTGCACCGTACTAAAAGCTGAGCATAAAATTACCAGATTTCCTGAATTGTCTTATTTGGGAAAAATTGTACTAATCTTTCATTTTTATTATAGTAATATTTAATTGTTAATTCAATAGATTGGTCGTTTTTTGTTAGCTTGATCATTTGATTTTTCACTCCCGATGGTTACTTGCTTCGTGTCACTTCCTCGTTAGTTTAACTAACACGGTCATACAATAATAAATAACGTTATTTTTTATTAGTAGCTTAGTCATGTAGATTTTGAACCAAATTTTTTCGGTCAAGGTTATTTGAGTAATTGTTGATGGAGATGAGGAGCCAAGGAGCGAAGAAGGAAGCGGATATTGTGGGGACGGTGGAGATTGTTGACTGTCTGGTGTAGGGATGTTATGAAGGTGATTTTATCAGAGGCGGAGGTCTCTTACCGACCGTAGGTGAATCGAAGTCGACACAATTTTTAACTTCTCCGTTCTTCGTTAACCACATTTGTCTACAGAGTCAAAAACCTCGATACCTCTTTCCTCTCTTCGCTGTCCCTTCTTCCGCACAAACTACTGAATTCTTCCCCTTTCATCGATCACTCCCTTTGCGCCACTAGCTTGGCCCAGAATCGACATGATTAAGCTACTTTAATTTTCGTTAAAATAGTTCATGTATTTTTTTTTTCATATGTTACACATTATAACTCAGACATTCGTAGGCTTGGTGGAATACTGACCTTATACCCTCCAAAAAAAAAAAAAAAAAAAAAAAAACACACGTAACCCAACAAACCATTAAAACGGATGAACTCTATTTCAACGATAAAAAACAATATTATCGATTTATTTATCATTGGAGATACTTAGATAACATTATAAATAATCATCAGGTATCGGATTTCTTTCGGATCAGACAGTTTCGTCTTTAGCATATGCAGGTATACATATTGGACTCAATGTGATTAAAAGTTCAAAATATTTTCATAAAAACAACGTACACAAGTTACATACACACACATACATATGTGTATCAAAATATTATTTATACGTATTTTATGTAAACATCCTTTTTTTCTTTTATTTATTACCTGCACAATTGAAAAGTGCCACTGTAATTTTAAGTATTTTTGTTTATATTATGTATGTGATTTATGTGACATGTCATTTAAATTAAATAAATTCATCTTTTTTTATTGTTTTCAATTTTGAGAGATAGAAGTATAGTTGCTTGTTAAAAATTTGTTTTTCAATAATCGTCAAATAAAAAATGCTGTTAGTATTCTAAATGGTGAAAAATGTAATTTTTGACCAATTATATTCATTCAAATGTGCATAATTTAATGTAATTTAGTTGCAAAATTTTATTATTGAAATAAGTACGGTCCTGACCTGTCCGAAGAAACCCGGTACCTAATAATCATTATGAATATCTAGTTTAAATTTGAAATATTAAAAGTTAGACCAATATAGTCTTTTTAAATGTGCATAAGATTTATAGTAGTGGTTTCCAAAGTGGTCTATATCGACTTCCAGCGATCGATAACAACCTCCAAAGGGTCCACGGTGGCGAAAAAAAAATTGGAGGTCGGTGAAATGAAAACAGGGGTCTGTAACAACAGAGTAGACATAGCGAGGTAGGTTGACTTGGTTGCTCTAAAATGTAAAAATGAGAAGCTGGTGTCCTTTTTTTTGGTCGCCACCCGTATTGGGGGACGTATACCGAGTTACGTTGACAGATGGAGACCAAAAAAAGGTCATCGGCATCTCGAAGTTACTGGATTTGTACAGGGGGTCTACCTCAAATCGAAAACTATGGCAAGGGGTCGACGAGAAAAAGAAGTTTGGGAACCACTGATTTATAGGATGGATTAAGTGCCTCCTTGGTATTAATTAATGTAAAGCGACCTCTACACGCTCAATAATATTGCACAAAATCTGAGGTTGTACAATATTATGGATCGTCTGTAGGTTATATTGAAGGGTTGTACAATATATTGTGCTGATCAAAAACAATTTGAAATATATTGTACAATGAATGAATATTGTAACGTTTGTAGGCTATGTAGATATTATTGCGCAATACAATTTTTTTTTTTTTTTGTTTGATTGGTTGTTTTTATTATTCTGTAATATCACATTTGATGGCTATTATTTGGACCAGTTTGAATTATTAATTTGCAAGAATAATTATTTATTGCTTTGCAACATTTTTATCACTTAATATTATTTAAAATTAGACAACAGTTTAATTAAGTACAATTTCTACATTCAGTTTATTGCACAAATTTCTTTAACAAAATTATTGAACTGTCTGGAGGAACGTTAAATAAATTGCACAAGTTGATTGTACAATATTATTGAGCGTGTAGGGGCCGCTTTATGTTTAATGTTTAGTAAACAGATTTTAAACGGGGTTACATAGACGCCGCTCATAAAATACGTCACGTAAATTCAATTCTTTCAACACCCTAACTAATATTATGTCACAAAACTAGATCTCTCCGCCCTCGAAATGAAAAATTATTTCTCGAATGATTTAAAAATAATCGATTATTGAAATCATCTGATTATTCCCATTCCTAATTTGTAGATATGAAGCAATCTTTAATCGTATTATAAGAGGGTTGACTGTAAATGTGTTGGATTAACAGAAAGGATTATTTTTATCTCAACTTTTTTGTGGGATATAAAATAATTAATATTTTATAAATTTCTTATCTTAATTCCTAAAAATGCTTAATCCGAATTTACTTAAAAAATTAACTAGACCAATTTTGATAAATTTTAGTATATAAATTGGCGACACAAAGATTACGCGAGCGCCTCTGGTTTTTTTAAATTAAAAGCTGTATCAAGTAAAATTTTTTGTATACGTTTAATTGTGGATCGAAGTACATATTATACAAATTTTGTGCGGATTTCTAGATTTTTAAATCACCAATTAAACGTATACGTATATTTTTACTTGATAGTAGTTCTAATTTTACCACCAGAGGCGCGAGTGAAAATTTTTGGGTCCCTAATAGGTAGTCTGTGTTATGAACTAGCATACAGGGTACATTTCTACCGATTAAAGATTCTCATAGGATTAAAATTTCACGTTTTTCCATAGTTGGGGTTTTAGTTTTTAACTTCACATAAAAGTAGTGGGTATTAAAAAATTTTTCTTTAAAGTTGGTAATAAAATAAAAACAAAGATTTTAGCAGTTAAAAATTCTGAAAGTGAACTTAGTCTTAGTAAAAGGATAACCCAGAAAGAAATCTTCTTCGAAATAAATGATAATTCAAACAGAAAAACTATTAGTAGCTTCGACTAAAATTTTTAGAAGTTCATTTCTTAGAAAACTGCCTCCCGGGTTTTTAACACATAACAGTTTCATAAAAAAATTAAATACACGCAAATAACTTCATATTCAAAGTTATTTTATTTTAAAAATTTTGCACCTAGAAAATTTTTATCAAGAATAAAACGATTAATAAAAAAGTTTATAAAAATATAATATACTAATTATTTAAATACATATATTACATAATGGCTTAATTACCGTCCTATTACATACCTTTTCAACCTTTTCAAAATTCCGTGACTTCATCTGAAACACGAAAAAAAAATATATTAATAAAATTATTTTTTTTAACTAAAAAATATTATGATACTTTGCTGAGTCTTTTTTGTATGTACAAAAACAAAATTTACAGGTACTGAAGAATTGTTATAAATTCACCTCGTGTTCAATATATATTTTCCAATATCGAGCCGCCCCCGGAAAAATGGAAACAACTTTCTCATAGAGTGGTCGAACCTGTGAAACCGATCTTGTTTGTGCAGCCCTAAGTAAAATTGACCAAGCTTCCAAATCATACTGATTTTTTTCGGTTTGCCGCTGTACACGAAGTAGCTTATCATCACCCCAATCCTATATGTAAATATATAATTACAAACTAAATTTTTATGTAACTTTTATTTAGAAGTAAAACGATTTTTACGTACAATTTCTAATTTTTCTTCAGACATTGATTTTAAATATAAAATTTAAAATTCTTAACACAATTTTTATTAAGTATTTTTTTACACGTATAGGTAAATTAATTGACAAATATTTATCTGAATTATTTCAGTACTGCCAACACAAGGAATTTGTTAATTAATCTGTTAACCCGTTAAGACCCGTACATATTATTTCCTAGAATTGATATAATTTTACGTAAAGCTCTAGGAGAGTTGCTTACGTTCAGACAAACTATTCTGTATTAAAATAATATACAAGTACATAAATTATTAACAGTTTACTGCCCACGTTTTTGGCATCCGAAAATAATCACCACAACTGCTGCGCAGAGGTTAATCGTGATCAGTGAATACAGAGATCGCACCTCGACAACGACAGAGCCACACAGAACATTATAGAACATTATAGACACACTGCCTTGCGAACATCAAACCAACACCACTACAAACAGTGCGTACCTACACAACATAATGATTGAAAGTAGAGGGGATTTTCTGTCTACACTGGTATCACTAGTGCAGAGATAGCAACTTGGCTTCTGATTATTCTGTGGTTCCATCACTCATAGTAACGAGACAGAGGTGAGAGGGCCAAGCATGCACCTTATTGGTGTACCTGTACGGTTTAAGAGAATTGTTGACGTGGTACAGTGCTGCGCCAACGTGTTAAAAAATATTGCCGGCCCGTGGGGAAGTTTACTGTGAAAGTATGCGGGCTGCATAGTGTTAATAATGTTTTTACATAGAAAGAAAAGAAAAAGTTTACAAGAAGCTACTCCACTATTTTCATATTTATAAAAGAAAATTGCTCTTAAATTTAACGTTCTCACAGTTACTGTATTACTGTTACTTGTAATATGTAAGTTTTGAATGGGTTAAGCTGCCAGAGAAATTAAAAGTATAGCCAACTGAATTAGTACTGGAAAATTTTTTTGAAACTCTGTAAATGAAAAATTTTGAATTTTTCAAAAATACAAATGAAATATAAAGGGAAACTTCATGTTACCTTTTAAATAAAAATTTTTATAGAAATTGTAATCAATATTTTGTAAACGATTACATTACAAAGTAGATACATAATTAATTAATTTGTTTAAAAAAATACCTAATTATACAGCTGTTATGTAGCAGCTGTAGTCGATAATGCAGTTTAGTCGACTAGAGTAGGTTTTTCCATACATGGGTGGTGATATTAAATTCTTCTGAATAAATGTCGGCATAAAGTTGACTTATTTATTAATTTTTTGTTATAAAATATTTATCTGAATAAATCATTGTGATATATTTTTTTGTTTTTATTCAGTTTCATTATAGTTTATAAACGTCAAAATTATTAGTGTCAAATAGTATTTAAAATGGCTGCAACTAGAAGATTACAAAAGGTAAAAATTATTTTTTTTTTGGTTAACACACTAATTTTATATTTATCGTAATATATAACGAAATTATAATTGTAATTTTCGTTTTCAAATCTTTTATCATTTGTTTCGTTTTAATGTTTTCGAAAAATTTCCATAGATTATGACATTGGTGTGAACTTGTAAATCAAGTTAGTTCCTGTTTTTGATTGTCATTGTAATCTTTCTATATATAAATTACTTTTGTCTAGGAACTTGGTGATATTAGAAATTCTGGTTTCAAATCGTTTAAAGATATACATGTGGATGAATCAAATATTTTAACTTGGCAAGGCTTGATTGTTCCCGTAAGTAACACAGTTTTTTTTTTTTTTAAATTTCAATTTTATAATTATTATTAATTTGTTTTTAGGACAATCCACCGTACAATAAAGGTGCCTTTAAAATCGAAATAAATTTCCCAGCAGAATATCCGTTTAAACCTCCAAAAATAACGTTTAAAACGAAAATTTATCATCCAAATATAGATGAAAAGGGGCAAGTTTGTTTACCTATATTAAGTGCAGAAAATTGGAAACCTGCTACTAAAACGGATCAAGGTAAAATATAAAAAAAATTGAAATAAGTTGGTCTTAATCAGGGCTGGGAACTATTTAAAATGATTTCATTTTAAATATGTATTTAAAATACAAAATGACATTTTGCATTTTCTATTTTAAATAAGTTCGGTCAAACCATTTTCCATTTTGTATTTAAAATGGAAATTTGAATCCATTTTACATTTAAAATGAAAATGCATGTATACTCAAATTTATGTGTATACAATATTAATTATAGAACTTGAATTGAACGACTTGAAGTCTAACAAATTGTAAGTTAAATGTAAGTTGATTTAATTGACTCAAATATTTTATAACTCGAGTTGCAATGTCACTTGAGTTAAATTTGTTACTAGAGTTGCAGTTTTCTTAAGTCAAACTTTTCTGACGCAATTTGTGTACTACTATCTTTAAGACACGTCGATAAGAAATATTTTTGTATTTCGAGGAAATGATTTTCATCATTCTATTTAGAAGTTGCAGTCGTAGCGTAGTCAAGGTTTGAATATGTCAAGGCCAGATTAAATTTTACAATATTTTTAAGTGACAATATTTGAAGAGTTGAGTTTCGTTTTCATATCATGAAAACTTTACAAAATTTTCTCAAAAGACTGCCTTTATTTAATTTCAGTACGTTTGATATTTTCTTAATTTTTTTTTTTTTTTTTTTTTATAATTAATTAAAATAATAAGAAAAAATTTATAAAATAAATTAAAAGTAAAAATATCCCTGTCGCAGCATTCTGCATAACATAGCGAATTTCCTTTTAAAAAAATTAGTTTTTCTCGGAAACTAGTTGACATAGAATAATAGTTTAAAGACCTTTTTTGTGTGATTTTTTCTCCTCGTTTCAATGGTGTAAAAAAATGTCTCAAAAATTTTTGAATAAAGGGTAATTTTGGCAAAAAACTAATTTTTTCACGAAAATTGCCAAAAGAACCATATTCTGGGCATCGGACGTGCTTGGTTAACGAACTCGTCCAACGGTTTGGGACTTCCAATATTTTCACCAAATTTCGTAAAAATAGGACTTTTCGTTCGAGAGTTATCGTGCGGACACACACACGCATATATCTATCTATCTATCTATCTATCTATCTATCTATATATATATATATATATATATATATATATATATATATATATATATATATATATATATATATATATATATATATATATATATATATATATATATATATATATATATATATATATATAAAAATTTTAGCGAATATTATTTTCGGTTTCTAGGGACCTCAAAACAAATTTCTGCCTCGGTCCCGGGCTCAGGTCGCGTTATTATAGTGGCTGTAATAGCTGAATTTTTCATTCTGGAAATTCGCTAAAAAGCATTTTGCATTTTATAGTCCATTTTAAATAACTATTTTCCATTTTGAATTTTAAATATGTTCAACAAAAACACTTACCATTTTATATTTTAAATGCATTTTTCGAAACCATTTTCTATTTTAAATGGTTTCTATGACGCATTTTTCCCAGCCCTGGTCTTAATCTCTTAATACTAAAAAAGGTCAAAGAAAAATGAAAAGTCATTACAACTGATTGAGTTGTAATTTTATATTGTAGCTTTTATTTTAGTCTGGAAACTTACGTTTGAAAACAATAACAAATTTCTTTGTGGAAAATACTAATCTTTTCTGACTGCTTTTCTTAATCCTTTTAATTAAATCTTAAATTAGGAGTAATTTTATAATTTATCTTTCTGTTAAACCTGTTAAGGAACTATCAATATGTCACTCGTTATTTTTAGATTAAAATAATTTAGTTTGACGGAATCGTATGATGTCATCTGTCCTCCGGCATTGTAATTAGAGTAAATACGTCTTTTTTTCTTGATTCTAAAAACAATACACACGTCAGACTGAGATATCAAGATATATGTTTTTACTCTAATTATAATTATCTTTTGTGGCGCTATTTTGTAGTCGTGGTGTAGGTTGGTTACATTTTTGACAAGGTCAAAATCAGGGCTGGGAAAATGGTTCATGGAAACCATTTAAATTAGAAAATGGAAAATGGTTTCCAAAAATGCATTTAAAATACAAAAGGGAAAATGGTTTTGATGAACATATTTAAAATAGAAAATCGAAAATAGCTATTTAAAATGGATTATAAAATACAAAATGCTTTTTTTACTTCTTTATACTATAAATCTTTTAGTGTTTTTTATATTAATAAAAAAAAGTTAAGAAAATGTCAGACTTATTGAAATTATGTAAAGGCAGTCTTTTGTGAAAATTTTATAGTTTGCATGTTATGAAAACGAAATTTAACTCTTGAAATATTAGGTTTGTTCGTGAAACCAATTTCAAACTAATTAGTGATTTTTCAAACCATGACTACTGCGCATGTTCAACAACAAACTAGTTTCAAATTATTTTGACGCTCGAACGGTGAATTCGAGATTTAGGTTTAATTAAGAACCACCAGATGTCACTCTAATCGTGTCCGGCATGTCTTGGACTCACGGGCTTCATGGATGTCATACATATTTTATAGTGGTTATAGACTAATAAGGTTATAAAAGATTGACCTTTTACGTAACTTAACAATTATGCTTTTGGTTATTAAAATATTTGCAAAATATCCAAAGAAATATTAAAACATTTAATTGCATTTAATTTCCCATTCCAATAAGCACATTTAATTTTCCATTCCCACCCAACTAATGTTTTAAATATTCACTAAGCTGAAAATGTTCTGCTAGACTTTCAGCTACACGTCTATTTATTTTGAAATGCTCGAATTCTATTAATTTCAAAATCAAGTAAATCATCATCGCTCGAATTAGACAAATCACTGGAACTAAACGTACTGGAGCTGGATGATCTTTCATTCATTTTGTACAATAAGAGAAAGAAAAACTAATGAAAACTATTATGGTGAATTAATTTCTTCTCTCTAAACGATAAAAAGGGCATATTAAAACTGTATTTAAATATAAATATTTCTTTTTAAAATTTATTTACCTGTACCTAGTAAAAAAATATTTCAAAAAAATTTCACAAGAAAAAATAACTGAAATAAAAGTTCCCTAACAATACATCTAACTTAACAGACAATAAAATATTTAAATTTTAAACAGTAATATATTTGAGATCTACTGCGCAAGTACAATCCGACAAATTTGTTAAAAGTTGGTGAATTTTTTTTGCTGTCGTGTATTAGTTCGAAATTTAATTTTAAGCTGTTAGAACATTAGATTTGCAATCAAATCACAAATTTAGTTTTACTCGAACGCTCATTTAAGAAATACGCATGCTCCGTACAGTTTTGTACTTTCAAAACTGTTGCACGAACAAAGCTAATATTACTCAAAAATATTGTAAAATTTAATTCAGCCTTAACATAATCAAACCTTGACTACGCTACAACTGCGACTTCTAAAATATGAAAATCATCTACTCGAAATACCAAAACATTTATTATCGACGTGTCTTAAAGATAATAGGACACAACTTGAGTCAGAAAAATTTGACTTGAGAGAACTGCAGCTTTAGTAACAAATTTAATTCAAGTGACATTGAAACTCGAATTATAAAAAATTTGAGTCAATTGAATTGACTTACATTTAACACAATTTGTTAAACTGCGTTTAATTCGGGTTCTGTAATTAATATGAGTCATAAGTATCATAGGTTCATATACACATAAATTTGTGTGTACATGCATTTTCATTTTAAATGCAAAATGGATTCAAATTTCTATTTTAAATAGAAAATGGAAAATGGTTTGACCGAACTTATTTAAAATAGAAAATGCAAAATGCCATTTTGCATTTTAAATACATATAAAAAACGAAATCATTTTAAATAGTTCTCAGCCCTGGTCAAAATTAATGTGCATGTTTAATGACTTTTTGACGTAAAATCAATACCAAATACGTTATGAGTCCAGGCACGGATCGAGGTTTTCGTTCAGAGGAAGCATTTTTTGTGCGATTTTTTCAGAAAATTACTTTTTTGTGTACTCTCTTGTGATCTGTTAACTTTATCGCGCCATGAAATGTCACCTCGGTCACAAGTGCCAGAAAAAACTGTAGTAGCTCTCATTCAGTTCAGTTGGTTTGGCTTTGTCAAAACACGCGACGTTAGGGGCTAATTAGAGGTCAACCTTTTTGCGCTAAAGTTTGATAATGTAGGTTTCGGTTATTTATTGATGAAATTCAAAAAAAACTTTTTCATCCATATTTTAATTAAATGTAACTACTACGAAATTTTTTCATTTCATATTATTTTGTTTCAATAACGGATAATCTTAAAATTTAAAATTGACGTTTATCATAAATGATATTAACCCATTAAAGCCTGCCACTATTTCTACTTTCCAGAATTTGATAGTTTTACACAACGACTTGGAATAAGATTCTGAAATTTTAAAAGCTTGCATTTCATTTCCCTTCCGAAAATAGTAACATTTTTGTAATTACTTTATTAAAATTAAATTTTGTTGGTTATCTTGACAAATAATTTATATTCTCAAAAAGAATTACAGTCGGCACTCAACTTATAGACGTATTAAGTTACTGATACGCTTGCAGTTTAGACTAATGCAGCAACTACATTCTCGCGAAGTTGACCGAGTACGAGAATGTAGAAGGTCACTTCGTTTTTTCTCATCGTTGGTATTATAGTGCTATTCAAGCCTCAGCCAACCTCAGCGAAGAACTTCGGCGTCGAACCTCGTCCTACTTCGGCAAGAATGTAGTTTTGCATTGGCACAGTACCACATAGCACGTATGACCTTGGGTACATATGTATGATTTGTTGAGTGAAACTGCGAGCATGTAAATAACTTAAAACATCTATAAGACGAATGACGGCTGTAACAAATCTACTGACTAGAATTGTTTATCAAAAATAAAATTTGAGTCTTGTACAAATCTGTTTCCTCCAAGTAGGGGAGAATATGGACTAACCATATTTTATGAATTTTCGACTAAACGAAAAAATAAAATGGATTTTCAAAATAGTTACAATAAAGAGAAGTTATTGGCATTAAAATTAGTCTGTTCTATATCATCTAATTTGTAAGAAAATACATGAAAATCGAATATAAAAGTCTCTTTACGGTAGACCATTTACAAATATTATTTTTCTTCACAGTAATACCGTGTATTATAATGGGTTAAATTCTCTGTCGCTATGTTTTGACCACTGAGCAGTGAATCAAACATATTAACATATGTTTCTTAGAGGTACCACAGGCATTAAATTTTGAAGTATAACTCCATTTTAGTAAGCGCAAATTGTAACTACGGAAACTTGTTTATAAATATTATATAAACCATTAAATAAATGGTTTGACCACCATTATAGTAATCCCATCAGTCAATTTTTTTGCTTCAATTTCTTAATGTATTTGTAATACATAGCATTCTCTCTAGTCGATTCTCTCCTCAATGGTTTTGACATAGAATTTCATTGAATTTTTTTTTTTATGATATTATGAAGACATCTAATATTTATTAGAAAATTTTTTCAGAGAATTTAAAAAAAATATTTGAGGATGTTAAAATACGTAATATTTTCTCGTCCAAGATCTTTACAAATTCTCAATAAGTCGTTCAACAAGCTTTTCAAAATTTCATTTTCCGAATTCTTAAATTTTTTTTATTCTTTTCAGTTATTCAAGCTCTTGTAGCATTAGTAAATGATCCGGAACCGGAGCATCCGCTTCGTGCAGATTTAGCGGAAGAATTTTTAAAAGATCGTAAAAAATTTACAAGAAATGCTGAAGAATTTACGAAAAAATATAGCGAAAAGAGACCACCGGGATCAGATTAGGCCGACAATAAGATTTTAATATTAATATAGAAAGGCGGGTGTTATTGATTCAATCGGTTAAGTTATCACCGTAGCAAATTAAATGAATATACACACGTTGATTAGTTGATAGTTATTTTTCTGAACTCATTTTTATTTCATCTTTTTTTTTTTTTGTTCTTAATATATTTTTAAAAAGGTTTTCTTGAATATTTTAAAAAAATCCACATTTTATTTCGTTCATGCATTTATATAAATAATTATGTAATTTATTGTACTGGTTGATACTGATTTGTAGCTAATGTTGCAGTTGTAACTTAATTGAAATTCTTGAAAGAGAAAGATTATTGTATTTTTATATTTTTAAAAAATAATAAAAAAAAAATAATGTTGTAATTAATTTCTTATAATTAATTATATCATTTGAAGTCAATAAATTTAATTTTCAATATGTTATCAGATTTTTGCTTTTGAATCCTTTTTTTATTCATGAAAACATAGTTCAATTCTTATTGAACTTAGAGGAGACGGTAAAGTTTCACCTGGAAGTAAATGGTACCGTAGATTCTGTGGAGTGATGATTTTTTAACAGATAACTAATAAATAACAGAATTTGACCGTGGTCTCTAGGCCACCGAGTCATTTACTCTGCGGCCTACAGACCATTGTGAGAAAGGAATTTCAATAAGTAAGTTTGCCCTTTCGTCGTGACTGGTAAATGACCGAAGCTGAAGCCGAAGTTGAAAATGTAACTAAATTGAGAATCCTTACTTTGAATATTTAATAAATAGGTGCCGAAATTTCTGAAAATTTTCTGCTAGAAAATTTCCTAGCACCTACTAGTGGAATCAAGCATAGTATTGTATAATTAGGTTTTTGAAGAAAAATTTTTTTTTTTTTTTTTTTTGTCGTAAATGGAAAGATCATATATAAGTTTTATAAGAAAACTGTTTTTAGTTTTCTTTCAAACGTAATATTTAAAAAGTTATATCAAATTAAAAATAAATTTTTAAACTAAGAAGCAATAACGTGCCGACAATTCCCGAGCGCATATGTGATGTCATAATGGCAACTTACCTAAAAATTCAATGTATTTTTATTTTGAATTATTATTGCTATGCAATTTTTCTTTGCTAAAAGTAATTTTGTATTGAATCTATTACCATTATGACGTCACAAATATCGCGATCTTTTGTAGTGCTGTTTATAACCAAATGAAATTTTTTGAAATTCTCTGTTTTAATTAATTTCTTATTTATTATATATTATTTTTAAAAAATTTTTCGCATCGGTTATCAATATAATTTATGATATAGTACTGAAATAAAACAAAAAATGAATTATTTTTTTATTCAAAAATCCAATTCACAGATATACATAGATACAAACTTAGCTTTCGTATATGGGCGAACCTGTGTCGTCAAAATACGACGCAAGAGGGGTTCCCCCTACAAACGATTATGGTATACACCGTATACACAACACATTACTACATAAACATATCACTGTATGTACACAAACTTGTAATTATATTATGTGTGTATATGACTATATGCATGGCATACATACAGTATACATATATACCTATTCCATCATGGCTGACAAACAAAAAATAAAGTATATTTACTTACCTAAAGAAAGGTATTATCCCTTGATTTTGAGTATTTTTTTATTTAATGGAATTTTTATACTTAGATACGACAATTTATTTTTTTCTATTTAAATTTAAAAAGTTAATTAGAAAAACAATGACACTACATACGATGTTATTCTTAACATAAGCTGTAAGCGACTGATTCACATAAGTTGTAACAGGCCAACAAACGGCACTAGACTAACGACATAATTTTGTATGTACATTGGATCTGTCTAATCTGTGGTATTATTATAATATTAAGACAATATTATAATAATACTATGAATATAATGTATTTGTACCTCTTCCTACAAGAATTGTTTTCTTCTTATTAGACCGGTTTCAATCACTTTCATAATCCTGTTTAGTAGTCTTTTTCTTAAAATATAACAAAACCATTAGAAGGGAGAATACTATATCCAAAGGATTGCAGTGCATATATGTATACCTTACATGTTACTAAAATTTTTATTTCCAATCTTTTATTTATCCATGAAAATGTACACTATATAGAGGAGATTTGAAAAAGCTTGGCCTGGAAGCACATGGTATGATGTTTAGATTTGGACTTTTGCTACTTAAGAGCAGATTGAGATTCTCGATCAGTTTAAAATAAAATCGAATTTTTTTTAGGTTTTTACTTCTTTAGTTTATGATGTAATCTATCTATTCTCTAATATTCTGTTACAAAAATATGTATATGTTTAAAGATATATTTCCTATGATAAACATAAATTATCAAGATTTAAAAACTTATTATATTTATTCAAAAAAGTTATTGTACAATTGTTTGTAAAGTTTTTAAATAGAAATGTTTTTGAGAAATTTTATAAATTCAAAACTACCAGTTCAGTATATTTCATTTTTTTTAATACTTTAAAATGCATTTTAAGAAAATATTGGATCTTACAAGAACTGAAACAGTGAAATTTTTAAATTCTTTTGATAATGTCCTATTCGATTTCGATGGTAAGTTAAAACTCTGTAGATAATATTCATGCACTTTTTTCTTTGAAATACCTGCAAAAATATTTCTAGCAGTTTTTTTTTATTATTAATTTTTTATATATTATCAGTATATTATCAATGCTCTAGTTGTATCTGAGCTCGAAACCGAGTTTTTTTTTCGTTCCGATTTAACGTTGAAAAAATAACGGTTTCGGTTATGCTTACGGTTTTTGAGCAAAGGTTATTTTATCAATTTAGATTTTTTGATTCGGTTTAAATTATAACTCTAGATGTACCTATTATGTATTTACGTATCTCATGAAAATTTTATTTGTAAATTGCAAATCAAAGTGCTTGAATTTATCGAATCACTGCTTTCTTTTAATATACTCGTAGGTATACCTTACGTCCGTAAAGGCTCTTTCAACTGTGTTTCTTTACAAACAGTCGTGTGTAAAGTACAAAATTTCACATTTCACAAGTGAAACATTGCTTACCTAGGTAGTCTATTGTACAGTGAAAAGTAATTTCATAATAATCGTAGACAATTTTTTTTATGTTCTCAAGGTTTCAATTTATATTTAGCATTACTGCAGTCAGCGTTAAAGTTGTTAAAAGAATTTTATTTTAGGTGTGATTTGTGTATTTCAAGAATTAATTCCTGGTGCAAACGATGCTGTGAATAAACTGCGGTCTATGGGTAAAACAATACGTTTTGTTACGAATAATTCATTTTTTGGTTTTAATGAATTCCTACAGACATTCAAACGTTTAAAAATCCAGGTAGAAGAACATGAAATTTTAAATCAAACAAAATCAGTTTCATCGTATTTAAAAAGTATAAATTTTGATAAAGAGTTACTTGCAATCTGTTCCGAGAGTGCCATTGATTATTATAAATGTAAAGGAATTAAAGTTTATGATATGCCAGTTAGTATAGCTTTATTAATTTGCTAAGTTGTCTGTTAGAGATTAAGTTAATTATATACTTAAACAAGAGTTTTTGTTATATTTTACTTTTAATAACTTAAGTTTACCTATATTTTAGCATGTTTGCAAAGTTACAATGGAAAACATAACTAAAGAAAAATTTAGAAAAGAAATTGGTGCTGTACTTTTCGATTTATCATTCGATTTTACTTACGAAAAATTATGTAGGGCACAATTAGTATTATCTCGACCAGATGTATTGTTTTTAGTTGGTGCATACGACAATAGTTTAGCAATAACGCATGATATTACAATCATGGGTAAGAATGGTTTTTTAAATTATTAATTAAATACTTGTAGAGATTAAAATTATATTTCTGAAATTTTTAAAACAACCTTTTTGTTATATTTATGTTCTAAGTTAAAATATAAGATGAAAATACTGTAAATTTTAGCTCCAAAATTCTTTGTGGATGCCGCAATTAGTGTCACTGGTCGTGAACCACTGTTTTTTGCTAAGCCATCGGAGCAAATGAAAAAGTTTGTTTTTAAAAATTTTGATATAAAGGATCCAAGAAGAACTTTATTTATTGGCGATTCGTAAGTATTTATTTTTTTTAAGAAATATATTTTTTTTTCATAATTTTCCTGAAAGGTATTTTAAAATGTTTAAACCGTTCATACTTAAGTACATATTTCCTACATTTTATTTATTCTATTCTGATCTGTTAAGTAATTTGCCGATCTTGTCGATAGGTATCGATTGCCGTGTTACACGGATCTTAAGTATTTTTAGATACAATTCGCGTTACAATTTGGATCGAACTATATGAAATTTTTGAATATTTTTTTTGTATGATTTTTTTATGTGGTCCCTATCCACCACATTGAAAAAGGTTTAGCTGTACTAATTTAGTATAATGCATAACTGAGGTAAACAAATAGTATACGTCGTTACGTCATATTTGGCTCTGTTGGAGTAAGGGGAGTACCAGTACATGTGGTCTTATGTAAGTTCCGTCAAGTTCCGTATACATACCTGGTACGTCGCGCGCAAGACAAGTCAATAATGATAAGTATAGACAGTTTGCTGTAAGTTTTTGCATCGACCATAGATATCAACGAAACAACATAATTTTTTTCCTTTTGCTAAGGAAATACTATGTATAAAATTAATGTAATTTTACAAAGTATTAGAAAATACATACTTTGTGTTTTCATCTTTTTCTTTAGTAAAATTACATTTAATTTATACATAGTATTTCCTTAGGAAAAGGAAAGAAAATTTTATGTTGTTTTGTTGATATCTATGGTTGATGCAAAAACTTACAGCGAACCGCATGTACATGTAACTTAAGTTACTTGATCTAACTTACAGAACTTTATGAAAATTATAGCAATTTGAGTTGAAATAATTACTTACTTGTGAAGTAATTTTTTTTTAACATTTGTTCTTGTAAATATTTAAAGTAAGAGATGTATTTTTACTATAAATTAGTTTTAAAATACTATAATAATGTCGAATACTGTTTAAGATAAATGAGTTCATTTGATATTTTCTTAACTCGAATTTTCTCAAGACAATTTTTCAGATACCTGAGATTCGCGTAATACGACAGTATAGTAGATTTTCTTTCTATACAAATAGTTTTCTTAATTAGATAAGATTAGATAAATATAAATGTATATATTTAACACCTTGACGGTCATAACCTGTAACGATAAAACGTTTAACTGGTACACTATTTTGACAGTTAATACACTTTATATGGAATTATTGACGCCCTGCAACGTGATGTGTGAATTAGTAAGGTGTCACTTGACGTCTTACGACGTCAATGATCGTCAAGGTGTTAAAATAGGTAGATATTTTTATTCGTTCACACTTTGTAGTTACTAATTGTTGGATAGATTTTATATTGTATATTGTGTTCTAAACAGCAAGATCATGTACAATTATAAATTTTCAATTGAATTGAATGATTTTATCTCATTATTTTTATAACAGGGGTATTAGCTATAGAACCTTTGAGCGCATAATCGCTGCGTGATTGGCAAATTTTAAATAATAATTTAATTTGATTGTTATCTAATGTTAAGACTCGATCCGACAAGTATTAGCGTCAGGATCATTGTCCGTAATGGTTATAAAACTATAAAGTAATATTTCATTTTGGTACTTGACATAAGAGGAAAACGTGACAAATTAATAAGAACACATACTATTTTTGTTTGTTTGTAGGAAACTAGTCTTAATTATTTATTTTGAAAGAATGTTAATAGTAGGTACTAAAATATATGCATTTGTTTAGGTTAGCTATCGACATGCGATTTGCTTCGCTTTGTGGATTCCAGAAACTACTCGTGTTGTCAGGAGTTACTAAAAAGGAATCATTATTAAAAAATTGTATTAAGGATTCTTATCCTGATTATGTTGCTGATAGTTTAATGGATGTTGTTACTTTACTTGATAATTTGGATTCAAAAATAAAGAAAATCATTTAAATGTTTACAAACAGTTATTTATTTATAAATATAACGTAAAAGCCCCCATTATGGAACGGTATCTAATACTGGAACAGTTTTGACATTTACATATTTATTTCTTTAATTAAGTAAGGAAACATTAATGCGAAGGGAATTTAAATTGAAAAACAATCATTCTATTAATAATAATTTTTATTATCAGACGTTTCTTTCAGAAATAACTTCATTAATATGTAAATGTCAAAACTGTTCCAGTATTAGATACCGTTCCATAATGGGGGCTTTTATAGATTTTTCCTAAAAATTACAATTTATTGTATATTTTATATAATTTATTAATATGTAAATTATTTTTTAATTATAGTTTTCGTCATTTTATTTAGTGAATAATTACTTTATCCCATGGAAAACTACCGAGGAACATTGACTTAATATGTGTGTCCAACACGCACTTAAGAAATTTAGTCTCCATACTCCATAATAATATTATGGACACTAAATTTCTTAAAATATTATCGAGTCATTACCGCCGATTTATCGTAAGCGACACTTTTATCGAAATTGAGATTTTTATTGCAAGCAACATTTTAAACTGTAACGGACCAAGCAGTGTTGATGTTTTTCTCCAAAATTCGTTAATTAACGAGTTATAAGCAACTGGTTAGTTTATCGTTAATACGACACATTTTCACATTTTAGCGTAACCAACAATAACCATCTTTATCGTAAGGTTAATAAAATAATAGGAATAATATGCTCAAGCGTAATAAAATTAAGACAGCAGAAATATCGCAAGCGCCATACAAATATTTAAAAAATCCTTCTCCTGTAAAATTTGATATTTGTCGGTTACGCTAAAATGGCGGTAATGGTTCGATATTATCCTCAGTGTCATCTTTGCCTAAGGGGTACGTGCGGCACAAGCGCAGGGCCTCTAATAATGTCCATAAAACTTAAGAAAACAAATTGTATGGTGTGATCTTGGAGGCCACACCAAACATGCTTCCATAAAAATTCTTTTTAGCGAATTTCCAGAATGGAATTCAGCTATTATAGCCACTGTCATGACGCGACTTGAGTCCGGGACCATGACAGAAATTTGTTTTGGGGTCCCTAACAAACCGAAAATAATATTTACTAAAATTTATATATATTTATATATGTATATATGTATATATGGTCCGCACGATAACTCTCGAACGAAATGTCCTAGGTTTACAAAATTTGGTGAAAATGTTGGACGTCCCAAACCGTTGAACAAGTTCGTTAGCCAGACACGTCCGATGCCCGGAACATGGTTTTTGTTCGTGAAAAAATTAGTTTTTTGCCAAAATTTCCACTTATTCAAAAGTTTTCTCGACATTTTTTTACACCATTAGAAAGATTAACTATGTAGACTGGTTTCCGAGAAAAACGAATTTTTATAAACGGAAATTCGCTATGTTAGGCAGGATGCTGCGACAGGGGTATTTGTGACTTGGTTATTCGTGATAGTTTTTGTTTTAAATAATATTTATGACAACTATAATTTTTGAGATACATATGTGCAAAAAATCACGCATTTACATCCACAATTAAGGATGACACAATGGACGGTGTTGTGTTAATAAAATTATTAATCATACACAAATCTTTTTATGGTTTCATGTTTTAATGTAGATTCCTGCTTTTCTAAAAGGACTCTCCAAATTCAGTGTATCCAGCGACCCTCAAACTTACTATTAGTGTGCTCAGAGACACCGAAACTCAGTGTGTCCAGGGACTCCTAAATTCAATGTGCTCAAGAGTCTTTGGGTAGATTAAGATAGTTCTGATTATTACACACAGTGAGTAAAATAATTTAAAAAAAAATTTAACAAAATATGAACGTATAGTTTATGAAACATCGATTTTTTTTTTAGCTGAGCCCTAAAATCCTGTATAAAAAGGTACGAATCTCTATTCAATATTAATTTTTGTTTATAAAATTGATTATCCTAAGGAATTTTTGTATTTATTTACACTCTAATTTGGGTCAATTTGGGCTATCTCCAATATAAAAAAACAAATATTTTTGTTATTTAAAAAAAAAATAGTATGATATACACCAAGGGACTAAAGTGTGAGTTTTAATCCCGAGTGTGAAGTTTGTTACCAGAGGGCCTGTAAAGACCCGAGGGCAACAAATCACACGAGGGATGAAGAAAATACTTTAGTCCTGTGATGGTGTATATACCTACTATTTTTTGTAATTTCGGATAATTTAAAATTATAAAAATTCAAAGAAATTACTTAAATGTCATTCAAATTGTATGTAACAACATTCCATCAAGTATACTTTGGATGGATCAATCGAATTGTTTATACAATACAATATTATAACTGTCTTTATCTACAAGAATTTGTTTATTATTTTCAACTACCTAACAACGCTATTTAAGTTAAATTTCTGTAAACTGTACTTGCTGATTGGTTTAAAAACGGGAGTTAAATAATTTTTTAGTCCCCTGGGACTAAAAGTGAATTTTTTAGTCCCTTGGGGCTAAAAGTGGCACTTTACTCCCTATTATGACGGACTAAATCATGTCTTTTAGTCCCGGAATCGCAAAAAAAATTTTTTTATCCATAAAGGGAGCTTTTACACCGACTAAATCTGCCCGTAGAAATATAGTTTTGCGAATCTGGGAACAACAGCTGATAAATACATCAAAGCATATTATAAGTTTTTTGTAGGAAGAAAAGATTTTCAGTTTTGTATGAAAGAGAACAGAAATGTAAATTACTTTTATTGTGTGTTTTGACAATGACCCTGTTATCATTTCACCTTACAATCATAATTTTTACAATATGTACGTATTTGGGTGATTCTACTTTTTAGGTCCTTCAAAAAATTAAAGTTGTCTCCACAATAAGGAAGGTTAAAACTATATACAGAATGAAGATACTGTCATTTATTTTATTTAAATAAAGTTAATAACTCATATTTAGATGACCTACCTACATTTACTTTAATTTTTTATTTAATTTTTTTTTATAAAAATGGTGTCAAACTTTTATTGCAGTTCTAAAACGCATGTCCCTATTACGTATTGCTTGGAACTATAACGTTTTTTAAAAAAAAGTTTACTGAAACCACACAATTTTATAAATAAAAAAGGGAGTTAAATTGTTACGCATGGTAATTAGAAAGTTAATTTTATTTATCTGCAGAATTATTTTTTTTTTGGCGCGACGAAAAATTGTCGCGAAAATTTGAGTATCCTTCGTCACAACTGCCAAATATTGCTATAAGTTTAAAAAAAAAATAGGTGAAAGGGTCATGTTTTTTGGTGAAACGAAACGCCAAAGATCATAGAACATAAACGAAAGTCAAATCAAGTGATTGACATTGAGAGCTTGTCATTTTTTTACATCAAGCAAGAAGACCGGCTGCGTGTGTTTATTGAGTGTATCCTTCGTCATGGCTTTTTCTGGTATGTATTTAGCGAATTTCAAATCATTTTTACGTAAATATTATTTGTAATAATGTAAGCTTTACGATAAACTCAAGTTTTAGATCTAATGATCGCTGTTCACGATTAATAACGATTTTGTTGGAAAATTGTATCCTTCGTCAATCGTCACGCGTGTATCCTTCGTCACAGTAGAATGTGACGATGGGAGACATGAAATTGGCGAAGGATACGATAACAAAATAAGTATATATTTATTATATTAGTGTTTGTATATCAACTAAATTTTTTAGTTACTAATTGTAATTAATTTGGTCAACTCCTAACCAATTTTATATCATACAAACAACAAAAAACAAACTCTTCAATTTTTCGCAAACCAGAAAAAAACCAACTTTCTTTTCATTTTTTTTTAATTGATATTAGGAGAACATAATATAGTAATAATAATAATTTAAATCTTATTATTTCGTATACAGTAATCCGCAAAATAATATTGGTTTTAATTTGAAACCGCGCTGCTGGTCTGCAGATACCGAATTTATGATAATTTTCCTACATTCTAGTCGCATGAAATCTACTAAATGGCTTTCTCTAATTTTTTTTATGGTTGAGACCTAAAAAGTAGAACCACCCATTTAAAGTATTGAATAGCACGTTTAAAATTTATTCTTTCAAGTGATGATTCTTATTATGATGTATTATTGACAATTGTATACATATTTATCTCAAAAATATACGTAATACACATCAAACATTGAAAATTTTTGTATTTTCCATGCTTACATGGAAATACTAGTAAATGAGTAATGATTAATGAATGACTAATAAGATCAAGAGCGGATACAGGGAGGTGGGCAAGGGGACCATGATTCTCTCCCTCCTCCTCCCGACCAAAGATTCAAATTTTATCGTAATTTATCTGATGACGTCATCAAGTTTATTAAAATTTCAAATGACTTAAAAACGGTAAGTAAAATGATAAAATGATGAAATAGGAAGCGAATTATAGGTTTTCGAAGTCCCTCTTTTCATTTTCACCCAAATCAGGTACGTAGGACCATTAGAAAAGAGACCTGTAGGGTCCGTTAGATTTATAATACGAATTGTGTCATTTTGATAGTAAAAATGAAAAGTTCACACCAAAATTACCCTTATTCAACCAGTCACTCTATTTCATTGAAAAAAAAGGGAATTTTTTAATTTAGTGACGTCATCAAGATCACTAAGATTCAATTCATTAAAAACCGTAAATAAAATGATACAATGATGAAATTCTAAGCGAGCTTTCGAAGTCGTTCTTTTTATTTTTACGAAAATCAGACGTGTGGAACCACTAAAAAGAGATTTCTTTTGGATCAGTCACATTTTTATAAATGGAACTGCGTCATTTTTATAGAAACAATGACAAGTTTACACCTGAATTACTCTAATTCAGTTAGTCATACTATTTTAAATCAGTTGAATATGGTTTGAGTTGAGAAAAAGGAAATTTAGTAATTTAGTCATCATCAAGTTTAACTAAATTTTTTTCCGTGTCTTAAAACCGTTAGTAAAATGACAAATGTGACCCCCCGCAACTTGGAAGCTGAATACGCTCCTGAATATGTTCCTTAGCATGTGTTTTTCAAGTGGAAAATCGCGCACGTCCATATACTGTATAATAACTGGAAAGTGTTATACTTATATGCATACATATTTTTTACCATTAATTAAAGATAATCGATTTAATTAGTACAAGTTGATTACAAACTCTGTTTCTTTTTACTGTAGAGGGTTATGCAGTTTAACTTGTTATCTCGAAAATACTACTTAAATATTATTAAAAATTTTATTCAAGTGCATGTTAGACACGCATTCAGCTAGGATTTCGTAGTTCAATCGCTAGAATTCTCGGAGTAAAATATTGATTGGGTTTATTTGATATTAAAATTAACCTTTAAATTGTTAATAATATGATTATATAAATATTTTACTTTCTATATGAGTTTAACTAAATTCAATAATAGTTTTCAAAAAACAACACTGCTCGTACATTATGTAATGTTTGATACTGATTTTTATAAAATGGTCAAGTCCGGATAGATTAAATGCGAAGGCATACATAGCGAAAACAAACACGTAGCTGGAATTACGTAATAAAATAGCAAGTATACTGGATCAATGAGCTAAGGAGGTACATACACAACACCACATGCACATTCGGTATATGGATAATATGCACACACAATATGGTAGAGATTAATATAAACGAGTGTACTGCAAAAGGATAGATTTGAATATAAAGGTGATGGATCATCTTTTTTATCACACATCTTTTTTTTATCATCTTAACACAAAAAGTAATGACCATAGATACATACTAAGGACGATATTTTCTCGATTTTTTTTTGACAGCATAATAAATATTTATTTAAAACTATTAACAACATTAACAACCTTGGATAGTAGATGTTTTGGAATTCTTATAGAGTGACGAAAGTTAGCGTACTACTTATATTATATTATACCGAGCAGCGGCTGTATAACTCAGCTCTAATCGAATATAATTTTTTCGACCATCACAACCAAGTCCTCAGCGTAAATGTAGAAAATTGTAACTAGTGGTGAGCCCAGAGTGTGCCCGACACGGCTTAAGACATGTAGTCAGTCGGTGTCCGTCGCCGAACACACAGTGCATTGTAATACATTGTTAGACATTGTTACTTGAATTGGACAGGTTGGTCTGTCCCAGAATACGCACACTACTACAAAACACCAAACCAACACCATTGCAAACAGTGTGTGCATATACAACATAGTGGGGAGATTTTACGTCACCCACTGGCGACAAGTGAAACAGTTTGATAGACATTCTAGTTTGGTCCCTTGATCACAACTGTATATAACCCCTTAAATATTTTGAATGTGAACTCGTCATTGACGTAATAAAAAATGCATATATATTTACAAATCAATATGTTTTATCTAGGTTATCATACTGTTCACGTGATATGCCAAAAAAAATGTATGGAAAATAAATCCTAAGTATATTATGAATAATTATATATGGCATGAAAAAAATTAATTAAAAATATTTTTTTAATCTCTTAGTAAATTTAATTAAGATTTAGTATAAAACTAAGTAACTTTGTAATAAGTACCAAGTAGAATCAGCTTGGAATTATAAAAAACGTCATGAGCAGCGGGGCCCCATCACGGAAGTCGAATTTTTCCCTTCATCTTCGGTATTGAATGTCTACAAGCGAAATGTGATTGAGAGTCTACAAGCGATTTGTCATTTTGGTGGTCTCAAAACTGATGTTGAGTGTCCGGCTGATCGGGGCTTTAAAAAAAGGTTTTAAGTTTTTAAGGGCTGAATCTCAGTAAATTTTAATTTTATGCCGACAGCAGTTAAAAAGCCAGCACAATTCGTACGAGGGCATTCCTACCCATGCTTATCCGCCAATTGCCTTTATGTTTTATTTTTAAATATTAAAAAAGGACCTCAATAGTAAACTGGAAGGCCTTTATGAAGATATTTTTTCTTTCCAAAAAAATCCAAAATTTCTATTTTATAAATAATAAAAATTTAAAATTCCTACTTTATAAATAAACAGTAACTTTAATAACATTTTTAAATTACTTAATATTTGTGTAATGCATTTGTTATAAAAGTAAATTCCTTTTTTTTTTTAAATTTTCTAAAATTACTACTCGCCTACTTTGTATTAGAATAAACATAATGCATTTAAAACACATTTAACAATACCATCGAATTCCGATGTAAAAATGGGAGAAGTGGGGGAAAAGTAAGGTGGAATCCCTAAAAGGCACTAGCTGGATACTAACTCAATACACGTACAAAATTTCAACCCTCTAGGTTTCCTTAGAGAGTCTCTAGACGTATTAGAAAAAAAGCAAAAAAATCAAGGAAAGAAAAAAGTTGAAACCTTCAAAAAGCAGTGGCTGGCTATTAGCTTAACCTGTACATAAAATTCCAACTCTCTAGGTTTATTTGGGGAGATTTTGACCCGAACGAAACTGTTAAAAAACAAGAAAAACCATGTTCCTTTTGGTATAAAAATGGTGGGGGGTAAGGGTTAAAAGTTGAGACCCCCAAAAGGTACCCCCTTGATACTATCTCAATCTGAATACAAAATTTCAGTCCTCTAGGTTTATTTGGGTGACCTGTGCGAGTGGTACAAACAGGGTAAAATATTAAAACCTCCAAAGAGCACAACCTAGGTACAAACTCTATCAACACACCAAATTTCAACCCTCTACGTTAATTCTGGGGGGCTGTGGGTGTGTTAGATCCAGCCAAAATCGTTTTTTCCTCCTCTACTCCCTCCAAATCATCCTAGGAAGCTGAATTTTGGATATGTTGTAGATAATTGACCGAAACATTATTTTCAACCAGTTTGGAAAAATTTTACCCCACTTTGATAGTATTGTTGTGCATCGGAATGAGCCGCACTTACCAAATTTCAGCTCTTAACTTCCATAGGGGGGCCCTACACATATTAAAAGGTAGCGGGAATATATATATATATATATATATATATATATATATATATATATATATATATATATATATATATATATATATATATATATATATATATATATATCAGACATCTTTTTTTTCTACAGAATAATGTTCTAGGGGTCCGAAAACGGATAGCGCCCCTACTCTCGCCTCTCGCCGTTCTTACCGTATAGGCTGTATAAGTTTAAATTTTTCTGTTGAACAATTCGACTAAAAATTTGTATACAGGTGTTTTTTTTTGAGAGTTATTATTTTATTACGGGCAAACCGTTGATTTAATCAAAAAATTGTTCAAATAAGAGTTGTCGGTTTGTGTAAAAATTCTATTGAACAAAAAAGTTCTCAAAATAAAGGGATCTTTCTTAAAATAAATAAATCTATTTTTAATTGTTGGTTGTTAGTCACGTAGGTCAGCGATGACAGTGTATACTATATATATGCAACGTGGGCAGTCATACATACAGCATATTGCACAAACACATTCACATGTTTGTGTAGATACAAATGATGTGTTTTGTTGTATATATCATAATCGTTTGGTAGGGGTAACGGTGTCCACGTCATTTGCCGGCGACAGTGCCACGGTAGTTATGAAATAGGAAATTGGGATCTTGTATATCTATGGGAAAATGTTTGAAAACAGCTTGCAAGCATGTAACAAGGGACAAAGAAAGTTTGGCATACACGTATTGTAAATATCTGTATAATCGTTTAGAAGTTGATCTGAATTATTTTTGCTGATTTCTATTGACTCTAGAATTGTTAATTTTTGGCCTTTATTTGCCTCGTGCAAACAAAACTGCGATGTAGGTACCTTTCTGTAGTGTGTTCCACGTCGTATTCAAAATAACTGTTAATTTTATAGTTTGCCTCATGTTCATTAATAAAACATTCTAAAGATTAATGAATAATTTTTGAATATGTTAAAACATGATAATGTTTATTCGCTCTATAGACGTTAGAGCGTGTTCGATTCACAAGATGAAAGTCTTTCAGTGTTTCGATTTATACAATTTGGTCTCTTAACCAAATTTATTAATTGAAAAATCTACTGAAAAGTGATTTTTTTCAAATATAACTTATAAAACAACTGTATCATACAATACGTAATTTTATTGTAATTGTAACACTGAACATTTGCACATAGCTGATAGTAAAAAGTGGTTTTATGTATATTTTTGTACACACACATCTTTACAATATAAACAGTACTATTTTTTAAATTTATACCAATACATTTACGTAACAAAATAAATATTACACGTTTTTTTAAGAAGTCAAATAACAATTATCTATATAATAAAATTACATTTTAAGTTATTTAAATAAGTATCCTTACAAATATGTGACAAATTTTTCTCTAAACGTATACATACCGCAATCATTCATTTCACATATAGTGTATTTATTAAATTATATGGCTGTCGTTAAAAACGTATTTAAAAAATTTACAGGAAAGTAATTTTTCATATAAAAACAGAGTTATAGAAAAATTCCAGTTAATATTAGTGTGACTTTTTCTGTTAATATCAAAATGAATTATAAAAAAATAACAAGTTTTACAACAATCGAAGCAACTGAATTTTTAGAATCGTTTGACAATATATTATTTGACTTTGATGGTAAGTTAAATTTCTACAGTTTTTTATTTGGGATAACAAATAATAATCAATAATTAAATTAAATTTACCGCCATTCATTTTCATAAAATATTTTAAGGCGTTACATCACTTTGCAATGTCAAAAACTAAGATTTTATTGGATAATTTTTGAAGTGAAAACTTCTTTAGGCGCGCTGAGCGATTTTTGATAGGGGGAAATCTTATGGGTTCGCGTCACCGACATGTTAATGTTAACAGTATATCTGTAGCTGTGAGTATAACGTGCATACGTATACACGTATATATACTAGGGATGTTATGGATATGAAATTTCGGATACGGATACGGATACGGATATTTAAAAACATTTTTTTCGGTTTCGGTTACGGATATGTAAAAATATCGGATAATGTTTCGGATACGGTTACGGTTACGGATAATTGCTTCCAGTGAACATATTTTTTAGAAAAAAAGGGGAAAGTTTTAACTCAAAAAGTGAACTCAGTTTTCCAACGATAGTTGTCTGTTATTATCCGAAACAAATCCGAAACAGTTATTTTCGGATACGGTTTCGGTTTCGGATATATAATTTTATTATTTCAGATATCCGGTAGTCTCGGTTACGGTTACGGATATCCATAACATCCCTAATATGTATATACCAATGCATTGTATATACTAGGGATGTTATGGATATCCGTAACCGTAACCGAAACTACCGGATATCCGAAATAATTCATTATCCGTAACCGAAACCGTATCCGAAAATAATGGTTTCGAATTTATTTCGGATAAAGACAGACAATTGCCGCTGGAAAATTGAGTTTAAGGTAGTTGGTCGATGAAACGATTTTTTCAAAGGATTTTAACGAAACTTCTCTAGATATTTATTTACTCCAATACCAATAATACGAGTCCTTACCGAAAAAAAATTGACCACCCCAATTTTGAGAAAAACGACTTCAAAGTTTTATAATTTTAACATGGGCTCTTATGGGAAAATTCAATTTTTTTTGAATAAAATGAAAACGTGTCAAAGGAATTTGATAAAATTTTAATATGTTATTTAAAATAAAGTTACAAATCATATTTAATAAGAAATAAAAATTATTGACCACGCCGTTTTTAAAATATAATTTAAAAACATCATTTTTCAATGTTTTTACCACGCTTTTTCAACAATATTTTTAAATTGCTACAACATAAGCGCTCGGAAATTAAAAAAAGCAAGTGGTATACAAATATAATCACTGAAGAATATTAATACATTATTTAATTTTTGATAAAAGAACAATTTTTTTTTGAGATATACTTTTGTACCTGACTATCTCAGAGCAACTACGTTAAATCGAAGAAAGTAAATTAAAATATTATTAGCATATGTTTCTTTTGATAGATTTTCGTTGATTCGTGTTTGGTGTCCACATTTTTTGGTAAAATTTTCCCCTTTTTTTCTAAAAAAAAATTGCTCATTAAAAGTAATTATCCGTAACCGTAACCGTATCCGAAACATTATCCGATATTATTATATATCCGTAACCGAAACTGTAACCGAAAAAAATTATTTTAAATATCCGTATCCGTATCCGTATCCGAAATTTCATATCCGTAACATCCCTAGTATATACGCGACTGTATGATGTGCGCGTTGGACGCTTTTTGAATGAATAAAATCTTGTGAGTTTGCGTCATCGACATGCTGTAATAGCAGTATATCTGTAGCTATAGGGCTACTCTATATAATGGTCGTATAAAAGACTGTGTATAAAATGCAAAAAATTTATAAAAGGCCAGAAATATCAAAAAGGTAGTTTTTCGTTAATAAAAAAAAAAATTCTCCATAAGTCTTGATCTCAAAATTTTTAAATTAACAAAAACAATTTGGAAATAATTTTTAAAAATGCTTATTTTCTTTGATGTTCTCCACAAAAATTTGACACTATACGCCCGAACCAGGCGAATCTAAGTTTAAATCCACTTTTCCGTTAAATATGATATGATTCCCAATTTTCTATACATCACGTATTTTATGATTTTTTTTTTGGCGGAAGGAGGTACAGTTTTGGTTTTATGATTAAACAGGGGTACGTGAAAGAAAAAATTTGAGAAACGCTGATCTAAATTACTAATTATTGTTGTTGGTCAGTTTCTAAGATATTTTGTTGAATTATAGCGTCATCATGACGTTGATAATAAAAAGAAAATTATAGAGTCATCATCATGAATTTGTGAAATTTCCTGTATATAAATAATATATTTTATATCTTTATATGTACCATATGTACCATATACGTACACTATACATAGAAGTTGTGAATGAATTCAATGAATTGTAGATACCTATTAATTTATAATAAATATTAATAATTAATTAATTATAATAATGAAAAAATACTGAGATTTTTATTAAGTTTTATTTAATTACTTAATTTTATTAAGCTTTTGAAAAAAATTGGGTCGATTTGTATTTGATTATTTTTTCTCAAAAATCTTTTTTTATTTTTGCAGGTGTAATATGTTTAATTAAAGATCTGATACCTGGAGCTGAAGATGCTATAAATGGGATACAATCAATCGGCAAAAACGCCCGTATTGTAACAAACAATACACTATATAGTTTTGAAGATTTTCAAAAATTATTTAAGCATCTTAATATTAAAATTGATAACGATGGATTTATAAATCAATCAAAAATTATTTGTCAGTATTTAAAAAGTATAAATTTTCAAAAGGAATTATTTTTAATTTGTTCGCCAGTTTCTATAGATTTTTATAAGTCTCAAGGATTTAAAATATACGAACCACCGGTAAGTAGAGAAAATTATTGTAATTTAAAAAAAAATTACCTGATAGACTTTATCAAATAAAATACCATTGTGGAAGTGTTGAGAAATACGCGGAAAAATAGTTTTAGCGAGGGCAAGTGAGTGACCCAGTCTAAAAATCGCATCTCACAATCAGTCTCGTTGTCTCAATAACTAAAAATTTGCTTCCTCTTGAGTCTACACAATTTAAATAAGTATATTTAAAAATAAGTTACAAATTATGAGTCAGACATACTGTATATTACACTAATTAGTGATGCTGAGTCGAGGAGCAGTAGTTAGTCGATTGAAGTTGTTTTTTAGACAAAATTAGTCATTTTTGATAAGTAATCTATGTAACTCTTGCAAAAATAATGTTTTCTCTTGTATTTAATTATTTATATTTAATATTTTTTTCTTAAAGATCGCACATGGTATTAATGAAATAAAGGTGAAAAATCGTAGAAATAGATAATTTTTTAATTCTTAATTTTTCCAATCTGATAAGTAATACAGAAAACAATTAAACTAGTCATTTTTAGTTATTTTGAAAAAATTAATCATTTTAGTCATTTAGTTGATGGTAAAATAGTCGACTGAAAAATGACGAAATTGAAACAAAATTAGTCGACTAAACCGATTAATCGATTA
The DNA here is from genome assembly GCA_035578155.1 of Brachynemurus nebulosus. Taxonomy (NCBI): domain Eukaryota; kingdom Metazoa; phylum Arthropoda; class Insecta; order Neuroptera; family Myrmeleontidae; genus Brachynemurus; species Brachynemurus nebulosus. The sequence goes on along the minus strand of JAPWDM010000014.1, from coordinate 14,315,648 downwards.
ATAATTCGACATCATTAACATTAACCAACTAGTAGCTTAAAGGTTAAATAAAAACTGATAAAACCGTTTGCGATTTTATTGCAGTTTACCTACAGCCGACTGCCGTTAATTCGAATCTCGAGGGACTCTTAAAATATTACGAATTATCGAGTGTTTGAAATATCAAATGGTTCAAATGGTACAAAATCAATCAAAATGTACTTACAATCTTTCTGTCTCTTTCTCTCTGCAACTTTGAACTGTCGAGTGTTTGACACCGATGAGTTCGAATTAACGCGTCTTTTTGTTACGTAGCAATGACTTTTTCGTTCGAATTACCAAGTGCATAAAATGTATTGATTTAATTCGAAATATAAAGAGATTTTGTAGGGAACTCGTGATAACTTTGAATTATAGAGAGGTTCGAATTATTGCAGGTTTGAATTAACGAGAGTCGACTGTATTCGTATAGATATATTAAAAGAAAAAGATAAAGGGATTGTTGTCATTAAGTAATATCTTGAAATATTTCAGCATAGATGTAAAGTAACAGTAGAGGATATAAAAGAGTTATTAACGGCCGTCTTAGCACGTAAAGAAATTGGTGCAATATTAATGGATATAACTTTCGACTTAACCTATGAAAAAATACTACAAGTTCAGTATCTTTTATCTCGTCGTGATGTTTTATTTTTAGTTGGCGCACCTGATAATTCGCTGCCAATTGCACCAAATGTTACACTAATAAGTAAGTTAACCTGCTTAGAAACCGTCAATAAATTACGTAAGATTTTTAGGGGGAAAGGAACGTGTCGTTTCTGGGAGTCATAATAATGTAGTATCAATTTTTGAAAAAAAATTATTTGAACTTGGATTATCATAAAACTTTTACGTAAGATTATTACTAAAATTTTATGCATGGGAGTAAGTAGATGAGAACGGTTATGTCAAATCTCTTACGTGGGTGGAGGGGCGGTTAAAATATCTTACGTAATTTATGGACAGTCCCTTATGAAAATATTTTCTTAGTAATATAGAATTTTTATTACCATTTCTTTTTTAGGCCCGTCAGCATTTGTAGAAAAAATAGTCGAATTTACAGGTCGTAAACCAATTATATTTGGAAAACCATCTGAACAGTTAAAAGATTTTCTTTATAAAGATTTAAATGTAGTTGATCCGAAAAGAACTTTGTTTGTTGGTGATTCGTAAGTATATCTTTAATTTTTCGGCTGATAAAAAATACTGGGCCAATATTCCTGTTCTCAGGCCACTTTCGAGGAGTTTTTTGTACTTTGAAACACAATGCAAAAATGTAATTTTTTCTTTTTTTTTAGTTTGGCTGCCGATATGCAATTTGCGTCAGATTGTGGATTCCAAAAGTTACTTGTACTTTCTGGAATTACCAAAGAAGAAGCACTCAAAACTTGTAGTAAAGAACAATGTCCTGATTATGTTGCAAACAGTTTAAAAGATCTAGCTGTACTATTAGAAAAATTACAATTAAATGTAAAATTTTAATTAATTAGTTATTAAAATAATAATATTTTAAAATTTTTAAAAGTATTAGTAAATGTAATTGTTGTCAAGTATTGTAAAACTTAGAAAAGTAAATATAAATTAAAGCACTGACTGATATGTTTCAAGCTACTTTGGATCTCTGGAGTAATGTAAAATTTATAAACAATTACAATATTTTTTATACTAATACTTTGACTATAAATATTTGCAGGAAGCCAGTAAATTTTAGAAATTGGATATTGTCTTTAAACGGCTGATGATAATGGTATTCTGTTGCAAGACACTTTTGTGAACATGGAAGAAAAAAATTAGGAGAAAATAATTTTAGGAATTGATTGTGTTTAGATTAATTCAGAAAAACTTCGGGGGTCAAATACTTTAGTCAAATTGAATAAAAATATTAAGTTATTACTACTAGTACCTACTTGTAACACGAAATTTATTAAAGCTTGTAAATAAAAATTTAAGTTTATATGACCTAATTTATTTGTTGATATTTTTTATTGGATTTTATACTCTTAAAAGAATTTCTTTGTGCAAAGATTAAATTTTTCTTTGAATTAAAAAAATATATTATTGTTTCAAAGGAAAAAGAATAAAAGAAATTTTTAATTTTTGAACAAAGAAATCTTTTTGAGAGTGTATGAAAGCTTTGTTTGTTACAAAGACGAAAAAATAAGTATTAAAAAAATATTATATATATAATTTCTCAAAGGTGTTTTTTTCAATACGCCATATCTCCCTTAATACTTCATCAAAATTTTCGTTAAAAAACTTTATTTTAAAAACTGAATTTGTATAAAGAATGTAGAAGGCGCCATCTGTTGTCAATCTGTTTAACTAACATGCACAAGAGCTATCGGTTGGAGTTGTTTACATTGTTTAAAGAATATCGAGGGAGATCCAACATTTATCACAACACCTCTTATTTAATTTACGATAATCATTCCAACAAAATCTATAAAATTAACGAAAAAAGATGTATATAACCTTATCTAACACATCTAACCAATAAAGACTTTTAAATTGATTTAATTTAATTAATAATTTAATTCATTAATAATTTTATTAATTAAAATTGCTTTAATTTCTTGTCAAACACATGATTTTATAAAAAAAAAAACTATTTTATATATAAAAATAAATGCCATGTTTATGTATTTGTTTACATTAATTTTTAAATACTGTTTTGCGTATTTAATGAATGATAACTTGATTACATGATATTATCTAAATTTGGAAAATCTGATGGGGGCAAGGGCACTCCTACAGGACTTCTTCACACGTTTACCTTGAATGACCACGTAGGTGACAAGGACACATTATTACCGTCGTCACTATGCTTATAACAAGATTTCAATGTTAATAACAATGAACAGAAAAAACGCCCCCACAAATAAATTAATACATTATGTAGCAAAAAAAAAAAAAACAGACTGAATTGTTTTTGAACTTTTGTTGTGAAATTTATTTGCGGATAATCGCATTTAATTACAGCAGCTTAATATAATTTTTTTTTTGTTTTTAAATATTTATTATGAAATTTATTGTTAATATTATAAAACGTTAACTTATAGCTGACTGACTTTCTATTTTAGATTATTAGTTTAGTTTCCATTTTTGGTTTGATCACAATATAAAGTGTATTAAAAAGTAAAAAATAATATTTATATTGTAATTAAATAATTGTGAAAATATTAAGACGAATCAAAAAAAAAAAAAAAAAAAAAAAAATTAAATCGATTTTGACATTTTTGTTGTTTGACTTGATACAATAAGTTGAATTAATTTTTTTTTTGATATTTTGAATAAATTATTAAATTTTAATAATTTTTTGGATACTGAAGATACTGGATAAAATAGTAATATGATAAATTTTTTAGCTGTCTCGAATTTTAAAAATATAATAAAATTATACGTAAATTTCAATATTTTTAGTTTTCTTATTGATTGAGATGATTAATGATTGCAAGAATCATTTTTCGCACCATATCTTCTCATCTTTAGAGTTCCGAAGAAAAAATCCCAGAACGCTTATAGTTTCGTCATATTCGTCTGTCTGTCCATTGGTCACACCCCCATATTTTCTACATTTCTGGATCTATTAACGTAAAATTTTGCATGTATATATTACAGGTATGAATATTAATTAATATTTAGGAAAAAACTGTATTCTTAATTTCTTAAGATCTTTCCCGTATCGGAAAGTAAGGTTGAAAATTTTTTTCACGTATTTTTATGTCGCGTTTTCGAAATATCGAGCTTCAAAATGGCGAGTAACTTTGTCTCCTTCGTAATTTTTAAAAAACTATTGAGCTAAAAATCTGAAAAAATTACAAATACTAGTACTTGTTAAAAACACTCATTTAAAATTATTTCGGTTATGTTGTATCAGCAACTTTTAGAAATGTAGACAACCAAATTTTCGAAAATTGAAAAAGTGACTTAAAGAAGGCAAGAGAGTTCTCAGTAAATTAAATTTTGCATTGACGTACGTGACAGCATTAGCAAACATCTTCAAAAAATTTAAGTTCATGTCGTTAAGGGAATGCTAGAAAATTGATAAAAATTTTCGTTTTGCATTATTAACTTCAGAAATAATGCCACATACTCTATCGTATGGGATACAGTTATAAAAAATTTTTTTAAAGTGAAGTTAAAGTTCCTTTATTCAGTTTTTATTTGTAAGCTTCGTTTGCTTTATCTTATTTATGTTTTTCGTCCGTATTAATAATGTCTCACATGGTTAACATTTAATAAAAATATTGTTTTGAATAATTTAGTATTAGATTTACTTAGTACTTAGAAAAAAGCTAAACCTACGTTATTGCAAGAGAGTGCACACAGCACGTGCATTACAGATTAACCTACTCACAATACTGGTTTCTGGTGTTTGATAATGGAATTCTTTATAAACTATAAAAATTAATTAATATCTGTTGCTTCATAAATAATTAAAATTAATAAGTGAAGACTGTGGGTGTCGAATGGGTCTCCTAATTTCGAATAAGTTTTGTGCTTTAATGAGCTAAAGAGACAATAATAAAAATTGACTCATTTTGATGTTTGGATTTATTTAAAGACAGTAGCTACCAGTTTTTATTCATAAACTAATCTAGGAGAAATACTCAGCTAACAATCTGAGGTCTGTTAATTAAAAAAATTCAAAATATATTTTAATTAGCCTCTAGAACATTTTATTTATTGTTTTCTTTTGGTAATTTTGGATAACTAGAATTATGAAGATATGATTGAGGATATCAAGGTAGTAAGGCAAAAAATAATGGTACCTACTTTTGGATTTATGGTGGTTTTGAATTAAGGTACCATCACAGTGTGATCGGCTGAAAAATAGTCAATTTTCGCGATTTTTTTCGGATGGAGAGGATTGTGGAATGGGGATGAATTTTTTTTACGATTAATATTACTATTTAACAATACAAAAAAATTTTTTTATTTATTTTTATTTATTTTTGATAATTAGTTATTATAATTTTTTGGAAAAAGCGTTTTAAAAAAGGGCGAATATTGGTGCCCACGATTGCGGCCGCAGTTTTCATTTGAAAAAAAAAAAATCAAATAGATTATCAGTCTGTAGGAAAGCCACTATGTTTCTATGGGAGCTTTTTTTGAAATCTTCCTATAAAAAATTTTGTACTTTTTATTCAAATCGCCGCCATTTTTACAAATTTCGGAAAAAAGCTCCTATAGGGACATAGTGGCTTACCTACAGATTGATAATCTATTTGATTTTTTTTCCCAGATGACACTGCGGTCGCAATCGTGGGCACCAATATCCGTCCTTTTTTAAAGACACTTTTTTCAAAAAATTATAATAATTATAAAAAATAAATAAAAATGAATAAAAAAATATTTTTGTATTGTTAAATAGTGGTATTAACCGTAAAAAAAAATTCATCCCCATTCCCCCATCCTGTCACTCCGAAAAAAAATCGCGAAAATTGACTATTTTCCGGCCGATCACACTGTGATGGTACCTTAATAGAAGCAAGTTTTAATTGAATTAGGGTGCAAATCGGTTTTTATCTTATTTGTTATTGTTATTTAATTTATTGAGAAAATTCCTGCTTAGAGAATTTGAAATTCGAAAACCACTTACTATTCGAAATAACTTACCTGTTTTTCTTTTGTAATTTCTACACCTTTTCTCTTTAATTTAGATTCAGATTAATAAAATTTGCATTTGAAAAGCGAAAATTTGTCTATTACATTTAAAATTTTACATGTAGTCTAGAATGTCTCTTTAATTAAATTTTTGTTGAAAATATTAAACCACTGGTGGTTAATAGTAGGTACGTATGGAAAGTATGTGAAACGGCTAGACTGGTCCGAGAACTTATAGCTTTGTCCAGTTTAAAACGAATAAGGGAGTTACTTTCTTCTAAGCAGGGTACAGTTAAGCCATTTAACAGGTTTGCATACTGTGCATAATGTTCTGAATAGGCACCTTTTTATCATGGGACTAAGAGACAGTTCTCTTTGCCGTAGGTGCGGACTGGAGGACGAATCCTCGTCCCATGTTTTATTTTCGTGTGAGGCATTGTCTTCCCTGAGACATAAGTGCCTGGGATCTCCTCTGGTGAGTTTCGAGGAAATCAGAGGAGCATATTTCAGGACACTCTTGACATTCTATGACGAACTGGGTAAAGCTAGTTCTTCTTAGAACACGTGGCGCACAATGGGCCCGTTTGGTGGCCTACGTGCAACAGGACGTCGAATCCTGACCCACAATTGTCATTATTATTATTTAAGACATTAGCCGCCTGTATTCTTTGAGTTATGTGTACTTAAAATAATAATTTGTAAGCTCATTGTGGTTCATTGTATAAAAAATGCTAAAGCTTTCTATTTTACTTTAGAATTTACATATACCCTAGATCCTACATCTAAAGTTAAATTATATATATATATATATATATATATATATATATATATATATATATATATATATATATATATATATATATATATATAGCTAAAATAACTAAAATATAAAATAATATACAGTCAGCCACACTAGTGTTAAGTAGTCGCCTACTTACAATTTAAGCCCTTTCTGTAGAATTTATTTTGGTAGTATAGATCAATAATCGATTTCTTGGACTCTATTGAAATTCCTTTAATTTTCCAGTAAATATATCAAATACATAATTGACCTTAAGGATTATTAAATTTTATGTTTATTTAAAATAAAGGTACTTACCTACGTAAATATACTTCTAAATTTGAAAATAAAGTAATTCATTTTTGAAACATATAAGAATATATGTTATATATCAAATTGTAAGGTGTTCGAATACGAATGTGGCGTTGGACATGTTGATACAAATTGCACGCATAACATTTTTCTTAGAGAATTTTCTTTTTAAAAACTATTAATGAAAATTTTTTAGCATATATAGGAAGTAGAAGATTCCAGTTATTAATATTATAAACAAAAAAGTTCAAATTTGTGGGAAATTATGGGAATCCATTCGGTTTAAATTTTGTCATATGAGTAAATATGCTGCTGTTCGAATACGAGTATATATATATACATATATATATATATATATATATATATATATATATATATATATATGTATATATATATCAATATATGTATATATATGTATATATATATATATATGTATATATATATATATATATATATATATATATATGTTATTTTAGCTATATATATATATATATATATATATATATATATATATATATATATATATATATATATATATATATATATATATATATATATATATATATATAGCTAAAATAACATAATTATTTATCAGACAAGGTATTGAAGCTTTGGGTATAGGAAATTATTGTACTGTGTTTCTACTGTATACAAAAATTTATGGATATCTATCATGTACCTACAGATAACTATATGTATAATTTATAAGTACAGCTACTGTCAACGAATGTTTACCATTTGATATTGCTCTTATTATTATTTTTTGCTAAAAATATTTTCGTTATAAAAAATTAATAAAAAGAGCAGAGCAACAATATTACAAAATGGTGATAAATAAACTAAGTCGTACATTTTATTATGGTGATAATAAAAAAAATAATAGTTCAAGGAAAACGGCATATGATGTGATTTATTTTAAAAAAAATTTCAATTTGAAAAGGCGTTCTTAATTTCCTTTTTTTTTTTGTTTTTCACGCCAAAAATAAAAATAAAAATAATATTTTGAGGATATTTAAAAAAAAAAAATTGAAATGAAGATGTCTATGATGTGTGTTGTAATTTATTATGTTACGTGTTATATTAGGGTTGACCGGGGTAAATGTGAATAGGGGTAATTGTGAACGACGCCTATAATTTCTAAAATAACATTAATGCTGTTAAAAATCAACTCTTAGTATATTTTTCGGTCCTTTCTTAATATGCTATTAAAATTTCATAACAATTCTCCAAGTGTTAGTATCCTTTTTTTTAGTTTGAAAAAACGCTTGTAAAATTTTGTGTAACTTACTTCGACCAATCCTCGAAAAAAATTTTTTTTAAATACATTTCTTTTTTTTAGAGGTAAGAAATGGTTAAAAGTACTTCTAAAGAAGTGGTCTAAACCCTGAGAGGGTTCCTTATTAACTGCTAAAGAAATTGGACAATTTATTATCAATTCACAATTTATTATTAATTCACGAATGCCCCCATTCGGTCAAAAATTTCAGTAGTGTCCTTTTCAGAGTTGAAAATGTTGATGAAGATGGTGATGACCTTATTGTACAAGTTTCCGTTCTACAAACAATACAAAAAAAAAAAAAAAAAAAAATTGTGTAAAAAGCGATACGTTTTGTGTATCAGTTTACGAAATCATTGCTGTGCTCCCTTACCCAATAAGAACTTACAAAAACAGAAAAATTACTTGTTTTCAATGTCTCTGTGAGTGTCCAAGGGAAGTAGGATTAACACAAAACCATTTTTTTTTTCATTTACAGTATTAGGCCTAATAGATTTTTGTTTTTTATTCATGTAAACTAAATATATTTCCTTGAAAAAGTCTTATTTTCCTTGTTTTTGTGTGAATACATGTAATTTTTTGATTTTTTTATATGATAAAATGACAAAATATCATCAAAATATCATTTTTAGCTTGTAATAAATTTGTTCCTATAATTTTTGTTGGTTTTATTTAACCTTGATTTTTTGTACAAATTTGAGGTATGTGTAACTTGCATTAAACAAAGAGATATTGTGACCGCTAAAGTATGATGAAAAATTTGATAGTGGGGTAAATGTGAAGAATTTGAGTTGGGCTTTACTTTGATGTACCTCACTTCTCTTGTAATCCATTCTAAATAATTTTTCTGATGGCATTCACTTTCACCCCAAAATTCATAAGATTTGCAAAACCGCAGCGGGAAAATGTGAATGGCGTATAAAATTTTTGTTTTTCATACGAATTTGCTCAAAATTTGTGTGGTACATCCTGAATAATGTAGAATTAAAAGTAAATCAACCAAAATGTGATATATAAAATAAAAATTACTTATTATAACGCTTTTATCTCAACTCATGAAAATCCATTCATAATTATCCCGGCCAACCCTATTATATTTTACATACGGAATAATTTTTTTTTTTACAGTTTGTATTATTACTTCGATAACTGTTAAATTAATATTACACGGATGGAAATCAAGAGAGTACATCTACAAATTCTGTGGTAAGGTTAATGGGGTATTTTAGAATATTAAAGAAAAACGATCAAAACCCTTTTTAATGACTATTATAGTAAAAAATTAATATGCTAGTTCATCTTAACTATTTTTAATTAATTTAAAAAAATTAATTATATTAGTAGTTTTTTTTAGCTATTAATCACGTGATTAGAAAGAGGCTATGGCGTCACATTTTCTTGCTCTTCAATCGGTTATCCCACTCTAATCAAGTATAACTGAAAATTAATCTAAATTTCATTAATCTAAAAAAATTAACAATTTGTTTCGTTTTTTTAGTTATAAGGGAATAAGAGTTTTCTTTCTTAGGTACAAAATACCTGTTACTGTTTAGACAATGTGACGTAATTGACAACTAATAAACAATTTCACTCAAATTTTGAGAATTAACATTAAATTAATTTTTTCGTACGATTTTCGATATTATTTTTAAAAATGCAAAATACATAATTATATGTATTTAAAATGTATAAATATGCATATTTTAAAATAGTTAAAACAAATCAAATAGGTACCCCCGTTATCGAAGTGATATTGTATTCGTATTCTATAATGATTTTATAATTTTATATCTTAAAAGTCAATGTTGAATGTGTTTGACAAATTAACTGTTTGTCATTGATAATGTTTATCTCTATTTTTTAAATCCAATTTTGGAAATAGTTCTTAATTTGGTGCCATTTTTGGAAAATTATATTCGACGATGACATCTTTTTATGTTTTATTGATTTTTTTTTTAAATGTCAGTGCACAAAATTTCTAAAACAAATTTAGATTGTAGTAATATATATCCGGTTTTAACGGTACAATTTGGTGATAAAATAAATTTAGAAGTTTTGTCATTGAAAAAGGCTGATTTTTGTATTGAATACTTAATCATAGTCGAGTTTATACATAATATGGTCTCGTAGATTATAATTATATATAATGTATAAGATTATTATTTTTAGTAACATTTTTCTTAAAATGTTCCTTAATAGATAATTTTGGGTTAGTTTGGTTTTAATGGAAACTTAGGAATTAATAGAAATAATACCATTCACAGAAAAGAGCAGATATGAAATTTTGTAGTTTAATTGACAACATACAAACACAAAGGTTACACTTGTTAAGCAAATTTTTCGTCTCCGAGCCATCACAAGAATGAATCAACATAATAAAACTTTATATAAGAGTGGTTACAGGCAGTGGCGTAGCTAAGGTGACTGGCGCCCCCGACGAGACTTGAAATTTGCACCCCCTATTCGGTAAAAAAACGGGGGAGGATTAAGTAACTTAAAAAAATGTAAATGGAGTCAAACGGAGTTTTATTATCAAATGGATTAATTGGAAAAAATTGTTCTTGTGTTAAAAACTTTACAAGTGTAAAATTCTTAAGTGAGGTTCTTGGCACGTATATTTATATTTGAAAATCGTTTGCAGATTTTGTTTATAAAAAAAAAAGAAATGTGTACTCAAATGATATCAAATTAATTCAGATTTATTTCCGCAAAATAAGTATATTTACAGTTAATCAATATGATTTAACAACAATGAAATTTAATTACTTATGAAATATGTAAATAGAATTTTTAGAAATGTGTACCGTAACAATGTTTTGGCTTTACATATGAACAATGTAAGACAACAGCATAAGACAAATATTTACTTAAGGGGAGGGTAAGGTTTTAAAAGCGAAAAAAAGGGATATTTTCATGATTTTTTTTTTTGAGATATGAATAATATTGGTTTATTTAGTTCATATACACGTTATAGTATAACATTTGAAGTATCTTTGAAAAAATTATCAATTAAAAATATCAATAAATAAGTCCGTGACCGCAAATTTCCGGAGGCGCCTCGCAAAAAAGTTGTTTTGTGGTGAACATCATAACTCGGTACCGCATCATCCGAAACAAAAAAATCGAAATGCGTTTAAAAGGCGATATATTTCCCTAGGGAGTCAGGAAGAGTTTTTTGTTTTTTTCCGATTTTTTTATTTTTGGCAGCATTTTCAAGTGAAAAACGCAATTTTTACTAAAAATTTTGATTAATTTGCTATTATAAACTGGGAAAAAATAGTAAAAAAAAAACGACCTGATTACCTGTTGATTTATGTGTAGAAACAGTGTACAAAATTTCAAAAGAATCGGTGAAGTAGATTTTGAGTTATGATGTTCATGAACTTCAAAAATGTTGTTTGTGAAAAAATGGATTTAAAGGTTTTTATACTAAAAAATCTAAAACTAAACATCAATAAAATGATATGTTTTTATATTACGCGGGTAATTATAGTAAGTATTTGCTTTGTATAAGATTTGCAAGTATAAAATTAAATTTTATACTTACCAGGTAGGCGCGTCGCGCAGCTACCTTGCAGGTATAAAAATCGAGCATGAGGGCCGGTCGCTTGAAACGCTGTATCTTCATTAGTTATGCTCGAATTTACTTGAAATTTTGACACAACACGCTCGATACGTTATACATTCAGAAAAAAAAATTAAAAAAATGCAAAAAAAATTAATACGTCTGCTGTGTTATCATAACAAATAAATTAGATAACAGAAGTTTCAGAGTAGGCAGTCAACTGCAGGTTGTAGTACTGGAGTAGGTAGAGAAGTTTGGTCGTCAGTTTGACGAGTACGTATGATTCTAGGGTTACAAAGGGATATTAAACCCGACTTTTTTGAAAAATAAAAGGCGTGTTCAATCACTTTAATTTGTTAATTATTAAGGCGGACTAACCCTGCATGTTTATTTAACATAGAAAATTAAATTGGTTATTGCCGAATATGATACACCATACTTTTAAATTCATTCACGTATTTATTCACCGCGAATAGGTAAAAATTGTTTATGAAGTGGTAAAGAAACGCTGTTGTAAAGTTTTCATAATTAACTAAGTAGGTAAATATATCACGACTATAATAAGCGTAAGAAGTTTGTAAATACTCCAGTTTGCCTATAAGGTAAATGTCAAAGCGTATAAAATTATTCTTCTCAAGAGAATCCCGCAAAAATTGAAAATTCCAAAATATCGAAAATTTTGCCAATACCTAGGAGGTGCGACTAACTAATAACATAAAAAAATACCAGTTGGTGCTAAAAAATGATTTTATTCCACGATTCCATCTTTAAGGGGGTGTTTCAATACTTAAAATCGTTTTTTAGTACCAACTGGATCACCTTTTAGGTATTGACAAAGTTTCAGATTTTTTCGAATTTTTGAGTTAGAGTGGTTTTTTTGTCAGCGCTGCCGCCATGGTGTTTCGGAGTAGGAATGATTATAGTTTTAACTGTATTTTTAATTTTTTTTTTCATTTATTCATTTATACTTTGTACGTGTATACGTAGTTTTATAAAATAAAATCGATTCAATCGTCATTATTTTATTCGGTGGCTGACCAATTTTATCAAAATTTATGAAATACGATTGTGATGATAACTTTGTTTCAATTTTGTAATGAAGTTTCTTCTGCTCTATTTAATCATCATATTATAAAATGTACGTGGCAGAGAGCTATGTATGTATATGTGAGCGTTAGTTGGCAGAGCTGGATTTATATAAAGGCACTCCGCCATATGAAATATTTTTTTTAAATGTTTGTGAATGTGGTTCAAAAAGGTTATATGTAGCCGATTTTAAAAATTTTGGTAGTTAATATTTTTTTATACCACAATACAAAAAGAAATAAAAATTCGTCAAGTGCGTGTTTTCGACACGCATTAAGTAATGTCACCTCAGTGAAAGTGTTAATTTATGATTTTTTGGCTCGTTTTTTAAGTACAGTGAGAATGACAGCCCTCTTGCGTTTATTCAATATATGCATTTACAACTCTATAATACAGTAAGAATACAGCCCTCTTGCGTTTATTCAATATATGGATGTACAACTCTATAATTATTATATTATATATTATATATTATTATTATTATTCTTATTATTATTAATTTTTTCCCCACTATAATCACACAACGAGATTAATATGTCATCCTTTGATGACAAAATAAATAAATAAATTGATGAAAAAAACGAAAAATTTTTCAAACTGTCGCCATTTCATGAAAAAATTTAAAAAAAGAAAACGGTTAGCGAACCATAGCTACTATTTCAATCGTATTTATTTTATTTAATAAATTTTTTTTTTTTAATTTTAGATGATTCATTATTTCAATATCGTTGGTTTTTTTATGTGGCTACATTAACAACCATAAGTTTGCAAATATTCAATATTTTTCTATAAAAATTTATATAGACATAGTTGAATATATACTCAATAAGGTCTCGTTAATTCGATCCTCATATATCCACTCATGTTTGCAAAAAAAAAAATTCGCTGAAATTCGCTAAGTAGTCACAGTGGTGTTTGCCCTTAAGGGGGAAATCACACTAGGAGGTTTAAAAAAATAGAATTTCTTTATTACATAAATCGTTAGCTTCACTATCCAAGAATACACTGTCAAAATTTCAAACGAAATTTTCATTTGTTTAGATTTTATGAGCATAGAACCGAGTGCTCATCGAGTACGGGCTACAGCAGGGTTGGCATTCGTCACATAATTATAGTACATTTGACGTACTATAATGGCATGCATCATGTAGGGAGATGTGTGTAAAATACGAAATTTTTAATATGAACTATGCGGCGTCTCACCTTCTTTGATGCGGCATTTCTCTCTCCCATAGGTGTGGGAGAGACGCCGCTTTGCAGGCTCTACAAAAATGTTAATTGTGAATCCTTTATGACTCAAAATCTAAAATTGTTTATAAGTAATTTTAAAGAACAATGTTTACATTTATTGTGTACCAAATTTCAAATCAATTAAATGCATACTTTAAGAATTATCAAGTGTTTTCAAAATGTGCGGCATCTCTCCCGCATTAACCCTAATATATGGTGCCTGAATCGCAGATTCATCGGTGAGCACTTTACATTATTGTTAACTTTTTTAAATTTCTAGTTTTCGAGAATTTTCTTTTCAAACGCATTTTTTTTAAAAGGACTTTTTTTCGCAATTGCGGGAAGTCGAACTCAAAAAGTAGTGAATCTATCATTATGAAAATTAATAGTACCTATTATGCTTTATGAAATTAAAAAAATATATGAACCAACTTTTGAGATGATATCATGATGTTAAGGGTGTTTTTTTTTTTTTGCATAATTAGTGAAAAAAGATGGTAAAAATTGCAGTAAATTTTTCCAACGCCTGCAAAATTTTAATATTAATTATTTCCACCTTCATTGAGGTTTAGTAATGGCAATTTGTTTAGTAATGGCGATACTCGAAAACTCAACTATTGTTGCTGAGCTTAATAAATTAGGGAAAGTTGATTTAATCGAAATATTAATCAATAAAAATCTTCCAAATGAAGTTAAAAATGATACACTAACTAATTTTTTTTGATAAATTGTTTAAAAAAAGTGCAAGTGACAGCGATGAATTTCATGATTCAATGTCAACAATTGTTAAAAACGATGAAGTTAACAGTGATGAAAATTTATATAAAAAAGAATTAATAATTGAGTTGAAAGACAAAAATATTATTATGCAAGAATATATTAATATGTTAAAAGATAAAGTGGCAACTCTTGAGCTTACTGTAGTTAACCTTAAAAAGTAAATGCGGTTAATAATGACGGAGAAGTGTCAAAAAATAATAATAAAAATATCCCAGCAGTTCACAAAAATAGTAAAAATGTTCAAATTGACACGAAGAATAAAGTTAATAGCAAAAATAAAACTAAATTACCTCTGGATTCAGAGAATTCTGAAAAGGAAACCATTTCTGCAACTTCAGAACAAAATGAAGATGATGTCTTAAAACACGTTTCTGACAATAAGAAACATAAAACAATTTTGGTGGGAATTAATAAATCTACTGAAAATAGTATTAAACCTGTGGAACAAAAGGTACACGTGTATCTGGGAAGAGTACAATGACAATTCTGAAAATGATGTAAAAAGACACCTAAATGTCAAATTTCCTCAGCAAGAGTTCGAAATAGAAAGACTGAAAAGTAAAGGATGTAATGCGAGTTGCGAGTTTTAGAATAAGAGCTCCGTTCTCACTGAAGGATCAGCTTTATGACGAAACTTTCTGGCCGTGCGGGGCTGTTATCAAGAGATTTCGATTTCCTAGACGACCGGTGGCGTTATTCCAAACGGCGCAACACTGAAGAGAGTCCCTCTATTAATAATCATTTTAAAAAAACCGACAAGATCTTCCATAAAGACGCCAATAATTCTTTGAATATTTATTTTAACAATATACAGAGTATAAGAAATAAATCAGACTTAACTGAACTTGTAGTTCAAGAAAAAAACATTGATGTACTGTGTATTTGCGAACATTGGTTGCGCGAATCTGAGATGGACTTATATAAGCCAAATAACTTTAATATTGGAAATTATTTTTGCAGGTCCCAATTCTCACACGGTGGTGTACTTATTTACATTAAAAATGATATAAAATTTAAGCAATTCAACAAATTAAATTATTTAAATGAAGAAAAAGTTTTTGAACTTACTTGTGTTGAACTGCAAGAATTGAATACAGTTGTGGCTACTTTCTACAGATCACCAAGTGCTGATTTTGAAGTATTTTTAGATAAAACTAATGTGGCATTTCACTTTTTAGAACACACTGGTAAGAATATTATTATCTGCGGCGATTTTAACGTAAATATATTCGATTCAGGTGCAGATGTACATAAATTTTTGGATTTGTTGGAATCGGTCAATATGAAACACATTATCAATGAACCAACTAGAATTCACAATGGATCAATTAGCTGTTTAGATAACTGTATTGTAAAATTACATAAACTTGAGTGCACGTCTGAGGTTGTTAACGATTCACTGTCTGATCACTTAAGTATTTCACTTAAAATTAAACTTGAACATATTAAAGTTCCAAAAGTAAGTATTTTTTCACGTCAAATATATAACAACAATAAGTTAAACTGCTTCATATCATCATTAAATGACATTAATTGGTCAACTATTTACTCTTTAGATAATGCTCAAACTTGCTTTGATTATTTTTTTAGTATAATTGTAAATATTTTTGAAAATTCTTTTCCATTAAAAAAAGTTAACATTAATAAACAAAATCAACAGGTACAGTGGTTTACAGAGGAATTGTTTCAGATGAAAAAGAATCTAGATATTTTAACAACTGTTGGCCATTCTACAACTGATATGAATATAAAGAATGATATTTCCAAATATAAGAAATTTTATAAACATGAATTAAGAAAAGCAAAAATTTCCGCAATTTCAACATATATATTAAATGCTGACGATAAATCCAAAGCTACTTGGAATATCATTAATCGAGAACTAGGTAGAAAAAACAAAAATACCCCTGTCGCAGCATCCTGCATAACATAGCGAGTTTCCGATTATAAAAATTAGTTTTTCTCGGTAACCAGTTTATACACAATGATGGTTTAAAATCTTTTTTATCTGATTTTTCTCATCTTTCTAATGGTGTAAAAAAATGTTGCCAAAATTTTTGAAATTGGGAAAATTTTAGCAAAAAGAAATTTTTTTCACGAAAAATGCTCAAAAAACATGCTTACGGCATCAGACGTGTCTGACTAACGAATTTCCAACATTTTCACCAAATTTCGTAAAAATAGGACATTTCATTCGAAAGTTATCGTGCGAAAATATATATATATATATATATATATATATATATATATATATATATAATATATATATATATATATATACATATGTATATATATACATATATATATATATGTATATGTATATATATATATATATATATATATATATATATATATATATATATATATATATATATATATATATATATATATATATATATATTAGTGAATATTATTTTCGGTTTCTAGGGACCTCAAAATAAATTTTTGCCATAGTCCCGGACTCAAGTCGCGTCATCACAGTGACTGTAATAGCTGAATTCCATTCTGGAAATTCTCCAAAAATCTTGCCATAAATGCGATGCTCGGAACATGGTTTTTTGGGCATTTTTCGTGAAAAAAATTAAATTTTGCAAAAATTTCCCCAAATTCAAAAATTTTTGTAACATTTTTTTACACCATTGAAAAAATCACATAAAAAAGGTTTTTGAACAATAATTATTCTGTCAACTAATTTCCGACAAAAACTAATTTTTGTAAACGGAAATTCGTTATGTTTGTATTTTATATACATATATATATATATATATATATATATATATATATATATATATATATATATATATATATATATATAAATTTTAGTGAAGGTTATTTTCGGGTTCTAGGGACCTCAAAACAAATTTCTGCCATAGTCCCGGGCTCAGGTCGCGTTATGACAGCCGCTGAAATAGCGTGTATCCTGAAATAGCGTGTATTCTGGAAACTCGCTAAAAACAATACTGATATACAAGCAAACGATTTTAATAGTTTCTTTATTGACGAGGTCAGTAATATTGATGAAAAATTACCAAATACTGATTTTAATTTAAATAACTTGAAGAAAGTAAATTCTCCCAAAAACTCTTTTTATATTTTACCGACTACACCCAACGAGGTTGCAAAATATATTGACAAGTTAAATAATTCTAAAACTCCGGACATATTTGGTATGAATTCTTTTATTCTAAAGTCTGTAAAGAACACAATTTCGACACCACTATCTTTTATAATTAATAAATGCTTTTTAGCAGGTTATTTTCCCGATAAGCTGAAACTAGCGAAAATTATACCTTTACACAAAAAAGGTAGTAATTACAGACCAATATCGATCCTACCCGTTTTATCAAAAATTTTTGAATTAGTTTTAAAGGATAGGTTAGTAAATTTTTTCGAAAAAAATAATTTGTTCTCGAACTACCAATTTGGTTATCGCGAAAATAAATCAACAATTAAAGCAGTGATTCACATAATGGAATTGATTTTTGAAGCCATTGATAACAAGGAAATTGCATTAGCGACATTTCTAGATTTAAGCAAGGCTTTTGACTGCATCAATCACGATATTCTATCAACAAAATTGAATTACTATGGTGTCAGAGGTTCTACTTTGGAACTCTGTAAATCCTATCTGTCAAATAGATACCAAAGAGTTGTAGTTCAAGACAATACTTCTACTATGAAGAAAATCGAATTTGGTGTTCCACAAGGATCAATATTGGGACCAGTATTGTTTATAATTTTTATTAATGATCTTCCAGCTAATTTATCGGCACTTGGAACTGCTCTTTTTGCGGATGATACTACATTTTTAACGAAAAGTAGTGATATGGACACGTTAATTAATTTGGAAAGTAAATGCTTAATGGAGGCTAAAAGCTGGTTTTTAAATAACCGCTTACAAATGAATGATCAAAAAACACAACATATATATTTTGAATTATCTAGAACCACGGAAATTACCTCTGTAAATTTTTTGGGGATACTTATTGATAACAAGCTATCATGGCAATGTGAAATACATAAGTTAGCAAAAAAATTAAACAGTGCATATTATCAAATTTTTAAGATTTCAAAATGTGTCAACTCAGATACAGCAAAATTAGTGTACTATAGTAGCTTCTACAGTACAGTAGTTTACAGCATTTTATTATGGGGCAATAGTTGTAAAATGGACCGTATATTTAAAATCCAAAAACGGATCATTAGATGCCTTGCTGGTCTGACAGTTGAAAACTTTCAGAAACCGTTTAACCGTTTAACCTTTAGAATATCGCTCAATATGAAGTGCTTACCTAACACAAGATTCCAAAATATTATTAAGAATGCTCTTATTAGCAAAGCATATTACACAGTACATGAATGTTTTGAAAACTTTCTATTTTAATACAAATAGACTTATCTTTTGTTGACGAACTCTGTAAAAATTGTAAATTTTTTTCGAGTAATAAATTATTATTATTATTATTATTATAATTATTATTATTATATATTCTTAGAAAATAAATTATGAAAAAAAATAAAATAAAAACGTTTTTGAAATCAGATGAAAATTAGAATGGCTACACGTCCCGCAATTGGAAAACTCTTGTTACGACCTTCAACGGACATCAGTGTGTAAGATTATTATTTTTGGCTGAAATTATTCAAAAAAATTCACAAAAGTTTTTCGAAATATGAGTAAAATAATGTCAAAATTTGATTGAATTCTAACTAATTCTTTCCACTCAAAAAAAAAAACTCTTAAAAAATCAGTGAAAATGAGCGTCCTAATATGGTTTTTCCCCTTAAAAACGAAATGCTTTGTAGTGTATAATTTTAGTGTAGTGAAAGAAAAAGAATGAAAAATAATTTAATAACGATAACAGAAATTCAGATAGCGTATATTCGCTTGTTTGTATTATTTTAGTTTACGTGAGCTTATGTGGTGATAGCTTAATTCCATCACGGTGTGATGAAACCGTTTCTTATTTTAAAATGATGGAACAAAACTTTTGTATTAGAACTTTCATAACTATATAACAATTTATCCTTACTGTAGCTTAATACATATTTTAACTTTTATAAAATCATTTTCAAGATTTGTTGGTTTTTGCTTTTAGTGATGTTTTACACACTTTTACGTTTTATTAATTATTACTGTAACCTACCAACATTTCAGCTTTGCAAGAGTATTTGGGTATTTTTAAATTATTGAGACTTTAAATTCAAAATTCTGGGGTGGCAAAATACTGGGCTCAACAATTCTGGAATGGCAATTGCCACCCCCTGCTACCTCCGAATTACGCCTATGCCTACCAAGATTTCCGTGGAAATTATCATATGCAACGTAAAAAGTAAGAAGGAAGAAACATAAAATTGTGAAATTAAAGGATACAGATGATTCCATAGTCAAAATCCTAGAATCTTTAGAATTTCCTTCATCTGTCTCTTCATTTATCTGCTTTCACATTTTTTTTTTAGAATTCTTGGGTCTAGGAAAATAAAATTTGACATGTGTAGTTCATAACTAGAAATTTAGTAGTATTAAGAAATTTTTTTAGGGGTTAAATGTTTTGCAGCAATAGCCTTTACTTTTTTGTTATAAAAGTAACACCGTCTTGTCCCATTGATTCTAATACTTCTGAAAATGACTATTTTCCTGATTAGTATGGTAAAAGGTTTTGCTGTTTTCTTTAGAAACAAATAAACAGTTGATAACGAATAATATTATACAATTAATATTCAAATAAAAAAGTCATCTTTAACTTAACTGGGACAATAATATTTTTGAATAAAACCAAAGATGGTCAGACAATTTTTAGTTTCATACATAATAATTCACACCTCAGTAAGCCAAGCGTCACCAAAACAAAAAAAAATTAAAAATCCCCCCAAAAAATTAGATAAAAAATGTATATTTTAGGAGTTATTTTGTTGTGTTAGAAAAAAATTAAATTATATTTTCCAGAAAACATGAAAAAACAAATTAAAATAACTCATTTTTTACGTTGTCTGCCCGTTGCACCTATAAAAGAATTTTTTTGGTATACCTCAATTCAGATACAATTGATCATGAGTTTTCGTTAAAAAATTAAATAATTCTTATATTCGAAACAAATCAATCTTCTATTCTTTCCTAAAAATAAACTGCAAATTTAAAATTTACATAAATGCAATAATAAAAGAGATAAAGTCGAGAAAACGGAAATTATTTAAATTCAAAGTGACGAAGCATGGTTAAATTTAACTGAAATGAACCATAATTTGAAATATGAAAATTAGATTTTTTTTCGACCATTAAACAATTTCGTTTAATGGTTACACGTTTCACGCTCACACTTTTCTATTCAGTTGCATAATAAAATATAGAAATCAAACAAAACAGTGGGAGCGCTGTGTACAACGTTTATTAGTGGTTAAATCAATAAGTATTTCTAAATCTACTGAGATTATCAACACGAAACTAGACCCGGAAATAATTCTGTATGTGGGGCATTAAAAGAAGCAAACTTGGACACAATATTTCTCGTGGTTCAGGAATTATCGTCATTTTCAACTATTTGGAAAAATTTTAAGCTTTCGGTATTTTTTTTTTTTTTTGCTTTTACTAATTTTACTTACGAAAGTTGATGAGCCTTGGACGAAAACTGCTACGAAAGATCCCCATTATTTTAAAGGCAAAATTTTTGTCACGTGACGCGAATTTTAATTTTACGTGTTTGAGACGTGTAAAAGACTATTATCTTCCTTACCAGAATCGAAAGAATTTTGAAATTTTACAGCAAGTTAGGAGTCATGGTACCTATATACCTTCAACCACGAATTGGTTTTTTCAAAATGGCGTTATAGTAGACGGAGATAATTTGATATGTAAACTTTTCCATCTCTAGAGTATCGGAGACAAAATCTCGAAAAATTTTATAAAATAATTTTTCGAAATTTCAATTTCCAGTAATTTCGTATCCGACAATTTTTCTTAAAAATACCCCCATTTCCTTCTAAAAATGGAAAATAAATTTTGATCTTTTATAATCTTTGAACGGAATGGTCTCTTCCATTGGGATTTTTTGACTATTTTTGAAAAGTGCTTCTATATAAGTCCCTTATCATTTACTGGCTTCAACTCTCATTCCTGAGTAGGTTTCAAATAAAAACAATCCTAAAATTGTGTTATTAGTTTTAGCGAATTTCCAGAATGGAACTGAGCTATTACAGCCACTGTCACAACGCGACCTGAGTCTGGGACCATGGCAGAAATTTGTTTTGAGGTCCCTAGAAACCGAAAATAATATTCGCTAAAATTTATATATATATATATATATATATATATATATATATATATATATATATATATGTATATATGTATGTATGTATATATATATATATATGTGTCCGCACGATAACTCTCGAACGGAATGTCCTAGGATTACGAAATTTGGTGAAAGTATTGGAAGTCCCAAACCGTTGGATGAGTTCGTTAACCAGACACGTCGGATGCCAGGAACATGGTTTTTGTTCTTGCAAAAAATTAGTTTTTTGCCAAAATTTCCACTTATTCAAAAATTTTTGCGAAATTTTCTTACACCATTTAAAAGAGAAGAAAAAATTACATAAAAAAGGTTTTTAAACTTTTTTTCTATGTCAATTAGTTTCCGAGAAAAACTATGTGCCTTAGAATGTGATAATTTCCGCCTATAAAGTCTTAAGTTACTCACATTCTAAAGTACATATTCGACAAACTATTTATATAGTCAAAGAGGATAATATAGTGTACATATAACGTCAATATAGTAGCGTATACCCATACGATCATTATGATACATTATGTGGGAGGAAGGACGTATGACCACAGAGTACAGAGGTACAGCAACTATTTTAAAAGAGGGTACGATAACTCAAGAACGAAATACCTGATTTTTAAGAAATTTCTTGAAAACGTTGGAATATATATATATATATATATATATATATATATATATATATATATATATATATATATATATATATATACCTATATATATATATATATATATATATATATATATATATATATATATATATATATATATATATATATATACATACTGTACACTCCTTTTATAACGAACCCGGTTATAACGAACTTCCGGTTATAACGATCTAGAAAAAAAGTCCCGTTTTTTGTTCCATAAGATGCAATAATAAAAAAATTCGGTTATAGTGAACCCGGCTATAGCGAACTTCTGTTTATAACGTACCTATTTGAGCCTGTCCGAAATGCACCAAATAACGAACTTGCAGGAAATTGTTACTCATTGTCAGTTAAAAACCAAAATACCCCTGTCGCAGCATCCTGCATAACATAGCGAATTTCCATTTACAAAAGTACGTTTTTCTCGGAAACTATAGTTGATATAGAGTAATTGTAAATAAAAAAAACCTTCTTTATGTGATTTTTCCGCCTCATTTCGCCAAATTTTTTTCACGAAAAATGTCCAAAACCCCGTAAACGTTTTCACGAAATTTCTTAAAAATAAGATGTTTCGTTCTTGAGTTATCGTGCGGACACTTAGTAAACATATATGTATATAAATGTGTCCGCACGATAACTCAAGAACGAAACATCTTATTTTTAAGAAATTTCGTGAAAACGTTTACGGTGTTTTGGACATTTTTCGTGAAAAAGATTTGGCGGAATAGGGCGAAAAATTCACACAAAGAAGGTTTTTTTATTTACAATTACTCTATATCAACTAGTTTCCGAGAAAAACGTACTTTTGTAAATGGAAATTCGCTATGTTATGCAGGATGCTGCGACAGGGGTATTTTATTATTGATATGCCCGATAAAAAATTGTTACTGTTTTTCGTATAACTATGCAAATATATACATAATTATCATAATATAGTTAAAATTGCCATTTTTTATAATGTCATAAATAACAAATTTATTGGTGATGAGTTAAAATTTGTGAATTTTAAAAACGTGTTTTCATCTTTATTAATTGTGAAGGTTTAAAATTAATTCTTAATTATTATGATTAACGATTATTCGCTATTTTTTGTTTTTAGTTTAAAAATTATATAATTTATTAAAAAAAAAAACTAATCATTTATTTGCCTGTTTTTACTTTTTTAAATAATTATTCGATATTTTTTATTTTTTATAATTTAAATGTTAACTATGATCAAAGATTTAAAAATTAATTCGGTTCAATAAGTGCATAACTGTAGTTATTAATAATATGTATTTTGAAGTAGGTAATTATTTTGTATAATAACCATTTTTAGTATTTCGTTGGGCTACCATTAAGAATTTAATTCATTTCACTTTGTTAGCCATCTATAAGAAGCAATATCTATACGAGATAGTAGAGTTAATCATACTTAAGGGGAGAACAGAGGCGGCGCAAAGGGTGAGCAACTGCTTATAGCCTCGCGGAAAGGCCCCCGTGCGGCTTTCTTACATGTGTAAGAAAGCTGGTAGAACTTCATTAATAGTGTTATCAGGTTTTTGAGTTGTGGATTTTTTTTTCTTGTTACCTCATTTTCAGGAACTCTCTTTTAAAAAATCATGGGAAGAGGAGCCACGAAAAAAAATGATTTTGGCGTTTTTTCTGCTTGTCGTCTAATTTTTAAGGGAGAAATTTCCAAAAGAAAATTAAGGGGGCCTCGCAAAAATTACCTTGTCCACTCCTCATTTTGAATCCACTTTGTCCACTCCACTTTTGAACGAGGAAAAAGTTGATCTATATTTTTGAGTTATAACTTTACGCATTATACAACCTTGTATATTTTAATTTATTTTAATAATTATATTCAACTTTTGTAATAAAACAATAATAAAATTATTAAAATATCAGTTACTAGGAAAGGTTATATTTACAATTATTTACGTATTGATATGAAATTACACTATGCATGTGGGTTATTCTTAATAAATTAAATGTAGAGCCAATCTCTATCTTTAAGGGAAACTTTGTTTTCTTATTTAATTATGAAGAATTACGTATTCTTGTGTGGGATACCTATTTATATGAAAATAATATAGTCTATTATAATTTTGTAATTTCTACGTCATTTATTTTATTAACGGAACTTACCTATTTAGGTATCGATATTATTACACGAAATAAAAAATTAAAAACAAAAATAATTTTTTGGTGGTTTAATTTTTACCCTTTTCTTTGCAATTTTCAGTTTGAATATAGTACAATCTTTGAATCTTTTGAGTTAGTAATTATCTACGAAATTAATCTTTTCTTCAGTTTTGAAAAACTTAGAAGGTACTTATTGTTAGTTCTTACATTAGAGTTCAGTAAAACATTATGTCCAAACTGATTTGATGACCACACTTTTCCGTTTTATGGTCGGGAAAATATAAATAGCTTTGTAATATCAAACTGTGTTAATACCATTGATATAGAAGAATATGGATGGAGACTATTTCTTAAGAGAGGGACAAGATATAGTTTAATATGATATGTTAGAATGAATACGTAGATTCTTTTGAATGTACCACAAAAAATAAAAAACAAAAGAGTAAATATACACTATAACACGTGCAAATAAGCACTAAACATCCAATCCTACAAAAAATTAAATTTAAAATAAAATTAGTAAACGTAATACACCGTAAATATAATATTTGGGTAAGTAAATATTGTATTGATCAATAAATGCAACCATTTCTAGGGAAAATTTGTTAATTTTTCTACATTTTTCATTTAAAAAAACAGGTTTATAATAAGCGGAAAAATACAAATTTTGACATTACACAAAGTAAAGGAAATATCGAAAAAGGAATCATTCTACGTAAATAAGGAATTCGTTTTTTAGTTAAAATATGTGATAATAACGACAAAAATTTTAAAAATATTGTAAAAAATAAAATTATGTAAAAATTAAAATATAGGTTAGATTGACCCTTCATTTCAGTAGCGTCTTATATGTAAAATTAATAAGCATATAAAAATTTAACTTCAAGATTATGTATTTTGTTTGTATTTATTTATTTATTAATAAAATGATAATTTAATAGCTGTATAGTTTTATTTATGTTTGTGTCTACTTTTATCAAAAAGATATGTCTTATTAGTGATGGAAAATTATAAACCAAAACGTAATCTTTTTACAAAAATTGTTATAAATTGTAAATAATCGATTAATTTGAGCAATTTTTGTTTTCAGTTTATGGTAATTTATAATATTCTTTAAGCACCGTTAAAAAATACAATAATTTAGTAGACAATTAAGAATTCGAAAAATTAACTGATAAAATAGTCGAGCAGCATTCTTAAGGAGTTGATTATTGAATTAAATAGAACAGATATTAAAAATAATTAATTAATTGTTTATGTTTTTATATAGACATCACAATTATAAGAAAAATATACTAAATATATTGTTTTAAAAGCAATGGCAATGTTTTAATTAAATTAAAACCGTTACTGTATATTTACAAAATGACGTCATTCATAATACGCACGTTTAATATTCATAATATGTTGATCAGTATTTTGGGAAATGCTCCTTCCTTTACAATATTATATACCTCTCCTTCTTCCATGGTTAATACATATGATTTTCAGTCTGCTTTTGAAAAGAAACTTAACTATCAATTCGAAAAATAAAAATTAATATTCTAACTTACTGACTGCGAATTTATAAAGAAACTTAGCCAAACTAGATGCCGTGTTATAACTAGGAATATTAAGAATTTTGTAATATTTGTAGTTTTACTGAAAAAAAATTTATTTTTGATATATATCTATTTATTAATTTTATTAAACAAACAAATAGTATTGCAATGAAAAAATTTTGTAACTTTTGTGTGTAATGAAGTATTACGGTAAACGTGTTAGAAATACTAACTTTTCGAAATTTTGTACAGGGTTTAATATCAACATTTTTAAACATTGGTCTGCGTTCGAAAATATTGCTCGACAGTGCAAACAAGTCACTTCAAATGTAACTACATACGTATTGTCAGAAGTCAAGCTGTTAAGGTTCTGATTAAAAGTTATGCTTTCAAGACACTTGGTGACTTAATATTTAATATATTAACATAATTTTTTAAACATTTAGATTTTCAGAACTCCGGTAACGCTTAGTTTATACTCAGCAAATTTTTCCATCTAAGTTTTTCCTTGAAATTGATAAAAGTTGATGAAGGTATATACGTACATAAGCTTGTGTATGAATTATCATTGGAGGAAAATGCCTCATCGCTGTGTTGAAAAAGTTTGACAAATTATGATATGTCAAAAAATGTAACTTTAAATTCTTATTAAAATTCTACTCAGTTATTCGTATTTTCAGTTAGTAATATTTCATATACCATTTTATATTATATATATTTTAAAACCACATACATATTAGAGAATTTCCCTTCTGGAAATTCAGTAATTACAGCCAACCTCATGGTAAGACCTGAAATTTGTTTTGAGGCAAAGAGAAACCAAAAATATATATATATATATATATATATATATATATATATATATATATATATATATATATATATATATATATATATATATATATATATATTAGGGTGGCGCAAAAAAACCACATATTTTTCTTTTTTTTGTCTCATAGGGAAAAAAGTTAATTTAGCTCGATTTAAGAATGCTCACCAAAAATTAGCTTAATAAAAATTTTTTTAAGGGTCGCTCAAAACTTTTTAAAATTTGAAAATGAGCCAATAATCGATTTTTGTTTTTCATCAAATTTTTTTTCTTATCCCTGCATATGTTTGTACATTGAATAATAAAAAATTCCTCCAAATTTTAACTCAAAAAATTGATAATAAAAGGCCGCTCAGGATTTTAAAGTCAAAATATTTAATGTTTTTTAGTGGCGCGAAAAAGTATTAAATATTTTGACTTGAAAAATTTTCAGAACTCTTGAGCGACCTTTTATTATCAATTTTTTGAGTTAAAATTTGGAGGAATTTTTTATTATTCAATGTACAAACATATGCAGGGATGAGAAAAAAAATTTGATGAAAAACAAAAATCGATTTTTGGCCCATTTTTAAATTTTAAAAAGGTTTGAGCGACCCTTAAAAAATTTTTTATGGAACTAATTTTTGGTGAGCATTCTTAAATCGAGGTAAATTAACTTTTTTTCCTATGAGACAAAAAAAAGAAAAATATATGGTTTTTTTGCGCCACCCTAATATATATATATATCCCACCAAAAACATTTTATGTTAAAAATTTTTATGTTAAAGATTGATTTAGGGCTTGGCGCAACATTATATCTCATAACTTCTTAAGAGTAAAATAGTGGCGAGTCTTGGCTAAATTTTTAACATGAAATGTTTTTTGGTGGGATTTCAGTTCTTTTTGTAAATTGTTGGTGTTTTTTTTGTTTTTTATTTATTTTTACAGGGTGTATTTCCTGAACATAAGAAGCTCTTTTCAGTTCTTTTTGTAAGTTGTTCGTGTTTTTTTCTTTTTACCGGGACTACTTCTTGGAAATCAGAAGCTCCTATCTTCATTGCCCACTCCCTTCAACCTGTGGGTCGCAGTACTTTAAAAATAAAACCACTCTAGTTCAATACATGATATTTAATAAAGAGAAGGTTAATTAATGGTTACATTAATATGAGAGTTTCATACTTTTGCGCGATAAAGTTTCAAAATTGCGACTTATCTTTAATAACAGTAAATCCGAATTTTAAATAATTGTCGTCATATAGACACTTTTTCTTTGGTTTTGTTTTATTACTCTCATTGAAACTTGAAGTTGACGGTTGTGCATATGTTTCCAAAAACTTATCCATTTTCAATAATTACAATGAGCATAGAGTTTTGAATATTAGACAATAATAAGTGAGCAACTACTAAACAAGGCAATTCAATAAATTTAAACACTAACGCGAGTTCACAATTCAAAGAATTCAAATGGATTACTCTCGGAAGTGTTAAACGGTGGCGACCGTCGTGCGTGCGCATGTTACTTTTTACGCCACGTCCGCCTTCAGAAGCTACTATAAGTCGTCAATTTTGATGTCGATATAAAAATACGCCTGTTTCAAGTCCTTAATTATGTATTTAATCGATACCTAACTATGAAAATAATTAATAATGATGAACGGATTCGATATTTATAACATAAAAAAATAAAAGTTGGTAATAGCGGAGGGTAGGGGGTCGCGAAATATTTTTCCATACTAAGGGGGTCGCGTTATGGAAAAGGTTGAAAAACACTGCTTGATGAGATTCGCTAGGGTCGTATGAACTCAAAGGAGCCAAAAATTAACTACTCAACTGATTTTGAAAATTCTTTTTCTGTTAGAGAGCTAAAGTATATTTTAGATGGATACAGGTTTCGGATGAGATCTGCCTGTGCTCAATATTTGAAAATTCGCTGTGTTATGCAGATGCTGTGACGGGAGTATATTTTGAATATTTGATGTACCTATAACGCAGTGGCGTACAAATTTAATAAAAAAATAAATAAATATTTAAATTATATAGAATCTCAGATTAATATTTAAAGTGCTATAGGTAGGTACACTTATTTTTTTTTCCGTAAAATATATTACACGCGGTGTTGGTAATAATAAAATCAAATTTATAGAAAACTAGCTTACTTCATTTAAATATGTATACTTCATGTATGTATAACAACAGAATGGCAAAGTTAGAAGGGGAAATTGCATAGATGAACTCTTTCCAGTTATCCACCACATAAAAGATGATGTCTGTGTGATAAACTGATTTCATTAGTTTTAAGTGTTCTATGGAAAACACAATTTTCATTCTTTAAATAATATCATCATGATGAGGGTGGTTTGTGTTGTTATATTTTGTTTTGTTGGATTAGTGGAATTTTCTGTTGGTACGTTAAGAATGCTTTGTGTCTTAATGTATTATAATATAATACGTTTTATAACAATAATCATGTTACATAAATAACACACACTCACATACAGTTATCTAACTTATTAACAATGAGGAATCTATTTGAACTTGTACTTAGCTATGAGTGTTTACAGTGGTCAACAATGAAATTGTAACAAATTGTATAAATTAAAAAATTTGATTCAAATTTAACAAAAATTAAAATTGGTTTTTGTACTATCCCTCTTCGTTTTTAATTTGGGTTTATTTAGATAGTAGCAAGGAAATTTACTTGAAAATGTAAACAAAAAGTTAATTCAAATATTAACTAACTACCTATATAAAAAATTCAATTTAATTTTTTGAAAAAATCTTTGAAAACAGCATACATTTATAATATAAAATCAACGTTAATAATTAATATTAACAAAAGAATAGAGAGAAAAGTATTTGAAGAGTAGATACAGGGGGAAATAATCATCGTTTGACGAATTATTTTCTGTATATTTTGTAAATTATTATGTTTATTTTCCTTGTAATACGACAAAAATTTCGGAGTTAATAATAATCTGATAATCGAAAAAGAATTATTATGAAGGTCTTCTTCTGAATCCCTTACAAAAAAACAAAATTTTGATTAATTAAGTTTAAATATTATACTTACTAAAATATTTTTGTTGACCACTGTACAAATAAACATAAAATTAAGGGGTTTCCTATATTTATTAATTTTTTGCTATTAAGTTTCGTAACATTGAACTGATGCTTTAGGTATTTAGTGTTTCAAATATCTATGTAAATGAAAGAATCGCTTCTAGCTAGTATCCGTATTCGTAAAATTTTTTATTGCCTAAGCATTTTTAAAGAGGGACTTATGTGGAAAATACGAAGAAAATTCTATTGACAACGATTAAATTCCCCTGGTAAGCGTTTCAAAAATGACGTATGACAGATACTTTCAAACAATTATGTGATAAAAATTCTGGCTTTAATGTTTTCATTGTTTCCTAAAAGTTTTGCGGTAGTTTCATTGTTGGACATTTTCGAGATACTAAAAAATACCAAAAGACTTTTTCGTCAGGGTGAACAGTAGGTCTTTTTTGTTTCAAATGCTGATGTGTCTTGGTACCAAAGAACCTTAATTACAGTAACGTTAAATGTCAACACCTTCGCTTATTATGTGAAAATTGTCTGCCATACATTAGTTTCGCAACTCATCTAGGGAGTCAGCTAGAAAATTTTATTATTGCCAATATATAAATTTATTTTATTACCTAATAATTTCTACAGTATAGAAAAAATAGCCTGTAGGATACAATTATTGTTATTATTTTTCAATAGTCCCTGTTTGCCTTCGAAAGAGTAATTTTTTTGTCTTCAGTTTTCCCTATGGGATAACAATATGGTAAATTATTTTAGTATATTTTTTTGCTTCAGCAGTCATTACGTAGATTTTATAATAAACCTTTTAATCGTTAAAAGATTAGGCGCAAGTCGTACTTGCGCAAATAGCATTCCGTGCAATAAGTTGTTTTCAAACATGGATGGCCCTAGAATTTTTCAATCTTGATAATTTTGGTTCCATGTACACTTTGTTCTTTATATTTATGATTTTTCAAAATTTTCTGAGCGATTATTTTGGTGATAAGGAGACAATACTTTTTAAGTGTTTTTCCCAAAAAAAATTTCCAATTAGCTTTCCTTTCATATAATGTCTTCCATTACATTTTTGTTTGTTTGAGGGCGGAGGGATTTAAAATTCAAATTTAAGTCGCCAGTGACAGACAGCCGCATAGTGACGTGATTCTATAAGTGTTTTGTTTTCCCAAATTTTAGCACGGGACAGTAAAAAGATGAAATTACGTGCAATGCAGCTTGTTATATAGATAACAATTTTCTAGTATACAATTTTCTTTCAATTTAAACAATATAAAAAATTTACTACATAGTACATCCACAGCATTATTGTTCTAGATACGATGAAATAATATATTGTTACATATATTCCTACATTCCTATAACTTGTTAATAAAAATAAGAGGAACAAAAATTAATGTTAACAATTGTACATTGGCGTTCGTTCGTTTAATTGACTGTAAAGATCAAATTGATGTAATAATTCTCTCGAATCGATTACTACACCATACAAAGCTGCGTACTTACATAACTTAATTTTTCATTTGTTTCAACAATTGTAAACATATTGCCAAGATTTCCTTGCAACATTACAGATAATGATTTAACAAAATATAAATCTCTAGATTTAAGTGTTTACAATACAATTTCACAGAATAGATAACAACCAGAAGAGTAACAGAATGAGAGGTCCGATATTGCCTGCTATGACCTTGAGTGCATGTGTTTTGTGAAAATCAAGGGGTGATTAGATGCATATTAGATGATTTGTTATTGTTAACTAGAATTTATTTATTAAAATTCTTCACAATTCTTCACTAAACAAACATAGTGTGATTTGGATATATTGTCCATGTTAATATAATATAATTTTAAAAATTTACAATTTAAATTTGTCACGAAATCCTGTTTTAAAATACACTACTGCTCTGGAAGAACAATTTAACTGATAGGCTTGTACTAACATATTCCTCCAATTTCTTCCAAACCTCGAGCATCAAAATCTACCTGACTATCGTTTCTTCTCTTTCTGTTACTATCCTGGTTGTTACTTATTCTTGTGACAATTTTTAGATGACAGTGATGTTTTGTCTTTTTGACACAACATTTTAGATACAGACTTCTCTCTCTTTAATAAGTTAATTCCAATGATGCTACTATTTGGGAACATATGGTACAGATATGTATGTACGTGGATATTTGTATTGAATTGTGTGTGGTTGATGAAGTGTTTGTTATTGATTCGATTTGGATGGAGTATGTGGGTGAAGTATTGGGATAATATAACATAATTATTATCTGCATATCGACAAAATGATTCATAATAAATTTTCATAAATATTAGGTGACTGCATTGCATAATACTGTTTTTTTGCTTTGTTATTTGCTATTATTTATTTTAATTACAAACATCATGGCTTTTTCATTTTGCTCCTAAAATTTGAAAAGTTTTACCACACTCATTGTCAGTGGTAGAATAATTTCTTTTTAAGGAGTTATTCAGCGTTGCAGAAAAAAAATCATAACTTTTTTCTTAATATTTTTGTTCCTTCGTATCACAAGAACCATAAATTAAAATCTAAAAACAAAATATTGTCGAGTTACATATACAATTATATATAGTTTTTATTAATTATAATGAGGTTGCCTTGTAAGCATCAAAGTTTTCGTGGTCATTTCATCTAGAAAAATTCACGACCTTTAAATTTTGACCCCTTACAGACAAAAAGGGCAGAAAAACGACTTGCAATTACCTTTCTTTGATTTGGTGTAATTTTAGATTTAGTGATTCAAAAAAATTTTTTTTCAAAACCCAACAACTGATTTTCTACTTTTTGACCACTCACTGAAGCTGCGTGCTGTGCGTTGTAAAATTTTTTTTTTAGCGTCAACTTTAACACCACGTGTAGGATGTATCGTCGTCGGGTAAAAGGAAAACAAAATTTTTCTTGATATTTAAAAAAATGCTTTATAATATGTAAAAGGTTTCAGATCGGTTGGGTATTAAGATTTCTGTACAGAAAATTATCGACAATGTCTTTTTTTAGCTTATCCTCTTGTATTAATCGGAATTTACATTTAAGTATCACTGTCTAAAGTAAATCACAATGTACGCAGCTGCAGCTATTTTAAAGCTAGTTATCAGCGAATTTCAATGGCATTCATAATATATCGTACAATGATTGCTTTTATAAATGGGCTATGTTTCTGAAGGACAAAGTCGTTGGTTGATTAAAATATATTAGAAAAGGTGGTTACACTTGCTTCAAAAAATTCTACAAATTGTTAAAACCGAGCGTTGTTAAACTAATTTTCTGCAACTATTTGACTTTAATTGTGTTATACTATAACCTGAGTGTCTGGGTATGGATCAAGTAGTATAATAAAATTTCAAAGTTTTTGTATATATCATGTTCAGAAACTCCAGTATCATCATTTTTTATTTATGTCGTATTTTTATCTAAATAGCTTTCCGATTTGAACGAATTGGTATGAATGTCCAATTTGATCGCATTGTACGGTCAAATTGCGGTGGTGGTACGGTCTGTCGTACCGGTATGTCCAGTCCTTAAAGCGAATAAACTGAAAATGTCTTTTTCAAAAGCATTCAGCTTTTATATTTAGTATTTCAACAAAATATCTGCAGATTTTTTGTTTCAATGAACCTCATTTTCACAGTATTTAAAGTTTATATATTAAAAAAAAATTATCTGTGTTAAAACAGAAAGCGAAGGGTGGTTTTTTTGTACGAGAGATTTGAAAGAGAATTAAAAACAGAATAAAAAATGTTACTTTAATGAATGTATTCAAAAAAGCCTTTTTTTTAATACTTTTAACTAACATAATAAACAAAAAATTTTCTGCTTTTAAAATTTGAATTAATTACATATAACAATGTAGCATGTACATCATAACAAACGGCCATTTTTTCACTGTAAATGTAATGGAGAAAACCGGAAAAAGAAAAATGTAAATTTTCTTTTTTATAAATTCCCGTTCAGAATGTTTGCCAACCTCTTTGGCATTTATTTCATGTAGGTCACTCAAAGAGTTGGTACATTACAATTAAGTATTCGTCAAGAAAAAATTTTCTAATATAATATTTATCATACTAACTGGTAATTTCCTTAACAGGACTACAGATACAGGGATGCGGGGGAGGTACTTGCGGTATAAATGCTCGGTGTACACTTGACCATAAAGGAGAAGGACGACCTGTTTGTTCGTGCCTGCCAAAACATATTGGTGATCCTTTATTCCAATGTAATCCAGTTGAATGTGTTGGTAAGTATGATTGATACAGTTTTTCTTTTCATTTTTGTACAGTGAATGTCCGAATTTTAGACTTATTTAACTTTATGACAATATAGCTAGGCAACTTCGGTACATGATTTCATCGTCATTGATACTAATTTATCATGTAGTTTACCACCAGGGGCGGATCCAGCCTTCAGCTCAGGAGGGGGATCAAATTTTTATGACTTATCACTTTAGTCGTTATTGTAAATGGGTGGTTCTACTTGTTAGGTCTCAACCATAAAAAAAAAAATAGACAAAGCCATTTAGTAGATTTCATGCAACTAGAATGTAAGAAAATTATCATAGATTCAGTATCTGCAGACCAGCAGCGCGGTTTCAGATTAAAACCAATAGTTTTTTGCGGATTACTGAATCCAGACAGAAAAAAATGTTTAAATTAACTTTAAATAATAAAATTTAAATTATTATTAAAATAATATTTATATTATTTCTCCTAATATCAGTTAAAAAAAATAAAAAAAAGTTGGTTTTTTACCTGATTTGCGAAAAATTGAAGAGTGTGTTTTGTTGTTTTAAAAAAAATTGGTTAGGAAAGTTGACAAAATTAATCAAATTTGTTAACTAAAAAATTTAGTTGATATACAAACAAACACTAATATAATAAATATACACTTATTTTATTATCGTATCCTGCACCACTTTTATATCTCCCATCGTCACATTCTACCGTAACGAAGGATACACGCGTGACGAAGGATACAATTTTCCAACAAAATCGTTATTAATCGTGAACAGCGATAATTTAGATCGAAAAATTGAGTTTATCGTAAAGCTTACATTATAACAAATAATATTTACGTAAAAACGATTTGAAATTCGTTAAATACATATCAGAAAAAGCCGTGGCGAAGGATACACTCAATAAACACACGCAGCCGGTCTTCTTGCTTGATGTAAAAAAATGACAACCTCTCAATGTTAATCACTTGATTTGACTTTCGCTTTATGTTCTATGGTCTTTGGCGTTTCGGTTCACCAAAAAACATGACCCTTTCACCTATTTTTTTTAAACTTATAACAATATTTGGCAATTGTGAACAAGGATACTCAAATTTGGCGACAATTTTTCGTCACGCCAAAAAAAATTCTGTAGATAAATAAAATTTAACTTTCTAATTACCATGCGTAACAATTTAACTCGCTCTTTTATTTATAAAATTGTGTGGTTTCAGTAAACTTATTTTTAAAAAACGTTATAGTTCCAAGCAATACGTAATAGGAACATGCGTTTTGGAACTGCAATAAAAGTTTTTTACCATTTCACCATTTTTATAAAAAACATTAAATAAAAAATTAAAGTAAATGTAGGTAGGTCATCTAAATAGGAGTTATTAACTTTATTTAAATAAAATGAATGACAGTATCTTCATTCTGTATATAGTTTTAACCTTCCTTATTGTGGAGAAAACTTTAATTTTTTGAAGGACCTAAAAAGTAGAATCACCCAAATACAACAAATGATGTCCAAATCTGCTTAGAATTTTTTTTTTTTATGTGAAACTTATAGGTAAATTCTATATTACAAATTAATCAGGGGCGAATCCAACTTTCAATTTAGGAGGGTGGGGGAGTTAGACTTTGGTCGCTATTGCAAATTTAACAAAAAGTTCTCAAATCTGCATGATTTTTTTTTTTATGTGAAAGTTTTAGGTAACTTTTATGTTACAAATTTAATAGTGTAAATCGTAAAAAATTGATGTTCATACATTTGCGCCAATGTTAACGAAAAAGTTTAGTTTATTTTTACAATGTAGCATATTGTGAAAGCCGCAAATATAAATGTAGGGGAAGGTCGCCCAAAGCGGGTAAACTAAGATTAAACGCCCAAAAAAGTGACTTCTGACCTCGATAAGCAGATCTTTGTTATATTATCAGATAGAATAGTTATCGAACTTTAAAATGAAACTTCGCTTAAGAAATATTTATACGATATTTATTTTTAATAAAGAAAATACAAAACCTCTGCAAAAACCCGCTTTGCCCGTATAGGTATCCTAAAGCGGGTAACCCCCTTTGGGCAAAGCGGGTAAGTACATTATGTACTTAAATACTGTTATTATTTTTTAATATAAACGTTCTTAATCATATAGAACTTAACAATAACAATAATTAAGTAAAAAAAATTGAAAAAAGACAAAAATAATAAATTTATAACAATTAACTGTAACTTTCTTTACAACCTCCATATTGGAGTATATTAATTCACGTGGTTCCACATCAAAATCATCACAAACAAGGCAAAAATATTTTTTTTAAGCTTTTTTCCTCATTCCGTCGTAAAAAGAAGATTTTTTATTTTTTTTCCCCTTCCAACAGCTTTTTCCATTAAGATGCTTCTATTTTGTCTACCCGCTTTGCCCATACCCGCTTTGCCCAAAAAGACTTAATTTTGTTAACTTAGAATAATTTCAAAATGAAAGCCGATACATGTCTACCTTTTTCTACATTAAAAGTCAAATGATGATAACATAATATGGTAATACCAAAAAGATTACAAATAAAAAGGTTTGTGACTAGTCACAGAATATTTATCGTCAAAATTTTTAACAAAACCAACAAAAAAATTTTATGAAGCTTAACTAGGACATTAAACGACACAAGCGTTCAAGTGCAACTGATTGACATTGGTTGATATTCGGTTAATCTCGGTATACACACGACCTGACAAAAACATTCGATACAACGATATACAAGCGCTTACCCGCTTTAAGAGGGGTACCCGCTTTGGGCGACCTTCCCCTACTGAAGAAATGAAATATTCGTATAGTTTAAAAAAAAAGTTTATTCTATTAATTAAATAACAAAGTTTAGTTTCCTTTTTTTCTTAGCGAATCGGTCGATAACATTATCAGGGTTAATTTCAATGTCCCCATGAATATTCAGAAGAGCTAATCCAGTAAGACGCTCGTCATCCATCGATGTTCGAAGCCAGAACTTCAGAGAACGGAGCGTTGAAAACGATCTTTCTGTTGTTGCTACCAAGCCCTAAGCGTGTGTGTAGAAAACTGTGGATAGCAGTGTGCCAGTGTGTGCTTGATACCGCTTAAGGCATTTAGTTAGTCGGTATAGGTCACTCAATGCACAACGCATTATTATGTATTGTTGGACCATTGTTAGCTTGGACCCCACCTTGCTCCGTCCGACAATACGTGTTTTGTAATTGTGTGTGTTTCAACTGACACAGTTGCAAAGATCAAACTAACACCACTACACACAGTATGTACTTACACAACATAGTGGTAGGAAATAGAGGGAATTTTTTGTCTACATTGGTATCACTAGTGCAGAGATAGCAACTTGGCTTGTGATTATTCTGTGGTTGCTACACTTACTGGAAATGTAATCAAGATTTTTAAAAATATTCTAATATTTGGATATAAATCTTGACCAAATAATACCTACATGTTTTCAGTAAGAATTTTGCTTTATTTATGCATTTTCGAATTTCTTTTTTGTTAAGTTAAAAATTGTTAAACACTTGAAAAATTGTTAAACACAGATCAGTAGTTTCCACATTTCTTGATGTCGTCGATCATTATCCCTTGCCATAGTTTTCGATTTTAGATACACCCCCTGTACAAACTCATAAATTCAGCAACAACTTGGAAAATATAATTTGTCCAAAATAAGGTGTCGATCAGGTGATAACCAAATAAAAAAGGTCACCAACTTCTCATTTTTACATTTTAGAACAACCAAGTCAATAGCTGTTTCGATGTACGTCTACTCTGTTGCTATAGACCCCCATTTACATCTTACCGAACCCCAATATCCTTTGGCTAACATGGAATCCTAGCAGCTTATTGTCAGGGGTCAGTATAGACCACTTTGGGAACCACTAAGCTAGATGTAAGGACACATATTTTTATATTTGAAAAAAAAAAAAATTAAGCATTTTTAATGTACAATAATTATAATAATTATTTTCTACGTGTGTACAATACATTTTAAAATTACAAGTTAAAATTTACTGTTTAAAAATTTAACCACTAGATTTGTTTGTTTGAAATTTGAAAATTTATTTGTTAACTTTTATTTGTTTGAATTTTTTAGCGTAATCGTAAGAATATGTGGCAAATACACAAATACCTCGCTTTGCGTCGTTTCGGTTTGCGTTTTTTCGAAGTTGCGTCGCTACTGAATTAAAGTACTAATTTTCACTGTGCGTCGTTAGATTTTCGAAGTTGCGTTGCTTTGGGTTCGAGTCTTTAATTTTTTTTCGAAATTTCTTGAAATTTTCTATAGAAAATCATAATTCACTTTGCGTTGTTTCAATTTGCGTCGTGTTTCTTTGGAACGTAACTACGACGCAAATTGAGGTATTGGTGTACTTTCAGCTCAGGGGGGGTCATGACCCCTATGACCCCCCTCCCCTGTGGATCCGCCACTCTTTACTACTGTGCAAATAAGAAAAAATAAGTGTGGAGTGGTGCTGACTTTTCTTGAAAATGAATTTTAAAAATTTGAAGAAAATAAG
Organism: Brachynemurus nebulosus; assembly: GCA_035578155.1. Classification (NCBI taxonomy): domain Eukaryota; kingdom Metazoa; phylum Arthropoda; class Insecta; order Neuroptera; family Myrmeleontidae; genus Brachynemurus; species Brachynemurus nebulosus. Next base: position 14,276,748 of record JAPWDM010000014.1, on the reverse strand, counting down.
CTCCCTTAAATAATATCATCGTGTTTGTCATTGATATATTGTGTTAAGAGCGATAAGTACATAATAAATTTGTGGAACGCAGACGTCCATATTGCTGCATTTAAAAAAAAATAATAATTACAAATTTAGTTAAAAAAAAATATTTTTAAGAAAAATGCAGCAATGTGTGCATCTGCCTTTCACAAATTTATTATGTACTTACCGCCCTCATCGAAATCGCGTTTGCTCACATTGATCTAATTACCATACTTTCCTATAGTGAAAATCGGGAAATTAAAAATGATGGTGTCAGCGCTGGTAATTTACGTATATTGTAATTGAAAACAAATTATAAAACCTATTTACTATTCGTTATTAACCATACATAAGTAACGTATTATTATCAATTTTGACACGGAATCGAAGACGCAACACTACAATTTGGGATTTTACTGTGATTAATTAAATTTACATAATATTATACATATAAACTATCTAATGAAAATCATTTGAATTTAACTGTTTCTTATAAAACAATGAAATCTATTGTGGGTATATGCATAATATATAATATGAATAGATACATAAGTGTGTATGTCGGCGGTCGACCGTTGGATCCGCTAGATTATGATGTGTCTAACCAGATCATGAAATTCTTAATTGACGTCAACCAGACCATTCTACAACAAAATATGTATATTCCGAAATTAAATTAATAAAACTCATTTAAATAATAAAATGTCAGATAGGTACCTATATTCAGAATAGTTTGCAAATAATTTTTTTTAGCGGTGCTTATACATAATTGCGTGCAAAGGGAAATGATAGGAAATAAAAATATTACCATTCCTTCCAGCAAAAGTAAAGTGCGTTTCTGTTTGCATTTTTTAATTGTTGTTGTACCAAAAAAATCTTAAGGGGGAAGTTCACGCCAGAAACGGCTAATAAACTAATTTTTTTCGAATCTCGTTTTTTGTTTTTATTATTTAGTTTTGTGGTTCTTTACAAACACGGTGATATATAAAACATGGCCAAAAAATTTTTTTTTTAAGTAGAAAAATATTTATTTGTGAGCCGCTGCATAGCCAAGTTGCTACTTCTTAACAGACAACGCTCCCCCCCCCCCTCCCTTGCGATTTGATCAGTAATATTTAGTTTTGATGTGTACATGAGTTATAGTAGGCACTGAGATAATGTTCTTTTATTTGTATGCCTTTGTAGACGTATTTTCTCAAAGTTGATTTGTTTTTTTAACATCTGCTTTGTATGTTATCTGCTTATTTCCCGAAAGTTGTGTTTTTCCCGACAAGGAAAATCATATCTCAAGTTCTAGAAAAGAGAGAGACTTAATTTTTTTAATTTTGTTCATAAACATATTGCGCATAAAGTGGAGAATGCTTTTTCCATTTGAACAGTTGTAACTACTTTTAAACATTTTTTTCTTTTAAATAAAAATTTGGGTTTTATAATTTTTAGAAGTTTGGGATTACAATTTTCTAGTTAATTTTTAAAATTACCTGAAACCCATACTTAGCTTTATAAACAGGTCCTTTAGGAATAAAATAATGAAAAAATATTTAAAAAATATTCATTACTTTTTGAGATATGCCGTTCTTTGTAAACGCTTAAAAACGCTTAAACGGCCCCCTCCCCCCACAGGAAAGAGTAATGAATGTTTCAAAGACAAAATTTTCTATTTGAGACCTTCCCTAATTTGACAAAAAATTTCAACAAGCAAAATAATCATAAATAAAAAAGTTGCTTTTTTATTTGAACTCCACCCTTAATCATATGAAGATAAAAGGGGAAAAGTAAGAAATGTCATAATAACTTTATTTTACAAAAATTGAATTTTTAATTTTGAAAGTTACAAAATCTGTAATTTTTCACTTACAAAAATTATTTTATTGTAATTATATAAAGAAAAGAATTTCATATAGTATTGTAAATTCAAATAAATTCTATACAATGCAGAAAAAAATACAAACAGAAAAAATAACAGAGGTTTAGCTTGTTATTCTTACTATTTAATTCTCAATATTCCTTAAGTGGTAAATTTGAATAATATTCCTAAGCAGCGTTCGAACAGAAACGTTTTAATACCATCAAATCTTTATATTTTTTTTTTTTTGATACTGATAAAGTAAAAAGTTACTGCGGAAGTAAAAATTCTCCTGGCTTCAAGTTTGCTTTTATTTATTTTCTTTTTAAACTTTAATTTTCTTTTTATTGATACAAACTAGAGTCCATTTTTAATTAATAAAATCACACTAAAAATAATTTAAATTTTATTTAAGGCTAGATTTGAAACTTAAACTTGATACAAACAGTCTTTTGGATAATGTTATTTAAACAATAAAAATCAATCTAAAAATAATGGACATTCCTTGTTTCTGACTCTTTTATTATGGACTATTCAAGTTTTTTCCCAGTCCACTAATTTTTATAATCTTATTGCATTTTCTCTATGATTATACAAGTTTTTAACCTGTTTATATACCTCATCATAGAGCACATTCAGTTATCTATTAGATGGCATATGACATTTCTTGTTTTTTCCCTTTTGTCTTCATATCATATCCACAGTTATTCTTACTTGAAAATACAATCATATTTGTCCTTTGACGTCGTTTGTGTATCTACTTTTCGTATTCTACTTACGAAATAACTTTGGTTTTTAATTGGGCGTTTCATGAAATGCCTGTAGTATATTATAACTAAGGACATCATTCTGCCTAATTCTACGATTTACCGCCAACATATACATGGTATACATTTTGTATACATAAGTGTACACACTTGTAATTATTCATGGTCAAAACGTGTTTACAATACCTACGTGAAGTTTATACTTACGTATGGTCAGAGAACTAATTCTATTTTAGGTAAACAAAACAGTATATTTAGGATGTGGAAATTAAATTAATGAATAATTATAATACGGAATGTACCGATAGAAAAACATTTTACATATCGACCTTGAATAAAAATAACTTTGCCTCTAAGTGGCGCAAACAAAATAAAAGAAAATATAAAAATTTCAAATGTAAGGCTAGGGTCACATTGGAAACGGGTACGTAAGACCAGGGTCGGATTAACCTACTTTCGGGCCCTAGACATTTTCTTCTTACCGAGCCTCAGGCTTGTCAATTTTTCGATTATTTTTCTTTCTAAATTCTATTGATGAACAAAAAAAACCTTCCACTCGAAACCTTGACGTACAAGTCTTCAAAGAATTGACCGAAAATACCCTTGGTGAGCAAAACAAAAATCATATTCAAATATTCCATGTAGATAGTTTGACCGGGCCCTTTAAAAAATCGGGCCCTAGACATTTGTTTAATTTGTCTATGCGATAATCTAGCCGTACGTAAAATATGTAGACATGGGTGCTGCTGACAGAACTGAAAACAAAACTATGAAATAACAGATATACACATCACTAATGTTGCACAAATGCTACCCTTATTGCTACAAATTCAGCAAATCATCTATATTGCAGTGGTAGGGATTTAAACATCACATGTTTACGAACATTGCATTCACAAAAATTGTGTGTGTGCAATATGGATAATTTGTGATCGGACAATCTCTAAAAGTTCACTACTATGCTATTATAGCATGTCGATGACGCGAACTCACAAGATTTTACCTATTCAAAAAGCTCCCAATGCGCACATTATACAGTCAGGTATATATAACGTGTTGATATATATATGTGCATACGTGTACATGTTAAGCCGGTTCTACACGATACTACGAACACCTTCCAACATTGGACGTTCGATGGTTCATCGCATCGTGTGGCCGTTGTTCGAACCTACGAGTGTTCAATGTCGAGCGTCAAACATTCGCATTTGGCCATGTCCCGCTCAATGTCGGTATCCTTGCACCGAGTCAAAGGGATGCTTCGAACGTTTGAAGGTCAATGTTGGTTGCGTTGGTTGGTTCGATTCAGCAGCTGCACGACTCGTTCATGTGAAGAGAGACAACATCAGTGTATAACATTATAGATCACATAAGACAGATGACGTCCTCGTCCACTGAATAAACGTTTGTGCCAACACATTATACAAGAGAGACAACATCACTGTATAATATTAGAGATAACATTAGACAGATAACAGCCTCGTCCACTGAATAAACGTTTGTACAACACATCATCATTCGTATTGGATCAAACATTCGATTCACCGTGTAGCAGATACATTCGTCGCACCAACTATCGAACTTAATTGCCTCAAACGTTCGATCGAACGTTGGAAGGAACGTTCGTAGCATCGTGTAAAACCGGCTTTATACTCATAGCTATAGATATATTATTGTTAATATTAGAATGTTGGTGACGCGAACCCATAAGATTTCTCTCTACCGAAAATCGCTCAACGCGCCTAAAAAAGTTGCCACTCCAAAAAATATACAACACTTGTTTGATAATGGTCATATTAACCGTAGCATGTCATAAGAGTTTTAACAATAAAAGTGGTATTTTTGAAAAATAAAGTGCTTTATTTATTAATAGCAAATATGGAATACCTACCATTTAAAGTAACGTTCAAATCTACTTTTATATTTACTTTATTCGCTATTTCCTTTTTGACAAATTTAATAAACTATGAAAATATTAACAAATAGTCATGGAACATCGACTATTTTAGAGTTATAGTTATTCATGTCAAGGTACCTACATATAAATCTTAACATATATACGAGTCTATGAAAATAGAATTAATTACAGATATAACAAAACTCCTATTTTGTATAATTGTGTATGTATATGTAGGTTTGTTTACTATTATTAACATTTTCAATTTTCTTCAGTGGAAAGATAATAATAATAGATATGATTTATATATTTTCGTGCTCAAAATATAAAAAAAATAAAAACCTTACTATTTTATTATAGACATTTCCTGGATTTTTATTGGCATTTTTAATTGTAACTCATTCCAGATATTAAAATGTTGAATTTATCATTTTTATTAAGGCTATGATATATTGAAACGTTATCGTAGTTGACATCATTCAGTAAATTGAATTTTTTAGGACGTTATTAAAGATTTTCCTCATCGCTGGAACAAGGTTTAACCTTAATAAATACGGAGTTATATTATGCTAAAGCAGCTCTTTTTCTAAAAGACTAAAAATTTTTTAAATATATAATAATAAAGATTTTTTCTTAGGATGGTTGACGCATTTGAGCATTTTACAGATTAGTAAATGGTTTTCTGGATGTACAATTTTTTTGAATTTAAAACAGAAAATTATCCAATTCTAAAGGATAGTAGGTGAGATAAAATATTTAAAAAATTACTTTCTTAACATGATACAAATCACAATTTAATAATAATAATTTAAAATAGAGAAAGAAAAGAAATTTAAAAGAAAATTTAATAATAAACCAACGAGCTAGATTTTTTTGGAATTTAGTAAATCTCTAAGGTGTGTCAACCACCTTAAGAATCCATAAATAAAAAGAGAATATTAATATAAATATTATCAAACCGGTAGTAATAATGAATACATACAAAATTAACAATTGTAAAATTAAAATTCACAGTTTGAAAAATATTTTCACAATCACTCCTCTAAAATCAACTGTTCTTCGCATTTTATAAAGTAAAACTTACATTGAGTAATTTGACTGGACTAGCTACTTTTATAAAATATTTTTGAGGATAATTTTTCATTTTGTTTTCAACAGTCATTTGCAAATGATTTAAAAAATTAAAAAGCACCGGTGATCCATTCAATCTCTTGAATAGTGGTGTAGATATTGTATAATATTCAACACAACACAGTAGGTATGCAATTAATTAATTAAAATTAAGTAGGAAGGTGTAAAAGGTTTTATCAATTTATCATTTCAATAACGTAAATTGTAAATTTGCGTGTTAATCGATAATCATCGCAAGTCGGAAAATTATGAAAAATAAATAATTTTTAATTAAATTATGCAGGCAACAATCATAATGATTTCTAATGTTTAAATTTAAATTTTCATAATTATTAGAAAATGGATCGTTTATTCAGTTTTACATTCAAATAACTGGAAAAATAAAATTTTCGATTATTTGTTTTCATTTTATTATTAGATGAAATGTTTTCCATAATACTAATATAACAAAGAAGTTTGTGACTTTGTCAGATTCGGCTAATCTCGAAAACGATAACAATATAAATATGAATGTGGCTATTTTAGAGTCGTTGGGCGAGCGAAGTGAAACACTGTATGGAATTTAGTTATTTATAGAATTATAGAATATCATTATGTAAGAGTAACATGAAACCAAAATTGATCGCGAGGGCCATCGAATAAGATTCAAATTAAATATTTATGCTATTGAAAATTAGGTATGCCATTGATATGTGAATACGGTTACTTTATGGAGTCCTTGGGTGAGTGGACCGAAGTTACTATAACGAACTAATTTCGGACAGGATTTTAAAATATCAAGTACACGATTTTTAAGTAATGGGGTATTTGACGGTAGCTGAAAAAATATCTATTTAGATTTTTAAATAATTGCTCGAGTCATAATGATACTGAATATTGCTTTTTTACAAGTTATTTCATTCAAAAATATAAAAATTTTAATTAAATAAAATTACAAAATTTACGTTAAAAATGACGTAATTAAAAACATCAAGCAAAAGCAGCTTACGTCACAAGCTCGTTCGAATATGTAGGTATTATATTGTAGTTAGGAAAAAAACTGTTTACTTTTTTGGTAACTATGAAAGAAATTTTTCATTATTAATTTTCATTACTAGACCTACTACTACTAGGTACTCAATGTTTTAGAGCCATTGACGTCATACGATTTGACGTCACAGAAAGCATCGTTTTGGCGATCTTTTTAAAAACTAAAATTTTATCCGTGATTTTTATTAAAAATATAACTAGTACAAAATAATTTAAAAATGTGTATTATGAGTTTAGTAAGATATAATAAACACACTAAGATGGTTTTTAAAAATTTGTCAAATATCCCATTCTTCTGAAAAAGAATAAAATACGTATATATATATATATATATATATATATATATATATATATATATATATATATATATATATATATATATATATATATATATATATATATATATATATTATATTTGATATAAAGTTACATCGGTCCTCAATGTACGCCAATATATCAGTTCCATGTGGATTTGATTTACACGAATAAAAATCGTATAAATTGAATCGAAAAAATTGAAAAAAAGAAAAAATGCTGGAAATAAAAACTATTAAAATTTTTGAGAACTTGTAATAGAAATGATAACGAATACGTAGAAATTTAGATATTTAAATTTTAAGAATGTCGTTATTTTCGACATCGATAATTTTCGATAACGACAAGTAGGTTTTGACAGTCCCAATATGTTTGGAATACCCACAACTTGCTTCGTTTAAGCCTTCAAAAATTTCGTTATGTTTTCGCTACGCACCGTTTACGAAATATTTACGGTCTTTTAATTTTCAATAAATTTTTATGATAGACCGACTTCAGAGCTAACGAATGCTCAATTCCATTCTATTTTAATCGAAATAAATACGCATTATATACAAATGAGTATATAAGTATGTAATCCAAATAGAGTTATATTTAACAAAATAAAATAAAAATATTAAACGGAACGTTTTTTTATATTTTTTTATTTTCACATTTGTAATAGAAAATGCCTATCTTTTGTAGTCTCGAACAACACGGTTTGAAAGAACACGGTACCAATTAATCGTGCTCTTCGGGGGATTGCTGTATTATTATTATTATTATTATTATTATTTTTTTTTTATTTGGTCCCTAACTTCCTAATACACAAAAAAAAAAAATTAGATAAAAAAAGGCATTTAACAGAAAAAATGTATGACACCTCCAAGTTAGAATATATTTTATAAGATATGACCAGAATTTTATTTGGTTCCTAATACACAAAACCTTAGGTACAAAAAGATATATAATACATTCGAGTTAGAGTACATAGGTACAGATATGCTGAGTATAATTCCTAGTACACATAAAATCAGGCCCGGATCTAAGGGGGGCAAACCGGGGCCCTTGCCCCGGGCGTCAGTTTCAGAGGGCGCCAAAATCATACTAGGTCGGTCTATATCAAATGGTCTAAAAAAAAAGTTGGTTGCTCGACCATTTTACAAAAAATTAATATTTTTCTAGTTGTTTCTATTATATTTGAAGTATTGAGAACAATTCTTAAAAAGAAAATTATCTTGAACCGTTTAAGCGTGGTAGCCATTTCTGTTTTCCAATTTGCACTGATTTTTGTGTTCGCAGCCATTTATGCCAATGCACATATTTCATAAACCGTTCATCCTAAAAGGTTGAAATAAAAACCATTTTAAAGGTAATAAATGTCTCTTTATTTTAAGTGGTGTCGATATTTAACCTATTTTCGTCTCTTCCATAAGAAAACATTTCTTTTCTTATAGAAGGAATGTCTTAAACCTCTTAGTATTTTTTATGAGAATAGCTGTATACGGGTATAACTACCCATTATGAAACAAATACACACTATTTCAATTGTGAAACTTGTATCCTTTAATTTTTACAAACTTCCGAAAACTGACTTTTTTCTAAATTTTTGAATTTTGCGCCCCTGTATCTCTGATGGGGCTGGTGATAAAAATTTGAAATTTTCACAACTTATAGTGCTTTCGGAGTAGATTTATTAAAATAAAAAAATCTACTTTTACCTATATTGATCCTTTATAAAACCCTCGAGTTTTATAAAGGACTTATATAATACTTATGAGTTTTTTTGAAAATTTATGTCAAACGTTGGAGAGGGGGGCGCCATTTTCAAGTTTTGCCCCGGTTCTAAAAAATCGTAGATCCGGGGCTGCATAAAATGACATACAAAAATGGATTTTTGAGTTAGGGTACGTGTGGATATGACAAAATACAATTTATGTAAAATTGGTGTATGATTCTTGTTTGGATGTATGATGACTTTTGTTATTGCAAAGCTAAATATTTTAATGTCTTTCAGATAATGACGACTGTCCCGATCATTTGACATGCGGTGTAAACAACAAGTGTGTAAATCCATGCGAGAGCGCTTGTGGATACGGTGCAAATTGTGACGTATCACATCATTTGCCAGTATGCACATGTCCTGCAGGTTACACGGGGAATCCCGCGTCAAGGTGTTCACCAGCTATTCCACGTAAGTAGTCTGTAACTTTAAAAAATCATGCACGTCTAAAATGTGTTTTTATTCAGCGGATCCATGTCAACCAAATCCATGTGGAGTAAATGCCGTGTGCACAAACAGAAATGGACAAGCCTTGTGCAGATGTTTGCCCGACTTTTACGGTTCACCGTTGACTGGTTGTCGACATGAATGTGAACGGGACAGTGATTGCGGTTCAACACAAAACTGTGTCCAATTCCATTGCCGAAATGCTTGCGATCAATGTGGTAAAGGTGCTATTTGTAAGACTGTACAAAACCATATTCCTGTTTGTGCATGTCCTCAGGTAATTATTTAAAAGAAAGATTTAGTCCACTTTGAATTTTTTAATTTTGTGGATATATCCTGTTATTAGAATTACAAAGGAAATCCATTCGAAATTTGCTTACCCGAATGTACATCCCACTCAGAGTGTCCTAGTCACAAACCTGCCTGCTACTATAACAAATGTACAAATCCTTGTGAAGGAGCTTGTGGTATCAATGCCAACTGTGAACTTCGAGGCTACACTCCAGTGTGTTCTTGCCCAAGAGACATGACCGGTGATCCGTTTGTTCAGTGTCGGCCATTCGAAAAACGTAAGATTCTAAAAAGACAAAAAGCATTCCATCATTCTGACGACTAAAAAACTATTAATTAATTTAGGAGACTTATGTGAACCAAATCCTTGCGGCGCGAATGCTAAATGTACGCCTGGATACGATCGAAGTGGAGCGGAACGTCCAGTTTGCACATGTTTGCCTGGTTACCTCGGCAACGGCGTGACTGGATGCATCCGTGGTGAATGCGAAACCGATGACCAGTGTCCGGATAATCGAGCCTGTAACAATAATCAATGTACAGATCCTTGTATTGGTGAATGTGGCGTCAATGCCGAATGTTCGGCACGTAGACATATTGCCGTATGCACTTGCCCGCCAAATTATACGGGCGATTCATTGACACATTGTTACGCAAAGGCGCGTAGTTTAACTTATCCACGTTATTTGCGACGATTCTATTATTAAACGAAAATTATTTTTGTGATAATATTAACCTTCGTAATACATGTTGGGGTTAGATTGACCCAATAAAAGTGTAATTTGACTATATTATTACGATGAAATTTTTAAATTGATGGTGTTACGAAGGTTAATAAACTTTTATAATATTTTCTTTTAAAATTAAGTTAATGCTTAGTTGTTTTTTTTATATTAATTACGTTTCTACAAAGAACGAAAAAAAATTCGAAAAACTTAAAAGTTATATAAGTTATTAAAACTAATTCTTGAACTATGTTTAAAAAAAAATGTTTTTTTCTATTTTGTACAATTAAAGTATTTAAAATAAATCCTAAAAATTATAAAATTACATAAATACACATAAGAGAAATAATAAATACATATATCGAAAATTAATACTGTTTTAATGATTTTTAAGTCCAACAAGTAAAGGTCCCGAGGCCGGACCTATCGATTTCGATGAAACTTAAATATATTGTAGAACACTAAAAACTAAGGGACACGTATTTTTTTTATCTGCGGAAAAACGGTTTGGAGGGGTGAAATCGCCCTCCAAAAATTGGGGTAAAAATTTAATTTTTCAAATATCTCGAAAACAGTAAGAGATAGAGCAAAAGTTTAAATTGACGATATTGCTCTTTTTTAAAGAGCTATCTATTGATATGCAATTTGTTCATATTACATCAACAGGGGTGGTTGGGGGTTAAAATTTGGGGGTTAATTTTGCAAAAAGGGGGTGAAAAATAAACAATATAAAAATTTCGTTTATAGATTTGAAATCTACGTCAAAAAATCTAATTGACCTATTTTTGCTCAATGCCCTAATATTAAGTCTAGGGGTAGTTAACTAGAGGGTGACTATGTCGAATAGCCGTACAATTTGAGTATTTCAAGAAGTTCTTCTTCATGGAAAATAGCTTAAGACAATTAGAATAACGTAGAAATGAAATTCTCGAATTCAAAATTGAGTTTGAGCAACATTGGAGAGGGGGTGAGTCACCCTCTTAAATTAGATACTAGTTTGTACACACTAATTTTTGCTATTAACACACTGATAGTGGGTAAAATAATGTCACAATAAGTGGTTCTGAAGTTAGACAATCATATGTAAGGTCTTTATTAGGTTTGTTTTTTAATGGATATTATAGTTTTCCTTATCGAAAATTATCGATAACGAAAATTACATAACCTAACCTAAAATAACGAAACCTAATAAAAACCTTACATACGATAGTCTAACTTCAGAACCATCTATTGTGACATTATTACCCCCTGTCAGTGTGTTAATTGCAAAAATTAGTGTATGTAAACTAGTATGTAATTTAAGAGGGTGACTCACGCCCTCTTCAATGTTGCTCAAACTCAATTTTGAATTCGAGAATTTCATTTCTACGTTATTCTAATTGTCTTAAGCTAGTTTTCATGAAGAAGAACTTCTTGAAATACCCAAATAGTACGATTATTCGACATAGTCACCCTCTAGTTAACTACCCCTAGACTTAATATTAGGATATTGAGCAAAAACAGGTCAATTAGATTTTTTGACGTAGATTTCAAATCTGTAAACAAGATTTTTATATTGTTTATTTTTCACCTCCTTTTTGCAAAATTAACCCCCAAATTTTAACCCCCAACCACCTCTGTTGATGTAATTGGAACAAATTGCATATCAATAGATAGCTCTTTAAAAAAGAGTAATATCGCCAATTCAAACTTTTGCTCTATCTCTTACTGTTTTCGAGATATTTGAAAAATTAAATTTTTACCCCAATTTTTGGAGGGCGATTTCACCCCTTCAAACCGTTTTTCCGCAGATAAAAAAAATACGGGTCCCTTAGTTTTTGATGTTCTACAACATATTTAAGTTTCATCAAAATCGATAGGTCCGGCCTCGGGACCTTTACTTGCAAGTTGAAGTGATTAAACAATATAGAATATAAATCACTTTTTAGTGAGATATTAAGTTAGATTATTGAGTTTCATTGATTACTGAGAGGAAAGTGTATATTTTTATAAGCATTGTAATATTGAGTTTATAAACGGCAGGAAATTTTTTTTTTATATAGGTAATTGATATTTTTGTCTTAGGGAGGATAGTTTGACCTTTCTAAAATGTTGCTTTCAAATGTTGTAGCATATCAGGGTTAAAATTAAAAATATCGTTTTAATTTAAAATTTAGATCACACACAGTTTACTAAAACAAAATTTCTGTATTTTATAAAAAAAATAAATTCAACTTTGTTTTATCTTATAGCTAAATTTAAATTCCAACATCAAAAACTAGAAGCTTAAATATTAAAATGCCCTTTTCGAAAACATTGCCGGGTTATTTTTGACTGAGGAACAGCTTCTTGAAAAAAAAACACATTTTCAAAATTACTGGTGTTTCTTTAATCTTTTTAATGAGTATATTTAGGAAAAATTAAAGTTTAGAGACAGAATAACTTCATGTTTTCTCTACTTTCCTCTACTGATACATGGTAACCATTTTGCCCATTATTTTAGGTATGCTTGTTTACAGTACCTAACATTGTGCCTTTATAATTCACACTGTGTGTTCAAATAAATCAGATGCATGTCAAAATTTTGCCTGAAGATATTTTTCAGTTTCAAGTACCTACATAATTTGTAATTTCGATTTGATTATATTTTGAATGCATCAGTTCAGTGAATTTTGAGTAACTGAATTATACATATTATATTGGTCAATAATGTGATTGAGCTAACAACGTCAGTGACATATTAGAGAAACATTTTACTCAACGTTTTCTATGTAAACTGTTTTCTAAGAAAAACTGAGAAATTCGCTATGCTACGCAGATTACTGTTACAGGGGTTAGGGGTATATTATTCTTACAGTAAGTTCCGTCAGTAATATATTGACTAAATGACTATGACGGAATCAGAGCCGAATTTACATAAGAGCACTTGGCGCACGTGCCCCGGGGCTCCCACATAATAGGGGCCCGCACAAAATCGAATAAAATCTCAAAATTAAGGAATAGAATAGAAAGCATAAGCGCTTTTTCGTTCGCCAACTCTATTTTTCGGGAAAATTTGAAAAATTTCGAAAAGTCTCCAAGAAGGCCTCCACAAAAGTACTTAAGGGTTTCCACACGTGAAGTATTCAGGGACCACCACATTCGAAGTGCCGCGAGGCCTCCACAGCGGTAAATCTTGCCCTGGACGGAATAAGGACATATAAGCAATAACTTCGGTGACACAAACTGTACAACAATTTAAATTAGGTAAATCCATGTTGAAAGCGACTTGTCTGAATATATTGAAAATATATGTTGTTCATAAATAAATGTCTGTAAAATATCTTCAAGAATATTAATTAAATCAAAATGTAGAGATTTAAATTACATTTTAGCGAATTTCGAAAACTCGAAATTCAGCTATTACAGTAGGTCTCATGACGCAATCTGAGTCCGGGACTATGGCAGAAATCTGTTTTGAGGTCCCTAGAATACGAAAATGATATTCACTAAAATTTATATATATATATATATATATATATATATATATATATATATATATATATATATATATATATATATTTATGTGTTCCCACGATAACTCTCGAACGAAACGTCTAACGCTTATGAAATTTTGTGTGCGGACTGGATTCTGAATTGGCTTGGCTAAGTTCGTTAGCCAGACACGTCGGATGCCCAGAAGTAGGTTTTCTGGCCATTTTTTATCATTCGATCCTATCATAAGGCAGTTCGATTTTTACATCGTTGAAAAGGAAAAAAAAATTATGAAGAAAATATTCTTATAATTTTCTTTCTATTTTGAGTATTTTTCGAGAAAATGTAAATTTTCACTTTTATTCTTTCTTTGTTAGTCTAATAAGTAATTTATATTTTTATCTCAGTTCTTTATGAAGTATAAAAATATTTCACTCTTTTATTAAAGAATTTTGTGAGAACAAGTGAAGACTATTCACATATATGTGTTATAACACACATACATGTATAGAGTTTTGTTTCTCATTTATTGCATTATAATTAGCATGGTTCTATCTCATGTTAAAAAATGTAAATTAAACAGATTTTTTAAGCTAATGTAATGAAGAATTTTTTTTTTTTATTGAATTTTTAAGTAAACAAGAAATTGAAGATTATGTTATGATATAAATATTATTAAATATGAAACAAAACAAAGTATGTACAATGTACAAATGTATGTACGGAAAAATATTTTGAATCGATTTTGAAAATTTTTCACTAATAATTAATAATGTTAAAAAATTAAACCATTTCAAATGGATTTAAGGTATTTTATGTGAGGTCAAGGTTTTCGGGACCTAAAAAGGCCAGAAATTAATTAACCAATCGATTTTAAAAATTTTTTCACAGTTAGTAAGTTAAAGTATTTGAATTAATTAATTAAATGATGTCCGCAAGAAGCTTACGGACTGCCATAAGTTATATGAGATCCTTAGAACCCTTTTCTTACTGTTAGAGTACTAGACTTGTATGAGTTTCGCCAGGATTTACTGATCCCATAATTGTGAAAAATAAACTAAACGACCAATTTTAAAAATTTCTTCACTGTTACAGAGCTAAACTATTTTAGATAGATTTAGAATACATTATGTAAGGTCCGCCAGGGTCCACAGGACCCAAAAGTGTCAAAAATAAACTAACTGACAGATTTTGAAAATTTTTTCACTGTTACAAAGCTAAACTATTTTAGATAAATATCCATTACGTTATGTAAGGTCCGCCTGAGTCCATAGGACCCAAAGGTGTCAAAAATAAACTGCCTGATCGATTTTGAAAATTTTTTCACTGTTACAGAGCTAAACTGTTTTAGATAAATATAGATTCCGTTATGTAAGGTCTGCCAGGGTCCATAGGATCCAGAAGTGTCAAAAATAAACTAACTGACCGATTTTGAAAATTTTTTCACTGTTACAGAGCTAAACTATTTTAGATAAATATAGATTACGTTATGTAAGGTCTGCCAGGGTCCATGGGATCCAAAAGTGTCAAAAATAAACTAACCGACCGATTTTGAAAATTTTTTCACTGTTACAGAGCTAAACTATTTTAGATAAATATAGATTACGTTATGTAAGGTCTGCCAGGGTCCATGGGATCCAAAAGTGTCAAAAATAAACTAACCGACCGATTGTGAAAATTTTTTCACTGTTGGGGAACTAAGCTATTTTAGATAGACATACATTACGTTATTTACGGTCCGCCAGGGTCCATGGGACCTAAAAGTGGTAAAAATAAACTAACCGACCGATTTTGAAAATTTTTTCACTGTTACAGAGCTAAACTATTTTAGATAAATATAGATTACGTTATGTAAAGTCTGCCAGGGTCCATCGGATCCAAAAGTGTCAAAAATAAACTAACCGACCGATTTTGAAAATTTTTTCACTGTTGGGGAGCTAAGCCATTTTAGATACATATAGATTACGTTATGTAAGGTCTGAATTGTCAGTAGGACCTAAAAGTGTCAAAAATAAAATAACTGACCGATTTTGAAACTTTTTTACTATTACCGAGGTAAACTATTTTAGATAGGTACAGGTTGTGTTATCTGAGATCCACAACTTTCCTGCGGATGCAAATGCGGCGTAGAATGCTACACAACGGGTTTTGAATATATATATATATATATATATATATATATATATATATATATATATATATATATATATATATATATTACATAAAGTCCGCGTAGAATATACGGTCGAGCTGATTTTTTAATGAGGTCCACCGGGATCTTTCAGATCCGAAAACGCCAGTAATAAGCTATCGAACCGATGCTAAAAAATTTCTCACTGCTAGAGAACTAAATTATTTTGGATGGATACAACTATGCTGCACAAAATTCGTTCGGGTTCTTGGGTCCCCAAAAATACCAAAACTAATTACCCAACCGATTTTAAAAATTCTTTTACTCTTAGAAAGCTAAACTATTTTAAATAGGTACAGGTCTTAGATGAGATCCGCCAGTGCCCAAGATTTGGAAATTCGCTATGTTATGCAGATGCTGCGACAGGGGTATTTATCTGTTACGTTCCAATATTATTCACCATTTTTAGTCAATTTATCGTTGTGATTATAGTTAATTAATTTGAAATGGTATTAGATGGAATGAAGCTATTTCTAGAGAATTTGTAAATTGCGATTATAATTCACAATTTACAGAATGCCCCAAAATTTATCGCTGACTAGAAGGTATGATCAGGAACTAAAACAATGATTTAGTAGTACTATGGGTATGACGTATATGGGGAAGAAAACTGACGCCTTATTTTCCAAACTTGCATTTATTTCTGTTAAATTTTTAACAGCATTTAAATTTTCTAGTCTAACGAATGCATAACGTAATTCTGAATTTTTGTGACAAAACCCGTTTTGAATTGTCACTCCACAAATAATTTCATATTTAAATATCAAAAATTCAAAATTATACAACATTTTACGAACTTTCAATTTTGACCTATGACTATCATTGACAAGACCTATGCCGTGACCTACGTAAATAATTGACATTTGTGCTTTTACAAACACAATCAAGACATTTGTCATACACTCATATCCAATGTACTGACTGAAAATGAAAATTTATGTTCAATAAATCACTGTAGTTTGTAAATTTGCATATGCAGATATTTAAGTTCATATTATAACGGATACGAACAATGTTAAAACGTAGTTATATTTCATGCGTGTACATAATTCAACTATTTAATCGACGCAATAATTTAAAAATAAAACAAAGGGGTTTGATAAATACCCTTTCCTTTTCGTTGCTATGCTAACCCCTCTTAATTTATGTTGTAAGTTTCCGTTTAATGTTCATATTAGCATATAGATAGGTATACATAAAATATGAATTGTCAATTTTGAAACAAAGCTCAGATATTTATAATTTCTAGCAACTGGTTTTAGCATCTAACATTCATTTCTTGTTCTTAACATTTGAATTTATAAAATCTATTTTTATTAAGCTTTTGTAGTACCTTTGATTTAATTTTAAATTAGAAAATTTTTGTTAGAAAAGAAATTGATAAAACTAGCTATTTTTTTTTTTTGGGGGGGGGGGGGAATCCTCGTGTAATATTAGAAAAGCAATACAAAAAAGTATCTTCAAGTGGAATGTCCTCAAATTCTTGCAATCATTGAATCTTTCTAATAAAAAAAAGTAATCAGGTCTGTTCGCTTCTATCATCAATTACTACAAACATAGTTTTTGTAATCAATTCGAAGTACATAATATAAATATGTGTACTAGATCACTAGACATATTAATAGGACTTTATTGAACGACTCGTGGTTATGGCTAAACGAACAAAGCCAATGTAAAAAGCGAATCCAGTAAAATTCTTTTATGTATAAATTGTATTCATAGATTTATGTTATTTTAATTTGCAAAATTTTCTAGTTTTCAATAAACATTTATGAATAATTTAATAATAGTTACTAAACGATAAAAATTCAAATAGGTTTGCAAAATTTTATTTTTTAACCATTTGAATTGTAAGTGGTTGTTTACATAGTAACTAATCTTACATGTAAGCATTACTTACCAGTTCTGTTTTTCGGTTACTTTAGTTACAAAAGATAACAGATCAAAAAAGTTTACTTACCTTCCTGTAGTCCGATCAAATAAGTTCAAGGAAAGATCTTACCCCAACATTCAAATAATAAAATTTGTACCTGTTCTAAATTGTCCAGTTAGATTTTGGAGAGACCGGTGGGCGGGAAAGGTACCTAAAACATAGTTTATTACCATTTTTTGATTATGTTTCGGAAACTATATATTTTTATGAGAAAACTCTTCAGTTTAAAATTGAAGGTAATAAACTTTTATACAAAAACTAAGTCTATTTTTACTCTCTCTAGACCAAGTTATGTGATCGTGAAAAAATTTGATGTCGGATTTTTGGTAGAAATATACGTTTTGAGGTCTCCTATGTCCAAATTTGTCAATTATCAAACATGTCTGTCTGTCTGTTAGGAGAGATATTTTAATCATTAACCATGAAACCACTTAAGGGATTTTGATAAAATTTCTTATAGGGATGAAGTTCACCAAGATACACAATCTGGTGAGGTTAATACACCCAAAAGTTGTTGTGGTCGAGGCTTAGTCGTCCTTGAATTTTAAAAATTCCCTGAAAATGGACAAATTGGTCATTTTCAGAAAAACGGCTCTAATGATTTTGATTAAATTTTAACCACATAAAATAGAATACATTTGTAACCTAACAAAACAATCCGTATGTCTGAGAAAAATCTGAAAGCTGAGATATAGGGCGTCGAAAAAGGGTCTGGCCATGCTGAGGGTCGGAAATAATTTACCACAGCAAATCCAGCCTGCCTTCCGTGGCAAGTTATTTTTTCGCCTTCATTATCTATTAATATTATAGGATTAATTATTGCGAATATTTGAACAGTAAATTTTTAACTGCAAGAGAAAAAATTAACAGAAGTATTTCAACTATGATATTTTGTATTATATAACAAAAATCTAGTTGAAACATTGAGTAAATATTCTAAATCGGCCTATAACTTTATTTGAATATACCGTTAATCATTCTATTTTATTTCTACCTTATTCTCCCCCTCCTCCCAATTTTTGTTGTTCTTTTATCTTTTCGGACAGCTCGGTAGCAGACCAATCAATTCTACTCTACACGAGCATATAATATGAATTATCTACCCATAGTAATGGTAGTAGCGTGCCTGATACCTTTTATCGTGCAAATGTCAAATTTGTTATCAAATTTGTTATCAAAATGTTATTTTATTTATTACAAAAAAACAAAGGCGAGCGTACATTTCCTTAATGATTAATGCATTTAATGTAGCTCAGCGCCATGCTTTTGAGAGATAATATGATGTGTGCGAATAAAAGAGGGGAATATGCACATACTACATATTCCAACTACGTATCTCTATACTAGCAAGATCACTGTGGCGGAAAGGTGACGTAAAATTTTTCTCCCACTCCAAACGCACAACATGTTACTACATAAATCTCGTATCTATTTATACGTGATATGCGCTTGTGTGTGTGTGATGCGTCACATTCTATCTGTAGAAAGAGGAGACTGCACTCCATGCGTACCGTTCCTGCATATATTATATAATATGTATTCGCTTATTGTTGGGAAGTGGTTGATAACAATACAAACAATCGATCTTCACACGGTTACAGTTGCTGTGTGACTAATCAACTTAAGCGGTATCAACCACATTCAGGCACACTGCTATCCACAATTTTTTACACATACGCTTAGGGCTTGGGAATATGTAGGTTTTTACCAATAAAAATAATATTTATTATCATTACATCGCTTTCTGTTCAACTCTGTGTTCAGATCCGATGCTTATATGCATACTGTTAGGTATATTCGTAGATAGTTTGTCCTATTTTCACGTTACTTATAGGTGTATTGATTATTTTATATTCAATGACGGTACGCAAGAACAATGGATATATTTCATAGTTTGTTATTAGATAAAAAATCTTTATGGAAATATCCTGCTGTAAAACAAAATCAGATAGAGGATCTATCAGATGGAAATTGCATATTGATATCAGAATCGTGGAACAAGTGCTTGAAGAAGGCCAGGGTGTCCATTTTACATGGGAATTGGAGTCCATTTTATACTGTGATGTGGTCGCAATGACTTTAAATAGTTTTCCGAAGCCAAAACAAACACTCTTCTTCGATTTAGAGTAACACAAACTTTCCATGGCATTATTGTTAATATCTAACAATAAACCAGCCGAATGATCGAGAGTGCTTAGACACTGGCACTTTGGACTAATAGATCATGGGCTCGAAGCTAGAGCGGCCGGCTATGCTTTTTTGAAGGTTTTCTGCATTTTCCCTTCACAATTACAGATGAATATCGGCATAATTCCTCAAGAGGACGGTTGCAGACGTCTACCATCAAATCAGAGTCCTTTTACTACTCAACCATTCTCCACCCACATCATTATTAATATCTAATTATAAGAGCGCCGGTGTGTTTTGGCGATGAAAAACTCTTTATCTGAATTCCGAAAAAATTCCTAACACTACCTCAGTAACACTACCTCAACCTAATCTTTCTTTTTTTTTTTAAAAATAGAAAAAATTTTTTATCTTCCTTTGGTGTTATGTGATATGACGTTAACAAGAATCTGACGGACATATTTTATGCGTTTATTTATTTCTACATTTATGGAGAAAAAGGATTGATTCTAAACAGTAAAAAATATTGAATGACAATATGGTGGAATAAAATATAAGGGTGAATTTCGTTAATTTATTTTTAACTTTAAAGGAGTGTTGGACTGTTATACTCTACAAATTCTTCCAATCTTTTTAGGAGAGCAGAAAAATAAGTACTACTGTTACATTTTGTTTTGCAAATCATAAACGAATGTAGATACTTAAAGAATATTAGTCTGCAAATACATTGATACCTACCTTAGGTTCAAATTTATAAAACAAAATGTAACAATAGTTCTTGTTTTTCTGCTCCTCTAAAAAAATTACTAAAAATGAGATAGGTACAATCTTATGCCTGGAAGATGACATTTTATATTGCAATTTTGATACAAAATAAATTCTGGATGAAAAATAAAAATCTCACTATTCCATAAATCTGTATTTACTTTACACAATATAAAATTTTTAATACAAAAGAGGTTGTCTGTTTAATTTTATTTTAAATAAAAAAAACTGGTAAATCTTTCTGAAATATAAAAAAAAAATAACGCTTCAGTATTATGTATTATTTATTATTAAAACTACCTATTCAGTCAAGTCAGATATTATAAAACTAAACAGAAATGTTATGAATAATACATAAATTGAACTTATTTGAAAATTTACCTAGTATGAAAGAAAACAAACAGGAATCCATCTACACATATAATGCGTTCGAGGTCACTGGAAGCACTACCGATATTACTTATTAAAATCAGAGTCGGATAATAGCATATATAAATGAGACAAATGACTAGGACCTAGTTTTTTGAAGGACCCGGTCAAAGTGTATATCAATTGAATATCTAACTGAATCAATATTTAAGATTTAAAAGCAAGGTTTAAAAGCAATTCTTCAATTTTAAATAGAATTGTTGTACCCTGGAATTATTTCCGTTTGGAATAATATTAGGTCGTGTAATTTGAAATGTCGTTTTCCGAACAATTGGTCGAGAATGTAATTCAGATAATTATCGACACTCAGGGCTGGTTAATTGCATACACAAATGAGAGGAGTGGCTAGAATTCGATTTTTTCAAGGGTCTCACTTTATTTAGTTTTGTTTTATTTGTGTATGTAAAATATTCACTTTCTGGACTGTTTGGGTGGATAGCTATAATTATAGACATATTTTCTGTAAATGTATGTATACGTAATTACGTATACATGTGACCCCATCATCTGATAGCCAATCACAAAATTCGCTCTCATTATAGAAATCATTATATTTTTGTAATGTAAAGATGAAGGTTGCTTTAAATAACCTTTAAACCATAGGTATAATACAAGATTTTCTATAAATATAAGTTTGAAATTTTTTTGTTAATTGCCATGACAATTCAATTTAAGATAGTGATTAACTGATTACTTGCTGTAATCATTGTTTTGTTAAGGGGAGAAATACCCTTAGATAGACGAAAGTAAAGACAATTTCGAGAATTTTTCAACAAAAAAAATTGATCTACTTGTATTCTTGATGTTTGCCAGTTTATTTATTATGACCTTATGTAGAGTGCTACAACATGTTTTTTTTGTTTCAATATACCATGTGAGTTTTTTGACAGTTGCCATTTTTATTACAACCAAATTTTTATGATAGAAATGGTACTAGAAAAGGTTCTTTTCTTGGATGTAATGGAAATGTAACCAAGAAAAACACTATCGGTTGAAGTAGCCTCAATGCCACATGCATATTTTTAACCCCTAATTGATAAATTAAAGAAAAATTTAAAAAATTAAACTTGGGTAAAAAAAAATTTTTGCTCATTTATGTTGTTAATTAATGCATTAGATCAGTTTTCTCGAAAAATTAATATATAGTTCCATTTAAAAATCGATAATTTTGTATCATAGCTAGAAAACCATAAGAGCTATAAAGCTCCTGACTATAGCAATCGGTTGCCCCCGTCGATATTTAGAACTCTTATTTGAACAATTTTTCAATTAAATCAACGGTTTGGCTGTAATAAAAATGGCAACTCTCGAAAAACTCACACAGTATATGAAAATGGCGGCTACTGAACTCTTTTACTGGAACTCAATTCCACAAATTCCCAAATAATGGGCGCTCTAACCACCATATTTATTAGCTGAAAAATTTGAAAACTTTTATCGTATTGTTAACATATGTAGAATATCGGTGAACCAAAAAAGTATAAAAAAAATTGGCAATTTGTAGGAAATTTAAAAAAAAAATTATAATTTTCATGAAACTCTTTTCTATATTTTTTTATTAAATAAATTTTTAATCCGTGTACAATCCATGTAATAATATACATGCAAGTAAAACTTGCTCTACATTACTTTGGAAAAATTTTTCACAGTGTAGTTCTTCTACTCATACAATTTTTTTCTTCCGGTGTAAATACGGATCACACTGGTGATAAAAGATAATAAAATAGTACCTAAGCTTAAGTGGGAATAATGACAATATTCTTCTCAATGGTAATATGTATAACAATAAAAGCTTAATACTTAAGCAAACACTTAGGAGACACTTGGAGAAAAAATAGTCTTCTTCTACTAGAGTGGCTCGATATAAAAGTTATAAATTATGTATATATATACTATATAGGCATATATTATGTAGAACAATATATATGGGAGATTTGTTGGTATGGTTGACTTATGGAAGATTTGTTGTTTTGGGACTTATTTCGGTTATAAATATCACTCAAAAAATAGAAAAGTTAATTCTGATTATGTTAATGGAAATATGTATTACGACACTGTTAAGCCTTACTCGAAGAGCATTATTCACTTCAAGTCGGACAAATTTAAGCGCTTGTAAACATAAAATAAACTGGATGAGTTTAACACTAGAGATAACATACGACCCTTGAAATCAATATCCTAAGAAAGGGAAAAAATCCTTGGACCGATCGCATTTAATGAAACTTCTAAAAATTTTCCTATGCTAGGGTGTTAGTAAGTAATTAATTTATATACATGGTGTAGGCGCTGGGTAGCCACTTAGGTGTTGTACATCTACACAATAAAAATTTTTCTTACTTCTTCCGGTTTTCTATATAATATTTGAGTTTCTTGCTGATTTTACTGAAAAAATGGTTCCATTTATTTATTTATTTATTTTTTTGTTTGGCAAAACTGGAAGTGCCGTCAATTTATCAGCACTGGGGTAATCAATGGCATGGGCACCTTAAATCCTAAAGAAACCTAAGTTTTTATTTTTTTTTATCTCATATTTTGGAATAGCATGTTACCATAAATTTAATTATTTAATTAGTTATTTATAAACAAAAAAATTTTAAACAGTTTCTTTAAGCTAATAAATTGCTTCCAATTTGTTCTATTTAATTTAAAAGTAAAATACTTTTTTTTTTGATTGATTAAGTATTAAAATATTTTAACTTAATAATTGTTTTACCGTTCTTGACTCTATATAAACTTGACAATGATGTTCTCCATTTAGGTACAGGAAAATATCAATCAAACAAAAACTTTGATTTTCTCAAATATATTTCGGATTACATTGGAATCCATCTTCAAGTGAGATACATCTAAATATAAATTGAAATAACAAGCCATCAGAATTTATAAAATATACAACAGTTACTAAATTTGTTAGTCATTAAAATTTACATAAAATTATTCATCTATTACCGTAAAGTGCAAAGTGGAGGTAAAAATAGTCAACAACAAATATTTTGCACGATCGTGTATTTTCATGCATTTACCGATGCTGTTGACAATGCTGGTAAGTTACATTTCCCGAACGTTTGCTTATATCCATGGAAACCAAAAAATAAAAATGCCGTAAGTAAAACAGGTGCCCGATAAGTAAATAGGAGTGTGGTAAGTGAAATTAGCTCAAAAATGATTGTAATTATTTATTTGTATTAAACTTAAAAGTACAATTTGAACAATTAGGAAAATTAATCGATTAATATGAAAATTTTCACTAGTTTGCACATTATTATTATTATTGTTGTCATTAGTATTCATATATTATTGACATTTCAAAAGGTTGCTCAGTCATTAAAATTTTCTGTGGTTTTCATAATCTTCCTTTCATTTTACAAGAGTAAATTTGCAGCCAAAATTAAAATACTTCATCAATTTCATTATTCTTACTAATATTATAGTTTAACAAACTATTTTCCTCAATTTTTTTAATAGAAAATTCAAAAAAAATATATCATGCCAATTAAATATTGACACTTAATTTTTTATTTACAAATATAGTTGTGAATTGTCATTACAAAGATACGTATAGAGTTGCTATAAATACGAGTCATGGCATTCTATGTCATAACATAGAAATATAAATTTCACCTATTTTATCCGAATTTTTTTTTTTATTTAATATATTTTTATTCTTTAATTATTTTAAATCGATCGTGCAAAAATATTATATAATACACGATGCGTTAAGTGTTTTTACTGATCTCGAAAATTGCAAAAATTCGACCCTGAGGGTCTCGTTTTCGCAACATTTTCTCGATCAGTAAAAGCAACTTATCGAACTTATATTGTAATAGTATTTTACAATACCAATAAATTAAATAAATTAAATATTTTGTTTATTTATAGCAAGTAGTATCCATTTATAGCATAATA
Organism: Brachynemurus nebulosus; assembly: GCA_035578155.1. NCBI lineage: Eukaryota > Metazoa > Arthropoda > Insecta > Neuroptera > Myrmeleontidae > Brachynemurus > Brachynemurus nebulosus. Next base: position 14,251,719 of record JAPWDM010000014.1, on the reverse strand, counting down.
TACTAATGTGTGCCTATATGTTTCAATAAATAATTATTAATATTTATATTTTAATATAGGTATTTTAATTATTAATCAGAAATAATTAATATTTAGCTTTTAAATTAGGTGGAGAAAATTGATTGGTGTACGAAATTTACACAAAAAGAGCCTTATTTGATTAGATTTTGATGACTGAAATATTTTTTTTTTTGTTTATAAATAACTATAATTAAATAATTAAGTTTCTGGTGGAACAATTTTATTTATCTCGATGGAACAATTTGGGAGCAATTTTGTCATATAAAAAACAAAAAGATTTTTCAACTTCCGACGCCAATATCTTTTCGGTAGATACTATGCATCTTAATCCTTGAAATGTTAATTAATCGAAAATTTTGGTGTACAGTTTATTTCTTCGAATTAATTAGGTATTAAATCATTGAAAATCTATGTGTATGTATATGTATGTGCATGAAGTTATGTATACCTCTTTTCAGATAAAATTAATCATGAGTTTCCGTTAAAAAATTAAATAATTCTTATATTCGAAACAAATCGATCTTCTATTCTTTTCTAAAAATAAACTGCAAATTTAAAATCTACATAAATGCAATAATAAAAGAGATAAAGCCAGGAAAACGGAAATTATTTAAATTCAAAGTTACGAAGCATGGTTAAATTTAACTGAAATAGACCATAATTATATACCGATATCACACGTTATGTTTATGGTATACCTATATACATAATATTTATACACTATTTTATGCCAAAAACTGGCCATTATAATTATTATTTATTGATAATAACTTCAGCGAATATTGCTTATTTTCCAATAATTGGACATATTGCAAAAAAAACAAAAATTTTCATTCCATTTTTTATTATTTTTAGACAAGAGCGTCACCAGCCAACTAGCCAGAAGGAGGCAGCATGAGAGCAAGGACAAACAACTAAAATTAAGGTGTTACCTATATTACTTTTAGAAAAAAATTTCGTCCATATTTTTTCTATTGGCTTAAGTGATATATTAGTGAGGTATTCAGAATTAAATATAACTGTGGAAATATTTTAAAAATCGTTTTGAACCCGATTTCTGAAACGACTTCGAACGGTTGAAAACGTTCAAAAAAGACGTTCCACTACGTGTAGTAATTTGGAGTCTCTCGACTTGGTCGATATTTTTTTTTATTACAGGTCAATTATATTTCCATACGTAACTCATAGATGGCATTAATGATAGGTATAAACACACAAAACGGTTAACCCGTTTTGGACCTTAACATGAATTTTTCTTGAAATTATCCGTTCTCCAAAACGGTGGGCAAGATAACTTGCGCAATTGTCATCTGATTGACTTGAAATTCTACCTGTAGCTTCTTAGATAGATTATCTAGGTAGATGCATACAACTTTTGCAATTAGTTAACAAGTAATATTTTTATTAGTAAATTAACGTTGATTTTTTCATCAATTTTCAAGCCTTAGCACCGTCTTAGTAAAACTAAAATGTAAATAATGAAAAAAATACTAGAAAAATTTGGCGTTATTAAAAGCTTCTACTCTAGGTGGTAAATGATAAATATTTAAAGGTTTTCAATAATAAAGATATTTAAAAAAAAACGATAAGATTATTTAATAAAAACAGTCAGAATGATCTCTCAGGTCTTTTGTAATTTTCTTTAATCTCTAGGGGTGGCAGCTGACCCCCCCCCCCCCTCCTTACCCTAGAGACGCTCAGCCAACAGACAGTCAGCAAGGTTTGTTTTGATTCAAAAACTCATTAATTTTATATTATTACAATTGTTTATTTTTATATAACCCATCTTCACTGCACCTCGACAATTGTGGCCTTTTTGTTTTAATAAATATATACACACATTTTTTTCCCAAATGAAAATTGAAAATAAATGGTTTAGTATTAGTAACATTAATTTTGGTCACAGGTGGCATTGATACAAAACAAAATTATGTAATTTTGTTTTGTATCATCCAATTTTTGTAAAAGGTTGAAACAAGATAATAATAGGAAAACGCAATGTTATTGTAGACAAACACTTTTGTTTTAATATATTTTATTCCGTCAGGCCTCGGGTCGCATGTGACACAATTTTTCTTTATTCAACTTTATTCAGGTTTCGAAAGAAAATTTGATTGATTTGTTTACTAAATATGCGTCCGAATCTTTTAATAAAAAAATTTTATTGACGTTTTTGTAGGTTTAATAAAATAAACAGTTGAATAAACCAAGTGACTCAGTTACTTAAGAGTATACAATTATTATTGTTATTTTTTATTTAAAATACTGGAATAATATCGAATCCATTTGTTACTTTTTTGTAATTTCGGGACCCAAATACTTACTTTATTTGTTGGACGTTTAAAACGAATAGAGTTGTTATAAAGTTAAGTGGGTCCTATAGTTGATTCAGATACTTTCTTTATTTACTTTTAAATAAAAGAGATTTTAATTTTAACATTTTGAAATTAAAGAAATAGAAAATTTTCTCTACTGTCTGAAAAAACAGTGATGATAGATTGAAAAAACATTCAATAATAGATATGTTTTATAGTTCAATAGAAACACATAGAACTAACAACAAACATTAGCTAAATATCTGGTTTATTAACTTAGAGCCAGCTGTACCTCAACCAGAAAATACATCCATATTAAAATTTAAAAAAATAAAATAAAATGTTATTAAGATGCCGAATATGCGATCTAAAAATAAGATTGGGTAAAAGAGGATAGGGGAAGTTAAATGCGGTTTTGGCCAACTTTAGTTCAGTTTATTTTTTATAGTTCAATGCTACTCAATGATATTCAGTTTTGACTACCAGTACTTAGTATGTATAGGTAACCCCCGAAGAACACGATATTAGAAGATATCCGAAGAGCACGGGTACTTTCCCTCGAATTACAGGATTTCAAACTACACTATTTTACGAGTAATTCTTTTGAAAAAATAAAATACATATATTATTTAATATAACATTATTTCCAAGCATTGCATAAGTATAATAAGTAAAGTTTTTTTCTCTTAGTTTCACACTTGAGACGGCATCGCATTTTTTTTGTCTTGAGCAACACGGTTTCAAAGAATACGAAACCAATTAATCGTGTTCTTCGAGGGTTAACTGTACTTGATTCTAAGTAGACTGTCACATTTCTAGCGTCCCCGAATATCCCCTATACATATAATCCTAATTTTTTTTAGTGCACTAAGCTGTATAAGAAAGACAAAAATAAAAAAAATTTCCAGGAAAGCTTAAAAATAATATTTAATTTATAGTCAGTGGAAGGATTACTGTTTTTTATAGTGTTCACATGTATTTTATAGACCAGTAAAAGTCCCACAAGTAAGGGTCTTGAAGTGATAATTCCCGATTTTGATGAAACTTGGCAGGTGTGTAGAACAAAGAAAAATAACAGACACATATTTTTTTTATCGGCCAAAAACGCCATTTAGGGGGTGCAATCCACCCCCAAAGTTGGGGTAAAAATTTAATTTTGTCAAATAACTCGAAAACTATAACAGATAGAAAAAAAGTTTAACTTGACACAACTCTTCATTTTTAAAGATCTTTCTACTGATGTACTTAAATCCAGGGTCGGACCTACTGGAGGGGCCCTGACTATAAAATTGAGGGCAAATTTTGAAATAGGGTGAATATGGTTCAACCAATCAAAATACTAATATCAAATATAACTACATCAAAAATACTATTTCACCTGTTTTCGTTAAAAGCCGTTACGTTAAAGCTAAAAGTTCAAATCTTAATCTAAAATCTTACATGTACACTCAATATTTATACGTGCTACCGGAATTTGTATAGAGCCCTTAATTTTGGACGAATGACAGTATAATAAAATTTTTTCCAATATTTTTGTTTAAATATTATTTGTAGAGTATAAATAAAGTAAATAAAAACGATTTAAAGTTATTTTTAAAGATATTATAAGTAAAATATTGAGTGCACATGTATGATTTTAGATTAAGATTTGAGCTTTTAACTGTAACATAACGGCTTTTAGCAAAAACAGGTGAACTAGTATTTTTGATGTAGTTTTCATATATAATATTAGTATTTTGATTGGTCGAACCATATTCACCCCATTTTAAAATTTACCCTCAATTTTATAGTCAAGGCTCTTCCAGTAAGTCTGACACTGGATTTGAGTACACTAGTAGAAAGATCTTTAAAAATGAAAGGGTGTGTCAATTTAAACTTTTTTTTCTATCTGTTATAGTTTTCGAGTAATTTGGCAAAATTAATTTTTTATCCCAACGTTGGAGGTGGATTTCACTCTTTAAATGGCGTTTTTGGCCGATAAAAAAAATACGTGTCTGTTATTTTTCTTTGTTCTACACACCTACCAAGTTTCATCAAAATCGGGAATTATTACTTCAAGACCTTTACTTGTCAGTATGAAAGCCACGATGACTCATATAAAACCGCTTATACCGTAGACCGGAATGAATCGGGACAGCCGGGTGAATAAGGACGAAACAAAAAATGTTATTCATGAGCTTAGTTTAAAAATACTAGACGAATAGGCGAACATATACTTTCCTTAAACTATTACTATAGTAAAATAATTATTCTTTTAGGTAACAATAGTGACTAAGCTTGAAATTGGATAGAAAATATTAAAAAATCAGTTTAGATTGACGTCTTCAAACAGTGCTATTTTTTGTTTCTTAAAACTTTATCTAAAATTTATTTATTTTGGTGCTCTTATCAATAAATTGTTGTTTAATCGAAAACTTTGTTATTTTGAAACATTATCTGAGAACAGAAGACTATGCAAACTTTTAGTTGTTTTTATTTTTTTAAGAGGAAATAATGAGGATTTGACACTTGGGCTAAGTTGGGGGTTAATAGGGACGGAAAAGCTGCAAATAGAGACAGTATATAGGTTAATAGGGACGTTTATATCAAGTATAAACAGACGAATGTGGGGTGATTAGGGATGGATGAAGGATGTATTGGAACACAGAACAGAGCACATTCAAGATCGTCCAGTCATTCGATATTTTTATAAACACATTTAGTATAACAGTTCTATACTTTATAAACTTTATTTTAGATTTTATGTTCATTTCTACAGAAAATCATCAACTATTATTTCTTTTTTGAATGTAAATAAATACAGAAAATTCGAAATTATGTTACATTTGAATTGCAAATTTGGTCGGCCCTACGGGTCGTCCCCATTCTCCCTTTTATCGTCTCTTTTGACCCCAATTTTTTATAGAGTAGAAATTATATAAATTTTGTTATTTTTTTTTAAACCACCGATACTTTCAAAATTTTTTGGATACTGCAAATAAAGTGACCATCCTCGCGTAAATTTCTAATATACACACACCGGCATAATTAGCGGAACATAAAAAAAATATAAAAACCTATTTATTAAACAAAGTTGGCGGTTTTTTTTCATTTATACTTAAAATAATATTGAAGTAACGAGTCAATTGACTTTCCATAGAATTGTTTTTATTTATTATTGATGCAATTCTTTTTAAGAGGTCTGTCATTTTCGAATTCAAATGCCGTTTCTTCTCATTGTGGTCGAGCTTCAAACTGCCGTAATTGAAGAATGGAAAGACTGTCCCAGGAAACGATAGATAACATTATTCCGAGTATAGAAAAACGAATGGAAGCTTTGATAAGAGCATGGGAAGAACCAGACGGGATTAAAACGCTGTGTTTCATTTTCTATTTGTTATATAATCTTTAACTTAAATTCTTCTTAGACGACATAAGATTCCGAAAATTTGCCATTTTATATGGCAACTTGTTTTGCTACTGAAAATAAAGGTATATCGATTTGTGAACATGTATTTTTAAGTGAATAATTAAAGGGCCTTTTAGACGGTCATATCAGTTCTCAGTTCAGTTTCAGTTTCAGTCGAACTGTTAGTTTTTCCTACGTGTAAAAATTAAAATTGGAAAGGAGAACTGAAACGGAGACTGAGAACTGACAGGATGGATAGACCTATTTGTTTCGTTTCAGATCTTAGAAATCGTATGTGTAAACAAGCACATCATGCCTCAGTCCGTTTAATCACGTCAGTTTTCTTGAAAATCTGACAAAGTGCACATTTTATATAGGCAACTGTCGCTATGTCCAACCAAGATCACGATTTTATTAGAATTTATTAAAATTTATAAAACCTTACCGTGTTCATGGAATAAGACAGATGTACGCTCCTACAATGTAAATATTAGGGAAGCTGCCTATACACTCTTCTATTAAAGAAATATAAAGAATACGATGGTAAATCGATATGGTAAAATCTAAAATAAATAGCCTACGCTCAACTTACAACGAAGAACTTAAGAAAGTTAAGGACAGTGAAATAAGTGGAGCAGGAACTGGGCAAGTATACAAACCATCAGTATGGTATTATGATCTCTTTTCGTTCGCCAGCGACCAACAGCCGACTGTAACAAGTGTTAATACCATGGACGGCGAGGATGAAAATCAGGAAGGAATAGGAGATACGTATTTTTATTCATTCGTAAATAATTCAACCAATCACATGGTTTTATGCGAAGTTCCTTCCTTAAATTTATATAGCGACAATGAATTTCTTTTAAAAAGCCAAACCTTATTCCACTAGCTTCTTTTCTTCCGCTCTTCTTCAACACCAAATCTAACGCTATTGCAGTGAAAGTCTCCATTCATGAGTTATTATATTAGCACTTTTAAACTAGTATAAGAATATAAGTTGAAGACTTTTAAAGCGAAACACTTTGTTTAGAGTAACTCAGATTAAACAAAGAACTGAAACGACTGAGAACAATGAGAACTGAACGGACCGTGTAAAAACAAACCTTCTTCCGAACTGAAATGAAACGAAAACGGAAACTGAAACTGAACTGAGAACTGATATGACCGTCTAAAAGGCCCTTAAATAAGATTAATATTTTCTTGAAATTAAATGGTTTGTTTGATTTTTACAGATATTTTGTATGTTCCCCTAATTCTGCCGGTGTGTGTATTAAAGATTAGATACTCATAAAATAAATACAAAAAAATACTGTGTGAAGTCTGCATTCGTGTCTATTCATCCCTGTCTTCGATATTCATTTTTTATTACACGCTACTGTTTCATTCTCTTGGATTGATAAAATTGAAATTAAGCTATTGCCCTTATATATGGGTGTACATGTGTGTGTAAAAATAATACACGTAACTAATATTTTCGATTTTTTTTTAATAATAGTCGTTAGCGTAAAACTTCATTCTAAATCTATTCACAATGATAGGGGGATGTGTTTTTTTTCGGAAAAATCAATGCGTCGACGTTAGGGTATGGGATTTGTTGGTTGCAGGAATGAAAGTGATGAAATACACGTCTAGTACAAAATATAGATGTACATATCGCACCGCGGCGATAACACAACGACATCTCTTATAGAATTGTCTGTATAGATTGTAGCTGTGTTATCGTCGAGGTGCGATATATATGTATACATTGCGTGAACATTGCATATTTAGGTGAATACAAAAATAATTAGAAATTTTTAAAATAAATATCAACGGGTGTCCTATTTTGGTATTATTGTATCCGTGTAATTGGTTTCCAGTAAAAATAAGAAAATTGAATTTTCTCCGCAAGTACTGAACGTATAATCATTTTATTCCATTAAAACGTATGTTGTCTATGTGTATAGTTTGTTTCGTTTTAAATTTGTATGTCGTAATGCGAAAATTAACCTTATCGACATCAAGGATATCACTCATCAGTGTGTTATATTTGTATAATTATTATGAACTTTTCTACTTCAGGGAAAAATCGTTTTTTTGAATCGATAATTTTAATAATACAAATATATTAATGAGGTTACCAATAAGAATTTTTAAGGTATTATATAAATTTCTTTTCGCGCACCACCGAATTAACACGATCACTTCATAGAATGTCTCTGTCTGTTAAGCAGCGAGTGAATCAGCTATAGTTTTCAGAATTTAATTGATAAACAGGTTTATAGGTTACAAAATATTTTAGAAAAACCAAATTTTCATGTGTTTTATTGCCTTTAGTTTTTCTTTTTTAAATATCGGTTAGAGGGAAGAAGTTTAAAGGCAAAAGTTATCGTAAATTCGATTCTTTACTAAACTTTTAAATAACTTTCCGTTTTTGAGATATTTTATATTTTTTAATAGCTGATAAAAGCAAGTCCTGAATTACTTTCAGGAGTATGAAACATGTAATACTTAATTCCGCAGATTTAACGACATTTGATTTTGAATAACTGTTAAAATTAGGCTCTCAATTACTAAATAATTAAAAAAAGCTAAAATATGATTTAAAATAGTAAAAAATTAAGAAAAACTAATTCTGTAGATATATTTCATTGTTAGGTTATTAGCATATTTTCTATATGGTTCTTTCATTTAAACGGGCCGGGTAGGGTCGAATTTATACATATTGGGACGCCTAGTCAGTATAAGTCTTGAACTTCTCTTTGTTATATTTGAAGACATGAGTAGATGAAGGTGTTATGTAAGATTTTCATAATTTTACAATAGAAGCGTTTGAAAGTTTTCATTTACATATACTTCCCATGTAGTAGTACGTGTTTATTGTTGAATTTCTATAATACTATTGGGCGTAATGAAACCAAATTGTAATATATGATACCTTAGCATAAAATCTTTTAAATTTTGCAAAAAATGACTTTTTGAAAAAATGTTACATAACACTTTCATTCACTCATATCTTCATTTTATTTTGCTTCCAAGATTATCAAAGTTGTGGACGTTCGCTAATCACTTGTCAGAGGTGAAAAGTTGTTCTTTTCACAATTCAAAATTCCATTCATGCTTTTCCTTTCGGAATTGCCTGAACAATTTTAACTTTGCATTTGTCCGTTTGACCGTCGACGTATACCAGAAGTGTAACTATAAATTTTGCGTCCCGGAACGACTTTTCCAGTCGGACAAAATCCACTTTTCTCCGAAAAATGAAAGCAGCGAACAAAAAAAAAAAAAAAAAAGAAAGTAAGACACGCATAACCTCGGTACTATTTAATCGATTTTAATGAAATTTTCTGTAAAGGGTCTGTGAGTTGAGCTTCACATAATTCTTCGTGATTTATCTCAATCGAAGCGTTAGGGTTATAAGAACGAGGAGCTAGTGCTACATCCCCACTCCCTTCCAAAAGAATACACAAGACAATGTCGAATTATAAGTTAATAGAAAAATGCGGGATCTCTAGACAATCGCCTGCTTTGTCTCTTTAGAAATACGGTACTGAGCATAATTATTATGTGTTTAATCTAAGCAGTCACTTTTTGGAAGTTATTAATATATACTTAGGTTTTAAATTTCAATAAAAAATTAAAAGATATTGTATTGATTGGCGTTACGAACCGTCACCAAAAAATTAGCCTACTCAAATGTTTTATTTTGCCTTCTTTGCCTAATGACGATCCAACCGCTACAAAAATTATTATCAATTCTTCCAGCAATCTCCTATACATATGTATTCTACGATATGATGCTATTGTTTCTATGTATGCATGTATGTATTTTGTGCAAGCTGATTGGTGTTGTTCCAGGCGTCGTGGTGTTTCTAGGTGACGACGCCGCCGTCAGTATGTATTTAACCGTATTACTGAAAACTCTACTACTCTATTTCACTATAGAGATGATAAACAGATCAGTGTTTTAAACAAAATAAAAAAAAAAATTGTGTGCAATTGATTATAAAAAAAAAAGGACAGACGGTTACAATTGGCGTTATTGTCAGCGACCAGTCAATGTAATTACCTTTTTTTTAAATATTTAATTTATAAAAAAAAAGCAATTAGTATTTGTTGACATATAAAAATTTTAGTGGAATATTTGTTGTAGAAGATAAAACTATTGAGTTTTTGACAATTTTTTTGAATTAAAATGTTATCGTAATGAATTACAATATTTCCCGTAAATAATGTTTTATCGTGATAAATAAAATTTGTGTAAATAATGATTAATATAAAAATGAAAATTATCAATAATTAAAATCAGTTTTTTATTTTTATTAAGTAGTTTATTTTCCCTCTGCATGTTTGAGTAAAGTGTATTTAATGAATATCAAAAAATATTTTGCTGTGGTTAGTAGAAATTGAAAATGTTTTATTGAAATTTATTCATTTAATTTTGCACGAAATGCTTAAGATTTTTAATATTGTCTGGTATAAGATTGCATGCAAAAATTGCATTTATAAATATTCATTTTCATATATATGTTCTAAAAGTATGTAAATGTTAATTGTCCCAATTTATAAATTGAACTGTTTATAGTTTTAATTAATTAGACTGTTGTCTGAAAAACGAACTTTAAACCACATTATTATTGTTAGTTTTAATTAATTAAATGTGTGATAATTGTATTATTTTATTTTATTAATAAACATTATATACATAATTATATGTCAGTAAATAATGTTGGTAAATATTTAGGTAAAAATTGCATTCTTTAATTTAAAATTTTCAAATATCAGTTAAAATATTATGTAAACATTAAATTTCCTGTTTAATATTATTATATTCTACATACGTACATATATGTCTACCGTTTGTTACAAAAGTATATAAATTATTTAATAATATAGCTTTTTATTGTCGGCAAACAAACAGTAGGTATGTGTTATTAACTGATGATAATATTGTTTATGGTTTTAGTGTTTCGTATCAAAATTGGTAAAATGGGACACTTCTAGAGTTACTCCACTACTCGTACGTCCATTACGAGTGACTGTCCTTAAAACTATCTGATGTAAAAATTTAAAATTAGTTATTACAGAGATAGAGTGTGATGATCCAATCATAAACATGATATATTAAGAGTTAAATTTTGATTCTAGGAGTTAAATTTAGGAGATAAATTTAAAAAAAAAAATGGAGAATAGAAGATCGTGTAGTGCAGGGGTCCCTAAAGTTTTGCGTTGGCGAGCCAAATCTTAAATACCAAAATATTTGGCATACCAAGAAAAAAGTTTAAAATAAAGGACACCTAAAAAAATGAATTTCTTTACTGTAGCTCCTGCGTTTCGGTGATCAAACAATATAAAACAGTAGTGTTCAAATCATCGATTGTAGAGTAAATTTTGGTTGGTTTTCTATTCTAATTTATAAATTAAAAATAATAGTAGTGCTTAATAGAAAAATCACATCCAGAAAATAAGCCACATTTTTTGAATGAACTTGGCCATCTTTACTGGAAAAATAAAAGCTTGGCACTCAGATTATCTAAATTGCACCTACAGATCTGATTCATATTATTTTTGTGGCTATTAATTAAAAACAGAAAAACTGAACTTAGTGACGTCACCATAAATATAAAATTTTTGAAAAGCTCCAAAAATCATAATTTTGATATTAGAAACACAAATTTTGAAACTGCTGGTAGATTTTCGATACCTACTAATTTTTTTCATTTTTGATAAAATTAGACTTCTAAAGATAATAGAAAATCACAAGCGAAAATTAAATCACATTTCCTAAATTAATTTTGTCATTTTAACATAAGAACCTTATTTATGTAGAAGTATATCACTGAATGAATTATAATAACAAAGTAATTAACACGGAAAGAAGAGCTGAACAGTGAACACCACTGATACGAGCATATAAAATTCAGGGCCGGCGAAAGAAATGACGGGCCCCTGAGCACAACCAAAATTTTCAAATATTTTTTTCTCCGAAAATACAGTTGATGAGCAAAAAAAATCTTTGTCTTCACACTTTGTCCGGGCCCCCTTTTTAGACCCGGGCTCCTGGGCAATTGCTGCACTTTATCCCCTTCCTTTAGCCGGCCCTGATAAAATTTATGTAATAACGAGACACATTCCATAAAAAATTGATATTTTTGAACAAAAAAATATTTATAACTATAATATAGTCAGATTTATAGATTTTTTTTATAGAAGAAGTGTATGCAGGCCCGGATCTAAGGGGGGGGGCAAATCGAGGCCCCTGCCCCGGGCGTCAGTTTCAGGGTCGGTTTCAAATCATATTAGGTCGGTCTATATCATATGGTCTAAAAAATAGTTGGTCGCTCGACCATTTTAGAAAAAAATAATATTCTTCCAGTTGTTTCTATATTATATATAAAGTATTGAGAACAATTCTTAAAAAAGATTGTCTTGAACCGTTTAAGTGTGGTAGCCATTTTTGTTTTCCAATTTGTGCTGATTTTTGTGTTTGCAGCCATTTATGCCAATGCACATATTTTATTAAAAAAGTTCATTCTAAAAGGTTGAAATAAAAACCATTTTAAAGGTAATAAATGTCTCTTTATTTTAAGTGATGTCCACATTTAGTCTATTTTCGTCCCTTCTATAACAAAACTTTACCTAAAGTTGGATATCAAATTTACTTTTTGAACATATTTTCTTCTTCTAGAAGGAATGTTTTAAACCTCTAAGTATTTTTTATGAAAATAACTGTATACGGGTACAACTACCCATTATGAACCAAATACATACTATTTCAATTGTGAAACTTGTATCCTTTAATTTTTACAAACTTTCGGAAACTGACTTTTTTCAAAATTTTGGAATTTTGCGCCCCTGTATCTCTGATGGGGCTGGTGATAAAAATTTGAAACTTGCACAACTTGTAGTGCTTTCGAAGTAGATTTATCAAAATAAAAAATCAACTTGTACCTATATTGATCCTGTACAAAATCCTCAATTCTTATGATTGCCGCAACGGGAAAAATAGGAGTTTTGTAAAGGACTTATATACTTATGAGTTTTTTGACAATTTATGTCAAACGTTGGAAAAGGGGGGGCGTCATTTTCAAGTTTCTGCCCCGCTTCTAAAAAATCGTAGATCCGGGGCTGAGTGTATGTAAATAATTTTTATGAATTTAAAATTAACAGACGATCTGACATCGTAGATCGTATTTTTGATGTTCGAGGGCTGCACTTTGAAAACTGCTGATATAGGGTGTCAAAACTTACTGATACATAAATTCTGCAATATATATATATATATATATATATATATATATATATATATATATATATATATATATATATATATATATATATATATATATATATATATATATATATATATATATATATATATATATATATATATGATATTTTTTGTACGTTTTTTTAAGCATATTTCGGAAAAAATGCCTAAAAATTGCTTTCTCCCACCGTTACAATCACACAGATTCCTCAGTACAAATTGAAAAAATAACATGAACGTTAAGAATGAGGTATAGATTGAGCCAAAATTAACAGGATTTAAAAATTCTAGCGCAGTTAATTGTCTTACACAATTTAATTATCCATTTCCTTATAATTGCTGAATCATTGATTCTTGCGGACTTATAGGTTGACGATTTGAATTCGACTGTCGACTTTTCCTTCATAATTCCAGATGAATACCGATATAGTTCTTTAAGACTTATGGTTATCAAATTTTAGTTCCCATTACACTTCCCTTTTCCTCGACCCATATCATATTAAAATTTGCAATGTATAAATATAAAATAAAGTTAAGAAACAATGATGTGGGTGGCGTCTTGCATAGATTAGTTATAAACAGGTAAATAGTAATAAAATAGTAAATTTAGCGATTTAGAACGTTTTTTTAAGCTACTGCTCCCTCCCGCTTTTTATTCGAAAAATCTACTACATTTTCCTATAACGAGCACAATATGCACGGAATTAATACATGCAGTCCTTAATGTGTCGTTATTATAAAATAATTTTATCATAATGTGCGTCAAGATTTTCCATTGTCATTAACTACAAATTATGTAAGGACAATTTTCTTAAAGCACAATCTAACATTATATAACCTTTTAACTATATGTACATTTTAATGACAACATTGTACATCTTATCTACCTACTGGTCGTCTTTGTTATCTTTGCTATTAAATTCCGCCATTAGCAATCTGAAACCGTACGGTGTAAAATAGTAGGTGTTTCTATTTGATTGGTGAAGCAACTTGAAATGAGAAAATCTTCCCTAATCGTCAATATTGTTATATTAGGCTGTTGCTAATGAAACCCCGGGTGGTTGTTTATTACAAGGTATTCTATAATGGATAGGATTAGTTGTGTGTGCAGGCAATGTAAAAAATGAGTTAATGTGAAATTATTAAACTGATACCGAGAGCAGGCTAAGTAACCAGGAAAATGAATGTTGAATTCTGTGAAGACATATGTAGCTTTTGAAAGAGTGATCTAGTGATGTTTTTAGAATTTCTGTTTTGGAGAAACGAATTCAGTCATAATAAGAAAATACTCCTGTCGCAACATCTTGCACAACACAGAGAATTTCCGATTACAAAAAATACTTTTTCTCTAAAATCAATTTACTTAGAGTAAAATTGTTCAAAACCCTATCTTATGTGATTTTTACCTTTTTTCAAATTTTAGCAGAAACTCATGTTTTTTAAGTTTTCGACATCGGACGTGGCTGGCTTAAGAATTCATCAAAAAGTTTGGGACTTCCACCGTTTTCAATGATTTTACGAAATTTCGTAAACATCGGATGTTTCCTTCGAGAGTATCGTAAAGATATGATTTTCCACTGACTTTAAAGAACTAAAACCTAAAAAAATAAACAGAAATCAAAACGTTCGTAGCATAAAGAATAAACATTTATTTATTAGTAATAAATTTCACCGATAGAGTACCATTGTGAGAGTTCTGTATGTGCTTACAACTTACAAAAATACATACCTTTCTGTTTGTTTTCAAGCTAAAAACATATCATAAAACATTTCAAGAATAACCCCCAGGCATCTTATCTTATTTCATATCTTTGGAAACTGCAAAAACCACAGTTGATTTTCATATATGTTGATCATGTTTATGCTTACATTATTATAGAAATACATAAAATTCGGAAGTATTGTTATTACATCGAAAAATCAAAAACTAAAAATTGATTCCAAATCTATAATGATATTCTTATAGTCCTACTACTTTAATTTTAAGGTACATTAAAATTTAGTTATATCTTTTAAAGCTTAACGTAGTTGCTCTGAGATAGGTAGTCAGGTACAAAAGTATATATATAAAAAAATTTCTTTTATCAAAAATTAAATAATCTATTAATATTCTTCAGTGATTATATTTGTATACCACTTGTTTTTTTTTTTTTTTAAATTTCTGCGCGCTTATGTTGTAACAATATAAAAATATTATTGCAAAAGCGTTGCAAAAACGTTGTAAAATGATGTTTATAAATTATATTTCAAAAACGGCGTGGTGAATAATTTTTATTTCCTTTTAAATATGGTTTGTATCTTTGTATTTTATAAAATACTAAATTTTTGTCAAATTCCTTTGACACGTTTTCATTTTATTCAAAAGAATAGAGTTTTCCCATAAGAGCCCGTGTTGAAATTACAAAACGTTGAAATCGTTTTTCTCAAAATTGAGGTGGTCAGTTTGTTTTTTTCGGTAGGGGCTGGTAGTTATTGGTAGTGAATTAAATAAATATCTGGAGAAGTTTCGTTAAAATCCTTTGAAAAAATCGTTTTATCGACCAACTACCTTAAATCGTTTATATACACATTACTTGTACTCATTTCATATAACTTTCTTTCGTATTCAGGGGCGTATACAGCCGAGCTTCTTGGGGAGGGGGGTCACGACCCCATGACCCCTCTCCCCACTCCCTTGTGTACGCGCTGTTCGTATTTACTTGTATTTTAATAAAATCTTAAAATATTTTAAAATTATTTTTCTTCTTTTACAGTGATTGCCGAACGGTGAGATTTCTGGGTAAGAGCAACTATGGCGAAATGTCGGTTAACAGCGGGTCATGGCGCGGCCGTGTGCTGCTCGCAGGCCTATTGCTAGTGTTTTATTTGATAACAGCAGTATTCATATCTGGCCTTAATGACATACAACCGGGCCTATCAAATCGGGTAAATAATTTTAATATATCTTGCTTGTGATGTCTATAATTATACAATTATACCGGGTGTTTCAGGTAACTAAGAACATATAAATTTTAACAGGGAAAATTTGTTATGATCAAGGAGTGCTTTATTTTATTATTATTAAACATTTAGCAAAATTTTAAATAATTTCGCGTCAAAATAATGTTTAGAATTAATTAAAAGACAATAACAGTAAATTTGTTGAGATAACTATAAATAAATCTTAATCTAATGTTGAAATATTTATTAACAAATGATATTGCTTAGTAGAAAATTGTACACCTATGGTTTTGTTTTCAAATTTACCTATTTGCAATTAAAGAAAATTTTAATAACTATGGATACCTATATAAAAATGATACCCATAAAAAACAAGTATACTCTGATCCCAACAATTTTTTCCCATGTTAAATTTTGTATACTCTTACTTCGCTGAAACAGACTGTATAGTCTGAAAACCATAAGAGCTAGAAAGCTTCTGACTACAGCAATTATTTGCTCCCACCGCCGTCTACAACTCTTATTTGAACAATTTTTTGATTAAGTCAACGGTTTAGCCATAATAATAAAAATGACAGATACCTACCTCTCAAAAAACTCAGCTTGTAATCTTTTAAGAATTGTTGATTTTATTTAAATGTGGTAAAAATAATATTTTATGAAAATGATAAGAATCACTAAAATTTGTTGAGTACTTCTTGTGTACTTCTCCTATGATGATTTGATATCTTATTAATTAAATATTTTTGAGTGTATTTTATAGAAAATAATTAGTTGGTGTAGTAGCTGTTGATTGTAATTGACATTTTATTTCTAATCTCTGGTTTCGGTATAATGATTATTTACTTAATACGAATGAAGGAAACTTTGAGTTTTGTCAATTTTATAAGTATACAGGTATATTGACGAAAGAAATGCAGAAAAAGACTGACTAATTTATTATGAGTAGCGACATCGTTTAGCTAGATTTATTCATCAAGGTAAAAGAGATAATGAAAATCTCACTTCCGAGCTTCTAAGTTGATTAAAACTTGAAAATTTTATTTTTTAAGACAATTCCCTAAGATCATTCATCATTCATTTTATACAGCACACAAAAAATATAAAATAACAAGTAAAACAAAACTAAATAATGTGAAAAACTAAAACAAATCTCCAATATGGATTCAGATATTCAAAATAGATAGTTTGATCGGGCCCTTCAAAAAACTTAGCCCTAGCCATTTTCTCATTTGTTTATGTGATTATCCGGCCTTGACTGTATCGATATTTATTTGAATTACATTTTCGACCAAGTGGTCAAAAAACGACATTTCATATTACACGATCTAATATTATTCCAGTTGACGGAAATGATTCCAGACTACAAGAAATTTATTCCGAGTTAAAGAATTGCTTCTAAATATTTCTTGAATGCTTAAAAAAGTGCCGATATTTGTCTGAATTACATGGTAGAGCAAGTGGTCGAAAAACAACATTTCATATTACCCGACCTAATGTTATTCCAATTAATGTTGGAAATGATACCAGGCTACAAGAGACCTATTCAGAGTTAAAGAATTGCTTGTTAATATTTCTCTAATGCGTAAACCAGTGTCTACAGGGTGGATTAACCCACTTTGGGGCCCTATAGAGTTTGTACAAGAATATTTTAATATATTTATTTTAAATAATTCATGGATAATTAGGATTTATATTGTAACGTTACAGGAGAAACGAGTATTGTTTAATTTGATTTGAAAAATTTTATGCAACATGTACAAGTGCCTACTTTTTTACGTGTGAAAAAAAGTAAGCCATTTTGATTCATAATTGTTGCGTTGTTGCTAATTGATAGTTTTAGCGAATTTCCAGAATGGAATTCAGCTATTACAGCCACTGTCATGACGCGACTTGAGCTCGGGACTATGGCAGAAATTTGTTTTGAGGTCCCTAGAAACCGAAAATAATATTCACTAAAATTTATATACATATTCCTTTACTTATTATAAAATACCAAAATTTATGTATATATTCCTTTACTTATTGCAAAATACCAATTTATTAGTTTTCACACCTTCCCATGGGACACCCGGTATGTATATATGTACATATTATGTGTCAGCACGATAACTCTCGAACGAAATGTCCTAGGTTTACGAAATTTGGTGAAAATGCTGGAAATGCCAAACTGTTCGACAAATTCGTTAGCCAGACGCGTCGGATGCCAGGAACATGTTTTGTTCTCGCAAAAAATTAGTTTTTTCTCAAAACTTCCACTTAATCAACAATTTTTGCGAAATTTTTTTACACCATTTAAAAGAAGAGAAAAAATTACATAAAAAAGGTCTTTAAACTATTGTTCTATGTCAACTAGTTTCCGAGAAAAACTAATTTTTATAAACGGAAATTCGCTATGTTATGATATTTATGGTTAAATTGTTAGACAACAAATTTTCGTTATCGATAAACACAAATTTATTCCAAGAAGTTCAAACGTCCTGTGTAATATAATAATAAGTGATAAAAAATTTTCAATTTTAATTTTATTATACCCAGTTAGTGTCTACATTAAAAGTCAAGTAACAATAAGATATTTTTTGTTATAAAAAACTACTGATCCAATTCTAATAAAGTACATTTTATGATTACATATACAGTAGTCTCTAGATAAATTTTATTCAATTTCAGTAATTTGTATTTCCAAGCACGTAGAGTGTAGTATTACTCGTAAATATTTAATGATTAGAAGGATTTCCGTAAGGAAAAATTTATAACCTTTTTTTATAAATTTTGTAAATAAAATTTGATTTTATATAGGAATTTTTGTATCTTGGCATTTTATTAGAAATTAAGGAATTTAAGGTTTTTCTCATTTGTGGCTAAATCCCTATAAGTGGTGAAAATAAGTTATTGAAGAATAAGCAATAATATTATCTTTTAGAGACTAATTTACACATTCACTAGGTAAATTTAAAATATGTGTCACTGAGGTTTTTCAACAAAGTTACCGGCTTTCGACATAATATGCTTTCGACATTCGACAGAAATTCTTATATGCATGCAAAATTTCAGCTGAAAATACACTCTTTGAAGGAAATTTATGGTGTCATTTTTAGCATTTCGTAAGGCGAAAGCAACTCTACGAAATGATAATAACATCTTTAACATATTTTAAAATGTTTGCTAAAACTTCAGACACGTAGCATTTTTTTCTTTCTATGGTACTTATGAGGTAATTTTTTAAAAAAAAATAAAATAACTATTCAAAATAAAAATTTCTTAACTGAGATAGACCGTTGCAAATTATAATATTATTAATAATAATAACAAATTAAAGGCTAATTTTAGTATTAAACACTGCTTGAAACTTGACTCCAAAAATATATAACTGACAGCACTGAATGCAAATGTCAAAAATAAATTATTGCCATCTGGTGTCAGATTAAAAAAATGTTTTATCTCAGACATAGATAACTATTCTTATATTACATATTTTGGATATCTTGTCTATGATATCATATAAATGTCAAAACTTTTTGATATTAAAATGAATTTTTTGATAATTAAATTTTCAATTAGACCAATTCCATGCTAAATCAACACACTTTTAAAAGAAATATTTCCGTCAATTTTTAAATTTTTACCGCTTACAAGATATCGATGGCTTACTGCTAAAACCACGTATCTTGAAAAATGCTACTATTCAGGAGAGACAAAAAACATTATAACTTCTTTATTTTTGAAAGTTTGAACTTCGTTTTTGTTTTAAGCACAAAATTATTTTTTTTCTTATTATTGAAATAAAATTGTATACTAATAGAAAACATTTAATTAATTAAATATAATTATGTAATTTTGTGAAATATCTCGTTACTATGTCGCCATCTGGTGATATATTTTACAACAACCGGGAGTATTTGAAATTTAAATATTCCCGGTCGATGTAAGATATCACTAGATTGCGACACTGACTTTGTGAGATACATTGAATTATTTTAACATAATTGAATGTAGTACCTCGTATCTCACAAAATTACATAATTCTCTGATACTTTGAAAGTTCTCATACTTACAATGGAAGTAATACTTATGAATGAATAAATTAATTCAATAAGAATAATTAAAAATAATAATATTAATATTAATAAAAATATTGAAAATAAGAAAAAAACAACTGAGGGCTACTATACCGACTCTCGCAGTTAGCTCGTATGGTAACATACCATTAAATTATGACACAATTTGAAATCTGAAATATGAGGTTTTGTTATTGTTAATAACTTTCATTCTGATAAATAAAATGAAATTTTTATTAGCCTATCATCAGTATAAGATGATTATAAACATTTATATCTAATTATCTCAAAACAGTGAAAAATCGACATACGTGGTTTTAGCAGCAAGCTGTCGATATGTATAGTTAAATTTGGTCACTTCCTGTATCATATTTTGCTGTTTTTTTTCTTGTATGCTTAAGAACTCTGGTTATTGACTACGAAATGTTGGCATAATGCGTGTTTGCCACGCACTTGGCGACTTTTTTTATACAATATTATCAAGTTACAATTGCAATGAAAAACGCATAATATTCATAGGTAATTTTAATTTCATGCAATTTTTATTTCAAATTATAGAAAAACTGGGAATATTTGTGATGCCACAATGTTTTCGAAAAAATGTTCTACCATGATTGCCATTATTACTATTTTTGGATCAAATTTTTAGGGGATATCATGCAGTGATTATGTTAATAAAACGTAAATTCTTTCTATTAAAATACAATGGATAAAATGAGTTCTTATGGTAATAACATTAGTTCGGTTACTACTCTATGTAGGCAAATCGATCTGTCTATATAACGAAAAGACCAATTGATACACTATTCTTAAAACTAATACACCAATACATAAATAACTGCAGCTCGTTCCTTGTCTAGACAAATTGGTGCAATAGGCCTGATAGCTACCACAGATTTGAGATACCCCAAAAGAAGAAGTCGCAAGGGGCTAAATCAGGATATCGTGTCGGCCATGGTCTCCCCTCAAAGAGATCTAACGTCTGAAGAAATTTCCCCGCAAAATATGCAAAGAAATTCGTGCTGTGTGTGCAGTGGTTCTATCTTGCTAAAACCATGCATTCCCAATACTAATTTCTGCAAGATTGACCAGAAAAGTTTTCTCTCATGTTGATACATCGGTAGGAATTCACAGTTATTATCACAGAAAACGCGCATTCCACTTTCGACCAGTTCACTTTCGCTGACGCTGACGCATTACTGACACTTCATATTTTCGAATGAGACTATCCCAACGTTCGACTTACCACAACCCCCTTCGTTGCCGCACCCTGTATATGTATAATAATTTTGGTTTTTACAAATGTTCGAATAGGTAAAAATACTTACTTATTCAATACAAATACTTACTGGGTATTTGCATATAAAATAATAGAAAAATAAATAAATGAAAGTACATACCTGTTTCTGGAAGTATTTTAATAGTTGGCAGCCGTGTTGCTCCAATTCTGTCATGTTTAGGTAATCTATCCGTGTTATTTAAAACATGTTTACATCGTAGTAGTGCATTTTATTTCGTTATCTACATACAATTTTGTTACAAATACTGATAAGTATTTTATATATGACAGTTTTTCTTATATTCTTATCTTCCTTACTCTTCCCGGTGAATTGGCAGCAGTGGCATATTTAAAGAAAATTTATAATTTCAAACTAATTTTAAAGATAGATATTTTTATATAAAAGAAAAACTGTTTTGCATTTCTGAGAATGTAGTGCACTTTTGGAGCAACATATTAACACAACTATAAATATATATGTATTTTTACTGAGTCAAAAGAAAATGAATTACTGATAAACAATAGAGTAAATTATATCTAGGGTTGGCCTGAGGGCGGTACAAACTGTGCATTGTGCAACCACACCAGACTCCGAGTTTCTGAAGGTTCCGCATCATTGACTGATTTGGAGAATCAAAAACTTAAATGTGATCTGCGAAAAATAATATTGAGTTATTTAATGAAATCAAAATTTGTCGTAGAGATTTGCGTTCCAAAATCACAATAATTGTTTTAAAAATGTAATTTATTTGAATTGTACCTATCGAAGTTTTGTTATTATTCTGAAAACTATATTAACTTTATCAATTAAGCTATTACCATTGTAGGTATCTACAGAAAGATTTTTTTCAAGGCTGAAGATAACAAAATATTACTTCGAACCTACCCTTAGTCAAGTTCGATTTGCTATTTCAATAATTTTATCCATCAAATTTCTGTACTAAAAGTGGTAAGATTACAGCGGTTCTAAACCAAAAGTAGAAGGTTACAGCGGTTCTATACCAAAAGTAGTAAAGTTATGGCGGTTCCGTACTAAAAGTAGTAAGATTACAGGGGTTCTAAACCAAAAGTAGTAAGACTACAGCGATTATAAACCAAAAGTAGTAAAGTCACAGCAATTCTGTTTAATAGTAAGATTTCAACAGTTCTATATCAAAAGTTTTAAAGTTAAAGTTAATCTATATCAAAATATTTACGAAAACGAAACTAAAGTCACATATGAATATGCGTTTTTCATTACAATTGTAACTTGATAATATTGTATAAAAAGTGACAACAACCATACATTTCGTTCGTAGAGTGTATTTCCAGCTGAAATTTTGCATGCATATAAGAATTTTCAGTCGAAGGTCGAAAGCATATCATGTCGAGACCCGGTAACTTTGTTGAAAAATCTCAGTGACAGTTCCATAAAGATCTATAGGTCGAGTTATAAATCAAAACTAAAAATGTTTTAAAATATTAAATTTCATATAATTGCATATAAAGCACATATTTGGGTGAACAAAGAATAACTACAAAATCCCGTACTATCTCTGGTATTCTGACATAACTGCAATGGCTATTTATCCAGTTGATTTTTTTTTCTTCTATCTCTATTTCTTTTTTTCAATTTCGGATTCCTACGGACCGACAAGACCAAAGCCATTAATCGGTCCCTAATCCATTTAAAAAAAAAAAACTACAAAATCAAAGATACAACACACGTCTATTCTAGTTTTGAAGTGATTGTAAAATAATATGGTAATGTAAAAAAGATTGCTATTATAAAAGTTTCCGACTAATCACAAGATAATTAATTACCGAATTTTTATAAAAATCAATAAAAATCTTTGACTGACACACATTCACCTTGACCCTAATATTTGATATATTGTATCAAAGGTATCAAACATTGTGTAGAAGTGGCTGCCAGTTTTGAGCAACCTTACCCTACACGACCCCTTATAGTAGAAGTGTTGAAGAAAAATTTTTGGCATTAGAATTTTTTTGTGTACAATCTCAATAATTTATTTTTATTACGTGTACCAAGCAAACAAATTTTTTCTTTGTGGAGGCGATAGGAGTTTATGGATCGTTGCACTAAATATTTCGGGAAGGTGGTAGGCTAAATAAAAAAGTGATATTCTTGTTCTATCTTTACATTCGCTAAATTCTTATAAGTTTTCTTTCTTTCATTTTTTCTCATAAAAAAATTACGTTTACATGTAATTGAAATTCCACCAAGAAACTTTCTTTCAAGTGTAGGGAAATTATTTTCTTAGAAAGGCATTCCGTTTGTTACTTGAAATTTCAGTCAAATTTTAAATATGAATTTATTTGAAAGGAAATGTTACTAGTTATAAAATATTATCAAACATAAGCCCCGGAAATGTTCTATTGTATACTATTTTACAATGTATTTTATTTTATTAAAAATTTCATTCCTTCAAAAATGTTCTGTTACAATTGTTACAAGCCATAATTTAACAAAGAAGTTACGAAATAATGTTGTTAAAGATCTTACGTCTAAAAATCATAAAAACATTATTTTCATTTTGTAGAAAGATCATTGGACCAAAATAATAGACAGAAGCGGTACCAGTGAAATATCAGATTAAATATTTTTAACATGTCGATGTCGCTAAAATCTTTTGACAATAAGTGTTAATGCATGTAAGTACAGTATGTACAAAGTATCGATGTACAGCGTCTTCTAGAAAGTTTCCAAACATAATAATATATAAATCTTCTAAACTAGCGGTTCTCAACCTTTTTTCTCCCACATACACCCTGAGTAGGTTTTTCATTTATAAGTATTCACAATTTTCCAAAATGGAGTTTTAAAGTTTTTATTACCAGTAACGTAAAAGCCCCTATACCGGAACATTATTTTTAGGTGTGTAATCAAACTGGCTTATAAAAATTGACAAATAAATTAAACACCCATTTTATTTTTCTTAGTAAGCATGAAAGAAAGTTTTTTTAAACCAATGAATAGGTTTTAAAAAAATTCAATCCAAAAATTTTTATTTATTAATGTTTTTCTTTTACAAAATGTCGACATCTATATCCAAACAGAGAAATATTAATGACACTAAAAGTTGGGAACCGATATACAAACAGACGTGTAATATGAGTAATATGACACATAGAGTGACATCTAGACGTAGGAAACATAGAATGGTTTAAGTAACAGACGTAAATAAAGGACCAAAATACTATATTGACAAAAATTGCTTAAGATATATATATATATATATATATATATATATATATATATATATATATATATATATATATATATATATATATATATATATATATATATAATTCTTTAATTACGTAAGGAAACATTAAATGCGAGGTGAATTTAAATTGAAAAATAATCATTCTATTAATAATAATTTTTGTTATCAGAGGTTTCTTTCAGAAATAATTTCATTAATATATTAATGTCAAAACTGTTCGGTAACGTGATCGCGTTCCGGTATAGGGGCTTTTACGTTATTCTTATTATTTATTAACAATTTCTTCATAACCCTTTTTGAAGTTATAGTAAGTGGTAGGATATGAGAATTCAAGTCAGTAATTACAGATATCATAATAGGCTGAGAACCCGCCGTATACAAATACTAGATATGTATAAGACACATGAACGACTTTTTGTGCGTGAGTAGTCCTTTATCCTTGAGTTTTAATTCAGTCCCTTCTGCGGTATAAGTTATTTCTAAACACAGGCGAGATATATGTACTGTACCTGTATTTAGGATTTCGCTGTTCTAACAACGAAATTCTTATGAATTCGTCATTTCTATCATTGCATTAGATAGTCCACCCGCACTTGATCAGTTTGTAATAGTTAGTATCGCATATTACCCAATTTAAGAGACACTGATTCATATTATTAATAAATTACAAGGATACTTTTAACGTTAAATAAATGCTACTGAACTACGAAATCCTAACTTAATGCGTATCTAACAAGCACTTGTTGAATATTATTCGTTTCTTTTACTTAACTGAACAGGAACTGTTCTTTTACTAAAAGAATATCAACCTCATAAATAATTAAAATTCAAAATATAAATGTATTTGCCTATTATATTTTATTGTTTGTTGACAAATTATAGAATTTCAATTTATTTTATAGATTATATATTATAGCTGAAAAGCTAACAGTAAAATAACTGTCTCACAATCATAAATAAATATATAATATGTATATTGTATGTACGTTATAGATATTGTTACATTGTTAGGTATTAGCTTAATTTATAAAAATGTTAAACAATGTGTATTGAATTTGATAGGTTTGAGTGATTGTTGATGTGGGTATTATGTATGAAATGAATTTATTCATAAAATTATTCAAAAATATAAATAAAGATACAGTGTGTTTTTTATGACTATCTACACATAGTATGCTTTCCATATAACATTAAGGGGGTTTCGTCAAATACTTAGTTAAAGGTGATTTTCTTGGAAATAGACGAGAAGCAGAGTTCTGCTATCAAATTTTTAAAAAACTGATCAATTCAAAAGTTTTAAATAAAAGGTAGAATCTAAGTTCTTTTTTGTAGAATAAGGCCCGATTTGCATTAACGCTCTGCTCTCACTCCGATATCACTACGTTCCCGATTCGATATAATCTTGTTGTGTTCACATTACAGTGCTGATATCATGCTGGTACCTATTCGTTCTCTATTCACATTATAATGCCACTCTGGGTACACTCCCAGTTCGGTCTCAGTTCGATACAAATATCTTTTCATAACAACTGAATGCAAGCGGAGTGGAGTGGAATCAAAAAAGTGTTTACACTATAGGTACAAGCCATAACAAGTCTGATATCGCTCCGATAAAATATTACCTGAGTGGTATTGATATTGGAGTGACATTGGAACGAGAACTAACCGTGACTGATATCGGACCGATATTAGAACGATGATGTGAATACACTCATTGTTTATTGTATAAGGATATTTTATCGAACCTGGAGCGGAGTGATATCGGAGTGAGAGCAGAGCGTTAATGTAAATCGGGCCTAACTTTCTTGTAAGTAAATACTTGTCCGTTAGTCTCAAAATTTTGTCCTTCCAGCGCGTTTTTAAGCTGGCCAAACATGTGATAATCATACGGTGAGAGGTTCGGGCTGTATGGTAGGTGTTCGAGAACAGGCCAATGCATTTTGGTTAATTTTTGTTGGACGTTTTGAGACTAACGAGTAACGAATAAGTAGAGCAGTTCGTGTGCAACTGGTTACGTACACGTCCTTCTTCTTTCTTTGGCGATGGAATTAACCAACTTCCGATTCGATGGCAAAAATGCATTAATAGGAAAGGAATGTATACAGAAAAATAATATGCTGTTTGTTTAACAAAATAATCTACTTAATAAATTTCTAACACTGACTGACTGACAGACAACGCACAGCCTAAACCGTTAGCTTTAGAAGAATGAAATTTTGCACAGGAGTTCCTTGTATAACGTAGATGAGCACTAAGAAAGGATTTTTAAAAATTCGAACCCTAAGTCGGTTAAATAGGGGATGAAAATTTGTATGGAAATACGTCATTTTTGAAGTTAGAGATACATAAAAAATGTTACTATGGCTATTAAAATAAATAATATGTTATTTAGATAAATCTCTGACTGACAGACAACGCATAACCTCAACTGTTAAGTTTAGAAGGACGAAATTAAGCACAGAAGTTATGAAAATTGGCGTTTAGGCTTCTATTTGTAAATAAAATCAGTTGTTTCTGGAAATTTATTCCCTGAGGCGTTAAAATGGAAAATGAAAGTTTATATGGGAAATTCATCATTTTTGGAGTTATAAACGTGGATATTGATTTAGTGAGTACGTAATAAAAAGATGTTGTCGATGGGAAATCCCATCGGGCATACGGCTAGTCACTTAATAAAAAGTTATAATTAAAGTCCGGTTTAAATTTGATCCACCCTCTACATTATTTGAATTTTCTTAAGGCACTTTTTATCCAGAAATTGCAATTGTTACAACTTTAAAATAGCTAATGCCATAAGCAACTTTTTTTTAAAATTTTCTTAGTCATTTGCGCTGATTTACTTGAAGAAAACCGTGAAATGAATTCTCGCGAAGATTATATAAAAATACACTCTATAGTGCATCAGCAGCTGTCATCGCCCATATTTTCAAATATGATAAAATACGCCTGGTATGCGTCAAAATTATCTCATAAAGGGAACATTTTCATGAACGTGAATCAAGTATGTTTTTCACTTGATGTCTTACAGACATAGACACCCGATAATTGTAAAAGACATGCATTCATATGTTGTGCATATTGTAATAAAAATTATTGTTTTGTATGTTTTCATGGCCAACTATCACTCTGGGTCTTGTGTGTAAAGTATAATAATAATTTTCAATTAAATATTGTAACCTATACTACCTATTTAAAGATTTACCTATTTATATATTTGTTACAAATACATATTTTAAATAAAATTTTTCATAAATAAATAAGACTTTTGTTAATAAAAAAAAAATTAATACAAAAAAAGTTCTTTTAAACAGATTCGGTTTCGAACGTAGGACCATTTTATTTACGAGCCAAGAACAACACCACTAGTCTACGGTATATGTTACATACAACAATCTTTTTTAAGCTTATTAAGTACACCAGCTGCGTTAAAATTTTTTATTTTTTTTTACAGTTTTTTTCTGAATAGTGCAGGTTATTATTTTAGTATTGCCGGGATAGTTCCTAATAAAGTCGGCCATAACCGCATAACCTCCCCTCTCCTCTTTTACTCGATGACATGTTCTGTAGAATTATATTTTGAAAGAATAAAAAAAACTACCTATCTATATTAACATATTAAGTGTACTCGATCACCAAAAGAAATTCAGTTAAATCGACTATCCCAAGGCTTTGCCGTGCCCTTGTAAGTAATATGCATGTACATATCAGATAATACAGGAGTAAAGTAAAAATCTAACTGTGCTAAAAACTATTCGAATTTTCATAAGAAAAGGTAAGCTTGCGATTAATTCTAAAACACAGAGGGAGACAGTAAACAAATTAAGAACCCATGTAAATTCTGTATATTAATTATTAAGCTAGAGACTTATCTCAAAAAAAAAAAAAAAAAAAATGCTTAGTAATTGAAAAAGTGACCACGAGCGTTCTAATGGCTGTTTTTTTTTAATCGATTCAGAATTTAAAATAATATATAAAACGCAAATACTATGTATTGAAAAATTTCTTGTTCCCTCTTTTGCTTTTCATTAGATTGGATTAATCAGGCTTCATCGGACCTAGTACTAACAATAAGTCCTTTAGATAGTTTAATAGAACATTTAACTAACTTATTTATAAGTATACATTCACTTTTGGTATCTTTTTGATGATTCAATATGTAACATCTTTGTAACATCTTGATTTGTCTAATATCACAAAAGTTTTTAAACAAAAAATGTAAAAACCTCATACATATCTAAATGTCATAAAAGTTTTCTTTTTAAAAAGAGCGTATTATCATTACAGACAGTATCACTTAAATATTTAAAAAAAACTTTTGTTTGCCCATATCTTATCGGAGTAGTACGGACGGTATAATGACATAAAAATAAGCTTTAAAAACAAAAATAATTAAAAGTTGTAAAGAGCAGATGCTTTTTTTATAGTTTGAACTTTGACAAATAATGATAATGAAGTAATAGGTATTATAAAAAGAAATGACCACTTGAAAGAAGTTAGGATATGTTAATTATAACAACTTAATAAGTCAGTAATGCATTTGCATTTTGTGCTTTGATGAAATAATTGAACTTTTATCATCACATCTATTCATAAATAATTCTTTTAATACGATCATATTTTGTAAATTTCTCAGTGCCAGTAAATAGATTATGAAATTTTTCGAAGTGTTACCTAATCTGTCGACCGGAACTGTTATTATACGTCTTAATGGTGATCGATTGTTGTGACCGCTTGTAACTAAGCATATTAAGATCGGTTTCCGGCCCATATATTTCTAAAGATTTTTTGAAATTTCCCTTGAAAATTTCAAAGTAATATTAGCATAGTTTCTTTTAGAGGACCGCTGTGGATGTATGCCTACCGACTCCTAGTCCTTCACTATTATTTTGTCCTCAATTTATGCTATAAATGCATAATTTAATGCTTAAAATTGTATTCACAAATTATAGAAATATTGATGTACAAAAAAAATAAGAGTACAAAAAATGATTGAAAGCTTTGGTTCCGCTGAAAATTTGTTCCCCCTGGAATCGCTGACAAAGGGCTAGTGAAACTTGTACTAAATACGAAAGACATTACCAGATCTGATGCATATAATGCTTACTAGTATTTACTCGCGGGTTCCTACGTAGGGTATAGAGTATATTTACATCATGTGGCAATTAAGAATAGCTATTTGTTTGGGGAATTTTCCTACTGGAATAAAATATTGCCCAGGGGTAAAAAATAGTCTATAACCATCTCTGTTTCCCAAGGTATCTCTTTGTAAAGTTTTAAGTTAATTTTTTGAGGTGTGAAAGTAAAACAAACAAACAAACAAATAAACTCACTTTCACATTCAGGACCTAGCCTAGGTGGCGCCCGGAGCAGAAAATGGCACCCCTGTAGAAAAAATGATTTCTTTTTCCCTATTAAAAAACAAGTGACGAATAACAAAAACGTCACATACGTAATTTTGACGCCTCCCAAGATTTTCCGCCCGGGGCAAGTGCTCCGGTTACCGCCCTAGATCGGGCCCTGTTGGCGCCCTTTAAAAATTGGCCCCACGAGCAGTCGCCCGGCTTGCCCGTCCCCTTTATCCGGCGCTGTTCACAATTATAATATTAGTAAGGATTTCTGTGTAGAAAAATCCCTGTTACTCACCGCATTATTATTTTCTTAAAATAATTTTTACATTATACACTCTGTATAGTTGTTTTCTTTAGATATACATATGTAGGTATATACAAAATAATATTAAATGTTCAGAAAAAACATTTTATGTTAATATTTCATTGAACAAAATTCTTGAAATAATATGATTACAATAATTGTTTAATTCAATTCATACTTTACATATTTTTACGTCCATTAAACCTATTGTTAAATTATGTATGTGTTCGTTTTGTTTTTGTTCGTTCTACGTTTTTTTTTTTATTTTTATTTTTTTTTTATTTTTTTTAATATTGTTAATTCATTTCGAAGAGAGATTTTTATCAATTTGAATTATTTGAATTTGAGTTCAGTTCGGTAGAGGAAAGATTTATGTGTAAATAAATTGATTCAGTAGGTGAGAAATGATAATAATTTTGTTTACAAAAAAATAAGAGAGAAGAGGTTTTCCTTTTTTTGCAATTTATATTAGCCGTATATATATTGATATACAGGATGTAACAAATTTATTCAGGCAACTATTGAAAAATTTCACCTACAGTAATAGAGAAGAATTCAAAGCAAATCTTCCAGAAATTTTTGAATAAAAGAATGAATGATGCAAACTGAGAGAATGAAGTTAATGTAAATTTAAGGCAACAGTAATCAGTTGCAATATTTAAAGCTAGGATTTCGTAGTCAGTGGATACAATATTACTTGCTTTTATTTAATATTTAAAATAGCCTATAATTTGTCAACAATATGATTATCTGAACCTTTTACTATCTATGTGAGTTTAAAAAATCAACAGTTTTGTTTTTTAAAAACTGTCTTAAATTCTGTAAGGTCTGACACTGCTTATTTAAGAGTGATCGAGTGCATGTATAGCCCATCTAATGCGATGACAAACGTGACGAATTCATAAGGATTTCGAGTCGGCATTCGAAGATATTTATATGGTTTCAACACAAAGCAGCAAAAAAGGGTTAAATTCCAGTGATATTCCAACATAGATTACAGAATAAGGTTGAATTTTATACTAACGCAACGAATGTTTCTTTTTTCTGGCATAATACATTACAGGATACTGAAATTCGAAACGAAATCATTAAAGTTGTTTTGAAATGATGATTGCAGTTTGTTGCAATTTTCAGTTTTAAAAATGCCCATTCATATTACAGATAAATTTCCGACATAAATGTAAATCTTTAGATCCTTTTCTTAAATTTTAAATAAATGTATTAACCTATCTTAATAGTAAAAGTACCTAATCAGATCTGGGCCGCGGGGCACAGTTTGCCGACAGCTGGTCTACACCTTGAGATCCCTCTTGACGTATATGTTTATAAGAATAAAAAGGTGGAAGAATTGAGGAGTCTCACTCAAACATTGTAACTAGGGTTTTCGATCTCTGGTCAAAAAATCGATCTTGCGGATCGATTCGAATCGTCAAACCAAAAATCGATGCAGGAAAGAATCGGCTTATAAAAGATCGATCCGACGAAAATCGATTCAATTTTTGACCTTACAGAAAATAAAAGATATGTAAAAGTTTTAATGAAGTTTCTTATTAGGTCATGACAAATCAGTTTCAAAAAAAATTTCAGTTTCCTTTGAACGTGAATTGCTAAATTTAATATGAATAAAATGGTTTCTAGTTTGTACCAAAAGTGTCACATGAATCCAAAATTTGACTCAATTTTCTATAAATGAATCATAAAAGTGGTAAAACAATTTGACAACATAAATAGTTAAAATATATTTTACAATAATTTTGAAAAAATACCATATTTTTACTAAAAATATTCTAATTTAAATTCGAAAAGATCGATCTCCGATTCCGTAAATTTTTCACGATCTCTGTATCGATTTGGTCTCCAAAGAATCGATTCGAAAAATCGAAGATCGGCTCTGAAAAATCGATTGTCGATAAAATCGAATCGAGATCGGAAACCCTAATTTGTAACACAATATACTGATGCTAATAGCCGAAAAGGTTGAAGCATCAAAATTTTAAATAAAATAAAAATAAATTGAGGAGTCTCCACCTATTTACGGGCATATGGCCGCTAAAAAAGCCAAAAAGGCGACAGATTCAACATATTTGGAATAAGTCCCATACCTAGCGTGGTCTTAAAAGTTTGGGAACCCCAGCAATATCTTATTTAAGAAAGCAATTTATTAGAGACAAATTTGTGTTAAAATTTATTTAAAAAATAGTCTCTCCGGCGGGGAATCGAACCCCGGTCTCCCGCGTGACAGGCGGGGATACTGACCACTATACTACCGAAGACATATTATCTAATCCGTGATATATTTAAATATATTCTGTCTGTTTCAGTAATATTTTATGTAAACACAAAAACCGAAATTTTTAATTACTTATAGTTACACACAAAAATAATGTATTTTCCTAAAAACTTATAAAAAAAAATAAAAAGTAAATTAAAGTATTAATAATGCGATTGCATAGAACACAAATTAAAAAAAATGAAAACAAGATGACGTGCTATTAGATTGCATTAAAAAATCTCGTGGATTCTTACAATCAAATGATAATATACAGTCGTAGGTATCAGATATTTCTGTTCAACTTGCTAGTATTAAAATAATAGCTTACTAAATATATTAAAGTGAGATAAAATCAATCTACATCTAAAAAAATACTTAGGTATTTGGGCTGGTGCTGATGAAGATCAACTTTGCGGGTTATCAAGTGATCCGGTTGGTATTTTTAAGTGATCTATTTAAGTTCTGCGAATCGCTGAAATATTTTCGTGGTCCGGCATCGCTTCGCGTACCGGCGGTTGAGAGACACTAATATAGAATATACTATTCTACATAATTAGGTGTTAAAACACTATTTGGTTTCTTGAATATTAACAATCAGGCAAAGTGTGCGAGAGAAAAGTAAAGATTACAATTTTTTCAACTTGTTTCTTTATTTGAGTTACACACTGTAAATTCTTAAAGAAATCAGATTGAATTTTCTTTTTTGTAATTTTTTGACAACTGTGCGTAGGCGTATTTTTTATGGCAACATTTAATATCATTCAACTTTGATATCCAGTAAGTCATGTTTGTACACCTATTTGTATTAACATGAAGAGGTATCGATTGACCGACTGTTTGCAGCAACAGAACAAATAAATTGTTTAACCATTAAAAGTTAGGTTCATTGTTTTCTATGCTGTTTTTGCTTTACTAATAACGGATTTAAGATTTGTAACGCTATAAACTAATACGCTTCTTTGAACTTTTTTTTTATAATATTAAACGTTTGTGTTTTCTTTTGTCGTTTTTTTCTTTTTTTCTTTTTTTTTTTTTTTAAATAATTCTGAAGTTTTTCTAATACGGGTTGCTTTTGTTTTTCTTTTTTTCCAATCTCAAAGCATGGTTGTGTTCTATTGAACTTCTTTCTGATCTTTTGACATGGATTGAATTCATTTACTAGATGTGATGTGGGTTGAACGTTTCAGTTTATAGAAAAACGTTTACTTTGAAACATAATTATTGTGAAAACAATGTTTGATTTCAATTAATTTAATTTACTTTTAAGAGTTCTCTTCCGTATAACAACGTTCTTCACAAGACTCTTCACGTCTGATATTACTTGTATATTCGAGTCATGTTACATAATTATATTTCAGGATTTTCAGGGAAAAATAAAAAATTGTAAAAACCCATTTTGAAAGCAGGTATTGGCAGGATGATTTTTAACCAGCTTTGATGAAAATGAGTCCAATTAATATTTATATATTTTTCTGTGGGATTATATCTGCGTTTGAAAATTAGGCCCGATTTACATTAACACTCCACGCTGGATACTCTCCCACTCTACTCGGGCTCCGATATAATCTTGTTGTGTTCACATTACAGTGCTGATAACATGCTGATACCTATTCGTTCTCCATTCACCATATAATGCCGCTCTGGGTACGCTCCCAGTTCGGTCTCAGTTCGACACAAACATCTTTTCATAACAACTGAATGCAAGCGGAGTGGAGTGGAATCAAAAAAGTGTTTACACTATAGATACAAGCCATAACAAGTCTGATATCGCTCCGATAAAATATTACCTGAGTGGTATTGATATTGGAGTGGCATAGGAGTGGGAGCGAACCGTGACTGATATCGGACCGATATCAGAGCGATGATGTGAATACACTCATTGTTTCTTGTGTAAGAATATTTTATCGAACCGGGAGCGGAGTGATATCGTACCGAGAGCAGAGCGAGAGCGGAGCGTTAATGTAGATCGGGCCTTAGATTTGTATACCCAATTCGAGAGAGTGCATTTTTTTTATTAGACGTTGACGGATAGTCGATCAAAGTTGTATTTACAATTAGGTGATGTACTATTAAAACATATAACCAATAGGGATGTTATGAATATCCGTAACCGTAATCGAAACTATCGGATATCCGAAATAATTAATCATCCGTAACCGCAACCGTATCCGAAAATAAAAGTTTCGGATTTATTTCGGATAATAATAAACAACTGCCGTTGGAAAATTGAAGCTAAATCGAAGAAAATTTTTACTGTATGTGCTTCTTCTGATAGGTTTTTGCTGATTCGAGTTGGGAGTTCACTTTCTTCGGTACAATTTTCCCCTAAAATAAAGTGTTTACTAGAAGCAATTATCCGTAACCGTAGCCGTATCCGAAACATTATCCGATATTATTATATATCCGTAACCGAAACCGAAACCGAAAAAATGTTTTTAAATATCCGTACCCGTATCCGTATCCGAAATTTCATATCCATAACATCCCTAATAGGCAATTAAGCGTATATTATTTTGTCCGTTTGCATATATTTAAAATTTCGATTTTGACAAATGGATATTGTTATAAATAAACAAAATATTTGAATTATTCAAAAAATTAGTGTTTAGTTTTTAAATCAAATAAAGTGAACTGGGAGTAATTTATATTGACACAAAGTATAATGGTATAAAAAGCATTATTTTGCAAGATTTTGATAACTGAAAAATCAGAAAAAAATTTATTTCGTTATAGATAACTAAATAATTACGTTTCTAGTAGAGTAACTACTGATCCCGAGGGAGCAATTCGGCAGCAATTTAGTCAACTTACGGCGCCAATATCTTTCCGGTATTTTAAAGTAGTCCGGCGGAATTTTTGTTTACGGTGAAATAATTATAAATTTGATCGTGATCGATAGTAAAAGTCTTTTTATTGTTAACCGTCCAAAAAAGGGTTTTTTTACGGCGTTAAAATTTAAATAATCTATCTTTTAATAATGACCATTTAACATGTAACCTTATGGAGACTTATGTTTAATTATTGTTTAAAATAAATTTTCACGGTGAATTTAACTATATTTTTCGATAAATTGAAAGATTAATTCTTTAGCTTTATTTTCTCATTAGTATTTTTGTGCTTTGCGGTACTTTTATAAACAAAAAATGAAAAATAAGTTGATAAAATTCAACATCCACATACAACCACAACAGCTCGGGTATAGTCGGAAAGCGCGTCAGTTTTAGATTATCTATTTAAGAATATGAAATATAATATAACTATCGTTTTTCTCATAAATTAGGTCAGTTAAAAAAACTTCACGAATCAAAATGTTTATGTACATTTATACGAATCAAAATGTTTATGTACATTTATACACATAAATGTCTTTACCTAGTTTACCCGAACGTTTCTAGTCGACGTATGCTCAATAATACTACCGATCAAATTCAAATATTTATTTTTAAATAAATTTTATATTAAACTAATTAAATTTATCGTATACTAAAATAATTATTAACATTTATTTTTAGACATTTTACAACAAAAAAATTTCAATTTTTAATTTTAATTTTCACAACTCGGCCGGACTACCTTAAGAGTGTTTTTTAATAATATCGGATACGGATGAAGAAAAAGATTGATATTCTTATTTGACAATCGTGTTTCTGAATACTGGAAGTTTTTTTGGATGTTAATATTTGAGATTCTATTAACTGAGACGTGAAATTTATAAGGACGCTATACTTATAGATGGAAAATAGATGTACGGAAATTATATTTGATTGGCGAAACTGGCTACGGAATCCTAAAACTAACTTTTGTTGTTAATTATTTCCCATTTCATAAAGAGCACTTTATGAATATTTTATGTTACACCATCATAATATTCATAATAATTTTTAAACGGGTCCCTGAAGTATAGCGCTAAATTAAAATTAAAACTTACTTGTTTCTATATGCCCATTTAATTACACAAAACTTCTCACTAAACTTTGTACACAAATATCCTTCATAACAAGGAGAAAGGCAGGGTGTACAGAAGGGCGGAAGAACCGGAGGAAAAGCCGGATATAGGTATATATAGTGTTGTATAATATTTTCGTCGATTTTGTAGTTCCTCAGATTAAAAAATATATATCTGAAACGGTCAAGTTGGTTAAAAATATTATACTTATGTTTGATGTTCCGTATATTGTGCAATATTATACGTAAGTAGCAAGAGTGCTCAACTGTATTAGCCGCGTTTTTCTACCTCAGATTTCCTGCAAGCTACAACTAGGTACCATACATAACTCAATGAGATTCGATGCAAATTCAAATAACACCAACAGCCATCCAATAGCTAAAGTATTTTTTAGATGTAGGTCGTTCTTATATTTTCACTTTTGGTCAAAAATAAAAAGCCTAAATATAAGGTATTATTTTAACACTAGCAAATTGAACAGAAATATCTGATGCCTTCGACTGCATATTATCATTTGAATGTAAAAATCGAGCACGACATTCTTTATCATAATAACACGTCATCTTAAATTCATCTCTTTAATTCGTTTTTTTTCACAGTTGGATTTTTATTTTTTTTATTTACCCTACGTTTAGACATACGATTTCAATCGAATGTTAATCGAATCGAACGAAAATCGTATAACAATTGGATGTGTAAGCCGGTAATTCAATTATGATCGTATTGCTTTCGATAAATTTCAAAACGATTTTTATAAAACTAGATTCTAATCCTATTTTAGTTCGATTTTTTGAAAATCAAAATGGCGCAAACTGAAAATATTAAGAAAGATCATATTATCATTATTTTAAAGATAAGTGTGCCCGCAATTTATTTTTTCATTGACATCTGTAGTATGAGCAAATGCAAGACCAAGACCAAGATTTGGCAGTCTTGGTCTTGGTCTTGTTCTTACCTTAAGAATCTTGATCTTGGTCTTGCTAGAGCAGTTTGAGTCTTGGTCTTGGTCTTGGTCTTGCAAAATGCAGTCTTGGTCTTGGTCTTGGTCTTGGTATTGCTAAAAAATCTTGCACTTTCTTGCGTTTTTTTATTATCGAATTTTTTCCTTCTAAAATCAGAATTTTCTCTCTTTACGGTATTAATTATACTTTCAAACTATTTAAATAGTTTAGCAAGAGTCTTGCTTTTTCTTGCTTTTGTCTTGGTCTTGCTTACTTGAATCCTGGTATTGGTCTTGCAGCCATACTTATAGTCTTGGTCTTGAAATTCAAGACCAAGACCAAGACTGCAAGACCAAGACTAATTTTGCTCATCACTAGACATCTGACATTTTAATTTTTTCAATTTTTAATTAGATTAAAAAAAAAATGCCGTTGTATGGTTGACACTTTATAATATTTGTTATGTAAATACATATAAGCTGATATTTTATGTAAGCGCTATTTTCTTTTTTTAAAATCGAAAGAAGAAGTCGTATGTATGTAATCCCGCAAATATCATTAAACGATTTTTATTTCGATTTTCATCCAATCAAAATCGTGTGTATAAACGCTTCCTTAGATTTTTTAATTTCTTTTTTTTTTTTTTGAAGTTTTTTTTTTGTTTATAATAAAAAGTTTTGGTTTTTGTGTTTACATAAAATATTACTGGTATATTACACTTCAATATACCACGAATGTGTCTTCGGTAGTATAGTGGTCAGTATCCCCGCCTGTCACGCGGGAGACCGGGGTTCGATTCCCCGCCGGAGAGAAAATTTTTTAAATAATTTTTAATACAAATTTATCTCAAATAAATTGTTTGCTAATTAAAATTATTGCAGGGGTTCCCAAACTTTTAAGACCTAACTAGCATAAGACTTATTCCAATGTCGCCTCTTTGGCTTTTTTAGCGGCCATGTGCCTTCGATTATCGACAAATCCAATAAATTAATTTTAAAAATCGTCGAATATTATACTAAAAATCGACAAGTAAGTGTAACAAAATTTCCCTTTTTTGATGAGACAGTCACGGCATTTTTTCTAACAATTGACGGCGCACACTATGGTTATTAGTGTACGTTATTGTAGGTACTGCAGGAATTAGATATTTTTGCGGAAATTTTGGTTTATTTTACATCTATACTTCCAAAATCGTTTAGTTAACGCCTTGACGGAACTAATATGAAAAATTATTGTTGATATTCCAGAATTTAGTTTTGTTGTTAATGGACATAAGCGGTTAAAATGCTGTTACTTGGGAAAAATCTACAAAGAAAAATGCAACTGGCAGTCTTACAATACTTTAAATATTGTAAGACTGCCAGTTTATTATTATATTATGTATTTTGTCTATAAAATTAACGAAAACAAAACATACTGTACAATACATAACTAGAAACAACACTGATAACTTAAATTTCAGTGTAGTAAATGTTGAATCTAAGTTGTAATAGATGTTTGTGTGATAATGCTTTTATCTGTACCATGTATACACTGTAATTTAATTGAAAATCCTTAACAGTATTTCCTCTTATAAACATTAATACCAATTAATTACTTTGAGTAGATGGGCACTGAGACAACGAGTATTGTCTCTCGTACTAATTGTAAGTCATCATTCAAGCAAATCTACGTAAGTATGTTCGATATTTCAAAGATGTCTGCAATAAATTTTACAGGATTAAGACTGGAGATTTAAAATCTATTGAACACTAATTAATTTATTGGAAGAAAACTCTCCTAATTTGCTTTGAGCGTAAGAACGAAACCAAAACTTTCATTTTGTGAAATTGATTTTAATAATATATTACTTAACCAGGATCGCAGCTGTTATTTTTGTAGCCTCGGATACAGTTTAAGAATTCGAGGTTGAAAACCGAGGCTTATTAAGCATCCATAGCCACGAAAATAAACTTACGCACGGAGTATGAAATAATGATTAAGAAATTTAAAAAAAAAATGAATAAAAAGTAATAGATTTCATCGAAAATGAATAGTAATAGCTGTCTATAAATATCTATTTTCTAATTGACGGCTATTTTTGAAGCAAGTATTATGTACCTATTTTTGAAGCAAGTATGTTGTACACAACTGGGATCTATGACAACAAAAACTCCAATATAAACAATTGATAAGAGGGTGACAAAAAGACATTAAAGGTTTAGTGTATCTTTGTTTATTCCTGACTCAAAATTAGCATTTCTTTAACAAATGTACTTTGTCATTCATTAGATAAAGACAAAATATAGTTTAGAAATACAAATGACTGCTGTCATCTTTTTCGTTAATGACTATTTAACTTTTTAAACGATTTTTTAAGTTGCCTCTCTATGTATCTCTATGGAAGGTAATAAACACTTACGACCTGTTATTTTTTGTAACTATGGTAATCTGACTGCAGAATGGTAAATGTTAGTTACCTGCAATGTAAACCCCAAAGCTATAAAAATAATTTCAATATTTCAAAAAATTTTACCTTACTTGTTTTTGAGTGAAAAAGAAAATAATAATTGCATTTAAAGTATAAAATTTGTTTTTTATACTAAAAATAAAACTCTCCGGCGGGGAATCGAACTCTGGTCTCTCGTGTGATAGGCGGGGATACTAACCACTATACTACTGAAGAATTGTTGAATTACCAGAATATAAAGGTTTAATTTTACTGTTTTATATGCATGGTAAATAAAAGGTTTTATTTGCATTGTTTTCTTTATTAATATTTGAATATATTAACATTGCATAAAAAAGTTTCCTCAAATACGATCTTAGTTTAGATAGTTTTGATGCAATAGATGATGCAATAATAGAGTAGATAAAATCAGGATCGGATTGTCCTCTGAGAAGGCCCTCGGCATTGTTAGTGTGGAAGCCCCTTACAAGGCTATTCTTCGCCAAAAATAAAGTTTACTCTATTTTTAAGTGATTAATTATTTATTTTTTATGATTGTCAAGTTGGAGTTGCGGAGGTCCTTATTATATGGAGGTCCGGGGGCACGCGCCCAAACTGCCCTTATGTACATACATATATACTTTGAAAACGACACTGCCATACTTATAGACTGTAA
The DNA here is from genome assembly GCA_035578155.1 of Brachynemurus nebulosus. Lineage (NCBI taxonomy): Eukaryota > Metazoa > Arthropoda > Insecta > Neuroptera > Myrmeleontidae > Brachynemurus > Brachynemurus nebulosus. The sequence continues at coordinate 14,211,324 of JAPWDM010000014.1, read as the reverse complement.
AATATTTACAATTACATTTTTTTTTTAAATATTGGATTTTTTTTTATAAAACTTTACTTTGAAAATTATAAAACGTTTGTTGGTAACTAAAATTTTTTTGATTAAAAACCTTTGTAAAATATTCAGTTTTAATAAACGACAATAATTTTCGTTCGATAATTTCTTTTGATATTATATGAATAATGGAGAGTAATGAATTTTTGATGCAGATGTAGGTACTACAAAAGAACAAGCTATGTACCGTAAAACCGTCTAGACCCGGACACTTTTTTACATTTTTGGTATAGTTTTATGTTTATACATGTTTCCTTCATAGATATCATCAATAAAAGTATTACCATTAGAAAGAGCGTATATTATTTGTTATATCCTTGACCCATTTGTTTCATTATAAGTAAAAATAAAAAAAATAAAAAATAATTAGTAAGTGTCCGGGTTTACACCCCAAATCCGTCTTGACTTACTTAAATAATGAAATTACATGAAAACTAACCTCTCCCGTCGGGTTTAGCACAGTGTTTTATATCGTCCAATGTCTTTGAACCTGCCAAAGACTTAAAAATATTTTGTGGGAAGGGTGAGGGGGCAATGCATAGTATGCCTCTCTATAAAGTAAACATACGATATGACACCAGAAGGAGGCATAAACTGCGTAATTCTGGGGGGAATATTAACGTATGGACAGTGGGAGTTACAACTGGTGCGAATCGCAGCCATAGTGTATTAAACTGATGTGTCCAGGTCTAAACGAATATGTGTATATAGCACGTATTTTTTTTATATATACATCGACTATAATTTCAAACATCATTAAATGATGCGCGATAAAATTCTGAACACATACATGTCAAAACTAAAACAATATAACAATTATGACGAAAATTACATGTCTAAGTTAGACACACATTTTATTTTTTTGAAAAACTGTAGGATAGTAATCCTGTAAAATGAGATTGTAAATGTTGAAATCCGTAGTTTTTATTGATACAGCTGTTTAGAGTATGTCTTTCTCTCTCTAATGACGTCAAGAACAAATGTTTATTGTTGCAGGTTAATGTAGAAATTATTTAATTTGAAGTTTGGTGCAAAATGTCCGGGTCTAGACACCCTGTTCGGGTCTAGACGATTTTACGGTACTGTAGGAGTATGGCATTGTGTACGGTTCATTTATTTTCACTAATAACAACCGAACGAATAAATTTTTGATGTTGTGAATTCAAAAAAAGAAAAAACACCGAGAACTCTTTTATTTAATCTTTTATTACGTAAAAAATTTCACATAAAACGATAATCGATTTTTTTTAATTGTACAAAAAATTTGGTAATAGCAAAGCAAGCGTTATTAAATTTTCCGGAGGTAATATATAACCGCAGTACATAAGCTGATTTAAAAGGCTTGAAAATATTGTACCATTTTCTTTTTGTATCTACTAATTTTTTTAAATAAAGATTTTATAAAAATACTCTTTCCAGTCACTGCCATGAAAAATCGGTATAATGTAGAACTCAAGTGTGATTTTTATAGAAGGCAATAGTGTTATTTAGCTTGTCAATCGTGGAATGATTTTTTGAAATTTAAAATTTTTTAAATTTAATTAAAACTGAAAATACATACAATCATTAGGGAGCTTCATAAACTGTGCAATTCGATTTGTTCACCGGTGAATTTTGCCATGGTATCCCCGCCGTTTAACACAGTTTTTGTCCTATAAGTCCAGAAGCTGGGCCCGCTCTAGGAAGGGCAACTCGGGCATTTGTCCGGGGCGGCAAATTTTAAGGGCGGCATTTCTGTAAAAAAAGGGCGGCAACTTTACAACTGACGAGCAAAAAAAAGGTTGTCGGTTTCACTGGGGCGGAATTTTTGTCCGGGGCGGCGTAAATGCTAGAGCGGGCGCTGCCAGAAGATCCTTGTTCTATAAACCCAGAAATCCAGATGTCAATTTGAAATGATATCTTTTTTGTTATATAGTAAAGAGGTTATTCTGTTTCATACATGTCGTTAATAATATGATATAAGACACAAAATTTGAGATAAGAACCAATTTAAACACAAAATCTCTTTAAAGATATAAGCACAATTCTAATAAGCTGCCTGCTACACCCTATTAGCAGTGTATTTTTTTATGTGAACTGTAATTAGGGCTGCCAGCCGTTCGATTTTGGACCGAACAGTCCGATTATGACGTGATTTGTGTGGATCCGGTCCCCCATGTGTGACCGGACAGGGAATGTCCGGTCAGTTGACAAATTCAAAAAATATGTATTAGTTTGGTAGTATGTTTGAAGTGATTGTGGAGTGGTTTTCTTTATTGCTTGTCAAGGGTATTTTCGGCGAATTATTTGAGGATTTGTGGCCCTCAAGGTCATGAAATCTCAAACATGAGGTACGGTTTTTTTGTGCTCGTCAGCGGTATTTTACAAAAAGAAAATCTACAACAAATGTTGATGTTCGGTCGCCAAAAGTTGAAAAGTTGGCAAGCCTGGAGGCCAAGTCTTGAAAATGTGATACGGATATCACAATTTCACTGTTGTTATTTCTATCACATTTGCAATTTCACATACCACATGTGATATCAACAAAAAGCAAGTCTTGAAATTCTTGCGTGATACTGTGAAAAGGTACTTAACACGTACAGATCACGTAAAATATGTGTTAAATATAACCACATGTAACTAGAGAAATTACAAATTGCATGAAAACTTTTTCTAATATTAAATTAGATAGACAATATTTGACATTTCAAACTATCAAAAAATGTACAATTTTTTAAATCAACAATTTTTCTCTTAGTTTTCAATAAAAAATATGAAGAGTATTTTTTCCACGATCGTGTATAACAGGCACGATCTTTTTTCTTACTCTTATTGTTAGTTACAAAACAGTTCATTGAGATACATAACATTATAATTAATTTAAATTCTGAAAACTTTGTTGATTCATTAAATATTTTAGCAAACGTATGCTTTATTATTTATTATTAATATTTTCTTTTAAAATTAATCTCATTCAATTATCTATTTGATATTACCAATAATTATACAGATTATTCGTACAGTGTACGAAATTTCGCAACACTCCTCTGGAACTCCAAACCTTAGGGACTAATTTTATCTTTTAGAAGCATTTCACGCAGGTAAAAGAAAATACTCTTACATATTTTCTAAATTTTTTGAAGAAAATTGTAAAGTTTTTATTCAAATCTCAAAATCGGAAGAAACTTCTAAAGGAAATTACCTTATAGATACTGCGTTTTATATACAATATAGAAAATAATTTTTTGAAATTTATCTAGATTTATTGATTGTTTTAGGACTGAAGTTCGTTTAAATGTAGGATATGGTCAAGCATAAGGAATTAATACATAATAGGAGGGTCAAAAATCTGGATCTACATCCACCACCAATAGACTAACAATAAATGTTAAATAAATGTTCAAAACGTCCAAATTTTAAAAAAAATATTTGGTTAAAATTGAATAAGCTTTTAGTAAATTTAATAGATTTGAGATGTAATAACTTAAAATTTTTGAAAAGATGTAAGTTTTTAAAAAGTCTGCTGATAATATTTGGATTTTACTTAAAAAATTAATTGGTATCACATGTGATAACAAAATAGCACTACCTATATAGATGTGGTTATATTTGTGTTGATATTATATCACTGTGAAATTAATAACCATTAAATTTTGTGATAAAATATTCAAGACTTGCAATTGGAACAAAATGTGTTAATTTCTCACATAACGTCATTTTTCCACATGTGTTATGTGATATTTGAATTCAAGACTTGGCCCCCTGGCTGTAATATTTCTTTGTTAAATTACTTTCTACTCATCCTTATATCAAATAAGCTGCAATTTTCATATAAAAATATGATGAAAATTTTGATAAAATGCCAGAATGTTCAGTGTTAATATCTAGATCAAGTGTTCATACAATTTTTGTATAAAATACAGTCGAACCTTAATAAGGTTTGAAATTATTCGTGCGTTATATACGGATGGCAAAAATTCTTTTTATTAAAATTTATTACAATGATTGTGAGTTAGAGTGCAAGATGATATGCTGAGGTTGTCACATCGAAAATTTGTTATGTTACAAAGGGTTCTATACAGTACAAGGTGATCTTTAAAAGTTAGTTACATCGATAAATTCGTTATATTGAGATTTAAATGTATTATCAATAAAAACTATGAATTGTTTAATAATTGATAGTTTTAAAAAAAGCCTAGCTTTATTAAAGTTTTATTTGCTTAGATAGTTTTGGCAAACGTATTATTTTTGCTAGATTTACATGCAAGGCTATTACCATTTTGTTGTTCACTTATAAAAGTTTTAAGTAGTTCAAATATAAGTATTTTTTTTTAGGTGACCCAATTATTTATAGGTATAATTTAGTTAATTTAAAATGGAATTTATTTTTGTAAACACAGTGTAGATGTAATATCGAAATGGAATGTTTGCTTGAATTTCAATAACTTTTTCCAATATTAAATTTATAACCACATCCATTTTATTATTATTTTTTCATATAAATTCTTTTATTATCACAGGCTTATAATATTTTATTAAATTTTAAATATTACAGATTCAATTTTCTTGTATATTCTGTTTTATAAGAATTTTCTTGCTAGTAGAAAAAAAATGATTGCACTACTAGTGATAGGAAAGAAAGTAATCTTCCACTTGACTTCAGTATTTGTTTACTGTAGAAGTGAAAAGTACTTATTGAAAAAAAAGTATGCTAAAACAGAAATCTACAACACGATATTTAAATAAATGTTTCCTAATTATTAAAGAAAGTTATATTATATAATTACAATTTAAATTAAATCTTAGCGGTAATGATACGAGCCCCGACCTTTCGCGTGACGAACGAGTTTTTCAGTTTTTCCTAGTTTAATTACTAGTTTATTTACTTCATCAAACAAAGCAGCCTATTGAATTTTTTGTACTCAACTTACAATCATATAGTAGTTTTTACAAAAATTTTTGGGTTCCTAATTCCAATCATTTTTAACTAAGAAATGTTAATAATGACACATTGTAGGGTGACAGGGGCTAATATTAACGGGGGTAGGTATTAACAGGCCAATTTCCACCAAACTATACACGAAGAAATTAAGTACGTCCCGTTGTTGTCATCAGTAAATGACCACGGACACGTTGTGACCAGTCAGCCTTCGGCCGATTGCCGCGAAACAAAGTTGTGAGTACTTGTGAGACTTTAATAGGTATTAAAAGAACATTTTTAAGTCGGCGGTTTTTTTATTTAAAGCATGATTGTATATCTTAAAGAAGCTGAATTTATTTCAAAAGGTAGCATATTCTATCTTGTATTTTGTTCAAATTTTACCGCATTATCAATTTCCTCTTTTTAAAAATATAAATTTTTAAAAAATTTGTGTATGTGTAATTTGTGTATTCTATGTATGTGTGTGTAAACGTATGTGGGTGTTATACTATCTTTTATATGTTTAATTTGTCACTTCGATAATGATTACTAAGGCTGTTTTCAATTATCATACATTTCAAGAATTATAATAAAATAATGTTAAATAAACAGTTAAAGACTAATTATATTAATAAATAAATATTTTTAATATATATATATATATATATATATATATATATATATATATATATATATATATATATATATATATATATATATATATATATATATATATATATATATATATATATATATATATATATATATATATATATATATATATATATATATATAGTTATAAGATATTAAAAATTAAACGATTTTAAATTGTCTGTTGAAGGCTCAAAATTTCCCAATTGTTGTTTATTTATTAAGATCAAAGTGACATTATTTTGTTAAGTTGATTATTTTTAACATCATTATTGCTAATTATTAAAGACTGGTTAACTATTGCCTGAGAAGAAATTTAAATCAGGATTAATTTAAATTAAGCAAAGATAAAGAGAATTCTAAAATAAGAATTTTCTATGTCAAATTGATTGCTTTCTATGTCAAATTGATTGTCACAATCTGATTTATTGCAAACTGATTGATCTGATCATAAAAACATTAAGTATGATACTTTGTTTTATTTTCTACACATATTTATAAAATATTATCATAATCACATTAAAGCTCTATTGTTAATACTTACCCCAAGGTTGTTAAAACTTACCCCCAAAGTAGGGTAAGTATTAACAAACACATTTTTCTTTAAAATGGGTTTTCCGCAGAAATTACAATGGATATGTTAGTTTTTTTCTTTATTTTTATCAAAAGTGATAGACAGATAGTTGATGCTTCATGAGGTTTACAAAAAAATATCTAACTAGTTTCATTTCCGTTAAATTAATAAAAAAGTAAAATCTGTTAGTACATGCCCCTGCCTCCCCTTGTGCTTACGTTTATCGTTTATGCATTAAACATAGTATTGGTCATCATTGACACATAGGGACTTTGATTAAACCAACAATATTGTACTTTAACTTTTGTGATATTTTGTTTACATTCGTTTAAATAACGAACGCATTTCAATTTATCAATTTAGTTATTTTAACAGATTATTATTATGTCGTCTTTTTGTGTTTTATTGGGTAATTTTGATACTACAAATTTTTACTTAGCTTCTGAGGATAGCTTTTAATGAGTTGAAACATGTTAAGTTTCGACATTGATTTTTCGTCGATGTAACTTTTTTTGGGTGGATTTTTGTCGTATTATTTTGTTTTTTTCGTTTTTCTTTTATATTTTTAGACATTTTTAAATAATAAATAGACCATTATTATCTTCAAAATTGTACATTATGGTAAAAAAAACCGGACATCCTTAATTTTTTAGACTTAGTATAACACAACTATTTTTTTAAGAGTAAAACAAGGCTTTTTCATTAATTACCATAAAATTTTCTTAAATTCTATTGATACAACAATAAAATTGAATGAATAAGTTTTCTTTATTATTAGTCATTCAATATTCATTACAATATTAATTTCATATAGGGAGAGTTTTGGTGATTTTGGATTATTAAAATAGGGAATTTTGGAATAAATGATCACCGTATTCTATTGAAAAAATTTCTTTTATTAGGCTAATGCGTTTCGAGTGAAAAACTCTTCTTCAGGCCATATTCTTAAAAATATTAAAAATATTAAAATTTAAAAACAGGAACATACATTTTTCGAACAACAATAAATTACTCTCAATTTTTTAAAAAAGTAGTAAAATGAATCGAATCACAATAAGTTATTAAAATATGAAATTAAATTAAACATTTATAAAACTAAACACTTAATTTTTTTTTCTACAATCTTAATGGAAAGTAGGCTTTTGCGCTCTGTGAAGAGAGCGCAAAATGTGTATTTACCGAAGACTCTCGTTGCCGAGCAACAAATCTTTACTTTGCGCTTTAAAGCGGAAAAGTAATACTTTGTCCCTCGCTCAACGTATATTTAATTACAAATCGGGTAGGCGTTGTTTATATTTTCTATGGTAACAAATAAATAAAGAGATTCTAAAATTATTATGTTTATCGTAATCAAGTGAAATATTAATTTTGTTAAATTTCACAACACCTGCAAAATACTAATTAAAAATAATATATAACTATCATTAATAAATAATAAGAATAAAAAATTTAAAAAAATATGTACATATATGATGGAAATATGTGATAGTGACAGTGATTTCTCAAGTACACCTCCAGATATTTCTGAAGCTGCAAAAATTATAATATTAAAGTAAATATTAACGTCCATTATTATTTTTTCAAGTATCTTTTAAATAAAAAATTTTTTTATAAGGTTGTAGAAAAAATTTTGTGTGTAATTCGAGCACAAAATGATTTGCGGCTCTCATGAGATTAACGAGCGGCATTTTTTTTTAGTCAATTTGTTAAATTTAAAATTAAAATCAGACAATATTTTAAAGTAACAAAATAGAATGAAATACTTTTTTCTACTCCTACTATTAAAAGTAACATTTTGTGCATGGCTAACTATATGTAAAAATTAACAATTGCCCACACAATGCGGAAAAGAAGGAAAAGAGCGTGAGAAATAATTTCCCACGCCTTAATATAATAAAAAAGTAGGCTGTTCCGGTAGTTTAATATATAATATATAGAAATAATACTAAAAATATCCATAAATGTATGTTGATTATTTATTATTGTTTCCATAGTTTCAAAGTATACTTTTGCAAAAATTTGAACATCTTATCATTGACATTATAAATTTAAAAAATTTTTACTACTTATTGAAATTTTATTTTAATTATTTATGTTAAATTTTACGAAAAAAATGTGCTCGTAGAAAAAGTATAGTGTAAAATACGTGGGAAAAGCTTATTTCTCACTCATACGAATTGTGGTACTCGCCCTGCGGGCTCGCGCAACAAACTCATATTCGTGAGAAATAAGCCTCCTTTCCCACTTATTGTACAATATACTATTTAATAGTATCAAGTCAAAATGGTAAATGAATTAAAACGAAAAAATTTTTACCAAAATTACAGAGAAAAAAATAAAGTATGTATAGATGCATTTCAAAAAGATTTTTTATCTATTTATTTTTATAGAGAATAAACAAATAGCTGCAAAAATGAATATTGTTTATAGTACCAAGCAAGTGTTTGTTTATGTTTTTTTGAATGTTTTGACATAATGATTTCTAAAATGTCAGATTATCATTTTCTACTTGATTATTCACATTTTTGTAGAAAAAATCCGCCAGGTCTCCAGGTTTAGTCTTTTCTTGTAGTTCCTTTCAGACTGTAGCACCTTCGTCTTGTTGAAATCGAAGACGTGGTCCAAATTATGTGCATGTTGTACTAAGCCAGTATGTAATAATTCACCACTACCCAAACCCCATCTATGCTGTTTGAGACGGTATTCCAGTCGAAAACGCGGCGCGGCACAGTCAAGCTCTCGGAGATAAATACAACTCAATAAATGCAAGTGCATCCACTATGTCGACAGAGCGGCGTGGTACCGCCCCGGAGATTTTATTGATGTAAGAACCGCACCGCGTCGCGTTTCCGACGCTAATAGACGTTCAGCTTTAAAGAAAAAACTCTTTCAACATTTGCATTATAACTCACAATGGAAAAATAATATTGACAAATAGTAAGGAATTCTGAAAAGCAATCTGAATAGTCTACCCATTTTAAAAATGATTCATGAATTTTGATTGATGAAAATTAAAAAGGATTCATGAATCAAATCACGGGCGGAGCGGAAACTAACACATGACAAATGTAAAAAAAAAATGGTCAAATTTAAAAAGCCTAACAAAAACCGGACAGGCAATACATCGTCTAATTTGGCCGGACACACAACCAAAAAGGCTGACTGTGTCCGGCTTTATCCGGACGTCTGGCAGCCCTAGCCTCGGGCATAACAATTAAAATATTCCTTATTTAATTTTAACAATAAAATTATTAAAAGTTTGAGATATAAAGTTATTGAGAAATTATTGAGATATAAAGTTTATAAGAGGCTTCCAATAAATGCTATAAGTAATTGTTACCTAAATTGAAATCTTTGGTTACTTTCCTCTTGATGATGAGGTAAATCTCGAAAATTAGCTTGTAATATTTATGTAAGTTATTAAAAACTGGATGATAAGTGATGCTTACCCGTCAAGTTACCTGCTTTGCAATGGGTAACATACGATTCAAGCGGTTGGAAATATATATTTTATTTGCATTTCAGAAAAGAGTTTTAAATTAAATTTTTTTAAATTTAAAAATCAATATAAAAATTTACGGTAATCTGTATCGCTTGCTATAGAACGAATTTTCACCGAGAAAATCTATATATAAAATTCCCACTGTGTTTTGACAGGTGTAATAAATACTTTTTTGTAAAACATAAGAATAATATGTAATAATGGGGCTTAACGTCCGTTTTTCAAATCATAGTCTATAACAGACTGTGACCACCCACATTCCTAGCTTTATTTATTTCATGACATATTATAATTCATTATGTTGTGGGTGATAAGGACAAAGGAAGTGGTGTGAAGGCTAGGATTTGGTAGGTATGCGTCTGCAGCCGTCTTCTTAAGGAACTATACCGATATTCATCTGGATTTGTTAAGGGAAACTGCAGAAAGCCTTCGCGAGCATAGCCGGTCATGTGATTTGAACCTTCGACCTACCAGGAGGTGTGCCAGTTCCAAAACACGCTTGGCCACTCCGCTGGTACTTTTTTGTAAAATAAAAATGTGTGTTATTAATAAACACATTTAAATGACCACTTCTTGTTTAAGAGTACACGGAGAGAAAATTCCTATAAAAATTACGGTGCTCATACTACAATCGACGTTTAACAGGCGAACATATCCAATTTTTGTACGGTAATATTAAAAAAATTACAATAATATAACTATAATTTTTATAATTTTACCGTACAAAAATTGGATATGTTCGCCTGTTACACGTCGATTGTAGTATGAGCACCGTAATTTTTATAGGAATTTTCTCTCCGTGTATTCTTATTTTATTCACTCAATATGGATATCAAAACCAGATGCCAAAGAATTTGCTCCCTTCAGTGAATAAAATAAGAATGTATTTCGGAGAAACTTCATCGATTAAGGGTGCTCATTTAATGTTGTTCGCAGCACTTATAGTTGCTTTTCATTACATTATGAACAAGATATATTAAACTAAAGACAGTATTAACATTAGATAATTTTATTTCCAGGTATTTCGTACTAGTCAAAGTGGCGTTGTAGTATCCAATGACGATATTAGCAATGGACGATCTGGACGACTATATCGTTTTGGTGGTGCTGGATTACCTGTCGTTCCTATAATTCGACGATTACGTTTACAATGGTGCTCACATTTGAAATTTGAAGATCCGCCGTTAAAGAAGGTGACAGCGCTTGTGTCGTTTCCCGGCAGTGGCAATACATGGTTACGTTATCTAATACAACAGGCCACGGGCATTTATACGGGATCAATTTATATCGATTTTGGTTTGTTGAAAAATGGTTTTCCCGCTGAGAATGTTGTCGATGGATCTGTAATAGTTGTTAAAACACACGAACGCGGGCTAACTGGTCGTAAACCGTTCTCAAAAGCGATATTATTATTACGATCACCGGCAGCTGCTATACAGGCCGAGTTTAATCGACAGAGTGGAGGACATGTTGGATTTGCATCTCCAGAGCGATATAAGCGACATAATGGAATATGTATGTATATATGTATATATTTATTGTGATGTCTATTGAGTCAAGTGTGAATAATGTCACTTCATAAAATTATATATTATATTCCTGGCACATACTGATAGTGACATGTATTATATTATATCTTTATAAGAAACAAAACATGTTTATACATTTTCTCCATTCAATTTTTCAATTTGATTACATTTTGTAAATAGAGTTTTCGTCACTAATGTAACACATTTTTTCTTACTCTTGTAATAAACAACGCCTTAAAGAGGGATGAGGGAGGGATTGATGGTAAGGTTAATTCGCTATAAAATAAGCATATTTTCGAAAAAATTTTTAGTGATACGGTTCATATAAATTTATTTATGTAATTAACGTAAAAGCCCCCATTATGGAACGGTATCTAATACTGGAACAGTTTTGACATTTACATATTTATTTCTTTAATTAAGTAAGGAAACATTAAATGCGAGGTGAATTTAAATTGAAAAACAACCGTTCTATTAATAATTTTTGTTATCAGACGTTTCTTTCAGAAATAACTTCATTAATATAATAATATGTAAATGTCAAAACTGTTCCAGTATTAGACACCGTTCCATAATGGGGGCTTTTACGAAAATACATAATAGAATGATATTTGAGGAATATTCTGTAAAAATTTCATTGAAAAATATGCAAAAATAGGCTAGTAGTGGCAGATTTTTGAAGACGCCTCGTAACAAAAATATACTAGCGGAAAAAATTAAAGGATCAAAACAAAATTCCAAATTTTTAGTGATTTTTCGAATGGCTGTATCTTTGTGAAAAATGGTCGTATCGGAATCGCAAGCAAAGCAATTTAAAGCTGGAAGTTTCTAGTTTCGAGATCTTGCGATCAAAAAATTTTCAAGGCAACGTGTATCGCGCAATCCTAATAAATACACTGAAAAAAAATTTTCGAATTTTTTCGGTTTCTTTTTTTGCTCCGATCTAACCACCATATAAACAGGATGACTTGTTGATTCGGCTTTAATTTGCTTTTTTTAGACCTTTATACGACCACTTCTCGCTGATATATTGGACTTTCAATGCAACAGGATCATTTCGTCTTTGACCGTCGATATCTCAGCAACCAATGATCACACAGAAAATTAAAGATGGGTTTTAAAAACTCGAATAAATTCTCTACAAGAATTAGCCATTGGTTTTTCAGAAAAAATTTTTTTGCATACTCTACATGAATTTGAAAAACCAAGAAAAAAAGCTTTTGGTGGCTTTTTGGAAAATCAAGCGCTGAATTAAAAATATCGAGCAAACCATTAATGTTAAGTGTGCCTTTTACAGTTCAATATACCCACAAAAACCCCACCGAGTTTCAATTTAATCCATCCAGCCTTTTTTTGTTTCACTCGATTGAATTTTTGTGTATATTAGGGTGAACTGCATAACTCATCATCGGATCATCCGAAATTAAAAAACCAAAAAGATTTCGTTAGTTGATAAGTTTTTCAAGGTAAAACCGTCGAGCTTTTATTTTTATTGTAAACTAAGTTATAATTACAAAAAAAAGAAATTCGACAGCGTTACTTCGTAATTTATGTGTAGAAAGAGTGTGTAAAATTTCAAAAAGATCAGTCCAATAGATTTTGAGTTAGAGACTCTGCCGACTTTGAAAATGTTAAGCGTGAGAAAAACGCGTTTTTAAACATTAATTTTATACACTAGAAAATAAATAAAAAATTAAACAAAGATAAGCCCGTGTTTTTTTTTTATTTTCTTTTTTTTTCCTATAGGTTCTTACGTAAAATCGTCGATGTCACATCGATAAAGCAAAGAGCTTTCATTCGCTGCAGTTCTATATCGAATCGGAGGGACGCAGCAGGGCCCGCTCCAGGGCGGGGAGCAACCCGAGCATTTACCAGGGGTGGCAAATTTTAAGGGCGGCATTTTTACAACTGACGAGCAAAAAACAGGTCGCGGGTTATGTAAAAAAAGAAAAAAGGGCTGTATTTTTACAGCTGACGATAAAAAAAAAAGTCACCGGTTTCATACCGGAGCGGAATTTTTCCTTTTTGCCCCGGGCGGCGTAAACGCTAGAGCGGCCGCTGGACGCAGACCTACAACTCTATACTTTCATTAGTTTTGCTCCAATCGATTTCAAATTTTCACACAATAATCTTGTTTTGTTGTACATTCATATGACAAATATTGAAGACTAACAAAAAAAGATAAAAGAAAAAAATAGTCCATAAAAGAAATTACTATAAAACTTTTACGAAATAATGAAATAACGTTAAATCCAGTACATTTGTTACGTCACTGCCAGAAAGAATCTGTCATACGTTAGTTTTGAAATGTTTACCAGAGGAATTTAATCGTTGACAATAATTATCCATAAAAATGATCTCTATAAATTTGTCATATCCAAGGGGTCAAACTAGAATATCTACCAAACTGTGCCCACTGTAATCAATGGGTGGCGTAACACAGCACACGTACAACGAAAACACACGATGTATGGACACGAATATGCCAATGTGTTAGTAATATATTTTGATGATGATATATGCAGTACGCATAGATATACTATATACTATCATGGCCGACCTATGTTAAAAGTCAACCGCAGTCAACAATTAAAAATAAATTTAATTATTTTAAGAAAAATATCCCTTTATTTTGAGAAATTTTTTATTCAATAGGATTTTTACACTTAAATACGACACATTTCATACTTTTTTCTGTTTAAATTTCACGAGTTGATTAAAAAAAACATGATTTTTATTTTGACGTGAACACGACGGCAGTCAGTAACAGACTAAGTCAGTAGTGGTGTAAATTTCTATTTACTGCAACTTTAAGATTTCACTTTTTTATACGTAGGCTTGATCTGTCTCATCTATGGTCATATCTCTAATTTTGGATTTTTGAATTTAGATATATGAAAAATTCCGTGTGAATAAGTTTGGGTGCTCGTGCGTCCATACACGCTAGTCTAATAACTTTTGTAGAAGATATTAAAATTTTAGGGTAACTGACCTAGAGAAGATTTACGGTAACTTTTTCATTTCACTTATGTAATTTGATTTACCTAAATAAATCACGTGTCATTTCACCTGTTGTTGATTCGAAAGTATTCACGGGTATTTCTAATTGAAAAACAAAATTAAAGATAATAAATAATATATCAATATACGTATGAATTATGCATATAATTGAACTATTTGATTTCTAGGTTATTGCATAACTACCATTTTTGTTGGTGAAATGGAAAAATTTTCTCTTTAAACTGGTAATTGATAGCAATGTCAATTTCATAATAAATTATTTTGTGTAACAATTATACGCTACTTTATCTCTACATACACACATGTTAAATTAGAATCGTGAGTTTAATTTCAAAAACATTTTCGTTAAATTTTTTGAAAGAATTCTGCTGAAATTACTATTGGATATGACCTGTAGACCTAGAACTAAAACCGATGTATGTACATATATGTACTGGCAGTGGCGCACTTACGGTGGGAGCTAAGGGGGCTAAAGCCCCCTCCAGGCGTAAAAGTATACATTTTTTTTTAAATTTATTAAAATAAAAAATTTATTTATATTATAGTCAATTACCAAAAACACTATTGCAAAATTATCAATAAAGTTACTCAGTACAAATAAAGTGTAAATTATTTAGAAATAAACGGCTTAGGTTTAATTGAGCAGCAAAATAAATATAGAAATCGATCAGCAAACGAGACTAATTGAACAGCAACATGGTCATAAATAGGTAAATACGGTTAGCATTTAATGTGTACATAGCCAGCTCATATAATACAAATGGTATGCTAAAAAAATTCACGAACAATATATTTAATTCACCATTAAAAATTATTTTGGCCTGCTATAAAGTCATTTAACACGTTCATTGCCAAGCTAAAAATGTAGGCTTTGTGAGGTGGCCAAATATTTAACGTTAAATAAGTAGGTACTTATATTTGTCACGCGATATCTCGTGACTAGCCATATAGTCAAGTAGCTGCATCACACGATATCGCGTTGTCGGCAATGAATGTGTTAAACACTATTAATTTGTTAAATCAACGTGTGATTTGTGCCACAAACTTAATCAAGCCCCTCCTAAGGAAAAATTCTGGGTACGCCACTGTGTACTGGCGACTTTTTTAATCGAAGCAGGCTGAAGATAAGTTATAATGTTGAAACTACTGATACGCTGAGCTGAGTTTTCAAGAGACATAGAATAATTTACAGGAAAATGTTTAGTTGTTATGCAAACAGGATATGAAAGTTACACTTACGTCTGTACCGTCACGAAGATTACCGTGGGAAGATAAGTTTCGTAATCATGTAAATATTATTTTATATATTGGTGTATACTTCGCCATGTAAAAATGTGAAGTTCGGAATATTGCTATTGAATTAATTTTCCTAACAACTAAAGACTTCTTAGGTATACCCACAAGAAGTTCGATCAATTGATATACTTAATTGCGAAAGCAAGCACTTATCCGTCTACCTCTACCCATAGGACCAGTTTACAGTAGTCTCTTGTTTGTTTTACTTATAATACTTACAAGGCATTCAGACTGGCAATAGTGATGTCAAGCTGAGAAGCAATTAGTTAATTAGTTAATCGAGTAAATTTGTTTTCATAAAAAATTAGTTGTTAGTTGGAAATATCAAGAACAGAATACTTAACTAATGACATATTATAATGTGCTAATCACATAAGAGTGGTAAATCATACAAATAAATAATTCTTTAGTTTTCATTTTTTGGAGCCTAATAAGTACTACAGAAAAATTCTTATAGTCGTTCTTAGTTATTTAAAAAAAAAAAATAATTAATTTAGGAATTTAGTTGAAGGTAAAATAGTCGACTAAAAAATGACTAAATTTAAACAAAATTAATCGACTAAACCGATTAATCGATTAGTCATCCGACATCACTAATCAGCAGTCATTTCCCTCACTCTCTCTTTACAGACTAATCTCGGTAGTCTGCTTTGATATTAATAAAATAAGACTTTATTTCTTCGTTTGAAACTACATAGTTGGTTGGAGACAAAGTGCGCTGAAACATTAAAATTCATTTTTTCCGGGATTATCTTAAGTATATAATTAAAAAATTACCTTCAAGAACTCTGTTTCGGACGGATTAACCCTGAGTCCGCCCCTAGGCATCTTGAAAAATGCCGCCCGTACCTTTTATTTGAAAAAAAGGAAATCTTAAAAAAATTGTCAATCACAAATTTTTCTGCCCTGTTTTAAAAATTTGCCGCGCCCTTTTCCTACCTTTTTTACAAACTTTCTCTTAAAAAAATAAGTGACGAGCAAAAAAAAGAAAACGTTAATTACTAATTTTTTCGCCCTATTTTAAAAATTTACCGTCCCTAAAAATGTCCCGCTCCTAGGCCATGGCCTAGGGTGGCCTATTGGCTAAGCTGGCCCTGTACTTAAGTATACAATTTCAGCTATAGTTCCTAATTACTTCAATTACCTATGTTTCGCCAACATCATAAGCGTAAAGTATTTATAATTTTTAGTGGAAAAGAATAAAAATAATATAATATAGGCAATATCAACCGCATGGAATCTCAAAATTGAACACAAGCCCTGCTCTTATTATTAATTACCTATTAATATACCTAAATTTTTTTGTCGAAAAATAATATCATATTATCATTGAAATAGTTTTGTGTTAATTATTTAAAATTAGGTTACACGGATACATTGGTTTTTGAAATTAACCTCTAATGTTACTAGTGTGGTAACTACAATTAGGCAGCATTATTTTAATGATTATACTAATTTGTGTTATTGTAAAATAACCAACGTATTTATATGTTTATGCCTATATACGATGCATCTAATATAATATGTTATGTAGGTAATAAATGGGTATAGAGAATTATTATGTGGTGATAAGGAAATTACATACATTAGTTATTATCAATTATTATCATAATTAATTAATGTACTGCATCAATTATAATTATTTATTCAAAACTACAATACACAATGTGTGTGTACAGTCATTCATATTCTGTCGTGTAATAACGCTCTAGTAATTATAATTTTCATCTATATTGTAAAGGTCCCAAGAGATTTGTGTATACAAGGTATATGATGCATATTATCGCAGTTGACAATTCACAAAATGGGTCTGTGCCACACGGAGAGAAAAATTATATAATTTTTGTAGATAAAATTTCAGAAAAATTACCATGCTCTCTTATAATGCGTGCGCGATCGACGACCAAAATAAAAAATATGTGCTAGCATGGTAAAATTTAATGTGCTAACACAACTTTTATCACACTCTTATGCATATATGTTATGGTTTAATTCCTGTTGTCGTACTCTTTCATTTGCGCATCTGACCCGCAACCTTATGTTGCTTGGGCGGTACCTGTAAAAACTTCGAACCTGTAAGAACTTTATGATGCATACAGAAATGATTGCCAACAATATATTCTAATACTAAAGATAGTGAAGTAACAAAATGATGAATTAAACGGTGACATCCCCGACCTCTAACACAGTGTAATGAACACTGCTTGCTGCTTGTAAGACTCTAATGGATCAAGGTGCTTGGCGTGCTTGGTCCGACCCGTCCGACCAAGTTGGTCGTCCAAACCTATGGTTGGCTATGTGACTTGCTATGAGTGAGGTACTTTTCAACAGCGTTCACAACACACACAACCTTGTTTCTATTTGTTTTCTTTCTACTATTAGCAGATAGCATTTCAAATATTATAATACAGCATGGTAATTTTTGTAAGAAAAACAATTAAAAAATATTTTTTGTCGGCAATGGAACTTTTTACTGTGCTGTTTTACAAATTTTACGGAGCTAATATTACGGAAACAATATTCTATCCTTTAAATTTTCTATGATTAATTATAATTTTTATATTTTTACCATACAAACTTGAATATGTTCGCCTTTTACACGTCGATTGTAGTGCTGAGCACAGTAATTTTTATATGAATTTTCTCTCCGTGCAGAGTAGGTGTTAGGATAATTTATAAAAAGCAGATAGGTAATGAAGGCTGGCTCTTTTTTGTCTAATTGTAAGATACCATAAGTAAATAGAAAAATTATTTACCCAAATAAAGTAAGAGCACCCATAGCCGTCATGTTAAGACATGAGCAGGACTTTACATTAAATCTTTTCGTTCATAATTATACGAAATAACCAATAGTAAAGCTAAAACGAACGAGAATTTTATGATCTTTCAGGAATATTTTAATTTATTTGAATATTTTTATAATACATATATTAATAAAAATAAAATAAAGGAAAAAGTGTGCTGCACCAGTACCCGTCAATAAAAGATTAACGATGTTCCAATATCCATCAGAGGAGACACCCAGTATCCGTTATTCGTTAGAATATGATTAATATTAAACAACTGAGCTATATAATTAAAATACTTAAGGATAAAGCTTTATTAAAAAAAAATTATTTGATTCTGTTATTTCCATTCTACAATTCCTGCAGATATATTACTTAGATTGGCACTGAACTAATTCTTTTTGAATTCTCTTTAATACAACCATCCGTGATGCTAATTCTTCTGAAGCATTATCCATAATATCCATAAATGCTATTTTTGTACATTCTTTTTCATTGGAATAAATAACATTATGTACTGATCCTTTCTATACAATTACATGGTTATTAGTCGGGCTTAAAAAGATACTGACCCGTCATAATTCCATCAGACGCTCTGTATCTTTCACAATTTTTGTAAATTCTTTTTCTTAAAATATTCTTCAATTACCTCAAGTCAGTTTTTAATATTTTACGCTACCAGAGCCCTTGACTTTCTTAAATTTTGAGATAATCGCTTAGATAACTCCCGATGTCTATTGCAAAAAGACAAGAACCATTTTCGTTAAGGTCGACCATGAGTAAATGGATTTTCTCAAGTTTTAGATTAGTAGTTGGCTACTGCCTAGCAGTTAAGGATCACAGTTTTATTCAAATGTATCATCCACTTTACTATGTTCTCATCTTCTTTGTTGGTTAAAATAATTTTGGAGGCACTTTCCTGGCGGCCTAATATGGGATACTTTCCTTTTCATTTATCTGACAATCTTCATTATTGTATTTTATATTAAAATTTACCTACAAAAAAGACGGTACCAAAAACCGTTACTATAGGGTACCAGTATCCGACATTAATCTACAAGGACTACTAAAATTTAATTGCTGCAGAAAATAATGACGGGTACTGGTCTGTAGCTTCATCGTATTGTTGTGAATGTAATCCAGATTTTAAAATTTTAGTGTGAAAAGCCTAGGAGAATATGTATAATTTTTAAAAATATAATTTGTTACCCTAATAACCGTCACTATGACGGTTACTGGAAAATACCTGTATTTTATGTACCAGTAGCCCCCATCAAAAATAATAAATTTCTGTTAAGTTTTCTGGTCTAAAAACTATTTTTCAACAAAATCTAATTCATAACAAACCTCAGAAAACAAAAAAATATAACTAATTATTCGTTAAACAAAAATTACAGTGAAATAAAATTAGTGCTTACCTTAGCTAAAACTTTTATGAGTTTTAGTGAATATATGCAAATTTTACAAACACTAACTTTCAGATGAGCCTTTATTATATCTAATGTTAACTGAATGCTATCATAAATGGAATAACGGTTGGGCATACTTTCCAGAACGTGTAGCAGGAAACACAAAATATATATGCTTGCATAATATCTTAATATTTATCATTTTACTGAAATTTGACGGCTATTGGGTCAATGACGGCTACTGGTGCTCTTACCTTTTATTTAATTTTTTCAGAGAACACGAAATATGCACGTTTTAAAAATTTATGACACGTATTTCTGTGTATATTTACTCATTTTTGCGAATTTCCATTGTGGAAATTCAGCTGTTTGTTTGTGGGGTATATAAAGAATGGCTGTGTGTATGAGTATATTATATGTGTCTTTTCTCTCTTTTATAAGAAATACATTCAACCCATATTCTAGTACATATATCTTTGTACTATCCAGAAAATTCAGACACAAGGAAAATTATTCAGTTATTAAACTAAGTATTGTCCATTTATTTGAAATTTTATATTTAGAAATATATAACAGTCGCTACGATAAACAGGGGTAACTATAATTTTTGTATAGTGTACATTACTCATCAAAATAATTGGTGAACAGCAAGCCCAAAGACCAAAGAACATATTATATTATATTTTATAGACTCACTGTACCAATTTATAAATGAAGCACCCAGATACGACCCGTATACGACCTATTGCCAAAATATAATATTGATAATAAAATTTTACTTTTTTAGAAAGAAACTGCAAAATTTTGAAAGAAAAAATGTGGTATTCGTTTTATTTTCAAAATACGTACGTATACAAATTATGTCCTGCAATAAATTATAGTCCTATTTGCTGAAAAATAGACAATACATTATATTCCTTAAATCTCATCCGTCTCACTCCGTTACCTGCCTCAAGTAAACTACCTATAATCTGCCTTTACGCTTTGTCTAGTAGTATAATTTAATAGCGTTCATTGGTTTATGCGCAAGCCCGTATTTCAATAATTGTATTTATCTTCAATATTGTTAATTTTTTGAGTTTAAATTATTAACATTCAAGAATCATATTGTAAGCTCAATTTAGGGCCGTAACGAGTTCTTCAGTGGCCCCGGGGCAAGAAGTAAATTTGGGGCCCCTAAGCCG
Source organism: Brachynemurus nebulosus (assembly GCA_035578155.1). Taxonomy (NCBI): domain Eukaryota; kingdom Metazoa; phylum Arthropoda; class Insecta; order Neuroptera; family Myrmeleontidae; genus Brachynemurus; species Brachynemurus nebulosus. The sequence goes on along the minus strand of JAPWDM010000014.1, from coordinate 14,190,418 downwards.
CCCCGGGCCAAAACAAAAAATTCGGCCCCCAGCAGACCTTTTTTTTTGATCGTCAGTCGTTTGCCGCCCTAATTTTACAGAAATACGGTCCTTAAAATTCCGCCCGTCGGCAAAAAGAAGCGGTGACCTTTCTTTTTTTTTGCTTGTCAGTCTTTTGCCGCCCTAATTTGCTTAATCAGTCGTCTAATTTTACAGAAATACCTCCCTTGTATAATATGTACCCTTTTATGTTTCTTTTGAAAATGAAAGTATAGTAATCGAAAAATATGATTTCTTTTTTTTTTCTAGATTGGCAACAATTCGTCCGTACCAATTTAATGACATGGCGTGCCACATATTTAGATTGGTTAACAAATTTCACTGGACCAATACATGTGATTTTTTACGATAAATTAGTCGAAAATGTTGAAAAGACATTAGTTGGTTTATTAAAATTTCTAGATCGTAAAATTGATAAACAATTATTACAGTGTGCGCTAGAACGTCAAGAGGGCATCTATCGACGGCATAAACGACTCTTAAATTTCGATCCATTCACGAAAGAGATGAAAGAAGTAATCACACGAGAACAAAATATCGTATTCGATACAATCTACGCGTTACGTTCACGTCTTACGACAAACGATGAAAATTTTTTTACGAGATATCGCCCGACAAATAATAAAAATTATACAAATTAATTATAATTGTTATATTTTTCTCTGAAAAAAAATTCAATTTTTTCTAAAATTTATATTATTAATCAATTTTGTAGATTAAATTTTTTTGTAGAATGTTAGAATAGTACAAAAACTATAGAGGAAAATCAAAATTCTTGTAGATATTTGACGGGTAAAAATTAGAAAAAATTGAATTTTTTGATTGTCAGTATTGTTTTTTGTTATTTTTTTAGGACAAAATTATCATATGATGTAAAAAGAGATTTTAGCTTGTAATATAGCGAAATATTTTATTATATTTTATAAAGCGTTTTTTCGTAATATTATTTATTCTAGGATTAGAATTTAATTATTATTAAATTAAATAAAGGAAATGTGATATCACATATAATAACATTTTTAGCTATAGAAGAAGTAAGTATGTCAGGACATTTCGATAAAAAAAATTCAACTTGTACTTTTAGTATTCGAATATTTTAATACTCAATGACAAGTTTATAATTAACAATTAAATAAATGTATTCTGTTTGACTAACCGTTAAGGCGGAATCAGGCTAGTGCTTTTCAGTGAATTATTTTTTATGTTAATTTTATTAAAGAAAATGAAACGATTGTAAGTACTGTGGTTATAGTCAAATTAATTGATTTCAAAAATGGCTTCAGAGAAAAAAACTTCAATCTAAGAAGATGATGGCCATTTCGAATGAAACTGAATTGGTCACATGATCATTTTTACGGCATTATTCAAAATGATTCACTATAAATGACTAGTCTGAATCCGTTTTTAGGTATAGTTTTTATATTTATAAAAAATATCTCTAAAATATTGTAAACATGGGCGAAGTTACATACCCCCCCCCCCCAAACAAAAATATTCGAATGTGTTCAGATTTAGCAATCATTCATTCATATTTTGTGCTTGAATTATAGTTAATTTTATTTTGTTACGAATCTTATCATGCATCTTGCTTTCATGTTTCTATAAATTCATGTAAATTGCGTTTATGTTGTTAATTTTATTTGCATTATGAGGAAGGTCCTTTTCAGGGATGAAGAGAATCAAAAATGGGCTAAGACCGATCGTAACTCACGACCATTTCATGTCTTTAGCTCCCATTAACATGGAATATAGCATTACAAAATTCTTGAATCTACATGATGTTCTGGAAGAACTTATAGTCGAAGGTTTAGAATCGAAAATTTGTAACATCGATTGGACCAACAACTAGTTCATTTTAAAAAATTTTCATTATCAAGGATTTTTTGGTGATGTATTATTAGGTACGGAATTTTTTGGAAAAAAATCACCAGTTTATTAAGGATTATTTAGTTTTTATTTTTTTAGCAACGTTTCGAGACGCAATGCTGTCTCCTCATCAGGCCCTTAATAACATCGAATTTGACAGTTTATCATCAGCTGTGTGTATCTGCGCAGAAGATCCTAATCCTTAATAAACTGGTGATTTTTTTCCAAAAAATTCCGTACCTATGTGACAATCAATGTTGCTCAATTAATTTTATTTATTGACATTTTATTGAAGAATAAGTTTTTTGTTTTTGTTCTTTTATAAAAAAACTGTAAGTAATTTTTAGTTCTATTAATTTTATTCCAAAAAAATTTTTTTTTTTTTGTTGTAATACTAATATGTTATTTAGGGCCTGATGAGGAGACAGCATTGCGTCTCGAAACGTTGCTAAAAAAATAAAAACTAAATAATCCTCAATAAACTGGTGATTTTTTTCCAAAAAATTCCATACCTAAAAAATTTTCATGTTAATAATTTGTAAATTTATGAACTTAGATACCTATTCATTTTGAATAAAAAAAATCTTTTCATATTAAGGCGCTAACTCCCCTAAATCTGGCGATCTAACTTTGCTCATGATCGTAGATGTACTAACTAATATTTGAAAATAAGCGTTATAATTTATATTAAATATGAATTTCGAACCATAGAAGAAATCGTTGACCTGTTTAAAAAAGAAAATTTTTATTTTTCATAATAAAAGTACGTTATCTGACACAATTAAGGCCTAATAATTATACTACGAGTATTAATTTCTAATAAAGATAATCAAAACTCTATAAAACTTATAGTACATATTTTGTAATGCTTCCGACTTAATAGATATGTAATGCTTAATAAAAAATATTTTCTTTTAAAAATTGTTCCTTCAAACTTTAAGCTCTAAATTGCTAGAAATAGATATCATTTTTAAATATACTTAATTATATATAGATACTGAAACAAGATAATTACCTACAAATATTTAGCATTTTAAGACATTAAAACAATGTAAAAATTTTGATTTTATTTTCGTAAAAAAGTTAATTTATTGTTATGTAAGCGAAATGCCAAATGTTACAATCTCTGTGATAAGATTGGATGTATTATGTTTTCAGTTTCAGTTTTGATATCAAAAATAATTGTAAAGTGACTTTATTTATTGAATGCTGTGTAATAAGCTACACGTCTATAAATCTAAAATGAAACAAAACTGGAAGAGTTGTGTTAATTCGAAATAAAATAGTTTAAAGAAGCCTAGCATTGACAATAAAATTATTCTCTTTGTTTAAGTTGCAAAATTGAGTTGCAAATTGTAATGAGCATTTACGAGGGTTTGACGGTGATTTAGCAGTACCTATAAAAAATAAACTTCGGTATAATTAGTAGCACAAAATTACTGACATGAATTAATCCGATATGTATGAGTAGCTAATATGTATAACAATGATAAAACCTCCAAAGAGATGTCAAGCATAATAGACTAATGGATTGCAAATTTATCATTTAACATGGTGGCGACTTAACCTAGAACTAAATCCAGTATATCATTATGCATTTTTTATACTGGTATTAACTGCAAAATATTATGCAAATATTAATTAATTTTTGCGTCTAGTCAGTCTTTTTTAATTTTTATTCTTTATGTACCTATAAGATATATTGTTTGCAATTCCAGGACTAAAGTGTAAACTTTAATCTACTTATAATAGAAAACCACAAAATTTATTGCAAAGCTAAATAATCTACCCCATATTTTCATCCCTATATATGTTTTAAATATCACGCAACCACTCAGCCTTTACAAGAAAATTTACCTCCATTTTCCCTCCTCCATCAAAAAGTAGCAGTTCTTCAATTTAACCCATTGTTGCAAGTTATCTTAGCACCTATAATTTGCAAGATCTATTTAATAAATCTCTAACACTGACTGACTGACTGACAACGCATAGCCGAAACCGCTGAGTTTAGAAGTATGAAATTTTGCACAGGGGTTCCTTATGTAATGTAAGTGAGCACTAAGAAAGGATTTTTGAAAATTTGTCCTCTAAGTGGGTTAATTAGGGAATGGAAATTTGTATGCAAATTCTTAATTTTTGAAATTAGAGATATATAAAAATAGGTTACTATGGCTATTAAAATATAGTATATTGTGCAATAAGTGCGGGAAATTGTCGATTGCCCACGAAAGCGAAGTTGAGCGCACGAACGTAGTGAGTGCGCTCATTCGCTTGAGTGGGGCAATCGACAATCCCGCACGAGTTGCACATACTATTTTTTATTACGAATTTCACATACTTTTTTCTATTATTATCACTAATTTTGACATTTTTATTACCTTTTAAAATAATATTTTTAAGTGTTCGTCTTTTTTTTTCTGAATTAATTATCGTTTAAATTACTTTGTTGGTGGTTTCTATAGAAATAATTATGAAATATTTATTAAATGAAAAATTAAGAGGCGGCTTTGCGTGTTTTGATTAAATTTTGCGTGTTTTATTGTCAATTTGCGTGTGGAAAGTTACTTTCCACACGCAAAAAAGTATGCGGGAAGAGTACAGTGGGCAAACAACTATTTTGCGTACAGAAATGTGTGCGCCAAGTTAGTACTTCTCCCGCATGAGTAATAAAAAATAATATTTTAATAAATCTTTGACACTGACTGACATCCTGACATCCTGAGATGTTGCTGATGTTAGACCACCCATCGGGTGGGTATCTTAATAAATACGATTTGAACCCCCAAATTCAGGGGCTGGTTTCACTCCGTAGAAGTGGAAGATAGCCGATAAAAAAAATACGGGTCCCTTACTTTTGTTTTTTTTTTACACACCAACAAAGTTTCATCAAAATTGTGAAATTCACTCTGGGCACATTTCCTTGTCAGTCTGCCTGGAATGAAATGAAAATCTTAAAAAAATTAAATTATTATGTAATACAGCAGTAAAAATGTCTACCAGTTGCATTTCCCTTTTTAAAGGCATTTTATTAGAACAAGAGCCAGCGATTATGATATTGTTTAGGGTACTTATTTTTTTAAATTTTTGGAAAAGCCCTTATTCGGTACCATAGCAATAAATTAAAGACAGAAAGGACTTATATTCTATATGCCGTATTTACACGTGTTTAGTAGCTAAAGTAGGTTACTTAATCAAGTTACTAAATTTAGTTACTTTTGTCATGTAGACAGTTGTATTTAGTGCAAGTGTAAGTAAGAAATTTAGTAATCTGTTTAGTCAAGTAAATAGAATCCTGTTCTATTTACTTGTGCAAGTAGCTTTCCCCACTTTATTCTTTTGAACTTGCTGTTATTTGTACCAATGTAAACACATTAGTTTAGTAAAGTGTTTAGTAGATTTCGAATATACAAATATAGGCGCGTAAATATTTGTTTATTGCAAATATTTTTTTGGGAATTTTTGTACTTATTGTATTATATAAATTATAAATATCAAAAAAAGTCACTGAAGGTAACTTGATAAAAAATTGAAACTCGTCTGACAACCACTCTTCATCTAATAATAATAAAAAAAAATATATAACAATTTTTTTCATTTTTATGGGATATATTTGGGACAAATCATATATAAATATAATAAAAGGTCGAAACAACAGGTCAGTTCAAACATAAATGTCACATTTTTTTTCTGATTAAATCGCTTAATAATATATCTGATATATTTTTGTAGTGCACAACGAATTTATTGACAACTATGTACCATTTTTAATTTAGTTTTACTAGGTTATGTATTACTATTTCAACTAATACTAAATCAATTTACTAAATTTTGTGTAGACAGCCACTAAACAAAAAAATTATTCAATTTAGCTACTTGCTTTAGTTACCTGCTTTAGTTACTAAGCCCGTGTAAATTCGGCCTTATTTTACTCTGATCTCTACCTTTGACAACACCTGCCAAACAATGAAATCATTTTAAAATTACTGCCACCAGCTCCCTAGCTATTATTGTTTTTACAGGTTTACTAATTGTGAATCAGTCAAAAAATATTTATAACAAAATATATAATGCGAATAAAATGCATTTAGTAACTGCATTTGTGGCAAATATTACTTCCGTTGAGTGATTCATTAATATTATTGGATACATATTGTATTAAAGGCACAAACAACTTATCAAAAATACTTAAATCAATACATTTATTTTAAAAAATAATTAAGGATTGATATTAACAATATCGTGTACAAACTTTCGTTTTTTTCTTTTTTTTGCAAAACTGGTTTTGGATGTAATATTTCAGTGCGATAATAATAATTCGTATGTAGAAGAACTTCCTTTGTACGTTTGTTGTCAGAACCGTCAATTATAAAATAAAAAGTGTAGTCGGTTGATAAATAATAGTACCAATTTTCTCTTATTATCAAAAAAAATTACTTCTTACTTAACAATAAAATTAATTGGTCCAAATTATATGGCAAGTATATTTTGGTGTATTTAATTTTTAGTCGAATTTTCTCCGAAAAATTAGACTTATACAGTCTATACGATAAGAGCTGCGAGAGGCGAGACCAGGGGCGCTATCCGTTTTCGGACCCGTAGAACACGATTATGTAAAAAAAAAAGATGTCTGATATATATATATATATATATATATATTTTCCCGCAACCTTTTAATATGTGTAGGGCCCCCCTATGGAAGTTAAGAGATGAAATTTGGTAAGTGGGGCTTATTCCGATGCACAACAATACTATCAAAGTGGGGTCAAATTTTGGGCAAATTTTTTTTCGGACCCGACCTTTAAGGGGGTGGTGGGGGGCGGAAAAGCAATAAAACTTTTCCAAACCGGTTTTAAATAATGTTTCGGTCAATTATCTACAACATATCCAAAATTCAGCTTCCTAGGATGATATGGTGGGAGTAGAGGGGGGAAAAACGATTTTCGCTGGATCTAACAGGCCCCCAGCCCCCCAGAATTAACGTAGAGGGTTGAAATTTGGTGTGTTGATAAAGTTCGTACCTAGGTTGTGCTTTTTGGAGGTTTTAATATTTTACCCCCACCCCCCTCATTTTTAAGCTACAATTTCATGCATTTTCGACGTTTTCGAAGTTTGTACCACTCGCACAGGTCACCCGAGTAAACCTAGAGGGCTGAAATTTTGTATTCGGATTGAGTTAGTATCAAGGGGGTGCCTTTTCGGGGTCTCGACTTTTAACCCCTACCCCCACCATTTTTATACCCAAAAGAACATGATTTTTCTTGTTTTTTAACAGTTTCGTTCGGGTCAAAATCTCCCCAAATAAACCTAGAGGGCTGAAATTTGGTGTACAGGTTAAGCTAATAGCCAGACACTGTTTTTTGGAGGTTTCAACTTTTAACCCTTACCCCCACGATTTTTACGCCAATATTTCCTTAATTTTTTTGCTTGTTTTCTAACACGTCTAGAGACTCCATAAGGAAACCTAGAGGGCTGAAATTTTGTACGTGTATTCAGTTAGTATCCAGCTAGTACCTTGTAGGGAGTCCACATCACTTTTCCCCCCACTTCTCCCATTTTTACATCGGAATTGAATGCTATTGTTAAATGTGTTTTAAAAGCATTATGTTTATTCTAAATACAAGTAGGCGAATAGTAATTTTAAAAAATTTAAAAAAAAGTGAATACAATTTTTTAACAAATGAAATACATACATATTAAGTAATTTGCAAATGTTATTAAAGTCACTGTTTATTTATTTATTTAATTATTATTTAGGAATTTTGGATTTTTATTATTTATAAAATAGAAATTTTGGATTTTTTTGGAAAGAAAAAATATCTTCATAAAAGCCTTCCAGTTTACTATTTAAGTTCCTTTTTTAATATTTAAAAGTAAAACACAAAGGCAATTGGCGGATAAGCATGGATGGAAATGCCCTCGTACGAATTGTGTTGGCTTTTTCCCTGTTAACTTCTATCGGCACAAAATTAAAATTCACTGAGATTCAGCCCTTAAAAACTTAAAATCTTTTTATAAAGCCCCGATCAACCGGACACTCATTATCAGTTTTGAAACCACCAAAATTACAAATCGCTTGTGGACTTTCAATTATATTTCGCTTGTAGACACTCAATACCGAAGAAATAATTTTTTATTTTTTATTTTTTTTATTTTTTATTATTTTTTTTTTTTTTTTTGAAAGAAAAAATATCTTTATAAAGGCCTTCCAGTTTACTATTTAAGGTCCTTTTTTTTAATATTTAAAACTAAAACATAAAGGCAATTAGCGGATAAACATGGGCAGGAATGCCCTCGTACGAATTGTGTTGGTTTTTTTTCTGCTACCTGTTTTCGGCACAAAATTGAAATTTACTGAGATACAGCCCTTAAATACTTAGAACCTTTTTTTAAAGCCTCGATCAGCCGAACACTCATCACCAGTTTTGAAACCAACAAAATGACAATTCGGTTGTAGATTTTCAATCACATTTCGCTTGTAAACATTCAATACCGAAGATGAAGGGGAAAATTCGACTACCGTGATGGGGCCCCGCTGCTCACGGCGTTTTTTTTTATATACATTTTAATAATCAAAAGTTACAAATTATTTAATACGGTCTAAAAATTTAAACATATCGAAATTGGCATTGATATGAATCGGTGGTTTAAATTTAGATAATAACCGTAAACCGGAGCTTACGTAGTAATAATGCAGCAGTTGCGATTATGCTTTCTAATCCATATTTTGGAATTTTAGTGTACTGAGATGGGTACTGTAGTAGATATAGTCGGATCAAAGTCGATAGGGGAATTTTTCGATTTTAAAAATATGAAAATATAACCTATTGGGCTACTGAGATACGTAAAAATGTTTATAGTTTCAAGATCAGAATAACTACTCATAATTTATTGATAAACGATTTCCTGTCAACGTCCTCAGCTATTTAAATTGTTATAATGTAATTTAATTACTCTCAAGTTCTTTACCTAATAAAATCAAATAAACTGCTGTAGTTACTGACATAATCAAAATAGTCCCGGTTTACGGTTACAAATAAAAGCTTTAAATTTGTAAATGCGTAGGGAGTTTGAAACATGGGGTGGATCCAAAAGCTTATCGTATAAAGGGAAATGACAAAAAACAAATCTAATGACTAAAAAGAAGAAAAAAGTTTTAAAAACCCACGACGAAAGAGTTTCTTAAAATTTTATAGAACACTCTTCACACAAGTGCAATTTCACTTAACCAATCTTTATCAAACTTGGCTAAAAACCATCTTGCAATTAGCAACTTTTAAGGCGGTTTGTTAAAATTTTTAATTTTACGAATTTTACTTCTATCCTGGAAATTCTGGAATATTCTGAAAAAGACTCAATTCATTTTTATCAAATTTGGTTGAGAACCATTCCACATAATTACCAGCTTTCAAATTTTTAATTAAGTATATTTTCATCCTAGAAATCCTGGAATATCCTGGAAACGACTAAACCAATTTTCTTCAAACCTGGCTAAGAACCATCTCCAGCATTCAAATAAACAATACCGTATTGAAATTGGTTACGTTGTTTTGAAAATAAATGGTAACAGACAAACGCATACACACCTCTGACCCAAAACGCATATGTCTTCTCTATTCCGTCGTGGGTAAAAAGAGCAAAATCGTTTATTCCGAAAATTTGACCGGGTAATTATAAAAATTAAAATTTTACTCAAATTTTATTTTTCCAAAAAACGAAGAAATATAAACCTAAACACCTTCAAATCTAAACATATGTTGTTTAAGATTAAATTTTCATCGAAAAATATAAAAAATTTCTAATTTGTATTTTGAATTTTAACAAAGTTTGATATCATTTCCGAAAGTCTTAAGGGGGCATCGTCCCTGCCCGCCTGGATCCACTCTTGTTTTAAAATGAAATCGGATTGTAATTTTGAAATTAATAATTGTAATCATTTGGTTTGATCTAGACGTGTGCTCAACAAATTTAGCAATGACCATGAAAGAAGGTAGTAAAATTTTGACCTGAAATAGTCACTTATACGGATAATAAGAATTGTATTTCAAATCAAATGATTAATTACTTATTCTTTTCAAACTCTAAATCTCATCGAGTAAGCTACTAAAATTATTTTGGGTGTGTACAGAAATTTTGAAAATTGGAACGACGAGTGACGTTTTGTAAAAACATTCCAATTAATTGTTCGTTTTAATGTTGAAAGTTAGAAAATATTTGTTTATTTAAATGTGAATATTATTAAATTATTAATAATACGTTTTTTATATAATTTTATTGTAAATTTTAAATGTTAAATAAAAAAAAAAAATTATATAATATTGGATATTTTTGGTTTCTGATTTTTCTCTTTCCTGGTTTGTAAATCCAAAATACATATTACTTGTTCGAAACTAGTTCAGAATATTCAAAAACTTATTATTAGTCGAATTTTCTCCGAAAAATTAGACTTATACAGTCTATACGATAAGAGCTGCGAGAGGCGAGAGTAGGGGCGCTATCCGTTTTCGGACCCGTAGAACACGAATATGTAGAAAAAAAAAATGTCTGATATATATATATATATATATATATATATATATATATATATATATATATATATATATATTTTCCCGCCACCTTTTAATTTGTGTAGGGCCCCCCTATGGAAGTTAAGAGATGAAATTTGGTAAATGGGGCTCATTTTCGAGGCACCTCATACTATCAAAGTGGGGTCAAATTTTGGGCAAATTTTTTTTCTGACCCGACCTTTAAGGGGGTGGTGGGGGGCGGAAAAGCAATAAAACTTTTCCAAACCGGTTTTAAATAATGTTTCGGTCAATTATCTACAACATATCCAAAATTCAGCTTCCTAGGATGATATGGTGGGAGTAGAGGGGGGAAAAACGATTTTCGCTGGATCTAACAGGCCCCCAGCCCCCCAGAATTAACGTAGAGGGTTGAAATTTGGTGTGTTGATAAAGTTCGTACCTAGGTTGTGCTTTTTGGAGGTTTTAATATTTTACCTCCACCCACCTCATTTTTAAGCTACAATTTCATGCATTTTCGACGTTTTCGAAGTTTGTACCACTCGCACAGGTCACCCGAATAAACCTAGAGGGCTGAAATTTTGTATTCGGATTAAGTTAGTATCAAGGGGGTGCCTTTTGGGGGTCTCGACTTTTAACCCCTACCCCCACCATTTTTATACCCAAAAGAACATGATTTTTCTTGTTTTTTAACAGTTTCGTTCGGGTCAAAATCTCCCCAAATAAACCTAGAGGGCTGAAATTTGGTGTACAGGTTAAGCTAATAGCCAGACACTGTTTTTTGGAGGTTTCAACTTTTAACCCTTACCCCCACGATTTTGACGCCAATATTTCCTTAATTTTTTTGCTTGTTTTCTAACACGTCTAGAGACTCCATAAGGAAACCTAGAGGGCTGAAATTTTGTACGTGTATTCAGTTAGTATCCAGCTAGTACCTTGTAGGGAGTCCGCATCACTTTTCCCCCCACTTCTCCCATTTTTACATCGGAATTGAATGCTATTGTTAAATGTGTTTTAAAAGCATTATGTTTATTCTAAATACAAGTAGGCGAATAGTAATTTTAAAAAATTTAAAAAAAAGTGAACTTACTTTTATGACAAATGAAATACATACATATTAAGTAATTTAAAAATGTTATTAAAGTCACTGTTTATTTATAAATTAGGAATTTTGGATTTTTAGTACTTATAAAATAGAAATTTTGGATTTTTTTGGAAAGAAAAAATATCTTTATAAAGGCCTTCCAGTTTACTATTGAAGGTCCTTTTTTAATATTTAAAACTAAAACATAAAGGCAATTAGCGGATAAACATGGGCAGGAATGTCCTCGTACGAATTGTGTTGGCTTTTTTTCTGCTACCTGTTTTCGGCACAAAATTGAAATTTACTGAGATACAGCCCTTAAATACTTAAAACCTTTTTTTAAAGCCTCGATCAGCCGAACACTTATCACCAGTTTTGAAACCAACAAAATGAAAATTCGGTTGTAGACTTTCAATCACATTTCGCTTGTAGACATTCAATACCGAAGATGAAGGGGAAAATTCGACTACCGTGATGGGGCCCCGCTGCTCACGGCGTTTTTAGTCGAATTTTCTCCGAAAAATTAGACTTATACAGTCTATACGATAAGAGCTGCGAGAGGCGAGAGTAGGGGCGCTATCCGTTTTCGGACCCGTAGAACACGAATATGTAGAAAAAAAAAATGTTTGATATATATATATATATATATATATATATATATATATATTTTCCCGCCACCTTTTAATTTGTGTAGGGCCCTCCTATGGAAGTTAAGAGATGAAATTTGGTAAATGGGGCTCATTTTCGAGGCACCTCATACTATCAAAGTGGGGTCAAATTTTGGGCAAATTTTTTTTCTGACCCGACCTTTAAGGGGGTGGTGGGGGGCGGAAAAGCAATAAAACTTTTTCAAACCGGTTTTAAATAATGTTTCGGTCAATTATCTACAACATATCCAAAATTCAGCTTCCTAGGATGATATGGTGGGAGTAGAGGGGGGAAAAACGATTTTCGCTGGATCTAACAGGCCCCCAGCCCCCCAGAATTAACGTAGAGGGTTGAAATTTGGTGTGTTGATAAAGTTCGTACCTAGGTTGTGCTTTTTGGAGGTTTTAATATTTTACCCCCACCCCCCCCATTTTTAAGCTACAATTTCATGCATTTTCGACGTTTTCGAAGTTTGTACCACTCGCACAGGTCACCCGAATAAACCTAGAGGGCTGAAATTTTGTATTCGGATTGAGTTAGTATCAAGGGGGTGCCTTTTGGGGGTCTCGACTTTTAACCCCTACCCCCACCATTTTTATACCCAAAAGAACATGATTTTTCTTGTTTTTTAACAGTTTCGTTCGGGTCAAAATCTCCCCAAATAAACCTAGAGGGCTGAAATTTGGTGTACAGGTTAAGCTAATAGCCAGACACTGTTTTTTGGAGGTTTCAACTTTTAACCCTTACCCCCACGATTTTTACGCCAATATTTCCTTAATTTTTTTGCTTGTTTTCTAACACGTCTAGAGACTCCATAAGGAAAGCTAGAGGGCTGAAATTTTGTACGTGTATTCAGTTAGTATCCAGCTAGTACCTTGTAGGGAGTCCGCATCACTTTTCCCCCCACTTCTCCCATTTTTACATCGGAATTGAATGCTATTGTTAAATGTGTTTTAAAAGCATTATGTTTATTCTAAATACAAGTAGGCGAATAGTAATTTTAAAAAATTTAAAAAAAAGTGAACTTACTTTTATGACAAATGAAATACATACATATTAAGTAATTTAAAAATGTTATTAAAGTCACTGTTTATTTATAAATTAGGAATTTTGGATTTTTAGTATTTATAAAATAGAAATTTTGGATTTTTTTGGAAAGAAAAAATATCTTTATAAAGGCCTTCCAGTTTACTATTGAAGGTCCTTTTTTAATATTTAAAACTAAAACATAAAGGCAATTAGCGGATAAACATGGGCAGGAATGTCCTCGTACGAATTGTGTTTGCTTTTTTTCTGCTACCTGTTTTCGGCACAAAATTGAAATTTACTGAGATACAGCCCTTAAATACTTAAAACCTTTTTTTAAAGCCTCGATCAGCCGAACACTTATCACCAGTTTTGAAACCAACAAAATGACAATTCGGTTGTAGACTTTCAATCACATTTCGCTTGTAGACATTCAATACCGAAGATGAAGGGGAAAATTCGACTACCGTGATGGGGCCCCGCTGCTCACGGCGTTTTTAGTCGAATTTTCTCCGAAAAATTAGACTTATACAGTCTATACGATAAGAGCTGCGAGAGGCGAGAGTAGGGGCGCTATCCGTTTTCGGACCCGAAGAACACGAATATGTAGAAAAAAAAAATGTCTGATATATATATATATATATATATATATATATATATATATTTTCCCGCCACCTTTTAATTTGTGTAGGGCCCCCCTATGGAAGTTAAGAGATGAAATTTGGTAAATGGGGCTCATTTTCGAGGCACCTCATACTATCAAAGTGGGGTCAAATTTTGGGCAAATTTTTTTTCTGACCCGACCTTTAAGGGGGTGGTGGGGGGCGGAAAAGCAATAAAACTTTTTCAAACCGGTTTTAAATAATGTTTCGGTCAATTATCTACAACATATCCAAAATTCAGCTTCCTAGAATGATATGGTGGGAGTAGAGGGGGGAAAAACGATTTTCGCTGGATCTAACAGGCCCCCAGCCCCCGAGAATTAACGTAGAGGGTTGAAATTTGGTGTGTTGATAAAGTTCGTACCTAGGTTGTGCTTTTTGGAGGTTTTAATATTTTACCTCCACCCACCTCATTTTTAAGCTACAATTTCATGCATTTTCGACGTTTTCGAAGTTTGTACCACTCGCACAGGTCACCCGAATAAACCTAGAGGGCTGAAATTTTGTATTCGGATTGAGTTAGTATCAAGGGGGTGCCTTTTGGGGGTCTCGACTTTTAACCCCTACCCCCACCATTTTTATACCCAAAAGAACATGATTTTTCTTGTTTTTTAACAGTTTCGTTCGGGTCAAAATCTCCCCAAATAAACCTAGAGGGCTGAAATTTGGTGTACAGGTTAAGCTAATAGCCAGACACTGTTTTTTGGAGGTTTCAACTTTTAACCCTTACCCCCACGATTTTTACGCCAATATTTCCTTAATTTGTTTGCTTGTTTTCTAACACGTCTAGAGACTCCATAAGGAAAGCTAGAGGGCTGAAATCACTTTTCCCCCCACTTCTCCCATTTTTACATCGGAATTGAATGCTATTGTTAAATGTGTTTTAAAAGCATTATGTTTATTCTAAATACAAGTAGGCGAATAGTAATTTTAAAAAATTTAAAAAAAAGTGAACTTACTTTTATGACAAATGAAATACATACATATTAAGTAATTTAAAAATGTTATTAAAGTCACTGTTTATTTATAAATTAGGAATTTTGGATTTTTAGTATTTATAAAATAGAAATTTTGGATTTTTTTGGAAAGAAAAAATATCTTTATAAAGGCCTTCCAGTTTACTATTGAAGGTCCTTTTTTAATATTTAAAACTAAAACATAAAGGCAATTAGCGGATAAACATGGGCAGGAATGTCCTCGTACGAATTGTGTTGGCTTTTTTTCTGCTACCTGTTTTCGGCACAAAATTGAAATTTACTGAGATACAGCCCTTAAATACTTAAAACCTTTTTTTAAAGCCTCGATCAGCCGAACACTCATCACCAGCTTTGAAACCAACAAAATGACAATTCGGTTGTAGACTTTCAATCACATTTCGCTTGTAGACATTCAATACCGAAGATGAAGGGGAAAATTCGACTACCGTGATGGGGCCCCGCTGCTCACGGCGTTTTTTAATAATTTAGAATTTTTCTGTCAAATGAATAAATTCTGAAAATATGAATTTATGACATAATTTCAGTAAAAGTGAAAATGAAATTTTTCACCCACACTTTTGTAGTGCCAATGTACATCACTGGATCCCAATTTTCAAATGGATAGATAATTTCAGTAGCGTAGAAACTAATTATTAAAAAATTGCAAACCAAATGTGTTTATATGATAATACGTACTTATAAAAATGATGTTTATATACGTGTTCTTCCGAAAATCGTAAATAACTAACTTTCTCTCGATGAAGTTGGATTGACAAACATTTACATTAGGGATGTTATGGATATTCGTAACCGTAACTAAAACTACCGATATCCGAAATAATTAAATATCCGAAACCGAAAGCGTATACGAAAATGAAAGTTTATAAGTCTAGCAAGTGCTTAACACATTAGTATTTTTTGTATATATCAATATCTAAAAATATTTCAGTCCCTTTTTGACAATCTTGCCAGAACTTAAACACTTTTTTAAATATTTTTATTGTTAAAATCGAAACGTTATTTTGAAGACGGTTAAAATTACTATATTTTACATTAAAATGTCGATACAATCACCAGCTAGTTAATTATCACTAGATTTGATGCTAGAAAATTGAGAAAAAACAGGACATATAGATTTTTTTTATTTAGATTTTATTTGTAATGATTGAATTACAAAATTCAAAAGGATGTTAAAAAATGTGTGTATTCGCTATGAGCTTTTGCCTGTAGTAAATCCAGCTGCTCAAAATCGGTTCCAATATATCAGTTGGTCAGGACGGCATTTGTACATAATTTTAATATTTTCTTTAAGAAATAGTATTTTTTTTTTAAATACTTGTTTGATTTTTTCAAGGCGAGTACTTGTTACGATGTGTGTTTACCAAATTCTACAAAATAATTAAAAAAAAAAAAAACATTGTAACCCTACTATTTTGAAATTTTCAAAAAAATATCATAAAAATTACCTCATATATGCTTTTTCTGAGTTAATTATTGAAAAATATTCTATTTTCCGAGATTTTTAAGGTAAAACGAGCAGATGTATGGTTTTTGTTAAACAAATTTAGTTCTTTAATACATTTTTGCCTTAAAATATTTAATATTTTCAAAAATGTATGATACAACTTGTCAAAATTTAAAATTATTTGTTTTGTTGTCAAAAAAAAAAAAAAAAAAAAACTGAATGTGCAAATTTATTTACCACTAAAATGATGGGTTTATACATATAATTATAACGTAGTATTGTCATTTGGATAGAAAATTACGTAAAAATATTATTGTTTGAATATGATTTAACGTAATTTTTATGCGATTGTAGCAAACTCTTATTAATTTTAGGAAGGTGTAAACATCATCTAAATTCTGATCATATCACATAAAAAACTGCACCGTGATTTTTTTTCTAAAAAAAAATGGAATAGAGATACATTATAAAAACATTTAACTGACAAAGAAAAAGAATATAGCCGAATCGTTAAATTGGATTAAAAAGCTGTTTTTTTCGAATTTAGCTCGCAAAAAATGAGACAGAAAAAAAAAGAATGCGAGTGCGAGTGAAATGGAGAACGACATATTTCCTAGTTTTTCTCGAAAAGTAAGTAATTTAGAGCAACGGTATAAAAACATTTTTTATGCACTTTACTATGGCTTGGTGTAAAAAAAAATTTGTAAAATTGCTTAATTCTGGCAAAAAACTCATTTTGTTGACAAAAAAGCCCGGAAAACCTACTTCTGGGCATCCGACGTGTCTGGCTAACGAACTCATCCAACGATTTGGAAAATCGAATTCGCACACAAAATTTCATAAGCATTAAACGTTTCGTTCGAGAGTTATCGCGCGGATACATATATATATATATATATATATATATATATATATATATATATATATATATATATATATATATATATATATATACATATATATATATATATATATATATATATATATATAAATTTATATATATATATAAATTTTAGTGAATATCATTTTCGTATTCTAGGGACCCCAAAACATATTTCTGATATGGTCCCGGGCTTAGGTCGCACCATGACACCTGGCGTAAAAGCTGAATTTCCAGTTTTGGAAATTCGCTAATAGTAATAAGAAAATCAAATTTTATTTACCTGAGTTATTAAAAAATCATAGTGAACTGTTTATTTGAAATATCTTTGCTTTAACTATCATTGAAATCTCCTCAAAACAAACGTTTAAGTAAGTGGATTCCGTCAATTCTAGTACGCACATCAAAAAGTGTAGCGTATATGGTGTATATACTATACAAATGAGTCATAATTGTTGTATATGACTTCAGTAAATATAATTTATCATGTAGGCATCAAAAAAATATGTATGATTACTATAATTCCTGCTGCTTTGAAAAGTAGACCGCATTCCCCTGTGCAACTTTTTAACATAATGACGAATCATTTAACTAAATAGTATTTTAACACCCTGTGAGGTGGACTGTTTTGGCCATTCACTTCGACTGTAGGTACATTCTATCACACTCATTTATTCAAAATGTTGTAAACAGCTTTCAAAGGCACACTGACCAGGGAATGATTTATTTTTTTTTTTTTTTTTATGAAATTAAGTTGTATTGTATTCATGATTAGTTAGGACTAATGCCCTGTTTACACGTTGATTAGTACAAGCGTGAGTGCCAGTGCTTACTTCAAATGGTATAGAATTGCGTTTAAGTACTGTTTTGATATATTGAAACGTAATTTTAGGAGTGTTTGTAATAAGCACTCGCACTTGCACTAATCAATGTGTAAACGGGTTATAACAAATAATATTATCTAAAAACGTTGATTAGAATGTAGATTTAATTGTTGTTGGCTTTCTTCTTGTGTCTTACTGATCTAGAAACCATTTAATTTAAATAGAATTTTGGAATGTTCCAACTGCAGGTAATATTGATAATAAATAAATAGAAAGGACTTCCTGCAAAAGAAATTAAAACAAATCTATAGATCAAAGAACAAAAGATCAAAGATGTAGATGTCAAAATTAAACAAAAATCAGTGATCCAATGTCAATCTAACATGTTTCGGTGAAAGGTATGACCATCTCCAGAGATTTTGGTAAAACCAATTTGCCATCTAGATCCTTGATCTTTTGCTCGTTGATTTATAGATTTGTTTTAATTTCCTTTGCAGCAAGTCGTTTCTATTTATTGTTACCAGTTAATTTTTAAGTTACGACTAGATGAATCTTTCAGGCGAGCCTTTCAATGAATTTCTGCGTAGTGTCGGATCTGCCGCCGCTGCAATTGAGATGAAAACGATTTTCTCAATTATACAGTGAGAATCTATCTGCCAAGCCCGTGGAAAGAAATGGCGAGCTCCGGGAATACACCACATTATTTTAAAATTTTCCCCGAAAAAATAAGTGGCGAGTAAAAAAAACAAACTCCTTGGTGCTTTTTTCCGGGCCCCCTACCGATAGCTACGGTAGGGAGTCCGGGATGAGCACCTATGACTCCTCGGGCCTGCTACCTGGTACTCTTTAGATATCGTATAAGAGGACTCCTATGGTCGACGTTTTACCATTGGTGGACCAGTAACCGTACGATTGCAAGAACTATTAGGAACCTGTGCCTGGTGTTTAAATTCGAACCAACCTTCAAATAAAGTTTCATTATTCTAGTTAATGTCACAATTTATTAAAGTCGATTATCATCCATCAAGCTTGAGTTTCGAATTTTTATCTATTTTCAAAGAGTGAAGCCCATTCGCTATAGGTACTTATTTGTTAGCTGGTTGGCGTTCAATCAGTTTAATCAATCAATGATAATATAGCCTCAATAGTATATCGGCTATTTTTTGTCTAGTTAAATAATATGCTACCAGAGAAGTTCTAATGAACCTAATTATGTATAATTTAATCATAAAAAATTTTAATTATGGAAATTTTTTACGCTGTGCTCGTTTATATAAATTCCTTCGATCTATTATTTTTACATTTTTTGTTTGTATTGATAAATAAACTCAAAACACACAGTTAACAAAAAGGAAAAGTGAATTTTTAATTACCAAAACAGTCAAATTGATACGGCGAACAAGAAAGTGTAATGATTTGTTTATTAAATTCCAAGAATCTTCTACACAACGTATCATTTAAATTTTAAATAATACCTCTAATTATTATAAAATAAATTTTCAAAAAAATTAATTCATTAAAATGATTATACTATTGAAAATTAATGTATTTTATCTGTTAAAGAACGTGTATTGCGTACAGTATCCAATTTATATACCTGTATACTTATAATAATTGTATCTGTTACTAAAAAGTGAATCTTACTTTAGACAGGAAATCGGTCGGTCTTAACAAATCAATATTCTGCGTTTTTTGACATCTATTAGACCTATTCTCTCTAAGGATCACAAGAACTTGCCTGGCATAAGTATTTATTCTTTATTACGATTAAACTGAGGATTTAATCAAAATATTGTTCCAGTAACTGCAGGGCTGGAAAAAATGATTCATAGAAACCAATTAAAATAGAAAATGGAAAATGGTTTCCAAAAATGGATTTAAAATACAAAATGGAAAATGGCTTTGCTGAACACAGTTAAAATTGAAAATGGAAAATTGTTATTTAAAATGGATTATAAATTGCAAAATGCTTTCTTTACTTTAAATCTATTCTATAAATTTTTTATCATTATTTATATTAATTAAAAAAAAGTTTCGAAAATATTAAACGTACTGAAATTAAATACATAAAGGCAGTCTTTTGGTAAAATTTTGTAAAGTTTGCATGATATGGAAACGAAACTTAACTCTTCAAATATTCTTACTTAAAAATATTGTAAAATTTAATTCGGCCTTGACGTATCAAACCTTGACGACGCTACGACTGCAATTTTTAAATAAAATTATGAAAATCATCTGCTCGAAATACAAAAACATCTCTTATCGACGTGTCTTAAAGGTAGTAGTACACAACTTCAGCAAGAAAATTTTGACTTAAGAGAACTACAACTCTAGTAACAAATTTAACTCAAGTGACATTGAAACTCAAGTTATAAAAAATTTGAGTCAATTAAATCAACTTACATTTAACTTACAATTTGTTAGGCTTTAGGTCGTTCAATTCAAGTTCTGTAATTAATATTGTATACACATAAATTTGAGTATACATGCATTTTCATTTTAAATGTAAAATGGATTCAAATTTCAATTTTAAATACAAAATGGAAAATGGTTTGACCGAACTAATTTAAAATAGAAAATGCAAAATGCCATTTTATATTTTAAATACATATTTAAAATGAAATAATTTTAAATAGTTCCCAGCCTTGTCAGTAAGGGTTGTAGGTACCGAAGGGGGAAACCGATTACTATAGTTAAGAGTTTTATAGCTCTTATGGTTTTTGAGCTATGTTACAAAACTATAGTCTTTCTTTTAGTGAAAATGTGTATGTTCAAGTTTCTCAAAAATTATTTTATGCTTTAAAATTACCAGTACCTAACACTAAAATTTCTATTGTTTTATCTCTTATTTTTGAGTAGTTGCAATTTAAATGTCACGCTGTTAAAATTCATGCCAAAGTAATTTCAAACGATATAGAAATCTACGTTATTTAAAAACTTTTTAGCTCCTATTGACATTATAATGCTGCTCTGGGTACACTCCTAGTTCGGTCTCAGTTCGATACAAATATATTTTCATAACAACTGGATGCAAGTGGAGTGGAGTGGAATCAAAAAAGTGTTTACACTATAGGTACAAGACATAACAAGTCTGATATCGCTCCGATAAAATATCACCTGAGTGGTACTGACATTGGAGTGACATTGGAGCGAGAGCGAACCGTAACTGATATCGGACCGATATCAGAGCGATGATGTGAATACACTCAATGTTTATTGTGTAAGAATATTTTATCGAACCAGGAGCGGAGTGATATCGTATCGAGAGCGGAGCGTTAATATAAATCGCGCCTTAATTCTGAGTGTGAAGTTCGTTGCTAGAGGACCTGTAAAGGCGTGAGAGTGAGAGTTCACACAGGGGTCCAAAAAAATATATTGGCTCAATATCTATAAATCTTATTTGAACAATTTTTTGATTAAATCAACGATTTGGCCATAATAAAAATGGAAAATTTCAAGAAACTCATTCTGTATCAAAAAGTAATTAGTTACTTAAAAAATGATACCCATTAACTTTATTGTGTAATAAACTTTTTATTGAATCCTTTTGATGTAACAAAATCAGTTTTTTGTTTGTTTGTATATTAGATGGATTCGTAGTAATAAAATAATAGTACTTGTCAGTCAATGACTTAATTACATGCAAAACATTTTAGTTTAGACAATTGTATAGACGTTGACCGATCATTGTTTCGATTTTTTATTTTATTTTTTGTTATTTTAGTTTACAAGCAATTTCTATGCCGTTGTGTTTTTTTTCATTTTCATGAATCGTATAATAGTAGATATGGTTCATTTCACTTAAATTTAACCATGTTTTATCACTTATGAATTTAAATCATTTCCGTTTTCTTGGCTTTATCTTTTTCATTATTGCACTTACGTAAGTTTTAAAATTGCAGTTTGTTTTTAGAAACGAATAGAAGATTGTTTTGTTTCGAATCAAAGAATTATTTAATTTTTTAACCTCTAACTGATCGATTGTATTTGAAACAGAGTATACTTCTGCATAATTATATTTATTAAAATTATATACAAAAGTATTTGCAAATCATTACCATCGAATTTATTTGTCAATCATCACCTTCGAAAAAGTAATACAAATTTGAAATTTGTTTAGTTTTAATTTCAAAATGATTTTCAACAAGTTGTAGGAAGAAAAATAACACACGTACTTTTGTATAGAGTGTTCCGTAATAGAAAAATTATAGGTATTTGAAAGAAATAGTATAATAACCTGTGTCGGTATACGCAATAGTCGACTAGGTGCTGTTGTTTTTGCTAAATGCTATTATTTTTGCCAGTAGCAAGTACCATTTCCAGTTTTCCATCGTATCCTTAAATGGAAAAAAATTTCTATCATCTGCAAATTAGTACCTACTAAAAAAGTAATTTTGCCTTCTACATACTTGTATATTTTTCTCCTAATACAATTCTCTCATTTGATCATGACCAGTCCCGCAACAACCGCGGGTTCAAGGGGTCTGGACCCCTAAAATTACGTTGGGCCCTCATAAAATTACGTACATTTTCCTTTAATTTATTTCATTTGTATTAAAAAGTAAAATTTTTCGTGGTCTATTGATATTTTTTCTCTGTAAATCGAATTTTCGGAGACGACATTTTTCATAACATTTTTCAGTGTTATCGAAGAATTGGGCTATCAAAAAATTGGGTTATTTAAATTTTTGTTAGACCCCCCTGCAAATTCGTAGTTGTTGTACCCCTGATCATGACAAAAGATTGACCACATAATGTATTTGGTTTTATCACAGATATATAGATCGAGTCTAAAAAAACAAAGTTGTGTGGTTCGTCTGGCGCCGTTTGGCGGGATGTTATGTGACTCTTCATTCAGTCGTTCATCAAGCTATGCAAGAGCGACGAGGATTGCTGGTGCATGTTGTGGCATTATTATCACAGTAGATACACAGTACGTAATGTTATACGTACGTGTATGTGCGAGGCATAAGCGAAGACACACACACTATACACATATGACACATATACATGACATGTGAGTGGGGAGTTTACGTCATTTTTTTATTACACCTGTCTCGCTAGTATAAAAATAGAAACTTACGTTCTGTAGTATTCTGTGGGTTTTATCGTGTAAATCGTTGACTTAGACATCCAGTGTTATTCAGGTCAGTAGACACTCTGTAAAAAATCAGCAGGGAATAGAAATAAGCTTCATAAAAAAATTAATTATAGATTTGGATTAGATGCTTAATTCTAATCTAAGCGATATGCAAGTATATAGGGTACAATTATAGGTATATATATATATATATATATATATATATATATATATATATATATATATATATATATACATATATATATATATATATATATATATATATATATATATATATATATATATATATATATATATATATATATATATATATATAATTTTTTTAAAAATTAATTAATTTGTAAATTAATAAAAAAAAGTATATCTAAAATTAATTAATATTTTTTTTCTATCACGAGAATGGGTCCTGTTCTAATAGTAAGTAAAAATTGATTAATCTTTTTATCAGTTTGAGAATCGGTAAATTTTAATGAACTCTATGGGTCAATTACAGTCGTACCTATAAGAGTTAAACGAACTCTATGATATATGAGCGTTTACAGTTTAAGTACAAGCCTTCTATTATTTTATCCCAGTACAAATCAAATATAACAATCAGTATAACTTATCATGCCTTACTGCAGCAAAGTAAATTATTTTTTAATTCGTAATTTTCTGATTCCTATAGGACAGAAGTGAAGCCAGTCAATTTTCTTGCAGTTTTTATTTGATTACTACATATTTTACATTCAAATATATTGCAAACATTCATATTATTTGTAATATACATATATCCGTAAAAATCACAAGTCAAAATTATCATTCTGGAAATTTCAAAATTTTTAGTTAAAAGGAGAGAGAAAGATAGATAATTCTATTATTATTTCCACCATAGTAGAAATTTTTATTATAATAAATAAAGGAAAACTAAATAAGTTAATAACATAAAATTTTTTAATTCAGATGAAAAAAATTTTTATTCTAGACACCTTAATAGTAATTTTTCTTTTCTTTTTTTTACTCAACATGAAAAACTATGTAATAAAATTTTTTGTGATCCTACTGCAAATACTTTCCATTTCGTAAAGATAAAAATCTTAATTGTTATAAATATATTATTTAAATTGACATTAGGAAATATTTAATAACTAAATAGCGGTGGTCCATGTTCAAATACAATTTGACACCCAGAAAATTGATATATAAATTTATATTTGATTTATACAGTAGAGTCCAATTTAATGAAACATTAGATAAGCGATTTAAGGCTAATTTTTTGACCTGAAGAAATTCTTTTAAAATCTATACCAGCACCGATCGATCCCTTCTGATCATAGGATTATAGCGGACAACTAAGACAGCTCGCAGGCAGGCTCGACGAAAGAGTGGGGTTGCCGAGGTTGCAGCTCCGGGGTCCGGTCTTGAGGAAGAGGCCCGTAGCTGTTGGTAGAGGGCCCCGGAAAAAAAGTTAGGAATTATTATTTTTGCTCAGCACTTTTTTTTGTTAGGAAATTTTAAAAAAATGCGGTTTATTCCCGGAGCCTGTCATTTTTCTCCACCACCCACAGTATTCCATTTGACCCATCTAATGGGACAAAAGGTATAATTACGAAGTATAACAGATGTTTAAACCAATATGTTATTTTGGTAGCTGAATGACAGGTACATTTATTATGACAACAATAAACACCACCCGTACATATCCTTGCATGTTACCAATAGTACAAAGTTAACGTTGGTCTTGACGCAGCCATCAGTGTGATTGCGACTCTTAACGTATGAGGTGTTGTTACTGCGTTTAGAAACGGATTTCGTTTAATGTTAAAATGTAATCAACTTCTATAGGTATGTCTCTACGTACGTAACTACATAGTTAGAACAGAACATTTATATTAGAATTTATATTAGAACATTTATATTATTGTATAGTCAACTAATTAGCTCCTTTAAACTAAAGTATGTTAAATAACTGTTAAAATACCAGTTTGTAATTAAAAAAAGTTATACTGCGAGATGTCGCAAGATTTTCAAAACTATTTTAAACGTTACTTTAGTTTTTGTAGGGTACAATTAATATATATTTAAAGTGCGGAGTTGTGCGGAATTTGATAAATAATGCATTTGTTTTTACAGATCGTCAAATAATCAGAGAAGAGTTTTTTAACATATGGCGATCAACAAAGTCTAGAGATCGTTTATCGTGTTTGATTATATAAGTAAATGAATGTACAATTCTTTATTTTTGTGTTTTATAACTCAAATGTCCAGAACAATAGCAATAAATAAAAATTCAATCAAGTACAATAGTTGTTTAATTTTGTCCCGTTAAATTAGCCAAATCGAATACTGTGCGACGCTGATTTGCAAAATAATCCATTCTAGCATTTACCGCTACGACTTACTAATAATATCGCAATAAAAATGTCTAATTTTATCCCAAAGGGCGTCGGATAAGTTTGGAAGAGCCAAATTGTTGCCTTTCTTAAAAAACCAATATCTTTCACCTAGGATTCATCGAATTCATGTTATTACTCACATGGTGGAAGTGCTGGGATAAATTCATTATCTTAAAGCTGTCCTTATGTTTAAAACACACTAGTCATTCTTCTTCTTTACTTAGAAATTATCATTTTGAGAATCTAGTATTTAAAATGAACTATTTGGAACTCTACTGTAACATTATAATTAAGAAATAAAAGTTTTTTTCTTTGTACAAAAAATTAAATCTAAATAAATCGTTACCGACACGAGTATGATCAAAATATGTTTGAATTAATAATGAAAATTATTAATTTTGAACTTATACATAACCATAAATAGGTGCTTAAACACGTAATAATAATTAAGTTGATTTATTATTTAATATTTATTCTACTATATAAATTTAAATGACAAAAACATTTATAAATATTATTAATTTTTATACATTGAGTAACTTTGATAATTTTTTTTTTATAATTAACGTAAAAGCTCTTATACCGGAACGCGATTATATGTCCGAACAGTATCCATTATGGAAATATAATAGAAAATTGTTAAAAAATGTGGTGTAGTAGGCATTTTTAACATGTAGAATATTAAAGAATGCCTCACTACACAACATTTTTTGACAATTTTCTATTATATTTCCACAATGGTTTTGTTTTGATCTAGGGAAGTTATACATATGAAGTAGCCGCAGTGTCACATAAACGACAATAGTTACTATTGGGACTTTCTATCAGGGGCAGATAACCTATAACTTAATATACTTCTTTCGATTATTCTTGATTATCTCGAAAACTACGCAGGAGATAGGAAAAAACACTTTATGAGACACAACACTTTATTTTTAAAGTAATTTCGATTGATGTATATAATTCCAGGGTCGGACCCACTGGAGGAGCGGTTCAGCAGATTAGAAATGAAAAATATTTTTTTTACCATGTTGCAGCCCTTGAATTTTGATGAGACTTGGTGCAGTAACTAAGTGCATTAGGACACAGTTACTGAATTTTTTTTGAAGTGGTCGCTCAATTGGAACCCTATAAACATAACATTGGAACGGATACTATCATTGTTATTTACCTTAATAACGAGGACTGATACGATAATAAATATGTCTAATAGTCTTGAGAGTGTTTGCCTTCATGTGGATTTGGAATTTTTTTCCTAAGTTGAGTAGTTACCAAGAAAAAAATTTTTGTAACTTTTTAAATTTTTTTAGTTATCTCCATAACTACTTACTACTTAGTTTTGGCCGCCAAAATTGTAGATATCAATTACAGCCTTACCATACCGGTAATATAGTTGTTAAAATAATTCGCTCCGGGGCAGATTCACCTATACTTATCCTGCTATATCCTTTGTGACAAAATTCTCGAACAGTGTTAGAAGTAACTCCAGTATTTATAAAAATATCTTATAAAGTGCTGATTACTTTGAGTAACCGATCCCGGCAAGTACCATAACAAAATTGCTATGGAGAAATTTCTGAGCTCTAAGCAGGCCTTATACGCTTAATAATACTGTGTAAAACATTAGTGATCGACTGCAGGTTATATTGAAGTATTGTACAATATATTATATTGATCAAGAAGGGTTTTAAATTGTGCAATGAATGAATGTTATTGCGCAATATTATTTCTTTTTTTTACAAGTTTTGTTTTAATTATTTTTCTTTTTTGTGTCAGTTATTATAATTTTTTTTTTGCTCGTCTACTGTATTTTTGAGTTTTTGGGGAAAAAACTAAAAAGAAAATAATTTTATAAGAATTTATAAAACAACAACAATCAGCAAGCGAAGTTTGTTTCTAGATAATGAATTACTTATTCAAAATAATGTACAAATTCAAACTTCTAGATAAAGATAAACAATATTATACTGCATTGTCTGATTTATTTAATTTTTGCACATAGTAAAGATATATTATTTGACAAAAAGATGTTTAAATAATTTATTTCTTAAATATTATAATTTTATATTATCCGAAATTCCAAAAAGTAGTAGTATATAGATACTTGGTTAGTTTGTTAGTTATCTGATTGTCACCTTTAATGTCAAACCTTTAATAATTAGAAATTATCTTTGCATTTTAATTCAGAATTGCAAAAAAATATTGTACGTACACGTATAAAATTGTTTTTTTTTCTTTGCACTTGTCGGATTAATCAACTCCATAAATCTCGTTGGACATTACAAAGGAAAGAAAGTAACGTTATTACGAGGTTACAACTCTTAAAAATCACATTCATGCATTTTGCTAATTGTTGTACAAATACATATTTTGGAAAAATTTTTAAAAATTATATAATATCGTTACATAAATGAAATATTATCGAGAAGATCTCGGTGGTCCAGAAACTCCAAATAATAGCAGTCTTAAGCATTTTCCGCTACAACTCGCTCGAAGTTGTGATATCTGTTTTATTGTAAAACTAGCCGTATGCCCGATGGGATTGCCCATCGACAATATCTTTTTATTACGTACTCACTTTCTGCTCACTTTTAATGTTTTTCAAAAGCCTAAATCAATATCCACGTTTAAACTCCAAAAAATGATGAACTTCCCATATAAACTTTCATTTTCTATTTTAACGCCTTAGGGAATAAATTTCCAGAAACAATTGATTTTTATTTATAAATAGAAGCCTAAACGCCAATTTTCATAACTTCTGTGTTTAATTTCGACCTTCTAAACTCAACAGTTGAACTTGTGCGTTATCTGTCAGTCAGAGATTTATTTAAATAAGATATTATTTATTTGAATAGTCATAGTAACATATTTTTATACAAATACTAACGTATACAAATTTTCATCCCCTATTTAACCCACTTAGGGTCCGAATCTTTAAAAATCCTTTCTTAGTGCTCATCTACGTTATATAAGGAACTCCTGTGCAAAATTTCATTCTTCTAAACCCAACGGTTTAGGCTGTGCGTTGTCTGTCAATCAGTCAGTCAGTGTTAGAAATTTATTAAGTAGATTAATAATGACGAAATATGATTATAATGTGATTTGCTTTGATTCCAACATCCCTAACTTTTTATAATTTCTCGAATAAATCAACTATTTAATTAAATATTAGTGGTAGGATTCAAACTTTCAATGATACTCCATGATCATTGAAATGATCATGGAGTATCATTGAAAGTTGAATCCATCATTGTCTACTCATTGAACTCTTCACTCTTTTAACACTCTTTGGAAGAAATGATTAACAGACATCTAAATATTAATTTTTACAAGTCGATGCTTCACAGTATTTTGAACTCGACTAATATTGCCAATAACCTTTCACATGTGTTTGTCTTTTTTATTACCCACTTTACTCATTTATCACTGTTTGAGAACGAAAAATTAATTGTTTAGGAAAATAATTCGAAAACTAATTGTTTATAGCTTTGAGTTTTTAATTGAACAGTACACCTATAAGGTATATATATACACATTCATTTTTTTTTGGAGAAATATGAGTCATGCTTCGTATATTTCGATGGCTTATATGAAGTCAGGGTTAAAGGCCTTAAGGCCTGTTATTATTGTTACTGTTGATATTGTGTTGTTAAACTGTAATTTAATATACGATAGCATCTGTTTGTTACTGTGTGATGCTGATGAAATTTTTTGTTTCTTATTCATCTATCAGGTTACATGGTATTTGTGCTCCCATTCAGCCAAAAAGAATTCTAATTTTTTTTTTTTAATTTTTTGTTAACAATTCTTTTTTACTTTTAATGGCGATATTGCTTCGTTAGTATTTATTTTATGTATGGTTAAGTATGTGTACCTATGCTATGAGCAGCATAATATGTACATCTACAACCTATTTATGCAAATTAATTTATCTGGCGGCTTTCATGAAAAATAAGTGTTCTTTTTTTTGGCCAAACAAAAGATTACGTTCGAGTACAACATAATTTAATGACAAATATGATATTTTATTTTTTTATGTACCTTTTCCAGCACTCATGTTTTGATAAGATAAATTTTAAAACCAATATATTTAGTTACGCTATGGGCTTGCGTAAAAAAGTTTGATTTGCGATGCTTGTACCATATTGTAATATTTTTTATTTAAATTGGTTTATACCATATTTAATTTTTGCCTATTTTTTAAAATCAAGCTTGACTAATAAGAAAAAATAGTGATTTGGAGAACTCTTGTGTATGATAATCATTACAGAGTAACATCTCTAATATTCAGAAACATAACACTTTCGACGCAAAATAGAGGTTTAATTAGATTTTGACTCAATCACCTTCGTCGAAACACCCATACGCACTCTGCCATTCCACTACCCTTCTATACGCTCGAAACTGGGTTAAGTCATGAAGAAACACTCAACATCCTTTAAAACTTTCTCATTTTCCCCGAAGGATTTAAGAATATTATTCAAAAACAGGTTAGCCATTTATGCACACTTTTACGCATAAAATTTATCTTTGAGCACATTCTGGAAAAACTTTCGTCCTTGTTCGTTCAATAAAGTTGGCTTTGCATCCTTTTTTAATACACCTTTTGTTTAGGTTACCCCCCCCCCCCCACTGTTATTGTCAACTGACAAACTTCTATGAATTCTGTTTTCATAATTAGTTATATTGTTTCGTATACATTTACACTTTGCTTATTCGTTCTTCTGACTTTTTCCATTTCTTAACTGGTTTCCATTTCTCAGTTGTTTTCATTTACATATATTCTTACTTAAAGTAGTTAAAATAGACTTTTAGTTCAGTTCACCTATATTCATGGAAGGTTAAATCAACCAAAAGCTAGAAGCTAGCTTACAGAAGTCTATTTCAATTTTAAGTGATAATTTTCGTTTTAAGAAAGGACCTATCCGTATGCACTATGGAGACATGTAACATAAGAAATAGTATGCAGGCTCTAATAATAGCAAGGGAATCAGTATAGCTACTTGCGTGCTGATGACAAATAGTGAAATGTGAGCATGTCGTGGGGATAGATTATGGGCAGTCAAACTGAGTAGGTTCGCTGATCGCATTTCGTTCAAGCTATGTCCAAATTGATGCTTGTATTTTGGGGGACTTTTTTTATAATTTAAATCTCGGTATTTTAGGAATTTATTCACGTTTTTCTTATATTTTACTATTGCACCCTATTTTATTGCGCATTCTAATGCAAGTGCTCCATTGGCTCAAAAATAATTATGCCACTGTAAGGCCGGGCGCACATTGAGACGCATTTAACGCAGGCAGGGTAGTGCAGTTTCCGTGAGTCGTGTTGTAGAACGGGACAGCGCGAATTGAAACGCAGAGCAGTACTGCGTCACACGAGACCGATGTGTCACACGTGAATGTGACACAGAAACTGCGCGATATTGTAACACGTTCTCGAGTTTTAGTTGGTTTTATTTCGCCGAAATGAAAAGAATTAAAGAAATTGAAGAAAAACAGTGCTACTTAGCTTTTAAATTCGTGCTATCTTGTTCTATAACAAGAGTCACAGAAACTGCGTTGCCCTGCCTGCGTTTACTGCGTCTCAATGTGAGCCCGGCCACACAGTTTATTTCTCGTGCTTTCCTGCCCCACCTTGCTCTGCTCTTCTCTGCCCTGCCCTGCGTTTACTGCGTGACGCAGCTCACTGTGCGCCTGGCCTGGCACTCTATGACGTGTCCATTCATTAGAGTTTAACCATACAAGTTCTTTGCTAGTTAATTTGTGATTCATTGGATACTACTTGCATATAAACTTTCCTTGTTCATTGTCAGCCATTGCTAGTTTCTCCGAAAATACAAAATGAATTTGTAGAAAAATTCGCTGGTCATAGATTAGAATTACAACAAATAGAATTAGTCAGTAGATAATATTCCTGTAGTAATAATATTGGTTTAAAACATAGATACCTGAAGGTACTAAAAAAGTTCAAATTCAAATTATTTTGAAAATTATTCTTCGCCACTGTTTTAAATTAAATAATGATTCTGTGATTATTTGGTCATTAAAGATTTTTTATCAAACAAAAATTATTGTATTTATCGCTTATTAGTATACTATAAACTGTTGAAAGCTTTGTATATACTTTGAAACATATAATTTTTTTGTTGTTTAACATGTTTGATACAGGTAAAGATATTGCAAATACACCCGTATAGTATTATTTAATCATACCTCAAAGGCATTTCATAGTAAAACGTAATCCACAATAGCTATTAAAAAACTCCTTAATTTAAAAGTGTATAATTAAAAAATTATTTGAAAATTTAATTGTGTATTTCCAGGGATTGGTTAACTATTATTATATTAGTGGAAGAAATTATACCGAGTGATTATGCAAATTAATCTTTTACCTTTTTTTGTTGGTATCAGATTAAAATTTTTAGATGTTGAAATTGAAAATGATTAATAACTAAATTGGACATTTGTAAAGCAAATTGTTCGACTTTTATTTGACAGTAGCACTTTAATTCATATCATTTTTGAAGGAGTTGAATAGTTGTATAGCAGAAAAAATTTAAAAATGATAATTCTTTGGCAAATTGAAAATTTAGTTAACAGGGGAAAATAGTCTAGACGATTATAGTTGAAGGGACAAGTGGAGGAAGGAATTATATGACTTTTTAATTTAGCAAGATTCTGTGTTGAAGTAGTACTAAATTTGGTTTCATAACAAAATATGTACAGCAATCCCCCGAAGAACACGATTAATTGGTTCAGTGTTCTTTGAAATCGTGTTGTTCGAGACCACCAAAGATAGGCATTTTCTATTACAAGTGTGAAAATAAAAAATATAAAAAAAAACGTTCCGTTTACTTTGCAAGTTGTGCGTATTCCAAACATATTGCGACTGTTAAAATCTATTTTTCGTTATCGAACATTATCGATAGCGAATTACTTATCATAAATTGGTTATAATTGTTGAATTTTAGCTCTAGTAGTCCCTCTAATTGGTCAACAATAGAATATTTTAAAAAATTACATTTCGTTACTTTTCGTAGTCGTGAACTTTTGATCGTAAAATATCTCGTAAACGGTGCGTCGTAGCGAGAAAATAACGAAATTTTTGAAGGCTTAAGCGAAGCAGGTTGTGGGTATTCCAAACCTTGGGATTGTCAAAACCTACTTTTCGTTATCGAAAATTATCGATACCGCGTAACTTATCATAGATTGGTTATAACTGATTAATTTAGGCTCTGTTAGTCCCATTTATTTAGTCACCAATATAATATTTTCGAAAAAATTAGTTTTCGATACTTTTCGTAAACGTAAACTTCTGATAGTAAATATTTCGTAAACGGTTCGTCGTAGCGAAAAAATAACGAAATTTTTGAAGGCTTAAGCGAAGCAAGTTGTGGGTGGGTGTTTCAAACATATTGGGACTGTCAAAACCTACTTTTCGTTATCGAAAATTATCGATGTCGAAAATAACGATATTTTCGGAATTTAAATATGTAAATTTCTACATATTCGTTATCATTTCTGTTATAAAATTCTCTAAAATTTTTAGTAGCTTTTATTTCCAGTGTTTTTCCTTTTATAAAATTGACAGATTCAATTTACACGATTTCTATTCGTGTAAATCAAATCCACATGGAACTGATATATTCGCATACATTAAGGACCGATGCTACCTTATATCAAATATAATATGTATTTTATTCTTTTTCAGAAGAATTAGTTAAAAATCGTGTTGTTTGAAATCGTGTAATTCGGGGGCAGGGTATCGGTGTTCTTCGAGACCGGTGTTCTTCGAGTACGGTGTTCTTTGGGGGTTACTTGTACTATTGTATAGGAAGTATTTATGGTCTAGATAAAAATATTGAAGAGTATCTCCTGTAAAATTATAAAAATGTTACATAAACCCTTCATGCATTTGCCTCTCCAGTTCAAAATTTATCAGAAGAGTGTGTAGTATAGTAATTTAATAAATCAACTTATATAAAATAACTTTTGACAAAGAATAATCTTTTTAGCCGTTTTTATCTAGAAATTATAGCTTCTACTGTATTAAAGAATATAGATAATTACTTAAAATAAAAATCTAATTAAGCAAAGTCGTGTACCATATTTCACTGTGTTGAACATTATCGATCTCAAAATATTTCTTTGTAAATAATATTTGTCCAGTAGGGCTATGTCTGGATTTTACATAACAATAACGTATATACGTGTATTTCTATTAACATACTTACGCGGCAAATACACGGTTACAACAAATGCGATTTTCACCGAATCTTGACGTTTCGCGGTCTAAGGAACCTAGAAAACTAGAAATCTGAAAAAAATGTTTCGGAATTTTCCTACGCATATACATATGCTGGAAATGGTACATATTGGCCCTTAAATTAATGAATACCTAACTCTACTAGGGCTAAATAATGAAACCAGGATCAAAATGATTTTATGTACGGGGCATAAAAAGGTGCACAACTTCGATCCATTTCGGTAAGTGGTTCTGAAGTAATCGCCTTTTTTTAACTCTGGAAAAATCGCAAAATTTCACTCTTTTATTTTCTTCGAACGTTGCCTATAAAAAAATCGATGAAACTTACACGAAATGTATACTCGAATTTATATTAACTGGAAATGATCCATGCATAAATGCACATAAATTTATGTATAAGACAAGCTAATAATATAGATATCTCTCACAAGATCTACTATCTAATATGAACTGCTAACTGCAGAAAGGTAACAAGTCACAATATTTTGAAAATACGTTTTTTTGTTTTAGACTAAAGATGCTGTATAGACGGATGATTTACAACAGAAATACATAGAACTTGTCTCTCATCTGTTACGACAATAGCAAGTAGTTCAATCATAAATTATTATACGTTTACTGCAGAAAGGGAACAAGTCCAGGACTTGTTCCCTTTCTGCAGCAAACAATTTAATTTTAAATAAATTTATAAGAATATTTTTTCTTTCTTATCATGCTTAATAGTTAATATAATAGAATAGTAATAGGATTTATTTCTAACACTACCAACAGATGTCTAATAATAATAATAATAATAAAAATATAAACATTACACACATTCAATCGACTTTTCTTAAGACAAGTATTTATTTACTTAATTTGATTAATTAATTATTTTCATTAATTTTTTTATATAGTTAGTATAGTTATATATATATATATATATATATATATATATATATATATATATATATATATATATATATATATATATATATATATATATATCCCGATATAATAATTTAGTAACGTTGTTTGCACTACGCATACACAATGGTGAGCTTTAATCGAGTATTATTGAATTTATGCTTTAAATATTTTTAAGTGACTTACTTATTATTATCTTAAATTCCAAAATTGACTCTGGTCTACATTCCTGCTGACAAAATAGGCTTTAACGTCCTGGCCAGTAACCTTAGCTGCAACAAGGGAAGCAGACCGAGTGTAATACCGTTTTAAGAAGTTTTATGGCCCTTTTTGTTTTAATTTCTTTTTACCTGATAGGTTATTTTAGTTAAATATTATATTTTATCATGTAAATACTATTTTTGTATAAGAAATAAATTGTTTATTTCGTAAAAAGCGTTTTTTATTAAATTTAGATTCTGTTTACTGCAAAAAGGGAATAAGTCCAAAAACAAAACCTTTTTATTTTAAATAACTACGCATAAAAAATTAAATCTTTTACAAAAGGTTAATCAGCTAATCACTAACAATATTTAAAAAATAAAATTTCATTAGCTTGTAAGAAGGGTTCCAAGTAAAACGTTTTTTTCATCTCCTGTAAAATTTTATTTTATGGACTTGTTACCTTTCTGCAGTTAGCATTCATATATGTATGTGTGTGCTGTAGTATGAGTCATTTTCATTTAATATAAATTTGTCTATAACAAATAAGTCCCAATTATTTTAAGGACAAAGTCACAGTGAGAATATAAGAAAAAATTTCATCATTCATATTAGCTA
Source organism: Brachynemurus nebulosus (assembly GCA_035578155.1). Lineage (NCBI taxonomy): Eukaryota > Metazoa > Arthropoda > Insecta > Neuroptera > Myrmeleontidae > Brachynemurus > Brachynemurus nebulosus. Next base: position 14,154,955 of record JAPWDM010000014.1, on the reverse strand, counting down.
AGGCTGTACACAGGATTATTAAAAAATATTAAATTATCGACAAACAGCACCAATTTGAAAAACAAAACTTAATTTATTTAAAACAAATTTATTTAGAAACCAATTTCCAAAATCGTATGTACCGCTCCAGTTAATCTATATTAGAAACTACAGATGAAATTTCAAGTTAATCGGATATAGACAGTTGAAGTCATCTTCTCCATTGTTTTAGAAAACGTAGTTTTGAAACGTGTTTTTGAACGTTTTTGACGGCTAGAAGTCTTTTTAGAAATCGAGTTCAAAACTATTTTTAAAATACTTCCTGTCATAATTCCTTTTGAATATCATTCTAGTGATGTTAATACATCATTTAAACCAGTAAAAAATCACTTAAAGTGATTTTAAACACTTATTTCTGAAAGGCTCGTCCAGTTAAAGATTTCAATTCGATTCATTCACATGGAAATGGTAAGTAGTAAGTAGAAAGCATAAGTATATTATGTACCTATCACACTACTGTATATTATTACTTACCATTTCGGTGTGGACGAATTATTTAGATTATTCTGTATTAACACCATGACGGTCATAGCCTCTAATGATAGAACGTCCAACCGGTACATTATTTTGACAGATCAGACACTTTATATGGAATTGTTGACGTTATACGACGTCGTATGTGAGTTGGACAGGTTTCACTTGACGTTTTATAACATCAATCACCGTCAATGGTGTTAATTAATCGTTTCAAAGGTTTGACTCCACAACTCTAAGAAAAGCTAGGTCACATATTCCATTTGTCAATCATGCCTCTGACTTGAAGACAATAATATAGTATCGGTGAAAATCATTTACAACATTTTTATTATATTATTACACCCAACTTTCCCCTAATAAAATCATTATTTAATTTACTATTGTTCTTTTTTTTAATCGTATGTGATCTTATAATCAATCTCAGTTCAACATTTTTTTTTTTTAAAACGATTGCAAAAAAAAGCAAAACGAAGAAGTGACACACCCATGTCTTACGTATACATATATGTATTGTTTCAGGTTAATCAAAACGGAATAGTAGTAGTAAGTTTATTATGTATTGTAAAATTTTGACTGTTGAATTTTAAAAAGGAATATTATTATTATTATTGAAAAAGAATGCAGTTTTATATATTCAAGTTCATTGCACGATTTTTGTTTATTTCAAAAAAAAGAAAAAAAGTTATAAAATATTCTGCTGTATTATCATTAATTTGATGATATTACATTGGCATATTTAATGAATTAAATACGTACATATATTATACCAACTACCGACATGCATAGTAGTATGGCTATATGCATTTCATCACTTTTCCTTTTTGATACATATACATAAATATTAGCTTCTTAATAATTTTGCAATATTTTGTTTTTAAAGTAATAATAACATTATTTATTTTACATATCACATACATATAGTATGGACATCTCTATACAGCTCGTGATAAGCCAAAAGGCATTATGTTATACTAGCCGTATGCCCACCCGATGGGATTTACCATCGGCAACATCTCAGGACGTCGTCAGTGTCCAAGATTTATTAAATATTATTTATTTTAATAGTTATAGTAACATATTTTTATAAATCTCTTACTTCAAAAATCACGAATTTCCATACAAATTTTCATTCCCAATTTAACCCACTTAGGGCACGAATTTTCAAAAATCCTTTCTTAGTGCTCACCTACATTACATAGGGAACTCCTGTGCAAAATTTCATTCTTTTAAACCCAACGGTTTAGACTGTGCGTTGTATGTGAGTCAGTCAGTCAGTGTTAGCGATTTATTAAGTAGATGGTTTGAAAAAAAATGAAAATTTTGTCTTGTTTTATCCTAAAATAAAAATATAACGAAATATTTTTTTTTATATAGTGGATAGGAATCGCATAAGTAAAGTTGTAAAAAGGACCAAAAACTTCATAAAAAGCTATAAAAAGTACAGTTGACAATAGGTTGTAAAAAAATTTTTGTTTATGCAGTGAATCGGAACAGCATAAAAAAAGTTTTGTCGAAAATACATAATTCAAAACCTGGAAATTGTTTGAAAATAAAATAAAGAATTAATTTACACTTGGGAATATTTTTAAATATTTAGTTTTTATAATATAGCAAAAAGAATTGTCAAAAAAGCTTCTATTTGTTTTTTTACTTTTTAATAACTCTTTATCATTTTCTACTAGACATTATTTTTTTACACACTACCATTTGAAATGACACGGTTTAATATTTGCTTTAAAATTTGAAAATTTTTCATATTTTATTTATTATATCAAAAACCTGTCTGTCTTCTTGAACATCAACATAATATCCAAAATATAATAAATAAAAATAAAAGATATATGTGTAAAATGTTGATAAATATGACTGTCCAAATCTAAAAATTTCATTTCAGTTAAAAAAATATATAGAATACAATGAAAAAATAAATTAAAACTTCAGAATAGCTCAGGTATACTTATATTTGTATCTAAAGAATGATGCTGATGCTAATTAAAACTATTTAGAATGATTAAAGTTCCAGGAATTCGAAATGGGATATGAGACTAATATCGTTTATAAAAACCACAATATCATAGATTTAATTAAATGGAAAAGAGCATTAATTAATTTTGTAGTAGCTGATAACGAGTAGCTTATTGTTAGTAAGTATATCAAGGACTTACACATGTAAAATCAATAATCTTAAAAAACCTGACAAACGTTTGTAGGATTTTCCGTTGTTTCGTTTTTTTTTTTTTTAAATCTACTAGAAAAGGGGGGGGGTAGGTTAGGATCAGTAACCGATAAGGAGATGATGTATAAGCTGGACGAAAAAAGAAAATTATGTAGCGACAATTTCGATCAAAGGTTATAAAAAACCAAAATTTATTTTATGTATTTAGGGAAATGTGGGGGCATTTTAAGCAAAAACATTTCTAAAATTAAATTTTTTAAGAATTTCTCCAAATTTTTTTGGTAATACTTTCCAGGTGGAAAATTGCTTATTTTAAGACACCCTTATTTTGAAAAGAATCGATTGTCGATTGAAAAGATGCTGCAACTATAAATTATTATGTTATTACTATAAAGAATTTTTTAAAAGGTTCCAACCATAACTTAAAATTAAGAAAATCTTGCTAGAAAATTTCAATTTTGATTAGGAAACCAAGATTACCTATATTAAAAAAAAAATGATACGTACACAGAATTCTCAATTCTCCGTAATCACGTGATTTATGTAAGAAAATTTTGTTCTTTAAATAACAGAAACTTTTTGCAACGTCTTTCGATCAAGTTTTATCAATTTTCATAAACAAGGTTCGAAAAAAATTGAAAAAACTAAAATTTTTCCATTTTTCCAAAAAGTTAAAAAAAGCGAAAATCACTGGACCAAAAAATTTGTTTAAAATTTGCTCCATTTAATACCTCCTACATATAAAATTCTCTTGACCCTAGTTCCATGTTTCTAACCCAAATAGATTTGGAGATATTCGTTGGGTTAGATGCGAACACATTTACAATAAAATACATAAGTACCTATAGAATATTCGGGAAATTTCCATTCGGTTTTTTAGTTTTCTAACTTCCTTAGGCCTCAAAATTGGTATGATTACTCACCGATGTCTGATCCAGTTGGTCTAATTAATTCGGATAGATGCCATGTACCACAAATAAAAATAAAATTTCCTTCATTTACTTTTTTATATAAGTATTTTTTTTTTACTCTACACGGAGAGAAAATTCCTATAAAAATTACTGTGCTCATACTACAATCGACGTGTAACAGGCGAACATATCCAATTTTTGTACGGTAAAATTATAAAAATTACAATAATATAACTATAATTTTTATAATTTTACCGTACAAAAATTGGATATGTTCGCCTGTTACACGTCGATTGTAGTATGAGTACAGTAATTTTTATAGGAATTTTCTCTCCGTGTACCTACTTTTAGAAAAATCTTTTTGTTTCTCAGTTATCGCATACATCGTTGACTACCAAACAAATTCATGTTAAAGCTCACTAAATTTATGACAACTTTTTGTTATATGAACGGCTTCCCAGCATTGCCACCATGGTATATTTTTATTATCCTTAACACTTCTACGTCTGGTGGCGTTAACGAGATCCTTTAGGCGGATAATACCACTTTTTATCAAATATAATAAGTACATAATTATTATGTTATTACGATGAAGAACTTTTTGAAAGGTTCCAAAACCATAGCTGTGAAAATCTAGATAGGAAATAACGGCGATTGGAACAAAAACAATTGCGAAGCGTCAAAGTATTAATCTTTTAAATATTAACACTTTAATTTTTATTTATATTTTTCTTCTTTATACGATTTTCTTTCACGTGTAGGAGTAATTACTAAGATATGCGTTGATTCGCAAGACAAAGAATATGTATATCAGTATGTTTGTTATGAACAACTTTTAATATATAGAGACAATACAATTGAAACGAGATAAAAGTTGGAAATACATGGTTCTCTTCCTTTAAATTCATCTTTGTTTCATATACCTATGTAATTAGTTGTTCTATTTTAAGAGGAAAAAGACGTTCGTCATTATGAAAATTTTAATTTTTTTGGATTTTTATTAAAATGATTAAATCATATTAGAGCAACGGGAAAATTCGGTATTTTTAATAATATCGTATTCAAAATGAAAACAAATTTTGTTAAAGAGTATTAATATAAATTAATTATAAAATTTTTTCTACTCCTGTTGAAGAACACACTCATTACATATCCGTAAATTGTTGAGAAAGTTAGGCATTATTATTCAAAGGTGTGGAAGAATGGCCATTACTCAATAGCTATCGATCAATGAAATCACCGTATTAACCATTATTCAATGGGCCGGCATTTGTTTTGTGTACGATATATGTATCAAATTTTAATTTCATATATGTTGCGTAGTAACGTCAAAGTAAACAAAGTAGTTTGTATTTTGTTTTCATCGTTTGTACATATATAAACATTTAATGAAATTAGAGATAGATTAAAAATTGTATTCTTTTAATTTAAAATTTATGTTCAATTTTATTTAAAATAAAAAGGAAAAGAGTCGTAGGAAAATTATCGTATTCAACTCGCTTGCAATGGCTATTACTCACTCAGATGCAATTTCATCTTCGTGAGTAATAGCTATCATTACCAGCTTGTTGAATAATATACTATTTCTTCAGCATTTTTTCGTTGGTACTCAAAAATTCCAATATTTAAAAATATCTGCGATTTTTTTGGTTGTGGTTTTCTCCCAAAAATTTTGAAGCGTATATTTTTATATGAATAATCATCTATACATCATAGGTAAATAAAATTTTTAAACGGTATTTCCACAATTAAAAAAAAATCTTAACGCAGGTGTTACTAGCTATATTATCTTTTACTGAACTAGTTACAATATATTAAGATTATTCTTCTTTATTGGGGATTATTTCCATACAAATTTTTCTTGTACAAAATAACTTGTAACTTACTTTTCCGGAATATTATCCTAAACTGGTTTGTTAAACGTACATAATTTATTAAAATGTAAATTGGAATTACTGTTCCTAATAATTGGTATCAATAAGTTTGTTGATGATTTCATAAATGCACTTTTGTACCTTTTAACAATCACTTTCATATAATTATTAGATAAGTTATTATTACTGACGTAATGGTGGCTTTTAATAATTGCATGTAATATTATTTGTCCATTCATGAAAGAATTCAAATTACTGAATTATTATTTAAGTTTGTCTTAATCTAATACCGTTAAAAATTACAACTTGTAAATTTATACCACACCTTCGGTTTTCAGTTCCTTCCTTTTTTTTTTTAAATTTTTTTAATAAATTTTCCAGCACTTCTATCATTCCAGATAACTAACAATTATCTGCTTGTAGAATTTGTGGCTTAATTTTTTAAATGTTCTTAAAGAGTATTTCTTTTTATTTTTTTTATAATTTATTGTTTAGCAGAAAATATTTAGATTTGTTTGACCAAATGAGGGTTTCCCGTGTGTTTTTGGGGATAATTCAATTAATTGCCTATTAAAAAAGCAACTTTTATCTCGCAAATTGTATGTGAGAATAGGTTCAAATTTTGATACGAGTGTTTTGTAGGTATATTAAATGCAAAAGTGCAAGATATTAAACTTTTAATGCTCAAATGTACCAAACACTTTGATTTTGTTCAGCACATATGTACCTATTAAAATTCTCAAGATGCTGCAAAGATAAGATCTCTAAAAATATACATAAAAATTACTATCAAATTACATTACAAACTGCGAAGAATTTGCTAGTCTTGCTAAAAATTGAATCTTTCAGAAAATATTTGCATTGGGATAATTATTTTTTATGGCTTACATAGTAAGTTAATATATCGTGTTACTATTGTAGGAGTGGGTAGTATTTTTATTAGTACGTTATGTAATCATGAGTACCAAATTATTCTTATCTCTTAAAAAAGACCGGCTACACTAATTAATGAGGCAGAAACAAAAAAATAAAAAAAAATAAGAAAATAAAAAACAAATCATCTTAAAATATTTTTTGCTCTATCTATGTAACTTGTAGGCGGATTTAAGTTTTACAACAATAGTTTTACAACCGAAATTTATTATGAATTAAATTGATAGTTAGAATGATTAATATCAATATATTTTTTTATAATGGTTTCAGTAAAACAAAATATAAATACCTATTTCTATGATTAATAACCATTTTCAAATAGAGCTATTATTAAATATACAAAATTTTGAAAATAAAAAAAAAAATAAAACTTGTTATATAGGTATCCATCTCATTCTTGAAATAACATAAATTTGTTGCAACCCTGCTACAGTTTAAAATATAAATAATTTATACTGATAATAATTATTATATTATTGTACACAGATCAACGGTGATTCGCCCGCCTGGTGATTTGCACGAAATTGGGACATCGATTAATCACCACACATTTTAGCAGACGTTACTCTTTGACCACACACACAAACACACAAAATACAACACATTGATACATATACATGAGCACCGAACATCTTATAAATATGTGGGGGCTACGCATACCGGCCCATTGTATGGGGGGCCGTTTCAAAAAACCATCATTCATTGAATGATCTAAAACTATCACTATTTTATTTTTATTTTTTTAAATAATAAATTTAAAAATCATCAGCTTTTTTGTTTAAAAAAAAAAAAAGTAAAATTACTTTCGTTTTCTAAAATATAAATAAACACTTTAATTATTATTTGTTTAATTTTTTTATTTACTTATTTTCAGTTTTGTGTTTTAAATATTGTTGAGTTCAATATCTAAATTATCTGTGCTGTTTTATTAATTTTTTTTTTTTTTTTTTTGTAGTTCACAATAAATTTTTAAGTAAGTAAAATTGCTTTTTGTTTGAGTTAATGTTAGTGTATTATTGTTTCGGGAAAACCCAACTGATTATCTGAAATAGTATTTGTTTGGAAAAAATATTCATAGTAATTTTTTTTAAGAGAAAGTTTTGTCGTATTTAAAATTGTGTTTGTAATTGTTGCGAACAACCTGACAAGAATCGAATTATAAAAAAGTAGCGTTTTATTTACATACTTACAACTAATAATAAATCATATTTTACTTTCAACTCCATATAAAAATTTTGTCAATTTTGTCATACTTATTAATAAATAATCCAACTAGGTGTTTCTAATTTAATTTAGTTTTTGATTTTAAAAAAAATAAAACGGTAGGTTTTAAATAAAACTGAATATTAAAGTGGCAGTAATTTTTGAGTGTCTTATTTGTGTGATTCGCTCCCTGTAACGAACTTTTTATTTGTTTGAATTTTATGATTGAGAATAACTAAAAATGATTATAGTTAATAATAGCAATAAAAATTATAATCAGAGTAATTTTTTGATTTTTGTTTTCTTTAATGCAATGTAATTACCTCATTCATTTACCGTGTTCCACATTTTTCCAATTTATGTAAATAATTTCTTTATTTATTTTTACAATATTAACAATCTGTCATTTATATTTGTTTCAGAAACTGATAAAATGAAAGTGAACACATTGTTAGTTAATATTTTATTCTGTGCCATACTATGTTATCAACATTATTTTGCAAATGCTGGTTTTTACATGCCACAATTAGCGTCAAATGCGCAATTATACTATATACCATCCACCGGCTCATATTTTTGGGGTCGACGTCCAGCTATCTATCCGCAACCTCCATTGGTAACATCTTCGACAACTGAAGCATTCGATGAACCTGCGGAGCCAGAGATTGAAATGCAGTGTGGAATACGAAATATTGATGAACATTTACATCGGCGTCCAAAAATTATTGGTGGTGCGGAACCGAATTATGGCGCGTTTCCGTGGCAAGTTGAAATTGCTCGATTCGATTTGGATACGAAGACGTGGGTGCATCATTGCGGTGGTGCTCTTTTACCGACACAGCGAGGCGATTTGATTTTAACGGCTGCTCATTGTTTACAACCGCCCGTGCAGATCAGTCAAATGCGTGTGATTGCTGGAGACCATCATCTGAAACGGCACGATCCACATGAACAAATTTTGGGTGTTGAAGATTTTATTGTTCACCCTTCATTCCGTCAAGGTACTTGATTTTTTTTAAAGTTATTATTAGGGTTGTGATTTGTGAAGAACATTCGGCAACTATTCAGTATTAGGTGTATTCGACAATTTTCTTGGTATTCGACTGAATACTGAAAGACTCTTCGGTCGAATATGGGATAGTGGAAATAAATGAAATCAGATGCATTTATTTACGTAAAGTGAACAAAACAATTTTCCTAAATTAGCTACTAGCCGTTACGTAATATATTTCTTTTACTAAAAACAAAGCAATTAATGCCGTACAGTTATATTCCAGAAACGTTTATTTAATATTTTTTTTGACTGCTCTAACTGCTTTTGATCTCAACTAATTTGTTCATATATACGGTATTTTTTTTTGGCGCTTGAAAATCACAATATGCACACCGTGTAATCGTATCCAGCGTAACTACTGGCTGGTAATGCTTTCATATTACATAACAATGAACTATGAATATATCTTGTAAGTAAAATACACACACATACAGTTATATAGTCATAATATGCGTATTGGTTAATATTTAAAAATTTCCAAATTTGAAATAGTTAACTAAAAAAAAAAAAAAGAAATAAAAAAAGATACGTTAACCGCAGCAATTCATTATTGAATTTGAAAACATTAAAAGAATATTTTAAAAATGTGTAGATGTTTTTCTAAAAAAATATTTTATTTAACAGTTTTATGTATTCATATATTCATTTTACTTTTTTATGTATTTTTTTTTACCCCAAAAAAATTTGGCACTTGAAAATATTTTGCAATGATAATTTTAAGAAGGGAAAATTAGATACTCCAATTTTCTTTTAGCGAATTTCCAAATAGGAATTCAGTTATTGCAGCCACTGTCATGACGCGACTTGAGCCCGGGACTATGGCAGAAATTTGTTTTGAGGTCCCTTTATATATAATATATATGTATCAAATAATATATATGTATATGTATGTATCAAATAATATATATGTATCAAATAATATATATGTATATGTGTCCGCACGATAACTCTCGAACGAAATATCCTAGGTTTACGAAATTTGGTGAAAATGTTGAAAGTCCCAAACCGTTCGACAAGTTCGTTAGCCAGACACGTCCGATGCCCGAAACATGTTTTTTTTTCGTGAGAAAAATTAGTTTTTTGCCAAAATTTCCACATGTTTTTACACCATTAGAAAGAGGAAGAAAAATTACATCAAAAAGGTTTTTAAATCATCATTCTATGTAAACTAGTGTCCGAGAAAGACAAATTTTTATAAACGGAAATTCGCTATGTTATAGAAGATCCTGCGACAGGGGTATTTTAATTTCATATATTATGAGAGAGGTTGTTTGAAAGATTTTGCAACAGTGAATATAAAAAATAAAAGTACCGGGCTTGTATCTCTCATCTGGCTTCACATTTCAAAAGTGTAATAAAAAAAAATTCACCTTTTTCGAGACCGTAATTAATTTTATGACTTATTTTGGTAAAAATATTTTATCCTTTTAAATTTTTCAGTATTTTTAAATTGTGTTAAAAAAAAGTTTAAGTTCTATATGGGTTTATATGTAACTTAACTAAAAATTAATACCTTAATAATATTATAAATGTGAAAGTTTGGATGTTTAGATGTTTAAATTTGTTCGATGTTTAAATTTTATGCCGGTTGCAGGTTCTTGAGGGATACAAAAACAATTATTCAAACACACCCCAAAAGCAAAACTCAATTCGATGAAATTTGGTACACTGACATTATTTATCCTGAGTTAACAAATAGGATGATCTTATCCCGACTAAATAGAGACACTATTTACTATGAGCACATGTAGCTAGAATTTTAATAACACGTAGAATAGTTTTATCCCGATTGAATGTTCCCAGGGGATGCAAAAGAAATTCCAAAATCATGTCCAAATAATTAAACCGAATTTGATAAAATTTGGTACACAGACATGATTAATCCTCAATTTACGCATAGGCTAATCTTATCCTGATTAAAGGTTCCTGTAGGATGACTGAATCGAATTTGATAAAATTTAATATACAAACGTTATTTACTATGAACACATATAGTAATAATTTTGAAATCGTTTTAGTCGGGATAGTTTAATCCCAATTGAAGGTTTCCGTGGAAAGATGGGAAGACACAAAGGGGAGGGGGGGGTCAACTCAATGCGGATCAAGCCGCGGGCCAGACTTGAGCCAGATGAGAGACACAAACCAAGTACCGTATAGTATTTGACCGAATATTCGGCTATTTGGCCAAAATGGTGGTCGAATTTTCGATATTCGACCATTGGCGGAATAGAGTATTTGTTGCTAGTTTAACTACTATATATTATGTATATAATATTTCATATTCTCACTTTATTTTCAGATGGACCTTATAGCAATGATATTGCTCTTATTAAAGTACGACCAAGACCTGGCACACAATATGGTTTTACTTTTACCAGTCATGTACAACCAATTTGTTTACCAGAACGGAACGATGTCCCTGAACCAGGAACTTGGTGCGACGTAAGCGGATGGGGTGTTCAACACAGTAAGCATACATTTTTATATTTCTGTGTATTTTGATGACAACAAAAATTTTCTATATATAGGTTTGAATTTTTTCTGCTAGTTGTACTTCACTTATGGAGTTCTGGTACAACAATCACTTTTGTCAGTGTTTTCTGGCATGCAGAGTTGTGCCATGTGATGTAAAAAACCAGTTTTTTACATTTTTATGTAAAAAATTGTAAAATACGTAAAAAACTGTAAAAAACCGTAAGAAATTGTAGAAAATTGTAAAAAATGTAAAATACTTAAATCATTTGTCATTTCACTGACAAACAATTTATATTTTTGACGGTTATTACTTGTTTATAAGTTCACAAGAAAAAACGTGTAAACAAAATGTCGACACAAAAATGATTTTCTGCTGGTGGAAGGCCGTCCACAACTGACTACAAAGCTTTAAATTTCTAAATTAACAAACTGAGTTCTGACAGATCAAAAAAACTACTACATATTTATCTCTCTTTAAATATTATAATAACAATAAAATCACTGATGATAATGATGATGAAGATGATTGATACCTTTAATAAAATTTAACTGAATAAATAAAAATCTTTTTAATATTGAATTCCTAAATAAACTATTCTATCAAAACTAACCTTTCTTGTTCCTGTTTGTCCCCATTTATATTTTTAATTTTCAAATTACTTAATTATTAAGTTTTACTTTGCAAATATAGCAAATAATTCAACAGCAAATATGGAATACCATCAGTAACGCTTACATATCTATTAAATTTAAAAAATTTAGTTTTTTACATTTTTTACAATTTTTTTTTTTATCAAAACAAGTATGTGTAAATTACAAATTTTTTTACATGTAAAAAACTGTGTAATTTACCCGAAGTAAATTACACACACAACTCTGCTGGCATGTGGACTAAAAGCTAGGTGGAAATGTTACGAAAACCTATTTTAGAAAATTTTCGTCAACTAAATATGTTTTTTGATTAATTGCTAAAATATTTTTTTTTATAAATTAGGTGAAGATTTGGATTCGTTATCACTAACACTACAAGCTATTACAATTCCTATTGTGGAAACAACAAAATGTCGAAGTAATGCATTTTATGGCGGACGACAGCAGAAAATTTTAGATAGTATGGTGTGTGCTGGGCTCTTATCTGGTGGACAAGATGCGTGTGGTGGCGATTCGGGTGGACCACTTGCTTGTCACTTTCAAGGACGATACCATTTAACGGGTATTGTATCATGGGGCGATGGTTGCGGCAAAGAAAATCGTCCAGGTGTTTATACAAAGGTTGATTATTTCGCTGATTGGATACGTCAGTCAATGAAAACATTAAAAATGCGCAATAGAAAATGAGCAGGGTTTTGATTATAATTAATTTGGAAAAAAATTATGATAAATGATAAATTCATTTTTATGGAGAGAGATCATTGATTGAGATGCACGAAATTATTAGTATACTTTATTTAAATAGCAACAGATTTTCTTGGTTATAGAAAGTTTTTGCAGTTTTTGCAGTTACAGTTTTTTGCAGAAGGAAAATATAATTTTTTGAATATGTGCGCTGTTATTGTGAGCGGTGTAGTGCCTGTCTTAAGGAGGATAAAAGATTTTATTTTAAACTCAGGTTTTTTAGTATATTAGCCATAAATATATATTATTATATTAATTTAGTGCCGTTCATTTTACAATATGGTTAAGTTCACTTAGTTTTTTCAGTCAGAAAATATATTTTTTGGTATATTATAAAAATATTCAGTATTTTCAAAAAAAGTATTCCAAATTTTTTTTTAACGCTAAATGTTCCTAATTAAATAATAATTTAGTTTCAACTTTTTATGAATTGGGTGTTTAAAGTTAGTTATAGTGCTACTATTTGAATTTACAATGCTAGAATATAATATGTTAAAGTAAATTACTTAAATTACTGCGACTACTATGACATATTTATTGCACAAAATACTATCTAAGACATCTAGGTAAACTATGTTTTACATACAGCTGTGCTTTACACGCCTGTGTGTAAAAAACCATAGCTTACTACACTTTTGTTAGTTTTTATACTATATATTGTATTAAAACCTGTACAAAATTTTTATCTCTAAAAGTTGCCTTTTTTAAAAATATATTACAAGTTCGGCATAATTTTAATGTATTATATTCGTACGATTCTTATACTACTTATTGTGAATTTCATATTAGTTGTAGATAACGTCTAGTACATAAGTCGGTTGTAAAGCATATTACATACTCGTCACTATGCGGTTCTTGTGTAACTTTTCGTTCGTGTATAATATGTAACTTACAATCTTAATTATATAATGTACTATTAAAATAATATCTGTGATCTAGCTTAAGTAACTCATGTAAATAAATTTAGGTAATAATTATTTAAGTTTAGAAATTTAAATAGATTTTATTTATCCTGTGAGAATTATTTGTCATTAGTTTTATTCACTTTTACTTGCAGTATTTTATCTTTAATTATTTTATGTAATTAATTACTCGTAAAAAGAAGTGCTGTTCGTATAAAATGTATTTATACCAAAGTATTGCACATTGTTAATGCAATTTTAAACATAATAAAAGATATATATTCAAATATTTATTTGTTTTATTATTTTTTTTCACCTTACAGACTTTATTTACGATTCTTATTACTTCAGTTTAGTGTTTTAATACAAAATTGAATACTTATTTACGTATATGTATTATATTTATTATTTATTTTTTAGTTATTTATTTTTACGTAAAGAAAGTATTAAATCATAATAAATTTTCTACCGTTTTCTCCAGGAAAAGTGATCACGTAGTACGGTAATTTATAATTGCACAAAATGAAAATATAACAACAATATTTCAGACAGAGACGACCACTTCATAATGCAATGATCAAAACACTCATAGGATGTACCCATGCAGTATATCGCGCGTTGGCTGTCTCTACCTCGTATATCAAAAGCTACATGTTTTAGGACACACAAAAAACATATTAAATACTGTATTTATACATATATACTTATCTATATATATTTATATATATATATATATATATATATATATATATATATATATATATATATATATATATATATATATATATATATATATATGGATAGCCAACATCAAAGGGTGTAATTAGCATAAATCTTAAGGTCATAGTGATGAAAACACGGATTTAAATTATGTTTTTTTTTGTGTCCAAAAATTGTGAGTTTTCAGATACGAGGTTGAGACAGAGTACGCGCGATATGCAGTTGTGAATCGTATTTTGCATATACTATCGATTTAATAAATACACAGTAGGTATTACAAACATACTGATAGGGTAAAATTATGTTTTAGCAATTTGTATGCATTTAATAATAGGGTAGAGAAATTCTTTTCATGTCTGTTTACGAAATAAAATCTGCACAGGGAGAATGTTAAAGTGAAATCAACTTTGAAAGGAGTATAGATTATATATACATTTTGTCTGTAAGTAATACATAACTGATTATGAAAAATCACAATTTGCATTCCGTCTGTCTTATTACTGTTAAACCTCTTAACTTTATCATAATTTTCGATTCAAATTTGGATAAAATAGGAATGAAATCAATGTTGTTATATTTAACTGTTTATAAAAAAAAAAAAAAAAAAAAAAAAAAAAAAAAAAAAAAAAAAAAAAAAAAAAAAACAGAAAAAGCTTGGATGTAATTCATGAATAAATTTTCCAGAAACTTAAATTAACTAGTCAAAAAAAGAACAATGGCTGGTTAAAATGTCAACAAATTCATAACTTTACCTACCCGTGCTTTTGGTGAAAGATCCAGCGGCTTTCTAAACAAAATTTAATCGTCTATACTCTATATTATTCCATTAGGGGATAAATTTCGAAAAGTATCTTCTTGATGTTCACCTACTTCACAAAAGGAATCCCTTTGCAAAATTTCACGTTTCTAGACCCAGTGATTTTCTACATAAATTCTTATCCCCTATTCTAACTCCATAGGGGATGAATTTCCAAAAATCACGTCTCGGTACTCACCTAGGTTACATAATCAATCCCTGTGCAAAATTTGACGTTTTTAGACCCAACAGTTTTCTAAATAAAATTTCAACCCCGTAAAATTCGATGCCATCATTAAACTAAATATTATTAATAAACTTAATTGTATTTATTATTATTATTATTTATTTATTTTTTTTTAAATTAAAATTGGAGCACTACTGCCGGTGGAAGGCGCGGTCAGCAGTGTCCGACGGCATCGGCAGCGGAGGGCATGCGCCGCCATACAAACGATAGTAAATAGAAAACATACACGAAACAGACAGGGACACATAAATGCACTAGACAACGGACAAACACATACAATAAAAACAGAATAACAAGCAGACCCTGCCATCCCAGGGTCTAGGGAAATGCTCTGTAAGGACAGGGCATAGCGTATAACGCCGAAACCGAAGTGCCCTGCCTCAAATGGGTATTATGAGATCTTTGCAACGCTAAATGGATGAACCACCCAGCGATGCAGAGCAATTCCACATTCATATATATATATATATATATATATATATATATATATATATATATATATATATATATATATATATATATATATATATATATAATTCTACTCCTTTATTTCAAAATTTTTAATTTTTTTTTTTTATTTTTATATACAAGTGCCACTGGTGGCCTGAAGTCATCCAATGGCATAACAAATACAGGCTAAAAAAGAGATGACAAACACCAGTCAAACCAGTTGACTAGGTGCATTCTGCCTGAAAGTATAAAAACGAATTAAAACAATAACACCAGGGGTGTAAAGGCCTCTGGTGCCATAACAAAGTTAAAAGGGACGAACACAAAGACACGAATGGTTAAAAAAGAAGCAACAACGCAAGACTTACAAGTAAAGGTCCCGAGGCCGGACCTATCGATTTTGATGAAACTTAAATATGTTGTAGAACACTAAAAACTAAGGGACACGTATTTTTTTTTATCTGCGGAAAAACGGTTTGAAGGGGTGAAATCGCCCTTCAAAAATTGGGGTAAAAATTTAATTTTTCAAATATCTCGAAAACAGTAAGAGATAGAGCAAAAGTTTAAATTGGCGATATTACTCTTTTTTAAAGAGCTATCTATTGATATGCAATTTGTTCAAATTACATCAGCAGGGGTGGTTGGGGGTTAAAATTTGGGGGTTAATTTTACAAAAAGGGGGTGAAAAATAAACAATATAAAAATTTTGTTTACAGATTTGAAATCTACGTCAAAAAATCTAATTGACCTGTTTTTGCTCAATATCCTAATATTAAGTCTAGGGGTAGTTAACTAGAGGGTGACTATGTCGAATAATCGTACTATTTGGGTATTTCAAGAAGTTCTTCTTCATGGAAAATAGCTTAGGACAATTAAAATAACGTAGAAATGAAATTCTCGAATTCAAAATTGAGTTTGAATAACATTGGCGAGGGGGTGAGTCACCCTCTTAAATTACATACTAGTTTATATACACTAATTTTTTTAATTTAACACACTGATAGTGGGTAAAATAATGTCACAATAAGTGGTTCTGAAGTTGGACTATCATATGTAAGGTCTTTATTAGGTTTGTTTTTTAATGGATATTATAGTTTTCCCTATCGAAAATTATCGATACCGAAAATTACATAACCTAACCTAAAATAACGAAACCTAATAAAAACCTTACATACGATAGTCTAACTTCAGAACTATCTATTGTGACATTATTACCCCCTGTCAGTGTGTTAATTGCAAAAATTAGTGTATGTAAACTAGTATGTAATTCAAGAGGGTGACTCACCCCCTCTCCAATGTTGCTTAAAATCAATTTTGAATTCGAGAATTTCATTTTAGTCCAACTTCAGAACCACTTATTGTGACATTATTTTACCCACTATCAGTGTGTTAATAGCAAAAATTAGTTTATATAAACTAGTATGTAATTTAAGAGGGTGACTCACCCCCTCTCCAATGTTGCTCAAACTCAATTTTGAATTCCAGAATTTCATTTCTACGTTATTCTAATTGCCTTAAGCTATTTTCCACGAAGAAGAACTTCTTGAAATACCCAAATTGTACGACTATTCGACATAGTCACCCTCTAGTTAACTACCCCTAGACTTAATATTAGGGCATTGAGCAAAAATAGGTCAATTAGATTTTTTGACGTAGATTTCAAATCTGTAAACAAAATTTTTATATTGTTTATTTTTCACCCCCTTTTTGCAAAATTAACCCCCAAATTGTAACCCCCAACCACCCCTGTTGATGTAATATGAACAAATTGCATATCAATAGATAGCTCTTTAAAAAAGAGCAATATCGCCAATTTAAACTTTTGCTCTATCTCTTACTGTTTTCGAGATATTTGAAAAATTAAATTTTTACCCCAATTTTTGAAGGGCGATTTCACCCCTTCAAACCGTTTTTCCGCAGATAAAAAAAAATACGTGTCCCTTAGTTTTTAGTGTTCTACAATATATTTAAGTTTCATCGAAATCGATAGGTCCGGCCTCGGGACCTTTACTTGTTAGTTAAAAAAAGAAAAAACAAGAAATATCACAGCTCTGGTTACATAACTATCACAGCACACAAAAAACAAATAAGTGCCCCGTGGCAAGATCCTGCTCTCCATATTCTCGACAATTCCGAAACGACTTCGTCAACTCATAGGAACTCGTCCGTGTAAGGAACAAATGACGTCTGCTTACTAAGTGAATAACTTACAACCGTTCAGTCAGACTTACACGGGAGACCGGTACGTAACTAGGCCACATTCGTCCGAGTCGAGGCTACAGAGAACAGGACAGTCCCACGGACTATCACAGAAATTCCCATTTTGTTCCCATCACACCGAGGGGGCGGAAGCAGCCACATCGACCCCATAGAACGCATCCATGTGAGGAACGACCGACGTTTCTGCTTACTAGGTGAGCATGCTCGAACCGTTCAGACAGACGTCGCTCACACAGGAGAACCAGTGCGTCGAGGGCCGCGCTCCTACCCATCGATATGATGAAAACAAAACACGGCTCTCTATCACAGAAATGCACCACCGGTGTGCACCAACCAGTGGATGCAGAGTAAAAAAATAAAATAAAAACACAGGTACAAGGCTATCACAGACGAGAATTCCACAAATCACAGACGATATCACTTTTCGACTCCTCCGAATTCGAGTCACGATTTCAGTATTCACACACATGTGGATACTAAACACATTCGACGCTACAGCCAGACATCAGGGCGAGAATAACAAGCATCTAGCAGACGATGGTATTTCTCACACACGGTGGAAACCTCTGTCGATCCTACGACGTTCGTCCTCGTCGAAAAAAAAAACACTTTCGAGGTTTACTCCTCTCTATCCGGCATCTTTCGTAAAAACAGTTGTACCTCGAGAAGGAACGATGCCGGTCTTGGGTAGTCAGAGGCTAATGGAATCCGAAGATTTCTATATTGCGCATAAACTACCCCTGAAACCCTTAGGCTCCTTGACACCAATGGGGGATAAATATCCCGCACGGGTGCCAAGGGTAGCTGCTGTAGGTACCCTCACCACCTATTATTATTATTATTAACTTCTTTGTTATTAACTAATTTATTTAGTGACTAGCCGTATACCCGATGGGATTTCCCATCGACAATATCTTTTAATTACTTTTATATATATATATATATATATATATATATATATATATATATATATATATATATATATATATATATATATATACCAACGTTTTCAAGAAATTTCTTAAAAATCAAGTATTTCGTTCTTGAATTATCGTACCCTCTTTTAAAATAGTTGCTGTACCTCTGTACTCTGTGGTCATACGTCCTTCGTCTTTCGTCTTACATCAACATTATACATGTATCATAATTATGTGATCGTATGGGTATACGATATTGACGTTATATATACACTATATCCTCGTTAACTATATAAATAGTGTGTACTTAGACTGTGAGTAGCTTAAGACTTTATACGCGAAAATGATCACATTCTAAGTCACATAATTTTTCTCGGAAACTAA
Source organism: Brachynemurus nebulosus (assembly GCA_035578155.1). Classification (NCBI taxonomy): domain Eukaryota; kingdom Metazoa; phylum Arthropoda; class Insecta; order Neuroptera; family Myrmeleontidae; genus Brachynemurus; species Brachynemurus nebulosus. Next base: position 14,135,782 of record JAPWDM010000014.1, on the reverse strand, counting down.
TTGACATAGAAAAAAAGTTTAAAGACCTTTTCTATGTAATTTTTTCTTCTCTTTTAAATGGTGTAAAAAAATTTCGCAAAAATTTTTGAATAAGAACCCAGCCTATAACAAAATTGTGAAATTTGACTTCCTAAAACTTTTATAAGTTATAGCCCCAAATTTCTCGAATTAGTAAAAGCTTTAATAAAAAAGTATTATCGGTAATTTTTCCAGATTTTTTAGATAAACAGTTTAAAAATTATAAGTAGCGGAAAGGCGATCAATTTGAAGATCAGTATTTCATAAACAAGGCTTCAAAATGAAAATAATAAAAGGAATCTTAATTTAAAGAACTTTGTCTAATGATTAAGAAAAGTGTCATTAAAAAAAAATTGCTTCTTTAGATACTATAGAAATTAAAATAGTTGAATCCTGTGCTATTTTCGAAAATCAGGGAGGAAGGTGTTAAAATGTCTTAAATTCAATTTCTCTGAAGAAAGAGTCATAAAATAGGCACTTATACCAGCCAAGTTCCTGTGGCATACATTAGAATAATTGGCTTAAAAGATGTTGAAAATACCAGTTATTTGATCTTTTGCAACAGGTCGATTTTGTATATAACGTGGAACTTCTCCTTCATATTTTCGTTTTGACATCATGGATTTTAAATTAGTAGAAAATATTACAACAAATGTATCATTTTTAAACATTTATTTCATTCTAACGTATATACTACAGATAAAGCTCTCTTTATGAAGCCAAAATATAAACAATTTTTATAAAAAGCCAAAAAGGTAACATATAAATGCATAAAAATAAAAACAGACTTTAATTTATTAACTACCTACATATGTAAATTATTTACACAAAATTAAAAATGCAAAAGTAAATAATTTTTTTAAATTTTATTTTTGTAGTCTATCATTATTAATTTCTAAAAAAAAAGTTGTCCTAGTCCACCCAAAAATGTACTACACATTGTTTATATTTTGGTTTTTAAAATACATATAGTATGTATTATGTTACACCTAATAATTTTTTTTTCATATCTTATCTGTTAATGTTTTTTAATTCGAAACAAAATGAAATGTTCTAATAACACACATAAATTTTGTATTTCGTATCACTTTACAAAATATTAAATTTAAAATAAGTTATGGTTGTAAAATGTCATATTCTTTTTATTTAAGATTTGGATCTAAATTAACAAAAAAAAAAAAAAAAAATATTATTTATTAACTAGCCCGGGAGGAATCGGCGCATGAGTATCGAAAACTATTTCACCTTAATTTTTTTATGCGATCCTCTTCAAATTTCCTTACTGATGATATAAATGCATGTTGCCATGGGAATCCCGTGCTACTTATATTGTTTCAACCGAAATTGTTTAAACAATTACAAGGAATTATTATTTTTCAACCGAATAATTTTTTTTTTAATATTCGTTATTGAAATACAAATAAAAAAGGTTCTATGACTTTTAACGATAAAGTTTAGAGATATGAATTTTTAAAGGTTCGAAAAATCTCAAATTTGGGTACTTTTGACCCATAAAAAATATTATATTAAAAAATAATATTTTTTTTTTTTAAATTCTTTATACAAGAACTTCTTAACCTTTTTTCATGCGAGACCCCAAATAGAGATATATAAGTATTTTGTAAGGAATTATTGATTATATCTATATATATATATATATATATATATATATATATATATATATATATATATATATATATATTATATCTATATATATATATATATATATATATATATATATATATATATATATATATATATATATATATATATATAATTCTTGTGCCACAGTTTTCGTTGGCATACTCCTCCGAAAGGGCTCGACTGATTTTGATGAAACTTTATATGTACAGGCTGTCCCAAAAGTCAACGATATCCCTTGGAGGGATGATAGACCAGCTCATGCCTGACCAGAATATCAAAATATTGTCTGGTAAAATATCGCTGGTTTTCAAGATATTGACACTTTTATGAATTTCGGGAAAATCGACAATTTTGATCAGATTTTCGAGTACCACGGCTGCAATACTAGATTTTCTGAATTCTAATTTTTATTACGCAACCCTGAAGAGTCCTTATGTAGATTACAATCCAAAGTAAGCGCAATATACCTATAATCTTGGAAAGAATAATCTTTTTTTTTTCCGATTCATAAATAATTTTTTTTTAAGAACTAAGTTTGACTCTTCATGCTGTAAAAGAAATGTACCACCTTACCCGGGCAAGTTATGTTAAAAGAATGCTCATTTATTGTAGTTTTTAAAATGGTCTAAAATTTGTTTTGCTTTACTTTAAAAAAAATATATTGCTATTTTACTGCAAAAAAATGTCATTTTGAAATTATTTGAATAATTACTTTAAAATTATTTCAGTTACTTGCCGACACTTTTATGCCTGCGTAAACCGAAGATAGATGATGACCGAAGACAGAAAGTGGACAGGTAGTAGATTTACATTGGTGTGCAAATGTTTCTTCCTAGTGACTACGCTAATCATGTCAAATTTTGCCGAAGTATGTTACAAAAGCTCAGAGAAAACCCAAAATTCTTAGATAAAATTTTATGGACGAATGAAGGCACATTCAAAAAGGATGGATTCAGATTCAAAATCTTTATAGTTATACGACCGAAAACCCACATTCAGTTACGAGAAGAAGGGTAACAATAACACTTTAAGGTAAATTTGTGAATCGGGATATTGAACGGCGAAATAATAGGTCCTTTTAAATTGGCTGAAAATCTGACGAATTTTATCATAATTTTTTAGAAAATTAACTCCCCAATCTTTTAGAAAATTTTCGTTTGGCCACACAGGGAGTAAGGTGGTTTCAAAATGATGGCTGTCCAGTTCGTTATGTACGTGAATTAAAAATTTTTTCAATCCAAACTTATCCTCAAAAATGGATCGGTCGTCTTGGTCCCGTATTGTGACCATTTCGGTTTCCGGATTTAAATCCACTAGACCTTTTTTACTGCTATTGCTTAAAGAAGAAAGTCTATGCAAAACCAATAAATAATTTAAATGAGCTAAGACATCGCATTAATTAATGTGCACAATAACTAAAAGTTGCAAAATGTGCAAGACGAATAAAAAGATCTTTTTCAAAAAGATACTGCGCCCACATTCGACTTGGCGGTAGAAAATTTGAACACATTCGTTGATTTCCAATGTTATGTTTAATTTCAAATAAACATCCGTACCTACTTTAATTTAATAAATATTTTCATTCGAATTCTTATTTTTTTTTAATTGTCACTATCTATCTCATTCTAACCAATGTAATTCTACTACCTGTCCAATTTCTGTCTTCGATCATCATCTATCTTCGGTTTACGCAGGCATAACAGTATCTGCAAGTAGCTGAAATAATTTGAAAGTAATTATTGAAATAATTTCAAAATGACATTTTTTTTGCAGTAAAATAGCAATATCTTTTTTTCTAAAGTAAAGCGAAATAAATTTTAGACCATTTTAAAAACTACAATAAATGACCAATCTTTTAACATAACTTGCCCGGGTAAGGTGGTACATTTCTTTTACAGCATGAAGAGTCAAACTTAGTTCTTAAAAAAAAAATTATTTATGAATCGGCAAAAAATATTTATTTTTTCCAAGGTTATAGGTATATTACACTTACTTTGGATTGTGATCCACAAAAGAACTCTTCTGGGTTGCGTAATAAAAATTAGAATTCAGAAAATCTAGTATTGCAGCTGTGGTACTCGAAAATCGGATCAAAATTGTCGATTTTCCCGAAATTCGTAAAAATGTCAATATCTTGAAAACCAGCGATATTTTACCAGACAATATTTTGATATGCTGGTCAGGCATGAGCAGGTCTATCATCCTTCCAAGGGATATCGTTGACTTTTGGGGCATCTGTATATATTCAGTTGGTCTGAGAACAGGTTGTACATACACTCCTTGAATAAAATTAGTAAATTTTATTTATTTGTTGTTTATTTATTCATTTTTTTACCCTGGCAAATTTAAATTGACAGAATTGAAATTAATATTAATGTCCGTGTAATATTCAATTTTTGGATTTCATCGTATTTTGAACAGTATCTAAATTCGAAAAATTTCAGTTTAAAATAAAGAAAAAATGCTACTTGCCTTTTTAATCTAATTTGTCTTTTTAATAATAATTAAGAGTACTGTACATTTTGTAAATAATAAACAAATATTTTACTTTGCAATACCCCTTTTATTTTTGAAACTGTGACAATATTGTTTCGAACCGTTAGTTCATTTTCAAACAGATTAAAAATTATATTCGATATCTGCGCTTATATACTAATTTTATCTAAGTACCTATACTTATGAAGGGGGGTGGTATATGGTGTGGATGTAGAAGGGGCGGGGGTAGTGGGAGAATCTGAAAAACAAGAAAAACAAGATTACTTTACATGTGACAAATGCGAGCAAACACGTGACAAAAGATTGAAATTGACAAACAAACAATATTACAGAAAAGACAATTTTAAAAGTTTAATTAAATTATAATATTGAAAATAAAGTTGAACTGTAGATATCGGTGTAGTCATTTAAAAGGTGATCGGAGTTATGTTTATTTATTTCTATTGCTTCTAGGATTGTTAATTTCTGTCCTTTGTTTGCCTTGTGTAGCACGGTAATTTCCCGTTCTGGTGTGTGTCCTATAGGATCTGAAATGCTCTGCTCTCCGGGTTTCAAAGTTTCTGCCAGTTTGACCGATGTAAAAACTATTACAGTCCTTCTACTCCCCTTCACTATTATTCCCCTTTTTACTATTACTCCCCTTCATAAGTATAGGTACTTAGATAAAATTAGTATATAAGCGCATGTATCGAATATAATTTTTATTCTGTTTGAAAATGAACTAACGGTTCGAAACAATATTGTCACAGTTTCAAAAATAAAAGTGGTATTTTGCAAAGTAAAATATTTGTTTATTATTTACAAATATGGAATACTATAAAGTAACGCTCAAATCTATTAATACTGTACATTTTATTTTTTTAATTTTTTTTTTAATTTCTTCCCTTAGGGAATAAAAAAACTTAAAAAATAAAATACGGTAGTGAAATATAATAACCTGCATCACTTATAAATTGAAAATTAAAAAAAGAAATAACATATTAAATTTTAACTGTAATGGTAATCATTAATATTAAAGCTATTACTCAGAAAAGATATGAAAAAACATTATTGAAAATAAATATTGAAATTTACTTTTAGTTTCCTTTTTGTGAATCAAAGTCAATTATTTCTTACAATTTAGCTAATGATATTCATATATTTTCGCTGCAAAGTCTAGCTGAGGTACATTTTGTAGTTCAGTTAAAAATGTTTAGTTTTCTAAGAATATAAGAAACTATTGTAAACTGAATCAGTTTTCATTTTATATTATTTAATACTCCGAATTCAGAATTAATCCATTAAGCAAATTCTTAATTACACGTGAAACTTCGAGGATGTATTGTATACTATAAGAAAATCAATTAAAATCTTAATTTTTATAAAGTAGACTTATAAGTGAGATGATATTTTTGGTAATTCTTGCTAGACTTTGTATTAATAATTTATGTTAATTGACAACACTAATCTATGACACTTGTATTCACACCGTATATTTTACATATACATTTAGTTACAGTGTTGACTTCTTATATAGGTTTTTTGTAAATTTTAATATTTATTTAAACATAATTCATTATGATATAAATAAATAATATGAAAAAGTCTTGTAAAAAACAGGGAAAATTGGAGGGATTTTGATATACCAAATATTCACTAGTTGGCAGGAATTTATATAATTAAGTTACATTATATGTCATTATTTAATTTAAAAAATTTTCAAACAAAAAATCAAAGTTATTATCGAATTCTATAACATAATAAAATAAAAAAACACTAGTTTAGTCGTCATAGACAATTATTAGTAATAATAATTTTTGTATCCATGTATTTACAATATTAACCATTGATTATTGTTGCTAAAATCATTTATTTGATGTACTTTCATATTGATTTAAGGTAGTAGTCTGGTAACTTGCGTTGTTTTACACGCCTATTTTTAGGAGCATTTTTTTAAAGAAAAAACTAATGAAAAGCTTTTAATTTTTAATATGTTTTTATTTACATCTAATTGAGGTAACGAAAAAAATTTTTTTGAATAAATTAAATTTTGTTTTATTATTACTATTCTCACTTGAAGTTGGTGCCTCAAAAAAAGCACATGTTTGACCCGGGTGATTTTGACTCTTGGGGACATCTGAAATCAAAACTAGAATTATGAAATTTTATCGAAAAATAACAAAATGTCGATCTGCGCAAAAAATGGCTTTCGCCATTTTGTTATTTTTCGATAAAATTTCATAATTCTAGTTCTGACCAGAATGACATATCTATAGATTAAGACTAATTAAGAATTTTTGATTTCATATGTCAAACTTCCATGTGCTTTTTTTGAGGCGCCAACTTCAAGTGATAATAATAATAAAACAAAATTATTTAATTTATTCAAAAAAAATTTTTTTTTGTTACTTTAAGATGTAAATAAACATATTAAAAATTCAAAACTTTTCATTTGTTCTTTCTCAAAAAAAAGAAAAAATGCCCCTAAAAATAGGCATGAAAAAAAGCGCGAGTTACCGGAGTACTACCTTAATAATGACAAAAAAATAGAATTAAAAATTTTTTTCCCTTATCAAAGGTAATCAAAAACACAAAAAAGTAGATTCAAATAAATTTGCCCTGTTCTTGTTGTAGATTGACGTTATAAAATATATTTGCACTACATTCGTCAAATATTCGGTTATTTGTTTAGCGAGTCTAGCACATATTCAGTATTCGGCAAATTCACTATTTGTTGTAACACTAAGTTTTAGAAAAGTACTAAAAATTGTGGTTTTCCCCTGTCGTCTGTTAGATAAGGAACTGAATGATAAATTCAATTTTTTAAGTCGTAATATTTATTGGAAGTTATAGCCAAATCAATCAATTATTATTAGCTTTTTAAAATAATATTTAGCAACAATAAAAGACAAATATCTTAAAATGCATTTGGTTTCAATTTTATAAACAATTTTAAGAAACATCCTAACACAAATACAACATGAGGGCTTAAATACAACAATATTAAAATTAATAAATACGTATTTTAAAAAAATGTAAATTGAGCAAAGATAATACTGTGAAATATTTAAAGAGGTTACATAAGAATTATCAATTGTAATATCATTTTTGTTAATTTATCAGTATTTACAATAATGTAAAAGTATTTACATAAAATGAATTTTTATTTTTATTTTGATAGGAAAAAATAGAAAAATATTTTTCAAATATAACCCCCTTCTTGTACAAATAGTTTTGTATTTAAGTTTATAAATATTTTTTTTTGTTTTACAGTTATTTTTAATTATTATCAAAACATTTTTTATTTTGGTTTTTCAGTAATTGTCTTTCAATACGCTGTTCGAATAATTTATTTTCTTATCTAATTTTTAAAAAATATCTCACTAAAATTTTGATCAAGATTATTTATAATAAATTAGAGTTTTTTTTTTAATAAAAAATATAATTATTGTTACCTAAATTCGAATTCTGTAATATTTAATACACAATAAATTTGGTAAAACATCTAATTTTAATGATTTTAAGTTAAATAAGTATTTTATTTAACACGACAAAAAAGAAAATTTTACTGACGAAACGTATAACCAGAGACAATGAAACGGAGTAAAATGGCTTTTTTGTTATAGTAAATACATTATTTTTCCTTCAACTAACAGTTTTTTTTTTCATTTTTAACATTTTACTAAAACAATTTTCTATTTTCTATATTTAAATTAAGACATTTTATCGAGAATTAATACGTTGCTGTGTTTTCCCTGACTATTAAAATATTTTCATATCATATCAAGTATTATTTTAGTGTTACTCAGTTGTCAATAAAAGTATTGCTTTGTTGATGGTTGGAGGAAAAGTACTTTTTTTTCTTTTTTTTGGGCAGTTAAATGTAAACATTAGAATATCTCTTATATCCATTTTGCTCGGAAACTTGTAGAACCATTAACTACACAAGCTTGTAACAAGTTTTCGAAAGAAACAAAATATTAAATAATTAGGATTTTAAATAAAAAATTCTATAGAATTGCGTTTCAATTTCTTAATCTAGTCATTCTAAGTATTTTAATTTATCCTTAAACCTTTTTGAACAAGCTGTAATAAACATATGAAATATAAAATGTAAATTATTAACATATACCGAGTAAATCTAAATTTTATTTACCAAATTTACTGGGTTTTAAAGCTTTTTATTATTAAAATGCCTCCAATGTTTGATCTTTTTTTAACTCATGATTTTTCTTTAAATTTTATGTTATTTTTTGTACATTTTTTATATAAATTATTAATGGAATGGTTAGAAAACTAATAACCAAACTTTAAAAGAAAATATATTGGTAATTTATTGGTAAAACACTTTATTAAAAATGGTAACGATGTAACTTATTTGAGTTAATTTGGTTATCAATTTTAAAAATATCTAATAAAAATTATGGTATTTGTATCTTTATTCAAAATTAAGTCTGATTTCATTGATAAATTACTGGCTGTAGTAATATAGTAATTAGCTGAATTCTGAGACTAGTTGACCATGAGTTTTATTTTAAGCATAATTAAAACTAGTAAATTTACTAAAATGAGCAAAAGCATTATATACTGTTTAAATACCCGTTTTTAGTAAGTATCATTTATTTTCTTTTGTTTAGAACGACAAATAGTTTGTTCACTTAATTTTAAACTAATTTCCTCTTTTCGTCTTTACGTACCATGATTCTAAATATAATAAAAAATCAATATTATCTAGTACAGAATATAAAATTTCAGAATTTACATATCAAAATAGATTTGTATATTAAATAATACTGATTGATTATGAACTAATGATTTGATACTAAAAAATATTTTATAAGAAGTATGGGAAAATTTAATATTATTTTTAAATATAAGAGAAATTAGTTAAAGATTATTTTATCGTAAATTTTGAATAATTTTTTGTCTAGATCTTTTTAATGTACGACAGTTTCTTGTAAAAATAAGTGTTGAACAAAAAAATTTTTAACTTACATTTCTAAATAATAAATGCATGTCTGAAATATTCGTTTAATTCATGTTTGGCGCATGTACATTTTTAATATAATTTTTTCCCCATAATTCTTATCTATTGATTCAAATCAAACCTACTTACATATTACATTTACATGCAATTATTTAAGGAAGCAAAAAATTTCTTCTTAGCTTTCGCTTGTCTTTAGAATGCACACGATTTTTACAAACGATTAATACTAAAATATTGAACTTTTTTGAGTTGATCGAACAGAAGTTTAATTAAATGACTAGATTTATACAAGATGTATTTTTAAAAATTGATTATTTTGCAACGAATATTGAGTGTCTTTCATGTCGTAGTAATTTTTAAGGTAGGTAAAAAAATAACTATTCGAAAAACAGCTATCTTTTCGATCGCAGTTGTGCATCTTTTTATATTCTCTGTTACTTTTAAAATGTTATTACAAGTACTTTTCGGTACTACAATTGAAAACAGATCTGGCGCAATGATTTAAAAACTGTCAATCGCCCAAAATTCCGAATGGAAGAATCGTAATTTTTTTCTAGCAAATTATGTAGCATAGCTGTTAGTTTTGTAGTATGCTTACAAATTGACGATTGGAACAGAAAATGTGATTGGTACACTAGAATTTTTTTGTATTTAACACCATGATGGTGATTGACATCATAAGACGTCAAGTGAAACCTTACAAACTCACATACCACGTCGGGTAACGTCAACAATTCCATATAAAGTAGGTATATTAACTGTTAAAATAGTGTACCAATTGAGCGTTTTGTCATTAAAGATTATGACCGTCATGGTGTTAATACCCAAAATGCCATACTCAAAGCAACGATAAATTCAAAAATTATATTAAAAAATAATAAATATATAACTAATTAAATACACTAAAATAAAAATAAAGAAATCTAAAAATTCAAGAAAATTAATAATTTAAAAAAAAAGAAAAGAACTGATAAACTTTTTTTCGATTTAATAATTTCTGAATCCTTAGTGTATCAACCCTCTTAATTAATTGCAAGTAGTTACGTAATTAAAGTAGTACCTGTCTGCTTACTTAATTAAATTATACTTTTCTAAATGGTATTAATTATGTATATTGATTTTGAAAATAATCTGTACTTATCTGTACTATTTATATAATATATCGAGTCAACATTTTTGAAAATAAATTTATTTATCAATATTAGTTGAGCTACATACAGAATTCACAATGTCTGGAGCGGTAAAATCGAAGGGTTTCTATTTACATAATCGTATTCAATTACAGCGAAACATTTTAAAAGTACCCCTTTGCTTATACAATAATAATTAATTTCTAAAAATGCATTATAATTGTCTTTTAAAAAAATACATAATAATTGTTACGTTTAATTAAACTTTTGTTAGAATATTTTTTTCCTTTCTTTCTATATAATAATATAATATGTTACTATATTTCAAAAATATTCAAGCTCATGTCGCTTTCACACTACTTACGTATTAAAAAAAAAGAACCAAAACAAAGATTAGTTGAATATCGTTTCAATAGTGTCTGATAGTCACATTTTTGTTGTTTCGTAATCATTTCGACGAATGACGGCAAAATGTGTCATTTGAAATGTGTTCGTTTTCTTTGAACCACGCTCCAACGTGCCAGTCATACAGTAACCCATGTTATAATCGGTTGATGATACATTTGATGTTAAGAATAACTGAAAAAATTAATGGATTAATTTTTGCAATCGTTTTTTTTTTTTTTTATCTAAATCCTAATATGGGAGGATTTGATTTTTACTGTAATACTGTCAGTATTTACCGACAAAAATAATGAATCATTATTTTTGTAATATAAATTCTATATACGAATTCTTCAGTATTATCAGTAATAATGTCAGTATTTCAAAATACTAACAGTACCTATTGATTGTGAATAGGCCGTCTAAGAAAACAATCTTGTAATTTGCAGAAAACTGACCAAGTTTAGCTTCAACTCCTTTAGCACCTAATGCGCCCATTCTTTAAAATAAGAAAAGACAATTGCCCATGTGTTGATCACACGGTGACATACAATTTTCTATAAACAGTGTGATATTTTATTTAAATCTTGAAAGGGGAATTTTAACAAAATTTTACTTGACGATTTAAAATAGAATTTTCGTATGAAAATCATGATATAACTATTGTACCAAGTTACATCACTTTCACTCTCAAAACGATTTCTTTGGTCAAAAAATAATAATTTCTTAGATTTTGAGAAAGAAATTTTTGAATTAAAAGAAATTTTTCTTTGATTTATTTTCTAATCTTTCTTTGTTAGTGCAATGACTGCAAACAAATTTACTTTGTCGTAGAAACGTTTAGACATTAGGATCCTTTTTACAGTAATTTAATTTTAAAGTTGTCAAGCATAACAATGAAAATTCCATATAAACCGATGTACCTATATCCCCTCAAACTTGCAACTTAAATAATTGCACCATCTGTTTAATTTTTATTTTGTAATTTTAAATAAGTTTTTTTTATTTTAAAACAATAAGTTGGTATATTGAGTGATATGATGTATATTTATTCATTGTCAAAGAGCATTTGTTGTTTATATTATTATAAATGTATAAATAAAAAAAAAAAAACAATAATCATTGTATGAGGTACAAAGGCAGTTATAATATTTTTAACTCCAAAAATACTTATTTAGTATTGTAATTTAAATTATTATTTTTTTAAAAAAAGTACGGTAAAACGTTCATTATTATAAAAACATGTCAATGGTTTCGTCTACAATATACCTACTTTAATATTTATTTTTTCATTGGTTGAATTATTTGAAAGCTACCCTTCAAAATTGGAGTAGGTTACACATCAAAGTGCCTTAAAATATTGCACATATAAAATTTAAATTCTACGTCAAGAATTCCCAAAGTTCGACCCACCATATTGAATCGTCTACAGTCTCAAATTCTTAGAGATTATTTACTTACGTACATTCACTCTTATATATAGTTTGCTCACCAAAAAAACAACGCATACTTTGACAATTGAGAAAGCAAACGCATACTTTCTTTGTGGCCGTCCATATTTTAATATTTTTTCTACGCCTGCGAAATATTTTAGTATTTATAATTTGGCCCGCCGCGCCGGCGCAAAGAACCCTGATTAATCTACAGTGGCGGATTTACCCTAAGTGCCGCTCTAGGCTCTGTGAAAAATGCCGCCCCGGCTTTATCCCAGAAAGCTAAAAAAAATAAGTGGCGAACAAAAAAAAAAAAAACTTCAAATTCTAAATTTTGCCGCCTTTTTGGCCCGAATTTGCCGCTCCTAAAATCTACCGCTCTAGGCTCCAGCCTACTCAGGCTGCTGGTAATTCCACCACTGTTGATCTACGTCAAATATATATTTATGATTTAATATATCTGCCAACTGAAGCCGAGATTTCTGGATTCAAGATATTCGAATTTGCAATGTAATGTCTTTAGAATTTCTGTGATATTTTTCTTCTTGTGAAAAGTCGAAAAAAATGGTAACTAATACTTACTTTAAAATCTGAATCACAAGACATTCGTTTAAAAGAACCTAAAACATACAGTGCTCCAGTTCCATTGTCAACTAATCTTGCTTTTGTTGTGAACCTTAATAAATATCAAAATTTTATCAGTTTGTTTTATTTGTAGTTGACTGAAAAAAATGCTAGATCTAATATCTACCTTCGAGTTCCAGCTACTTCTACTACTTTACATCGACTTCGATTCCACCAATATGGAGTTAATGTCCAATATGATGACGAAGCACTTCTGGCCCAACCTTCTTCCGGAAATAATAATATCTAAACGAATAAATAAAATTATTAAAAATTCATGAAATTATCAGTTAGTTACATCCTACTCTCGTAATTTTTTTGTAATTATCTAATCTATTTGAAGGTGGGTACTAATTTAAACTCTGCACACGTATTTAATGAAATATTTGGTAAATCTACACGAAATTGCGAGTTACTACTTTGTTCTTGTTTTGTTATAAGTTTATATGAAGTAGGTACTATTGAAATAAGAATAACTGCTTCTTGCATTTCGAAAGAGAAAATTATGCGATTAACTCGTTATAAAAATGGGTAGCTATCGAACAGAGGATCGATGGCTTAATCGGTAAGACATTTGACTGGTTATCAAGAGATCCTAGGTTGGATTTCCAGCCGATCCAGTTAGATAATTTTTTAATCACAGTTATTAATTTTAGTTATATTTACCGAATTAGAAAAAAGACCAGTAAAGTTAGCCCCGCACTTTTTGAAATTTATGATTTTCTTAATTGTGCTACATTGTGCTAAGTTTGTGCCAATTTGTGCCGCAAACAACAACTCGAAATTACCAAGCACTTAGAACTAAACGCCAAAAAACAAATTTTCTGCCAGCCCCGCACTTTTTAAATTTTCAATTTTTTTTAGTTGTGCTGCTTTGTGCTACGTTTGTGCCGCGTTGTGCCGTAAACGGCAACTCAAAATAATCAAGGACTTCGAAAAAAATCAAAAAAACAAATTTTTAGCCAACCCCGCATTTTTGGAAATTTGCAGTTTTTTCAATTGCACTGGACTATACAACGTTTTTTGCCGCGTTATGCCGTTGAAATAATTTTAAAATTATATTCCCATTTGGACAAAAAAAAAATTTTGGTTTTCTTAGAAACCCGACACAGATTATCAAGAATCGGCGTGTGTGCAATCTATTAATCTGAGGAAATTCTCTCATTTAGGAAAATTACTGTGCTCGTCTAGCACAGTCCGGCACAATCAAAAAAGATTCGACAATGCCAAAATTTTAATTTTCCCCCACTCCTAATCCATCAATTTTTAACGAATTTGAAGCTAGATGTTAATTTTTATGGATCAACTTTACAGATCTTAAGCAGCACAACTCAGCACAACTTACAGAATTCGGTTATCGATCGCTGTTCAGAAGTTACACGAATTTAAAATTATTTTATTAAAAAAAAAACCGTTACAAATTTTTTATATTTTGGCCTATGGTGTGTAATCTATTAGTCTGAGGAAATTTTATCATTTGGGAAAATTATTGTGCTTGTTTAGCACAGTCCGGCACAATCAAAAAACATCTGCCCCGCTTTAGATCTGAAATGCTCCAGAGTTGTTTACTTTGTACCCTGTATATACAAGGTGGTCCAAAATTAAGTACCGTAGTTGGTAGAGCTGGTATTACGTTCAAAAATAATGGTATCTTTTCATGTAAACTTTTTTTCAAAACTCAATAATAAGGGAGATACAACTCTGTAAAGGGGTGAAACGAAAACCATTATTTCTTAAATATTTTCCAAACGCTTTTGAGTAACGGATTGATATTTTAGGGGTACTTATTTTGCGTTAGAAGGATTAAATTTATGTCAACACTTATTCCACCACTCATGACTAAGGGGTGGTTTTGGGTGGTAGGTGTGAGTTATCACGTCTTTTCTTTTTTAATTTGCAATTATTTAAACGAAATCCCTGATAATATAATTCCTCAGACGATTTCACGCAAAAAAGGTATACTTGTTACATTTTGATAAATATTACCGTTTTCGAGTAATTTAAAGAAGAAGTATCTATTTTCAAATTATCCCCTACTGATAAGTGATCGAATAATTGATACCATAAATTTAATTATCTTAATGTCCATACGCGCCCCTAGAATATGAATCCAGTAATCAAAAGCGTCTAAAAAATTTTAAAAAAAAGATATCAGTTTCGTTCCACCCCTCTACATTTTACCCCTCTGCTTTATCTCCCTTATTATTTAGTTTTGGAAAAAAGTGTAAATGGAAAGGTACCATTATTTTTTAACATACTATCAGCTCCAGCAATTACGGTACATAATTCTGGACCACCCTGTATATCTTTTTTAAACACTAATAAAACTTATAACCTTATCTTATATACCTAAGTCATAAAAAATCAGTAACGGTTTTTTTTTTAATAAAATAATTTTAAATCCGTGTAACTTTTGAACAGCGATCGATAACCGAATTCTGCAAGTTGTGCTGCTTAAGATCTATAAAGTTCCATAAAAATTAACATTTAGCTTCAAATTCGTTAAAAATTGATGGATTAGGAGTGGGGGGAAATTAAAATTTTGGCATTTTCGAATCATTTTTGATTGTGCGGGACTGTGCTAGACGAGCACAGTAATTTTCCTAAATAACAAAATTTCCTCAGATTAATAGATTCCACAGCACAGGCCAAAATAAACGGTTTTTTTTTTTAATAAAATAATTTTAAATCCGTGTAACTTCTAAACAGTGATCGATAACCGAATTCTGCAAGCTGTGCTGAGTTGTGCTGCTTAAGATCTATAAAGTTCATCCATAAAAATTAACATTTAGCTTCAAATTCGTTAAAAAGTGATGGATTAGGAGTGGGGGGAAATTAAAATTTTGGCCTTTTCGAATCTTTTTTGATTGTGCGGGACTTGGCACTATACCCAGAGGGTGGCATGTCATGTAAAACTTCTTCGACGTTGTATAGTGCAGTGCAATTGAAAAAATTGCAAATTTCCAAAAGTACGGCGCTGATTAAAAATTTGTTTTTTGATTTTTTTTCGAAGTGCTTTATTATTTTGAGTTGCCGTTTGCGGCACAACGCAGCACAAACGTAGCACATAGTAGCACAACTAAAAAAATTGAAAATTTAAAAAATGCGGGGCTGGCAAAAAATTTGTTTTTTGGCGTTTTCTTCTAAATGCTTGGTAATTTCGAGTTGTCGTTTGCGGCACAAATTGGTACAAACATAGCACAATGTAGCACAATTAAGAAAACCATAAATTTCAAAAAGTGCGAGGCTAACTTCGCACACACTATAGTTTTTAGAAAATATTTGTCTTCAACTATTATGTGTTAAAACTTATAACAATTTTAAATTTCGTTCACAAATTACAGTAATTTCAATGACGCTACTTTTGTAATATTCAAAACAATGGAGTTTCGTGTGTTAAAAAACCGTCGCATTTTAATGGGAAAAATACCGTTCAAGGAAAGCAATAGCTTGACAAGTGGTATCCGGACTCTGTTTCATCGAGACAGGTGATAGAGAAGTGGTTTGCTAATTTTAAACGTAGCCGTACAAAGACCGATGGTGCTGAACGCTTTGGTCGACCAATTTGGAAGTTGTTTCAAAAGAAATAAAAAAGTTGACAAAATCACATCAATCATCAACTTCAAATTGTGCGAGATGGCTGAAACCTTCTAGATATCCATGAAGTTCAAAGGGGGTACCGCCTTTGCTCATAGTCGGTCAAAAATGACAACGTGTTGACGAGTCAAAGCCCTGTTTGGAGCTCTTTCAACTCAATAAAAAGGATTTTCCATGCGGTAGGTGACAATGATTGATACACGAATCTACCCCTGTATTCAAACGTCAAATCGACAGACAGTGAAATGGACAGAAATCGGCAAAAGATGCCCAAAGCGATCAAAAACGCAAATGTCAGCTGGCAAGATTTTGGCCTTTGTATTTTGACTACCTTGAGAAAAGAAGGATTATCTATAGTAAATATTACGTAGTCCTATTAGTGCGTTTAAAGGAAAGAAACTACGAAAAAGCGACACCAAATAAAGAAGGAAAGAGTGGTTATTCATCAAGACAATGCACCGTGTCATAAGCCGATCGCAACAGTGGTAAAATTGCACGAATCCATTTTATTCTACGGATCTGGCTCCCAGCTGCTCCTGCCTGTTTACAGACAGACCTAAAAGAATGCTCCAGGAAAAAAATTTGGTTCCAATAAAGAAGTAATTATCGAAACTGTTTTATTAGTAATTCTACGAATTTATTGAGTGATGTGTTATACTAAAGGCAAATAAGACTTCAGTTTATATTACTGAAAGATAAGTTTAAAGTTTTATTTCGTTCGACAAGCATGCATTGGTGAGTCGTTTGAGGGCCTCTTAAGTAATTACATAATAATTTGAAATAGACACACAACATATTTTTGGCAAGTCCGAAAATCGTAATGATTAAATTAAATAAAAAATCGTTCATACTTTACTAGGTTGCCCGTTTTGTCGCAATAATGATCTTGAACATCTCACAGTGTTTTCAATTGGTGTTACAGAAAATGTACGAAGTGCTACGTGGGATATATCAACATTGTTGTAATGCAACGGTGATCCAAAGGAATTTGTTGGAGGTATTTGACGTCGTCGAGTATATGAAGCCACGGGGACGCAAAAACACCAATAGATTGTTTGTTGTTGAACTGCTTCATTTTCATATTGATCACCATTATTGGTTCCTTTAGTCATCACAGTATATATGGACGGTTTCACTAAAAAAACAAAAATTAACGAACATTTTTACAATATTTTCAAGAATGCAATTGTTGACAAATAGGTGTAACGAAACAATACATTTCTCTGTTTCTTTTCAACTTAAAGAATTGTATGATGTTGTCTCTAGTTTTGTTATTTGATAAAAGTACTTAAAAATTCATGATTATCTAATTAAAACAAATAAACATTTCAAGACATTGTAATACTTACAAAATTAAGCCAATTTTTTCTTAAATATTTAACACTAATTCTAAAATAATTTTTAGATAGTTAAAATTTACATCATAATTTATTTCATGTTTTCTCTCATTGTGTTTTATTATCGAAACTTTAAAATTTTGCAAACATTGATGAAAATTTTAATAAATTCAATTTATTATACATTATTTTATAATTAAAATTTAATCAAAAATATTACAATATAATCAATCACTAATATATATTTCGATCTTCTCCGTTTCAGGAACAATAACCATTTTTTTATTTTATTGTTAAATAAAAATTTACGTATAAAAATAAAAAACAGTTTTTTTTTCTTTTAAATATAATTAGAAAAATGAATCGTAATCACATTAAAATTTTCCAAAATTAAATTTCACTATCAAAAACAATTGTACCAAAATATAATTAATTTAAAAATTAATGAAACTTTTTTAAAATTTATTGAAACAAGCACACAATTTTTGTTTAAATAAAAAAAGTTCTACTTGATGTAAATATGTACACATGCATACAGAGACCGTTCAGAGAGAGTATTGACCAAAATAATGAAACGAGCTTTCGAGCTTTTCACGAACACTGCACGTACCTATGTATATACGACATACAGATATTGTATAATAGTACGTTCGTCATATTGTGGCGACGGAAAAGACGCCCGACTGGCGCCACAATCTCATTCTAATCAACTTTCTCTCTCATACAATTTCATAGCGTATATTATGTACACAGTGAGTCGAATAGAGTATATAATAATTTTTCGTAACAAAGATATCACTATTCACATTCAATAGAATATTCATTCTTTATCTCTTCCTAACAATCAAACACATTAATATTTATTTGAGCATGAATAGATTTTATGAATTTATTTGAGAGAGAAACAAAATATATTGTTTTAACAAAAATATATTTTATATCCTTTATTATTGTATGAAAATATGTCATTCTATTTAAACTTGTTGAATTTTTAAAATAAAATAATCAAAAGCTCTTTCAACAAAGATAAATTGATTCTATTATCAAATGAAATAATATATCTTTCTCTATTTTCAAGAAGTGAAGTTATTTTTTAATATTGCTTTGTTCTCTTACTTTATTTTTTTCATTCCTTTGTTTTTCCTCATATTCAATTTGCGAAAATACGGCTATTTTTCTTTTGATTCCGCGTAAAAAAAAAATATATAAAAGACAAAATAATATAAATTTTCATCATCAAATCAACTGGCGTTCTCCTTTTTCAATAAATAATATTTTCATACGAATTCAGAATAATAAAACAGTTTTTATTAATTTCATTGTTTCAAAAGGAATTTAATTATTGGCTAAATTGAATTTTAAATTTAAATTAGAAAAGTTGAACAAGGAAGAATGAAATTCATGAACTAACTTCAAATTAAAATAACAATGTAGCAGGACTTAAAACTTTCCTTTCACAGCTTAATTACTTACCGCGGAATTTAATTATAACCTCATTGTTAGAACAAAACACGTCGAGTACCTACAACATCCACTTGAAGGTCCATCAACATCCATTTTCGTTTAAATAAGTGTTAGTTATGTTTCTTTTCAGCGCTCCCACCTTTTTTATTTAGAGTGGTATAAGTGGTGTTGATAGATGGATGGAACTTTTTCTAAATTTATTTGTTACTGTTTAACAAGATAGAT
This sequence comes from Brachynemurus nebulosus, assembly GCA_035578155.1. NCBI lineage: Eukaryota > Metazoa > Arthropoda > Insecta > Neuroptera > Myrmeleontidae > Brachynemurus > Brachynemurus nebulosus. The sequence goes on along the minus strand of JAPWDM010000014.1, from coordinate 14,116,464 downwards.
TGAATCGGGAAGACGATTTCTGATTTTTAAGAGATTTTTGTTAAACTAGAAGTTAAAAAGTAGATAAATAATTATTAAAGTATCATCGAAATTCATCAGATTTCACTGCATAGTAAATTTATGTATATGAATGACTTCTGTCTAAATATTCTGAAAATTTGTTTACGTCAAAAGTGTTCAATAGACAGATTTATGTCTTACTAGCGTTTCCACCATATATACTTATACTTTGCTGGATTATAAAATTTTCACCAATTTATAGAGGAACTTATTAATAGCTAAATCAGGCAAGGCCAATTGATTTTGTCCCCGGGCCGGGCGAAATTTATTAAAATTAATTGATTAAAATTAAAAAATTAAAAAATTAAAAAGAAAAACGCTTAATTATTTAAGCGAAAATACCGTAAAACCGTCTAGACCCGGACAGGGGGTCTAGACTCGGACACTTTGCACCAATCTTCAAAGTAAGTAGTTTCTACATTAACCTGCTACAATAAACATTTGTTCTTGACGTCATTAGAGAAAGAAAAACATCCTCTAAACAGCTGTACCAATAAAAACTACGGATTTCAACTCTTACTATTTCATTTTACAGGATTACTATTCTCCAGTTTTTCAAAGAAATAAAATGTGTGTCTAACTTAGACATGTAATTTTCGCCATAATTGTCATATTGTTTTAATTTTGATATCTATTGGTTCAGAATTTTATCGCGCATCATTTAATGATGTTTGAAGTTATATTCGATGTATATATAAAAAAAATACATGCTATACACATATATCCGTTTAGACCCGGACACATCAGTTTATTACACTATGGCCGCGATTCGCACTGACTGTAACTTCCACTATCCATACGTTATATTCCCGCCAGAATTACGCGGTTTATGCCTCCTTCTGGTGTCATCTCGCATGTTTACTTCATAGAGAGGCATATTATGTATTGACCCCTCTCCCTTCCCGCAAAATGTTTTGAAGCCTTTGACAGTTTCAAAGACATCAGACGATATAAAACACTGTCCTAACCCCGACGGGAGAGGTTAGTTTGCATGTTATTACATGCAAAGTCTCCGGAGTAAGTCTCCGGGTCAAGACGGATTTGAGGTGTAGACCCGGACACTTACTAATTATTTTTTATTTTTTTTATTTTTACTTATAATGAAACAAATGGGTCAGGGATATAACAAATAATATACGCTCGTTCTAATGGTAATACTTTTATTGGTGATATCTATGAAGGAAACATGTATAAACATAAAATTATACCAAAAAATGTAAAAAAGTGTCCGGGTCTAGACGGTTTTACGGTACTAATAAAAATAATATAATACTAATACTGAAAAATTTTTCACGGGCCGCATAAATTCATTACTCGGGCCGGATCCGGTCCGCGGGTCGTATGATAACCATGCCTGGGCCCAATTTAATTTTGTATAGCTTCTATACAGAGGGTTCGGTCAACTATCGTTTTTTGAATGTTGGAATGCACCACAAAAACCTTTAGTTTTTTTTTTGACATATAATTTTATATTTTGATAATTTCTAATGTTCCGTATCAAAATCGGTAAAACGAAACACTAATGGCATTGCTTCAGTGCCTGTCCGTCTGACACAGGTGACTTTCTCTGAAACCATTCGGTGTGAAAATTTGAAATTTAACATGCAGATGGTGGTCCAATTATGTAAAGTTGAATTTTAGTGGTTAACTTGAAAATTTCAGAAGATAACTTGGAAAGTGGATAATTTCAGGAGATAACTTGGAGTGTGGGGAAAAAATTTTTGCCGAAGTGCATTAAGTAGGAATCAAAGGAAAGTTTATTAAAACACGAATTTAACAATTTGGGGGGACAGGTCTACCCACATTGTCAACTTCCCATTGGGTGTCCTTAAAGACTAAAGACTACTGTACATCAACAATTCTCTTTTCATTGCCCCTTCTTCCTCGAACCTTCGACAGGAGCTTCGCGCCCTGTATTTCGTGGGGAACTCCAGCCCTCATTAAACAAATGATATCATAATTTATTCTCAAGATATACGAGTCGATAAATATTTCACATAGGTTTTTAATTTCATTTTTTTTATTATAAAAGACAAACCACTAATCCTAATTTTTTGAAAACTTGATCCGGTCTTCATTTTTTAATTACGCATCTAATGAAATTAGTCCGGAGTTGATAATATCATTTGTTCTCGAGATATGCGAGACGGAAAAAAATTCACAAACGAACGATCGAACAAACGAACGAACTTAACGACCGAACTTACGAACGCACACACGGACATCACGCTAAAAACAATGGATTCGGATTCTAGTGACCTTGAAACGTGAAGATATGTCCAAATTAGCGATTCATAAAATCGGACCCATTAAAATAACTTCGAATGGGAAGTTAATAATAATTGTAAATGTATATTTTTGTTCATTTTTTCTTTCTTTTTTGGAAAAACCTTAAAAATTGCTGTCGCCGGCTCTTGTCACTAAAACTATCGCTCAGAAAAATTTGAAAACTTCATGAACATTAAGAATGAGGTGAAGATTGAACAAAAATTCTCAGAACTGAATTTTCTTACGCAATTTCCTTGGTATATAAAAAGAAAGTTTGATCAAGATGCCGTTAGTCAATAATTATGTTAATGTTATGGTTAAACAGTTATTTTTGTGAATTCATTAGACAATGAGTTCTAGAAATTAAAGGAAAGCAAAGGAATAATTTTTGTACACTCTTTCATGTTTCATGCCTCTGTCACAGCTAATGAAATTTTGGTTTCGTCAATACCGTTCCGATATTTTCGATGTTAAAAATGCACTTCGTATAGATAGGTCCATCGTCGAAAATGTCAATAAAATCATGGAAATTGTCGAAGCAGACTGGCATATTTTATATTTTATATTATAAAACAGTTTTAAGCTATCTACGTAAAACTACATTCAAAAAGAAACTCAGAATTTGGGTATCACACGAATTGACGTAAAAAAAATGATGGATCGAATTATCTGTCTGCGAAGCTCTGGCCAAAAGGAACGAAGTTACATACGACAATATTGTGCGAAAACGATCGTTGTAAAAGCAGGGTAAAGCGCCTCAAACGGTGATCAAACCTGGATTAAAGGCCAGAATTGTTTTGCTATGCATTTGGTGGGACTAGAAAGGAATCACTAGGGATTCTAAGAGAGAGGCATTATGAAGTTACCTTTAAAATGGCAACAAACTATAAAATAAAACGGTAAATATTTAACCCAAATCAGACATTTAGAACCATTTAAAATAAGGTTTTGAAATAAATATAAAAAATGGAATTCTTTTTCCCCTTTATTCATGAATCTCCTTATTTCCCCTTTATTCCCCTTAATCATTCCTATTAAATTTATCGATCTATCTGTGCCTTATTTTAAAGTTTTAAGACACCATTATAAATTATAAGGATGTTTCGATACTGGTAAAACGTATTTATATGTTAATTTCTTTTAAAATTCAATTTAAACATGTCTCATTGATATTAATTAATATTATTGTTAAAATTTGTGCAATTGTACAATTAAATGTGCCGTCGTATTTACAATGTGGATATGTGTTTGAAACGATCTCGTTATTATTCGTAATTACCGAACACAAATAAATTTAATTACACGTTCATTCTACGCTTTGTAAATCTAACCAATTATTGAAACACTCGGTGTGCTCTATTACTATATACAGTATACAGGCTGGTTATTTATATGTATATCATCTAATTTGTTTATTTGTTCTCTTTTTGCTGTGAAAGAATGAACAGCAGAGAGAAACCTATAATTTCGAAATGTTGAAACAGATATTGAGGAATATTAATAGAATGGAAACTATTTTCTATCTCCAAAACGACTATTAAATTTTGTATTTTGGAAAACGTTTTGGAAAGCCACCGTTTTAGAAAACATAGTTTCGAGAAAAAGTCATGTAAAGTATCAAACCGTGTTTACCGTTTTGTGTGTAAACTTATCATTTTTGATTTATTTATGGAAATATAGCAGAAGGAACGAAATAAGCTAATCGAATAACGTAATGTTACTGACCAATCTCAGATGCTAATATATCATTTAAGCCAATAAAAAAAGGAAGATTGGTTATAGAGACCACTATAACTTTATTATTTTTAATATAAAACCATTGTTACCTACTTTTGATACAGAATTGCTGTGATCTTACTACTTTTAGTACAAAACCATTGTGACTTTACTACTTTTGGTACAGAAGTGCTGTGATCTTACTACTTTTAGTACAAAACCATTATGACTTTACTACTTTTGGTACGGAACTTCTATGATCTTAATACTTTTGGTACTAAATCATTGTGACCGTACTACTTTTGGTACAGAACCATTGTGACCTTACTACTTTCGGTGCAGAATTGCTGTGATCTTAGTACTTTTAGAACAAAACCATTGTGACTTTACTACTTTTGGTACAGAATTGCTGTGATCTTACTACTTTGTACAAAACCATTGTGACTTTACTACTTTTGGTACAGAACTGCTGTAATCTTACTACTTTGGGTACAGAACCATTGTGACCCTACTACTTTTGGTACAAAAAAATTGTGACCTTACTACTTTTGGTACAAAACCATTATGACCTTACTACTTTCGGTACAGAATTGCTGTGATCTTAGTACTTTTAGAACAAAACCATTGTGACTTTACTACTTTTGGTACAGAATTGCTGTGATCTTACTACTTTGTACAAAACCATTGTGACTTTCTACTTTTGGTACAGAACGGCTGTAATCTTACTACTTTTGGTACAGGACCATTGTGACCTTACTACTTTTAGTACAGAACCATTGTGACTTTACTACTTTTGGTACAGGATTGCTGTGATCCTACTACTTTTGGTACAGAACTGTTGTGATCTTACTACTCTTAAAATAGAGCTGCTATCTCACTACTTTTGGTATAAAAATTTTATGGACGAAATTACTAAAAATGGCAAATCAATCTTGACCACAGATAAATACAGATGCTAACTTAGGTCTAGCTTATAGATGAACGTGTATCGCCAAAATAGGGCGCAAAGGGGTTCCTCCTACCACATAGATTTGGTATAAGTAGCACATTCACTACACAAATCGATCAAGGTAGGATTAAGAGAATATTAAAAATATAACAAGACCCCGAGTTGGTCTAGTAGTTAGCAACTCAGCTCTTGTCTGGCAAATCGTGAGTTCGAAACCAACCGGGCGAGATACGTCATCTACATTACCATACCGTTCATGTATCAGTAATCATTTCCAACATCAAAAACCAATAGTACTTACAACAGTGAATATGACCTTAGTTGTAGCGTACTTAACTAATAGAAAAAAATTTTTTTTAAAAATATAACAAAATATGTAAATTGTATAAGAGTTTATTCTATAAATAATAACAAAAATTAAATCTACTTAATAAATTTCTAACACTGACTGACTGACAGACAACGCACAGCCTAAACCGTTGGGTTTAGAAGAATGAAATTTTGCACAGGAGTTCCCTATGTAATGTAGGTGAGCACTAAGAAAGGATTTTTGAAAATTCGTCCCTTAAGTGGGTTAAATAGGGAATGAAAAATTGTATGGAAATTCGTTATTTTTGAAGTTAGTGGTATATACAAATATGTTGCTATGGCTATTAAAATAAGTAATATATCTTCTACTAAATAATAAATTTTTGACACTGACTGACAGATAACGCACAGCCTAAACTGTTGGGTTTAGAAGGACGAAATTTAGCACAAGAGATATGAAAATTGGCGTTTAGGCTTCTGTTTATAAATAAAAGTCAGTTGTGTAAACGTTTCTGGAAAATTTCCTAAGGGGTTAAAACAGAAAATGACAGTTCATATGGGAACTTCCTCATTTTTGAAGTTAGAAACGTGGATATTGATTTAAGTTTTTGAAAAACATTAAAAGTGAGCATAAAGTGAGTACCTAATAAAAAGATGTTGTCGATGGGAAACCCCATCGGGTATACGGCTAGTTTTGCATAAATTCTTTAATAAATAGTCTTGACTTTCTTATGACGTCCGATGTAAAAAATTAGGAAATTTTCACAAGTTTTTGCAAATGCTGCTTGCAACTGGACATTTTTAACCTAATAAAAAATTCGGCTTAAAAAAGTTTTAGTAATAGGTACCATTTATTAGAAATCCTTTAAAATTAAATACGATAACTACCGAAGATAAGACATTGAAGATTGAATTTTTGTCAGTAGATTTATTAACATAAAAGTCAGATGCTGTAAAAATGTCTTTCACATTATTTAAAGGTAACTTTAAAAAATTTATGGGTATATTTCATTTATCATTAATATAACTTAAACACTATTGCAGACAATCGTGTTTGTTAAAAGCCTTGAATTTTGGAAACAAGAGCTCATTATATTTCAGATTCAACTCAACTTCAAATATGTACATATTATATGATAAATATATCAATACAAAATTAAAACTGGGTGTCATCAACTCATAACTATTATGATTCCTACCCTGACTGGCAATTAAAATAGTTATTCTCATTCACAAGAAAATAGAGTCTTTTAAGTGAATTCCCATTTTGGAAAAATTTCACTTATTACAACAGGTGCCATGAAAAGACCTGAACCCGGGACTATGGCAGAAGTCTGTTTTGAAGCCTCGAGAAACCGAAAATGACGTTCACTAAATATATATATATATATATATATATATATATATATATATATATATATATATATATATATATATATGTGTGTCTGTGTGTGTGTGTCTGCCCGATAAGTCTCGAAGGAAGCCTCCAATTGTTACGAAATTTGGTGTGTGGGTCAAAAGTCCTAATAGCTTGGACAAGTTAGTTAGCCAGATACATCCGATTTTTGGAAGCCAAAATTTTGGCCAATTTTAGTGGTTTTTTGCAAAACTTGGCCAGAATTCAAAAATTTTTTTTGATTCTTTTTACACGATCGAAAAGAGCGTAAAAAATTACATAAGACAAGCTTTTAAAACATTGTTCTAAGTGAACTAGATTTTGAGAAAAATTAAGAAATTTGCTGAATTTCTTTACAATAAATGCTTCATTGTTTTTATCATTACAATAACAATATTAATGTCTGTTTCATTTTTCAAAATAAAAATTAACTAACTTTTCAAGAACACGTCATCACCGATTTTGAAAATTTGTTTACTGTTAGAGAGATATTTTAAATGGGTATAAGTTATGTTGTATGAGGTCTGCCAGGGTCTGGGGATCCCAAATTGCCAAAAATAAAACTATCTATCCAACCGATTTTAAAAATTTTTTCACCTTTAAAAAGTTAATTTCATTTAAATACATATATGCTACACTATATGAGATCCGCCAGGGGCCTGGAGACCCAAAAAGCGTCAAAAATTAACTACTCAACTGATATTGAAAATTTTTTCACTGTTAGAGAGCTAAAGTATTTTAAATGGATACAAATTGTTACATGAGATCCCCAGTGTCCAGTCTTTGGAAATTCACTATGCTATACAAATGCTGCGACAGAGGTATTTACACTTTTACTAATTTTTCGTTAAAAGTAATTGAAATCTAAACCACCAAAGTTTCGAGCCATTATTAAAATTTATATTCAATTTTTTTAAGAATTTGTTTCATATAAAACTATTTTGAGACCTTGTCAATTATAAATATTTCTTAAAATGTTAAAAAAAAAACAAACTTTTAAATAATACTTACCTAAATAAGTAAATTTGTACATAAACCATCACGGCTCTTTATTGTAAAAAGTCCTATTAATCGCCTCTATAAAATCATTGGAACACAAAATTCCGTTTCCGAAATTTTTTGGTATGCAGCAAGCACATACTTTATACCTATCTATCATATATATTATATCAATGAAAAAAGCACACATGTGCTTTTTATTTGAATTTTTACCATTTAATTAGCCCTTTAATGATCGGTTTTTAGTTTGGAGTATTTTTAGAATATAGTCGAAAAGCTTCTAAAATTTTACTGTTTCTAAAAAAACAATATACACATATATTTTGATATCTGATATATACATTCAAAGGCTTTGTATCTCTACTTTTAATTTTCAACACGTATAAAAAAAATTAATTGTTGTAATAATAATTCTTGAATAAAGTATAAAAACGCCGTGAGCAGCGGGGCCCCATCACGGTAGTCGAATTTTCCCCTTCATCTTCGGTATTGAATGTCTACAAGCGAAATGTGATTGAAAGTCTACAACCGAATTGTCATTTTGTTGGTTTCAAAACTGGTGATGAGTGTTCGGCTGATCGAGGCTTTAAAAAAAGGTTTTAAGTATTTAAGGGCTGTATCTCAGTAAATTTCAATTTTGTGCCGAAAACAGGTAGCAGAAAAAAAGCCAACACAATTCGTACGAGGACATTCCTGCCCATGTTTATCCTCTAATTGCCTTTATGTTTTAGTTTTAAAAATTAAAAAAGGACCTTAAATAGTAAACTGGAAGGCCTTTATAAAGATATTTTTTCTTTCCAAAAAAATCCAAAATTTCTATTTTATAAATACTAAAAATCCAAAATTCCTAATTTATAAATAAACAGTGACTTTAATAACATTTTTAAATTACTTAATATGTATGTATTTCATTTGTCATAAAAGTAAGTTCACTTTTTTTTAAATTTTTTAAAATTACTATTCGCCTACTTGTATTTAGAATAAACATAATGCTTTTAAAACACATTTAACAATAGCATTCAATTCCGATGTAAAAATGGGAGAAGTGGGGGGAAAAGTGATGCGGACTCATTACAAGGTACTAGCTGGATACTAACTGAATACACGTACAAAATTTCAGCCCTCTAGGTTTCCTTATGGAGTCTCTAGACGTGTTAGAAAACAAGCAAAAAAATTAAGGAAATATTGCCGTAAAAATCGTGGGGGTAAGGGTTAAAAGTTGAAACCTCCAAAAAACAGTGTCTGGCTATTAGCTTAACCTGTACACCAAATTTCAGCCCTCTAGGTTTATTTGGGGAGATTTTGACCCGAACGAAACTGTTAAAAAACAAGAAAAATCATGTTCTTTTGGGTATAAAAATGGTGGGGGTAGGGGTTAAAAGTCGAGACCCCCAAAAGGCACCCCCTTGATACTAACTCAATCCGGATACAAAATTTCAGCCCTCTAGGTTTATTCGGGTGACCTGTGCGAGTGGTACAAACTTCGAAAACGTCGAAAATGCATGAAATTGTAGCTTAAAAATGAGGGGGGTGGGGGTAAAATATTAAAACCTCCAAAAAGCACAACCTAGGTAAGAACTTTATCAACACACCAAATTTCAACCCTCTACGTTAATTCTGGGGGGCTGGGGGCCTGTTAGATCCAGCGAAAATCGTTTTTCCCCCCTCTACTCCCACCATATCATCCTAGGAAGCTGAATTTTGGATATGTTGTAGATAATTGACCGAAACATTATTTAAAACTGGTTTGGGAAAGTTTTATTGCTTTTCCGCCCCCCACCACCCCCTTAAAGGTCGGGTCAGAAAAAAAATTTGCCCAAAATTTGACCCCACTTTGATAGTATGAGGTGCCTCGAAAATGAGCCCCATTTACCAAATTTCATCTCTTAACTTCCATAGGGGGGCCCTACACAAATTAAAAGGTGGCGGGAAAATATATATATATATATATATATATATATATATATATATATATATATATATATATATATATATATATATATATATATATATATATATATATATCAGACATTTTTTTTTTCTACATATTCGTGTTCTACGGGTCCGAAAACGGATAGCGCCCCTACTCTCGCCTCTCGCAGCTCTTATCGTATAGACTGTATAAGTCTAATTTTTCGGAGAAAATTCGACTAAAAAGATGATAAACAGAAATATTTCTGCACGTAAATATTTCATACTTACGTGCAGAAATTTTTTGAAACTTTAGGTAAAAAGCAAAAGAGAATAAGAAAATAAAAAAAAATGAACTTTTATAAAGAAATATAAAACAAAAGTTTTAAAAACTTTTCAGAAACAAAATTGTTTAAATAACATAATAAATCATATATATTATGTATTTGTATTTGTAGTTTATTTATTGTACGAATGAATTATAGGTTTCATCTTGAATGTAAGAATATTTAAGAATATTTTAGAATAAGTTACCGGGTACAATGTTCAACGAAAAAATTTGGGGGACAGGTCTACCCACACTGTCAGCTTCGCTTTGGGTGTTCTTAAAGACTACTGTGCATAAATAATTCTTTTTTCATTTCAGGTGACTCCTTCCCTAGGCCCCCGATAGAGGCTTTGCCCCTTGCACCATACGGGGGGCTTCACCTTCTGTACCTAAGGGAGGCGGCTCCACCCTTCTCAAACAAATGATAATATCACTTGTTCTCAAGATATGCGAGACAAAATATATATATTTTGGCAAAAACTAATTTTTTCAAGTTTCTTATTTCGTTTTCTTTTTTTTTTAATTTTGTAATAAAATACTGGCGTTTTTAACATCCAGGAAGGTTCTTAGGCCATTATATAATAATGTTATGGTAAAAAATCCATATACCTAATCTATGTTATTTTAATAAAGTTAATTTCGTTTTTTTACCACAAAAAACAAACCGCTAATCCGAATTTGCCGAAAACTTTATCCGGCCTTCATTTTTTGTTTACGCATCTAATGAAATTAGTCCGGAGTTGATATCATTATTTGCTTTCGAGATATGCGAGACGAAAAAAAATTCACGAACGAACGAACAAACGAACGAACTAACGAACGCACACACAGACATCACGCTAAAAACGGTGGATTCGGATTCTAGTGACCTTGAAACGTGGAGATATGTCAAAATTAGCGATTCGTAAAATCGGACCCATTACAATAATTTCCTATGGGAAGTTAATAAAGTTTCAGCCCGCTAGTTTCGTCCTAATTTGGTATTTCGAAAACTATTTCCGGGGGTAACGACGAGTTATGTGACTCAGTTAAAGGCGTAAGAGTTCTTTTATAAGCCGGAACTTTTCTGACGTAATTTAAAATTTCCGTATGAATTTTTGTATTAATTCAATCTATTAAGCTTAATCCTATAGATTAAGGGGAAAGATACCTTTAGAACAAAAAAAAATAAAAAAATTTTTTTTATAAAATATTGGTAAAACCATCTCAAGAATATACTTACAAATTTTCGGGACGATATTCGAATTAAATTTTACAGATGATAATTACGGCGGCTAGAGCGTCCACCGTTTGGGGACTTCTAGAGTGACACACTCCAATAAAAGATTTCTGCAACCGTCATCTACTTAATAAATCTCTAACACTGACTGACTGACTGACTGACAGAAAACGCACAGCCTAAACCATTGAGTTTAAAAGAATAAAATTTTGCACAGGAGTTCCTTATATAATGTAGGTGAGCACTAAGAAAGGATTTTTGAAAATTCGCCCCATGTGGTTTAAATAGGAAATGAAAACTTTTATGGAAATATGTTACTATGGCTATTAAAATAAATAATATTTAATATGGTCTATTTCAGTTAAATTTAACCATGCTTCGTAACTTTGAATTTAAATAATTTCCGTTTTCTTGGCTTAATCTCTTTTATTATTGCATTTATGTAAATTTTAAATTTGCAGTTTATTTTTAGAAAAGAATAGAAGATCGATTTGTTTCGAATATAAGAATTATTTAATTTTTGAACGAAAACTCATGATCAATTTTATCTGAAAAGAGGTATAAATATTTGACCCTGACTGACATCCTGACATGTTGCCGATGGTAAATACCATCGGGTGGGTATACGGCTACTTTTATCTAAAATGAAACAAAAAATATGTTGTAAGACCTTAATGTCATAGCAACGAAAATTCCAATCCTCAAAAATATAAATCAGTTTTTTCCTTATTAGAAAAATTTCCGAAATTACCTTCATTTTCGTTTGTCTGAAGATATTTTTCCCATTAATATTACTTTACCTTGTAAAGAAAAAGTATATCAAAGCTGGTCGTTGTAAAATCAAAATCTCTAGTAACCGGAACACGATTCAAAATAACATTTCCTGAAGGTGTAGATTGGTACAGAGGATTTCTAACCTAAGGCACGATCCACATTTCAATGAAATTTTGTTATAATTTTTAAAATTTATAAATTTTTTGGAATAATACAATAAAATTATGTAGAAGTTTTTTTAAACCGAAGTAAAAATTGGGAACTATGGTTTAAAAAAACTTCTACATACATAATTCTTATAATTTAGTTATAAAATTTATATGGGTTTAATATTCCAGTTTTGTTAGTCAAAATTATAAATATCGCCACATAGCAGAAAATTACATCAAAACGTTATGTTAAACCTTTTTTTTTAATATTATTTCCATTATGTTACATTATGATTGATCGAATAATATTATATTTTTGTACTTAGTGTTTGCAACATTCTACATCTGCTTACAAACAAATTCACTGTTCCGTGTTAAACGGATGTGTATCGTTTAGATAATCAGAGATTTTGCTTCCTTCTACAATTGGAGATATTATGTTATCTTTGGTAATCCCATAGTGATCGTTAGAATATCCATTTGTTTGTCTATTAAGTTTTATAATATCATTCCCTTCAATTTGTAGATTATATCCGACGATTTTATTTTTATATATAGATATGAAATATAAATGATTTGCCCTCTCAAATAAAGAAAAGAAGTAGCAAAATTCGTCTAGTACGTGTTGGATACACATCAAACCAGGGTTTTGTAATAGTTAGTTTTCATAGCTTTCAAAGTAAAATATAGGGCATTTAATACATAATTTTTACTAAAAACGTTTGACTTGCTTTCACGCTTCAACAGCTTAACAAATCGACTTGAAACTTTGCACAGACATTGCTTAGGGAACAGAGACGATTATAGGTCATCCTTTAACTCGGGAAAATATTTTATTTCCAAGGGAAAATGTATTCAAATGTGATAGCTGGCTATTAGAAAGCTGACGATTAATTTGTATATTATTGAGACTTTGTATATTATTAACAGGGTGGACAAAAAAGAACACAGGCTACTTTTTACCCCGTAAAACATCTCAGTCCCATGGAAAATCCAATTTTTGTGAATAAATATATGTATTTTAAATGAAACAAAAAGAAGATTCGTTTATTTCATTTGAACTTAGTATATTGTTAGCAGAAATGGCGGAGACGAATAAAGGTTATTTTTTACCTCCGGAAAATATCGCATTTCTGAGGGAAAATAAACGAAACAATGAAATTACAACAATTGACTGTTAAAAAAAATGGATGATTGATTTCAAACCAAGGGGCCAAACTACTATTATGATAGTTAGCGTCCCGAATTTTACGTCATCAGACTTGGCAGAGAGGTGGAAGGTATTACGTAAGAATATACGTATTTAGAGTTTTTGTTGGTATGTGTAAGGTAGTGGATGTTTGTGTGTGTAATACTCTGTATGTATGTAGCGGTGGTCCAAGGTGAGAATGCATACGTATACTAGAACAACCATGGGCATATACCTGCTACTAGTGATGTAACAATGAACAGCCACCACTGTGGCCACGACTTAACAATGAATTTGTACGCTTGAAGAGCCGATGGACGACTAATCAGTAAACAGTATAAATTGCTACTTACTGCAACTTTCGGATCACACTTTTTGTATGTAGGCTTGATCTGTCTCATCTGTGTTTCAAACATTGCATATTGTTAACAGAGAAGACGAAAAAAACAGGCTAATTTTTACCTTGGGAAGACATTTGATTACCTACCATGAGAAATTTGATTCCCGTTGAAAAATATATTTAAAACGAAATAAAAAAATGATTCACTGACTTCGTTCAAACTCCACACATTGTTAGCAAAATAACGAACATTCAATATCTGTGGGAAAATTACCAGGAAAATAATAACAGCTCTTGACAGTGGCAGTGTAGAAGTATAGCCAGAGCCACTAGCTTAACCCTAAGTGTCCCTGGCTAGGCATCGTGAAAAATGCCATCCCTAGGCACCGTGAAAAATGCCACCCCTACCTTTTACTTAAAAAGAAGAAAATCTTAACTTTTCGTACAAACGTTGTCTTCAAAAATAACTGAAGAGCAAAAAGAAGAAAAAAACGTCATAACCTAGGTAGGCCTAGTGGGTAATCCGGCCCTGATTATAGCTATTAAGTTGATGTCATAATTTCAAACACCACACGAGCGAAGCCGCGGATAAATTCTAGTAAAATTTTATAAAATTCTTCCTCGTTTATTTCCTTTATGAGTACGTGCAAAAAGGAAATGAAAATTTGTTTTCAAAATACTAAATCTTACGATAATTTAAATTCTCAGTATCCTAAAAATAAACCAGAATTTACAATAATTGTATATCAATGACTGAAATTTTGTTGTTGAAGTAAAATTTATTTTATTTGAGTTTTTTTCATTTATAAGAACGAATTCTATCGCTATAAAATTCTTTAAGTTGAAAACGTTTTCTACTTTATTTATACTTTATACTTTAAAACTTTAATTTCTAAAATTAGGACAAGTCACGGTATAATTTTGTCTGATACATTTAAAATTTTGTGTTAACCGGATAGAATATCATGTACCTACTTACATACATAACTTGATGAAACAAATATGTTTTGAAAAATACGTCCTTAGGCAATTTTGCCATTGTACGAGAATTGTTAAATGTGTTATCACCAGTTTAGATAGCATATAGTCTCTGAACATTAAGCTACATTGTACCATTTAGTGCTTTCAGGCTATAAATCTATATCTCGTGTATTATTGTAGCACTATAATGTAGGCATTTCAAACATAAAATAGCAAATATCGCTGTACAGTAAGCCCTCAGTTTTCATTCAGTAAGAAGGGATAAGAAAATAAGAAAGTACAGTGCTTGCCAGTCGAATTTTTCTTCTATTTTTCACTTTCCGAATCAACGATACACTATTTTTAGAATATTTTGCCTTTCTACGTAGAGCAGGTGTTTGAAACTGTCTGTTTATATTCAACCCACTATAGTTCTACAATAGTAAAGTCTTGTTCTCCTTAACACACGCGTCACTCAGGCCCGACGAGAGAGTAGAGTAGCCACGGTTGTAACCCCGGGGCCCGAACGGGAAGGCAGGGCCCGTAGTAGTCGCTAGCGGCTCGGAAAAAAGTAAAAATTATTTTTGGTCTCCACTTAATTTTTCGTGGAGAAATTTTTAAGAGATGTGCCCGCTAATTCTGTCTACGGCCCTGACCTCCCCCTTCAAAAAACGCCAAGAAAATTGAATAACTAAAATGCGAAATAGGTAGCTTTACCGTATGTCTAACCAATTTTATTTTTATTATCAAAAGTACAAAGTTTTTTTCTAAATTGCCCACATGTGTATGTATGTAAAGTGTGTGCGCACTTATTACCTATCATTTCTGTATCAGAACTATTCACAAGTTTGAACGGTGTAAAAAAAGTCCACAGTGAAACTGCACGTTTCAGCTTAAAAGTATATTAAAAAAAAATATTTAATGAAAACGTACCTAGTCAGAAATCTCATATTTTCTGCAATTTTTTTCAACCTCTGGCATTCTCCTTCCATAACGCCGTTGCATAAATTCCAAAAGATGTGTGGTTATAGCCAGTAGCGTAGCCAAGGTGATTAGCGCCCCAGGCAGAATTGAAAGTGGCGCTCCCTCTTTGATACAAAGAGGGGAGAGGGTTTAGTAACTTAAAAAAATCCGCCCCCTACCCACAATCACATTATACGTATCCTATCCTCTTTTGTACAAACTAAAGCCACCTGGGCTTCTGGGCACGACTCATCGTACTTCACGGAACTACGCGATAACGACGCTCAGTTCCTTCGCTTTCCAGACTTGTCGAAATGTTAGAAATCTTTTTACTGTCAACTTATAGCTTAATTTAAAATTAGCTAGTGTAGTTATATTATATCTTAATTGTTATTTTATCTCAGTCTATATTTTTGAGCAATTTTTTCAATATTTTTATTGTTAGTATCCAAATCAGGTGTTACTTATATCTTGACGGTTAAGCGAAACCGTCGCGGCGGCGAACCCCTGTTACAGCACCCCTGGCCGGGGCCACCCCTGCCACCCACTTGCTACGTCACTGCACAGTCAAAAAATTTGTGTTAAAATTAACACATTTCACATGTCCAGAACGGTCCACTCAATTTTTTGTGTTATTTTAACACAAAGCATTGGTGTCAAATCTATACACAAGATTTGTGTCAATGATTTAACACACAAAAGGGCATACATTTTGTGTTAATTTTACAAAATTACTTAGTTATAATTTTACCAGTAAATATTTTTTTTTATTTATTTATTATGTAAATGAAAGGAAATAGTAAAGAATAATTTTTCAGTACCGTAAAACCGTCTAGACCTGGACAGGGGGTCTAGACCTGGACATTTTGCACCAATCTTCAAAGTAAGTAGTTTCTACATTAACCTGCTACAATAGACATTTGTTCTTGACGTCATTAGAGAGAGAAAAACATTATCTAAACAGCTGTACCAATAAAAACTACGGATTTCAACTTTTACTTTTACTTATGTTTGAAGTTATATTCGATGTATATATAAAAAAATACATGCTATATATATATATATATATATATATATATATATATATATATATATATATCCGTTTAGACCCGGACACATCAGTTTATTACACTAGGGTCGCGATTCGCACTGGCTGTAACTTCCACTATCCATACGTTATATTTCCGCCAGAATTACGCGGTTTATGCCTCCTTCTGGTGTCATATCGCATGTTTACTTCATAGAGAGGCATACTATATATTGACCCCTCTCCCTTTCCACAAAATGTTTTGAAGCCTTTGACAGGTTCAAAGACATCAGACGATATAAAACACTGTTTGCATGTTATTACATTATTTAAGTAAGTGTCCGGGTCAAGACGGATCTGGGGTGTAGACCCGGATACTTACTAATTATTTTTATTTTTTTTATTTTTACTTATAATGAAACAAATGGGTCAGGGATATAATAAATAATATACGCTCTTTCTAATGGTAATACTTTTATTGGTGATATCTATGAAGGAAACATGTATAACATAAAATTATACCAAAAAATGTAAAAAAGTGTCCGGGTCTAGACGGTTTTACGGTATTTAAGCTTTTTTATTTAATATTTCTACAATTTTTGTAAAGATTTCGACGATGATATTGGTGCATTTCACTTGATATTTGATGAAAATAATGTTGAAGCAATACTCAAAAATTGTGAAAATCGTTGTCAAACTGAACGTCGAAGATAAAATAGAACCAGTATACTCTTCCTTCTTTACCTGATCTTCTTTGCCCTTTGAATTGAAGTAAATTCTGCAAACAGAGAAAGAAATTCAATCTATAATATTTTTAATTAACTTACCTAATCAATATATAATATCTATATAATTAAAACCAATTTAACTTTAGAAATACACTTTTTATTTTGAAAGATTCCGTCTTCATACATATATAAGTTTTTGTTGAAAGCACAATTGTCGAATGATGCTATACAAGGTACCACTACCCCCGCTCTTAACTAAAGCAGTAAATGCGCGCCAAACCGGTTTTTTGTGTGGGAAATACATAAAAAAAGGTGAATTTACAGACATTCTTCCAAAATACACAAATATTGTGTTAATTTTTGTTGTTCAAAACAGATTAATATTTTTATTCGGTTAAATCAAAATTAACACAAACACTAAATGTTACATTAACACAGGGTTGGGTTACTTATTTAACACAAAAATTTTAACCACTAATTTTTTTTACGCAAATTTTTTCACTGTGTGGTTATAGCATCCTTTGTGGTCCGTCATCGATCCCGATATTTAAGAAAAGTATCTTAAATATGCTACTAAAAGTAGTTTTTCTTAATTTTAACTCTTTATGATATTATTTAAAAGTAGTTGGTTTTTGGATCCAGATTCAAGATCCAGATTTTCTTACAAAGGTTATCAACTTCTGCTTTAGACAAAAATATCATTACATGTATATGTATATGCATAAACTGATCCAGAACAGCGCCTGCTCCAACGTTTTCGTCGACCCGGACAAAAATAAGAAATGCCGCCCCGGCGAGAGCGACGACTGGCAATTTTTTTTAAAAGTTAGACGACCTTTTCTTTGCTCGGCAGTTATATTTTTCCCTCCAAAATACAATTCGTCTAGCTTTAAAAAAAAAAAAAATTGCAGGATCCCTTTCTTCATTTACAGCCAAAATGCCGCCCTTTAAATTTGCCGCCCCTGGCAAATGCACGGATTGCACGGATTGTCTGCTCCTAGAGCGGACCCTATCCAGAATAATCTGAATTAATTTTCATAGAATAATCATACTATACTTTTGCAACTGTCTAATACCTATACATACAATTCTACTATATACATACATACTGATGGAAAAAACAAGTTTACCACCCTATTGACAGATATTCCCCTGTGGTTATAAACGATAAAAAATAGCATCTTCAAACAATGAGATAAAGAAAAATATGCGATAAAATACTAGCGACAGAAGAAATCTGTAAAGTATAAAAAAAAAAATGGAATGAAATAACTCGGAACGTCGAGTAAGAGTTGTAATTTATGTAGAGTTACAAGAAAATCTATATGGAAAAAAACTCGAGTGTGTAGACTTCGGTTGTTTTTTTCCGATGTCTCTCGACATTTTCTATCGAGTGTAAAGTTTTACTTGGTAAATTGGTCGGCCGCTTAGTCATTTCGGCAAAAAACGAATAATAACTACAATGAAAGCTTGCAAAGTGAAATATGTTTCTTTGTCGTACAAAGTTATTTAACCCTTCACTGTTTTTCGAACAGAAGCAAATAAAATTAACAACTAAAGGTGATTGACTGTATACTACGAACTATTCGTTATTGGTTAAGAAAAGTGTCAAGCAGAGAGATTAGATGAATCCCAAATTCTCAGTGTAATACAGTTTGTTACTATATGTACTGTATGTCTTATTTTCGTTAGTTTAGCAGCCAAAGCGTATAAATTAAATATCTATTAAAAATTGTAACTTCAAGGAACAGTCTATGTAGCTAGTTGATAATTTTGTATAGTAGGGGCACAAGGGTGCCTATATGATGATTTGTAGAGGGGCTAGAACTGGGGCTAAAGTCTATTTTTAATATTTTGGATGACGAATGGCGATTTGTAAGTAGCCATACAAAGTTTCAATTTCGACCATGTTGTAAAAATTTATCCTGTTGCGAAAATATTAGGCTACGTTTAAGAAAAAAACACTTGACTACCAGTACACTTATATATATTAACGTTTCTCTAATAGCTAGGGGGGCCTCCTGCCTCCGAGTATGGGCGCCCATGTAGAGGAAGTATAAACGAAGTGAATATATTCATAAAAATAAAAGAAATAGAAATCATGTAGGTGCAAAATATTGAATGAAGCCAACCTCTCCAGACTGTTCAGATCAATAGCTTCCAAATATTGCGAGTTGAAATAAATTAAGTAAAACTCAGTTGTTTCTTATCAAATCAGAAATTCAGCTTTTACAACCACTGTCATGACGAGACTTGAGGCCACGACGCTCATGATATAACTTTCTAACGAAATATCCTATTTTTACGAAATTTGGTGAAAACGTTGAAACTTTGAAAGTCCAAAAATCTTAAATGAGTTGTTCAGCTGAGTTGAGCTGACCGCTATCATCTCTACCCTTCTACTGCAACCCACTACCTAACCTAAAACGTTGGAAATCTGAAAAATTTCCGACGAGTTCTCGGTCAGACACGTCCGATACGCGAAACATGATTTTTGGGCATTTGGTGAAAAAAACATTCGTTTTTTGCCAAAATTTACCCAAGTTCAAAACTTTTCGCGATATTTTTTTAGACCACTAGAAAGCGAAGAAAAAATCACACAAAAAAGGTTTTTGAACTATTATTCTATGTAAACGAGTTTTCCAGAAAAATTTATTTTTGGAAATGGAAATTCGTTATGTTAAGGAGGATGCTACGACAGGGGGTATTTTTAAAAATAGAATTGCTAATTATCATATGTAGTAATATAAGTAACACATGTGCATGTTGAATATATATATTTGAATATGTAAATATTTATTTATTTGTTTTTAAGGTAAATCGTGAAAAATATCGCTCATTTGTGAGAAGCGTAACATAACTCAAAAATCACCGTTATTGAGTTAAGGGTACAGGCGATCACGGAAAATGTCATTCTTTTTGCTAACAAAACGACATCAGGCTAGATAAATGAGAGAACGAGAGAGGTTATGACTTTATACTCTATCGCACTTTCTCAATTGACTGCCGTAAGTACTTTTTCTATTCTTAAAACTTTAAACCATCGTACTGGAACACAGCTCTTTTTGAGTTATGTCAAGCTTCAGCAAATGAGCGATATGTATATGTAATTTTTCTATAAAATCTAACAATGGAAGAAGGACAGGTATATAATATTGTAAAGGAAGGAGCATTTCGTCGTCATTTTGTAAATATACAGTAACGGTTTTAATTTAATTAAAACATTGTCATTGCTTTTAAAACAATATATTTAGTATATTTTTCTTATAATTGTGATTTCTATATAAAAACAAACAATTAATTAATTATTTTTAATATCTGTTCTATTTAATTGAATAATCAACTCCTTAAGAATGCTGTTCGACTATTTTATCATTTAATTTTTCGAATTCTTAATTGTCTACTAAATTATTGTATTTTTTAACGATGCTTAAAGAATATTATAAATTACCATAAACTGAAAAAAAAAATTGCTCAAATTAATCGATTATTTACAATTTATAACAATTTTTGTAAAAAGATTACGTTTTGGTTTATAATTTTCTATCACTAATAAGACATACCTTTTTGATAAAAGTAGACACAAACATAAATAAAACTATACAGTTATTAAATTATCATTTTATTAATAAATAAATAAATACAAACAAAATACATAATCTTGAAGTTAAATTTTTATATGCTCATTAATTTTACATATAAGACGCTACTGAAATGAAGGGTCAATCTAACCTACTTATATTTTAATTTTTACATAATTATATTTTTTACAATATTTTTATAATTTTTCTCGTTATTATCACATATTTTAACTAAAAAACGAATTCCTTATTTACGTATTATGATTCCTTTTTCGATATTTCCTTTACTTTGTGTAATGTCAAAATTGGTATTTTTCCGCTTGTTATAAACCTGTTTTTTTAAATGAAAAATACAGAAAAATTAACAAATTTTCCCTAGAAATGGTTGCATTTATTGCTCAATACAATATTTACTTACCCAAATATTATATTTACGGTGTATTACGTTTACTAATTTTATTTTAAATTTAATTTTTTGTAGGACTGGATGTTTAGTGCTTATTTGCACGTGATCTAGTGTATACTTACTCTTTTGTTTTTTATTTTTTGTGGTACATTCAAAAGAATCTACGTATTCATTCTAACATATCATATTAAACTATATCTTGTCCCTCTCTTAAGAAATAGTCTCCATCCATATTCTTCTATATTAATGAATCTAACGAAAATAAGACATACTGTACAACAGTCGACTATTTCAAGTTACTTATTTACTTGATTCTATGTGTCGTCTGCGTGTGCCTTTTCCGATAACAAAGAAATGTTAAGAGAGTACGAGCGAGCGTCAAGTGTCGTCTAAAAAAATACAATTCTGTTTCTTGAACGTTACACAGTTAAATATTTAATGACATTATCATTTTTTTTACTCCTCGTGTCGTTTTATCCTTGTGATTTTGTGGGTTCTTTATATTTAATGATTCTTTAATAATAATAACATATATATATAAGCATGTAATTATTCATTTTGTATTTTTAGTAGATAAAAAAGTGGATAAAGAAGAATGTAATTTGTGTGAAGGGACTTCATAAAGATTACGTAAAGCGAAAGATGCGTAATTAAATTTTGTTATTATAAAATGGGATTTTTTATATCAAAATTTAAATTAGAAAATTTTTAATTCATTACAGAAAGTATAAATTGCACGCATAGACGTAAATTGCGGTAATTTTCTTAATAGATCTAATTTTAGTTACATGTATATGTAATGGTTAGTACAATAAATCCAGTTTATATTAATAATTACCGGGACGTTTTAATAATAACCGTATCAAATGGTCAATGTACTTAATAAATACCGAGGAAAAAATCATTTTTACCATACTTAAGGGCGGAAATAGGTGTAGGACGGTGTATTTTTTTGGTGATCTTCATGAATTTTTTTAACACATAAGGAATATATATATATTTCATTTATATCTTAGAGTCATTTTATACATATATTCAACAGTAATTCTAAAATTTTCAAATATTTTTTCGAAAAACAACGGAGATATCAGTTGCCGCGCATTGTCATCCGCGCACATCCTGGAAGTCACAATTTTCATCTGAAATCAATTTTTTTTTAAATTTACTTTTCTTATAAGTGTCTCTTCTATTTGAACCTCAAATCGCACAAAAAATTGAAAATTATTATTTTTTTGAGGAATGTGAAAATTTAGTATGATTTTTTGCAATATTTTTGTAATTTTTTTGCAATAAAAAATAGTTAAAATAAAGATATTATTTAGGAATAATAAAACGTATTTATATAAAGAAACTGTCTGCTGAATTTGACAACGACTGATCAAAAACTGTAGGAGCAAGAGTGTACGCAAATTCGAAAAAATTAGTTTCTAGAGAAACGCGCTTGAAAATAAGAGTGGCAGTTACATATGCAAGAGTCACACTCACTCAAACGCATATAACTTCTAAACGGCTTGGAATGTTGATTTGAAATTTTCAGAATATATTTTTGAATAGTCCTACAATCGATTTATGAAAGAAAAAAAATTGAATTTTTTGAAGCCTTTACACCTATCCCCCCCTTAATAGTTCAGTTCCCGTTTCGGTTAAAATAACAACAGATAATTTACCACTTAAAATTACCAGAACAAAATCAAAGAGAGCTTAATATAATGTCACTGAAGTATCTACGATGAGAGTTATTCTCGAAATAAACCATTCAATTTTGTTATTTTAATAGTTTCTTACACAACAATAATTGTTTAATTGTTAATAAATCTGTATTTTAAGTTAGAACCGTTTAAATTAGTTGTTGTTAACACGATGTTGTAAACACGATTAAGATTATAATGGTATATTACGTGATTGAGGTTGTAAGTTGCATATTACACACAAGGGAAAAAGTTACGCAAGAGCCACGCAGCGGCGAGTGCGTAATTGCGCGGGTGTGTAATATGCCTTACAACCGAGTTACGTACTATTGGCTGGGTGCGTGATGCCAACGACATCTATAATATACATTTTTTCATGCTATTAAATAATGGTAACCGTGGAAATAAATTTAAAATATTTTCAAAAAAACCGTAAAATCTGAATACAAATATTTGTTATTTACAATTATTTTTTTTTTATAAATAAATTTGAACAATTTGAGGTATAAAATACTGGATGAAGTATAATAATTGTATTAATAATGTATTTAAACAATTTTCGACGTTAACATAGATATAATTATCAATACAGTATTTCCTTCCAACCCCGAACTATGCAGAGGAAAAAGTTGCTGGTGATAGTGAAGCACGTCAGGGAAATTCGAAAATTAAGAAATGCTGGCATGTCATTTAGTTGAATGTACAGTCATACATAAAGCATACATCAATAACTTCTTATGAAACATCATCGCTTGTGAGTTTAAAATACCTCAAATATTTTTAATTCTGTATTTATGGATTGACGTGTAGACGTTAATACGTTGACAGATAAATAAGGAACGACATATTAGTGGCAACTGCGTTTATAATCAAAGTGGATCAATGTATTAAATTTTTATTTAATATTTTTTATTACACTATAAACACATATGAGCATGTATTATTGCCTATTTTCTCCACTACTCACGCTGCAATCGATTTAATTATCCCCACCATATACTACGCACCCTGCCAATACTTTATCTACAACTAGCACGAAATTCACAATAAGCGACAAAAATTTAGTACAAATCTACAAATACCAATACATTAAAATTATGTATTTGAAATTTATTAAAAATAAACGTAAACATTGCTAGGTAAAATTTTTGTACAGATTCTAACATAATATGTATCATGTATATTACTGTATAATATATAATAATTATAAGAATAATTAATAAAAGTGTAATAGACGTTGTTATTTTTAGTATACATGCGTGTAAAGGATCATTTTTTGTACTGATGGATGTGCCTGTGTGTACAATAAACAAGTAATTTCATGGTAGTCGTAGATAAAATATTCTGTTGAGATATTACTTGTGCAGATATCTGAATTCTATTTTTAACAATAAATTATAATAACAAGAATCCTTTCTCGTTGAAAATTGCAGATACAAGATTTTGCAGTATAAAGATAATAATAACAGACGCCACTCACATCATTCTCTCTATTTACACCATACATACATATTACATATTACATTATTATGATGTAAGTGGAGCACAAGGAAAGCCATAAAGGGCTCGAATTTGGAGCATATGTGTCTACAACCAATTTCTGAAAATAACTATACTGGCATTTATTTGGAATTGTGAAGAAAAACTACTGAAAAACCTTCACGAGCGTAACCAGTTGCGGGATATTCAAAGAGATTTTAAAGTATAGAATAACAAATCTCTAGAAAAGTGTTCTTGTTTTTGAAAAATTCACCCTATCTAGTAGAATATTAGATACACTGCAAATTCAAGTGTGTATCAGAGTAACACACATACATTCACATACCCGTTTCTCTCTGATTACAAGAATTTTTTTAATAACAGTGTAAACTTCTCAATTGCGCTACCGTCAAAACGGGCCTATTTGAAAACGGTGGGGCTATTTGGAACAAAAAAAAAAAGATTTAAACTCTTAAGGAAGAGTTTTAAAAAAGATTTAAACTCTTAAAGAACAATCCCTTATTAAAGACGTATTAACGTTATGAATCGTTCAGAAATCGAACAGATATAAGAGCTTAAATCTTTTTCTTTTTTTGTTCCAAATAGTCCCACCGTTTTCAAATAGTGCCATTTGACGGTATGTATACAAGCCAACATCAAATTCGAATATAAGAATTATTTAATTTTCAAACGATGACTCATTCTCAATTGTATGTCATGTTAGATGATTAAAAGAGTATTTCTGTGACGGACTGATTCTTTCGAAAGCTCACGACGGTCTTTAGTGTTACGCCCCTAATACAGGACCGTGAAAAAAAATCTAATTCTATCCAAAAATACAGTTTGCAAAAAAATAGGCAAACAAGATATCTAGCTTAATTGTCTTATAATAACCTACCAAAGTTTTAATGATAGTTTTAACAATGACTCCGAGTCCCTTACCAATGAATCCGGGCCCCTTTGTCTGTTGTCGCTGGGACAGATTCCTCCAGCTGTCTATTATTTTTTTACACATAAATATGATATTTTTACCGCTATAAATATAACTTGTAACTCTTTAACACACTAGAATCTGTATAGTAGATACTTATGTGCTTGTACGTGGACACAGCTAAAACTATATTTGCGAAACAGGATATGAAAACAACCGAAATAGTCATTAATAATTCTGTGTCCGTTGCCTAAAGGGCAAAAATGACCTTTATTTATTTCTTTTCAAAATGAAAAATTAATGTTCTTAGAATGATGTGTCTATGCCTGTATTTTTATCCCTTCATTTCTATCTTTCTGGTGAGTAGATTTTTTCCCATTTTATTTTCCAGTTTTTCTTATTCTATTGCTAATAATATCCCATTTCATATACAGATAGTATCTGTTGATATAGAAATGGAGCATTGTTTTTATATAAGAAATTTCACAAAATTGTGCAATATGTTTTCATAAATGTGCTATCCAAAATGAAAATTCAACATATACCCAGGAAATGGAGGAAAGAATTGAATACTCAAGATTCTGTGAGAATTCAAGATGAAATTATAAAAACTGAGTAAACTGGCGTAGTATTAGAACTTCTAGAATCGGAAGAAGCAATAAAATAATCTACTTAATTATAAGTAACAACATTTATCATATACTAGCACTAAAAAATTGTGTTTCGTTAGTGTTTTATATTATAAATATTAAACTTGAACCGGTATCAGAGATGGAAATTAACCCAAAGTCCCCAACGTAATATATATTTTTTGTTATAACTTCTTGACTCTATATTATGTACCTAAAATTACACTCATCATTTTATATATATCCTGAGGTACGTAAGATAATGACAACATAAGAAAAATGTAAATTGTTTAGCGTTTTCGTAGCGGGACCATTTGTCATTTTTGACGCCAAAATATGTTACACATATGGTGATACTGGCTGGGGATTAAGTACTATTTTTTAAAACGACGTAATTTTGTAAATAAATGTTTGATTATTGTTATATCTATAGATTAATACATTTACATCCTTTTAATTTTTATAAAAAAAGTGCTACAGAAATTGTAAGATACAAAATTTTAATTTTTTTGACATAAACTGTGGTATGGTTATGTTCAGGTAAAGTTGGAGGGTTTTACGGTACTTCCCTCTCTAAAGTCATTATTACAACATGTAAATATTTTTAGCTTTCGTTTGCAGTGTAAACTTTTTTGGTATATATAAAAGCTAAAATAAAAAACAAAGACAATATATTTTAAAAAAATATCAAATATTCTGTAAAATAATTATCGTCAAAACAGAATATTGATAATAATATTTTAATTTTTTGAGAAGAAACTGCAAAATTTGGAAAGAAAAAAAGTGGTATTCGCTTTATTTTCAAAATATGTACATATACAAATTATGTCCTGCAATAACTATAGTCGCATTTGCTTGAAAATTGACATACTATATTCTTTAAATCCCACCCGTCTCACCCTGTTATCAGCTTCAAGAAAAATGCCTATAAACTGCCTTTACGCTTAGTCTAGTAGTATAATATAATAGTGTTAATTGGTTTGTGATTGCGATACATAATGAATTGTGACAGTTAATGGTTTATTATTAGGAAATTATTTGCGAATATTATTGTGTTTTGACGTCGCGGGTCATACAAATAAACGTCGGAAGATTGTTTTCAGTAGAATACATATGAAGTAGTAGTTAATATTATTTGAGCAAATAGGAGCAAATTTTATTTGAAATATAGCCAATAGAGGTATAATTTAGGAAGTTTTAATTTAAATAGTAAATTTTTAAAAGCTAAATACGTCAGTTTTTTTCCGCTATTCGATACTCACTCAAACATCAAAAAATAACTAAATAATTTTAATAAAACTAACTTATAGATACATGGCTAATGATCGTTTCACACGCCTACTGATATTAAGTTACTTACAGATCATTATGTACATTAATCGTTGAAAAAATATTCCCAGACACTTTTGATAGTTTCTTTGTCAGCGGATAATTGTCTTTTTCTAATTCCAGTCAAACAAATAAATAGTGCATAGGGTACTAATTGAACACCAGGTTACGAAATAATAATAAATAAGTAATAAGATAATAACACTATTTTATATTTTTATGTAAATTCTGTTTATTCAATAATAATTTGATTACAGAATAATATTTCTTAAAGAAACCGAAAATAAATGACTTTAATGATATATTACAACTTAACTGTAAACATATACATAAAATAACTGAATGACTGGATTCATTGCAAAATATTTAATACTATTAAAAATATAATATTTGAAAAACAAAAATCAGTGGATGTCAATATGTACTGCTTAGAATTTTCAAATCAGTTAAAATCAAACGAAAATAGTTTATTCTAATTGAAAATAACATATTTCACTTTTCTTTACACTATTGCATCATTTTTGTGAAGATGAAATATTATTATGTCAAATATTTAAAAAACTAAATAAAAACCACTGATTAAGGACACTGGTGGTAGTGTTGAAAAGTGTACGACAAGGACAAAAAAGAAGGAAACCTACAAAAGTGTCTGGGAATATTTTGCCAACTATAGTATGCTGTTACATTAATAAATAATTCGGATTTTATACATTTTTTATTATACTGCATACACGTAACACTTATGTATGTATGTAAATATTACAAGATTAAAAAAATATTTTACCCTTGATCTTTCATAATGTTTCAGTTATGACACACCTGTAGTACCTACCGCTTGTAAGCACTTACATAATATACCTTGACATAGAAACTTTGACATTGATCTTGGTTAATGTCATGGCTACAAGTGTCGTGATTTATTTAAATTATATCGCACAGTCAACAATATATACACTGTAGTAAAAAATTTTTATTATAAGTACACATAATATCACACACAATATGGAAGAAGTAGATGCCACGACTATTTACTCATGGAAAAAATCACCGCGACAAAATTACCGTAGAATATATCGCACCTCGGCAAAAATCATATATAATAATGTGGTTTACCATCCGTTTTTGAAACTCTCAATCTATAACAGACGCCACTCACATCATTATTTGCATCTTTTTATTTATACTTCAACACATTTTTACTTTATACATTTTATGATGTGAATGGAGGACAAGGAAAGTGGTGAGGGGCTAGGATTTGGAAAGTGTGCGTCTGCAGCCGACTTCTTTAAAGGAACTATGCCGATATATGTATATACATCTGAAATTGTGAGGGAAAACTGCAGAAAACCTTCACGAGCATAACCGGTCACGGAATTCGAACCTTTGACCTACCAATCGATAGTGCCAGTACCTAAGCACGCTAGGCCACTTCGCTGGTTGGCAATAACCATATATGGAATTTAGGAGGGACGACGGAATAATCACAGACAAAATAATTACACAAAAAAATTACAAAACGAAAGGAAATGTGATAGAAAAATAGCATAATATGTTAGAGTTAGGACCAGTGTTGAGTAATTTTCCATTTTGATTAAAAAAAAAATAGTTTTTTGAATTTGTTTTTATTAGTTAGTCAAAAAAGTATTCCTTTGAATCAAAAAAAAAATTATTTTTTGGATCCAAAGACATTTTTAATCTTTGAACAAAGAAACCGTTTTAAGAGGGTGCAACCCTTAACACATGAAGACTTTTTCTAAAAAATCAGATTCCATAGATCAGATTTATAAATAATACGACCCAGTAACTCATCTTAACTATCCTAATTGCAGAATGAAAAAATCGTGTAAAACAGAATTAGAAGTATATGTCCAAGTTATAATATTAAAATTGCACTTTTAGAAATACAATTTTCTAAAAAGTTATTTAATTGCTTGGAGTTAAAATATATTACTATTTATTCTGGTGAGGGAGAATGAACTAAGCTTTCGTTTGAAAACAGAGTAGAAGTTCGTTCGGAAACAACTGGGTAAAACAGAAATAGAAACTCAAATTAAAATAATTCACATTTATACATCTAATCCTAATCCTTATACCAGCTTATGTTGATATATTTTACACGCATTATAAAGCTTTAACACATTCAGTAGGAGTGGTGTACATATACATAATATAGTACCTACATCTTTTGTAGAATTTTTTTAAATGTGTATTAAATAGCATTTTTTTAGGGTTCCGTTGTCAAAATTTTAAAACTCTTATAATTTTGTCATGTCCTTCTAGTTATCACAAGAAAATAATCAACAAAAAATTTTCTTGAATACTTGAAACACTATTGGCAATTACGAAGTGGGATATCGTAAGAGATATGAGAGATATGATTAAGCTTAATTTTACTATAATGTCATTTTTAAGTTCTGTTCTTGAAATAACAACTTCAAAGCGACGTTTAATTTGTCGCCTCCCAGTAACGGTAGCTTAAAAAATATAGAAAAATACAGCACATATTATGTATGTATAGAAAAAAAGTCTCAATCTCAACTGTTATGTTACTAGCAGTGTTGGGCAAGATATCGAATTTTATTATCTAGAATTCTAGATAATAGATAGTAGATAACATAATTTAAAATATCTAGATAAAGATAACAGATAATTTAACCGTTATCTAGATCAAATTTTAGATAAATTTTTTGTTTAAAAAAAGTGCTTAGTGTCGATATTTTTCTGAATTTTATGATCGACCTAATGATCGGAAAACGACATTTCATATTATATAACTAAATGTTATTCCAGTTAATGGCCGAAATGATTCCTACCTACAAGAATTTCATTTAAAATATGGGAACTGCTTTTAAACATTTCTCTAATGTTTAAAAAAGTGTTAATATTTGTCTGAATTACATGGTCGAACAAGTGGTCAGAAAAAGACATTTTAAGTTTCCCAACCTACTATTAATTTAATTAATGGTGGAAATGACTCCAAGCTACAAGAATTCTATTTAAAATTTAAATTAGCTTTTAAATATATCTCTAATGCTTAAAAAAGTGTCGATACTTATTTGAATTACATGATATATTAGGTGGTCAGAATACGACATTTCATATTACACGACTAAATATGATTCTAATTAAAGGCGGAAATGATTCCAGGCCACAAGAATTTTGCTTAAAATTAAATAACTGCTTTTAAACATTTTTGTAATTCTTAAGAAAGTGTCAAAAGTTATCTGAATTACATGGTCGACCAGGTAAATATAAGGAAATGCTGAATTTAGCTTCAAATTTATTTTTTTTCAGAAAAAATAAAGATGTATTATTGTTATCTTATCTTTTCCTTCGCTTAAAAAAAAGATAAGATAAAATATAACTTCTATTAAAAACATCTAGATAAAAGATAATAGATAACGAAAACGTTACCTAGATAAAATTTCAGATAACGTTATCTAGAAAAGCACAACACTGGTTACTAGCTTTCAAAAATAGAGGCAGTCAAATTTTAGCCAGTCTAGGGAAGAAAAACGACATAAAAAATGGTTTCCAGTAAATGAAATTTTTAATGCAGGTGTGTTTCGGATTAGAAAATACTCCCCCTCAAAATCTTAAATCTAAATCATTAGGGGAAATGCTAGAAAATTTATAAAATTTTCGTTTTTCACATATAATTAGAGAAATAATTTCATGTACTTTGTTGTGTAGGATATCGTTCAAAAGATTTCTTAAAATAAAATTGAGTGTTTTTTTAATCATTTTTCAATATTAAATCTCGTTGTTGAAATAAATTTCAAAGTGACGTCTAATATGCTTCTCCCTCTAATTTTTCAACTGTATATTCAAAAATTCTAAAAAAATTAAGAATAGAACTTACTAAGAACTTTCAACTAAAATAATTTCGGATAATTCGAATTAAGAAATATAGCGAACCTAATTATCTGTAAAATAACTGTAAAAAGTATAACAAAAATATGCATATGCTGAGAATTACCAACTCTAGCTACTGACTACGGAGTTCTAGTTTGATGCGTATCTAACACGCAATTAACCAATTTTTTTATTGATGTAGTTGAAACTTCTTAGAGGTAGTTTATTTTTATTATTTCTTTTTCTGCTATTTCTTTATTTTTTCACATTTCCTGTACTTCGCTAATTTTATATACGATTTTATATTCTTCTCATATTTTATGGTAATCGTATGTTAAAAAAAGAAAGATCGGGAGAAATTTATAGGGAATATTTTTAAGGGTGTATTTTGCAAAGATATTATACTGTTACTATTTTTAAACAGGGACAAACCCAGGGATAAAAACAATCGTCCGATTATTCATGAATTATAAGCTTTGATTACAGCACTTTCTTTAAAAAGACCTTACCCACTATAATTTGTGAAAAACTAAAGAATTTAGTTAGTCTAGAAAGAGACATGCATTTCTATCAGAATAGAATCCAAATTCCGTAATCATTAATGATTATTTCATTTGCCTTGAAAATGGCCACAGAATAATCAGAAGCCAAGTTGCTATCTCTGCACTAGTGATACCAATGTAGACAAAAAATCCCGTCTATTTCCCACCACTATGCTGTGTAGGTACACACTGTGTGTAGTGGTGTTGGTTTGATCTTTGCAACTGTGTTAGTTGTCACAGACACAATTACAAAACACGTATTGTCCGACGGAGCAAGGTGGGGTCCAAGCTAACAATGATCCAACAATACAACATAATGCGTTGTGCATTGAGTAATCGACAGCGACTAACTAAATGCCTTAAGCGGTATTAACCACTCGTTGGCACACTGCTATCCACAGTTTTCTACAAACACGCTTAGGGCTTGAAAATGGCCTTCTATGTGGCTGGCAGGCCAATATTGGCACAGGTGGTGTGGTGCAGCAACCTCTTAAATTTTGAAATAAAATATTAAACATTATAACTCTTGTGGCTAAATAGTTAAAGAATAAGCATATCACATTTGAAGACAATTGATTGAATAGTTTTTAAGCTACATTACACTTACCTGGTGCGCAAAATTTTGAGTTTTCAGGAAAGCATGCTAAAAATTTTCGTAAAAAGAACTATACACTTGCCCAAAACACATTGGCTTATGGTATATGTCAATACGGTGGAAAGAAACTAACGAAAGATAGAGCAATGGAAAAAGTGAAGTCGCTCCAAGCTGCATGACCAAAAGGAGCTCAAAGGGGCGTAAAATATGGATGCAAGAAAAAAAAAGTAATGTGAAAGAAATTTGGAAATTTTTTGTTCTCGCCAGAAGTATCTCTTGCGGAAAAGCGATAAGATGGAAAATGGATGTTTCGTTTATACATATTATTTTTATTTTTTTGCTTATATTTTTGCAGGGCGCAAAATTTGTAGTTACGCCTCTGGGTATGCCCCGTAGGTATATGCAGGAATAAAGGTTGATATGATCGTTTTACTTTTCTTTGAAAATTCTTAACTAAATTTCCTAACAATTTTGGTATTAAAAATACTATAATGTAAAAAAAATATAAAAACGTAAAACAGCTTAACGATTCATAGAAAACGTTTCATTAAAGAAAAACATTTTTTCGCTTTGGTGTAAATTTCTAAATTTGTAAATTCGTAACTTGACCATGAAAGTGACGATATTATTAAATAAATTATTTTTAATAAAATGAAAGTGAACGAAATGAAAGACCACCTTCTGATTTATAAAAACATGCAACGTTAAATATAATAATTATGAAAATGAAAAATTTCACTCATTAAAAATTTTCTCCTAATTACAACACACTTAAACATTCATTTTCACGTTTGAATATGATGTAATGAAGCATTTTATTCAAATTCACATTATTAACATATTTCATACTACAAAAAAGTTTCCACATTATCGCTTTTACTTATTGTTTTTTTTAACCGAGAAAAACTTATTACAACATCAAAAAATATTTCGTAATATAATTTATCTTTGTTGAAAAAAAAGAACAGAGAGGATAAAATGAAAAAGTGTAACAGAAAAAATAAAAAGAAAAAATGGTAAAAGTGAAAAACAGAAATAAATCATCAATAAAATTGAAAAGAGAAAGTATATATTTAATATTTTATTCGACAATTTGTATCTTACTCTATTTGTTATATTTTATTACTTATCGGTAATAATGCTATCTTTTTTTTTATTTATTCTTTTTCATTTTTTTTTTTTTTTTACACGATTTTGTTTTGTATTATTCAATTGTTATTCTTACGGTGTAAATGTGATGTATGATGCAATTAAAAAGTTTCGCCACCTAATAATTGATAATAGTTGTGACTTAGATATTAGAATTATGCTGTTCTTTCTGAATTTCTAATATATCTTCTATTGTACTGACATGTGTATACATACCGTCATGTCCCTAAATGAAGATACGTATGTAAATCATAAGAAGCAAAATCTGTTGGAAAGACAAAAATAAGTAAGTCTTTTCTTTGATTAATAAATAATTAATTATTTTTATTTGTTTCTCTCATAGGATGTGATGTTGCTCAGATATTGCCAAATGTAGAACATCAAAAATCCCAGTCTTTTATTCCTGTAGAATTTACTAAAAACAAATAAACTAGTTAAAGGAAAACTATAGCCTAAAATAAAAATAAAAAAGTTTGAAATAAAATGTAAGATAGACTAAAAGACAACAAAAATGTAAATTATATCAAAATAAAATCTAAAATAGACAAAAAACATTAATTAGTTTTGGGTCTGAAAAGTTTCTTTGTAAATTCCAATTTTACCTTGAAGTGAAAATTTCTATAGCGAGAGTAACTCTGCGTGAGAGTGTAATAAGATCTGTTAAGTGAAAATGTAATAAAATTTGTAATACGAGAGTGTAACGAAATGGATAGTACGAGAATAAAAACGGTCATTAGTTGGTCATTGCATTCAAATTATGTAGTTTATCCGAGCGTTCTTGATGTTAGTTTATTTTTACAATAAAATTATGAAAGAAAAAAATTCATTAAAAATGAGATTTCTCGGTAGTAACATTCTGCTATAATACCAAGTTAAATTTAAGTTTACAAAATAAAACATCAAGAATGTTGTAGATAAATTAAATAATATTTAAGCAATAATAAAATATTAATCACTTATTGTTAGTAATGATAACCTAGCCACTGGCATTCGTTTCACTTTATAGCCATTACAAAGTTTATTACAGCTAAGTCATTACTTTTTTTACCTCTCGATTATCACATTTTTCATTACACTCTCACTTCATAGATTTCATTAGGGAAAGGGGGTAAGCTAAGATTGAACGCCCAAAAAAGTGGCTCTCGACTTCGATAAGCTGATCTTTTTTATATTATCAGATTGACTAGCTATCGAACTTTAAAATGAAACTTCGCTTAAGAAATTTTTATACGAGATTTATTTTTAATAAAGAAAATACAAAACCTCTGCAAAAACCCGCTTTGCCCGGATAGATATCCTAAAGCGGGTAACCCCTTTTGGGCAAAGTGGATAAGTACATTATGTATTTAAATACTGTTATTATTTTCGTGACTATATAGAACTTAACAATAGTAATAATTAAGTAAAAAAGAATTGAAAAAAGACAAAATTAATAATTTTATAACAGTTATGTTCAATGAATTTATGACTCTCTTTACAATCTCCATTATGGAGTAGGTATATTACTTCAGGTGGTCACCAAAAACACGGTAGGAATATTATTTTAAAGCTTTTTCCCCCATTCCGTCGTAAAAAGAAGATTTTTTTAATTTTTTCCCCCTTGCAACAGTTTTTTCCATTGAGATGTTTCTTTTTTGTCTACCCGTTTTGCCCCTACCCACTTTGCCCAAAAAGACTTCATTTTATTAAATTAGAATAATTTCAAAATGAAAGCCTATACGTGTCTACATTTTTCTACATTAAAAGTCAAATGATGATAATATAATGCGGTCATACCGATTGCAAATAAAAAGTTTTGTGACTAGCCACGGAATATTTATCCTCAAAATTTTTAACAAAACCAACAAAAAAATTTGATGACGCTTAGTTATGACATTAAACGACACAAGCGCTCAATTGCTCAATTGATTAATATTGGTTGATGTTCGGTTAATCTCAGTATACACACGACCTTACAAAAACATTTGATACAACGATATAAAAGCGCTTACCCGCTTTAATAGGGGTACCCGCTATTACCCATTACACTTTCACGCAAAGTTACCCACGCTATAGAAGCTTTCACTTCAAAAAACTATTGTGCTTTTCTATCAAAAATGTTGCCGATCCCTACACAGGATAAGGTGTGCTGGAAAAATTTCTGAACAGTAGTGCACATACATACAATAAATTTACAACATTGCACGCACACACATTCATACATACTATATATTATAATACATACCTGATATCTATATCATACATACATACATTACGCATTGTATAAAATAATCAGAGAATGCTAGCAGTTCGAAATATGTATTCTGATGATGTATGTATTTGTAACAACATTCAAAAGATATTATTATTTGCTTTTGTACGTATACCATAGAACATACATACATAGTATGTTGCTTACATTTTGGTAACCATGGCAACAGATTGAATTTGACGTACGTAGCGAGCGAGCGTAAGTATCCGAACATGAGCGTGAGTGAGTAAGTGAGTGAGCAAGTGATGACGATGTCGAAGTTTCGAATGAACGAATTGCATGAGACTGACTTTGGTCTACGCTTCACTGGCAGTAGTGAGTGGTATGGTGGTCTGTACGTTTTGTTCTGTATAGCCCGCTGCTTACTGCCTGCCGCCTTTTGAATATATTGGAGGGTTTGTTTTGCATACTTAAATGTGGTATGTAAAAATTATTGTTGGAATCATTTTAGATTGGAATGACGAATTAAATTTAAATCAATCGGAACACGTAACAGAAGATATTTCTGGATAAAAGAGTTTAGATATGTTTTTTTGTATACTATTTCCACATGGCATTTGCCTTAGGTCTACTAGGGTCGTTTGAAAAATTCTTGGAATGAAAATGAAAACACACAAATATAGTTATAAAAACACTAATGTAATTGATCCAACGTTTTTCTAATAGTGGCCTTCCGGAAGGTCTTCAAAGTAGGTGGTCACAGCTGTTTTCACCTCTTTGTTTGAGTCAAATACTTTCCAAGCTTAAGTTTTTTGAAATTAGGAATGAGGTAGGAGTCAGCGGAAATCAAATTTGGAGGACAGGGTGAATGTTCAACCAATTCATATCTCAAGTAAAAGCACTCGTGTGAGATGGTGCATTGTAGTGGTGATAAGAATTCAAGAAGAATTTGTGTACAAGGGGACAAACTACTATATCATAGGTAGCATGCCGCCAGAATTTTACGTCATCATACGTCATCATACGTTTGCATGTATAGTATAGTGGATGTTAGTATGTGTGATTGTCGTTATGTATATGGTGCGGGTACATATATACATACTGTAGAACTTTCCCATCATGATGAGAATTCATGATGATTCCCTTGGCGCTCCAAAATACGGACGACATCACTTTTTCGGCCGATGGAACTGATTTGGTTCAAACAGTTAAATATAATAAACAGGAGCGCCAAATTTTGAATAATTTTTTCGCTTCAAACTTTCTTGGGCACTTGAACAATTTTGCCTAGTACATCTTTCGCTAGTTGCTGCAAAACGTACCTCTTACTACACCAAAAATATGGTTTAAAAAAACTGATGTTTCTCATAAAAAAGAATGAATAGTGTGTAACATAAAATAAATACTTGCAACACTTACGTCTTTATCTCGCATCAAAAACAGATACGGTTTTTTTTCTTTTGTTTTTTCACTTCAGAACAAATGAAAATATATGAGTATTGCGTTGGTTTGGTGGGTTTTAGTGGAGATTACATAACATTTATTTTAATCAAACGAAACGCTATTTCTTATCTTAATTTAATCGAACTATACGTCCTGTCTCATCATTAGTTAGTAAAATAACGAAAATGCTACCGTCATAACGGATATAGTTAGCGTTAAAACGTAAGGATAATTTGCATTTCCATCTATCTATATTTATTTTATGAGTTCAAAGGGGCATTATGTAAATTATTTGCGGGTACTGAATGAAAAAAGAAATCAAACGATTCGAAAGACAACAACGAAAAAAGAGGGCAAATACATAAAAAAAATAAAGACATATACCAGAGGAAAATTTGATAGCCTTTTGTTGTTGAATTGAATTTCCAATATACCCCCAAAAAATTAATTTATAAAAATTTAAATATGGGGATCACCATCGATAAAATATTGCAATGAATATTAAAATTTGTTTTCTATTTTTGATTATTTTTATTTATGAAATTTTCTTCTTCTCAACAACAGTGTGGTGAGCAAAAAAAATGTTATGACTCCATAAATATTCAAATATTTTTGTAATTTATACAAATATCTACCAGTACGTACATTTCTATTTACTATGGAAATTTATCCCCTTGTTTGTGGGGAATATTAAATGATGGAATGAATGAACTATAAAGTGTCTTTGTAAGTTTATGCCATTGCCACAAAAATATTTTTCCATAATTTTTCTTACAGAGACGGTTAAGAGATGATTTTAACAGTAATAAAAACCACATTTTTCGAGAAACGGAATGCTATTATTAATAGCAATGCAAAGAGAGTTAATATAGATATATTTGAAAAACAGTGATGGCATAAGACTAAAAATGAAAGTGGTTACACTGAGTTCTGAGGAGCCCCTTTTTCGGCTTTATAAAACTTTTTCTTATTCAAAGTTTTCTTAAACTTTCCCCTGTTTGATTTTCATTACCGGAATCAAGAAAAGATACGTTATAACCAATAAGCAAATTATTCAGTAATGATGAAAAAATTTGATATCATCTCATTTTTGGAAGAATATTTTATATTATAGAGTTTAGCTGTGCTGTAATGTTTTTCATGTTGTTCTTAGCAGCTTTGAATTCCAGCTAATAGAGGCACACATATAATTCTATTAACCCTAGAATCGTACGTACACGTCAAAACGACGAACGAACTTCTCTACCTGCTCCAATACTACAACTTGTCGGTACCTGCTTGCTGTGAGATTTCTGTTATCTAATTTATTTGTTGTTATAACACATAAGACGTATTTATCTTGTTTATAGCTATTGTCGTTTTGTTTGTATTGAAATAGTGTCCGTCAAAAGGACGTCAATGTATGATTACGCGATGTTTTTTTTTTTAAAGATTTTGTACTTCACATATAAAAGTTTTCCTAATTTTTCTAAAATTTATTAAAGATATGCATGTTATAATTAAAATATTCAATGATTATGATAATGTGAAAGTAGATTACAGCTGTTTGACTTATAGAGACGACATAATACTGAAGTTTTAATATATTGAATCGAAAACTAAAGAATGCGTTTCAAGCGACTTAATAAAAGATTAACAATTTATTTTGTGGAAAGTATTTTAATTTTTATTATTTTTTGAGATCTTATTCGAAAAATTACTAACAAATTTTAGAAAATTTACAAATGTGCCTAATGGGGAAATAACTACATATCTATAGGAATATTAAATTTATGACTGAGAAATTTCATATTCTGTAAAGTCACACATGTCCACTGACTCATAATAGTTCATAAATTAATTATTTGAAAACACATGTTTTATGATACAATTGATGTATTTATCTATTTTTTAATTTTTATAATGAAAATATGCTTTGATAAAAAGATTAAAAATGTTAATAAATATTTACATTAAGAAATTTTTCCAAATCCAATTTTTTTAAATATTTTGTTCGCTTTTGTAGTATTGTTATGTAAAAAAATTATTTTTTTGCAAATAAACTATAACTTTCCATAAAAAGTCCATCCGTCAAAACGACGTCGATGTATGATTAACGTTTCTCGTAGACCAACGTATGATTCTAGGGTTAAAAGTGTTATTTACGTGTAAAACTGTAAACAAACACTATATCATAATAATGACTAGACATGCCAGAAACGCAATTTAAAATGAATTAGTCTAACGAGTAACAATTTTTTTTTATCGGCCAAGGCCCGCTTTCACGGGGTTAAACCAACTCTTAAATTTGGGGTTCAAATCGTATTTATTAAGATATCTCGAAAACTATAAGAGATAGAGGAAAACTTTAAATTGACGAAATGTTCCTCTTTAAAAGACCTATTCCCCTCTACAGGTTAAACCAGAGTTGGGTTTATAAGAGGGACTGGAGGGATGAAAATGGGGGTAAATTTTGTTGTACAGCCTAGGTGGTTCAATGAATTAAATTTTAACCATCATAAATGGAAAGACCACCAACAATTATGGGATACATATTTTTGCGTTTTTTCGAAATATGTGTGGTATTCATAGGAGGATATATAAAGAGGAAAAAAATAGGATAGATTATGTTACATTATTATTGAATGCAAATACCTTCTATATTTTTTCATTTTTATTTAATTATGAAAATGTAAATTTTTACTTTCCAATAATGATTCATGTATTTTTCAGTACTTATTTAATTGGTAATTTAGTCATGTTTATATTTTATTACTCCTATTCTACATTTCTTACACCTATTTCTGCCAAATTTTTCTGGTCTGCAGGTGTTAATGAATGTTCGGCAAGAGACAGTAATCTCTTCCATTCAACAAATCAACTACCTTCATTTTACAAATTCTTTTTTAACTAAATAAACGCGGTTTATTTCTTTCTTAATATTCAAACTACGTTTCTTATTCTTTTTGTATGTTTTGTAGGTGTAAACCCCATTTCCCAAATCACAAAATTTATTACAAAGCACTTAAATAATAAACGAAAGAGATTACTGCTTTTTGTCGAGTATTAATAAACACAGGCAGATAGCACAGCTTTCGCAGAAATAGGTGTAAAAAATATAGAATAGGAGTAACCAAATATGCACATGATTAAATTACCAATTCAGTAAGTACTGAAAAACTCACGAATCATTATCGGAAAGTAAAAATTTATATTTTCATGATGAAATAAACATAAATTTAAAAAAAATATAGAAGGTGTTTGCAATCAATAATGATGCAATATAATCTATCCTATTTTTTTCTTCCTTATATGTATGTCTTGAATACCATACATATTTCGGAAAAACACAAAAACACGTGTCCACTATTTTTTGGTGCTCTTTTTATTTATGATGGTAAAAATTTGATACTTTGAAGCTGTACAAGAAAATTTACCTACATTTTCACCCCTCCAGCCCCTTTTATAAACCCGAATCTGGTTTAATCTATACAGGTGAACAGGTCTTTTAATGGGAAACATTTCGTCAGTTTAAAGTTTTCCTCTATCTCTTATAGTTTTCGAGATATCTTAATAAATACGATTTAAGCCCCAAATTTAAGGGCTGGTTTCACCCCGTGAACGTGGGCCTGGGCCGATAAAAAAAAATACGGGTCCCTTATTTTTGCCTATTCTACACACCAGCAAAGTTTCTTGTAAGTCATTTTGAAGGTAAGGTCGATACCTGTCTGTCAAATACGTGTCTTCGGCTAGTGAGTTGATTTATTTTATCCACTCCACCTGCGGCAGTGAAGGAAGGTCTCTGACTTCAAAATAGTTTGGATATACCACGGCTCCTATCATGAGAGTACTATCACTAAAATACTATCATCCAAAGCTTATGTTGTATTGTGAGCAGGTTATGACTATTATACCGGAGCTTGATTTATTTTTCTAAATTTTTTTCATAAAAATTCATAGTTCTACTAAACAAATACCCTTCTATAATATGTGAAATTATTCGAAAGACGGTCCTGTATATTATTAATATGTACATTAATGTAATAAATAAATTTTAAATTTAAACCGACGACTATAAATTTATTCATGTAAGCTATTTCCAAAATATTACATTGAATATTTATTATTCAGCATTTCTGTACATCGAATGATTAGTTGGTCGTTGCTAGTAGCAATTTACATTGTAAAAAATTGTTTATTACAATGTAAATTGCTACTAGTAAACTGCTAAAGTATGAAATCAGCTACAAGCAGAAAAATATTTTAAGGAAAATTTTATTAACTCTTTTTTATTTTAATATTATATATATATATTATTGTCATCTGAAAATATTGTGATAGGAATGTTGAAGAATATAATTGTTTTTGTAGTACAAAATTCACAATATCCAACTATTAATAGATTCCCAATTTTATTTGGAGTCTCTCATACAGACTCAACCATAATTAGGGTGGCCATTATCCAACAATTTTTAGTTTCAGTTATGAAACTAAAATGATTATTCAATTGTTCTTCCCATAATGCTGCCACCATAGAGGGTCTGATGCAGCATGTTAATGACACTTTTGACACTTTTTCTTACTTAAAAAATTAGTTTAACATCTGTAGAATATACTCCAAAATTTTTAGATCTGAATTCTCAAAACGTATTTTTGTTAACTTACTGGCTATTGAATGTAGTTTTGTTTTTGGGTTTTACCGAATATTTGTAAAAGAAATAAATAAATAAAGAAATAAATAAATAAACAAATAAGTAACTTTTTTTTTCAAAATGATCCTGTTTTTACCCGACTGCATCAGAAGGAGGGTAATGTATTTATCCTCTGATTATGTCTGTTTCTCTGACGCAGCCTACAGCCTAAACGGCTTGACGGATTTTGGAAAAGATGGTGTCGCTGGATTCGTCTTAATCTCGGGAGTGCTATAGGCTACATGAAATTTCAAAATTGGTCCCCTAAAATGATGAAAATTAATATAGCAAACCATTGGATCTAGAAACGTGAAATTTTGCAGACGAGTTCATTATGTACCGCAGGGGAGCACCAAGAAAAGATTTTTGGAAATTTATCCCCTAGGGGTATAAAGTAAGGGATGAATATTTATGAAAGGTAAAATTTTGCACAGGGTCATAGGGGTCCTTAAGTAATCTAGATGAGTATTAAGAGGGATAATTTTTGTAAAAATTTATCCATTAAGGGTGTAAAATAGGGGATGAAAATTTATATAGGTAACCGCTGGGTTCAGAAACGTAAAATTTTATACATAGGTTTCTTTAGTAACGCAAGCAAGCACCAAGAGTGGATTTTTAGAATTTCGCTTCCTAAGAGGTTAAAATAGGGGATGAAAATTTATATTGAAAACCGTTGAGTCTAGAAACGTGAAATTTTACAAAAGGGATCTTTATATAATGTAGGCAAAAAGAACTACGCCGAAGAAGTACGCTAAAAGACTTAAATAAAAAAAGTTAACTAAAATAAAAAGTCAAAAAATCTGACTGCGTAAAAAGCAAAATAATACGGTGGAAACTAGATGAAAATATAGAGAAAGAAAAAAAATTATAAATCAAAAAGTTAATTAAAAAAATTAGAAAACCCGACTGCGTTTAAAGTAAACTAAAACGGTGTAAACAAGATGAAATAGAGAAAAGAAAGAATGAATAAAAAGTAAAGCAGTTAGCGGCATCAAACTTTTCTGTTTAACTTGGTACAACAGGTATACCTCCAACTGCTTTACTTTTTTTATTCATTCTTCTTTTTCTCTGTTTCATCTTGTTTACACCGTTTTAGATTACTTTAAATGCAGTCGGGTTTTTTGATTTTTTAATTAACTTTTTTTATTCTTTTCGTTATATAAAGTATATTTATGTATCTTAACAATAAACATTTTACTTTTTGATTTCGGTTGAGATGTGAGACCTGTAGGCTCCGCGGTACAAAACCTAGGTTTCAACTTCGAGTAGATATAGTGTCGCCATTTTGAAATTTTTTTTCTAGAAAAATTTGTCGAAATTTCCTATATTTTATATTTTTAGATACACTCTATGTCAATTGAACAAGCTTCCACATTTTTCTTTAAAAATTCTTTAAAAAAATGTAGGTTTATTTAATTTGCCTCCCTTAAGTCACTTTAGCAATATTATATCGGAAGGACAGTGGATATCTATTTTTAGCATTAATTTTTTTTTTTTTTTTGTAAACTTGTATTTTGAAAAGTAACTCCTTTGGGATATACAAAATGTATATACTTCTTTTGTTTTTACTTCCTATTGAATTTTTTATAAAGTAAAATATAAAAAAAAACGCCGTGAGCAGCGGGGCCCCATCACGGTAGTCGAATTTTCCCCTTCATCGTCGGTATTGAATGTTTACAAGCGAAATGTGATTGAAAGTCTACAACCGAATTGTCATTTTGTTGACTTCAAAACTGGTGATGAGTGTTCGGCTGATCGAGGCTTTAAAAAAGGTTTTAAGTATTTAAGGGCTGTATCTCAGTAAATTTCAATTTTGTGCCGAAAACAGGTAGCAGAAAAAAAACCAACACAATTCGTACGAGGGCATTCCTGCCCATGTTTATCCGCTAATTGCCTTTATGTTTTAGTTTTAAATATTAAAAAAGGACCTTAAATAGTAAACTGGAAGGCTTTTATAAAGATATTTTTTCTTTCCAAAAAAATCCAAAATTTCTATTTTATAAATACTAAAAATCCAAAATTCCTAATTTATAAATAAACAGTGACTTTAATAACATTTTTAAATTACTTAATATGTATGTATTTCATTTGTCATAAAAGTAAGTTCACTTTTTTTTAAATTTTTTAAAATTACTATTCGCCTACTTGTATTTAGAATAAACATAATGCTTTTAAAACACATTTAACAATAGCATTCAATTCCGATGTAAAAATGGGAGAAGTGGGGGGAAAAGTGATGCGGACTCCTTACAAGGTACTAGCTGGATACTAACTGAATACACGTACAAAATTTCAGCCCTCTAGGTTTCCTTATGGAGTCTCTAGACGTGTTAGAAAACAAGCAAAAAAATTAAGGAAATATTGGCGTAAAAATCGTGGGGGTAAGGGTTAAAAGTTGAAACCTCCAAAAAACAGTGTCTGGCTATTAGCTTAACCTGTACACCAAATTTCAGCCCTCTAAGTTTATTTGGGGAGATTTTGACCCGAACGAAACTGTTAAAAAACAAGAAAAATCATGTTCTTTTGGGTATAAAAATGGTGGGGGTAGGGGTTAAAAGTCGAGACCCCCAAA
Source organism: Brachynemurus nebulosus (assembly GCA_035578155.1). Classification (NCBI taxonomy): domain Eukaryota; kingdom Metazoa; phylum Arthropoda; class Insecta; order Neuroptera; family Myrmeleontidae; genus Brachynemurus; species Brachynemurus nebulosus. The sequence goes on along the minus strand of JAPWDM010000014.1, from coordinate 14,072,119 downwards.
AGGCACCCCCTTGATACTAACTCAATCCGAATACAAAATTTCAGCCCTCTAGGTTTATTCGGGTGACCTGTGCGAGTGGTACAAACTTCGAAAACGTCGAAAATGCATGAAATTGTAGCTTAAAAATGAGGGGGGTGGGGGTAAAATATTAAAACCTCCAAAAAGCACAACCTAGGTACGAACTTTATCAACACACCAAATTTCAACCCTCTACGTTAATTCTGGGGGGCTGGGGGCCTGTTAGATCCAGCGAAAATCGTTTTTCCCCCCTCTACTCCCACCATATCATCCTAGGAAGCTGAATTTTGGATATGTTGTAGATAATTGACCGAAACATTATTTAAAACCGGTTTGGAAAAGTTTTATTGCTTTTCCGCCCCCCACCACCCCCTTAAAGGTCGGGTCAGAAAAAAAATTTGCCCAAAATTTGACCCCACTTTGATAGTATGAGGTGCCTCGAAAATGAGCCCCATTTACCAAATTTCATCTCTTAACTTCCATAGGGGGGCCCTACACAAATTAAAAGGTGGCGGGAAAATATATATATATATATATATATATATATATATATATATATATATATATATATATATATATATATATATATCAGACATTTTTTTTTCTACATATTCGTGTTCTACGGGTCCGAAAACGGATAGCGCCCCTACTCTCGCCTCTCGCAGCTCTTATCGTATAGACTGTATAAGTCTAATTTTTCGGAGAAAATTCGACTAAAAATGGTATAAGCAAATTATTAAACATATTTACGTTAAATAATAAGTATTATATATGTATGCCAATTAAAGTTTATTTAATTTAATGCCAATTTTATACAAAAGTTTCTTAATCCAGAGCTTAATTATAACCCAGTTAAATAAAGGCTTCGTTTTATTGGATTTTGACTGTATGAAAAGTAAGAAAATAAAACTATGATAAAGTATGAAACTTATTAGAAAATTCCAATGGTATTGATTTACTTTCAAATAAACTTTAAAATAGGAGAGAAGGAGATGAGCTAAACAACTTTCAAAGAATGTTACATATTTAAAGAACTTTCACTTAACTACATTTATATAACATATTGATTAGTAACGCTAGGTATGTAAGTGATTAACATCGAATAGTAGTCGAAATTTAGTAAATACCACGATTGCAGCATCCTGTATAAGGTAGCGAATTTTCAGTTACAAAAATTACTTTTCTTCGAAGACCCGCTTACATATAGGATAATGATACAAAAATATTTCTTATGTAATTTTTTCTTACACATTTCCATGGCATAAAAAAAATTCGAAAAAACTTTTAAATTTTGCCAAAAAACTGATTTTTTTGGTTTTGAGCATAGGTCTTGTCTGACTGAAGAACTAATCCAAGGATTTGAAAGTTACAATGTTTTCATCAAATTTCGTAAAAATAAGGTATTTTGTTCGAGTTATCATGAAAGAGATATTACATATACTGAAGGTTATTTTCGGCTTCTAGGCATCTCAAAACAAATTACAGTGGCCATCCAATGGTACGTACTCCGATTTTACGCAGTGACGTCAGCGATTTAGTGGGGTGCTCCTCTCACAGATATGTTGTTGTTTGTCTGTGTTGGTGAAAATTTATGTACCAAGTCAGGGTCAGGGCGGTAGGTAATATTGTCTGAGGGTCTCGTAGCCTTTAAAAAATTTAAAATTTCACTGCAGATATATATATATATATATATATATATATATATATATATATATATATATATATATATATATATATATATGCACATATTCTGTATACGTAATATGCAAAATGCAAATGCAAAATGCAAATGCAAAATGAGTAACGTAAGATTCTAGAATATTCTAGAATATTCTAATCGTCAACTAGCAGAGATATCAAAAAAAAAGATTTCACCGTTGAATTGGTCATTAAAAATGAGATCAAGCAGTGTATTTTGACAAAAATTCTAGAATGTTCCATTTGTCAACTAGCAAAGATATTGAAAAATCAATTGTACCATTTAATTATCCATTGAAAAAGAGGTAAAATTACACATTTTGACAAATGTTCTGGAATATTATATTTGTCAACTAGCAAAGATATTCAAAAACAGACGTCGCCATTGAATTGGCTACCAAAAAAGAGACCAAATAACACATTTTGAGAAATGTTCTAGAATATTCTATTTGTCAACTAACAAAGATATTGGAAAATCTACTGCACCACTTAATTGTCCAACCGAAATTAAACTAATGTAAGCCAAATGTCCGATTTTGACAAACAATTTTTGCTATTTGACGAATAGAATATTCTAGAACATTTATCAAAATGTGCTATTCGATAGTCTTTTATTCGATGACCAATTAAATGGTGCGATCGATTTTTTGATATCTTTGTTAGTTGACGGATAGAACATTCTAGAATTTTTGTCATCTTTTGGCGTCCGCTATTTGGCGTCTTTTACGCTGATGAATGCGATAGTGAAGTTGATTTTTCGACAGTTTTCTAAAAATCGTCATTCATATTCATTAGTATAACATTCGATTTCCTTTGTCTACACCACCGAATTTTAGGTGTAAATTGTCTCTTAACATAATTTTGTTTTAAATAAATTCAGATAAATAGTATTTACCAACCCCCGAAACAAAAGTTTACAGACGCCCCTGATCTTCCGATTTTACGTACTTCCCCTTAAATTTGCACCGACCACTACGTAAAATTGGATTTGTGGTGTACTATCAAGTCTTCGACTTAAATCTCACCACGAGAATGGTTGTAGTAGCTGAATTTTCCATTGAGAAATTCACTATGACGAAGAAAAACATTAAGGGTTTTGATAATTTATATGTTTTGATGATCAGAATATTTTTTCATAAACGTGTCTTATGAAATTAGTACTTATTTAAAAAATATTATGAGATGCGTCACGAAATAAATAAGATTTTAAAACGTTGTAAACATCAACTTTACGTAATTCAGTCCACTTGTAAAGGGTAAAACTCTTGAAGTTAGGAGTTCGAATTATATTTGTTATTAAAAAATACCTCGAAGACAAGAGGTAGAAAAAAAATTTCCGAATTATTTTTTATGATTTTAAACAGTCTATATCTACAAAGATAAATTGTAAGCCTGTAAGCGGTATATGAAAATATTATTGGCAATGACGAATGGTATAAAGTATTACAGTAAGGTATCAAAATTAAAACTCGAGAAAGTTATAATTATAGTAAAGAGAAATGAAAGAAAAGGAAATAAAAAATTTAAATTCCAGAAATGTCTTAAATCAACGCTACAGTAAAAGCACAATTGAAAGCAGATCTTCATTTTAGTGCTCGATTCATATCTATTTGTTAATCACCAGAATAACGAAAATATTTGTAAAACAGGAAAAATTAAGGAAAAATTTTTTCTTCCAACAAAAAGAAAAAAAAATTCCCTATTTAATCATCATAATACCGTCTATTCCCGCTGGATTATCAACAAATTTGTAGTAAATATTAAACAAGAATAGTTACAACAAAAAACTGAAAACTCCCATTTGGGAATTATAGGGGGTAGGGGAGAGGTGTGTCAATAGTAACAAAAAAAATATACAGGCTAGTAATTTTGTATTTATTAGTCACAGAGAATTAAATTTTTGGTACAAGATAAGGGCATTTTTCAGGTTTTCAGTGAGCTGCACAAAAATACTCTATTTTGACTTATAATTAAAATAACTGCGTTTATGTGGACCAAAGTGTAATGTTACAATCGTCACCAACAGAGGATCATTTGTTACAGGGCTTAGGTTCAATTGTAACACTCATTATTTAGTTGAATTTACACGTTAGTTATTATAATTAATCCAGTTTTATAAAATTCTTCCTTATATATTGAGTGAGAAAGGTGACAAATAGCACAGTCTCAGGCAACAGTTCTAAATTTTTCCTCTTTCTGTTACCATTTTAACGGAATTCATATATACAGATAGTTTTTCATTTTGCATATTATATAGCATTTTTTTATTCTGAAAACAGTATGACTTAGATTAGAGACTGATCCAACAGGATAAACTAATCGTGGATCGAGACTTCGACCAGATGATCGTAACCGAAAATCAATATACCTATATGTATATGTAAAACCAACTGATTTTGCCAAAGTGTAACCATTAATAGAAGGTTTTTTCTTCTTTTTTTTTAAATTGTTAACGGAAGTCGTAACCTTTATTATTCCGATTCATACCTAAAATATAAAGTTTGAATTTGTTCAACTAAAATTTTTTGTCAGTGGTAACGTGTTCGACACTATTGAATTTGTTACAATTGTTCCACCGCTGTTTCATTTTATAAAAAAATTCATAAAATATTAACTTTAATTAAAAAAACGAAACTACCTATCTGATAATATTATTTGATTGCTTGTGTTTCCAATAAAATCACTTTTCTTCCAATTGATTGGGTATTTACTGCAAAAATCAAAAAATTGTTAACACACTCAATATTTACGTTTAGCTTATATAAACACATTTGATATTGCTGAGAGAAAACCGCCAAATGATATTAACTAAAATTTTTGTCAGTAAAGCACAACTTAAGAAGCGACTTTATGATATATAATACTTCTCAATAGTGTTGATAGATCTCTCGCAAATTGTGAAGTTACAGTTGACCCTCTGCTACTACTGACACACCTCTCCCCTACTCATAAATGGGAAGCCTAGCCAAGGGATACGTGAGAGGCAACAAAAGTTGAGAACTGCTGCATTAGACCATTTTGGATAATATAATGAGCAGCGAGTCTTGGAATTAAAATAGTCATAAATAATCTTCTGTAAAATTTTATTCCAAACAAACAATTTTAAAAAATTTTTCATTTTCACTGTGTCTCTTGAAACTACTCTAAATGCTAAATAATTTAGTAATTTCATAAATACATTCAAAATAATTAAAAATTCGTATATTAATCTATATTACGTGAATTTAAATGTATAAAATTTATAGAATTATTCAAATTAGTTAATATTATAAAATAAATTATTATGTATAATACTTTGTTAATTATGGTAATAAAAATGGTAATTGTAAATATTACTATAGGCTATTAAAAAATAAATAAATAATCATAACTTATGCAGACTAGAGGTTTTTGTTCTAGCTTGTTTTTAGTTTTTCATTAAATAATATAGTACAAATAAGCTATAGCAAAGTTTTTTTCATTTTTTCTAGACAATTTTACTCAAAATCGTAATTGAAAAAGAGAACTTTTTTAAGAACGGGAAGTTCACTCTATATTATACATATCAAAAACTATTTTATTTGAAAACATATTTAAATATATATTGCAGTAAATCACGCAATATTTTATACATATTTCAAGTAAAATATTTAAATTAAACATGTCACAAAATCGTAAAAGGAGAAAAATCCAGAAGAATAGTAAGGCTATACAGAAATTTATCAAATGCAATGACTAAGTTTATAAATATTACGATAGGTGGAAGCTTTGAGTAGCATTCCTGGCATCCACACCATATTATTATTCATATTTAGAACCCCTATATATCATGCTTTTACTTATCGACCGATAGATAGCATTTCAATTTCAACAGTTCTCTTTAATATTAATAATATAAATATTTTGTGCTTTTGGTTTGAAATAAATTCTTTCACGAACAGAAAAGATTTATGAAAGGAAAATCAGCGATGAAATATTATTGTGAGATATAAATATTTTAATGAAATTGACTTGTTGATAATTTCTTTTTATTATTAATCTTAGATATTTAGATTTTAAATATTAATATAATCTTCAAAACTAGTTACACGGCACCGCCACCATATTGTATTTAAGTAACACATTAGTCCATTTTAAATTCTCTTTGGGGTCGTCTTGTTACATTTTAATATCCAAAAGCAGTTTACTGACTACTTAAATTTTGATTTATTTAATTATAATATTTACATGGAAAATTTAAAAAATTACTCGATAAAATCCGGCAAATGAGAGTTTAGTGTACGTGCACACAGCAAGCGAGTAACAGCAGTGCGATGCCGAGCGAGTATATGCTATTTTTTTAAACACATACATTTTAATGTACATGTTCAAACACATGGCCGATTCAAACCGTTGCCGAGCGATGCGATGCGAGTCCGGACCGAGCTGATTTGCTAATGTCAAACAAGTTTGATATTTTTCAAGCGGTTTGAAGCTGATTTCGTTTGTTGTGCTATCTGTTTTGTGTTTTGTCGTATTTATCGTTTTTTTTTTCATTGTTGATGCGTTTTAGTATATAATATACACATTATATAATATTTCTTTTGTATTATTTAAAACAATATAACAAATAATATGATAAAAAATGGACATCGAATTATTAATAAATGAGATTTATTTACGCCAAGCATTGTGGAGTCCAAAACATAGAAATTACCACAACCAAGATTATGTTACCAGATTATGGCAGGGTATTTCAAAAAAATTAAATTTAGATGGTTTAATAATTAAATTAAAATATGATCGAAGGTACTACAAGTCATTCTAAAATACCCCCAAAATTTTTGTGGATCTTGTCGTAGCTGACGTAGAAAATGATAAAATTCACCATGTTAATACCTACTTTTATTTATTTCATGGATCCAGTGCGAAACATTTCTAAAGAGCCTTTTTTGTCTTAAACGTAACTTTCCAAAAAATAAGTATAAAAAATAAATTTGTTCATTTTAAATAATTAAACTTTACAGAAACTTTTGTACAAAAAATTACTTAATATAATACAATTCCGATGTGTATAATAATGTATAAATAATAATTATGAAAAATAAACTGACAGTTGCAGTGATCTGTCAAATTCAGCAAATCACGAACAGCACAAAACAGCAAGCAGTATGAACACTAGCTAGATTCAGACTCGCTCGGTCTCGCTCGGCACGGTAACGGTCGGTCCAGCATCGCACGCAGTGTGGACAACGACTAAAGCTAGTTACTGATTTTGAAGTCACTTAGCTGTATTAGCTAAATTTTTTTTCTCTTTCTAATTTTAATACCATTTCGTTATTTTCTATTTCCAGTAGTTATAGTTAGTGACCATCACTAAGGTGAAAACATCTCGAAAATCTTGAACTTATGAGTGATGATATTGTATTCGCGGGAGAAATAGTAGAAGTGAAAAGCACCGAATATTAGAAGATTTTCTTTCTCGTTCTTTATGTCCCACAACTCTACTGACTTTGCTAGTAAAATTATTATCTTAATAAAAGTTGATATATTATAGATAAGAGGTTATATAGCTTACGGTATTTAAAAATGTAAATATATAAAATTCAAAATTAATTTATAAAAATTTCACTTTAGTAAAAGATAGTGATAAAATCTAATTACGGAGGAATCTAATATAATCTTAAAATTATCCACCAGAACCCTGGCATGCCAAAGAGAGTCCAAAATTGAATTAATTCTGAAGCTATTGATATGCAAATCTATGGGAAGATCTCCAAATGTAAAAATTAAATATAGTTTGACTCGTTTGGCTAGCAGAATTGTACACAGGTGAAACCAAAGGACACTGTTGTTAGAAATAATTGAAAAGAAGTGTTAACATTTTTTGAAAATTAACCTTGTAGAGGGATTCCAAAACGTTAAACTTTTGTCTTCTTTTTGGAAAAATTTCCTTTTGGAAGCCCTTTTGTCTTCTCGAGGCGTCAAAATAAATTTCTACCATAGTCCCGGGCTCGGGTCTTACCATGAAACCCGACCATAATAGGTGAATTTACAGAATAGAAATTCGCCAAAAAGGATAAAGAGTAGTGACTACCAACAAATAAATGAATAAACTGTATTTTTATAAAACTATAGGTAACTAATGATATAAATATTTGTCCTTTAGTTTGTGATGAAAATATCAACTTCAGCAGTTTTAGAAAACTACCCAAAAAGAATTATCTCTACCAAATTACGAAACTCATGCCAGCGAAGTCACGAGCAACAACTATCTGACCACAATATATCAGAAGGAACACTACTACCTTTTTTCTGTAATCAGCAGTGTGCACTTCTGAGCAAGTCAGGCTACTTACAAGCAGATGCACCCAGGATCTTGATATAACTTCGCTGGTGTGTAGTATAGGTAAAAATAAGGGACCCGTATTTTTTTTTATCGGCCATCGTTCACGTTTACGGGCTGAAACCAGCTCCTAAAGTTAGGGGTTCAAATCGTATTTCTTAAGATATCTTGAAAACTGTAAATTGATGAAATGTTACTCTTTGAAAAACCTATTCACCTGTATAGGTTAAGCCAGGGCTGGGTACATAAGGGGGCTGGAGGGGTGAAAATGAGGGTAAATATTCTTGCATAGCCTGAATGGTTCAATGTATCAAATTTTTGCCGCTATAAATAGAAAGAGCACCAAAAATAAGGGGATACGTGTTTTTGCGTTTTTTCGAAATATGTGTGGTATCCAAGCCATATAAGGAAGAATAACATAGGGTAAATTATATAGTATTATTATTGATTACAAATACGTCCTGTATTTTTTTTATTTTTGTTTATTTTCACCATGAAAATGTATTTTTTTACTTTCCGATAATGATTCATATATTTTTCAGTACTAACTTAAATAGTAATTTAGCCATGTGTACATTTGGTTACTCATATTCGATACTTATTATACCTATTTTTGCGAAAGTTAAAGTTCTCTGTGATCGTAGATCAATTGTTTTGATCACGTTTTGATTGTTATGGTCATTGTAACCACCACCTCATGAAGCCACATACATGCGTATGTAGGTATGCGATACCACGCATACGATATATATATATATATATATATATATATATATATATATATATATATATATATATATATATATATATATATATATACGTATGCGACACCACGCAACACACCTTAGATCACTCACACACACAAGACCGGTCACACAAATACAAACTAAACCCAGTGCACCTATATAACATATTTTCTGTTTTTTTTTTTGGTTGCACTGGTTTCAGTAGTATAGAAATAGCAGTGTTTCCTCTGAACTCTGTGTATCTGACTAATAAAATTAAATTTTAGTTAATTCGGCTCCTGTGCGAAATTTGAGTGCAGTTTACAAATTAACCTTCTTTAGTGAACCAACTAAAAAAATTATAGAAAAATTTTGAAGAAGCGACAAATGGGTGAATGTTTATTAGGACATCTCTAAAAAATTATGAATTTACAATTCATAAAAAGTTGAAAATTTCATAATAAATTTAATATCTACTGCAACAGTAAATTAATAAATTTATAATATGCGTGCAGAAAATTTTAATTACTTTAAAATTTTAATATAAATAGTACAAAGCATGATGCCTCTGTGTAATTATATTTAAAATATTTAAATGGCCATTGCCATTTTTCTCTTCATTCTTCATTAGTTGTCAATGTGCTCACTTATCACTACCGCCATAGTCAAAACGGTTAGTAATGAAAGCACACACATACGGGTGAATTTTTCTAACGAATTTATAATTTTCACAACTTAGTAAAAAATTTTAAAAATTTTTACCGTAAATCTTGACAAGTTTTTGCAGTCCGAAAAAATTGCAAACTCTAAGAAAACTATTAAAATGTAGCTGTAGTTTCTCCCGTGGAAGATATTCGAACACTTCGAACTGTTGTCATTATCGTAGGAGCTAGGAATACTTATAAGTCTTTGAATAACAGTCTAAATTAGAGTGACGAGTCACTAAACTTCCAGTCAACAATATTTTCAAAAAAATATAGGGGCTCTGGTTCATATTTGGATGCCGTCTAAATGTAGGTATATATACTAAAAGACGACTTCTTAGCACTTTCTACTAGAATGTTTTAATGACAAGAAATCTGGTAATCAATTACTAATACATATAATCTAATATATTTGCCATGTACACTCAAAAATCTGGATTCAATCTAAGAAGGAAAATCTTAATAACGTTTTTAAAAAGGCTAATACAATAACTCGATTACTACAATAATTCTAAAACACGCAACATTAACATTTTAAAACTTTAAAAAACAGAGTAACAAATTTATATCATAGTTCATACCTAACAGATTATTTAAACGAACGTCTTTAAACTTGCTACCAAACTGTTTCTTGTCTCAAAGTGGTTATTATATCTTTTTAATGGAAGGTTTATTTGAGATGGACCAAAAATTATGTATTTTTCTGGAATTTTTTTCTCAAAGACGGAAGCAAATATAAATTTCAAATTTTCTACACATATTTATTAAGTATTAAAATATACAAAAAAGAATTTTTCAAGGAAAAATATAGAAAATTGTCCATTTTGTAGATAGCGCACTGTGACGATCCGAAAATCCGATGCCTTGTTGGTAGATTCATAGCGCCGGTAATAAACCACTGAAATCAAAAAACAAAAAAGATTTATAAAATATATGTACAGTATCGGCACCTGTACCTATAATATTTGATTACGATTTTTGTCTTATTTTTTGCTCTTTAAAATAAATTTAAAAATAAAAAATTTTGAAAGTGTATCGGACTTAGGTAGAGGTGCCGAAGAATTGAATTATCGTTAAAATAAAAAATTAAAAAATAGGATCCATCGAATAGTTTTTGAGTTATCGTGTCAACCAATTCCAAAAATGTGGTTTCGAGATATTATAAAATATATATAAAGAAACGTATTTTCAAAATCTTATATTTAATACTCATTATTGCGTGAACTACGCCTTTTAATTTTTTTTTTTTTATATATTATTTTCCTTTTCCCAAGAGTACCTTTTTTTAAATTATTTTCAGCAAAATCACTTTGGGAAAATAACTTTTTTAAAAAACCGACTTCAAACAGTAAGAAACAATTAATAGCACGAATATTGAAGTCAGGCGGGGTGTCGTATAAAAAGCTGCGATCGAATATTCCTGTAAAATTCGTGAATTCTTCAAGATCTACTTTTTCTTATACTACGCGTCTCGCCTGACTTCAAAATTCGTGCTGTTAATTATTTCTTACTTTTTGAAATCGGTTTTTTATAAAAGTTTTTATTTTATACCTTTTAGTAACTATGCTTAGTAGCTTTTATAGTAATAATTGTTTAAAAGAAGAACTATTCCAAATTTCATACGCTTAGCTGGAATAGTTTCAAAAATTTCATTGTCCAAAAATCATCATTTTGGGCACTCCCTGACTGCTTTGAAATTTGGAACAGAAATGGTGTTTAAAGTAATAATTACATACTAGGAAAATAAAAATCATTGAAAATCAACGAACTTTTCAAGCCATTAAAGAATTTTTTTAAAATAGATATTGTCAGAACATTATTTCTAGAATAATTACGAGTAGATCAACATAAATTTAAAAATATGTTACTATAATTTTTAAAGTAAATAATTTTGTATAATTGTTACACAAATTTTAAAACTGCCATAATTATTCATATTATTGAAGATTGTTAAAAAATTACTCAACCAATGTAAATAAAATTTTTATGGGACCACATGGAGAGCTTTATCTACTAACCAAAAAAATAATGGCGTGAATTGGCTCAGAAATGTGGGAGAAATCGGTGTACATACATAAAAAAAAAAAAAAGAAACAAAAAAAATACGGGTTGAATTGAGAATCTCCTCGTTTTTGAAGTCGGTTAAAAAGAAGAAAATTTCGAGATGATTTCAAGTTCTTAAGCCAGTTAAGAATCGCATATCTTTGGTCAATTACAGCGAGAAATTCGTATAGCAGTTGCCGTTTATATTGCACACATATTTGACGCAGTTTTTGTGCTGCGCTCCAAGCGAGCTGCAGTGCTGGGCATTGTAATGGCCCGTAGCGATACTCTCTGCACACGATGTGAAATAAAAAATCCCGCTCCTTTCTATTCTACTCTTGTTTTGAGGAATTTATTTTTGATTTTGTGGAGGCCCCTTTTGCGTGTGGGCACTGGAACACGTGTCCCAAATACATTTGTTTAAATCCGGTACTATATTTATCTTAACGCCGTTTGTCCTATAATATATGTTTAATTGGCAAGATGACATGTTAAATAACCAGCTGTTTTGGTTATAACAGAGGCGTAACTATCGCCTAACTTCTGAAGCAGATGAAGAATTCGCTTCAGGACACGTGACAGAAAGGGCATAACGGGAAAGAATACAGGCACAAATGAATAAATACAAGAGGGTGAATTTCTAATTGAGGAATGGTTTTCTTTTTTTGGAATCTAGATCTTTTTGCTCATCCGCTGTATTTTTAAGGAGGAGACGCTTGAATTGAAACCGCTCCAGAGCACAAGAATTATAGTTACTCCTAGTGATGAGCAAATTCAAGACCACGACCAAAACTTGGCAGTCTTGGTCTTGGTCTTGTTCTTGCATTAAGAATCTTGGTCTTGGTCTTGCTAGAGCAGTTTGAGTCTTGGCCTTGCAAAATGTAGTCTTGGTATTGGTTTTGGTCTTGGTATTGCTAAAGAATCTTGCACTTTCTTGCATTTTTTTATTAGCGAATTTTTTCCTTCTAAAATCAGAATTTTCTCTCTTTACGGTATTAATTATACTTTTAAACTATTTAAATAATTTAGCAAGAGTCTTGCTTTTTTCTTGCTATTGTCTTGGTCTTGCTCACTTGAGTCTTGGTATTGGTCTTGCAGCCATACTTATAGTCTCGGTCTTGGTCTTGCTCTTGGTATACATAGTCTTGGTCAAGACCAAGACAAGACTGCAAAACCAAGACTAATTTTGCTCATCACTAGTTACGCCTTTGGGTTATAAAGTGAATTGACGAAGAGATTTCAACTTTTCAAAAATATATAGCCACTCATGGAACCTTTTTCCTTCCGAAATTACATTAACTTTACCTACAAGTACTAAAATATTCATCCTGTACTTGTTGTTATAACGAGAGCTAATTCCGTCACGTCTCACTTTTATTCCACAATGGACCGAAAAATCCGCACGCACCATCCGGCCACCGCACCGTGGTGTATGAGCAGCAATTTTATTATATATATGTGTGTATTTGTATGTTAGTCGTTCACCATTTTAATGACAGTGACGATGGTATGAAGAACAAGCACCAGAAGAGATCCACGGGACAGAGACAACGATGTGGTTGGTAATGATTTGGTGTTGTGGCTGATGCTTGCTGCTTGAGCTTTGTAATATCCTGGCACTCTCTGTATGTGTTTCAATAATAATATAAATTCCTATGTTCACATTATTAACATTTTAACGAGTAGGAAATTATTTACCGGTATGTGTGTTGGCTCTGGTATTATGTATTTGTATGATGATCAACACCATTTGAAATATTATACCAGCATGTTCCACAGTAACACAGTTCCAGTGGTTTTTCAAAACCAAACTATTGGTTGTAACAATTACATGCAATTGATATAACATCTAGGATATGGTGGTGTAAGACTACGAACTCCTATTTTCTTGAAACAGAAACAAAGTTTGTAGCTAACTGCAATGGTGCTTTAAAGTGTTAAGATATCTGTAATTGTTCCCCCAAAAAAATACTGGCTTACAACATAATTCCGTATTCTAAATAAGTTTAAAATTTTTAGCAAAATTTGATATATATATATTTTTTTCAAATTTGAGACTGTTGCTAAATTTTAAACATTTTTGTAGCTAGTGTAGTTAGTTACGAACTAACTTAAATTCGGATCAGTGTTAAAAATAGCGTTTCAACAATACGTTTCAAAGAAAAAGTGTTGATTTGGCGTCCTTTGGGAAAGTAGAAAAGGAAGGACCAGATCTCAGCTCACCTTCAGTTTTATCTCAGTTAGTTAGTCAGTTTTTGGTATGTGATATTCAAAGATTCAAAATATTCAAAAGTGAATCATACATTAAAACTAATTAAAAGTACAAAATTTCTGTTATCAATTTTAATCAATCAATACCTATAAATAAAATAGAAGGGTCTCTCTGTGATTTTCGAATTTTTAGATATTAATGTATTTTCCAGTTAGCAAATTCGACATATATACCAAATTTCACTTTAAAAAAATTTTTGTCTGTCTGTCTGTTTGTACGAACCGATTTAACTCAAAAACTATTAGTTATTGAATTTAAATTTAGAGGGAATATAGATATTAACCTCGCGATCAATCTTAGCCACATTTTAATGTGATCTCCGAAATGGTTACGTACAGGTGATTCAAATAGAACCTTCATTAAAAGTTTATGGTCTTCTAAATAAAGTAGACTTTTGAAAATTTGGTTGTAGAAGTTTTCAATTATGAAGATTTTAATTAAAATATTTTTAACTTTGTGTCATTTCCGGTTATACCAGAGTTGACACAAAATTTGTTATTTGAAGTGTTTTTGACAGCAAATTTCAATTCGCTGGAAATTGTTACTAATAATCTATGTGACAGTGACATTTCAACTTTTTGACTTGATACAGGCTGGTCACATAAAGCATTTTTTTAAAAATATTTTTTGTTTATTGTACAAATCTTTCTTTATTCAAATGAATCACCTATATTTTTTATCATAATTATGTAAAAAAATGTAAAGTCTATCTATTACTATAAGATATTCTTATACCTAAAACTGATATTTTGGAAGTTACATAGAATTTATATAATAAAATGATCAGTTAGGTTTACTATCGACACGGCTGACACAAAAACCACGGGACATATTTTAGTGAAACTTTATAAATTTATTCTTAAGACGCTTCACAATCTCAACATCGACAACATTTTTAGTCAAAATTATCACAATATTCTTTATGTGGGTTGATGTATTCAAGACAAAAGTTGATATATCAAAAATACTCCTTTAACAATAAACGGAAACAAAAGAAAGAAAAACAAAAGATTACGGTAAAAATAATATTTAAAAATTTAAATGTTAACTTCAAAACTTTTTTACTAAAATTTCACTTTAGAAAAGGATAGTAGTAAAGTCTAATTACGGAGGGACTGAACATAATTTTAAAAAGTCCACCAGGGTTCTCGGATCCTGAAAAGATCTAAAATTGAATTAATTTTAAAACCATTAATATGAGAATCTATGGAAAGATCTCAGAGTGTGAAAATTAGATATATTAATGATTACTTCCGAGTCGTTTGACGAGCGGAGCGAAGCATTACATGGAATTACTCTTTTATAGAATTTTGAACTGTTAGGTGAGCGAAGCGAAGCACTTCAAAAAACTGATTTGGAACTAAATTTGTCCGATTTGTTTGGGAATAACTAACTTTAAGTAGTTTTACTCACAGTTAAGATAATTTTACTCGAATGAAACTGGAGGGCATAGTTATAAAAAAAAACGCCGTGAGCAGCGGGGCCCCATCACGGTAGTCGAATTTTCCCCTTCATCTTCGGTATTGAATGTCTACAAGCGAAATGTGATTGAAAGTCTACAACCGAATTGTCATTTTGTTGGTTTCAAAACTGGTGATGAGTGTTCGGCTGATCGAGGCATTAAAAAAAGGTTTTAAGTAGGTTAGGGCGGGGCTAGTTGTGCAACTTTTCAGTTAATCGGTCATAGCTCCTCAACCGTAAGTCCAAATTTATTGTTATGCATACTGATGTGTAGGTAATTTCTTCCTTTTCTAAATCCCCATAGTAACATTTTTCTAACAATTCACATTTAAGAGATACAGCTGTTTAAGTGAAGAAAATCGGACATACTCAACGTACCCCATAGGTGAGGTAAGTTGAGCAAGGGTAGGGGGTAAATTGAGCAGTTAGAAAATGTAGCCAAACCATACCTTAGATGTTTATGAGACATAAAAAAAATGATTATTTGGCAGTCAGTCTTTTATTTATAATGCTTTAGTGACATAATAATGAAACAAAAAGTAATTTCCTTTGGATATTAAATACAGAAAATAAAATTAACAAAAAATCAACTTCAACTTAGTATTTAAACTACAATCTTAAACTTAAAATTTGGAATATACTCAATCTTTCTACTTAATATCAGACTTTAACGTTTAAGTAATAAATCAAAAAGAATTTAAATTAAAAGAGAAACATTAAGTAGATATTAAGAACTTCATCATAATTGACACTGTTACAATTAATGCAAACGAAAGTTCTATTGCTCAACTTACCCCACTCACACAATTTGATACAAAAGTGAGGTTATGAAATGAACTGTTTGAATTAGAACCAAATTCTTTCTAGATATCAAAATATACTAATTTCATAAAAGTTTAACACTTATTTGATTTAACATAGATAATAATTGCCTTGTATAGAAGAAATATTCATAGACAAAAATTTTTTACTTTTTATACGCAAAATAAATAAAGTGTGCGCATACGTCACTCGATCGACGGGTTGCAACTAGCAGTCGCGTAATGAGTTCCCCTCTCTTGCCCGCTTCTATCCGGCATTTAATGTATTAGCGTACGATATATAGTTTCTGAGATATTTCGATTGCCCAACTTACACCTATGCTCAACTAGCCCCGCTCTACCCTATTTAAGGGCTGTATCTCAGTAAATTTCAATTTTGTGCCGAAAACAGGTAGCAAAAAAAAACCAATACAATTCGTACGAGGACATTCCTGCCCATGTTTATCCGCTAATTGCCTTTATATTTTAGTTTTAAATATTAAAAAAGGACCTTAAATAGTAAACTGGAAGGCTTTTATGAAGATATTTTTTCTCTCCAAATAAATCCAAAATTTCTATTTTATAAATAATAAAAATCCAAAATTCCTAATTTATAAATAAACAGTGACTTTAATAACATTTTTAAATTACTTAATATGTATGTATTTCATTTGTTAAAAAATTATAATCACTTTTTTTTAAATTTTTTAAAATGACTATTCGCCTACTTGTATTTAGAATAAAAGTAATGCATTTAAAACACATTTAACAACAGCATTCAATTCCGATGTAAAAATGGGAGAAGTGGGGGGAAAAGTAATGTGGACTCCCTAAAAGGTACTAGCTGGATACTAACTGAATACACGTACAAAATTTCAGTCCTCTAGGTTTCCTTAGAGAGTCTCTAGAGGTGTTAGAAAACAAGGAAAAAAATTAAGGAAATATTGGCGTAAAAATCGTGGGGGTAAGGGTTAGAAGTTGAAACCCCCAAAAAACAGTGTCTGGATATTAGCTTAACCTGTACACAAAATTTCAGCCCTCTAGGTTTATTTGGGGAGATTTTGACCCGAACGAAACTGTTAAAAAACAAGAAAAATCATGTTCTTTTGGGTATAAAAATGGTGGGGGTAGGGATTAAAAGTCGAGACCCCCAAAAGGCACCCCCTTGATACTAACTCAATCCGAATACAAAATTTCAGCCCTCTAGGTTTATTTGGGTGACCTGTGCGAGTGGTACAATCTTCGAAAACGTCGAAAAGGCATGAAATTGTAGCTTAAAAATGAGGGGGGTAGGGGTAAAATATTAAAACCTCCAAAAAGCACAACCTAGGTACGAACTTTATCAACACACCAAATTTTAACCCTCTACGTTAATTCTGGGGGGCTGGGGGCCTGTTAGATCCAGCGAAAATCGTTTTTCCACCCTCTACTCCCACCAAATCATCCTAGGAAGCTGAATTTTGGATATGTTGTAGATAATTGACCGAAACATTATTTAAAACCGGTTTGGAAAAGTGTTATTGCTTTTCCACCCCCCACCACCCCTTTAAAGGTCGGGTCAGAAAAAAAATTTGCCCAAAATTTGACCCCACTTTGATAGTATGAGGTGCCTCGAAAATGAGCTCCATTTACCAAATTTCATCTCTTAACTTCCATAGGGGGGCCCTACACAAATTAAAAGGTGGCGGGAATATATATATATATATATATATATATATATATATATATATATATATATATATATATATATATATATATATATATATATATATATATATCAGACTTTTTTTTCTACATATTCGTGTTCTACGGGTCCGAAAACGGATAGCGCCCCTACTCTCGCCTCTCGCAGCTCTTATCGTATAGACTGTATAAGTCTAATTTTTCATAGAGAATTCGACTAAAAATAAAGTTAATGAATACATTTCAATACTTTCAACACTTTTTGAAAATTAATCCTGTAAAGAGTAAAATAGGGAATAAACGCAAAAAATTGGGAAGAGATCAAACTTGGAATTTTTAGCGCTTACTGTTCTAGCGTCTCCAACAATGAGTCAGTTACTTTAGGAAATGTTCAAATATAATGCAAACAGACTTATAGAGGATATAGAAATTAAAATTTTCCAATAGGAATAGGGAGGATACTTATTTAGAGTAAAGTCTACAAAATATTAGGTATTTTAAAAATATATAATATTTGAGTGTTTTAAATCAACATACTTTTTTAGTCGAATTTTCTCCGAAAAATTAGACTTATACAGTCTATACGATAAGAGCTGCGAGAGGCGAGAGTAGGGGCGCTATCCGTTTTCGGACCCGTAGAACACGAATATGTAGAAAAAAAAATGTCTGATATATATATATATATATATATATATATATATATATATATATATATATATATATATATATATATATTTTTCCCGCCACCTTTTAATTTGTGTAGGGCCCCCCTATGGAAGTTAAGAGATGAAATTTGGTAAATGGGGCTCATTTTCGAGGCACCTCATACTATCAAAGTGGGGTCAAATTTTGGGCAAATTTTTTTTCTGACCCGACCTTTAAGGGGGTGGTGGGGGGCGGAAAAGCAATAAAACTTTTTCAAACCGGTTTTAAATAATGTTTCGGTCAATTATCTACAACATATCCAAAATTCAGCTTCCTAGGATGATATGGTGGGAGTAGAGGGGGGAAAAACGATTTTCGCTGGATCTAACAGGCCCCCAGCCCCCCAGAATTAACGTAGAGGGTTGAAATTTGGTGTGTTGCTAAAGTTCGTACCTAGGTTGTACTTTTTGGAGGTTTTAATATTTTACCCCCACCCCCCTCATTTTTAAGCTACAATTTCATGCATTTTCGACGTTTTCGAAGTTTGTACCACTCGCACAGGTCACCCGAATAAACCTAGAGGGCTGAAATTTTGTATTCGGATTGAGTTAGTATCAAGGGGGTGCCTTTTGGGGGTCTCGACTTTTAACCCCTACCCCCACCATTTTTATACCCAAAAGAACATGATTTTTCTTGTTTTTTAACAGTTTCGTTCGGGTCAAAATCTCCCCAAATAAACCTAGAGGGCTGAAATTTGGTGTACAGGTTAAGCTAATAGCCAGACACTGTTTTTTGGAGGTTTCAACTTTTAACCCTTACCCCCTCGATTTTGACGCCAATATTTCCTTAATTTTTTTGCTTGTTTTCTAACACGTCTAGAGACTCCATAAGGAAACCTAGAGGGCTGAAATTTTGTACGTGTATTCAGTTAGTATCCAGCTAGTACCTTGTAGGGAGTCCGCATCACTTTTCCCCCCACTTCTCCCATTTTTACATCGGAATTGAATGCTATTGTTAAATGTGTTTTAAAAGCATTATGTTTATTCTAAATACAAGTAGGCGAATAGTAATTTTAAAAAATTTAAAAAAAAGTGAATACAATTTTTTAACAAATGAAATACATACATATTAAGTAATTTGCAAATGTTATTAAAGTCACTGTTTATTTATTTATTTAATTATTATTTAGGAATTTTGGATTTTTATTATTTATAAAATAGAAATTTTGGATTTTTTTGGAAAGAAAAAATATCTTCATAAAAGCCTTCCAGTTTACTATTTAAGTTCCTTTTTTAATATTTAAAAGTAAAACACAAAGGCAATTGGCGGATAAGCATGGATAGAAATGCCCTCGTACGAATTGAGTTGGCTTTTTCCCTGTTAACTTCTATCGGCACAAAATTGAAATTTACTGAGATTCAGCCCTTAAAAACTTAAAATCTTTTTATAAAGCCCCGATCAACCGGACACTCATTATCAGTTTTGAAACCACCAAAATTACAAATCGCTTGTGGACTTTCAATTATATTTCGCTTGTAGACACTCAATACCGAAGAAATAATTTTTTATTTTTTATTTTTTTTATTTTTTATTTTTTTTAAAAGAAAAAATATCTTTATAAAGGCCTTCCAGTTTACTATTTAAGGTCCTTTTTTAATATTTAAAACTAAAACATAAAGGCAATTAGCGGATAAACATGGGCAGGAATGCCCTCGTACGAATTGTGTTGGTTTTTGTTCTGCTACCTGTTTTCGGCACAAAATTGAAATTTACTGAGATACAGCCCTTAAATACTTAAAACCTTTTTTTAAAGCCTCGATCAGCCGAACACTCATGACCAGTTTTGAAACCAACAAAATGACAATTCGGTTGTAGACTTTCAATCACATTTCGCTTGTAAACATTCAATACCGAAGATGAAGGGGAAAATTCGACTACCGTGATGGGGCCCCGCTGCTCACGGCGTTTTTTACTTCTATACCAAATTCTTCTACACCTTCTTAATAGGCTTACTTTAGATTTTTAGTCTATGTTATAAGTATGCTTGAAGAAATTACCAATTAGTTTTTGAAATTTTTTAATTCTTCCTAGATAACTAGCCAAAGGGAAAAATTAAAAATAAAGAGGATTGATGAGTAAGCTTAGCAATAAATAAAGCCAGTCATTTCAGCTTATGATAAGAAAATAGGGGCAAAATATTTTAGCAAACTACATAAAAAGAATTACCTTTACTAAATTACGAAATTCACGCTTGCGAAGCCGCGGGTAACAGCTATTTTAAAATATAAATTAGCGAAATGTGTTTCAATCACATATTAAAAGTACAACAAAATGGATAAGTGTAAATAATAAGTGGGTATCAATATTAAACTAATGGTTACACGGTATTTAAATTATAAGTTATGCATGAGAATGAAATAGAATGAAACTAAAAACGTAAATTTTTATTAATACACATTTTTAAAATTTCGGATTTATATTTGAAATAAAAGTTAAACATCAAAAAAGAAAGTGAAAAGAATTTACGCAAAACCTTCACGAAAAGAATTAACCGCGGAAATTAAATCCCAGACCCCTCGTCCAAATCACAGAAGTTTTAAATTTAAAGTGGTAAAAAAACAGCAAAGTAAGAACTGTGTTTATATTTTACTAAAAAAAAAAAAAAAAAAAAAAAAAAAAAAAAAAAAAAAAAAAACAAAAAACAGTTTGGAAATCACTGAAACAAATATCTTTAAAGTATATCAAACGCATTTTTATTATTACCACATATTAAGTATGTGCATTTTTTCTTTTCACCCCAAGTATAAAAAAATTTCTTGACATGGAATTTTTTATCGTCCATTTGCATAATACGGTCTATCTTTATACAGAGTGTTATATCATTTGCATAGTTTTAAACCATTTTAATTTGAAGTCCGGAAAAATATTTCCAAAAATTAGGACAGTATTTTATTAGTGTGAAATTTAGTGAGTTAATTTTTATTTTAAGATTAGAAAGAAACTAGTTATTCTCAGGGCCAGCTTAGCCAATAGGCCACCCTAGGCCATGACCTAGGGGCGGGAGATTTTTAGGGGCGGTAAATTTTTAAAATAGGGCGGAAAAATGAGTAATTAAAATGAATAATAAAAAAATGAGTAATTAAAATGAGTAATTAACGTTTTTTTTTTTTTGCTCGTCACTTATTTTTTTTTTAAGAGAAAGTTTGTAAAAAAGGCAGGAATATGAGCGGCAGATATTTAAAACACGGTAGAAAAATTTGTGATTGACGTATTTTTTTTCAAGAGTTCCTTTTTCCAAACAAAAGGTAGGGGCGGCATTTTTCAAGGTGCCTAAGGGCGGATTCAGGGTTAATCCGGCCCTGGTTATTCTAGGAAAAATCAGTGTAAAAAGAGTGACACTAGGATTTTTAATAAAACAAATCACCATTATGTAGATAATTTTGATCAAATAATTCGACCGATTGGTTTGCAAATTTCATGGATTTTTCAGAAACGTTTTATGTTTATGAACATAAATGCATCCTGAAAAAGATTGTGATGCCGGATTAAAGAAATATTGTACTATTTACATTATAAAATGTGGAAATTCATATAAAAGCTGGGTCTTTAGGTTTAGGAATAATTAACAGAAAAGTCTTCCCAACACTACTACCATTTCAGCATTAACCTCAAAGAAGTAATAAACCTATTTTTCACCTATGGAAACTTACTTGTGGAATTATTTAGGTTAGGACTAGAATCGATAAGCAGAATTGTCTATTTATGATAAAATAATTTATGTCAGAATGTTGGTTTTGAAATAATATACAAATATAAATATTTGGTATCAGTTTAAGTAATTAAAAGTAATTTCAATTGTATCTAATTTTAAAGTTTATATACATATTTGGTTTCCATAGATTTTCAGAATTTTAATAGCCTAACAAGGAGATTGAAAGGTAAATAATAATGAAAGTAATTTTCGTCTAATTTTTAGTGAATAGGAATGCTAATTTAATCGTAACAATGCCCTTAGTATGTAAAATGAATATTTATTTTTATGATTAACGAAAATTCTCATTAAAAATGATCTATCTCGGTAATAACATGCTACTACACTCTTAGTATAGGTATACATATACTAAGTTAAACCTAATATAAGTTAAAATGATACAAAATATAACATCAAAAATGTTGTCGATAAATTAAATAATTTGAACAATATAAATACTAATACCATTACAAATTTTTGATACCGTTAAAGCATTACCATTCTTATTACACTCTCGACCATTACAGATTTCATTACACTCTCACTTTGAATTACCGTCGCTATAGGAGGTTTCACTTCAAAAATCAAAAATTTTTAATTGCTATAAAATCGTCGGCCACTTTAAACGACATTTTTGCTTAATATACATTTCATCAAGGAAAAACTATTGCAATTAAATAGAGTTAGAATATGTCTGTATAATTAATAAATAATAAAAAAATAAAAACGAATATGAAACTATTGTTTGTTTTCGGGCGATAATTGGCATAGTCATTCATGAATGTCATAGGCGCAATAAGAAAGCGGTAATTAAAGAAAAAGGCAAAAATGAAATTTCCACTGGCAAACATATGGATGTAACTATAACACCGCGTCTCCACTAGACATATATTATGTTAAAACTTATGTCGTGACATAAAAATGTCCTGTGGAGACGCTAAATGTTATATTTTATGTCATAACATATATGTCTTGACATATGTTATAACATCAGCTGGGGCATATTTTCAGATATAAATTAAACGTTTAAGATTTTCAAGATGGCGAATCGATGAATTAACTCAACACTTGGAAGATTTTTGTTTTTAATTCTGTTTGTTTGTTTTTCTGAATTTTCTAGTTGTTGTAAACATAGAATTAATGTTACAACTTTTGAAATCTTTCTACACAAATAATAATAGGATTCACTGTTTTTAGATATTAAATATGTCAAGACATAAGAATTTCTCACTATTGATTATATGTTAAGACATAAATTATGTTAAGACATATGTCTTGACATCAATTATGTCTAGTGGAGACCCCGTGTAAATCACAATAAAAAAGATAATAAATGCGTTATACTTTAAAAAATTAAAAAATCTTTTTTCTGCTATGAAGTTGTTTATTTACTGCACAAAATACTGTGTAGGTAAGCAATATTTTACATAGAGTTACGCAAAATTTTGTACTTTACACACGACTGTGTGTGAAAAAACACAGTTTATTACATTCTTATTAATCTTTTCACTATATATTGCGTAAAAATCTGTACAAAATTTGGAGGCCAACTGTTGTTTTTAATGTATTCAAGGTTGATATAAGGTTGATATAATTGTATAAATTCTATACCAAAAGTAGTAAGGTTTCAGCGATTCTGTACCAGAGTTACAGTGAGTGACAGTGATTCTATACCAAAAGTAGCAAAATCACAACAATTCTATATCAGAAGTAGTAAGGTTACAGCAATTCTATACCAAAAATAGTCAAGTTACAACGGTTCTATGCTAAAAGTATTAAAGTTACAGCGATTCTATGTATATCGAAAGTGATAAGATTACAGCATTTCTGTACCAATAGTGGTAATATTACAGTAGTTCTGTGCCAAAAGTAGTAAAGTTACAGCAGTTCTATACCAAAAGTATAAGAAGACTTATGAAAACTAAATAAGGCTGCGGTTACATTGGATACGAATTGGTACAAAAATTGATTCGTACGAGCTCGTACGAAATTCATTCGTACGACTGTGTGGTTACATTGGATACGGAATCGTAATACGAATTCGTATTTAAATTTAAATTGAAAACCGTTAGTACATATTGGATGATATCAAACAATGGATCCAATTACCGAATCTTATTTATTAGAATCACTGTTTTCAAAATTTCTAATTATAGAAAACAAACAATTCTGGGTAAACGATTATTTATTATTCATGCGGAGCAAAAAAAGCTGAGTTCTGGAATTACTTTGAGGAAAATTTTCAAGATGAACAGAAATTTTTAGAATACTTGAACATGTCGTAAGTCACATTCAATACGGTACTTGACTGTATTCAAAATTTGTTTTAAATGTTGAATAATTTTATGTATTGTCCTTAAATATATTCAATTTTAGTAATGACAAATAAAAATATTCTTTAGTTACTTAAAAATTCGATTTCGAAAATTATAAATTTTTAGCCTTCATTTAAATGGTTAAAAACGTAGTGATATTTGAAAATGACGTCATTTTTTAATAGCAGATCTTATTACTCTAGTTACGGTTTGTCTATGACAAATTGCATTTTCATTGTGACATTTTTACAATTCTAATTGACCAAGAGAAGTTTTTTCTTTGTAATTTATTTTGAACTTTCTGGTTTGCAATTAATTTTGCACTTAAAAAAGATTGATATAAGGAATACATCGTCACTTAATACGCAAAATATCCTTATCAACTGGTTTTAAATATTATGTTAAAAATGCTTTTATTTTTTGCTACAATTTTAAAGTTACGTTTTCTTAAAGTGCATTTAATACTTGTAGGGCTTCATGAAAATCTTACGATGGCGATAAATGAAGAAGATAACAAAGCAGAAAGTTGTAAATACCACTAAAACTGAGCATGATGACTGCTGAATATTGTGTACAAATTTGAAACCGTGTTGACAAGTGTTGATATGGTTTTTTTGAAGATTTTTAAATATTTAACAAAAATTAACTAATTTATACGTAAGAACAAAGCATTTAGAATCATTTCTCAATCGCAGTCAAGTACCCTATTAGGTACATTTTAAAATCTACTGAATTTCAGCTTCAATATTTAGTTAATTAGTTTTTATTACACATACTTAAAATGTTTTTGTTAGCTTAGGTTAGCTTTATTATACTGTAATATATTTAATTAAAAAATTATCTAAACATTTCCTCTGCCACCTCATTCCACAATTTTTTATTTAACTTTCTATGGTGATAATTTTTGTTTTTGATCCCTTAAAGACCGCCTTTTTTCAACAAAAATAATTATTTTCCCTATATCCATTGCATTTTTTTCTTACGAATTCGCATCAAAAAACAAAATATTTTTGTCGTATCAAAAAGTCGTACGAGCTCGTACGAAAGAATCGTAAGCAGTGTAACCACGCATGTCTAAATGTATACATTTGTTTAATTCGTATAATCTCGTACGAATTCGTACAATTCGTATCCAATGTAACCGCTACCTAAGAATCACATACGAATATGTTTTTCTTCATTACGATTGTAGCCCTATAACATAAAAGACGAGAGCAATCCTGATGTCCAATACTCATCCCGGCTACACTTTCACTTGCAATGTAATTTTTTATCCACATAACAAGACTGAACAAAAGTTTCAATTTTTCACTGTAACTTTTTTTTTTTGGATGATCAATCGCTAATATTTTTCTTGTATATTCCCCCAACAGATATAGAGTCAATAACACGCATATGAATTATAGAAAAGAGACAAAAAAAATTGTAAATATATTCCTATACCATTTTGTTACATACGGAAATGCAATAATTATAGTAACAATATAATAGTGTCGAATTACCTATGTATGTAACATGAATTGTAATGAATGTGCATCGCGAGAAACATATATTTATTGCTAATAATGTAACTAATAACCACCCCAAACATCATTCCCATATCACCGTATGCCAGACAATTACACTACAGGTACATACGTAGATAGGTACATAAATGCATTGGCAGCAATGAATCGATACGATATATTTTGTTGGTTATAGGAAATCGACGAACTCATTGATTTATTAACACTACCTACCCTAACTAATCTAATATACCCACAATACGTACAAATTGATACATATAATCTATAGGTATATGTCTGTCTGTGATGTTTACGTATTGAAAACTAGCAAGTTAAGTTCAATTTGCAAACATGTTCAATAGTATCAATTCTAAAATTTATGATAAAAATATTTTTTTGGTAAACAAAGAACAGTGTTAAGAATGAGTAATCGATGCCGTAAGGTGACAATGATACTGATCGATACAGCTTTGTTAGATATATAAAAGTAACCGGAAAGACGTTGATGCCAGAAGTTGCTCCAAATTTACTCCTTTGAGATCAGTAATTGCTCCATCAGAAACTGAATTAGTTAATTAGTGATTTATAAAGAAAAAAATTTTTCCCCGGTATTTAAGCCATCAAAATCTCGCAAAATCGGGTTTTTGTACAGTTTCTTTATGTCAATTTATTGATTTCTCCAAAAAGATTATGTTAAATTTAGAATCCAAACATTAATTTTTTCTTGAATAATTATTAAAATATTTTGTTTACTTATAATAATAATAATAATAATAATAATAATAATAATAATAATAATAATAATAATAATAATAATATCTTTATTCGACAAATGATCATACAAGATGCGTGTCATCGTCACATATACAATTAATTACATTTCATTTATGTCGTAAAATGTTTCTTTAATTAAGTAATCTTTTAACGATTTTTTAAAGTTATGTATATTCGACAAGTTTCTTATATTGTTTGGTAATTTGTTAAAAACATCACCACTAAATATTACAGGGCTTTTCCTAAAAGTGGTTAAATTATGCTTTGGAACAACAAGTTGGTTTCCTTTTCTAGTGCAATATTGGTGGCTCTCACCCACTGTACTAAAAATTGTCTCATTTTGTTTAGCGTATAATGCAGCCTCATAAATATACAGCGAGGGCAAAGTTAAAATATTAAATCTCCTAAAATGGGGGGCACATGATTCTGCTCTTTTCAAATTAAACATGTATCGAATAATCATTTTTTGTTTTAAAAATAATTCCCTAAATGAGGGTGAATGACCCCAGCATAAAATTCCATATTTAAGGTGTGGATAGACAAAAGCATAATAAAAAGTAATCAGCATAGCTTCATCAGGAACTATAGTTCGCAATCGTCGCAGTGCATAGGCGTATTTACTAATAGTACTACAAACATTTGTTATATGAATATCCCAGTTCAAATTGCTGGTTATGGTTATGCCCAAAAGCTTAAACTGATCTACAGTACATATCTGATCACTATTAAATTGGGTGTTAACAGGTTTTCTTAAGGAAAAGTTCATAATTTTTGTTTTATTCATGTTCAGTTTCAGACTATTCCGTTGACAATATCCGTCAAGAGCTGATAGACTATTGTTTACATTAACCATTAATTGTGACAACAAGTCGGCTGATGTTATTATGCTCGTATCGTCAGCATACGATATAAAGCTATCATTGATGGAAGTTTGAGGTAAATCATTAATATATAAAATAAACAAGACCGGTCCAAGAACGGAACCTTGTGGTACCGATATAGGGTCAGTTTTATGTATATTTGATGCACCGTTACCGATAGATACGTATTGTCTCCTGTTGCTTAAAAAACTTTCAATCCATTTTAAAGGGATACCTCGAATACCCAAATTTTCCAATTTCAACAACAGTGTATCATGACGGATAGTATCAAATGCTTTACTTAAATCACAGAACAGAGCACATGTACGTCGTCCTTTATCAATTTCCGTGATAATCAGGTGAATAAATCTATACAGTGCACTCTGAGTAGATTTACCCTTACAGAAACCGTGCTGAGTTTCACTCACTATATTAAATTTTTCTAAATATGATAGCAAACGATCCAAAAATGCATATTCAAAAATTTTTGATGTAACGGGAAGTAGAGAAATAGGCCGATAATCTGAACAATATGTTGCACTGGTTGATTTAGGAATCGGAATAATTTTCGCAATTTTTAAATCTTCAGGAAACTTTCCTTCGAGAAATGATGAATTAATTAAATAGGTAAGTGGCTTAATCAGCGAAAAAGCATTATGTATTACGCAGCTTGGTATAGAATCTACACCGGATGCATACGTGTTTTTTACTCTTTTTAAATATTAATTACATCATTTTCAGACACTGGACATAAGAAAAATGAGTGGTTTACAGGTTCCTTTAAAACTAAAGGTTCTAATGTGAAACATTTTGCGATACTAGCAACAGAACTGATAAAATAGTCATTTAAAGTATTGGCTACTTCAGTCGGATCATCAATTCGTTTGTTATCGTGCTCTATTTCTATTCCTCCACTTTCCTCCTTATCAAAATTAACTTCATTTTTTAAAATATCCCAGATAGCAATATGCATCTGTTAGAAACGAATTATATTAATCAAAATATATGCCAGCGACATACAATTGTATGTTTGAGTGCCCATATGTTTTAAAAGTACATAATGGCCAGTTAGTGAACGACTATAAACTACATAGCTTTGTTGGGTTAACATAATCTCTCCTGTCGTAAGGGTTATGCTGAATGCTACCCTGTACTACGTAGGAGGAGAGGAAACCACAATCGAGCTACATAATTTTATCTGAAATAATTAAAACCAACAAGACTTAGAAAATGAAAATTTATAAATAATGGTAAATTTCTTATGACGTGCTTGCGATGTTTTGAAATTTCGCAAAACTACTTTAAGTGAATTATGCGACCATGTGGTCAAACACTTTTTACATTGAAATTTTTACAGCAAGAAGAGTGTTTTATGAAAAAATATTTTGCAAAACTATTAAAAGTGCCTTAGCTTTCATATTTTATAATAGAAAGGATATTATTTCAATAGAATGTTTTCTGGACTTAATAATAAAAAAAAGTTTCCCTATAGGGGGGGGGGCAAATCAAAAGCTACGTGTAGTCTTCATGAAGAGGGCAGGAATTCAAAAATGGTCAAGTTGGAACTACGTAGTTTATTGACGCTCCCTATATAAATACCTATTTATATTTCAATATATTTTTTCTACTCCTGTTGAAGAACACACTCATTATATATCTGTTAATTGTTGAGAAAGTTAGGCATTATTCAAAGGTGTGAAGGAATGATCATTACACAATACCCTTTTGACCAATGAAATCACAGTATTAACCATTATTCAATGGGTTTGCGATTGTTTTGTGAATAATGTATGTATCAAGTTTTAATTTAATATATGTTGCGTAGCAACATGCAAATAAATAAAACAATTTATTAATTAATTTGATCATTTCCATAGATACATAAACGAATATTTAATGAAATTAGAGATAGATTAAAATTTTATTCTTTTAGTTTATTAAAACTTATATTCAATTTTATTTAAATCAAAAAGGAAGAAAGTAGTAGAAAAATTATAGTATTCTACTCGTTTGCAATGGCTATTACTCACTTAGATTGCATTACTACACTCACCTCGCAAGCCCGCCTCGTGTCGCAATTTCATCTTCGTGAGTAATAGCTATCATTAACAGTTCGTTGAATAATATACTATTAACAATAAGATTATTTTGAAAAATTAATACCATTTAACTTTTAAGTCATATAAGATTTTATAATTAAAATATTAAAAAAAAAATTATTTTTTTATACATAACTAATAAAATAAATTAGTTTCTGATGAAGTAATTTAGAAGCAATTTGGCCATATAAAAAACAAAAAAAATTTTCAACTTCCGACGTCAACTTATTTCCGGTGGACGAGGTACAAAGTACCTACACAAAGTCCTCCGAAGCAGCGTTTTAAATTACAGATCTAAATACTTCTTATCCATTATATCTCGTTTGAACAAATTTTTATCTCAAAAGTTTTGCTTCCTTTATTTCTTCAACACATTAAATTGATTTCATCTTTAACAATCAAATTCACTGATACAGATAAATTTGTAATTATATCCATAATGAACTCAATTGTTTGGATGTAAACAGAACATTGCTTTTCAACACAATTATCCTATTATACGTATCGGTACATATGGATGGAGAGCCGATTGTAAAAAATTAGACCTCATTTCTTCGTTGTGAAACATTGAGAAAAATATAAGTACTTGATTTTTGTAAATACAGCCAACATTCGGTTTGAAAGGGAATAGGTAAATAATAATCTTGTACAAAATTAGTGTCAACTCATGAAGCCGTAAATTGTTAGATGTGCATATTTTGAAATATAGAAGCTTTTGTTTTGAAAGGTAGGATTGATTGATGCAATTTACAGGCAAAATACAATTAAATTCAAATACGCTGCTTATTGAGTTGCTACAGTTACTCATTCAAAATTTGGTCTGTTCGTGGCGGATTTGCTTCCAATGGCCAATGACTTTATAAGAGATTATCAAATATATTATAAAGTCATTGGCGACTCTGCCCAGTCAAAAGTTAGGACATGTTTAGGTTGAACCTAACTAACAATAAGTCAACGCTTCAGTCAACTCTTTTAAATTCTTTAAGTTTGACTAACGACCTCTATCAGTAAAATAATTAAATGAATATTGTGTCAGAAGTGGATTTCTTCTCGTCATCCGAACATGACTAAATTGTTCCTGGTAACCACTTTTTAAAAATCGACTTTTTAAAAGTCGACAGGGAAATGAGCTCTATTTTTCTTTTACGTTGGGCCCTTGGACTAATAGTTTTTGTTACCGCTTGTACGCGTAGTAAAATGCATCACCGTCGACAAAACGGATATATAGAAAGTGAATCCAGACAATTCTATATACATATAATACAGTATGTACAGAACACCTTATGTATTGAAATATGAACATAGATAATGTATATATGTATTTATATGCAAGTTCAAGCACAATAGACAAATAACGTTAATTTGAATAAACATGGATGTAAGAGGGAAAACTTGAAGTTATCTCTTTCTACGAAGAAAAAGAACAAGCACAGTAAATAAGAAAATTACATATATAAGTACATTTTGCACATTTTGTATTTATTCTAACATTTCTAACTCATAAATACTTTAGTATGTTCAACAATGAAAAGTTATTCATCCAGAGTTGTTATTGCCACAGATTGAGATGTACACTTTCATTGTTCTAACTAATTAATATAGAAAATAAGAGTAAGATTATTATTTATATTGCCATTATTTTTCCTTTCTCTTAAAGTCTGTTAAAAATTTAAAAAAATATACCATGTGAGTTTTTTGAGAGTTGCCATCTCAATTACAACCGAATTTTTATGATAGAAATGATACTGGAAAAGGTTCTTTTCTTGGATGTAATGGAAATGTAACCAAGAAAAACACTATCGGTTGAAGTAACCTCAAGTACATATGCATATTTTTGCCGCCTAACTGATAAATTAAAGAAAAATTAAAAAATTAAACTTGAGTAAAAAAATGTTTTTTGCTCATTTATGTTGTTAATTAATGCATTAGATCAGTTTTATCGAAAAATTAATATATAGTCTCATTTAAAAATCCATAAGCTTGTATCATAGCTCGAAAACTATAAGAGCTATAACGCTCCCGACTATAGCAATCGGTTTCCCCCGTCGATATCTACAACTCTTATTTGAACAATTTTTCGATTAAATCAACGGTTTGGCTGTAATAAAAATGGCAACTCTCGAAAAACACACAGTATCATAGTTATCAAATGGTTTCTTTATATGAATGTAAATATTCTTTTTGTTTCAAAAACGGCTCTAACTGCTCTGCTTTCTGGTTTAGTCAAAGTCGGATTTACGTAAAAGTAGTTGGGATAGGTACGCAGAGGACCCCACACAACAGAGGCTTTAAAATATCATTTATAAAAACAATAAAAATTTAATCTCCCAAGTAATTAAGCCCAAAAAATTCCTCCAAACGTCGAAACTATAATTGATGAAAAATTTTAAAAATAATTCGCCAAGCAGTTAATTAACTACTTTGAAATTATATATTAGTAGTTCCCCAAGCAGTGAATCACAGATAACGCGTCAAGCCTCCACGGTGGAGCCTTGACCTGAAATGGCCTAGAGGCCTCTTAATAGGATGAAAAGCAACTTTAAAAAGTGCAAATTTTAACATGAGCATTTATTTGCGAGGAATAAATAAAAAGAACAGAAATAAGCAACCAGTAATTGTCATCTGGTACATTTGTTCCTTTCAACAAATTTATCAGATCGCGCTTTTTGTTTGAAAATTATGAATAATAATATACACAATTTTTTCGAAAAGCTTTAAGCGACATAGCAGCCTTCTCGAACCTTTACAAATCTTCTCGATTGCAGGGGAAAGGTCAGGCGTTATACAAAAGTTTTACCTCAACCGCGTCACACATACTTACAATTTTTTTTTAAGATTACCTCACATTTGCTATTAAAATTCTCAAATGTCTTCATTATTTAGTTTTCGAAGTTTTAGTTATAGTTTAGTTAGTCTTCGAAATAAGTTAGTCGATTTTAGTTAGTCTGACCTTATTACGAACTAAATGAATGACACGTCATGTGAACGAATTTTGAAAAATACAAAAATAGGGTGAATGAGTCAAAAAATGACAATACTATAGTCGGATGATAGCCTGCTAATAATTCACAGCTTCTTGACGTAGTTCCATGATGAGTAATGACCTACATTTAAGTTGAATCACGATATGTCTGGCGGAAAAAAAAATTGAAACTTTTCCAATGGTTTTTTCCGTGATATTGTAATGAACTTAAAAAAATTTGGATATTTATTTTATTTTGTACATAATATGGAATTTATTTTGTACATAAGACAGAAAAAAACACATTAATTCTGAACCACTAAAATTTTGAATTCTTATAATTCAATTAAGATTACAAGTCACACTAAGTTACAAATTATGGTATGACAACAATGACAAAAACAGTTAAAATGGTCTGATATCCAA
Organism: Brachynemurus nebulosus; assembly: GCA_035578155.1. Lineage (NCBI taxonomy): Eukaryota > Metazoa > Arthropoda > Insecta > Neuroptera > Myrmeleontidae > Brachynemurus > Brachynemurus nebulosus. The sequence goes on along the minus strand of JAPWDM010000014.1, from coordinate 14,039,074 downwards.
AGCCGATCCGATTAAAAGCGATCTAAAGTTAAAATGTAGGGTCTTCAAACAAATTTCGTACAACAATGTAACAATTTATTGCATTGTTCTATTTTTACATTGCACAGATTCGTATAGCCATGGGTAGGAGAAACTTTATGGAAACGATTTGGAAATTCTGAACAAACGGTTGATCCTTATGGGACAGCAGTTGTTCAACAGTGTTACCGACATAATATGTTTTCGGCATATACTACAGAATTTTTATACACAAAATTTCAGCTGAAAATAAGCTCTTCGTTTTGATTTTTATTTCGTTATCCATTTGCTATAGAATCACTGTAAACCATGGTTACGTTAGTAAACCATTTGCTATAGAATCACGGTAACTTTACTACTTTCCATGTTCTGTCAGAAACCATGTTCTGTCTTGGAAAGAATTCATTAAAGGGTTTGAAGTTTCTAACGTTTTCTCCCAATATAATAGAAATAGAATGTTTCGTTCGAGAGTTATCGTTAAGGTTGCCAACTGTCCCGATTTAATTGGGATGTTCCGATTTTAGGCCTATATGTCCCGCGTCCCGACGACAGTAGTGGAGGGACGCTAATTGTTCCGATTTTTAACATCTACAATTTTTTTTTACTTTTTAATCCCGGCAGTCTTGTTATTGCTGTTTCCAAATTACCGCGCTTGCATATCATGTCGTCGCCCGACCAAGGAAGTAAGTACCTACACATAAAATGTACATTGTTGCCAGTTTGACTCATCAAAATTCCTCCAACAATAGTCAAAATCCCTCCAAAAAATGCATTTAAAGCAGCCTGCACATTCTCGCTGAGGTTGGACAAGTCGAGGTTGTAGAGGGTCATTTCGTTGTGCCTCGCGGTTGGTGTTTTAATGCTATTCATATGCCTCAGCCAACCTCATCGAGGAACTCTGCGAGGAACCTCGTCCAACCTCGCCAAGAATGTGGAGGGGTCTTTAGGTAGAAAAAACCTCCAAAAAATGAAATAAATTATTTAACGTAGATGAATTACACAAATGGCATCCAAGTAGCTCAAAAATAGCCAATATCTAAGGCTGGCAATGTTTTGAAAAATGTCTTTCTTAAAAAAAATACAGTTCACAGTAAAAAAAAAATTAATAATAATAATAATAATTTCTCACAAAATAAAAAAGTACTGTAATATTATCTTCAAGAAATGGTTTATTGGATTTTTTTAAAGGATAAATGTTGTCCTAAATTCGATAGCACACAAAAATTTTAATGGTTGATTTTGAACTGATTGAGTAAAGAATGATAAATATATTCTAAGTATTGTATCATATTGTATGTACCCAGTAAATAGTTCTGTGCATTGTTTAAAGTTCTAGTGGAAATTTTGATCTTTTGTTTATTAATAATTAGAAACGTTTTTTTTTTTCTTTTTTTTAGCAGTCCCGATTTTATACTTCCCGTCCCGATTTTTTTTTCATTAAATCCCGAAATATTTATTGGAAAAGCTGGCAACCCTAGTTATCGTGCGAACACATCGATACATACATACTATACATAAATAGGGATCTCATAAAAAAAAATCTATAATAGTTCCGGACTCAAGTCGCGTCATGAGAGTAGCTATAATAGCTGAATTTTCAATTCGGAAATTCGCTAAAAGATCTTAATAAAAAAGATATTTTTAATATATTGAAATATTTAAATTTTTATAGCGAACAAACTGTTTTTAATAAAATTTATTAACATGACTTATGTATACAATATTTTACATAAAATAATCAAAAGTTATTATTGTATGAATAAAATATTTTTAATGTCGGTAAGATACGATGTTTTATAGCCCATCCTAATAAAGTCAATGCCCGTTAGCCTTTTAATTTGATAATTATATGTAAACTATACATATATAACAGATTACATTAGCCAAATTATTGAATGTAAATATTACCTTCAAAATGTCAGTGTATGTATATATTGTAAGTAATATTTGCATGTATAAAATAGTACAGTTAAAGCACAAAATGAAAACAATTAGATTAAATAAAGTAAATGGATTCACTCACAATTAAAATTCAAATCATTATTAAATATCTGTAAAGAGCTTAAAAGACAAACGTGAAGAAAATCAAATCTAAAATTTCATGCTTTTCCAAATTTAGAAAAATTTTCTATCACATTAATGGATTTTTTTTTATCCGAGGAAGGTCAGTAAATTTCAAAAAAGTACAGATACTAACACCTGATAAGAACACTCAATTAAAATTACTTCGAGTAATTGCATTTGGATACTTATTGTTTATAGTCCAAAAAAAAGCTCGCAGTAATACTTCGAAAAATAATACATAATTATACGTAAGTATATACTATCATGTGGGATATCGTTAAGAAGAACTTTCAAGTAAAGTTGACATTCTCCTAAACACTTTTCATTTTTAAGTCTCATTTGGAAAATACTGAATTTCGAACTCACGTGCAATATTTCCCTCTTGTCTGCCTATCGTTGCGAAAAATTTGACAGAACTATTGGTAAAAATACTGATGTGTTTTCCAGATATTTCTTTACTAGTCTTTCATTCCATTTTATAGTTGGATCTAAACATCAAAATAAATTATGCCCTACAAGCCATTTCAAAATTTAATTTCATTTGTTTGTCTGACGAACTGATGTTCAAAATAATTGTCACAATAAAATAATAAAGTGGCATTTTATGAAATAAAATATTTGTTGTATTATTATTTTAGATAAATTGAGCCGATAATTTTAAAAGATATATAAACCTACATACATGTAGTTAAATTTTTTTAACATCCCGAAAGTTGTAAAACTTATTACTGACTACGGAACGCTGACTTCATGCGTATCCAACACACACTTGTTCATACTCACTTTCGATCGTCACTGTAATGGGTACCTACGTAGGTTGGGTTCGCATTGCTATAATGAGTATAATTGCTATGAGATGTTGTAAATGAGAATTTTTGTAATAGATAGAACATAGTAGATTTATTTTTAGCCACAAAGATTCTATTATCGCTTTTATTTTTACGTGTAATTATATAGTTAGCATAATCTTTGTAGCTTTTTATAAACACTGACGATATACATATATAAGCAAAGCTAAATAAAGTTTGGACAAATTAAAAGAAAAAGATTCGGAAACTATGTACACTGCTGCTGAAAAGTAATCACTCAATGTTTTTTAAAAAGTAAGTTGAATAAGTTGAGTAGTAGTTAGAAATGTAAATTTTTCGTCAATGAAAGAGCAGGCTAGGATTTTTCAAATTTCAAGTTGACCTCGTTGGTAAGGACATTGTACGTCCACTGAATTTAATTGCATCATCGTATCCCTTATCTCCAACTTGGAGGGGCTAAAACTTTCTTTAGATCCACGAGTCTACAGAAAAAAAGTATATCACTCAAATTTTCGTAATAAATGATGTATCTAAGAATAATCAAAATCAAAGCGAAACAACAATAGGAGTGTCCTTGTAAGCCATCTGTCATAATTATGTTGAAAAAATATTTACTTTACAGCGCTTCTACCATTATCATAAAACTTTTAACTAAAAATGTTTATTATCGATTTAATTACTTTCCTGTTTACATAGACTGTTTATTGAAGCTATAAGAAATTAAAGTTCGGTAATCACATCAATCTGAGCATACATGACCTTCACTGGATCTTGACGTGTTAGGACCTAAAGAATCAAGAATTAAAAGAACCGGATAGTAGTCTTCAGCAATATGCTGGCGTCTAAATCAGTGAATATCTCCACATCTAATAGAAGAGCTAAAAACATGAAATCACACGGAGAGAAAGATCCTATAATTTTTGTAGAGAAAATTTCAGAAAAATTACTATGCTCCCCTATAATACGTGCGCGATCGACGACCAAAATAAAAAATATGTGCTAGCATGGTAAAATTTAATGTGGTGCTAACACAACTTTTATCACATTCTTATGCATGTATGTTATAGTTTAATTCTTGTTGTCGTACTCTTTCATTTGCGCATCTGACTCGCGACCTTATATTGGTTGCACATAACCTGTAAAAACATGTATACAAAAATGATGGCCAACAATATAATTCTAATACATATACGACATATACTAAAGATGGGTAAATAACAAAAATATGAATTAAACGATAACATCATCCTAAGAGAGTGTAAAAGCAACTGACAAGTGACAATAGCTGCATCGAGGTGCCTGATGCGAGCTGTCTGACAAAGTTTCTTCCACAGCCCACACCTATATGGTGCGCATGTAACCCATGACTCGCTGATTGAGGTACATTTCATTAGAGCGATCCCAACACAACCAACCGTTTTTTTTCTTTCTATTATTAACATGTTAGCATGGAAATTTTTTTAATAAACACAATTAAAAATTATTTTTTTGTCGGTAATGGAACTTTTTACTGTGCTGTTTTACAAATTTTACGGAGATAATATTACGAAAAGAACATTCCAACCTTTAAATTTTTTATGATTAATTATAATCTTTATATTTTTACCTTACAGAATTTAATATGTTCGTCCTTTACACGTCGATTGTAGTGCTGAGCACAATAATTTTTATAGGAATTTTCTCTCCGTGCAGGTTCAAAGTCTTTTATATACGGGATATTAAAAAGAGCAAAATTTGAACACGTCTGTTTAAAACTGCGTTGTCAAATTTTTTTCTGAATTAAAGTACTATTTTGTATTGCACAATATTAATCGTTCGTAGAAAAATATCTTCACAATCCAAAAAACAACTATAAAATTTATCTAAATATGACCAATTTATTATTTTAATGTTTGGTAGTGATAATTTTTTGCAATGATATATTATCGATACATATACATCCATACGGCTCATATACATACGTATGCAATATTTTACGAAATAAGGAAACATGAGACGTATTCGACGTAAAGGGTGACAAGTTAGTAAAAATTTTATGGTAGACAAACATGCAAAGTTAGAAAATGGTGATATACAGAGTGAATAAGGGCGATAATATTTTTCGAACTGAGGGGATGATAAAGTACACGCAAACTTCACCAATATCATTGCACGATAATCTTATACGTATACACACTATACAAACACACATACACCTGGAGATACGTTTCAAAAACAAGTTTGTCCAAAATTTTCGGACCTATTTGTTCTAAAAGCCATCAAATTAATTTTTTTTCTTTCCAATTATTGTAATGGACCCCTTTTTTGAAAGTTCCAATTTTGACATATTTCCGCTTTTTTAGGACTCTAGAGTCATATATTATTATTCTTAAGACGATATCTCTCTCTATGTGTGTGTGTAAGTTCTTTTTTCGTTTCGCATATCTCGGAAACCAAAAATGATATTGATAATATGATAATGAACACCTGTTTGCATTTTTATGAAATTCGGGCCATTAGTTTTTTGTTTATAATAAAATAACTAAACAAGGTTAATTGGCAAAATTTTTAAATTGGTAAATCGTACTTTTTTATTTTATTTATTTATTTATTTATTTATTTATTTAATAATTGACATAAAGTCAAGCTACAAATATTTACAATGAAATTTTTTTACAATTTCTATATGTTACAACAATTTAACTGTTAAAATTTGAGTTAATTCTAATTAAAATTATGATAAGAATAGCCAAAAATGATAGTTTCTATTAATTAATGTCTGATTTTAATGTTTGTAATGATATGAGTGTAAACATTAAGGGCGTTATCGTACTAAATGTAAGTGGCAGACTCATACATTCACTACTAATGCGTGGGGGGGGGGGGCAGGTCAACACTTAAAAAAATTAGTTCATTGAAAAATACAGTTGACGAGTAAAAAGAATAAACTATGAAATCAATAGAGTTAACAATGATTAATTCGATCGACTATATACAGCGCTGGATTTACAATAGGGGAACTAGGGGCTAGTACCCAGAACGGCGAATTTTCAGGTGCGACATAATTTGGGACGTGAGAACGTAGGGGACCCCGCAGCTATCGGTAAGAGACTCGAAAAAACAAAAACAGGCTTTTTGGCTTTCCTATTAAAAAATGCGATTTTTTCCCCATGGGTCTCGTCATTTGTCTCTGTCCTGGTTTTACATAATGGGGCGGCATTTTTCACAAAGTTCCAGGGCAGCACTTGGGGTAAATTTCGCTCTGACTATATACCTAATTAACAATATATCTAGTGGGAAATTGGTAATAAAAAACCCCCCAAATTGCACCCACCTCACTTGGCCAGGCTGTTTTTTTTTTTTTAAATTTGCCTTGTGAATGTTATATTGCAAATACCAGCATGTCTAGAATAATATTTACGTTTAAATTTATTCAGTATTGTTGGCAATTAGGTATATTACTAATAATAAAACGTATCAATGAAATCCAAATAATCAAAATAAAACCAAATGGACTCCAGGCCCCAAGTCATTCTCAAAAGCAAATCTTTCACCCAAATTTATTATATATGAACTGTTAAAATGAATGTGTTTGTTGCAAAAAACTAATAGTAAACAAAGAAAATCAAAATTCACTTTAAAGTTTACTAAATGTTTACATCTTTTATCAAGAAGAACAGTATCTATACATTGTAGTGGCGCTGTAAATAGTTATCGATGAAGGTATCAAAATAGCGATTTTAAAAATTTTTGTCTGTCTGTCTGTCCATGCATCACACAAAAACTACCGAACGGATTTTGATGAAATTTGGTATGATGACAACTTGTTACCTGGGTCAACATCTACGATACTTTTTATTCCGGGGAAATGTCTCGTTTCCACGGGAAAATAGAAAAACCATTTTGAGCATATGCACACACTACGCAAAAGCTATTGAACAGATTTTGGTGAAATTTGGTGTGGTGATAACTTATTAGCTGGGAAATACTTTTTACTCCGGAAAAATGTCTCATTCCCACGGCAAAATAGAAAAAACCATTTTGAGCATGGGTATGCATTACGCAAAAGTTATTGTTCTCTGCAAGTTCTGTATAATTATTACACTTATATACTTCTCTTTGAGTTTATCACAATGCTTCGCGAGAATGACGTCGTGGGTACAGCTAGTTCTTAAAATAAATTTTTACAAATTACTTAAAACTATATTGCATGCATGGCCAAACCTGTTTTTGACGAACAGTATCTATACATTGTAGTGGCGCTGTAAATATAGTTATCGATGTAGGTATCAAAATATCGATTTTAAAAATTTTTGTCTGTCTGTCTGTCTGACTGTCTGTCTGTTCATGCATCACACAAAAACTACTGAGCAGATTTTGATTAAACTTGGTATGATGACAACTTGTTACCTGGGTCAACATCTAAGATACTTTTTATTCCGGGAAAATGTCACGTTTCCACAGGAAAATAGAAAAACCATTTTGAGCATGTGCACACACTACGCAAAAGCATTGAACAGATTTTGGTGAAATTTGGTGTAGTGATAACTTATTAGCTGGGAAATACTTTTTACTCCGGAAAAATGTCTCATTCCCACGGCAAAATAGAAAAACCATTTTGAGCATGGGCATGCATTACGCAAAAATTATTGTTCTCTGCAAGTTCTGTATAATTATTACACTTATATACTTCTCTTTGAGTTTATTACAATGTTTCGCTAGAATGACGTCGTGGGTACAGCTAATTCTTAAAATAAATTTTTACAAATTACTTACAACTATATTGCATGCATGGACAAACCTGTTTTTGAAAGCAACCTCCACACAAATATAGATATATATTTAATTTATATATATATAATACGAATACTGACGCTCTTACTATTTAGATTGCGCCGCGACGTTAAACTATTACTTTTTATAGTTTAATAACGTTTTATTTTTCGTACGACGCAAAGCGTCCTTCTCCAACTAAACCATTTTACGACACTTGTGCTTTGTGGACGGTCGACCGCACACATGCAGGGTATTATGTACCTTCGTCTAGCGTAGTTGTAGCATAATTGCATGCTGTTTCGCGGTAAACTAACTATTGTCCATTTCGCGGTGGCGATTATCTCCATTTTTCGGATTATCTATAATTTTTGTCCGTGTAGTTTTATACAATAACAATTAAAAATTTTAATAATTACAATTAAATTATTGTTAAAAAAAAGTTTGAATAACAGTTTTCAAATTTTTAAACTATGATGGCTTTTAATGTTTGCTTTTTATGTAGTGTTTTACTCGTATTATCTGCCGCACAGACTTTGGGTAAGTTTCCACATTTGGAATAATTTTTGTTATATTCATTTATATATTTTTCAAAAGTTATTCGGTTTGTTTATCAACTATTTAAAATTGTTGAGCCAACAGGTGACAAAAACAATATTAATTCTTAACTTTGGTGCCATTCAAGAAAAAAATTTTCTAAAGTAAAACGGACTTTGTGAATTTGAAAAAAGAAAAATAATTAGGCTTTAAAATACGTGTTTTATTTTAAAAAGTTTGTAAGTTTTGATTAATTTTAAAAATCTTCGTGCAGTTATTTTTTAATGATATAAACTTTAAATATTTAACATAAAACAATATTTTTTCTAACTTTTACTTACAAAATTCTACTTTCTCCTAAAAATAAAATGTTAATATCTACTTTTCTTTAACTAATATGTATATTAATGTCGCCTTCGATCTAGATCGTGTAATTTTTTGTAAACATTTAAGATATTAAAAATAATGTTTCTAGAAGGTGGCCAGAAAACTTAAAAAATAATTCGTGGAGAAATCTTCCGAGTTTACCTAAATAATACATGAAGCATATACAAGCAAAAAATGGGCGACTATACCAAAATGCATAATAAAGTATATTATATTTGACAGTATTGTTGTCCCAAGAGTTTACAATTTTTTAATACCATAATTATTACTTTCGCGTAAAAATTCTCATTAAATACTTATATAAATTTTACGATGGGAATGGGTATATAGACATCTAAAGAATGGGTTAGAACCAAGATGGACATGGATCAGAATCAATTTTACATAAATTTTATGTTCCCTTCGCGGACCATATAGCTCTACTCTTAATTTCCCTTATTATTTATGCGCAAACCGGATAAAAACTTTTTGCAAAATCGCAGTTAACAAATAATCTTAAAATGAGACAAGCCAAACCGAGGTAAGAATTAAGCTTCCGGAAAAGGTTGCGTCTACATTTTTCGCTATAAATAATAGCATCCTCTATACAAAATTATCAAAAAATTTAGAAATTTAATAATAAACCAAAATTAATAGAAAACAAACTATTCATTAACACTGCAAGATTTTTTTTTTTTTTGACTTTTATTTATACAAAAATTTTCATTTCAAGTTTGTGTGGCAAGTATTGTACTTGCAGTAGACAGGTTAGTCTACTTATAGGTAAGTTGGTAGACTCATTTTTCAGTCACCTATATGTATATAGGTACTGAGACGAAATCGAACTGTCATGTCGTATAAAACTATTTTATTGACTAGTTTTCGTCTGCGACATCCAACAACAATGAATTTGTTAACTGGACTGTGTTATTTTGTTATATTCGCATAACTGGTTCTAACATATTCAATGACGGTCCAACATAAAAACGTAAAATATATTGACAAATAAGTCAACTAGTAAAAATAATATTATGCTAGCTAAGAGCATAAGAATTTTTTGTAAAATACTTATAAGAATAAGAATAATACTGAAAAGGGATTATATGATAATTCCAAAATCGTTTCTTGAATTTATCTTTAAAAATAAAAGAATTCGTAGTAGTTTAATATACTGACTATATTTTTAGTAAATATAGGTACTATTTATATTTTTAATAAATACCATATCTATAGAATATTTATGTTTTTAGTATATACCGCCAGTGGCTTTTATTTACTAAAATGAAGGTCGATCTAAATAGATTAGTTTCCTAATACGTATAGATCAACCAACAGATAAAAAATTATATAGTATGAAAAATGGAATTTTTTTTAATAATGATTTTTTAACATTTTCAGTTAAATGTAAGTTGATTTTGTATTTCTGGTCATTTGAACATATTAAATAGGTATTTAATTTGAATTTGGAAATTTTGATTTTTGTTAATAGTTTTAAGGAAAGTTATCGTGAACAAAGTTGTTACAAACTAAAATTTCTACAAATTTTTTATAAAATTTTTTCTTTAGTTTCTATCCAAGCAACATTTTTCAAATTTGTTCCCTTGGTTTCCACCTAGGGAAAATTTTTCAAAATTGTTTCTTTGGTTTCCACCCAAGGAGAAATGTTTATATTTCAAATCAACCCAACGGACCGTAACATCATTTTTGATTGAAGGTGTGCTACGACTGTCACATTGTTGAAAAATTTCAAAAATTTTTTAGTTCTAATAAGAAAGACAAGAGTTTAAAAAAAACACTATAAAATAAAAATCAATTTTGGTTTGCGCTTAAAATAATTGAGAACTTTTCTTTTATAACTTTTACTCCATGCATAGAATTATTTTGAGCCTGGTTTTTACTTCTCTAGTTTCAGTAGATCTGGAAATTCATTGATTTAGACAACAACGTACGTTTATAGATACGTACAAAATGTTCAGATACAAAATCCAGATCCGAAATTTTTCCATCCATATTTTTGGTTTTTTAGGTCCCTAAAGCGCCAAAATGTCAAGATCCGGTGAAAATTACGTATGCTCAAATTTATCTTGAAAAACCACATTTTCAGTTTTTTTTTTTTTTTTTGTATTAAAGTATATTTCAGTTTTGAAGTTTCGTAAATTCTTGTACATTCATATAGGCTTTAATCACTGCGCCTGTTGTACCATCAGTTGGGATGAATCTAGACAGAGCTGCCTCTCGATATTTCTTCGTCAGTGTTATGACCGTACAAGGTCATAGATCAATTTATGCTACTGAATTTTGTCAGTTATGAGTTAGTCATTAAAGAAAAGCGGTGAAAGTGACATCTTTGTATTTTGTTATTTTACAGGCGCATTGTTTATAATTTTTAAAATTAACGCGCGTTTTGAAATCTTATAAACTGCTGTACAAAAAAAAAAAACAGTTCTACATATGAGGTAGTGACTGGCACCAAACATTTGGCGTTTTGTTGACAATATATGTACCAAAAATGAAAGCTGTATTGTGCTTAATTTTTTTTTTTTATAAATTAATTAACAAAAAATTGTCTATAGGTGAGGCGAATTTATACACCATGGTGCGTCAATATAAAAAGAAAGTGGATATAAACTACATGAACTGTAGTCTAGATAATATAAAATCGGCTCTTTTCGACAGAGGCGCAACAACCGGGGAGGTCCAAGGGGTCCGGACCCCCTAAAATTAGGTGGATATTTTCCTTCAATTTATTTTATTTATATTAAAAAGTAAAATTTTTAGTGGTTGACTAATATTTTTTATTTGAAAATCAAATTTTCGGAGACGACATTTTATTACAACATTTCCCATTTTTATCGGAGACCTGCGTTATCAAAAAATTTGATTATTTAAATTTTTGTTGGACCCCTGTAGATATATAGTTGTTGCGCCCCTGCTTAAAAATAAAAGAAAATCCCTCAGAAATGCTGCTGAATATTTCCATGTTCCCAAATCGACTTTGCATGATAGACTCAAAGGCAAATCGAAATAAAATTCATTTAAATACAAAATGTTTTATTCCACCCATCAAAAGTCATTCGCTGATGCAGATTTTTATCTTAGCGAATTTCCAGATTGGAAATGCGGCTATTTTTAATTTTTTATGTCCGATTTCAACCATATGCATGACTGAATGTGATTTATATTACAAATAAAGCACTATCCAGATTCGCCCCACCCATAGGGGCGAATCTGGACACTATATAACCAAAGAAAAAAAAAAATGTTGTAGTACCAAGTTTGATATTTTTATTATTGCCCTATATGCTCGTGATATTAAAGCATTTAAATTATTTTTTTTGAATTTTTTAGATAAACTCTAAACAATTCATTGCCAAAAAACTGAAAAAATCGTCCAGATTGGTCCCAACTGACGATACCTAGTGGATAAGATAGCTCTGACAATAATACGTAGTAATATACTTTGATTTCCCAGAATTCCAATAATAACGTAAGAGAAACGTTACTAATAGATATTGGGAATCAAAAACACTATTTCAATTTGATATTACTGTTTGTGTCTTAATAAATAATTGTGATTAACTACTTTAATAATTTGTTTGATTTCCACTAGTTTTTACGAAACTTGTCCTTATTAGCAAGATGAATTAATTAGTGACTTGTTAAGTCATTTATTTATTTCACAAAGTACAGACTGATAAATTTACTAATATACATTAATTTCTAATTATTTATAAAAAATATAAGTTTAATAAACTTTACAAATAATAATAATTAATTCATGTTTTAATTATTATTAATCTATATTTTGATGCAAAAAAAGCTTATTTTCCATAACAAATATTTCTGACACTCTAATTTTTGTAAAAATTAATTAATTAATCGATTAATTTTGTATGTAGTTCGGTTTTTTGCTAACACACTAGTCATTTATTATTTATGATAAGTTTACAAGTTTTTTTACATTGTGTCCAGGAAAGAAGGCAATACAATAACAAATGGAGAATTTTCGTAATGTGAATACTAAATATAGACCAGGACTAATAAATTGATTGGAAAATTTTTGAAATCAGTCAATAAATAACAGAGGAATAGAATATCAAAGTGTAGCACAAAATGGTTGACCTCCAGCTTGTCTATGATGTCAGGTCTTGGCAAACCAAGCGCCAAGACCCTTAGACTACGGTTACAGTGCAAGCTACTTCGCGCGGACTGCTATTCTCGCGAAGTCACAGATATTCTCGCGACTAAAACAGACATATACAAATGAGTGTAACTGGTTACAGTACAAGCTACTTTGTAGCACGAATAGCTGACAATCGCTTGCACTGTAACCGTAGCCATAGGGTCAGATTAGACAATAGGCCAACCTAGGCCATGGCCTAGGGGCGGCCAGTTTTTAGGAGCGGAAGATTTTAAAAAATTTGTCATAGACGTTCTTTTTTTCCTATTCGTCAGTTATTTTTTAAGAAAAAGTTCAAAAAAATGTAGGAAAAATTAAGAGTTTTTTCTCTTTAAGCTCATTTTCTTCAAAGCTAGGGGCGGCCTTTTATTAGAAAATTGAACAAAAACAGGTCGATTGGATTTTTTTACGTACATTTGAAATCTGCAAACAAAATTTTAACATATATAACTTTTAACCCCCTTTCGCAAAATTAACCCCCTAATTTTAACCCCCAACTACCCCTGTTGGTGTAATTTGAATAAATTGCATATCAATAGATAGATAGCCCTTTAAAAAGACCAATATCGTCAATTTAAACTTTTACTCTATCTCTTCCGATCTCTTACCGTTTTCGAGATATTTGAAACATCAAATTTTACCCCAATTTTTGAAGAGTGAGTTAACCCTTTCAAACCGTTTTTCTGAAAATAAAAAAATACGTGTCGCTTATTTTTTAGTGTTCTAGAACTTATTCAAGTTTCATCAAAATCGATAGGTCCGTCCTTGAGATCTTTACTTATTAGTAACATATACTGTACTAAATGTACCAGAATTACACACCTCTTAATTCAGATAAAAATTATTTCAGTGTGTTTCCATTAGAATGCCATCATGAAACTTTGTATACAACTCACTTAAGAGGTTGGGTATAACATATATTTTTTTCAAAAAAATTAAAAATTCCGATTTTGGAGTTTTTATAAAAATTAGTTTTTTGGATTGTGGAGAAAGGGTTAAATTTGAACTGCATTATAATGTTATATGTCAAATTAAAGCCCTTTTAATTCTGAAATTGATGGTGCCAGTTTCAACTTTCTAGGGCAAATAGTTTTTGAGCTACATGTGTTTAAATATTTCAAAGCGCTCCGAAAAATTGCAGTTTTTGGATTTTAAAAATTGTTATAACTATAAAAATAATGGTAATAAAAAGATAAAAAATTATATTCGGTATCTTCAAAGCAAGTACTACCATATAAAAGAAATATTATAATGATCTGAAGACATAAGGTTTTAAGCAGTGGTTGATTTGATGTGGACCAACCCTTATGTAACATTTCTCTCCCTACTGCCCTGTACAATATTATATGGCCAGGTCCTACTGTAGGTAGATATTTATTATTAATTGACTTCAACTGTTACGGTTTAGTGACACTAATTTTTGGTGTCAATGATTTTTTACTTCTTGGGAATCGCTTGTTTTTGCAAAATAATAACAATTATAGATTACGGTACGAAAAGTGAAAGAATTATTTAGCCCAAACCTTTTTTAAAGTATTTATAAAACTCCGTTCTATTTGGACTTTTCTTCCCTTAAGGCTTCCTCCATTGACGGTATGTAAACTATCCTTTCTTCAAAAAAATATTATCCTTATTTTTGCATATTGAGAAAGCGTTACTGAGATCACGTTAATTATAAATTTAAGTAACCATTGATCAGGCGGGGTATATTCTAAATATTTTTTTACATGTAAACTATGTGTTACATTATAGTTTCGTCCACCGAATTACCCTTTAATTGTTCATATCAGTTGATTTCTACATATTCAAAATTAATTTAGACCTCTACTGATTTGTACCCGTACAACATTAGTGAGAGTGAAACTATTCCAGAGCTTCTACTGTACATAATTTTTAAACATTTCCTTACGTATTGGATCCCAGTCCATAAATAAATATCACTTTCAGTTCAAATCATATACGATTTTATGTTGATTATAACCATAATTTTATAAGTATTTATATAGATAATTTTAATAATCGCTTATCATATAATATATTGTATATTTTGTATACGCTCAATATACACTATACACATGTTTAAATGACATTTCAGAATTAGATATTAGCAAATATTGACACAAATCTCCTTTATTGATTATTTATTGCAAACGCGAACAATTTTGGGGGAAAATTGAAATGTTATCCATAACAATATTATGGTTTCTTTTCTGACAATAAGTATTATAACATGCGAAATTAAAGCCCTGTTTATTAGGTATTTTGTGTATACATATTAGGTCTAGCGAATCTGATGCATGTACAGTGCACACTAAAAGAAATATTTAGTAATCATAACCGAAAAGCTAATATTTTTTTTTAAATTGAATGGGTCAGATGAAAAAGGTACATATTCCAAAAACCATTATTTTCGGAAAATTAAATAAGAAAAACTGTTTTATATGAAAAGTAATTTTTTCACAGCAAACTTTTCTATAGGAAAAGTGTTTATCTACACTGAGCAAAAAATGCGGTAATTTTTACGGAAATTTCTAGTAAAAAATTACGGAGCTCTCTGGTAATGCGGGAATAAGTGACAGGCAAAGGAGAAAGTACGATGAGTATAGTAAAAATTACACTGTGACTCCGTAAAAATTTCGGCGCTGTACAGGAAAAATTCTACTCTCTTACCGTATTATTTATAAGGTTTTTTTTATTTATTAATAAATAATTGAATTAAAATAGTTTAAAAAGATATTGATAGAAGGGTAAGGATTAAAATCAAATTATTAATATTGAAAAAATGTTCCGTGGTTTTTTATTATTTGTAGAAAAACATGTTTCAATAAACATCAATACATATAAAAATCGTAATTGTTATATCTTAATTATTAGTTCTTTATCAATAATAAAATAATGCGATTTTCATGAAACACAAATAGCAATTCTTTGTTTTAAATGTAAAGTCCATTAAATAGTTTATTATAACAAAAAACAGAAAAAAAAATGATAACACTCATGGTACACATCACATACAAGGCACACACAACAATAAGTTAGTTGTCTGTTTGCAATAGAAGCCGTATTCAAAATGACCTTGGCTTGGTGCGGACAGTTACGCGTGCCAGAGCAGTTAGGTATGTGCTTGTCCTCTAGCGTTACGTTGGTGCGATGCTTGTGTGAGAGAGATGCTGAAAGACAGGTTTCAATTTAACAAAAATTAAGTAAATTTTCCTGGTATCCACTTGAAATTTTACTAGCCCATCGAATTTTACGGAGCAGTATAGGAAAAATTCTTAAGCTGTACAGGAAAAGTTTTCAAATGAATTGTAAAAAATAATGTTTGAAAGGCATTTTTTATATTTTTGCTTGATAATTTCCTACCGACTAGTCACTTGAGCCTGGTTTACCGGATGCAGCTCCGTACTTTTTACTGTAATTTTTTCTCAGTGTAGGTTAGTAGCCCATGTTTAGCCATGAAAATGAAATAAATGTTTTAAAGTATATAAACTATTTACATATAAATTCCGTGGAATACGTTCCTTTTTCAAGTCAATATTTACAAGTTGAATAATTACTATAACTAAACGCAAAGTTTCTGAGCGATGAAAGTCCACTTTACAGTACTCCGTTAAATAAATGAAAGTAAGGGTCTACACCATTAAAAAAATCGTATTTATAAATACCTAAATGAAATGTATTCAATTTTATTGAACTACCTGATGCAATCATAAAACCACTTTTGTAATGTTGTTATTATTATGAATTTCTTAATATTACTTATTTAATTTAAAATTACTTATTTAAGTAGGTAACTATATTATTGTATTACTATATAAATAAACAAACTATTTCAAGATCTATTACTTTTTTTACAACGTAGTGTATTTTTATACATTGTATATACAGTGCAATATTACCTGAGTGAGAGATATAAAAACTAATAGCGGGAGTTTAAATATAATTACTCTATATCCATCTTTATTGCAAAAGTATTTTATCTTGTTAGTGTAACAAAATATATCTCTTATTAAAAATATATCTTTCCTTTTTGTTGGACTTTGATCCCTCAAGAATTCTGCATTTAGTTATACTTTTTGATGTTCTTTTTTAAGATTTGATATATTTTAATAGAATTATTTTACTTTTTTTGCTATTTCAAAAAGGATATTAAGGCTATGTAAGGTCTAACTAGGTTATATCGTTTACCAAACAGACTAATTTGGACTATTGGTCTTTTATACAGCTTTAACATCTTTTATACAGCTCATAAGCACGGCTCGTTCATAAAGATCATTATGTACTTGTTGCATAAATAGCTATTATTTGTAGTTTGAAGCATTGCTGTCGAAACGCACGGCCAGTGCATAAAGATCTTTAGTCGTGAAAAACTGTTACTACAAGTGTTTTTTAGCTAAATCGGAAACATTTGCTGATGCCTCTTGCTGATTTCGACGATACTGACATATTTTGTTCTTTGTTGAAATCTAAGAGACACATATGTATCTTTTCTTATCTGTAGAAAAACGGTTTCCACAATATTACTTAACAAAAGAGTCTATCAGTATGTTCTAATCTTTGAATAGTACTTACTATATTGATTTAACTATAAAAATACTAATTTTTCTTTATTATACACTAGATCTAATTAATTTAATAAAATACCATCATGAATATGGTGATAAAATATAACATGTTAAGTCACATTATTATAGCCATTTTAACACATAAATCCATAAAAAAGTGTGACCTTTCAGATGACAATGGGTGATGAAGTGTGAACATTTTTATTGTCAAGTGAAAATAATTTACTTAATTAATTTCTACTGTAAATAAATAAAAATAGAAGAAAACGAATGTACTAGTCTGTATGCATGTATAGGCCAAATCAACTAATAGTGGTCTGATGTCACTAACAACATACAGCATTAAATTATTATAGTTACCATCAGTTGTGGCGAATCTGGACAGTAGGGGCGAATCTAGACAGAGCTGCCTCTCGATATTTCTTCGTCAGAGATATGACCGTACAAAGTCATAGATCAATTTATGCTACTGAATTTTGTCAGTTATGAGTTGGTCATCAAAGAAAAGTGGTGAACGTGACATCTTTGTATTTTGTCATTTTACAGGCGCATTGTTTATAATTTTTAAAAATAACGCGCGCTTTGATATCTTATAAAGAAACTGCTGTACAAAAAAAAAAAAAAAAAACGGTTCTATATATAAAGTAGGGACAGGCAACAAAATGTTTGGCGTTTTTTGACAATATATGTACCAAAAATGAAAGCTGTATTGTGATTAATTTTTTTTTTTTTATAAAATGATTAACAAATAATTGTTTATAAGTGACGCGAATGCATACACCATGGTGCGCCAATAAAAAAAGAAAGTGGATATAAACTACATAAACTGTAGTCTAGATAACATAAAATGGGCTCTTTTCGACAGAGGCACAACAACGGGGTAGGTCCAACGGGTCCGGACCTCCTAAAATTACCTGGAAATTTTCCTTCAATTTATTTTAGTTATATTAAAAAGTAAAATTTTTAGTGGTTTACTTATATTTTTTATTTGAAAATCAAATTTTCGGAGACGACATTTTATTACAACATTTTCCATTGTTATCGGAGAACTGCGTTATCAAAAAATTTGATAATCTAAATTTTTGTTAGACCCCCTGTAGATATGTAGTTGTTGCGCCCCTGCTTTCCGATATTAAAAATAAAAGAAAATCGCTCAGACAAGCTGCTGAATATTTCCATGTTCCTTAAATCTACCTTGCATGAGAGACTCAAAAGCAAATCGAAATTTAATTCATTTAAAACCAAAATGTTTTATTCCACCCATCAAAACTCATTGGTTGATGCAATTATTTATCTTAGCGAATTTCCAGATTGGAAATTTAGCTATTTTTATCTTTTTATGTCCAATTTTACCCATATACATGACTGAGTGTGATTTATATTGCAAATAAAGCACTGTCCAGATTCGCCCCACACATAAGGGCGAATCTAGACATTATACACCAATACCTCAATTTGCGTCGTGGTTACGTTCCAAAAAAACACGACGCGAATTGAAACGACGCAAAGTGAATTATGATTTTCTATAGAAAATTTCGAAAAAAAAAATTAAAGACTGGAACCCAAAACGACGCAACTTCGAAAATCTAACGACGCACAGTGAAAATTAGTACTAATTCAGCAGCGACGCAACTTCGAAAAAACGCAAAACGAAACGAGGTATTGGTGTATAATCAAAAAAAAAAAAATGCTGAGTACCAATTTTGATATTTTTATTACTACCTTATATGCTCGTGATATTAAAGCATTTAAATTTTTTTTAGAATTTTTTAGATAAACTCTAAACAATTTATTACCAAAAAACCGAAAAAATCGTCCAGATTCGCCCCAACTAGCGGTACTCCTATATAAAAATAACAAAAAGGAAAAGCGATAGAAAGCTAAGTTCGTCTAATTTTGCTTAATTTGTTGCATTTGTTTAATGACGACAGGAAATTTTTAGTTGATTTGACCTATATAATGGTAATAGATGTTATAAGTGGATTGATAATGAAGTACATCTTGAAGACAGTCTAGACGACTATCTGTGAAAATTTTTTAACGTGGGTGGTTAATTTGGTTGAAAAGTTTTTCAAGCAACTTGAAGTAAAAAGAAAACATTATTTTATCTCTTCATCGGAAAATAATTTAATTTTGCCAATATTTACTTCATTTAGAAATGCAGACAGACAAAATTTTAGAATAAATATGTACTTCAAATTTGATTCCTAAAAATATATTTCAAACTAAATTTTTGGAATCTAAACTTTTGTAATCTTAAATTTCATTTGCAATCGTTAAAATATTTGCATAGTATGTACAACAGAAACTGTTTTTATGTGATTTTTAAAGTTCTTTTTTTTTAAATGTCCATTAAAATATATGAAAGAAGAAAATTTGAACAGTAATTTGTGGTAAAATCACTCATTGATTGTTTTAAGTTCAGTTTTTAAGCCTTTAAATTTCCACAAAATGGTGGTTTACTATTTAAAACTGTGTTCATATAGATTTAGAATATTAGAAGCTTATTTCATTTTTATAAGTCATTTAAGTAAGTTCAGTACTTTAAACTGAGCTTGTTTCTTAACTATATATAAGTACTGGAGGCTCCCTTAATAAAAACATGACGAGTCTCAGAAAAAAGTGTCTTTCCATAGAGTAATAGAGACAACATATCTATCTCTATACTACTGGAACCAGCGTAACCACTAAGAGATAGAAAATATGTTATGTACATGCACGGTGTTTACTGTGTATTAGTGCGATATTGTGTATTTGTGTGAGTAAGGGAGATGGTAGTGGCGGTCACGTGACTCATACATAGCTATGACATCACACGCATGTACTAGGGGATGTAACAATACCAACAACAATCAAGTCGTGATCAAGTCCATTGTCTTGTGATTGATCTATACTCATCGACTGCTACTGAAAGATTAACAACTAAGAAGCCTAATGTGCCCATAAATGCCCACTGGTGGTTACAGAAAAGAGATAGTTGCTTTCTCTCTGTACTCTGGGTGTCTCTCGGTTAAAAATTATAGTAGGTACTGCGTATCAGTAACTAATAATATCGTAAATTCTATATACATTCTTCTTTCGCATTGAGAGACAAACCATTTTAGTTACATATATACCACGAAATTTTTATTTTAATAAAATGTTAATGTTAGGTACTACTTAAAATTGTATCGAAATATTTAAAAGAATCGAAATAGCTTCAACAAAAATTGTAACATTATAAACACCCTTGGGTGCTTGCTTTAATTTTATAATTTAACATTTCGACTAATGTAAGAGAGTATATTTTTTTAAATAACATCACAGAAAGTTTTCAAATTCTATTTTACGTTGTAAAAATTTGAATAATATATATAGATATTTAATGATAATTTATAATAACTTTAAAATTCATTTTTATAAATATTTTTTTATTCAATTAAAAATAACGCTGTACACTGCATAATATATTACAAAATTATAGTCAATTGGAACTCTTTTAAGCAATATTCACACTTACAGTAGTGCCAATTCAATACAATGAGAAAGAAAAGATAACAATTTTGAAATGTAATATACTACGAAAAATACGTAGATTGAGGACTCAAAGTAGATTGGACTTAATGACTATAATATACGAATACGACTCAAAACAACTGAGGAATATCAAGACCTTGTTCAAAACTCACAATATTGCATTAAGTCAGGATTATTCAGTAGCTAGAGCTTTTCAAAGCTTTTGAAATAAAATATAGAAGACTTTTAAAATTTAACCTCGCTTTAACTCGCCTATAACGCTTATAGTAGGAAACAAATGAACTTTGAAATTCAATATTTCGTGATAAATGAGGCTTAAAAATGAAAACTGGTTAAATTTTACTAAATTGTAACTAAATTTTAACTTAGTGATGAGCAAAATTAGTCTTGGTCTTGCAGTCTTGTCTTGGTCTTGCAAAAAATGCAAGACCAAGACCAAGATTATGTATGTCAAGAGCAAGACCAAGACCAAGACTAATTTTGCTGCAAGACAATATGGCTGCAAGACTAATACCAAGACTCAAGTGAACAAGACCAAGAGAATAGCAAGAAAAAAGCAAGACTCTTCCTAAATTATTTAAATAGTTTAAAAGTATAATTAATACCGTAAAGAGAGAAAATTCTGATTTTAGAAGGAAAAAATTCGCTAATAAACAAAATGCAAGAAAGTGCAAGATTCTTTAGCAATACCAAGACCAAGACAATACCAAGACTGCATTTTGCAAGACCAAGACCAAGACCAAGACTCAAACTGCTCTAGCAAGATCAAGACCAAGATTGTTAATGCAAGAACAAGACCAAGACCAAGACTTGACAGTCTTGGTCTTGGTCTTGCATTTGCTCATCAACTATTTTAACTATACTACTCTCACACGATAGGGTACGTGGAATTTTTTCTGAAACTACTTACAAAAAAAAAAAATTGCCTATTTTCAGGAATTTTCCTTAATAATTTGGATTTCCTCAATGATCCGGATACCTCGAAGCAAAATTTCTTTTATTGGTAACCACTTTCCCTACTATAAATTAATTTTTGAATTTTCCAAAATTTGCTTGCAAGTTCGCCAAAACAATTTTTTTATTCAGTGCTTTTAGTAAGTGCTAGTGCTATATTTTTGACCAACGTTACATGGAAACTCAGATTTCGCAAAAGAGACTTAAAAATGAAAAATGGTAAAAGAAACCTTGATTTTACTTTACGAGCCCTCTTTAACAATAACAATGTGGTACGTGAAAAAAAATTTCACTCATTTTTACTGCGGATTAATTGATATCTAGGATGTACATGCAAAATTTCATGCTCATAAGTAAGCAGACATAAGAATTATAAGCATGTGACAATAGAACAGACAAACAGGATTTGACGAAACTATAAGGGTCCCAAGATGTTTCTTCGGAACCCGTAAAAAATTAATTTCCTTAAAAATATGTCAATCATATTTCTGATTTACTTAAAACCTCATAGTCTCTCGATTGCATTACAAAAGGTTTATTGCGTTTATTGCACAATAACCTTTCACCGATCGATATATTATTCACAACAATATTTTCATTTCTGTTCATTAAATAGATTGCCATGTGTGAGTCACACATGTTGGCATAGCAGCATCCTGGGGATTTCCCCGAACTATTTACTAGACATATACATTCGAGTTAGTTACTAACAGTTATCTATAGTTATACATATTTCTAAATAGATGAGTGTATCAAGCCATACATATAATTTCCTACAGATATAGTATTTTGTAAGAAAATGAAAAAGAAAATTGAATTTAAATGAAAATTATGATTCATACGTAACGTTTGATATTATGATATTTTTCCAATTAACATGAAAATGGACACATCGTCACTATCTGGCCTACTTTTTTTTAATAATTTATTTTAAAAGAAAATTAAAAATTAGACCTTCGTGTAAATGAAAATATTTTCTTGGAAGGAATTAAATAAATCAACTTTTAATACACTTCCATTTTCCAACACACGTGTACTTGCGATATATTCTGCAAATGTCAAAATGTCAGAATGTGCGGAAATTTTAAATTAATTTTTATTTTATTTTATGAATACGTAATTATATAAATGGAAAATAATCAGATATATTTTTTTAAAGTTGCAAATTTTTCGTTTTCTCCACCAAAATACATTATAAACTCTCAATGATGTTACTCTCAAAAATATAGTTCCCCTACATCATAGGAGAGGTACTGTTACCCCACCTTTAAAGTTGAACATTGAAAAAATTTTGCCCAATGGATCACAAATTGGTCACATACAATTAGTGCCATTAATTGTTATGCAACAGAAAATTTTTTAAAAATTTGTAATCTTAAAATACTTTGGCACATTATATAGAGAGAAAAACAAATACCCCTGTCGCAGCATCCTGCATAACATAGCGAATTTCCGTTAATAAAAGTTTTTCTTGGAAACTAGTTGACATAGAATAATAATTTAAAAACCTTTTTATGTGATTTTTTCTCTTCTTTCCAATGGTGTAAAAAATTTCACAAAAATTTTGGCAAAAAACTAATTTTTTTCACGAAAATTGCCAAAAAAATCATGTTCCGGGCATCGGACGTGTCTGGTTAACGAACTCGTCCAACGGTTTGGGACTTCCAATATTTTCACCAAATTTCATAAACTTAAGACGTTTCGTTCGAGAGTTATCGCGCGGACATATATATATATATATATATATATATATATATATATATATATATATATATATATATATATATATATATATATATATATATATATATATATATGTATATATAAATTTTAGTAAATATTATTTTCGGTTTTTAGGGACCTCAAAACAAATTTCTGTCATAGTCCCGGGCTCAAGTCGCGTGATGACAGTGGCTGTAATAGCTGAAATCCATTCTGGAAATTCTCTAAAAACGAAAGAGTAATCGATAGTAATTGATCAGTTAAAATAAATAACTGGCCAAGTCAGAGGCGAGACAGCCGCAACGCACAGTTGGGAAACTGCTACAATACACTATTGATCAGTGTTGTAATATTTTCTTTATTAACCATCAAAAGTTTATCATTTTCCATAAAAAAAAAAACATAACATCTTTTTGAGATGCTATATTTTTACAAAAAAATAAGCATTTTACTTCGTTTATGAAGTAAAAAAAAATTCGTGATAGAAGTTAACGTGAAATGAATCTGAAACCTTGACTTGTCGACGTTTACTGTTTTGATATGAACAAATCCATATCCTACATACACATATGTTACGTAATTATTTTTATTCCTAGTAAAATGTGAAAAATTTAACCTTAAAAAGTGTAATTTAAAGATTCAAGGTTTTATTTTGTCGGACATTACTAGGTATTATTATTTATTTTACACATAAACGTATACTAACAAAAAGGGGTGGATTTATGAAATTTGTTAAAACCTAATAAATGTATGAGAAGTGAAATATACCGTAGTTGATAATCAAAATAGTAAAAATAAAATATTATACCTACGTTTTCCAATATCAATTCGCAATCCTTCTAATGTGCCCAACCAGAATTGTAAGCTCTGACAACATATTTCAGTTTGAGCCAATCGTTGTACTACATAGCAATGGTTTAGTTAATATCTATCGTACATCGTTTCATGTTGAAAGTAGTAAAATGATATAAATAATAAAAGTCTAGCTAATGTCTATGGCTTGGTGTATTTGAATCTTTTAAAATTTCTATATGTCTGTATATCATAAACCGTTTGATTTCTTCATTGCGTGTCTAGTTGTAGATTTTATAGTAAAAATGAAAGACGTTTGCATGTTTACATTTTACGAGGGTGCATTTTCTTTCTACATATACGTTTAAACATTTATACAGTATGTTTCGGTACTTATTTAACAAGTTAACATTTTATGTGTTACTAGCGAATATAGGACTGCATTACAATGCTAATCAAAGAAAAAGTGTTTGTATGTGTTTTAACTCTGTTTAGGTAGTAGTCTGGTAACTCGCTCTGTTTTTCATACCTATTTAAGGGCATTTTTTTTTTTTTTTTTTGAGAAAGAACAAATGAAAAGTTTTCAATTTTTAATTTAAAAAAAAAATTGAAATTTTCGAAGTCCGCCATTTTGTTATTTTAAGATGTAAATAAAACATATTAAAAATTCAAAACTTTTCATTTGTTCTTCCTCAAAAGATGCCCCTAAAATAGACCAGGCTAAAATTACCAGACTACTGCGCCTTAAGGTACTTCTAGATATCCAATAGATTTTCTGACGCGTGCGCAGGCCACATACAGCTGTCCATGTGAGCAACAGCTTGTAGCAATTGTCCCTGTGTATTCTTGATGGCCACAGCAAATGCGAGTCGCACCGGAAGCTGTAAATGTTTGAAAACAATTTACCAAAGTTTCATTGCATATTTGAAATGCATATTTGTTGATACGATCGGAAGTTGTAAATGTTTGAAAAAATTCACCAAAGTTTCATCGCAATAAACTGTATGAAATGCACATATTTGTTGATACGATTCGCGCGCTATTGACTGTAAAATAGTTGTACTAATTCAGAAACCTTCGTGGACGTGTGCGCAACTCACTAAAGTTTCATTGCAATCGGATTGAATGCTATATAGGAACGCATAACAAAGAAAGAAACAAACATTCATTTTTATGTAAATAAAAAAAATTCGTAACTAATGTTTAAATTTGTCTTTACATATCTAGAATTGTCATTTGTTTTCATCTTTCTTCTTATACTACAAAAAAAAAAAAAAACTTATTTAGAATTTTATGAACCATTTTCACTTTTACACTTCTCGATTGCAGGTGTTTATTGTCGACATATCGCGCCAACCTCGAGTTTTAGCTAGAGTTATTGTATTTTGG
The DNA here is from genome assembly GCA_035578155.1 of Brachynemurus nebulosus. Classification (NCBI taxonomy): domain Eukaryota; kingdom Metazoa; phylum Arthropoda; class Insecta; order Neuroptera; family Myrmeleontidae; genus Brachynemurus; species Brachynemurus nebulosus. The sequence goes on along the minus strand of JAPWDM010000014.1, from coordinate 14,013,410 downwards.
ATAATTTTACAAGAAATCAACTTTTAATACATCGCTTTGGAAGACGAAAATCTTGTTCTATCGAATAATAATAACCAAATCCTCAGCGTAAGTGTAAAAAATTGTAGCTAGCAGTGTGTCCAGAGTGTGACAGATATCGTTTAAGTCCCATTAGTCGTTGAACTGCTCTCCCAAGACACAACATCATATTGTTAGTATTGTTGATGAAGCACTTGCAATAATGTAATACATATGTAGCATATATACCTACGCATGCGTATACCACTCAATACCCCACCCGCCTCACATAGAATGTGACGTGTGGTGACGTACATCGTACTAATATATTCGCATATTCGTGTCCATACATCATGTGTTTTGATTGTATGTGTGCTGTGCTACGTCACTCACTGGCGACAAGTGGAACAGTTTGATAAACATTCTAGTTTGGTCCCTTGATAATAACAATGTAATCTTAATTTGCTTTTTAAAAACAAAATGCAACAGTATATACATATATAGCCTTAGAATAAAAGTGGAACATCTGAGAATTTGGTAATTTCCACTTACACTGTCATTTGCTAATAGATAACGTAATACCCTATCGAATGGTAAATTTTATAAGTTTGTAGTATTTCTAATTCTTGAAGAATTTTGCTTCAAATCTCAAAGCTACCTCCCATTTAAAGCGATATATCTAGACAAAGAATACACGTTACAAGTTAAACTTTTGGTCATTTTTGAAAATTTTAGTTTCTGCCAATTCATCTACTATCCAAATGGAATCCTATTAGTGATCGATCGAATAGTTTTATTTATATTTAAAAAGAGCTGTTCTATTTTTATTTGAAATCTGCTAACGAGTGGGAGTTAGGGTTAGTAACTGATAAAGGATTCATATATAAGCATTTATTAACAAGTAGGTAGTTATGTATTTATAAAAAAGAAACGAACAATATGTAAAACTTAAAAATATATTCATATGTATTGTAAATTGTATTGATTTGCTGTATTGTATGTCAATAAACATATCTATATCTAAAAAAAAAGCATTTATGAATAACAGCAAAAAAATCCTAAAGAAAAAAGACCGTTTTGTTCAAAGAATCAAAATTCATTTTGCGTTTTTAGAAATACACTGGACTCTCGATTCTGTCACATAAATATTGGCGCCAAGGTGAGGTTAATGATTTACATTAACAAGAAATATTTAGTGTAATGAAACCACAATTCCATATATTACAAGGGTTGCAAGTGAACCGCCACTGGATAGTCACTCTCGATTCTGGCCCTTCCCACCCTGGCCTCAACATTTATGTGACAGAATCGAGAGTCCAATGTAGATGAGTGTATTTTTAGGTAAAGGAAATTATTGTCGAAAACAAAGTTATAGAAACCTGAAATTTCTAAAAAGTTTATTTTATAAAATTTTTCGAAATGTTGCCCCTTGTGCTCTCCAGGAAGGGAAAATGGATTGCCAACCAGAAACATGCTAGGACTGCTACTTTGATGCACAATTTTAAAAATTTTTCAGTCAAAATATAATCATTGAAATGAAATCAAAATTCTCTCAAGTATTTATAAAATAAAATGTTTTTGAATTGGAAAAAATATACATCCTGTACATAAACAACTTGATACATTAAGTAAAAAATTTATCCATAACTTTCTCTTGGCTTGTTTTGTTTCTTTGTGGTTTAAAAAAAAACGCATAAAAATATATACCTACAACACAACTTTTAAATCATTATTAGTTTGGCCTTTACATTAGAATAATTATTCCTCGTTTTCTTTCGTTTAGTGGCTGGCTACTGGCTAGCCATTTGCAATTTGTTGTAGAATATTGATATTTATATACTAACATACCTTCATACAGTCGTTTAAAATGAGCATGACCAGGAAAACTTCTTAAAAAATTTGTATTATATAAACTTAGGGTGAACAGAAATTTATACGTTTTATGTGAGTTTTCATTCACTTTGTTAATACAATAGCATCCAGTTATCAAGATTATTGATGACAAATTGACAATTTCAACAGTAGGTAAACTCCAATGACAGTGAGAGGTAGGGTTGCCAACTCTACCAATGAATATTTGGGGATTTAATGGGAAAAAAATCGGGACGGGACAATTAAAAAAAGGGACTGTTAAAAAAAAAGATTTTAGTCATTAATAAACAAAGGGTAACCACTAGAAAAAACACTGTACAGAATTAGTTATTAGATACATACTTACAATACGTTCAGTTTTTTTTCTTGAAAGTATATTTATACTTTGAAATTTGGCGCATTTCAAAAAATTTTACAAAATCGTAAAATCAATTTTTTTAATTTTTAAATTTTTTTTTTTTTTTTGCTTATCAAGTGCATTATTTTTGAAAAAAAAAACATTTTTCATAAAGTTGACCGTCTTTGGCATTGATTAAAGATTTTAGTCATTAATAAACAAAGGGTAACCACTAGAAAAAACACTGTACAGAATTAGTTATTAGGTACATACTTACAATACGTTCAGTTTTTTTTCTTGAAAGTATATTTATACTTTGAAATTTGGCGCATTTCAAAAAATTTTACAAAATCGTAAAATCAATTTTTTTAATTTTTAAATTTTTTTTTTGCTTATCAAGTGCATTATTTTTGAAAAAAAAAACATTTCTCATAAAGTTGACCGTCTTTGGCATTGATTATTTTTAGGCTACTCGAACGCCGCTTACGTATTTCATGCTCGTCAAATAATCTCTCCCATTTTTTGGAGGGATTTTAATGTTGGAGCGATTTTAATGAGTTAATCTGGCAACACTGTATAAATTATAAATCAGTAGACAGAGTACACTTTATCAGTAAGTACAGCAAATATACTTACTTCCTTGGTCGTCATAACATGCAAGCGCGATAATTTGGAAACAACAATAGCGAGACTGGCGGGATTAAAAATGTAAAAAAATTGTAAGTGTTAAAAATCGGTGTTAAAAATGTTAAAAATTAGTGTCCCGCCACTACTGTCGTCGGGACGCGGGACACATAGGCCTAAAATCGGGACAGTTGACAACCCTAGTGAGAGGTGAAATGAAATTCTTCAAAAATGCATTTGACTTCTGATTTAACTAATTTTTGCAGTTTCTGTCTGTCATATTAGTTTTTTTTTTTGGGTATTCGCATCATTGTAAAACAAACGATAGTAAGTGTGCGCAAAAGTACAGTACCGTACGTGAAAGTAGCTAATCGCGCGAGAAAATGATGATATTTATTTATCAATGATAGCCACATTCAAATTAAACATGGAAACATTCAACAAATTAATAAAAAAAGTAAATAAAACCATCTATAAATAAATAAAAAAAATTTTTTTTTTCATATAACCTTATTATAAAATAAAGTTAACCCTACTATTTTCTAAAATTGCTTAAAAATAATTAATTTTTTCTCTCCATTAAACTTTAGAAGCCGTCGTTATAAAAAATTATGTTCGATACGTATGTGTAAAGTGAGGTATCCAGTAGACTGAAATTTGGACACTCTCTAAAGGGACTGACGCATACACAACGAGATCTCGTGCGCTTACCCCCATTCGCCTGACGGTATACAGCGCACTCGATCTCGTTGTGTATGCGTCAGTCCCTTAGACTCGTGCCTCAATTTAAGCCAACTAGAATACCTCTCTTTACGCATACGTATCGTAAATAACTATTTTAATACCTGTATCTAAGAGACTACTAATGTTTATTTGAAAAATTTGTATAAAATAAACTAATAGTAATTGAAATGTCTTTTTCATATAAACGGATGTGCTAAAATTAAATACAAATCGACATCTTTGACGGAAATAGTTTTAGCTGGGAGATAATTTCATTACAAAAAATATTATTAAGAAATTTTAATACAGTTTGTAAAAAGAATTATTGGATATGGTTTCTAATAAACTAGAATTGGAAAATTGCATATCAATTGATATCTATGATTATATTAGTTACGCACTTTAAAAGATCTCGAAACAAATTTATCCCTTATAATAAAATTATGTTTTTATTAGTAAAATGTTTTCCGTACAAAATGCTATAGTAAATATGTATTTGACTGATTGTGATCCCGTCACCAAGTTAATTCTACCACGGAAAACTATATCGGTAACAGACACAATGTCAAATCTATATTCAACAACTGACTTTACAGTGTGTATTGTATAATAAATGTCAAATGCCCTGCATGATATTTACATCAAAAATACGTCTGTTTATACAAAATTTTCTTTTCTTTTATACGAGCTTTTCAATGATTTAATTAACATTTTCATTTATTGCCTCCAAATAAAAATTTATTTTTATTTCATTATATTATCTGTTTTATGCACGCATTTTATTTATTTCCATATGTAAGACAAACATTGAAACATTAACACGTTTATTAGGTAAAAAATTTCTATTTTCAAATACAATAACATATAATTTTTTTTCATACCATCGTATATAAAAATGGCTACCAAACTAAATCATGTCCGTTCCAAGCTATATTAAATTTGAGTGAACTCAAGCAGTACAAGGATAAACCTCAGGCGGGGCCTAAATAAAAATTAAGTAGAGCCTCATTTAAAGTATTGTATATGAACTAGCTAAGAACAGAAAATGGTACCGGCTTAATTCCATCAACAGTAACTCAATATTGAAAGGCCGCCCTTGGTTCGGGAAATCTAGATGAACTAGATTCGTGCAGGTTGTGGGATTTCTACGCCCACGCGATGTTCACCTTTCAGTTTTGTCTCTGTAGGTCGCTATGGGTTCTTTGGTTTCGACGCCCACAACGCGTGATCGCTCGTATTGGTGAATTCAATAAATAAAACACTCGCGTATTTTTAATTATACGAAAATAATTATTTATTTAAATATTTAATCAATTAACAAAATTAATAACAATATTATAATTTGAATTTGTAACAATATCAAAATAATACAAGTATCAGTTTAGACCGTTTTTGAGGGAAAGAGGACCCGAAACTAATTTAGTTGTTGTTACAAGTAAAGATAAAATTAGAATGAATCAACTTTTTCAAAGTTTGTTATAAAATTTCTTCTTATTTTTTCTATAGAACATTCCATGAGCTTCTATTTGAGATAAACATATTTTTCATCATATGAAAGAGTGAGATACATAAATCACTTAAGTACATAATATTAGTTCTCAGAACTACCCCTTGTGTGGTGTTCTCTTGACCAACCAGATTTGTTATTGAAGCACCTTTGTCACACTATCTTTCTTCTCACTTTCATTAATACATGATATTATAATTTGCATTACTGCCATTTCTATGCAACTGAGATAACATAAATGGTCTAACTATTATCTAATCTCTTTTAAAACTGATACTTGTTAATTTTCTTAGTTTAATTACAAAGATTTTCATTTTTTGGAAAACTTCAAATGGAAACTATTTGATTTTACCCAGCGCCTGTTCCATGCGGCGCTACAATATGTACTTCAATTTTCTTCTAAACTCCTTCGAGAGGTAATTACATACTTTCGAAAAACTATCTAATTTTCTTTGGACTCCTTCAAAAAAGGAGTACAATTAATTTAGCGAGTAATTAAATATTTTTGAAAAATGTGAAACCCCTAAGAGGCACACCTTTAATACTAACTTAAGACATATGACCAAAATTTTAGCACTCTAGGTTTATTGGGAGTTAACATGTCAGACCCACCAGAAGACACGAAAAAACAAGTAATTTGACGTAAAAGTAGTAGGTGTAAGGAAATTGAAATCCATAAAAGGCACACCCTAGATACTAACTAAATCTATAATGTGAAAATGCAGATGCCTAGGTTTATTATGGGGGTCTATAAGCATACCAGATCCCTCCAAAACAGGAAAAAGTCAGTTGTTCTCCTCTTTACAAATCGCTGTAAGAAGCTAAATTTAAAATATATTACAGACAATTGATCTAGAGATTATATCCAACTAGTATGGAAAAGCTCCATTGTTTCCGTCCTCCTCCGCGAACCCCTTGAAAATTAGAACGTGTCCCAGTTTTGCTAAAAATTCTCCTAGACTTTTATGGTATTATTTTGCCTAGGAAACAACACCTCACTTACAGAATTTCAGCTCATTCCGTCCATGGAATGTCTCTGCACCTGTCAAAATGCGGCAATAATTTACATTTTCAGTAATAATTCGATTAAAAAATTGGACAATGTTTTGAATCCCTCTATATATCTAAAATATAATATTTGTATATTTTATTTTTTTTAAATATATGACCTACAATAATTTAAGTCTAAAAAAACATTATAATTTTTATGTGCGTATTGTCTGCATGCTAATTTATTATTAATCGATACAATATATATCATGTACCTACAGTATTAAATACATAGGGACTTCCAAGCATGAAGTATGAACGGAGGCATTATAATAACCGGTCGTTACCCCTTTGCCTTGCAAATTTCATTAGACATGATGATTCAGTGGAGGTATTTTTTGGGGGGATATTATTATTAGTGGTTATTAGGAAAATTATGTTACAATATTTCATGTAAATAAAACGCAAACTAATAGTACATATTCATGCTTCAATAAATGTATAGGGTGCAATGTAATTAAAAATTTTAATATTTATTTTAAAAAGAAGTTTCATATAAATTTATAAATCAATACTAAATAAATACGCACTTATTTATTCACTCTGATTTTCGCTTGTTCACTAAATATTATTTTTGAATGATCAAGTCCCAAATATATTTCTAAGAAAATTTAACTAATGTGTAATAAGTCCCATAAGAATATTCTTACACTTTCACCATGAAAAAAAACTAAGAACAAGTTTTACAGCGAAAAAAAATGGTAGAAAATATTTTATTGGTGATTTAATTGTGTAAAAAAGATAATAACAATGAAATAAAAATTTTTGTTGGTAAATTTAACTTATTTCAAAACCATGGTAACGAAATATAAAATAATTATACATTTGTATTATATTAACGTTTTTATTCGGTAAATTGCCTTGTGCGATACATAGATATCAGAACGTGTATGTGTACCAGTGTACCACACAATAGATGGAGTACAAATTATCTTTTTTGAAGCAAATCGCCATATTAGTTAACACCACGCTAACACGTTTCATAACCTATAAAGTGTCAGTGGTAATACATATTATTTAATTTGTATACGATTATTGTTGTAATTCGAGACTATTTATTAATAAATATTCTAACAATATTTATAGCAACAAATATAACATCAGTAAATATAGAAAAATTTTAAATTAAACCTTGTTTAACCGCCATATTGGTCAACACTTTAACCCTTTTTTTGGCTTCATTTTCATATACATTGAATATGTACCTATACTCCCTCTATCTCTTCGATACTCAAAGATGCCATATTACATTCGAGTTTTATTTATTTATATTTTTCTTTTTAAATGAATTTGTATTATTTTTTACAACTTAAGCTTGTTAAAAAAAAAAAAAAAACCATTTAACTTGAAGAATTGTCAGTCCAAAAACACTCCAGCTCTGCTGTCATCGTGCTTTAATATTGTTACACATATTTATGGAAAAAATACAAACCTCTTCTATGTGATAAGTGAACAAATAAATTTTGCTTCCGAGTGTAGTAGCGGCAGTATTGTACTAACTTTTGTGCTTAACTGTACTAATTCTAGGTTTGTTTGAAAGGGGGCTTGTTAATCTACTGAAAAGCATAAAATTTTGAAGCAACACTAATGGGAAGAGAGTTAACAGTTGAAACAACGAAACAACACACCTAGATACTAACTTTATCAATATACTCGTACAAAATTTTAACCCCCTAAATTTATTTTTGAGGACTGTGAATGTGTTAGATTCTCCAAAAAACATGAAAAAATCACTTTTTCCTCCTCTTCCTCTTCCAAATTGCTTTAGGAAGCTGAATTTTGGATATGCTGTAGACAATTGACCTAGAAATTATATCCAACTGAGTTGTTTAATCGTTTTGCCTCCCCACAATATATCCCTGAAAATTGAGACGGATCCTAATTTTGACCAAAATTTTACCCTACCTCTACGGTATTATTGTGCCTATAAAACAAACCCACTTAGCAAATTTCAATTTATTCCTGCCACGAGGGTCGTTAGACTTGTCGAAATGCAGCGGGAATTAGCAGAAATTTAGCAAGAACACCGTACATCTAAGGGTGTAAACGGAATATCAAATCCGCTCCCACGCTCCCGCGCTAATCCATTACCTTAGATACAGGGCAATAGTCTACGTATATTTCCGGAAAAGTAGTTCATCCTATTCGAAATTTATTATTTTAAACATAGCATTATAAATGTATGATACGACAAAATTTAATTTGAAAAGCACTAAGCACAAAATTGAATATACGACCCATCTTTATACATACAGTCCGTCTCATAATATAGCCTCACCAAGAGTTTTTATATTTCACTTACATCATTTTAGAGAAACGGGTTAGCCAGTAATACGTTAGTCGTATATTTCGAAAATGTATTATTGTGTAAATAAAAATATGCAGTATTTGTTGTAATAAAATAAACGCACAAACCAATCGCAAAAGTTATATCAAAAACATACAAAATTAATATAATTTTTTGTCCCATAATATAGCCTCACCTTTCAAACATTACGTATAATTAATAACTAGCAGAGCCTCCTTTATTTTCCACTATTTGTGAAACTTTTGTTAGGATATTTTCATATAAATTCCTCCAATATTCCAGTGGGATTTGGCGCCAGTTACGTCTAATATTTTGTTTCAACTTTTTTTTTGAAATTATATTGTTTCCCACCGTCGTATGTGTTACGGGACGAACAACTTGATACGTTTTCAAAGATGTTGGGATCAGGTGATCTTGCTGGTCGTGTAAAACAAATCAGTTTCTTTGTTTAAACCAGTCCTGTACACACTTAGCATTGTGAATTGAGACATTATCCTGCTGAAATATCCACTCTCCGCCCTGTAAAACCTCATTTATTTTTACTTTTCGCAGAAAAAAGGTGCCTGCGTATTTTTTCGAATCCTGTCGTCCTTTTAAAGTAACCTCTGAGCCGTCAAGATTAAACTTTTCTTATGCCATTCCGTTGTCCAGCCCTTATACTGACGTGCAAAATTCAAACGGTCAAGTTTATGTTGATAAACACAAACTTTTCGGAGTGGAAGAAAAATGGATGATGGATCAATAATGTTTTGGAGGCGATTTACTTCAATGAAATTATCAATCTTGTTACTAAGTGTGTATAGGAATGGTTTAAATAAAGAAACTGATCTGTTTTACACGACCAACAAGATCATCTGAAATCATCACAATATCTTCGAAAACGTATCGAGTTATTCGTCCCGTAACGTATACGACGGCGGTAAACAATATAATTTAAAAAAAAATTGAAAGAAAATATTAAACATAACTGGTGCCAAATCCCACTGAAATATGTGAGGAATTTATATGAAAATATCCTAACAAAAATTTCACAAATAGTGGAAAATAAAGAAGGCTCTACCGGTTATTAATTATTAAAATTATACATAATTTTTGAAAGGTGAGGCTATATTATGGGACAAAAAATTATATTATTAATTTTATATGTTTTTGATATAACTTTTGCGATTGGTTTGTGCGTTTATTTTATTAAAACATACTACATATTTTTATTTACACAATAAATCATTTTGGAAATATACGACTAACGTATTACTGGCTAACCTGTTTCTCTAAAATATTGTAAATGAAATATAAAAATTCTTGGTGAGGCTATATTATGAGACGGACTGTACATATTGATATTATAAGCGCGAGAAAACTATGTGGCACTTAACTTGGAAATGTATTTTATTTGTATTTCAACAAAAAGTTATGTTTAACGCTGTTCAGCGCCGCCACCATAATAAAAAATGTGTTGACTATTTTATCTCAAAAATTTCTCTCGTTAATATACAAAAGTTAGGGGTGGTATAAGGATGTGCAAATGTGTAAAGAGTAACTATGTCATTTTAATAGCTTTGAAAAAATGATGGCTAAAATTTTGCTAATTTGTTTAAACTTATTTAGTGAAAAGAATAATGTATCTACAATAATATGATGAATTAACAAATTACAGTAATCAGTTCATTAATCAAAAAGCAGAAACTCTTCAATAGGAAAAAAACAATTCACAACGTTTCACAGAAATACAACCACACCCGTGAATCGGTCAGCGACGAATTTTTTTTTAATTATAATTAAACAAATCATTAGCCTATCTATTCATAATCTATATTTTATAACATAGCATTTAAATATAAAATATGATTTAACATTAGCCATCATTTATTGGAAAAATTCTAATATTGTTTGTTCGCCGAATAAGTACATTTTTTCCGGCTTTACATTTGAAAAAATATATCCTTTGCGTTATGCAAAAATACACCTACACTTTATTATACATTATAAATTCTACGAAAAAAAAAAAAACGTTTTTCTAACCCAGTTTTATACATTTCAGAAAATTTCGTCTATACATTTTTACATACGTCATGTTATTGTCTGTCCATTGGGATATGTTATAGAACCACCTAACTGATATGTATTAAATAATACCACATAATTCATACATATGTGACACTCATTATCATAAATTTAGATTTTATTAATTACAAAGAATTATGATAATTAAAATAAAAAAATAAAAAAAACTACATTATGTTTGCAATTTAAATAAAATTAAAATAATTTATTTTTTTACATTTGTGATAAGTAACACGTTTATGTCTACAGTACTACAGTTATAGTGATATTTAAAGTTATTAATCTAAAAATGTTAACAAAACTTTCAGAAAATATGGATAAACCGTAATGAAAACAGCTGTCAGATATCTGACTAAAAAATCTGATCCAACAACAGAAGGAAAATAGCAATTAATATTTCTATTTACTAAAAATTAGATAAAAATTACTTTACTTTTATTATTATTACCTATTAATTAACTTTTGTCCCCAAACTATTAAAATTCGGCAAAGATTGATATGTTCCTGTTACCTGTGTTCTTTTCCATCGCCTTTGACAACAATATACAAAGTTTGAAATCCGCTTTTTAATAGTCAACTATTGTAATTGAATAGATTTTCCCTCGGGAATGAAATAGTTTCCCGAGTTAAAAGATGTCCTATAACCGTCTCCGTCTCCCAAGCTATGTCTGTGCAAAAATTCAAGTTGACTGATTAAGCCGTTGAGACATGAAAGACAGTCAAACAAACAGACAAACTAATTAACAAACTTTGACATTTATATAATATTTGTTAAAGATTAGGATTATTTACACGTTAAAAAAATGAATTTTTAACAATTTTAAAATCACCAGCATACCATTTAAAGTTTCTTCCCCTGTTTCACCCCCTAAGGGATGAATTTTTAAAAGCACTGAAGCTTTTGTTTTCAAACTAGTAACCTAACACCAATTTCCATATTTCTAACTAAAAAAAAAAAAGAATTCAAAAAATTTTCATCTCCTACTTTACCCCCTTAGGGGGTGAATTTCCAGAAATCCCTTCTTAGTGCTCACCTACGTTATATAAGAAATCCGTTTTCAAATTTTCACGTTTCTAGGCCCAGCGGTTTGGGCTGTGCGTTGATCGATCAGTCAGTCAGTTTTGATTTTTAGTGTACCTATACACTATAAAATGTGTACCTATAAAATGTATGTACCTATACACTATAAATAAATAGTGTACCTATAAAATGTACCTATGAATTTATAGATTACTTATTTCAAGGCCAACCTTCTGACAGAAATTATTTTATAGTAAATTAACTTATTCTAGTCTGATGACATTCTCCGAACTCGATTTGAAAATAATTTATTTTCATTGGTTTTCCGCCTTTTTGTTACCTGAACACACATCCTCCGTTAGTTGGAATAATATTAGGTCTTGTAATATGAAATGTCGTTTTCTGACTACTTGGTCTACAATGTAATTCAGATAAATATCGACACTTTCTTAAACAGTTCAGAAATGTTCAAAGACAATTCTTTAATTTTAGATAGACTTCTTGTATTCTGGAATCATTTCCACTATTAGTTGGAATAATATTAGGTGAATATGAAATGTTGAACGTCAATCACATGTATTTCAGATAAATATCAATACCTTCTTAAGCATTAGAGAAATGTTTGAAAGAATTTTTTTAATTTTAAATAGAATTCTTGCAGCCTGAAGTTACTCCCACCATTAGTTGGAATCAATATTAGGTCGTGTAATATGTAATGTCGTTTTTGGACCACTTGGTCTACCATCTATTTCAGATCAATATCGTTACTTTCTTAACTATTAGAGAAATGTTTAAAAGCAACTCTTTAATTTTAAATAGAATTCTTATATTTCATCCATTTCCACCCTTGGTTGGAATATCATTTGGTCGTGTAATATGAAATGTCATTTTTCGACCATTTGTCGTCCATTTGCCCATAAAGTTCGCCTCGCCGTTTCCTTTTTTTAAACAAAAAACTTTATGCTAATTGGGTCGTGTGCTATCACATGTCCCAAAAAAACTACTAAATTCCAGATTTGAAGTCTACGTTAAAAAATCTAATTGACCTGTTTTCGCTCAATGTCTTTTATTATTAAGTCTAGCGGTAGTTAACTAGGGGGTGACTATGTCGAATAGTCGTACTACTTGGGTAGTTCAAGAAGTTCTTCTTGATGGAAAATAGTTTAAGACAATTAGAATAACGTAGAAATGAATTTTTCGATTTCAAAATTCAGTTTGAGCAACACTAGAGAGGGGGTGAGTCACTCTCTTAAATTACATACTAGTTTACTAACACTCATTTTTACTATTAACACCTTGACAGTGGGTAATAATGTCACAATAAGTGGTTCTGAAGTTGGACTATCGTATGTAAGGTATTTATAAGGTTTGTTTTTAATGGATGTTATAGTTTTCGTTACCGAAAATAACGATATTTTCAAAATGAATGGAAACCTAATAAAGACCCTACATACGATAGTTCAACTTCAGAGCCACTTATTGTCAGATTATTACCCACTGTCAGTGTGTTAATATTAAAAATGAGTGTATGTAAACTAGTATGTAATTTAAGAGGGTGACTCACCCCCTCTCTAGTGTTGCTCAAACTGAATTTTGAAATCGAAATTTTCATTTCTACGTTATTCTAATTGTCTTAAACTATTTTCCATCAAGAAGAACTTCTTGATCTACCCAAGTAGTACGACTATTCGACACAGTCACCCCCTAGTTAACTACCCCTAGACTTAATATTAAGACATTGAGCGAAAACAGGTCAATTAGATTTTTTAACGTAGATTTCAAATCTGTAAACAAAATTTTTATATTGCTTATTTTTCACCCCCTTTTTGCAAAATTAACCCCCAACCACCCCTGTTGATGTAAATTGAACAAATTGCATATCAATAGATAGCTCTTTAAAGAAAAGCAATATCGCCTATTCAAACTTTTGCTCTATCTCTTACTGTTTTCGAGATATTTTGAAAACTAAATTTTTACCCCAATTTTTGAAGGGCGATTTCATCCCTTCAAACCGTTTTTCCGCCGATAAAAAAAATACTTATCTCTTAGATTTCGACGTAGAATAACATATTTCAGCGGCATTGAAATCGGAGGCAGACTCCTGGGAACCTGTCCTTGTAAGAAAAAACAAAAAATCAAAATTATATTCATTTTTGTAATTCATTGTAGTTCACACATCTGTGAGATACTTTTGTGGTCCGGTACCAGTCCGACTGTTGAGAAACACTGGTTTAGTATAAAAATTGAATAAGAACATTGAATGCTTCACTACTTCAAAGTTATGATAAATAGACATAATAGACATAAAACTATGTTTATAATATATTAGACTTGCATTATCTGAAGTATTGAAATGTTTTGTTAGTTTATTGTTATTAACATTTAATAAATATTATGTCAGTATTTATAAACAGTTAATATAATTTCATTTGACAATATAAATTGAACAATCTATATTATTATAACAGTATTATAAAATACCAATGTAAAATAAGAAAGTGCTCGTATTAATATATCATAATAAAAACCAGTGAAATAAAATAATAATAAAATCAATAAATACTTTCTTCGATTAACACGTTCAATGCGGCTGTAATCGGGCCCGTGTATGGTCGCCAACTTACACAAAACCTACATCGCATACATTAGGTATAGTACGCAATATGGCTTTTACCCATATCCAAAGGGGTATGGACAAGAAACCCGTTAGGGGTTGATTTTATTTTTATGATTATATTAAAATTTAAAAAAATTACATTGTTTCAATTACCAACACGAATCAGGAAGCATCATTTTTTCGCTGTTTCTAAGAGTAAATATTGTTAAATGCAAAATATTTATTTCCTATATAGTAACACAATAACAATACTAACAGAAAAAAAGGATAACAACCCAGTTTTATGTACATACATTGTAAAAACAATATATTCATATTAATTAATTAGCTTTATACAAAAAGAGAGTACAATGCGTATACACATTCATACCACCTTAGTTACAGTTAACAACAAAAAGTAGTATACACTTACAAAATATCATATTTTTTCGTACAGAATGCATCCGAAAAAAGTTAATTCAAAAATTCAAAAAACCCGACTGAGTAAAAAGTAAACTAAAACGGTGGAAACAAGATGAAATAGAGAAAAAGAAGTGAAGCAGTCGGAGGAATCAAACTTTTCTGTTTAACTTGCTACAACAGATATGCCTCCGACTGCTTTACTTCTTTTTCTCTACTTCATCTTGTTTCCACCGTTTTAATTTACTTTTTACGTAGTCGGGTTTCTTGATTTTTTTTAATTAACTTTTTTATTTAGGTCTTTTTAACGTAATTTAATTATTTAGAAGAAAAAATATATAGGTACGCATACGAGATTACAGTGACTGGCAGCCTAAATTACCACAAATTTAATATTACAAAATTTTTTTATACTAGCGCTAATATATTAGCTATTGTGTACGACTTCGTCTACGTAAAGTTATTGAAGGTTGATTAAATGATTTCGTACAGTTACTATGTCGTCATCGACTTCACGCGGATGAATTTATCGACAAAAACTATAGTTTCCATATAAATGTTAAACCCTTCTTCTACCGCCTTAGGGTATGAAATTTTAAAAATCTGCACTTGGTACTCGCTTACATTACTAAAGAACTCCTGTGCAAAATTTCACGTTTCTAAACCCAATGGTTTTCTATATAAATTTTCATCCCCTATTTTATATCCTTACGGAAAAATTTCCAAAAATCCCTTTTTAGAGCTCACCTACGCTACATAAGGAAATGCTGTACAAAATTTCACGTTTTTGGGCCCAGTAGGTTTTTAAATAAATTTTGAGCGCCTGTTTTACCCCCTTATTGGATGAATTTCCAAAACCCCTTCCTGATGCTCGCCTACATTATATAAAGAACCCTTTTATAGAATTTCACGTTTTTAGAGTCAACGGTTTTCTATATAAATTTTCATCCCCTATTTTAACCCCTTAGGAAGCTAAATTCTAAAAATCCACTCTTACTGCTTGCATGCGTCACTAAAGGAACATTTGTACAAAATTTTACGTTTCTAAACCCAGTGGTTTCCTATATAAATTTTCATCCCTTATTTTACACCCTTTATGGATAAATTTTCACCAAAATTCTCCCTCTTGATACTCATCTACATTACTAAAGGACCCCAGTGGCCCTGTGCAAAATTTTACCTTTCATAAACTTTTATCCCCTACTTTATACCCTTAGGGGATGAATTTCCAAAAATCTTTTGTTGGTGTTCCCCTACCTTACATAAGGAATTCGTCAGCAAAATTTCACGTTTCTAGACCCAATGGCTTGCTATATAAATTTTTCATCTCCTATTTAGGGGATTAATTTTGAAATTTCATGTAGCCTATAGCACTCCCGAGATTGAGACAAATCCAACGACACCTTCTTTACCAAAATCCGTCAAGCCGTTTAGGGTTCAGACTGCGCCACAGAAAGAGACATAATCAGAGGATACATATTACATACATATACATACTTCCTAAACACATTACCCTCCTCCTGATGCAATCGGCTAAAAACAGATTCTGCTAGTCCACTGGGCTCAAACTTCTCATAAACTACTCAGATTTTTGCCCAACATTCCTGTATTACGCTAACGAAAATATTCAATTATAAAATTAACATATTAAAAAGTATCTCTTAAAATATTTCTAAATCATGGGAGTGCTGTGACAAACGTTAAGAAAACGTTCTGCACAGCGCTTCCACTGTTTGTTGAATTTGATAACTGGATAAAAAAAAATCAAACGTCTTTATAACGTGCCCGGCGCTTCCACTAGTACTATGGCAATAATGTTTTTATTGCGATAATTTGCTATAAATTTGCTAAAAATCATTAAAATCGGACTATTAATTTTTATAGCCAAAGTCCACCATTTGGCAAATTTTGCATTATTTGAATTTTTTATTTTTACACTTTACTTATTTTCTAATTACTATCAAATGTTACTTTCAAATCTATTACTATCAAATTTTAACTGAATTATTGCAATAAATTAAAAGTTATAAAAAAAAATTTTTTTAAATAAAAAAATAGCATCAAATGCAAGTAAGGTTACGAAGATAATTAAAATGGGGTTAAAACGAAGTTCTTTAGCTAAACGAAAATAAAATGTACTTCTTACAAGCTAGTCATTAGTCATTAATTATAAATTTTTAATTATTATGGAGTTTTTAGTTATATACCATAGATTAGAAAGAAGCTCAAGCAATATTTTATTTGTTGCGACATAGCGAGCTATTGTCGCATTTGGAATTACAAAGTACTGCTGATGATTTGCAAGGTTCTTAATTTTTTAAAGCAACGATATTCTTTGAACTTTTACTCTATTCTCCTCGCTAATAAAAGACACTTTCTTCCAGAAAACGTTAATGTACTTATGTTTGTCGAAACATTACTTTTTTCCGACCCGTTTGTTTTTTACCGTATCTCAAAGATAAAACCTGAGACTTACCGAGTAAATACTGATGAAAATCTGAACTGAAAAATAATCATGGAACACAGCCGTGTGATGATTTCCGACTTTTACCATTATTAATTGGTAAATCTTCGGTTTTATTGGAAATTTTTAAAATTCACTTTAGTTCAAATTTTTACAGTAACATATACAGGGTGGGAAGTAAATAACTCTCGTTGTTTGCAGGGGTAACAGACATTAAAACCACAAGAATTATTTCGGAATTAACAGTTTGAAAAAATCGCAAATGAATTGGCTTAACGATGTTTTCAAATTTTTCAATATGGCCCTGACTAAATTATGCATACACCTTTTTAATACCGAAGGTGCAAAATAATTTTGTTGACCAAAATTCAATAAAATTTTGTTTTATTTATTATGTTGCTTTTTTTTAGAAACAATAAATTTACCTTAAAATATAAGATGGTCAGAGCCGAATTAAAAAAAAATTTTAAGGACCCCTTTTTTGACCCATGTTTAGCATCAAATTTTCTCTGCTACAAAAGACTTCTGGTTCAAATGTATTGGCAAATATTAATTACATGGGTGAGAACTACCCATTGTTTTCGCAGCGAAACTTAAATGCTTTCCACCCTGTTGAAAAGATGAAGATGACAACATATAAAGATAAAATTATAGATTGTTGATAAAGATTTTGTCATCAACTGTATTCGTATATACATACAAGTGATAGAGAAAATATTAATTATCTAAAATATGAATATCACATATTTTATAGGAGCCACACCGGCTGACGGCAAAATTGTGTTAGGGAAGTGAACGAGCTAATGTGCACAGAGCGAGCACCTAAAGCTGCATTCATTGTACGTGAAAAATATTTACAATTAAAATATACAACTTACAATACTTCAGAATGTTTCTATATGTAAATAATAGAGTTTTTTCACGTAATGAATGTATAGGTACTCGTACCTAGTGGTAATAATTTATTATTTTCAAATGCTATTTGAATGAATTATATTCTATGTGGTTGTATTCACGAAGAAATTAATCACCTGTAAATTGTTTATCATCGTATGTGCATTTTACATATCGTTGTTATAAAGTAATATATCATACATTTGTCTGTTGTATCACATTAAGTGATCTACCTGGACTTGATCACTTTTTTATAGTCAGTATCGGACCTTACGCAATTTAATAGACAGTGTCGTTTTTAAACTACACGGAGAGAAAAATCCTATAATTTTTGTAGATAAAATTTCAGAAAAATTACCATGCTATCTTATAATGCGTGCGCGATCGACGACCAAAGTAAAAAATATTTTACGATCATGGTAAAAATATTTTACTAGCATGGTAAAATTTAATGTGCTAACACAACTTCTATCACACTCTTATGCATATATGTTATAGTTTAATTCTTGTTGTCGTACTCTTTCATTTGCGTATCTGACCGGCAACCTTATGTTAGTTGGGCTATGCGCACTGGGTTGTATGTACGTATTGTTGCCAATCATACAAAAATGATTGGCAACAATATATTTTAATACTGAAGATAGTGAAGTAACAAAATGATGAATGTATAGTGCGATTAGCGAGAGTTTGCCTCTCGGGTATACTCGACTTTTTAGTTCTTTCCCTTAAAATTTATTCATGCACATGTGCAGTTAACTTTCAGCCGGCGCACACACTATAAACATGATAATGCGCCAAAATACGTAAGGAAGGGGTCAAAAATCGAGTATACCCGAGAGGCAAACTCTCGCTAATCCTACTATATGTACATGTATGCACTATTCTTGATGGTTAAACGGTGACGTCTGTCCTGTAAGACAGTGTAATGAATACTGCATGCTGCTTGTAAGACAGTCTAATGAATCGGTGCTTGGTCCGACCACGGGTCCGACCAAGTTGGTCGTCACACCACTCACCAACCTGGCTATACGACTTGCATGTATGACAGGGGTACATTTCAACAGAGTTGATACCTTATTTATCTTTTTTTCTTTCTATTATTAGCAGATAGCATTTGAATTATTTAAAATTGTCTTATAAATTATAAGACGGCGTGGTAATTTTTGTTAGAAAAACAATTAAAAAATATTTTTCTGTCGGGAATGGAACTTTTTACTGTGCTGTTTTACAAATTTTACGGAGCTAATATTACGGAAAGAATATTCTATCCTTTAAATTTTCTATGATTAATTATAATTTTTATATTTTTACCGTACAAAATTGAATATGTTCGCCTTTTACACGTCGATTGTAGTGCTGAGCACAGTAATTTTTCTATGAATTTTCTCTCCGTGTAGAATTATTAACTCATATAGAAAGTGAAAGGTTTAGATAATCATATTATTAACAAATTGAAAAACGAATTTTAATAATAAATAAAAGCAAGAAATATTTTATCTTGAGAATTAAAGACATGAGTTGATGAAGGTGTTATGTAATATTTTTTATAATTTTACAATAGAAGCGCTTGAAAGTTTTTACTTACATATACATACTTCCCATGTAATAGCACATGTTTATTATTGAATTTCTAAAAAACTATTGGACGTAATGTAGCCAAATTATAATATATGATACTTTAACATAGAATATTTCAAAATTTTGCAAAATATGACTTTTTGAAAAAAAATGTTACGTAACACCTTCACCCACTCATGTCTTCAATTATGAAAAACTCTAGCAACTGAACTACGAAATTCTGATTTAATGCGTGTCTAGAATGCACCTACCGAATTTTTAATTGTAATAATTACAGATGATGCATAAAACCATTGAATATGATGTTTTTCCAATAGCCCTAAGCCCTGTATTACTTATGTTTTTATTAAATATGTTTCCTGAACTGCTTTATCTGGAAGCTGTTAATTCTAGACGAATCGAAAGAGGAATATAATTATTCAAAAGAATTGCCAATAAAATTTTGAAGTTCTAACTCATTCATTTATTTTTTCCTAGGAAAATTTTACTAACTTGAATGAAAACTTGACATTATGTTATAAGAATAGGAAAAATTGCTTCTCATAACTCATAATATAGCTATTAAATTACGTAATAATTTTTAACATTTTTTTAAATAAAATACGTATATACCTATACACACACGTAATGTAATTTTGTGTTTTCTAAATAATTATATATTTTAGTGAAAACTTTTATTTTGAAGGATATAATAAAAATGAATCACAACCTATAAAATTTAACTTTTTTTGAGTGCGACCTTTCACAGTGATGAAATGTACTATTATAAATAAGAAGTGACTCATTCAGATACATTGATTTTTATTATTGTCAAATATAATTCCCTTTTTTAGATTAAAATAATGTGTAAAAATAAATAACAAGTCATCCAGTGCAAGTTGTACTCACGCAAATAATATTTCATATTTACACTTCAGGTTATCCCCCGAAAATAACACCCAGAATCGAAATTCAACTTCACATTTATAATTGGGCCAGTACATTCTATCTTTGTGTTAAATTTCAAATTTTTATGTTGAACGGTTTCAAAGACAATCGTCTATGGCAAACAGACAATTCCGATTCCAAAACGGCTCTATAAGTGTTCCGTTCTGCCAATTTTCGTATGGAACACCAAAAATTGATAATCTATCCTTATTTCGTTTAAATGTGATATGCGGAGGTTTGGAAAGACTTAGTACGAGTAACAACAAGAAATCAATATATGCATTCGTTTCTATAATGATTTTAAGATTTTTCAAAATTTTGTTTAGGAATTAGATGCACTAAAAGTATATTTAAATTAAATCAATTTTGTTGACCAAAATTATGACAATATTTTCCAAGTCGGTTAGAAACTGAAAGCCCATCCACAATAAATAATAATTTTTAAAATTCCTTCTACCCCTATTTGCAAAATGCTAAAAATAAACTATTATTCGATTCTATTAATATGTGGGTATATATTGATATAGATATATGTATATGTATTAATATATATTCATACGCAAAACGAGACGTGTCCGGACGTCAAGGGGCGTCGTTCTATTGACAATATTAATTGTCAAACACACACCCCTATCTCCTACTTCACGCGTGAAAAAGCTTCTGAATTTATAATAATATAAAACTTTGAAAATTAAAACTATCAATATGTATTTAATAATTCTGAAAATCATATCTGAAAGGCTCCTGTTATTTCCAAATCTATGCTCAAGTTGAAGTCAGTTTTAGACAATCAAGTCTCGGTTCTGTTATCTTTGACATAAGAAATTCAAATTTCTACATTGCAACTATAGTTCAGTTCAGATAAAATACTTTCAAATTTTGAATCGATGCTGTTTAGGATATTAGTTTAAGTATTTTAGTGATTCCATTTATTGCCGTTTTCAAACAATTTAATTAAAACTTTTAAAAAATTCGCTTTATACTTAAGGGGATGGTAACGTATCAAAATTTTTTTTTCTCATTTTTTTTATTGTTTCATATGATTGTACAACATCTTAAGATTGTTATGTCAAAATTTGAAAAAAATCGGAGTAAAATTAACTAGGATATAGAACTTTGAGCGTTTGTTGCTCCGATACGTTTTGTATCCCTTCCAGCAGGTACGTGGCTTTGTGCTCTCGGAATCCCTAAATTCTTTTATTTATGGATGGGTCTTTGTAAGTATATTAATGTATACTATAACCAATGACGTAGGTATGAAAAAATTTTTCATATTTAATATTGGATTTTCATGTATACAAAACTTTCAAGCGATTTTCTGACACTTGTCATTTTTGAAACCGGTGAACAGTTTAAATCAAAATCTACTCGACCGATTATTTTGAAACTTTGTATACAGCTTCCTTACATAAATGACCAGATATCCCTGGGAGCTTTTTTTTATTTGTCATAATTATTAATTTTACAATAACAAATAGGTCAATTTTTTAGACGAAAATCGGTGTCTTCACTTCTAAGTGTCACCAAAAATTAAAAAATTGAACAAAAAATAATTCCTCCCAGGGATACCTTAGGAAAGAGGTTATCTAATGATATCATTCATTTTTTTTTTATTTCGGATGATCCACTCATGAGTTATATTGTTCGGCGACAAACAACTTCTTTTCGCGGCGCCTCCGAAGATTTGCTACCGTTAGCTCAATTATTTATATTTTGTTTTAAAAAATTAAGGAAGTGTTGTTCGTATGTTATACTATAATATTACGATCGATTAATTCAATTTGTATTACCTGAAGAAATTCTTAAAAATAGGTCTTTTTTATGCCGAATTAACGTTACCATCGCCTTAATACTGTAAATATAATTCTAGAACCAGTTTGAATTCGTACAGTAGTTTAAAATAACATCAACCTAGTACGGTATCCGCCAAAATATACAGTACTCATTTTACATTTTACATATACAGTGATCAGGCCATTTATTCAGAATCTAAGAAGGTTTTGTCGTGCCAGGAACATGCAGATGAATAGACAGTGGTTCCGGCAAGACGGGGCGACCTGCCACACCGCTCGACACTCTATGCCTATGCTGCAAGAAACCTTTTCAGAATGACTAGTTTCCCGTGGACCTGAGTTCCCCGACCCCTCACATATCCCCCGATCTCACACCACCTGATGCTTGCGTGTGGGGAATGTTAAAGGAGAAAATTTCCAATTGTCCAGATCCACCCAAAACTGTGCCTGCGTTACGTGAGAAGATCGTATCTTTCTTCGGGACTTTGCAGCAACCTATGTTCCAGAATATGTTGGAAAATCTGCGTGATCGTTGTGAATACTGCCTACAGCGCAGCGCAATGGAGCACATTTTGAACATTTACACTATCATCTCGATAAGTAAGCTAATGACAATAAGACTAACATAATTTCCAGTACTGTATATTTTGGCGCATACTGTAGTACTGATACGGAGTATCTGAAAACCGACTATTTTAATTTGTACAAACTCGACCAATTCAGAACCGAAAGAACCAATTGAGAAAACAAATATATTATTTTAAATGTATTACCCAACGCCTCGCCACATTATTTGCAATAATTACTTAAGGTAAAAATTTTCTCACTTCCAAAAATTATTATTTTGAAAAGATACCATTGTACCTTTTTAGAAATTTCATATTACGACTCGTGAAAAAAGCGTTTTCATTTTATTACTTGTTGCATAAATATCTATTCCTTTTAACTTAATTTCTCTAAAAAAAAAAATTGGAACTCTTGGAACACGTAACCCAGGAACGAAACTATATATCAAAATTCGAGCTCGGTTTACCGTCTCCCTATAGTCACCCTTTATTAATTAATAGACATCTTACTTATCGAAATCCGTTAAGTAACCTTGGCTATATGCTTTTCACAAAATTTTTCTTTAATCTCTTTATATAAGTAGTAATTTCCTTACTATGGTTTTGAAAACAGTTAAAACCAATAAAAACTTTGTTTTCATTTTCTCGAATTTACCTACCAATGAAATGGTCAATGAAATATTTCAGTGAAAAATAGTACAATTATAATATTCTTTTGAAATTTAATACAAATAAGTTAAATTGTCAACATAGAATAATTAAAAATCACATACTGTGATATTTTTGATTATAATCAGTCAAGTGCTCTTACCACCTGGCCACCGATTCCTCTTGAGAGCCATTCCATTTCGATAACGAATTAATCACATACATTATTCTCTTGAATTCGAGAAACAGTTATTTTAATTTCTTAAGCTTGAACACACGAGTTACTTTAGTATAATTATATGACCAAATCGTCATTTTAATTAGAACAACAATTTCAGTTTAGTGGAACATTAAAAGTGAGCACATGAATAAGTATCAAAGTATGTTTAAATACGAATAAAAGTTGACCATAAGTGATAATATTCACAAGACCATCGATAATATTGAAATTATAATATGAAACATCACTAAAATCGATCCAGATATAATCTCTAGGTAATGGAGAGTTATGACAGTAAATATGCAAATATATCACCTACATATACATTTTTTTATATATTTTTAAATTAAATTACTTTGAAAAATAACGCCTCCATACTATTTTATCTCGGAAAAGGTTTTTTAATTATTCTACAGATAATTTATATTACAACAACAATAAACCCCCCTTTTCTTTACCGAATTCTACGAAAATGATATTTTTATCCAAGTAACTATATACATGACGTTTTGAATGTCCGTATGGTACCTGCAATAGGTAGGTCGGTATACTCATAACATTTGACCTTTTACTAATAATAGTTATAATGAAAATTAATGTTTCCAAAAGAACATAGGTAACTATACCTGATAAGTGACAATCTACACCTGAAATCTTTATAATTATTTTTTATTATAGGTACTTTTTTAACGTTTATCTGTATATGTAAACGAACATTCAACAGATTCTCCCTTTTTATTAATACTAGAGCCAGTGGCGTATTTAAATTCAGTGGCGCGCAAAGCTGTTTAACTCTAGTCGCCCTTACCATCGGCATAAAAAATGATTTATTTCTTCGGTTGAAAAGTTTTCTTCGGGACTGTTGTGAAAGAAGTCAATCATATTCGGATAGTCTCTTTTTGTCAGGTTGCTTTTTATTGAAAGTACGGCTAAATAATTAATTCAATTATAGACACCCTCTTTCAATTGACGTCATTGCGATGTCACAGTAGCATATTATTGTATTTAGTTATCTCAATATTCAAGTTTGAAAAAAATTTATTCTAGCAACAGATTAGATAAAAACAAATGACGGAAACGCTTTTACAACAAAATGATTAAATGAACAATGCAGGAAACATGAGAAGTGACCTTCAAAAATAGTGAAACAAATAGAGCTATCACTAACCTAAATTTTTAAAAAAAATCTAGTTTTTTCTAATATAATGGTTTTAGAAAAACATCCGTTTTATTTTGAAAAAAATTGAAAGGTTATCTTTTTTAATTGTTAAAATCGGTGAAACTTGAATGGTATATGGTACAAGAGGCCTTCATTCTTTTAAGGCAAAAATTTCCATTAATCTCGTTACTTAGGAGAATCTTATTTTTTTTTCGTGTTATTGTTTTCTATCGAAACACCATTAGACTGAGAATTCCATATTCTAGTCTTAATCATAGATACTTAAATAACATTATGAGCGGCCTAACATTATGAGTGGGGTTTATTCCCAAATTATCGACACTTAACATATTTTGTCCACCTTTAAAAGTTTTTACTTTAATTGTACGAAGATGTTTTTACATGAACTCACCAAATATATACTTTATGAATTATTATGTTAATCCCTTTGCTGTTATATATATTTTTTTTGTGTAAAGCTAGACTTACGTGTACATTTAGTTAATGTAATTTGCAAACTGTTTCAAACTGTTGAAATCTGATGTCCGCAAAAACTGTATATGAACAATTTTTAAATTAACAGTATTTCGAACTTTAAAGGTAATATTCAAGTACAAAACACTGTTTTATCTTGACTTGATAAATAATAATAAAAAATATAAGTATTCGATAATAAAAAATACATTAAAAATAAACGGTGATAACAAAAAAGTCAATTAAAAATTAGGTGCCAACTAGAAATACGTGTCATACTATAGGTATTGCTATCTCAGGAAGTATGATTTTCATGGTCAAGTGCTAAAAATCACGGTTCAGTCATGAAGCTTTGCACATTACCGTAGGTATTGTCCATCATTTAAAGCAGTGTTTTACAGTATTATGGGATACGCATAGCTCATCTGGGGTACGCCAATCACGCGTAGAGAGTACGTGAACAGATTTATCTAGGTAATAATGGCAAAATGACTATGTGATTATCGATTGATTAGTGCAGCGTTTCCAAAACTGTGTTCCGTTTGGTGTTAACACGTGTAAAAAAAATGCCCACGGCGAATAATCCGAAGGCTCGGATAACCGGGAGTGTAATGTACTTAAGGGAGGAGTTCAAATAAAAAAGCAACTTTTTTATTTATGATTATTTTGCTTGTTGAAATTTATTTTCAAATTAGGGTGGGTTTCAAATAGAAAATTTTGTTTCTGAAACATTCATTACTCTTCCTTGTGGGGGGAGGAGGCCCTTTTCCATAAGTTTTTTAGCGTTTACAAGGAACGCCATATCTCAAAAACTAATGAATATTTTTTAAATATTTTTTCATTATTTTATTCCTAAAGGACCTGTCCATAAAGCTGAGTATGGGTTTCAGGTAATTTTAAAAATTAACTATAAAATTGTAATCCCAAACTTCTAAAAGTTATAAAACCCAATTTTTTATTTTAAAAAATTGTTTAAAAATAGTTACAATTGTTCAAATTGAAAAAGCATACTCCACTTTAGGCGCAATATGTTTATGAACAAAATAAAAAAAAAATTAAGTCTCTATCTTTTCTAGAACTAGAGATATGATTTTCCTTGTCGGAAGAAACACAACTTTTGGGAAACGGTAAAAAACAAAAATAATAACAAAAGAAGCGGTTTACTCACTGTTTATTAAAACTGTCCAACCCCATACATTGTCCCCTCTTGTTCCTTTTGCGTGCATACTATAACTCATGTACACACCAAAACTAAATATTATTGATCAAATCGCGAGGGGTGGGGGGCGAACGTTGTCTGCAAAGAAGCAACAACTTGACCGTGCAGCGGCTCACAAATAAATATTTTTCTACTTGAAAAAAAATTTTTTTTGGCCATGTTTTATATATCACCGTGTTTGTAAAGAACCACAGAACAAAATAAAAACAAAAAACGAGATTCGAAAAAAATTAGTTTATTAGCCGTTTCTGGCGTGAACTCCCCCCTTAAAAGTCTTAAAACAATGTGATGCCATCCTAATTTCAGAACCCGATTCACCCCTAACAGCTCATACTGACAAACTTTCTTTAGTGAAGACATTCAAATAAAAATTCAACCAATTTTATATATAAAAAAAAAAAAGAAATATTTTGGCATAACAATTTTGAACTATGTTTTAACCTTTTCATCTAGCAGAAATTAATATTGTTACTAATACAGTTGTTTGTATTTTTCAGGAAAATTGTTATATTTTCCATCAAATGACATCGAATTGCTATTGATTGGTACAAAAGATAAACAACTAAACAACGATGAGATCATTTCCGTTGCTCGAACAGCTACGACACCGAGTCAATTACCGAAGGATCGTATTTTATATACGATGCGCAACACCTCAAAATATTTCATATTTAACAACCACACCGGAGAAATTAAAATAAGCAGAGATATTTTTCAAAAAGTTAAAGGTACGTATTGCAATTGAAGACATGAGTGGATAAAGGTGTTATGTAACATTTTTATAATTTTACAATAGGAAGCGTTTGAAAGTTTTTATTTACATATACTTCCCATGCAGTAGTACGTGTTTATTGTAGAATTTCTATAAAACTATTGGGCATAATGAAACCAAATTGTAATACAGTGTAAACTCCATATAACGAAATTGAAGGGACCGGGTATTTTATTACGTTATAAAGAGTTTTCGTTATATGGAGAGTAAAAGAAAACAATATAATTTTACGAATAAAACTTAAGAATTTAGTAAGTGGTTTTAATTTTGATTGAATTAAATGACACTTTTTCATCAATACACAAACTCTTTCTTTTACTCGCCATGTTTACAGTTAAAAAGTTTGAAAGCAACTAAGAATATGATAACGTAAAGACAGCAATAAGACAGTAGTAGGGAAGTACAGTAGGCAAAAACATGTGCTAGACAATTATAACAAACAAATAAACGGATTTCTAAGAATCCCTTTGTGAATACGAAATATTTACGACTCTGTATCACTATTTTGTTTGAAAGTCAGTGAAATAAAATATTTTTTGGCTTAAAAAATGACGCATTTTTCGCTATTGAGAGTGACTGTTACGTTATAGAGAGTGTTTCGATATATGAATGATAATGTAAACCGAACAAACCTTTGTAATTTCTACGTTTTAAGGAGTTTTTCGTTAAATAGAAGTTCGTTATATAGAGTTTACACTGTATATGATACCTTAGCATAGAATACTCTAAAATTTTG
Organism: Brachynemurus nebulosus; assembly: GCA_035578155.1. Classification (NCBI taxonomy): domain Eukaryota; kingdom Metazoa; phylum Arthropoda; class Insecta; order Neuroptera; family Myrmeleontidae; genus Brachynemurus; species Brachynemurus nebulosus. The sequence goes on along the minus strand of JAPWDM010000014.1, from coordinate 13,985,441 downwards.
CAAAAAATGACTTTTTGAAAAAAATGTTACATAACACCTTCATTCACTCATGTCTTCAAGTATTTTGTGTAGGTCAATAAGGTCATGTAGCTTTACAAAATTAAACTTATATTAAAATTTATTTTTGTAATCTTAACGTTTATATTTTATAATAATTATCTTTGTATGTGTTTTGTGTCCTATTATTTGCACTGAAAATATTAGGTATGGTGTGAGCGCAGGGAAACATAAAAATTGTAAAAAATTTAACATGAAATCTAACTGCATTAAGGTTTTCGTTACATATATACCAATACAAAAAAAAAATTCAAGATGGTCACAACAGAGATCTTCAGAGGAAAGCCCTTCTTCGAAATAGTGATCCACGATTAGATAGCTTACTCCTCTAGTTTTTAACCTGAAACAAAAAATGATATTTTTAGTTCTATTTAAGACTAGTTGTAGCAATATGTAACGAAGTTAAAAAAATAATTTTTTTATAGAAATGACGCATTACACAAAAAATATTTTTCCAATCAAAAATTAAGTGAAAAATGATTTATAATTAAGTTTATAAATTATCGTGAAATCACTGAAATCCCTACGTTTATCTATAGCCAATATAATTTTAAAGCCATAGTGACAATTTTAAGTCAATTTGGTAAATTTGTTCAAAAAATTTAATTCCAAAATAAATGCGCTTAGAAACATAAAGCACTATTGTAATGGAAATCTACAATGCCGGCACCCTACAACTGATTTTCTTTAATGTTATTCTCTTCATACTTTCTTATTGATTTGACCCGTTACCAAGTTTCCTTTGCTTTGACAGATAAAATCAAATGTTCTGAAAATTTTATACATCCTGTGTCACCTTCCGTGCAAAAATGATGCCAAATGCATCCAGTACTCATCACCATCACCTTTTGCCCTCCTTAAACTTATTGTACCTTATTTCGAATGGCTTAAGGTTATCCCGTAGGTTCTGAAAGTGTGGCTCACGGACCGCATTTGGTCCGTGAATTTAAAAAATGTGGCCCATGGTGCCAGATCATCTACAATCTCGAATTATTAAAAATTATTTGTTTAGAATTTTTTTAAAACTATAAATGTTTGATTATATTATTAATGTAGTCAATAAAGCATTAAAATAGTCAAAATTTCGAAATCCTCTATAACAGCTCCAATTTCTATGAAATTCTTTTTAAGTTGTATGTTTCAATATATTATTTGAAATCGTAAGTATTGTAAATGGCGGACTTAACTTTCACAGGATCCTGGGACCCAAAAAACATCCAAAACAAACGGCTGGACGGATGTTGATTAAATTTTGCTCAAATACAATTGAGGTCCCAGAAAAAATGAACGTTAGGTTGAAATTATCCTCCCGGATTCTGGGGTCCCAGAAAGGATCCAAAGTAAATTGTGGGAAATGACCTCTAAATTTTGCTTAAATACTATTGTAGTAAGGAAAAAACGAACGTGAAATTCAAATTGTGCTCCAGGGTGCTAGGGTCCCAAGAAACTTCCTGAATAAACGGTTAAATGGATCTTGACTAAATTTTGTACGAGTGCTAATCAGATCGGGAAAAGATAAACGGCGAGTCAAGATTGTCTTCCAATGTCCTGAGGTCTCAAAAGGGTCCAAATTAAATAATAATAATAATGTATTTTGACAAATATTTTATTTTTTTAAAAAATTTTTTTCTTCTAATTGTAAAAAAACGACGCACCGAAAATAGTTAAAATTTGTATAGGTTATTTCTTATTCGATAGGTAATAAATTGCTGAAGTAACTAAAATAATACGACAAATCATTTTCCAAAAATTTTCACCTAAACGCAAATACTTTAGACATGTAAATGGCTTTATTTAGACCAAAAAAATTTTTTGCTTTTAATTGCGGAAAAATGATACATTGAAAATAATTAAAATTTATACGAATTATTTCTTATTCGATAAACAATAAAATATTATAGTAATCAAAAAAATACGGCATGTAATTTTCCAAGAATTTTTACCTAAATATAAATTATTTCATACAAATAAATGTTTATATGGCCAAAAAAAAACTTAGCTGCCGTTTGTAAAAAAAAAATTAACGGGAAAAATTTTTGAAACTTTTATATTATTAGCTATTAAATGAATAATATATTGCCCTGATAGCCAGAAATACGGACCATTTAATTTTTCTGCAATATTCATTTTTATTATTTAACAGATAGATGAATTTTACAATATCTAACAATTTTTATAATTTACCACTAATTTTTCCATATTTAATATTCGGGAATTTTTTGAATTTTTCTTTTATGTTAGAAAAATAGTTAATTCAGATAATAGACTTTGTTTCAGAGCGCTAAGTGTTGTCACTTTTAAAGCGTTTATGTTTCATTTTAGATAAAAAAGATTTTTACTGAGATGCTTTGAACATCAAAATATGCTATGAATATAGATATTGTATTGTAGCAGTTCAGTAAGTAAATATATGTATTATATTTTGCTATTCAAATACCGTTTTTTTTTTTAATGAAAATTTTCATTTTTAAATTTAGGGCCTAAAATTTTTTAAGCGCCATTTTTAATGTTTATGATTTTTAATAATACTACAAAAGGAACAATTAAAAAAAATCATTAAAATCGGACCTGTTAATAGAGAATTTAGAGGTGAAAACCTTTATTGACTACACTATATAGTTAAAAAAATTTCCGTTGGAAAATATCAAATTTTTTATAAATAGTTTGTCAACCGAAATGGCGTAGTTTAAAAAAAGTGTGTCCTTTCTTATTTTAAATGTTTTCTTGGCCTGTCAAATAGTTTCAAAAAAATTGCAGTTCTACAGAATAGCTTAATTTAAGCTTAAATTTAAAACCAGCACCTTTGAGTTAGTTCTCTAATCCTTCATTTTCGGAAGTGTAAATACGGATGCCGGCAAACTTCTTTGGAAAACGCGAATTATCCAACCCACTATCAATCTACATAATTGTCAAACTCAACAGTGAAATATCCTATTTTTTTAAAAATACCTATTATAACAATTAAATTTCCAAAAGCCATGAAACTTTTGATAAGTTTAGAATACTTAGTTTAGAATACTTCTTTTTCAGATAAAGATGTTTTTAATATTGAAATTGAAGCAACTGATGAAACTAATAAACAGCGATATATAAAATTTAACATGTTAATTATCATAAAATTAATTAATGAAGAATTCAATTGTGAAAAATATATCAAATATTTATGTTTTTGGCCAAAAATAAAATATCAAGTGTTAGAAAATCAGAAAACTTCATTTCTTGGGCTATTAAGTTCCCTTTATTACAAGAATCAATGCAAAAACTATAATTTATATTATAATATTTGGAAAGGTAATTTATTTAACGACAAAAATCATAATTTCAATTCTCAAAAATTTGAATATTTATAGAAAAAAATAAAAATAAAATTAAAATTGAACAAAATCAATTTTCAAAAACATGGTACTTATTAACGAATACCTCATTGGATCGTGATCTAAATGGTAAAGTACCAAGTTTTAATATAACCGTAGACTGTTTCGTAAATGGATCCAATAATTATCAACAAACAATTTCGAAAGTGATAAATATTAACGTTTTGGATGAAGATGACAATCCACTGATACCACAAACACCACCAGTTGTGGAAGTTTGTTTAAGTAGTCCTGATGTTAAAAAGGTAAAATTTCACAGTTTTTAGTTGCTCAAATTCTAATTGTAAGTAAATAGAATTGCTTTCTTATGAAAAATGTATCAAATTATTATATTATAGCCAATATATTGAATTGCTTTTAGGATGATTCCTTAAAATTTTCCACAAATTTGTTATTTAATGATGATGATACCATATCCGTTAATAATTATGAAACGAAAATTTTGGAAGATACAGAAAATATTCTTCATGTCAACTGTTCAAAATTTGATAATCATATACTACTGAGAACAGGTTACCATTGCGGTATGTGACTGATTTTGAAAATTTTGTCGAGATAAATAGAAAAATAAACATTACATTTCAGAAATGCAATTTAGAAAAGATTTTAAATTTAAAACATTGCCATATACAACGCTACTTCAAGTGACAGATACAACATTGGAAGCCAACAACGAGAATCGAACTGTAAGTTACTAGCAAAGTAACAGTACGAGAGTAAAATTAATTGCCTAACATTTATGCCCGGTTTTTCAGTAGCCGTTTAAACTTGAGTTTATGTAAACCACGTTTAGCTAAACTCAAGTTTAAACTAAGCAGTTAAACCACCGATGTTTTACAGTGTCAATTGGTGACGCAAAGATTCTCACTCGCGCCTCTGGTGGTAAAATTAGAACTAGCATCAAGTAAAAATATACGTATACGGTTAATGGGTGATATAAAATCTAGTAACCCACGCATAATTTGTATAGTTATTTTTCTATCGACAATTAAGCGTATACAAAAATTTTTACTTGATACAGCTTCTAATTTAAAAAACCAGGAGCGCTCGCGTAATCTTTGCGTCGCCAATATTACTGTAGTTTATTTAAACGGAGTTTAAACTAAGTAACCATAGTAAATTACTACTTTTGGCTTTTTTGCCATCTACCATTTGAATATAATTTAAATGTATATATTTGAATATTTTTTTAAAAATTACATTAAGTTGCTATAAATTTTTAAAGTGTGTCAGAAAAAAAGGTATTAGGCTGTGCAATTTGTTTGCATTTGTCAGTGCTATAAAAATTCCATGTCTGACACTGGAAATTTAAGAAATTAAATAAATTTAAGAGGAATATTGTGGGATACTAGTTTCACCACTTTACTAGCAGTATTTTTCGATACTCCTGCGAAATCTCCATGTATTATAAGCATACCCCCACTTGCATAATATCTTAATGTCAACAAGAACGTTATTTCAAGAGATAATGCGTTATTCCTAAAAAATATTACATTTATGATAGTTTTCAGTTTAATGATTTTAATTTAAAAAGAAAAGAAACATGTCAGTTTGTAATATGCTGTAGGTATATGAAGGAGAATTTTCTCCAGAACGAAACAAGTAATTTCTTTTTGCATTCGAAATCTTGAATAAAAATCAAAATCGGATTCGAAGTACATTATTTTTATATTTTATTTAACCGAAAATTAAACACAATATTTGACGTTTCCTAGGTTTAAACTAAATGTGTAGTTTAAACCACGAATATCGGCCGTTTAAGTTAAACGTAGTTTAAACTAGCGGCCATATTTAAACTCACACTGTAAAACTGAAAAATGAGATAAACTCGAGTTTAACTATAATCTTTGGTTTAAGCTATCACTGAAAAACCGGGCATTAATCAGTTACAATTTTACATAATCTACTTGTTATTTAGTATTTAAACGGAAGTTTGCTTTAAGAACAATTTTTCTAAAATAGGCGGAGTGTTTTTTTACATTGGAGATATTTTTGAGAAACCGTATTACACGTCCCCGTGTAGAAGCCGAATTAACATTTATTATAATATTTCTTTCTTTCTGGCAGTTTCCTGATCACGTAAAAATCAGTGCATAGATCTCCACAGGGTTCTCACTGACGTTGTCCCTAGAACCTTTAAGTTACGTTAGCCATTTATTATAATTTAATTTCATGCGTTCAAATTATTCCTCCTTATTTTAATTATTCACCTAATTTTAATTATTATTATTTTTTTTTTTTTTGTAATCATCTTTCATTATTGTACAACGAGGAACAAGTTCAAATCCTATCACAATTTTAATTAATTCATCCTACGTAGGTATTCGCTTTATACCTAATATGTAACCATCTGAAGATAGCATTTGTTATATTATTTCATTAGAAGTTGTACTAACTAAAAATTCGCCAAGTGCGTGTTTTTGACACGCACTAAGTAATGTCACCTCAGTGAAAGTGTTAATTTATGATTTTTTGGCTCGTTTTTTAAGCACAGTGAGAATACAGCCGTCTTGCGTTTATTCAATATATGCATGTACAACACTATAATTATTATATTATATACTAGCTGTCACCCGCGGCTTCGCAAGCGTGAATTTCGTAATTTAGTAAAGGTAATTCTTTTTAGGTTGTTTGCTAAAATATTTTGCCCCTATTTTCTTATCATAAGCTGAAATGATAGGCTTTATTTATTGGTAAGCTCACTCATCAATCCTCTTTATTTTTAATTTCTCCTTTTGGCTAGTTATCTAGGAACAATTGAAAATTTTCAAAAACTACTTGGTCATTTCTTCAAGCATATAACCTAGATTAAAAATCTAAAGTAAGCCTATTAAGAAGGTGTCAATGAATTTGGTATAGAAGTAAAAAGAGTATAATTATTTAAAATACTCAAATATTACATATTTTTAAAATACTTAATATTTTGTAGACCTTACTCTAAATAAGTATCCTCCCTATTCCTAATGGAAAATTTAAATCCCTACATCCCCTATAAGTCTATTTGCATTATATTTGAACATTTCCTAAAGTAACTCACTGGAGACGCTAGAACAGTAGGCGTTGAAAATGTAAAGTTTGACCTCTCCCCCATTTTTTTGCGTTTATTTTACTCTTTATAGGGTTAATTTTACTCTTTATAGGGTTATCCCTATTTTACTCTTTATAGGGTTAATTTTAAAAAAGTGATGAATCATATATTCATTAATTTATTTTTGACCTCCTTTGACTATGCCCTCCAATTTCATGCGTGTAAAATTATCTTAACTGTGAGTAAAGCTACATTAAATCAACAAATTGGACAAATTTAGTTTCAAATCAGTTCTTTAAAGTGTTTTGCTTCGCTCGCCAAACAGTTTAGAATTCTATAAAAGGCTAATTGCATGTAATGTTTCGCTCCGCTTGCCAAACGACTCGGAAGTAACCATTAACAAATCTAATTTTCACACTCTGAGATGTTTCCATGGATTCCCATATTGATGGTTTTAAAATTAATTCAATTTTAAATCTTTTTCGGGATCCCAGAACCCTGGTGAACTTTTTAAAATTACGTTCAGTTCCTCTATAATTAAACTTTACTACTATTCTTTTCTAAAGTGAAATTTTAGTAAAAAAGTTTTGAAGTTAACTTTTAAATTTTTAAATATTATTTTTATGGTAACTTAGGTAATCTTTTGTTTTTCTTTCTTTTGTTTCCGTTTATTGTTAAAAGAGTATTTTTGATATATCAACTTTTGTCTTGAATATATCAATCCCCATAAAGAATATTGTGATAATTTTGACTAAAAATGTTGTCGATGTTGAAATGGTGAAGCGTCTAAAGAATAAATTTATAAAGTTTCACTAAAATATGTCCCGTGGTTTTTGTGTCAGCCGTGTCCATAGTAAACCTAACTGATCATTTTATTATATAAATTCTATGTAACTTCCAAAATATCAGTTTTAGGTATAAGAATATCTTATAGTAATAGATAGACTTTACATTTTTCTACATAGTTATGATAAAAAATATAGGTGATTCATTTGAAAAAAGAAAGATTTGCACAATAAACAAAAAATATTTTTAAAAAAATGCTTTATGTGACCACCCGGTGTCAAGTCAAAAAGTTTAAATGTCACTGTCACATAGATTATTAGTAACAATTTCCAGCGAATTGAAATTTGCTGTCAAAAACACTTCAAATAACAAATTTGGTGTCAACTTCCGGTATAACCCCGGTATATAATAATGGCACAAAGTTAAAAATATTTTAATTAAAATCTTCATAATTGAAAACTTCTATAACCAAATTTTCAAAAAAATACTTTATTTAGAAGACGACAAACTTTTAATGGAGGTTCTATTTGAATCATTAATTTTAATATTTTATTTTTTTTTTAATTTTGAAAAAAATTTTTTTCTTAATTTTCAAATTTAATGGATAAAAGATGCCTAACTGTGAAAGGTGTTGAAAAAAAAATTGAATTGAAAAAAAAAATTGAATTTTTCATTCAATTTTGCTTATTATTCAATTTTACTCCTTTAATTTTTTTCTGAAATTTTGAACAAACGGTTTAGGAAAACCATTCGATAGATCGATCTACCGATTTGCAGGTTTGTTGGGAGTACAGTGAGGTGTAAAAATTCGTGCAAACATTAGATTCCCCAACAATTCTCGCAAGGATGCGAACAATTTTTTACAACAAGGAAAAAAGTCCTTTTTTCACATTTTTCAGGTTAAAATTACGGATGAAAAATTTTTTTCCCCTAAAATACGTGACATAGCCTTGTAGGAAATTTATTCCAGATTCCAAAACTGCCCTTCAATTTTCTGTCCGATTACTGATTACTGAGATATCGATGGTTAAACCAAAAAGGATCATTTTGCATTCAAAGCTGGATATCTCTGGAACAGTTCAACGTAGAGAAAAATTTTAAAAAGGAAATTGAAGCTGAGTAAACAGGCTATCAAGTCAATACCATTGCTTTACTGTAAAAAAAAATTTTTAAGCCCGTAAACCGAAAGGAAAAGAGCAAAAAATTTTCAATATTCAATTTTTGTGTTATTCCTTACAATTTCTCGATAACTGTTACTCCCAAAAATTTTTGGATGGAAGATCTGAAAACTAGAATCTTGGAGCTTCAAATAGCTTTTCTTATCGTCCCGATACGACCATTTTTCAGGTAAATACAGCCCTTCAAAAATCACTAAAAAATTAACAATTTTTTTTTGCCCCTTTAATTTTTTGTAGTAGTATATATCTCCGAAACGGTGGCTCTTAGGAAAAAACGTATTAAGACATTTTTATAATTATATGATCTACAATTTTTGTCTGACTTAATTTTATGATAAAACTTACCATTTTGCTGAAAAACGCGAAAAACCCATTTTTGACCCATTTGACCTTGAAAAAAATTTTTTCCACGTACAGGATCGATGAGGACTTTTCAACACTTATTTATAATGGTGTTCCGAACGTTCATACCAATTTTCAGCTCTCCCCTAATTTTTGTACCCTTGCATGTTTAAATTGACCGGTGTATTCCACATATATTCAAGTATACAAAAACATTTGTTGGAATAAAAAGCAAAAAGAAAATGGTGGATCGAACACGATTATCTCGAAACTACATTATTTACACATAACGAAACGGAAACCAACTCGATCAGTGTTTAGAAGTAAAACAAAATTTTTTCTTTATTTGTATTAAATTTGGAAGCAAAGCACAAAAGACGATTAAAAAAAAATAATAACTTTTTTTATCAAAGAGCTATATTATGAAAAAATTTCTCATTTATTATTAAAAAATTAGTTTTTTTTCTATAATTTTTAAAATTATATCATTTTACTAAACTATTTCTAAGAAGCCGCATTTTAAATTTCAAATTCATCGGATGAAAAGTATCCGAATTTTGGTTTTGCTATGTTTTAAAAATGTAGTTTCGAGATAAACACGTTTGGACCGATATTATATGTTCTTCTTTTTCTTTATTCAAAAAATTATTTTTGCAGTTTCGAATATGACTATATAGAATAAACCCTTAAAATCTCATTTAGTCTTTTCGTTACCACAAGAAAAATTTTGATGTGTGGCGAGTCAGCTAGATATAAGACTTGGTACTACAAAGTAATACTACTGGATTATCATTACAATCAATGAAGTACATTGCTAACTTTCGTTTACATACTATTTAAAAACTCAAATTGAAATTTCTCTTTATTTTTTACTAATAAAATTTAATATTTTTCTGAAGGTAACGATAACGATACAGATAAAAATTTGCAAAGGAACAAAACCAAGTGCATTAACTGAACATACGACGAAACCTACTAAAAGTGAAATATATCCGTATATGGAAACAAAAATTTTACGCACAGCTGCACCGTATGCACGTGTTGCACAGCCACGAGATGCTTTGAAAAATTTACATTTATATCATTTTCATATTGGGTATGATTCATCCGCTCGCTACAATAAAAATGGCGAAAGTTTACCAGCATTTAATATTACTGAAAAGGACGGTATTGTTTATCTACAAAATAGGAATTTGATCAAACAAAAATCGATATCTAAAGTAGAGTAAGTACCAATAATTTTTGAAAATTTTATACTTCAACAATAGCCGGACAATATTACTGGAGTCGAAGATTCGGCAATATTGTTCTTATAGCCCAGCCTTATTATTTTATTTTATTAAACAAAATTTAAAAGGGAAAAACTTTCAGCTTAGCTATCGAATGGTGGGCGGAAGATTCAAAAAATGTAAAACTAAAAAATGGATCTGTGCCATTGTATGTTATAATTGTAGACGAACAAAATGAATCCTGCACCGATCTAGAAAACGATATCTATAACTGGCCAATGTGTTCCAGCGTAAAAACTCCAACAGAATGTCTTGCCACTTGTGGCCTTTCAACGGGTGGACACAATACTTTAGAACACATGTAGGTAAAAATAACTCGCAAGAAACTTTATCAAACTGTAAGTTTCAAAAAATTTTGAAAGTCCGCTGGCTTGTTGATGTTACTAAAACTAAGCATAAGCCCTTTTTTCTCGTTGGTGCCCTTAAACGGTCTAAGGAAATAAAAACCATCCTTGAAAATTTAAATTTTTTTCAACTATATTAGATATCTTAAAAATGGTAAGAGCTTTGATAGACAAACTAAAGGGAAATAAGAATCGAATACTGGGGGAATTTTTTTCTGATTTGTGCACTACAATGTGTATATTATAAAAATTAACTGTAAAAATTCAAAATTCTTTGATCATATTTCTGCTCATTATCAAATCAAGAGTTAACAAAGGATATACTAATGCAAAAATAAATAAATTGGTGGTATGATCTAAATTTATAAATTAATAACTTTTTTATTAGTTCATAACAATTCTTCCTTTTTACCAAAAAAATACTCTAAGAAAGAATGAAACTCTAATGACTTTAAAAAACCATTTATAAGCATACATACATATGTTATATAATTTACCTACTAGAACTCTTAAAATTTCCTAGATATTTAACAAAATTGAAAAAAATTCAAATTTTTGGGGGCAATTTTTATCCCCTTAAGCCGTTTAAGCGCACGAACGGAATATGGCTCGTGATTAGTTTTAATAAGATTTACAATTCAGAAAAGTTTTAAAATTTTTTGATAGTTATCGTTGGATAAAGTTTCTTGTTAGTATTATAAGTACCTTTAGGAAAAACTAAGTTGGCAACCGAACTTATTTTTTACTATAGACATAAATTTACGGATCGTGGAACACGATGTGTCTGGCGAGGAAATCGTACAAAATTAAGTTATGAGACTAAAGAATATCAGACATGTACGCCTGATATAAAAACATGTCCAGATAAAGTATGTGATGCGTTAGAAAGTTTAGATCATCGCATTTGTCCACAAGATTGTACTGGTAAAATATAATAAAATAATCTTTGTTTTAAAAAGTTGCAGAGATCAACCTTTTTTATTTATAATTCTAGAAGAAGCTGTTATGTTTGGGAAGCACAATAAAAATACCAAAAAAGGAATAGCAAGTGGCTTAGGAATTTGTACGTGTAGTGAAGGAGGACAATGCGTTTGCCTTGCCGAAGAGCCAAATAAACATATAAAATCATCAAAAAATCTTGATCAAATGCACGAAATTGGAACGCAAACGTATTTAAATGAAACACATATGACTGGCTTTTTAGGTTCCAATAAAGTTCACAAAGGTACAATCCTCTCTTTTTTGACATCAATAAAATTATTTTTACTTACATTCTCGTAAATTACGTAGCTCAGCCTCCATGCGGACCATGGTGTTTCATGGGAATCGGATTGGGAGTCACTCTTTTGATAATAGTTATGGGAATAATGATATGTCGAATTCGTACTTGGAAACAGAATGAGATTCGAGAACATAAATATATTAGCAGCGTAACCGCCTTGTCACATGGATATGGTGGCGATTATGTACATCAGACTCAACCACCAATACTAAATAATGATTCGTTTACTGAAAATGGAGCAACTGGCCCGTTGGAATTTAATTTTACAACAATGAACATAATATTCAACAAAAAATATACAGTAAGTAGTAAAAATTTGTTTTTTTCTCTTCCAAATTTTGGTTTACTAGTTTCTTTATACCAAATTATAATGTTTAGCCAGATCCCAAATGGGAATTTCCAAGATGCAATTTACAAATCGAACAAATCTTAGGAGAAGGTGAATTTGGACGAGTATTAAAAGCACGCGCTAAAGATATAGCAGGAAATATAGGTAAACTGTCTGATATAATGAATGCATGGAATACAATTATGCATGAAAATTTTATTATTTAATGCGATTGAAACTGGAGATTCTTTGATGGAAAATTGATAAAAATTATAATTTCTATAAAATACATACTCAGAAAATACTAAGAGATGGAAGTATCAGCTGCACTATTCAAAATAAGAGTTGTTAAGGCACTGAAAATTTTTAGTAAACTTACTGACGTCACTAAATTAAGAAATTTCCCTTTTCTCAAAGCAAACAATATTGAAGTGATTTTAATTAGGGTAATTGACTGAAATAGAGTAATTTGAATGTGAGCTTTCCATTTTTGCTATCAAAATGACCCAACTCCTTTTATAAATGTGACTGATCCAACAGAAGACTTTTCTGGTGATCCTATGTGCCTAATTTTGGTAAAAATGAGAGAAATAAATCGTTTCCAGTGTCAGCATTCTGTGATTTTATTTATGGTTTTTAAATCATTGAAAATTTTAGTATATTTGTTGACGTCATTAAATTAAAAAAAGTCCTTTTTGTCCACGCAAATCATATTGAAGTGATTTGAATTAGGGTAACTGGTAGAGTCAGAAAAAATCTAGAATCTAGAATCTGAAATCTGAAATGGATAAAATGTATACATCACACTGGCAAATCAAAAACAAAACAAAAACTGAAAATCAATGTTTTTCAACGAAGTGGGGGTAATTCTCCAACATTCATTTTATAAATTGGGAAAATTATAGGTCGCAGGAATATTATGAAAATGGTAATATCATAACATTTTAAAGCAAATACTACAGATATGTTTGACTAGAGAAATGATAACTATTATGAATTTGATTTATTCAGGTCCGACGAGAGGGTAGGGTAGCCAAGGTTCCAGCCCCGGGGCCCGGGCTTGAGACGCATAACTAACGGTAGAGGGCTCGGGAAAAAGGTTAAGAGTTTTTTTTTGTTCACCCCTTATTTTTGGGAGGAAATTTTTAAAAAATGAGGTTTATTTCCAGGGCCCTTTATTTACCTCCACGGCCCTGGATACTAGATTGTTTCAAGAACTAAAAACGATGTTTTTATTTAATTTTTTTAGTTTTTAGCTTAATTACCATTAAATTGTAATTGTTGTGACACCGTGAAATTTACGTTTTCGATTGCTTTTAGTTATTCTTAAACATTATTTAATGTGAAACATAAGCACAACTTTCCTATCCAAATTATAGTAAGGATACGAAAATACATTATACCTACAAGTATTATGAACGCGAGCTCAAAAGACCTCCAGAAACTGAGGTGAGGGGGACACAAATTGTATTATTTACATAGTTACCAATCAAACAAAATAATTATGTTTTAAAAGGAGCGAGTGAATAAACGTATATTTATTAATATGATAGACAAAGATAAATGCAGGTGTAGGTAAAAAGTTCTTTTTAGCTTACGCCCATAATATCTTAGTAGTATTCTAACTATTAAAATTTGTTAATAAAATTAAATAACTCGTAAGTTAATAATTTTACCAAAAAATAATATTTTTGAATTTGTATTGCGTACTTTTGTACAATATTACTGCGACACATAATAGTCTAAAAACAACTTCGTATTCCATCGCATGTCGGTAACAGAAAACGTTTGTGTTTTGTTTCAATACTACGCAACATTCTATCAACGATGGATATGTTCGGGCTGTGTGGTGTGCGGGCGGTGAAACAAAAACAGAACAACAACATCTGACGTACAGACGACAGTACAGTTGTGTTTATGTTCATGTTATAAGTTACTTGGATTTAAAAATTATATTGTTAAAATAGTACAAACAGAAAGGCCCTGTTTTTAATTAATTTCGTAAAAATTTAATAATATCCTGATATTATTATTATGTGAGTGATAAAGTAAAGTGGACAGTGGAAAGTACGTGTGAATTAATAAAATTGTATCGAGACAAACCAGAACTATGGGATCCAAATCATACAGAATATAAAAATCGATATAAGAAAGCTGATGCGCTACGAGATATAGCTGCCGCTTTAAATATAAACTCTGAGGAAGTGGATCGAAAAATAAAAAATATAAATTCTCAATATTTGCGAGAACGGAGAAATTATATAAAAATGAAAAAATCTGGGAAAGCAAAACATTTTCAAACCAAATGGTATGGTTATTCGCTTTTGAGTTTTCTTCGGGGCAAAAGTAAACTTCGAAAAAATCTTCAGACAGGATTACCAATTGATGCTCAGGCAAGTATTTAATTACCTACAAATTAAACTCAGTTACACTTTGTGTAAACTTAAAAGCATTATATCTTCAGAAGCATTACTTCAAGTATATTATGCCCATATACATTCACATTTAAAATATGGAATTCTCTTTTGGGGGAATTCTGATAATATTGAAAATATATTAAAAATACAAAAACGATGTGTCAGAATAATGAAAAATTCAAATCCAACTGAACATGCAAAATCACTTTTTGCAAAGTTTAAAATTTTAACAGTTGTGGATATTTATATTATGGAGTGTGCATTATTTGTAAAACACAATATAAATTTTTTCATTAATTATCAAAATGAACATAATTACAATACTAGAAATGCTAAAAAACCTTGTTACAATGCAAACTAAACGTACGTATATAGATAAAGGTGTATTAAATATGTGTATAAGAATTTATAATCAATTTCCAAATAGCATAAAAGATCTGAATATCTTAAGATTTAAAGGCGAACTGCAAACTTACTTGCTCAGCAAAAATCATTATACGTTAAAAGAATTTGTTGAATGGGAATAATCAAATTTTGTAAATAATATTATTCTATTGACGCATTCTATATACTCGTGTATTTTGTGGAATAAAGATTTATTAATTATTATTATTATTATTATTATAGACTTTTACGCCAACCTGGCGCTCACTACTCAGTAGGACAGTACTGGGTAACATTCACCTATACCGGCATTATGCAAGGTATTAGGCTCTGTGTTATTATTATTATTATTATTATTATTATTATTATTATTATTATTATTATTATTATTATTATATTTATAAGTGGCGTTTTAAAAGCAAAATATGAGCAAGTGCTTATTAACAAATATGGAATATCATAAAATAAAATAAAATAAAACAGCAATGCTTAACTTATAAATTAAATCCCAAATTTCGCCAAGGTTAAATATTTTATTTAGAAAAATAAAAAATAGTTTTCATATTTTCTTTTGATTTTTTTGTGAAGTCCTGATGATGATGCTAAAATGACATCCAAGCTGGTCGAATTAATTTATAGATTTTATATAAAAATCTAATATCTATGTATCGCCATTTGAGTCATAATACAAAAATAAATGCTTAACATGATTAATTTTCAACAATTGAAACTTTAAACTAAACAATAAAATGCTCTATTTTTCTAGGAAACTTATTCTACAGGGGATAGTACTCGGAGAAGATGAAATTGAAATGCATGCTAGTGATACTGAAGAAACCAGAATGAAATATTTGATTCCATAGAAGTAAAACCAACAAATTTACAAACACATATACTAAAAATGACAAGAATAATGACAACAGAACTTCCTTGGACAGACAAACAAAAGATATTTCCTTTAATATAAAAAGAGAAACCATTTCGAAATTAAAGAAAGTTATGTCCCCAAAAAGAGATATGTCTGGTGATCTGGCACCGTTAAAGGTTGGTGAAAATAAGAATGAGGATGCATATGTTTTAACGAAAACACTGAAACGAGATCGCCAGAAACGAACAAAATTTAAAAGAGACGACTTTGATGTATTCGGTGATCTGATAGCTCGTAAACTACGAAGACTGCGCACTCACTACGCTCGATGTACCGTACAGCATTTAATTCACAATTTATTATACGAAGCTGAATTAGGAATGTACGACGAACCCCCGAATAGTAGCCAAAATCAAAACTCACATTTACAAAGCGCAGCACAACATTTTATTAATTTTCCAACGACTTCTCCTACTACATCTCATGCATACTCAAATCCACTCAGTGATCAGTCCTCTTCTTCATCATCAGATAGTTAAAATTTTGGTGTGATTAGGAAGCGTTGAACAGGGCCACCCCGGGCGCCGCGGACAAGAGGGCGCCACGGTTGTGTAAGGAAAAAATAAAAAAATCTCCCCCGCGTTATGGTAGCACCAATATTTCACGGGAAAGGCTACGATGACACAGGAAATGTTAAATGCTTTGGTTATTTTATCCATAGAGAATGATGTTGCAAAAAAGTTGGACTTTAAAGACATTTTAGCTTCTTTTGTGAAAGCCAAGGCAGAGGAAATTCCTTTGCGGATTTGAACTTTAAAGTATTGACGAATCAGACTGATTATTTTTAAGTTGTTCGTAAAAGCAAAAGTTTTGTTAACAGAAGTTTTGTTTGTTATATTTCCTACATAATATTTAACTCTTTTTATACTGTTTACTCGTTGTAAGCAACTCAAAAATTGAAATAGAACCATATGCCTTACTCTTTTTAGGTGTAGGCGAATTTTATTATCCAAAAAGAGTAAGATACATGATTCTATTTCAAGTTGCTTACAACGAGTAAAAAGTGTATAAACACAAAATAAAAAAAATTATGTGTTGTGTTTCTAAAATGCATTCTTATAAAAATATCTAGAAATACCCCTATTGGGAGGGGGGCGCAGATTATAACCTCGCCCCGGGCGCCTATTAACCTTGGGGCGGCCCTGGCGTTGAATATACATTCTAAACACAATTTACAAAGCTGTTAATGTTAAGCTTTTCGTTTGAACTCCTGAACATCAGTATTGTCGATTTGTTAATTTTTTTGTTCTGTTAAAGAATATTATTTTAGTTAGGAAATAGAAAATATCTTGTTGGAAATGGCATTTTATGTATAGCAATCATTCCTTGACGATTTATTAAGACAAAAAGGTATCCTTGAGATGAAAAAAGCTGAAAGTAGATATTATATAATAATCTACTATTGATTTACTTTATAGAGGCAATAAAAATTTGTTACCTGATTCAAGTCACATTCAGGGCAAGACAGAATGTGGCTGTATTTCATCACGATTGTAAACAAGGCTGTGGAAAGAAATGGCGGGACCCAGGAATAAACCACATTTTTTTTAAAATTTTACTCAAAAAATATAAGTGACGAGCAAAAGAAAAGTATTATTACTTTTCCCCGGACCCCCTACCAATAACTAAGAGACTCTTCTTTAAGCTCAGGCGCCGGGGTTACAACCTCGGCTATCCCGCCCTCTCGCCGGACCTGATTGTATATGCTATGGCTACTTCTTGGAGTAATCTTATTAAGACATCAATTATAAAAGGACAGAACTATCTCATTCTAAACTAGAAATATAATTTTTCAGTTTCTTCCGTTATAAATTATTGAATTATCATCGATATGAATGTGTCATACTATGAGCAAATATTCTTTTAAAAAAATTCGAGAACTGAATCTTGGTTCACAATCACGTTAGTGGTAAAATAACGTAAATATAAATAAACTTTATTAAATTTCCTAAAATTTTCTGGCAAAGAATCTCTAGTTATTTTACTTTGTGTTTTTTGTAACTTGTCTGTGTAATTCGCCCGACTTTTTAAAATTTATTGTGTTGAGTAGGGTATACAACAGTCGCCGTAAAAACTTTGAAAGAAAATGCTCAAGCAAGCGAACTGGACGATCTAATTTCTGAATTTGAACTACTGAAAGAGGTTTCTCATCCAAATGTAATACGACTACTCGGCGTTTCAATGTCTCCTGGTGGTCCTGTTTACCTTATTATCGAATATGCTGAATTCGGTTCTTTAAGGTAGGATTTAACATTTAAATTAATTTTTTTTATGCTAATAAAATATATTTTGCAGAAATTATTTACGAAAAAGCCGAAATTTACACACAGAGAATGTTAATTCAAAATCGCATGATTATAATATTGTTGCAACCAAATCAGAAATTTGTACTGTCACGCCAAAAGATATATTATCATTTGCATGGCAAATAAGCAAAGGGATGGCATATTTAGGAGATAAAAAGGTTCTGATGCAATTAAATGTTCAAAAAAAAAAATTAACATGATTATTTACACATAAAAAATTTTTCCATTTACATGCAGCTAGTCCATCGGGATTTAGCCGCAAGAAATGTTTTAGTTGCTACAGGAAAAATTTGTAAAATTTCGGATTTTGGATTGACACGAGACGTTTATGAAGATAATGCTTATCTAAAAAGAAGTAAAGGGCGAGGTATACATATTTCTATTCTATTTTTTGGTCTTTAACATATTTATTATGTTATTTTGGTTTCAAAAATTAAAGTTCCCATAAAATGGATGGCGCCAGAATCACTAGCTGATCATGTTTACACAAATCGTTCAGACGTCTGGAGCTTTGGAATATTACTGTGGGAGTTAGTCACGCTTGGTGGTTCACCGTATCCAGGTGTAGCCATAGAAAATCTGTTTACTCTACTTCGATCTGGTTATCGTATGGAAAGACCACCAAATTGTTCAACACAACTGTACGTATCTCCCATACAATTTTTTCTTCCATTATTATGCCTATGGTGCCCAGCCAGAGGAAATAATTAAGAAGAATTAACTGCTGTTTTAATGTGTTAAAGAAGTTTTATTTTTAGAATACTATAGGATAGTATCGATATTTTTATTGTAAATGTGTATAAAGCAACATTTTTATGGTTGCTACTTTTCTATCTTAAATATTAGTTATACAGTAGCCAACCGCCTAGAGGCATCAAAATAGTGAAGCGAATGTTTCTCACATAAAACCGAAATAAATATCCACAGCAAGCACTTAAAATTTGCCAGATTTTTCCACAAAAGATGTTAGAACAACATCAAGACTAGTGTCCGAGTGTTAAAAAACGTTTGATTAACTTCACAGTCACCGTTCATTTACCTTTGTCTGGGTATAGATTCATAACAGAAAGCATGAAAATGACAGAACAGACGCCGATGCGTTTAACATAAGATGCAATGCACTGAGAAGAAGTGCTTTGATTGTGATTTGTTTAGGGGTATCAGGCAGGGCTTAATTTCTAAAACTGCCAAATCCCAGAACACCATTTTCCAATTTTTTTCTAAAAATGGCTTTGACAAGCAAAAAAGGAACAGCAAAGAAACAAAAACCTAAGTCTTGGCTTAAGGAGTTTCGATAGACTCTAAAAAATGTAACCATCGATCTAAAATTTTTACCAGTAAATAATGAACATATAAAACGATGATCCTTAAATTTTCAGATCAATTGTGCTCTTAGTATTCAAGAAATTAGTTTTCAAAATTTTTAAATTTACAACATTTTTAATGTGGGTAAATGGACTAAAATACAAAAACGACTATAAAATATTAAAAAATGTTAAACTTTCGACCAAACTTATTTAACAGGTACATTAGACATTTATGAATCGAATAAAACAAGATTTATATCAGTTTTCCACATTGTTTATTAGTTATTGCAATAAAAAAATTAAAAATGTAATGTCGACTCGAAAATTTTAAAAATCATAATTGAACGTGGCAACATTGCACACTTAAAATTACAGGTGTAAAATATAAACAAAGAAAGGAATTTTTTTTAGGCTAGGGTAAAAGACCCCATTGTCGATCGGGGTTATAAGTCCGATCAGTTTTGACATTTATATTTTAATGAAGTTATTTCTGAAAGAAACCTTTGATAAAAAAAATTATTGTTAATACAATGATTATTTTTCAATTTAAATTCACATCACATTTAATGTCTCCTCACTTAATTTAAGAAATACATATATATATATAACAATTTTTGTTGAATTCATGAATTTTTAATATGGTGGATGATCATTTTTCAAAACACATGGGTTATAAATTGTAACATTTTTCACCGAATTTTTAAAGTTATTAGCATAATAAAAGTATACAAATAATTGTTATTAGTCCACTTAAGAGATTAGGATAGCTGAATTAAATTTTATATGTGTTAAATATTATTTGTATGACTGATTCTTGTTGGGATCCAAGTTTTCGAGTTGGGTATTTTGAGAATCACACAGATATTCCATATCTATTTTATAAACATTTTTGACGTCATCTATCGTCAATTTAACTGTTTAAAAATTCACAATGGCGTATAAGTAAGTTAGAATCATGTCACAATGTACACAATGTTTTTTAAAGCAAAATTATAGATGGCGAAAGAAAATACAGTATTTTAGTGGTTTATTTTATCGAATATTTAAACCCTTCTGTCATTGCTGCTATGTTTCACAAGGTGTCATTCTGTGATACTCTATGACACAGACTGACCTCTTGTAGTGGATAGAGTGTCAAAGTGACTGAAAGAGAATGGTTCAAATATTCGATAGTATAAGATTTACTACTGTACTGATGTACATTAGTAATCGGACTAATCCGTGATTTTTGATAGGGGTAAGTGTATTGATCTTTCAATGGAGGTTAATATTTTCTGTATGCTTTTTAATAGACGTCAACAAATTATAAAACAAAATCATTAATAAATCAAAATTTTTGGGTTATATTTTCTTAAAAACATATCTATTGGATTAAAAAAACTTGGTTTCATACTTATTAAGAAAAAAAAAATGGGTGTTTTGTTTATTTTTTAATTTTTTTAAGCTAATTTAATGATACAGCTAAAAATAGTGATCGGTCATCGGGTCTCTTACCCTATAATAAAAATCTTTTTTAAAGATTAAAGCCAAAATTTTTAAATTAAATTTCTGTAAATTAGAATCAATAGTTTATTATAATTTGCACTCGAATACACTACTCAAATTTTTAGAAATAACAAAACACCACAGATATAAAAACACAATTTTAATATCATTAGAATTTCAATATTTTTAAAATTATTATAGTTTTTTTTTACATTTTCCGATTTTTTTACGTGTAAATTATATGACTTTTCCGTTATTCATTTTTTAGGAAGACAAAACAATAATGAAAATATATTTTTAACAAAACTTATTAATTAATATCACAAATATATTAACGACATATACATAACCTCATTTATTCATGCTAAATATAAAGGAGTCTCCACATTCTCGCCGAGGTTGGACGAAACGAGAATGTATGTAGAAGGTCATTTCGTTGTGTCTCGCGGTTGGTGTTTTAATGCTATTCATATGCCACGGCCAACTTCAGCGAAGAACTTCGACGAGGAACCTCGTCCTACTTCGGCGAGAATGTGGAGACTGCTTAATATTTATGTATCGTATGTATTGTCTATACCATATGTAATATTGTACGATATGTACCACATGTACATAAGGTACATGTTATATATTAGTGATGGCCATATTTGAATAAAAAGTAATCGATCATTCGATTATTGTAATATCACACAAATATATTTCATTTTTATGATCTTACAAAATATTTTGAAGTATAACATTATTTGGGTATTTTGATTAAAATGATTTTATATCTCGTGATATCACAAAATCAATCGAATGATTTCATTGTCTCGAAATATTTCAGTAAATAATTAAACAATTATTCTAGTTTGCTCAGACGTTTTAATTTATAAATAAAAACAAAAATAAAAATATGTCATAAAATTTTTACTTAATTTCAAGTATACCTATCTAATTGTAAAATTTTACATATTTTTTTTAAAATGTTAATTTCTTAACAATGTTTTTTAAGAAACTGCCAAATTATTTTAATTCATTAGGTACAGAAATATGCGAATCAAAAAAATCGTATAAAAAGTAATAATTTTTAATAATCGAAAAAATCGAATAATAATAATCGATTACTGAAATCATCGGATAATTTCCCATCACTATTAGAAATTATGGTTTAACATAAGTGTTGCCAACATATCGAAATCAAAATGTTCCAAGAGTGTACGTTGCCAAATATATCTTCAATATTTATTCGTATAATATATTATATAAATGCGTTATAAAAGCATGAAAAAAATTATAAATTATTTCTATTACTCTTCCATACTGTTATAATGTACATGAATATTGATATTCATCGAATTTCATAAAATATATCGATCAAAATTTATTGCCTAAAAGTTGTCACTCTCCATGAAAACAATAGATTTACGTCACAGATTTATTGAAGAGATAAGAGCTATCGAAATACCTTAATAAAAAAAATCCCTTGGATATACCAAACCGTTTCGGTAAAAAACAAAAATCCCTAACAGGTACCGGAA
Source organism: Brachynemurus nebulosus (assembly GCA_035578155.1). NCBI lineage: Eukaryota > Metazoa > Arthropoda > Insecta > Neuroptera > Myrmeleontidae > Brachynemurus > Brachynemurus nebulosus. The sequence continues at coordinate 13,963,086 of JAPWDM010000014.1, read as the reverse complement.
CGCCGTTCCGCCTCACTCCAGCCAAAATTAAATCCTATGGTGTCAGGTTCCTTTGTCTTAATAAATAAAAGTTAAAGAAATATCATAAAAGTCATTAGCGGAGTTTATCATAATTTATAAATTATTCCCTTCTGGCTGTCCACCGTAAAAATTTGTCCTTTTTTGTTATTATTAATAATCTGTATATAAATACGCTTTTACAGGTATTCTATAATGCAAAAATGTTGGGAAATTGATCCAGTCGAGAGGCCGTCATTTAGATCGTTAACCGAAAAGTTTGAAACAATGTTGGAAGATGGTGTAGAATATTTAAATTTAAATTTACATGCAGTTCAAAATCGTGCATACTTTTCAACGCTAAACGACACACCAAATGCATCAGACGAATCAAAACAGTTAAATGTACCAAAATATAGTAATGACTGTATGTCACCACGTTTAAAAAGCCATGACGCCTTTGTAATAAATTTATTACAAAATCAAACAAAAAATAAATGTATTGATGTACAAAAATTACCAATTTGGGCAGTATCATCACCGGCCACCACAACTAGTAATGTAGATTATCAAAATGAAAACAATAATTTGAATAATTTTGGCATGTCACATTATGAAGTACCGAAAAATTCAAATCTTAAAACAATTTCTAATTTAAATAATAGAACTGACAATCGAATGCATCTATCATACATCGATATGACATTAAACAATACAGAGGAAAGACCGTTGTTAAAGACGAAAAGTTATGATAATCTTCCAACGCAACGAATAACTAAAGTTTAAATACGAAAGAGAACACACGGAAAATTTTTATTTTTCATTGTGATTAATGTTATTTATAAATAAACAAAATTGACTGTTTTTTATTGTTAAAAATTTTGTTCTTACTTTTTTAAATAGTCTGCTTTATAAAAGGGTACTAATTTTTCTATTTTTTACTGTCTAAATTAGATTTTACTTACATTGATTACGAAAAATCATCATTCTAGCAAATTTTAAGCTATATCGTTACGACTACTGGATTAAAAATTATAAAAAAAAATTTTGCGAATCTGTAGCTCTGCTACCTTACACGATATATTAGTTACATTTTTTTAACCGAACTGACCCCTTTCTAAGAGGTTATTTAGGGTTAGAAACTAAAAAAGGCGCATTTTCAATAATTTAATACATTATCAGAATGAAGAAAAATTTTATACATACCAAGATCAAGAAAAATGTGATTTTGCTTTTGCATGAAGACGATGCATTTTATACATGGAATTAAAATCGAAGCCTAAAAAAAAAACATTTTTTACGGTGTACAACGCAGTTTCAGTAGGTGGTCGGAAATTTTCTGGATCATTAAACCTAAAATTGTACTGATTCAGAAATAGGACGCAGCTTGTACACCAATTTTGAAAACGTAGTTTTAAGTAAAACGTGTTTGAAATTTTATTTGATATATTATGTATCTATTAATGTATAACAATATACACAATGTAACTCAGCAACTGCTCAGTATTTCGTTTTCAAGTTTTAACTGATGATTCTTGAGATATAAAGGTACCGTCAAGTGGGATTACTTTGGCCAAAAATATAACATTTTCAAAATTACTTGAGATATATTTTATACAAATGGCAGCATATTATTTTAAAAAATTCTAAAACAATATTTGCATAATTCTGGTGCTGTAGCTACCATTTTTTTTAATTTTAAAAGTATGCATATATTTTTTTATATTTTTAAAAATTTGGCCAAAGTTACCCAGGGGTTGGAGTTTCTTTAGCCACTTGTTATGTTAATTGTTTAAAATCCATAGTAAAGGTATTTTAAGGCAAAGTTACCTTTCCTTATGATAAGTTATGATATAAGGCACAGTTAATAGACCAAATCATATAGAAAAAAAATTTTATTTAGCAAACGGAAGTAAGATATATATTTAAAACCTATCGCATAAATTTTATATACATATATCAGTCGAAAAATTTGAATGAAACTAAAAGTTGCTGTGATACTTCACCAAATTAAATATACCTAGTTATAACGAAGCAAAAAATATCCAGTTCAGGAACTTTGAAATGTCCTCTGAAATTTAAGAGTTTTGGTGGATTAATTTTGGAAACAATATTTTCCCATTTGTAAATAAGTTTGTCCTTTTTTTAAGACCAAATTCAACACTTATTTTTTCTTTCCATGCAATCAACAGTTGGCCTTTCTTCACCTTCATCAGGCATCTTTTAAAGCAACCCAAAATAGTATTGTTTTTTATAAGAGACAACGATAGTCGCCTTCTTTTAAGCGTTTTTTTTTTCTTCACCAACTTTTTATATGTAATTTCTGGGAATACCTACTAATTGATTCCGCTGCCATTTGAATCTCAGCTGAAACTTAAAAGTAAAATAATAATACTAGTAAACAATTCGAATAGTTTATTAATTTATTTTACAATAATAACACAGAAAAAACACAGTTCATAAGTTTGGGCAAAGTTACCCCATTTAGGCTCAATTTTGTTATATTGCAACATTTTTTTAAAAAAGAACTAAACATCGAAAAATATCATTTTGAAACTTCAATTAATGTTTAACAACTCTCTATAGATCCTATTAAAGTACATAAAAGCGAATACAATCAGTTGCACTGATAAAAGTTTCACAGTTAAAATTATGAATACACATAACCATCAAACTAAAACAGCCAGTTATACAGACCTATGAATGTTTAAAAATGAAATTACCTGTATAATATGTTGGCTACAAGTATAATGTGTAATATGTTATAATACATAAATGTAAAAACTTTCTGCTTCTAATTGCTAAGTGAGCAAGACCAAGACAAAAGTAAGAAAAAAGCAAGACTCTTGCTAAACTATTTAAATAGTTTGAAAGTATAATTAATACCGTAAAAAGAGAAAATTCTGATTTTAGAAGGAAAAAATTCGGTAATAAAAAAATGCAAGAAAGTGCAAGATTTTTTAGCAATACCAATATCAAGACCAAGACTACATTTTGCAAGACCAAGACTGCATTTTGCAAGACCAAGACTCAAACTGTTCTAGCAAGACCAAGACCGAGATTCTTAATGCAAGAACAAAACAAGACCAAGACTACTAAGTCTTGGTCTTGGTCTTGCATTTGCACATCACTACTTCTAATATTTATAAAAGGAAATATCTTTTTACCGAAAGGTGACCAGTTACCCCGGCGGACTAAAGTAATCCCTCTTGACGGTACAAAAATACCAGGGGGAAAAATTACGACTATTTTCTTTCTGAAACCCTGAATAACCCCTTAACAATCTCATATAATAAACAAAATAATCTTTAATTGACCCTTATAAGATCAAGATGGTGATCTTATAAGGATTCGGTTTTTCCTTTTAGGGTACGAAACCCTAAATAAATAAATAAATAAATTACTGCCCTGAAAAGCTGTGTAAAATAAAATTCCACCAGCAAAAAAGAGACCTTTGTGGTCGAAATTATTCCACCGAAATTTTTTTGCATAATTTCGTTTTATGTATTTGTATTTTTAAGTATGGAAAAAAAATTCCGGTCTGGTAATTTCGGCCACTCACCTGCCTATTAATTTGCTTTAATGTTTATAATATACCGCACCTCGGCAGAAACAGAGCCATAACGAATATATAATTAACATAATATAAAATCTGGCCCGGTTTCTGCCGAGGTGCGATATGTACAACCTGATTTCGTTTTATGTTTCTAAAAGTAATCCAAATCAAAATTAATATTTCTGACAGGTTTGATTATTTTGCGAGGTACATAATATACATAAATAGTTAGGTGCAACATATTTTGTATTGAATTTGACGGTGTTTGTAATAATTCCACCATCTTGAGCACTCATATTTTGGAAGCTGGCAACATACAAGTGTTAAATAAAATTCATAAGTTATTACCGTCCTTTATAATACCAACTGATATGGAATTATACCTCATTTCAAATACAATTGATCATGAGTTTTCGTTGAAAAATTAAATAATTCTTATATTCGAAACAAATCAATCTTCTATTCTTTTCTAAAACCAAACTGCAAATTTAAAATTGACGTAAATGCAATAATGAGAGAGATAAACCCAAGAAAACGGAAATTATTTAAATTCAAAATGATAAAACATGATTAAATTTAAGTGAAATGGACCATACGTAAAAAAATTTCTCCCCACTGCTTCCACCATTATTTAATTTAATATTAGGGGTCAGTATTTAATAGTCAGATTATACTAAATATAAATGGCATGGCGTTGCAATCAAACCTGTCAGACGTATTATATTTCAATTAACAAAAAAAAAATATGTAAACAGTTACTTATAACGTACCTTTCTAAATATAACTGAAATGTTGCAGTATGCTAAAAGCTTTGTCAACAATTATTTCCATTTTGCTACAGAAAGAAAAAAAAACAGAACTATCAATTACGTTTTTGATCTTTTCAAAAAATTTTTTGTATGTTCGAAATAATTTCTACTAGGGTTGTAGTGAATATACTATGAACACAAATATGACGAAAAAAACTTGTAAACTGCGGCTGAGGTCTATGTAGCCAACATATTAATACCTTGTTGCTTGTACTCTCACTCTGTCCTCTCCATCCCGCATTTGTTGAATTAAAATAAATTGGGAGTTATCGGATTTATCAATTCAGTTAACTGCAGTAAAGACCAGTGTTGCCAACTCGAGGGATTTATCCCGATTCACGGGTTTTTTTGAGGTTTCGTGGGATGGAGGGATAAATGGTCTAATTTGTGGGATTTTTTTTTATATAATATGGCCTAGTATAACTTATCCTTAACAAAGAATAAATATACTTTTTTATTACAATAAACCATTAACAATGCTGGCGTGCATTAATTTTTTGAATCAGAGCCCTCTGGTTTGTAACGGTGAAAGCACCGTTAGCTAACGTTAGGCTAACAAAATTTTCGTCTCCACGCCACCATTTATTTATAATGTTTTATTTTGAAAAATCCATTTTAAGATGCAAAGGCGGTACAAAGGTTTTGGGTAGCCTTTTGGGATCTTGTACTACTTAAAAAGAAAAAATTGAAATTAAAGTATTTTAGAAGAAATTTTCGCATTTTGGAAGTTATCGGATTTTTGTAGAAAAAATGGGATTTTTTAAGCAGCTCTGTGGGATTTTTAACCAGCTAGAGTTGGCAACACTGGTAAAGACAGTAAAGGGTCGAACGCCATTCAATAGAGACATACAAGTATTTCATTAGTAGCACTACACTCGCGTCGAGGCAACACGAGGCGACGCGAGACCGAGAGTGTAGTTGATGCTCTCGTGTTACCTCGCCCCGCCTCGTCTAGCCTTGCCGGGCCTCGTCAGCTCTCCGATCTGAGTCGGTTTTTTGTCACAAGTCAAAGAACACGAGACACGAAGCATAGATATCATCAGAATATAAATATTGCCTGATATTATGTTTTTATACATAACCTAAAATCATGCCTTAAATTTACAGAAACGTTATTTTAAACTTTTTTGTGTAATATACATGAAAAAAATTATAGTATTCAACAGTACATAGAACTGCAGCAGCAGTTATTTGAATCCATGTCACCGACATCACCCATCTTATCCATCTATGATTGACATTTCAAACTATACGAACGCGCATGGGCAGTATAAATAACTGAGTATACATATAATGGAGAGCAAGCGAGAGTACATACTCATGTTGTCTCGCCTCGTCAAAACCTCGACGAACGTCTCGTCGAGGCGACCTCGCGAGAATGTAGTGCTACTAATAGAACATTTCGAGAAAAGATTTCAAGCATAATATAAATGCAAATTTTATACATGAAGGTGAATATTCATTACCACCCTAGTTTCTACTAATAATGCTATTTGAAATACATAATATATTACCAGCATTAAATAAAGCATTCAATGTTAATTTGAAACTAGTTAGTAACTAATTTTCGAATATTGTAAATAAATGTGCCATTCCAAATAAAGAGTCGAATCTAAATTATTTATGTATTTAATTTTATAATTTAAATAATTTATTGTGAATAAATATATTTTTAAAAGAAATTATTAGCTAAAAATATATCATATGATTGTAAATTTATTATTATTTTTATTTTTAAATCCTACTTGCTTTATCGTTGTATGCGTTACTCCCGACTATAAGTCTCAAAGAGTGTAAAAAGACGTAACTCTACCTTTCACATTCCATTTACTAACAACTGAGCGTTTCCTTGCAAATTGTTTCATGTTTCTTAAAAGCTCACAGGATGGTAGTTATACATAGAACATAGTTAATAGGTATATAATTAAAAATTAACAGAATAGTTAACTAAAAGGGAGTATTAATGAAAATCTAATGAGGCATTTGTATAACATCGAAATACATCGAATGAAATCGGTTCGAAATCAACAGACCCAATCGGGGTTCCAGTCCCGAGGCCCGGGCTGAAAAAAAGGACCTATAGTTGTCGCTAAGGGGCTTTGAGAAAAAATTTTTTAAAAGCTTTTTTTTTGCTCAACCCTTTTTTCGGAAGGGACGGAGGATTTGAAAAATATTATTTATTCCCGAGGCCCGCTGTTCAATATCATATTTGTTACAAGAGATTATCAATTTGTTTCCGAGATATCCAAGACGAAAAAAATACTAGGAACGTACGTAGTTCGTACATATCTAGGTGTATGCAGCAACTACATTCTCGCCGAAGTTCCTCGCTGAGATTGGCTGAGGTTTGAATAGCATTATAAAACGCCAACCACGAGGAACAACGAAGTGACCTACATTCTCGTACTCGATCAACTTCGCGAGAATTAGTTGCTGTATGAGAGAGAGAGAGGGAGAGTGACGTCATCTTAAAAACTACATAATACAATATGCACAACTCTAGGCTCAGGGCCCCAAAACACGGAGATATGTTAAAATTCGAATTTTCATAAATTCATTACAATAACTTCCTACTGGATAAGTTAATAATATTTTCTCAATATTATCCTTAAAAATCAATTTTTAACTATGTATTTTTACAATACCTATACTATTACAAAACTAAAAATCTTAAAACAGTAAACAGTTATTTTAAGTATGTATTTATATTTTAGGTTTTAAATTCTAACCTTTATCATTTTATGATAATATAATCATACGTAATTTGGATTAAAAATATAAAACTTGCATATCATTGGATAACATTAATTTTAACAAATATAATTCATTCATTACGTATATGCATGTGTAACATGTATGTATGTACATATGTGCATAATTACATATTTATGAAAAACAAGTTGTTTTTTCTTAAAATACTTCATACAGTTGCTAGTAATTAATAACAGATTGTAGTGCAAAATATGGCTCTTAAATTAAGTAGACTGATTAAATCAATTTCACTCAATAAAAAAAGTTTAGTATGTTTCGCTCAGCAAAAATGCTTTTTATCTCATTATCCAATAGATGACGAAATTTTCGGTTTAACAGACGAACAAAGACAGGTAAGCAAAAATCTTTTAGAAATTAACTAAGTTGTTACGTTGTTACCTTTACATATTAATTACATAGGTAATTTTTTAGTTTAGACAAGCAGTTTTTGAATTCAGTCAAAAAGAATTAGCACCTTACGCTAATGAAATTGACAGAGAAAATAATTTTAAAAATTTACGAGAATTTTGGAAAAAGTTGGGTCAACTTGGAATTCTAGGTAAGTTTTGAATACTCATTAATAATCTTTTAATAACGAAAGTACTACCTATCTTACTTTTTTCTATATATTTTATATTCATGATAGATAGCACAACTAGTAATTAAGAATTATGTACTTAAAAAATATTAAAAACTAATGTAACTTTCGGCTTTTAACTTAATTTAAGTATACGACAAACCGACAAACATGATTTAAAAACTATTTTTAAATCTCCGTTAGTCATTATATTATATCGGTATCATCGGTATGTACTGTGAATCAAAACTTCTTTTGAACTAAAAAGTGGCATATCTGTTATGTTATTTGCCTATACTGTGGTAAACATAGTAGAGAAACTAATGTTGAAATTATGCCATATATTTTTTCGTATATTTTTCGGGAAAAGTCAAAAGAAAAATCCTTTCATATGATATGCCACTTGACCCTGATATCCCATTTTCGCACTTTTAAATTTTAACCGATTTCGGAGTCTTTTTCGAACAAAAATTAAAAAGATTTCTGAAATTTTCACCTGAAATAAACGTGAAATAAACGTGAACAAACGACTTACAAAATGGCTCTAAATTACGGGGGAAAGAACAAGAAAGTTTCACTTTTTCGACGTAACTTAACCTTTTTTTAAAAAAAAAAAGATTTCCTTTTACCTTTTAGTTAGGATAAAAGACTTACGGCGTTTTGGTGGAAATAATGTCAAAATAGTGTTTTTAGTTTGTTTGCATTTTGTTACAGCTTTTCCTCCATGTTCCTAAATTCATAAACTAAACAAAAAGTCAGTTAATTCGTCTGATGAAATTCCGGCAAAAATATTGGTTGCTTTGTTAAAACTGTAATACATATCAACGTTTGGACAATTAACAATTATTAATCCATTATGACCCCGGTGTGTGTTGCATGCTTAATGATATGCTCAGGGCCGGATTTACACTAAGGGCACGCGACGTACTGGCTCAAGACCAAGGGCAAATTTTTGGGGCGGCAAAATTTGGAACACACGTGATAATTTTTTTTTTTTTGGTCATCGCTTATTTTCTAGTAGGAAAATAAGAAATCGGAGCTTTTTTTTTACTCTTCACTTATTTTCTGATAGCGAAATAGGAAATGAGACCTGTTTTTGCTTGTCACTTATTTTTTGATAGAAATTTGTTTTTATTTTTGTCAGGGGCGGCATTGTTCCCGGGCAGCACTTAGGGTAAATTCGGCACTGGGTATGCTAACCTCATACAAGACTAGGATTGTTGGCAATTTGCTAGTAATGACCGCTTTTGTCATACACAACAAAAAGAAAAAGAAAGAATAAAAATTTTAGGGTGAAGAAATTTTATATTCTATTTCGGGGATTAAAAATCAACTCTCATTTTAGTAATTCATCCTTTTTCGAATAATCATCCCGTTGGGTCATAATAGACCAAAACATAATAAATTATATAAAACTGAAAATTCAATAATCTGACGTCTTAAATGCATCCTATTCAGGGATAACAGTATCAAGTAAATACGGTGGTTCTGATAGTGGATATTTAAATCATGTAATAGCGTTAGAAGAGATATCTAGAGCTTCAGGGGCAATTGGGCTTAGTTATGGAGCACATTCTAATTTATGTGTTAATCAGCTACGTCGATTTGGCACTGAAGAACAAAAGCAAAAATATCTTCCAAAGGTAATTAATTATAAACAATAAATTTATATAAAAAATAGTGAAATTTTAAAAGTTGAAATGTCATTTTAGTTATGTTCAGGAGAATATATGGGTGCCTTAGCCATGTCTGAACCCGATTCTGGATCAGATGTTGTCTCGATGAAACTAGCGGCCAAAAAAGAGGGTGACTATTACGTTCTAAACGGAAACAAAACCTGGATTACAAATGGACCAGACGCAGATGTTTTAATTGTAAGTATTTGATGTGTTTTTAAAGTGAAGTTTAAAGTAGTTTCCATTCATATTTCATTATAGGTTTACGCACGAACAAATCCAAAGGCAAAATTACCTCAACACGGCATATCTGCGTTTCTTATTGAAAGAAATTTTGAAGGATTTTCAACATCACAAAAATTTGATAAACTAGGAATGCGTGGTTCCAATACATGTGAATTAATATTCGATAACTGTAAAGTACCAGCCAAAAATTTATTAGGTGAGGAGAATCGTGGCGTTTACATTTTGATGAGTGGCTTAGATTATGAACGTCTCGTACTAGCTGGTGGACCATTAGGAATTTTACAAGCTTGTTGTGACGTAGCCTTTAATTATGCACACACACGAAAACAATTTAAAACACGTATCGGTGAATTTCAATTGATACAAGGAAAATTAGCAGATATGTATACAAGTTTAAGTGCTTGCAGAAGTTATATTTACAATGTGGCGAGAGCTTGTGACCGAAATCATGTTAACAGTAAAGACTGTGCTGGAGTACTTTTATATTGTGCAGAAAGAGCAACTAGACATGCATTAGATGCAATACAAATATTGGGTAAGTTTAATATTAAATATACTGCCAATAGGAGGCACATAGCTTCCTTATACCCGTAACAGACTTTTATTCAACATTGAAGTGATTTTGTGCTTAAACTATTTCTTATTTCAAACTTCCTGTCACCATATTATTAACGTCATTGATGAAACAATAATTACTGTAAAACAAGAACAGGGATTCATAATTAAATTTCGTAATTTAATCAAGCCACAGAAAAAAAGAAACTGATGGGCATTTGACATTAGAAAAGCTTCCAGAGCGATTCAGAAATCTGTTTTGCGGCCATTTTTGAATGGTTTTCGAAAATTTAGATACTTGTAATTTCAAAGCAGGTGGACATATTACAGTGGTCATTAAAAATACATGTTTTTTTCCAACAAAGCTTGATTTTTTTTAAATTTTACTCATAGTTCTATTTTTTTATTACATTTTCAGGTGGTAACGGTTATATGAATGAATATCCCACAGGACGTTTATTAAGAGACGCTAAGTTATATGAAATAGGTGCTGGGACGTCCGAAATTAGACGGCTTCTTATTGGACGGGCCTTGAACAAAGAATACAGTTAAAATTTACCTAAATATGTTTGTGTCGGCAGTTCTGCATCTCACAGGGTGTTCATTATAACAAAACTTTTGTTTTTGTTGGACAAAAATTATATTTTTTATTAATAAATTTTTTTATCTTATAACAGAGAAGTTAATTTATTTTTTTTTTGCCTCTGTATGTAATCATCTTTATTACTGAATCTTTTTGTATTAATGAAAGAATGAAAAAATACGTACCTACCTCTTTAAAGTATATGTTACACAATATGATTACTTTGCATTTCTCACCATTTTTTTTTCGTTATTAGTTAATCAACTTTAATGCTAAATTTTTATAAAATGAAAACAATATTACTTCCCCCAATATATACATGAAGGCTAAAATATGAATCAATTTCGTATATAAAATCAAAAAATTAGTCCAAATTTAATACTCTCAAACCGCAGACAACTTTACTTATCGAAAATAACTTTAGCAAACTTTACGTAAAACAAATCAAAATTTCATGGCACATAACGCACCTAAGGTCTTAAGCACTTTTTTTTAATAACATACTTAGGCATTCCTAACAAGTCAGTGGTATTAATTATGTATATAAATTTTTTTTGCTCGATTTCTTCAAATTAATAAGTTTTTCTTAATTTATATGGTACTTACATTACTATTTTCAAATATATGTAATACCCCTGACATTTTATTAAAAATACCCTGTAACTAAAAAAATGCTACAGATGCCATGGGATAATGAAATTTTAATTTATGTATTTCCCATCAAATGTGGTTGAAACTTTTTTTATAATGACCGACCGAACGTTCGGTTTCGGTTTCGGCCAAAAAATCTAGTTTTGGCCATAGTTTCGGTTTCGGCCAAAAATCAGCTGAAACTTCAGCCGCACCGAAACTCAGTGTTTGTGAACTGTCGCGCTTCGCTCGGGTGAATTCGTGTCTCGTACATACCCGAGATGTCAGCATACAATTAAAATTTTAACATGTCTAAGTTTCGGTTTCGGCTGCAAATTCTATTTCGGTCAGACACTATTTTTTTATAACCAATAACCAATATTTATCCAGATGTCGCTCAAACGAAAAGAGAAATATTATGTTAAAAGTGTGTGGTTTTTAAGCTCACAGATCTCACTATTTTTCATATTACGGAAATAATACAGATTAATCATTATTTTTTAGTTAAGTATGTATGTTACGGCTAATATGCGAAAACCTCCGTTACACGTACTAGCCAGCTAAATCGCGAATCAACCAAAGACGCCGGATAATATGTGACGAAATGGATGATTATCCGAAGGGTTGCGGTTATAACCAACGGCCGCTGGTTATTACACAATTTTTGAAGGTTAAGGTTTTGGAGAAAAATCACCAACAGCTACTAATAAAAATTAAGTATTTATTTGCGACGTTTCGAAAATATTAAATTTTGATCATCAGACAAGTATTTTGAAAAAACTAAATACATAAAATAAAAATAAAAATTATAAGAGAAAAATTATAAGAAAAAATTACCGAAACGAAATGAATATATGCAAAGTTAAGTACTTACATATGCTAGAGATTGTCATAATTACACAAAGAATATACATGAATCAAAATGTTAAAATTAAAACAAAAATTATAATGTCGTCAGTATAAAAACAAAAGTTAAATTGTTAAAAATTATAAAATTTGTAAAATTTTTGAATATTGAAATGTAAGTAAGCGGAACATTTTTGATACAAAGTAACACAATGAGTTTTAATGCGCTAGAACAAAAGAAATCGGATTTTTGTTTATGCGTAACACATGGTCTATTTCAGTAGTTGTCGTGCTGTACAACAGATGGACTCATAGTTGTTAGTATATGAAGTGTCATTCTGATTGTTGATGTTTTGGTTTTCGGTAGCGATCTACAAGTTTTCGATATTACACCGTCTTTTTGTAATTCCCTTCTTTTTGTAGTATGCTCGCGTTGTCAAAATCAAAACGATGATTCATAGAGATGGAATGTTGGGACAGGCCAGTTTTCTCTTCTCCTCTTCTGATATTCCATTGGTGTTGTTTTAAACGTTTTGCTAGTGGCCCTGAAGTTTGTCCTACATACACACTTGGGCAAAATTGGCATGCCACTTTGTAGACTACATTGTTTTCCATGTTGGTAGGTGTTGGTAGTTTTAATTCTGAGTGGAGCATATCTTTTATGGAATTAGGATAACTATAGGTAGTATATTGTAGTTGTGAGATTTAAGGAAACGGGAAAGTGATGGTACTTGACTGTTTATATACGGAATTTTGATATATGTATTTTTGGTGATAGTCTTGTCAGTGTGGGACGACTGGTTGTTGTAAAATGAATGTGTGATATCTCTTATTAGTTTGTTTACTAGGTCATGTGGGTAATTATTATTATTTAAAATAGATTTGGCCAGAGACAGAGCCTTTGGACGGTGGATGGGATGCGAAAGCCTGAACGCCCGATTTATTAAATTTTGAACAATATTGCGTTTTAATGTAAAAGGATCAGTCTGGACGAACAGTATGATTTTTTGTACCACGTAGTGGTAAGTACATATATATATATATATATATATATATATATATATATATATATATATATATATATATATATATATATATATGTATATGTGCATTTTTTCACTAATAATTATAATTATTAGTGAAAAAATTTTCAAAATCGATTCATTTAAAATTTTTTTCCGTGCATACATACATATTATGTTGTTTTGTTTTATATTTAATCTTATTATATCATAACATAAATTTCAATTTCTTGTTTATTTAAAATTCAATAAAAAAAAAAAAAAATATCTTCATTACATAAGCTTAGAAAATCTGCTTAATTTTCATTTTTCAACTTAAGACAGAACTATGCTAATTATAATGCAATAAATGAGAAACAAAACTTTTTTTTATTATAATACATATATGTGGATAGATTTCACTTGTTCTCACAAAATTCGACACTTGTTCTCAAAAAAAAATGACACTTGTTCTCAAAAAAAAATGAAATATTTTTATATTTTATAAGGAATTGAGACATAAATATAAATTACATATTAGACTAACAAAGAGAGAAAATTAAGACAAATGTAAAAAATTACATTTTGCTCGAAAAATGCTTATGATAGAAAGAAAATTATAAGAATATTTTCTTCATAATTTTTTTTTTTTTTTTGCTTTTCAACGATTTAAAAATTGAACTCTCTAATGATAGGATCGAATAATAAAAAATGATAAAAATGTCCAGGAAATCTACTTCTGGGCATCCGACGTGTCTGACTGACGAACTTAGCCAAGCCAATCCGGATTTTAGTTCGCACACAAAATTTCATAAGCACTAAACGTTCTGTTCGAAAGTTATCGTGTCGACGATAACTTTCGAACGATATATATATATATATATATATATATATATATATATATATATATATATATATATATATATATGTTGCAGCTGTATTGTCAAAACCGTTTTATTATAATAACTCTAGTCAAATTATAAAAAAACCAAATATTGTCAACTAATGTTGTCTCTTACAATATACCTAGTAAATTTTAGTGTTATTATAAATTCGCTAGACTCATTTAGAGAAATTGTGAAGTGTAATGTTTTTTGGCAATATAACCAAATCAGCTTACAGGAAAATATGTGTGGTAAAAGTAAACACAATATGAATCCGAAACTAATGATGTCAAAAAACTACTGAATCGATTTTAAGTAAATTTAGCTTAGATATTTACATAAATATGCTTTGGAGTAACCGATAAGAAATTTTTATTTCGTTTAAAAGTTTCCGTGGGTTGTGAATACTAAAATAAACAATGTCTTCACTACTAAGTCTATTTCAATAAAATTTTGTGGGGATATTTATATGGTTTAGAATAATTAATAGGATAATTTATATTCTGGTTGAAGGTTCCTACAGGATATGAATACGAAACTAAGTGATGTCAAAACTACAAAACCGATTTCAATCAAATTTGGTATGAATATCTTTTTGCTTTGGAATAACAAACAGAAAATGTTTATTCGCGATTATAGGTTCCCATGGCAAACCAAATAAATTATTCAGTCAGGCCAAAATTATTGAAACGATTTCATTCAGTTTTGGCATGGATACTTATACCCCATGGAACAACACATAGGATAATTTTCATCCTGATTAAGGATTCCCTCAGAAAAAATAAATTATTCAATCATGTCAGAACTACTGAACAGATTTCAGTTAAATTTAATTTGTATTTAGAATAACTACTGGGACAGTTTGTATCCCGATTGAAGGTTCCTAAGGGATATGAATATGAAACCAATTAATGTCAAAACTACTGATTCGATTTCAGTCAAATTTGATATGAATACTTCCATATTTTGGAATACGTATGCTATAAATCAGATATTTTTATGTGAATTTCAAAAGAAAATCCTGAAGATGTTCACAGTACAAGAATTTTAATTTGTATGCCATGGAAAGACTCATCAGGGATATGAACCAGATTATATTAGTATTTGAGCTTTAAACCCTAGATTACCCCTTAATGACAATTTTACTAGAGCTAATAATAAAAAGCTCGAGCTAATAATAAAAAGCTGAAAAATATTCTAAATTGAAATCTTATTATGTGTCCGGTTTTTCCTTTAGAAAACCGGGATAAAACTATTGTACATATTAATTCACAATAAAGTAGTTCAACTGCTTTGATATAATTACAATAAATTCCATGTTCCTACAGAACGATATCTCGAAAAAAACGGAGCAGCAATTTAAAATTATTTCTAAAGTCTTTAGTCAATCAATAAACAATCTAAAGAAAATCAACATTAATAGTTTATGAAATAGTGGCTCATTTCCCACGGGAACCTCCAACCTGTAAAAAAAGTATACCAAATATTTATTATTTTAAGGTATATGCCAATAATAAATTTGATTAAAATTGTTTCAGTAGTTTTGATATTATTTCTTATCGTAATAGTAGGCGATAGGAACTTTCAAGAGAGATACAGATTATTCCGTTAGTTATTAAAAAGCATATCATATAAATATGTATCTAAATTTTTAAAAAAAAATTTTAAAAAATTTAATTGACATTCGTTCAGTAATTTTGAGGTGACTCAATAATTTAGTCTGTGTCCCACTGGAACTTTTAGCTGGGATAAAAATGTTTCTATCAGTTATTCCAAAGTATATAAGTTTATATACGAAATCAGACTGAAATCGCTTGAGTAATTTTGACCTGACTGAATAATTTATTTTGTATCCCTCAGGAGCCTTTAATCGGGATCAAATTTCCTTTCGGTTATTCCAAAGTATAAAAGTGTCCTCACTAAATTTAATTGAAATCAATTTTGTAGTTTTACACTAATTAGTTTCGTATTAATATCCCGCAGAAACCTTCACCCAACATATAAATTATCCTATCAGTTATTCTAAGCCATAAAATATTTCTACTAAATTTTGTTGAGATCGGTTTAGTAGTTTTGATACCAATTGTTATTTGCTTCACAATTTTTCTAAATGAGTCTAGCGAAATTATAATAGCACTGAAATTTACTAGGTGTATTGTAAGGGACAACATCAGTTTTTTTTTATAATTTGACTAGCGTTATTATAATAAAACGGTTTTGACAATATAGCTGCAACATATATATATATATATATATATATATATATATATATATATATATATATATATATATATATATATATAAATTTTAGTGAATATCATTTTCGTATTCTAGGGACCTCAAAACATATTTCTGCCATAGTCCCGGGCTCAAATTGCGTCATGAGACCTACTGTAATAGCTGAATTTCGAGTTTTCGAAATTCGCTAAAATGAAAAGTTTTTAAGAACGACTTCAAAATAATAAAAAACATCAAAAGGTATGAAAAGATTATGACGAGTTTTCGTAATTCGCTAAAAAACAAATGTGTATAATTTAGTGTAGTGCAATTAGTCATTATTAAGGGAAAATGACGGAATCCATTTATAATGAATGGATTTCAATAATTTTTTTTTTTGGGTGGTTTTCTAATGGCATAAAGTAAAAAGTTTACCCATTTAAAATTACCGCAATTTTGTAAATTCGTAAATTTTCGGAAAAAACAAAAAAAATTAGAGATATCAATAAAAAATGCAGTTATCAAAATTTTTTGAATATTTTTTTTACAGGAAAATAATGATTGTTATATTTCGTTAAAAGGGCACTTATCTATACATACTCGTATAATAAAACTGTAACGAGACCGTTTCTGTATATGGAATATTTTTTGAAAATTGTACTGGTACTGTAAATAGTAATCGATGTAGATATCAAAACATCGATTTTTAAAATTTTTGTCTGCCTGTCTGTCTTTCTGTCTGTCTGTTTGTCTGTCGGTCAGTCTGTCTGTTCACGCATCACGCAGAAATTACTGAACGGATTTTGATGAAATTTGGTATGATGATAACTTATTACCTGGGTCAACATCTAAGATACTTTTTACTCCGGGAAAATGTCTCATTCCCACGGGAAAAGAGAAAAATCATTTTCAACATGTGCACACACTACGGAAAATTACTGAACGGATTTTGATGAAATTTGGCTTGGTGATAACTTATTACTTGGGTCAACATTTAAGATACTTCTTACTCCGGGAAAATATCTTATTCCCACGGGAAAATAGAAAAACCATTTTGAGCATCTGCACACATTACCTACGCAAAAAGTATTGAATAGATTTTTATGAAATTTTGATGAAATTTGGTATGATGATAACTTATTACCTAGGTCAACATCTAAGATACTTTTTACTCCGGGAAAATGTCTCATTCCCACGGGAAAATAGAAAAATCATTTTCAACATGTGCACACACTACGGAAAATTACTGAACGGATTTTGATGAAAGTTGGCTTGGTGATAACTTATTACCTGAGTCAACATCTAAGATACTTTTTAGTCCGGGAAAATGTCTCATTCCCACGGGAAAATAAAAAAAACCATTTTGAGCATGTGCATGCATTACGCAAAAATTATTGTTCTATGCAAGTTCTGTATAATTATTACATTTATATACTGAGTTGATAACACTGTGTCGCGCGAACGACGTCGCGCGTACAGTTAGTTTAAACTAATTTTCTTCGACGTAGCCACTTTTGATGTCATCCATTAATATTATTGGTGGAGCATTCAAACAGCTAACTCCTTTACATTGTAAACAAGCTACTGAACAATGTAAGCCACTCTTTCTACATCCACAAGCAGAGCTACAACCAGTTTTACAAGAACAAAAAATCATTTTTAATAAATATTCAGATGCCGGTGGTTGGTTCATTGTGACTGGTACTAAAAAATTATCTTTTTTTGCCATCCCCATTCTTCTGGCAACTTTTCATGTCCCATCCACTGTACTTGCAAATATACTCTTTTTATATGTTCTAAGCTAGCATCGTGGGTAGGTATCAATGAAGCCAAATTGACACAAGTATTTTTACTAGTATCTTTAAGAAAGGATCGGTATCGATAATTATTTATGTTACATTCATTTTTAGGAGCACCATATAATGCTAAAATGCATAAAATACCCGATTGCAAAATATCGGAGACGACAGCATTTTCATTAGTGAAGATATTGTTTAGTTATCATATGGACTACTTTCAAAATAGCCCAAATTGTAGAAAATCGCGCAATACAAATTATGAGCGCAAGACATGTTTGAAATCCGCCCAAGTTGCGGAAATGCGCCCAATCTGGCAACCCTGACTGCATTCCTAGTAGAGTATCAACTGTCCCTCGAACTCTTCGCTATCAATACTTTCTCACTATATTCCCATTCTTCTTATATAGTAGTACCTCGATAATTCAGCCTTCGAAAATCCGGACCCTTCAGTAAAATTGCCCGATTTAACAAATAGTAGATACAATTTTAGACACATTTACATTCTATATTTACAATCACTTAGTACAGTACAAAACAGAATTGTATTGTGGAGTAATTAATTATGCGATACGCAGAACTGCCTACAAACCTAGTACATAGAACAGCAGTGCTTGCTATTAACTTCTTAGAGTAGCTATAAGGGGTCTCGAATTCATTACATTTTAAACGGTCTCTCGATGATCCGGCTTTTTCGTAAATCCGGCCTACCGGCCGCCCATTTAAGCCGAATTATTGAGGTCTTACTGTATATGAAATACCTACCTTTCAAGGACGTTTGCTACCCCTTTGTATACTTTATATAGAATTTAAATAATTCTCAAAAGAAAAGAAAAATATATTATACTAAAAGTAACGTCATTTTCATTAAACTACCGTTAAAAAAAAAAGAAAAAAAAAGCGGAAGATTTAAAGAGGTAAACTTTTTACTTTTGAGTATAAGAAATTCAAAAAATCCAAAATCATTCAAATTCATTCATTATAACTGTATTCCGAGGTATAAACCTAATTGCATTGGACTAATTAATAATTTATAAATTTAGTGTTTTTGATAAATTAATTAATTAATTAATTAAATGTATAGATATATGTAAATTTATATTGTGCTTATGAGAATATGGGCCTACGTCATTAACGTGTAGCATTGTAGCAAACGTTTGTAGGTTAGACTATCAGCTCCATCTATGTGACTCGTTTATTGATCATCTGAATGAAAGTGAACAATAAGTATGATAAGTATGACATGACAGTCCTTGTGGTTTTTGTCGTTGGTACAATCTTTTGTGTTCATTTATTATAATATTTTTTACAAACTCTCATTTGATTTGACTACAAAATTATGTAAAATAGTTAAAATTAAAACTAATTAAACTGGTTCAAATGTTTTAGTATCAATTTTCTTCTTGTTTTATATTTTACTTTATACTTTAATATATGTTTTTTCGTAACAATAATGAAATAGGTGTACAAACAAACGAAATAAATGATCACTTAACAAAAGATCTGGCAAATTGGATGAACAATTTGCCAGATCAACTCAAACGTATCCCATTTATTTATTTAGCTATTCCAGGTAGGTATATAAATTTAAGCATTTTAAACTTGAAATGGTATAAAAATATGTAAGTACATCTAAATATTTGTTAGGAAGTCACAATAGCATGACGTATACAATTAACAGTAATTCAGAAGTAGCACCAGATGCGTACACTTGGCTACAAAAATTAAAGTTTTTAGGAAAACCTTTAGCTGCTGTTGTTTCTCGATGGGCAATTACACAAAACGCTTCTATTGCTGATCAATTGGAACATGGTATTCGGTATAATTATTTACTTATTTATATATTTAATTTTGCAATAATAAGAAAGAGTAAGATTTTTTTTCAAAATTTCCATCTCTGTTAAGGATTGTGCTTATTATTAATTTATATTTATATTAAAATGTCATTGGCTATGTTTATGCAAGGATGTTCTAACGCCAGTGTTAAGCACTTGTTTTCAAGGGCGTTTATGCACGTTAAAGTTTCTTCCCGCAGATGTCAGTCCATTACTAAAGTTAATCAAAATTCTAATTTTAGTTTTTACATTATCTGCAGTCAAATATAGGTATTTTATAATTTGAAGATGAAGAAAAAAAATATGTATCAGTATTACTTTACCCACTTTACCTTACCAATAATAATTAATAAAGACATTAATAAAATAATATTTCAAATTAGTATATTTATTGGAGTGATATTTAATAGTAGCGATATTTAATATTTATTATTTTTTAGATATTTTGATTTACGCATTACACTAAAACCAGGCAGAAAGGATTTTTATATATGTCATGGACTTTATGGAAGTCGTGTTAATGAATGCTTTGATGAAGTTAATGAATTTCTGAAAAATCATACCAAAGAATTAATTATATTCGATTTTCAACATTTTTATAAACTTACTCAGGAAGACCATATTCGCCTTATCGAACAAATTAAACAAGCTTTTGATCGTAAAATAGTTTATTTTTCAAATAATTTAGGAAAATTCACTTTAAATTACTTAACGGTTGAAAATGAACTACAGGTAAGTATCTGTTTTAATTGAAAATTATTGTACAAAGCTAGTTTCAATAATCAATTAACTAGTTAACGTAATTGCCGACCATTCTAAATTTTTATGTCGTTTTAATTACAGATTGTAGTTATATATCGTTCAAATATTGGTCCAACATATCAATTTTGGCCTGGTAATTACTATCCAACACCGTGGCCTCGAACAGCTTCAGTTCCACAATTGTTTAAAATATTAGATAACGGTCTTAAAAAAAGATATACTACTGCTGGATACGTAACACAATGTATAATCACGCCAGATTCAAAATTTATTTTTAAAAACCTTTTTTCAAATTTACATAACGCTTGTGCTAGATGCTTACACGCACCATTGACTAATTGGTTAAATCAACAATCGCCGGGGAAAGGGAATCTCAATGTTACTATAGCCGATTTTGTCGATATGAATAATTGGGCGTATAGTAAAACTGTTATTAATCTTAATAAAAAATTATTAGTGGAAATTTAAATATAATTCGTTTCACAGAGGCAAAGTAGTTGTTATTTTTTTTGTAAAACTAGTCTTTAGAAAAAAATAATTCTTACAAATATATTGGTAACTGTAATAGATAAAAAAAATTGAATTGAAATCACAATCGTAAAACGCGATTTATAGGAATGATAAATTTTTAATTTCAATTCAATTCAGTTCAATTTTTTTAAGAACCATACCAATGAGTTCTTACAATTATAGCAGTTAAGACCTTGAATGTGACTGTATTTAATTCTGTCGTAAATTATTATTAATTTATATCAAATTAGTCATAGAAAAGGCATAGACGCATTAGTGACCTAAATTCCTTCTACAGAATTTCTTTCACTTATTATTACACGAGAGGTTTGTATTTTTTCGAATAAATTTGTGTTTATACACATTATAATGAAAATTTGTTGCCTAGCAATTTAACGAGAAGAATTGTCAACTAACAAAAACGCGACAGCAAAGCTGAAGCGTTTTTGGGTTAACAGTTCTTCGAGTTAAATTGCTTTTAGGCAAGAAATTTGAGTTGTAGAAAACACAAATTTATTCAGAAAAATATAAAACTCGAGTGTAATACAATAAAACAATTTAACGAATAAAATGAATTAGTATAATTCATATTATTATTTAATACCTTGTTACTATAGTTCTGAAATCAGTTAAATTGACCAGTACGAATTTTTGGTTCGTTTTTATCGTATTTACCTACAATGAAATGACCAACGAAATGTTTTGTATCATTTTTTCCAATGTAAAATCTGTCCTAACTTCTTTTTCCAGGGTAAAAGTGAAGAAACTACAAAATTCTTATGGAAATTGATACATAGGGGTTGAATTCTCACAGTATTAATTTATATATATTATGCAGTTAACTACTATTTATAAAATTTCATAATGTCAGCTAACAACATGGTTAGATTTTTTTTAACCAAAATTGTTTAAACAATTAAGAAAGCGTAACATTGGTTTAATTGTCCTTTTTATTTGTTTTATATTTTTTTATACAATACCAACAATAGATGTCTCTTTCCTTTCTACCATAAAGTTGATTTTTCTGAAGTTATGAGTATTTCAGTCTGAGAAATAAGGTTTTTGATTGATTTCAAATCATTCTAAGCATAATATTAAAATAAAAAAAAAAAATTATTCAAACAAATATTTTCTCTATCAAAACGTTATTGTTCGCTGGTCTATATTCAACATTCTTAAAGAAAATGTTTTTTAAGGGAAATATAGAGAACAAAATTACCACATAATTTATCACATTAACGTTAGTACCACACTACGACATGTGCAAGTAATATTGACGTTGCAGAATGTAAGGTGTCAAGTGAAACCTGATTAACTGCGAGACAACGTTGTATCACGTCAACAATTCCGTATAAAGTGTATTAATTGTCAAAATAGTGAATCAGTTGGTTATTTCATCATAATTCGTCATGACCGTCTTCATATTACTAAAACCGTAAAAAGTAAACTTGAATGTCCGATATTTTATCTCAACAGCTGTAAAAACTTTAGATACTATGGAACCCTGACATAAAGCATGCTCAACATGCGCTAGACAAATTTTAAAATATTTTTTAAAAAATTTTGAGTTTCCTAAAATTATTTTATTATATTACTCAATAATTTTCGTGATCCAGTGATCATTAACTTAATCTATTTTATTAAATTTTTATCATTTTTATTTTTGGCTATACTGATTGTCAAAATTACCTATACAGTATAATGATTTAAAAAAATATATTTTTTTAGAAATAATAAAAAAAAATTTAAAAAAAAAATTAAAAAAAAAAAATTAAAAAAATAAAAAATCCTAAAATACTTGGTATGTTGTTTCTGTATATATAACTAACTTGTATTTGGCAAAGAATTTTTTTCAACGTATATATATATCTAAAGAATATACATTGAGATGAAAAGTATAAGAAAACTAAAAAAATCTCTTAATTCAAATACTCGAAGATTCTTAGACCAGCCAAAATTAGCAAAAAACCTAGACAAATGGATGACGAACTTGCCACCAAGACTGAAAAATATTTCATTCATTTATTTAGCTATCCCTGGTAAGTAACAAAAAGCATCAAGATTTTCAAGAAACGTGTGTTTCACCAGTTTAAAATTACGGATTAGGTAGCCATGATAGTGGCACTTATGCTATAACCAGTAAATCCAAAACAGCAGAAGATGCAGGAGACTGGATGAAAATGTTTGGTTCTTTTAAATTTTCAGGAAAATTTTTACGTCATCAGATATCTAAATGGGCTGTTACACAGAAAAATAACATATCAACGCAATTAGCACATGGTATTCGGTATTATATACATATTAATTCTTTACGTATTACATAATTTAACCATTTCATACTTATTTAAAATATTTTAAAGAGATACAGCTGTTACAGTATTTGGGATGAGCTGTAATTGCAATGAGTGTCTTCGTTCCTTCATCACTTACTTCTAAATAATGTACCCACATTCCGCGCAGTTTTTAGTTAGTGCACGTATGTGCCTACATCATTTAGATGTGATAGGACAACGAAAACACTTATGGATATGAAATGTTATTTTGATATCTTTACTAAAGATATACCCATATTTTAGCCCAGTTAAATAGGGATTTAACCTCGTAATGAAAGATAATCGGCTGTAAACTTGTATAAATCTTTGTTTTGAGGTTTTATATGTTGTCTCAAAGTCTCATAGAATCTCGTGTACGCGAGACTAGATATTCAAGGTCAGAGATCACAGAAACAGATCTTTTTAAAATATCTTGTCCCTATGGTCTGAATGACTTTTGAAGCTATTAGAAAAGTTGTAGAGGATAAAAATCTCTTCAAATCTGGTCTTAGGCAATATTTTATATAATGAACCGTTCTTGAAATAGAGTGCGGAGAGTGGGAAGCGCTTACCTTACTATTGCACTGAATCTAGAGTCATCGGATTGAAATGGAGGTGGATTTTAAATCCGTTCTAGACCCCTAGAACATAATACTAGGTGTTATATTACCCCTAATCCTAGGGGTTATAATACCATAAAAATTAACGTAAATTTTATACAAAATTGGGATTCACCCGCAACTTTCAAGGGGGTCGTGAAAGGCGCCAAAACAATAAAACTTTCCCCAACCAGTTGGATATAATATCTAGGTCTATTGTCTATAACATATCCAAAATTCAGTTTTATAGTACTATTTGGAAGAAATAGAGAGGGGAAAAATATTTCTGGAGGGTGTGACACGCACACAACTCCCGGGAATAAATCTAGGGAACTGCAATTGTGTATGTTGACTGAACTAGTACCTAGGGGGTACTAACTCTGTAAATTTTACTAAGTAATGGATTCTACAGTTAATCTTTCGTTATCATACATACAAGTAAGCGCTCCGTATTCTTCGCGCTCTATCTGAAGAACGGCTCATTTTATAAAATATTGTCTAAGATCAAATTTGTAAAGAATAAAATTCTCTACAAGTTTTCTAATAACTTCAAAAATCTTTTAGACCATAGGAAACAAGTCATTTTAAAAAGACCCGTTTTTATGACTTTTAACCTAAAGTAGCATAAGATATCCCAACATTTGGTCACAATCTGGTATATAAAAACCACAACCTGTACATCGATTTATCGAAATTCGAATTTATTTGCTATCTTCTTGTAGGTATTTTGATCTCCGTTTATCAACAAAACAAGGTGAAAAAGATTTTTATATATGTCATGTTCTTTATGGAAACAATGTTAATGAGTGTTTGAATGCAGTTAATGCATTTTTAAATAAACATCCCAAGGAAATAGTTATTTTAGATTTCCAACACTTTTACGGATTTAGATATGGTGATCACATTCGTTTTCTTGAACATCTCAAAAAAATATTTGGCAAGAAATTAGTTCCGTTTGATGAAGAAATGAGGAAGTTTACTTTGAATTACTTAACGGTTAAAAATAGTTATCAGGTACTACATATTTTTTTCTTTTAATGAATTTCCGATTGACAAATTCAGCTATTACAGCGAATCTCATGGTAAGATTTGCCCGCGAAACTATGATAGAAATTTGTTTTGAGGTCTATATATTATTTTGGAGAATAACTTGATTCTTCTCTTAATACTTAATTAATTTATAGGTTATAGTTATATATCGTAAAAGAGTTGGTATGAAATATAATCATTGGCCCACTGAATACTTTCCAACACCTTGGCCGAATACAACTTCGTTAGAAGACTTGTTTACAAAATTAGAACACTATCTTTTCATAAGGAATGTTGAATGTGGAATGGTTACACAATGTGTAATTACTCCGAATGCTCAGTTCCTTATTTTTCGTTTAAGTTCAACATTGCATTCAGTTTATATTAATACATATCACAGGCCAATAATGGATTGGCTAAAACGACAAACACCACAGGGTGGAAATATTAATGTTGTTATAACGGATTTTGTTGGATTAAATAATTGGGAATATTGTAAAACGGTTGTTACATTAAATGAAAAAATTTAAACTAAATACAATAAATAAGTAATAACCTTTTTTTACTCGTTTATTTATTTTTAAATTAACACATACTAAAAACAATTATTTTAAAAAGTTAAATTTTAATGTAAATACTATAAAAGTATCAAATATAACACTGGGGGAAACCCAGTGAAATTAATTATACTGTCGTGTCGAGCGATTGGAGGCGCTTGAACAATGATCCCCTGATGTCGTCTTGAAGGTGAACCAATGATTTCTTGTGCTTCCACTAAGCAACTACGATGACAATTTATTGGGCAGCTTGATTTGCAGTTGCCGTCACCAGTTAATCAATTATTTTACTTGAGGATTAACACCCAAATAAATGTATTATTTCAAATACAGTATTTTAATATCGTTTATTGTCGATTTTACTACTTTTCACTTTTATTAGAAATTACTAAATCATAACAATCAAATTTAAATAATAATTAAATTTATTAAAACAATCAAAAATTACAAATTCCGGGCTTACAGTGATGATACATAAATTTTAGCAAAGTGAACAATATTGATTTGTGGCATTGGCCTATATATATAAAATATTTATGACGTATGAGGATTGGAAAGTTGGATTTTACCAGATATTTATTTAATTAGGTGACGTATTGAGATTGGAAAGTGGACTTTCATGGATAAAGGACAAGTAATGGAATGTTAGGAATTTGGTGAAATCGTAGCATCATAGTACACGATACATTTGACTTGTTAATATGTTACCTGGACATATCAGTGTAAAAATTACTTAAATAATTTTGCGGAGACAGGTCTACCCACAATGTCAACTTCCCATTGGGTGCTCTTAAAGACTGGAGACTATTGTACATGAATAATTTTTTTTTCATTTTAGGGGGCTCCTCCCCCCGAACCATTGATAAGGGCTTTATTCCTTGCACGTCACCTGAATATTTCGCCCCCTATACCCCGTGAGAGGCTCCACCCCGATCAAACAAATGATATCATTTGTTCTCGAGATTTGCGAAACGAAAAATATTTCATACAAAATTTTTTAATTTCATTTTTTTTATTATAAAATATAAACCGCTAATGCGAACTTTCTGCAAACCTTATCCGATCTTCATTTTTTAATTACGGATCTAATGAAATTGGTCCGAAGTCGATATTATCATTTGTTCTCGAGACGCGAGGCGAAACAAAATTTGCGAACGCACACACAGACATCACGCTAACAACGATGGATTCGGATTCTAGTGACCTTGAAACGTGGAGATATGTCTTTTTTTTCTTTTAGCGAATTTCCAGAATGTAATTCAGCTATTACAGCCACTGTCATGACGCGACTTGAGCCCGGGACTATGGCATAAATTTATTTTGAGGTCCCTATATACATATATATATATATATATATATATATATATATATATATATATATATATATATATATATATATATATATATATATATATATATATATATGTTACGTGCCCTACAATTATTTTGTTTTAATTAAAATAGAAATCCCTAATTTTGAAATAAAAAGTTTCTAAAATTCTAAATTGTAAAACTTTTTAAAGACCGAGTGAGTTAGTATCTTTTTAAGTACTTTATATTACATCGGTTATTTTATAATCGACTATATTCTCTTATGATCGAACGTTTACTGAATTTACTTGTTTTGGGGCGCATTGATGTATATAAATAAGTTCGGCTGTCTTGCAACTTCCAGTTTCTTTTAATTGGCAAAAGTAAGAATTTAAAATTAATTAAAGATTAATATTTCTATTGTTGTTAAAAAAAATAACATCTTGTAAATTTTTGTTTTAAAATTTAATTTAATTTGTGGTTAGTTATATTGTACTGTATTGTTCAAAGAAACTTTTGGTAATTTTACATGCTACATTTTGTTGTTTGAGTTGAGTGATATCTAATTGAATTTTTTATTAACAAGGGAATTTTCCAAGGACCTTTTTACCTTTTTCTCTATTTAAGATATTTCCGTCAGATTTTTTACTTACAATTTTTATACTCAAATTTCTATATAAATTTTTTATTTTATTATTATTTTGTAATAATATATATATATATATATATATATATATATATATATATATATATATATATATATATATATATATATATATATATATATATATATATATATATATATATATATATTGGTTTTCGAAAATTTCAATTTCTGAATATTTTTAAAAACCAAAATCATGTTCATCACAGAACT
Organism: Brachynemurus nebulosus; assembly: GCA_035578155.1. Taxonomy (NCBI): domain Eukaryota; kingdom Metazoa; phylum Arthropoda; class Insecta; order Neuroptera; family Myrmeleontidae; genus Brachynemurus; species Brachynemurus nebulosus. The sequence goes on along the minus strand of JAPWDM010000014.1, from coordinate 13,935,170 downwards.
CGAGAAGTTTACAAAAGTACATTACCTGAATAAAGTGCAAAAAAACTATACAGAAAAGAAATTATGCACTTTAAACAAAATTAAATTTTAAAAGAATATTATCTGCAAAAATATCTGCCTTGCCTGATAAAATGCTATCATCAATTTTAAAATTCAGCATTATGTTACCTTCCATTGTACAAATCATTTCCAATCCTCTTTGTAGTGTACTATATTCGAAACATGGTTTATATTTTTTCTCTAATTGTTTCAGAAATTTTTGAAATTCTGGCAAATATGTTTTAAACTTCTTTCTATCCCTTATTAGATCGTCGATTCGGCTAATAGAAGAAATTGTTAATGTTACTAATTGTCGACATTCAAATGGTACATTTGGATTTATTTTAATTTCAGCCAGAGTTGACCAATTTTCAACACAAGCCTTGCATTTGCAATCAAAATAGTATACTAAACTTAATCTATGTCTTCGAGAATCTCTATCCATTTCCATATATTGTATTCTATAAAAAATAATAATAATAAATTGAATTGCATTTGTGTTCTAGAAATTAAAGTAAGAATTAAGAAACATATATATTTGTGAATATACTTAATATAATCGCTGCACGGGAATAGCCAGCCATAGATTACTTTTTAATTGATGCTATACATTACATGATTATCTATAGACCAAGTTATGTGATCGGAAGAAAAAATTCGATGTCGGGTTTTTAATGGAAACATACGCTTTTTTATGTCCGGTGAGTCTAAATTAGTCATCTACAAAAAATTTATGTCTGGTAGGAGAGCTATTTTGATCTCTAATTATGAAACCACTTAAGGGATTTTGATGAAATTTGGTATGGATATGAAGTTCATCAAGATACACAACCTGGTGAGATAAATAAATCCCAAAATTGTTGTGGCGAGAACTGGCCGCCCTTGACTTTGCCAAGAAAATGGACAGATCGGCCATTTACAGAAAAATAGCTCTAACGATTTTAATGAAATTTGAACCACATCAAATAGCACACATTTGTGACATGTAATAACAAAACAATCCGTATGATTGGGAAAAATCTGAAAATTGAGATATAGGGCATCGAAAAGGGGTTAGACCGTACCGAGGGTCAGAAATAACTTACCGCAGCAAATCTAATCTGCCTCGGGTGGCAAGCAGTTTTTTGCTTTTCATTATCTACCAATATTATAAGACAAACAGTTTATTATATATTCCATATATAATAATTTTCTAACATATTCATAGATACGCCTGAAAGTCCTGAACTGTCATAAGAAAATGACATATGTTGATTGTTTCTGGCAAGCGTAACTAAATTAAGATCGTTTTGAAATAGATATCTCTTGTTATTAGTCAAGTTGTGTACCCTCACATCCTTTTACCTCAAATCAATATTTAAAAATAGCTGATTATACAGGACACCATTTGTCTTTTGATTTTTATGTTTGATCTTGTTTTGAAAAATGGACACGCTACTTATTTTACTGGATTCGCTTTATCACTATAGGAATAATAAAATAATAAAATGAAAATATTTATTATTCTTACCTTGGCTGACGACTTCCATACAATCTATTTCCCTTTTTTATTGGCCTTAATGCACGTAAAGTTAATTTATTTCCATAGAATATTTGAAACACATTTGGATCACACGAATGACTTAACAATCCGTGAAAAGGGTATACACCCATACCATTAGAAAGCATTACATCCGGTGTATTTAGTAAAGACAATATTTTCTGAGAATAAAATTTATGACTTTGTGAGTGACGCACTAATAAATTTGCAACTAATTTGCTCATCCTTTCTTCACTTAATGAGCAAACGGTTCGGAAAAATTGAGTCTGCTTAAGTAAATTCCATAAAATTGAAGCTGCCGTATAATGTAGCAACAATTCATTCACGGAACGTTTTTCTGTCTTTGGATCGAAATAGTGTATGGCTGCATAATTACTTTGCAATTCGAAGATACCTTGTTCATTTTCATTAATAATTCCAAATTTATAAACATCATCTTCTTCTTCCATTAGTTTAATTGTGTTTTGTAAGTCATTTTTTATTGAAATTATGACAATACGTAATAATAAAAAAAATTCCATTACATTTGCTTCGTAAAGGGTTTGCATCAATGGACATTCAAACTGATGATATGTCCATGCCTGTTGTTTACAATTTTCGTTACAAAATAATGTAAATGGGCACTGGTCGCATGGAATTAGATTTAATGTGTAATTTGAACAATGATGACACAACAACATAATCTCAAAGTTAGCCACGTCCAAACTTGTGACATACGGCTCTTCGATTGAAATGAATTCTCCAGGTTCAATGTCTCGTGTAGCTACAATGTAACGATTTTTTTCGGTATCGGAATTTAACTGAATTTTGCTTTTTATACTTTCGCTAATGTCATTTGAAATATCATTGTAAAAATTGTATGGTTTTGTTAGCTTTCTCAAACTTTCGGCCTTAGATTTTCTCACTAATAATTTAGGTGTCTTTTCGCGTGGATAATCAAGTTCGATTGCTTTGTCAATATCCTAAAATTGAAATTTTGTATTAAAATGTTGTCGTGAAATGGCAAAACGCAAAATATGATGGGACTCCCACAAGAGCTCTCCCTCCCCACCAAGAAAAAAATAAAATATGCTTTAACTCACCATTATGTTTTCACTTAACTAACATAATTTATTTTTGCTTTAAAGTCAAGGTTAAGAAATTACTAAATCCCAAAAATGTCTATTGATTGGGCGCCATCCATAAAATACGTCAAGCTAAATTCACCCTTTCCACCTACTTTGTCATGCTACGTCACATTTATTTCAAACTTCTACCTATAGTAATGCATCATAAAACGTTGATACCCCCTCCCACTTCAAAATGCATTTTTTTTTATTATTATATTAGCATGTAACTGATACATATCTAAACAATTTCAATTATTTGATTTTGGTTTAATGCAAAATTATTGACTCTATAGTGATTTACTGCAGAGGCGTAATTACAAATTTTACGTCCTGGAGCGACTTTAAGCCATGCACCCCCTGTAAAAGTCTAATTTTCCCCAAAAAGTGGCGAGCAAAAAAAGCACCCTTCTTTCCTTACTTTCTTCTTCTATTGCGTCCTATTTCTTTCCCTTATTGCCATTATACCTCCCTTTTTCTTGTGCACCCTGGAGCGGCTGCTCCACCTGCTCCATTGTTCTGCACCACGCTTCTGATTTTTAGAATAAAAGCTAATGTAGAAATAATGAAAATGCCTTCGATTCCTTTATTTTATTTTTTTTATTTTTTATTTTAATTTTTTAATATTTTCTTTTTTGTTTAATTTGAAATTATATGGAGAAAACTAATAATTTAAAAAAAAATTCCTCCTCCTTTGCAGACCCGAGCCACGGAGCTACAGCCCTGACTATGTCCCCCTCTCGTCGGGTCTGCGCTAACCATGTTACAAACTGAAATTTTTTAGTAAAAGTAATTATTTTTGACGATGTAAGTTTAAAAGACAAACTTAAAATTATCTTCAAAATTTTGAAAAAATCGGTTGTAAAAGTTAAATTTACGTTTCTAACATTATTAAACATTGTCCCATTCATTAGTCTCATATTAAAAACTAAAATAATAATAAGATAAATAAATTAAAAAAATATACCTTGATGCACTCTTCGTAGTAAGCCATTTGATACAAGACAGCAGATCTGTTTGCATACGCTGTTGCTAAACATTCTGTAGATTTATCTATTTCTGCATAAGCTATACTTTTTGTATAAAGTATACGAGCATTTTGCCAATCTTGAGCATAAAACGCTACATTACCTTCATTTCGATAGCGTGTAGATAAATTATTATTTTTACACGTCTTAATTATTTGAGGTAGTAAATTAAATTTTTTTAAATATTTTGTAATGTATATAACACGATCAATATCTGAATTCAATGGATTTGATAAGAATAACATGATTTTGTGTTCCAAGTGACACCTTTTAATTATTTCCATGAATTTTTCTATATTTTTGTAGCCCATTCTTTTTTATTTCAAATATGTAATAAAAAACTAATTTATTGAAAAAAATATAAGAAATAATTGTATTTATAAAATGTGTTTTCAAATTTATGTAATATCAGAATAAATCGCGTATAAAAATAGACTCTAGCTCGTGTTACCACACGTATTATCCAGTGTAATGACAATGAGACAATGTGTTGACAGGGTTCAACGGGTCAGCAGTGATCATACATACAGTAGACTCCTATTTTACACGGGAGTTAGATTCTACGAAAATTCCGTGCAAATCAAATTCAAAGACTTGACTTTTATATAAATATAGGGACTGGTTTCGTGGACACATAAAAAAGACTACCCTATAAGATTATGAAAAAAATTTGTACTGTATTAGAATATTATTTGTAGATATGTAAATACCCCACCTACCCCCTTTTGCTATGCTTAAAAGCAATAAATACAAATATACCGAATTAAAAAAATTATTGCAAAATACCCTATTTCGTCTTTTCGGATTAAAATAGAAAATTATATATTTGTTAATACATTTTGCTAAATATTATTGTTTTTTGTTAATAATAATTAATGTTCCAGGCGGGTGGCGGGTCACAGACGATTTTCTCTCAAATTATTGAAGGCGAAAATTTGATATTTAATATAGAGATAGAACAGGGTGGTCAAATTGTAGATGTAAAGTTAGAATTCAATTACGATGGTTAATTTCAGGGAGTAACCTCGGAAATGGGACAAGAATTTTGCCCCAAGAACATCAAATAGGGTATTAAAGAAAAGCTTATTAAGGCATAAATTCAATAATATGTATGTATAATTGTATTTCTTTGCTTATTTTTTTCTTGAAGCCTTTTAAAAATTACTGTACCCTACCAAGGGTACCTACTGGTACCCTACCCAAAATTTGCTCGTCAGGAAAAATCTTTTGTCTTTGTCATTTTTGTGATTTACTTTTATACTTTTTTAGGATTTCGTAGCATAACTACGAAATGCTTATGTTTTCATCAAGTGTATCACTTTTTGTGCGTCCAACACGCACTCTGTAGATTTAAGTTATACGTAAATACCGCCAACAAAAATACTTGTTATGAAGTACCTAATATTTTTTTTTATATTGAGTGAACTAAAATAAATAAGTATAAAACTTTAACTTTCGAAATAAATGCTAACTGCTTAATAATTTAGCGCACTCATTATCGCATGGGAAATATTTACATTTGTTTGTTATAATTTCACAGTGAAATTAAGAAGTTCACAGAATTTCAATAACAGGTGATATTATTAATCTAACTTGTAGGTGTTAAAATAGTGGAGGAGAAAACTTGTGTTAAACGTACAAATGTAAAAGTGTTAAGGTAAAAGAAAAATGTGTAAAGATTTATTGTAGTTGTAGGTCCATAGATCTTTTATTCTTTTTTTAATTTTTCCACTTTTTTTATAAATTGTTTATAAATTGATGATATTAATAAATAAATAATTACTACGATTAAAACAATAAATAAAATTAAAACGCCAATGACGTCAAAAAGATATAGCTGATACCAAGCTAATTCAACGCTAGAGGGTTTTAAATGATGAGCTCCTTTGTGTCGAATTACGTATTCTATCCAGTAAATTACTTCATCAATAGCTGACATTGGCCGATCAGTATATAATGTTGAAACACGTTTCATATTTTCTTTATAGCTACAAAACATTAATTTTTTATAAAGATAATACAGAATTTCCCTTGATTTATCATACCTCGGAGATTTTAGAAGACTATTAACTGTACTTAAAACGGTTTCTTTGGAAATATCTTCATATTTTAATTCAGCAGCAATGCCCAAACGAATGTAATTTTTTATATTTAAAAACTGATCACCGAAAAACGGTATACCGATCATTGGAACGCCACAGTAAATGGCTTCTTGAGTTCCCATTAATCCACCGTGAGTTATAAAAAGCTTAGTGTTACTATGACCTTAAAATTTGTATAAAAATAAATTGTATTTAATTTGAAAACGAAAAATTTGAGAGTAGTTTACTTACAAAGAATCTCTCGTTGAGGTAGCCACGTTTCAAAATAAATATTGCTTGGAAATGGTCCGACTAATTCACTTTTGTTAGCCTTCCAAATAACATTGTATGGTAGTTGACCAAAAGCTTCAATTAAAGCCCTTTGTTTTTCTTCAGAGAATGTTTCGATACGAATCATTGAACCCATTGACAGTAAGATAACTCCATTTTTAGAATTGTTCAAGAAAGTTTCAAGTTGCTGAAAATAATATGTAAATTTACAAAACTACAAGATTTGAATATTTATGACTAAAAAACTTAAATATTTGTTCTTGATGATCAGAGTCGGATCTAGAGGGGGCAGCGGATCACGTGCCCCGGGCGCCAGATTTTGACGGTGCCAAAAGTAATATAAAAGGGCGTCAAAATTCGAAATTTGGCGTTTTTTTTGCACGTCACTTATTTTTTAGAGGGAAAAAAAGTTTGAAAAAAATGTTTATTTTTCTTGTTAAGCAAGACAGGGGACGGCATTTTTAAACTAGCCCTGGGAGGCACTTAGGCTAGATCCGCTCGGGTGATGATTGATCTACTTAATAAATTTCTAACACTGACTGACTGACAGACAACGCACAGCCTAAACCGTTGGGTTTAGAAGAATGAAATTTTGCATAAGAGTTCCCTATGTAACGTAGATGAGCACTAAGAAAGGATTTTTGAAAATTCGTCCCCTAAGTGGGTTAAATATGGTGAAAATTTGTATGGAAATTCGTCATTTTTGAAGTTATAGAGATATATAAAAATATGTTACAATGGCTATTAAAATAAATATCTTATTTTAATAAATCCTTAACATTGACTGACAGATAACGCACAGCTTAAACTGTTGGGTTTAGAAGGTCATTTTTGAAGTCAGAAACGTGGGAGTTGGTCTTCCGTTTTTTGAAAAACATTGAAAATGAGCTGAAGGTGAACACCTAAAAAGATGTTGCCAATGGGAAATCCCATTGGGTATACGGCTAGTCACTTAATACATAGCAAGTGTTCATAGTTGACTTAACTAAGTTTGACGACAAATTCCCCGATGATTTCCAAACTTTTTCTTCTATCCATATAATATAAAGTCAGCAATATTTTACCTATATTTTGACAAGTTGGTTACATTACAATTTTTACATCATTTTTACAATTTTGGGAGCGTAAAAAAAACTAAACTACTTTATATTGATTGGTAAAGAATATTAACTAGAAACCAAGAATTATTAAATGTTGAGCGCATATACCTATGTACGTACTTTTGGTAATGGATTAAAAGACGTAATATGTATTCCGGCCACTTCTTTAACATTTGGTGGTATTGGACGAGCACCGTACAAGCTAAAGTGAGTATTTGTTAATAAAAGACTCATTTTTTTCTCCATTTCATACATAGACGGTATATTATTGTCATTAAGTTTTTTTCGAATTATATCATCGGTAATTCGCGTTTGAAAATAATAATAGCTGTAAAAAAAATTTTAATATGTATTAATAATTTCTTTATCCAAAGTATTCAATATAAGCGAAAAATGTATAGGAACTTTGTAAATAGTAAACGATACAATACGTAAATACGGTAGAAATCAATAGCAATGCCCTTTTTTAAATTCAAAAAAATTTTCGCAGTTCAAAAATTATAGAATAAGACCAAAATCTCTAGAAAAAGTTGTCCAGAATAGTTCCTTGCGAGGTAAAGTCTTATTCGATCGATTCGAAATTTTGCGGACAATCTTCTCAAGATTGCAAGGAAAGGTGATGAGATCAAGTTTGTAGGCATACTGAAACTCTTTTTTTTTACCTTCTGACGGTATAGTTAACAATGTCTCAGTGTTTATAAGTGCTGAACACAATATTGCCACTATAACACCTATCTTTTAATTCATCGAAACAGAAACGAAACAAAAAAAAAACTCGGAGGACTTTTATCAGTATGTAAATGGTAAACAAACTGTTGGGCACTCTACATATAATATATAATGAGTTCTCTAGTTCAGTGTTTCCCAACCGCCACACAGTGGAGTATTTGATCATAAAACCTGGCCAAAAATAGTAATTGTATTTTATTGTTAAATTTTACTGTAAAATACAATTAGATCCAATTATTTATTTATTTAGATATCATTTCAGGCGTGTATAGAGGTGAGGGGGAGTCAAGGGGTCATGACCCCCCACCAGGCAATTAAATATATACATTAGATTTTATTTAATCTTGGGGACAATATCGGCAAATGTTATATAATTAATCCATTATTATTACCAAGCAGCGTGTTTTTCTTTTTTGCTCGTCACTCGTCAGCTTCAATTTTTGTTTCTTAATTTTGTTTCAGAAATTGTTTTAATTTTTTCATTTCTTGCATGACCCCGGCCTCCCCTCCAAGATGCTTGGTGGTATACGCCCCTGTATTATTTAAAGCATAAATGTGTTGATACAGATATCAAGAGACAAAAAAATCAAGGATGATTATTAAATATATACTCTTTATGTTATACCTATGAAACTCGAAATGTATAATATGTAACAAAATAATTAAACTTTTTTTTATAGAAATGACAAGTACATGCGGGAAGTTTTATTCCAGGAATTGTTTCTCTGTTACCTGCAGAATGAAGTGATATAAACAAGTTTGCCCGGAAAAGCCCGGAAGGTGTTTAAATCATTATCTTTAATAAAGTACAATAAAATTTTATTACTTGAATATAAACTTAACTTAAAAATGTCATTAAAATATACAAGGAATTATTTTAAAATTATTTTAGGCATGATAAACAAACATTGACCATTCACCTTATAAATTAATGAGGAACAAATAACTCAAGTTAATTAGACAAATAAAAAACTGAACCATTATACTTTGACTATAAAAATCATAATAAAGCCATGATATTCTACTGTTAAAAAAGTTCTGACTTCAACTGACGGTAATAATGTCTGAACATGCCTTATTGACCCGGTATGTGGCCGAACGAATAAACCAGATATTTACCAGTCCAAAAATACTACTTTTAACAATATTAGTGAATTTTGGATTTTTCGATTTTGGCCATGATTTAAGGTCAAATGCTCCACTGTGCGTCGATCCGCGAAAGTATATCACCGATCCGCAGAAAGATTTGTGTGAGTTATAAAAATGTTTATAATTTTGTTTGAAATATATGGTAGACCAAATGGTCGGAAACCGACATTTCATATTATACAACCTTATATTATTCATATTAATGGCGGAAACGACTTCGAGCTACAAGAATTATATTTAAAATTTAAGAATTATTTTTATGAATTTCTTTAATACTTCAGAAAGTGTCCATGTTTATAGGTATGACTTAGTGGTCGAAAACGACATTTCATGTTAAATTTAAATGTAATTTAGGAAACTGATAATGTGTACTTTCTAGACGCTTTGACGCTAACTCTAAATATTCCTAGATTTTACCTAGGAGAAGAAAACGTATTTAACTATTCGAAAATATATTTGAATTCCCCAAAAAAAAAAACTCGGAACCGAATAATGATAATAGAAATGTAAGTGTTTATTTTACGAAAAAGGTACCTTAAGAAAGCGTAAATAAAAATTTAAATTAAAATTAAAAATTTTCAAATTTATTTTTCTTTTAGTTGTCTTGGCCATATGTCCATGATGGACATATGGCCAAGACAACTAAAAGAAAAATAAATTTGAAAAATAAATTTGTAATTTTCGATTTTTTGCGTAAAATTTCTGAGCAACGAAGAAATTTTTAAATTATCATTTTTATTTTACTTCTTTTATACTTTCCCTCTTACTTAACTAAATATGCATTTCCTAGAATTTGCTAGATTTCCCTGCATTTTTCGCTTACCCCATACATATAATCATATTAAAAATGATAAAATTATTACCCCCATTTCATCATAAATTCAACGACCGTATTGTATACCCGCTCATGTAATGCCAGTGGTGGAGTTAAATCCAAAAAATTATTTGGTATAAATGCTGGATTGTCTGGCAAACCAAATCGGTCATATGCCCACGCCATTGGTACACTCGTTGTTACTCCAACTATGGGGACATCCTTTAATTTATGAGCAAAAACAAGGAAACAATCGGTAGCAAATATTTCCGTAAGTATTAAATCATACTTCATTTGATCGATGTTTTTATATAGATCTTGAATGATTTTTGTGTCAAATAATTTTCCACACAAATCAATACCACCTTCATCAAAAAGAGCCAACATTGTTGAAAATATATTATTTATATCAAAAGCTTCAATTTCAGCTAAGGTTACGTTATTAGTAAATGATGGCATTGTTCCTTGTAAACTTATGTCATTATACCTACAAAAAGTAACTCAATTAATAAATACATAATAATTATATCGTTTGGTTAGACTAAAATTACGGAACTAGGTTCTAATGAACAAGGAACTTATGATGAGAATATAGTGGGTTAAGATGGTTAAGATATACTTATAATGTTGTTATAATTAGTTCTCATTTAAAAAAAAATACCCCTGTCGCAGCATCTGCATAACATAACGAATTTCGAAATATTGGGCATTGGCAGATCTCATCTAAGATCTGTATCCATTTAAAATAGTTTAGCTTTCTAACAGTGAAACAATTTTCAAAATCAGTTTAGTAGTTAATTTTTGGCGCTTTTAGGTCCTCAGGACCGTAACGAATCTCATATAGTGTAGCATATATCCATTTAACAACATATTACATTACATAACTATAGTTTTCGATTTTTTTTTCTAGGTATGTAAATATATATGAATTATATTTTCTCTCTAAAGGAGGACATCATACAAAAATTTCCTTTCCATAACATACTCTTAAAAAATCTGACTAATTTTAATTTAAAAAGATGAGACAGAGCTATTGTTATTGTAACACATACATACATATTGAATAACTAACTAGGACTTGTTTTATCTAGAAAAGAATTGCTAAACATTTATTGTAAAAAAATTCAGCAAATTTCTTAATTTTTCTTAAAAGCTAGTTCACTTAGTACAATGTTTTAAAAGCTTATCTTATGCAATTTTTTACGCCCTTTTCGATGGTGTCAAAAAAAATTAAAAAATTTTTGAATTCTAGCCAAATTTTGCAAAAAAACCACTAAAAATGGCGAAAAATGGCCAAAAAACCTACTTCAGGGCATCCGACGTGTCTGGCTAACGAACTTAGCCGAGCCAGTCCGAATTCGAGCACGCATACCAAATTTCATAAGCATTAAACGATTCGTTCGAGAGTTATCGTGTACACACATAAATACATACATACATACATACATATATATATATATATATATATATATATATATATATATATATATATATATATATATATATATATATATATATAAATTTTAGTGAAGTAGATTTTCGGGTTCTAGAGGCTCGAAAACAAATTTCTACCATAGTCCCGGACTTAGGTCTTACCATAAGAACTGCCGTAATAGCTGAATTTCCAGAATGGAAATTCACTAAAAACGGTATATTACCTCAACATTTGAATCTATCCTTTTCCAGTACACTCATTCATATTAATCTACACCGTAGCGTGTATATTATCTTATACCGATTGTGCATATTATATTGTATATATGCTTCTCTTACCTCTTCCACCCGTCAAAATCAGTTTTTTTTTAAGATAAAAATGGGGACTTCTAACTTCCAAGATGCCAAGACATTTTATTTTAGCTATTAACACCTTGAAAGTCAATCTGTAATGACAAGATGACCAACTGGTACACTATTTTAATAACTAATACACTTTATATGGAATTGTTGACGCGATACAGCGTTGTGTCGTAATTAATTAGGTTACATTAACGTGTTAATATAATATATTCGACCAAGCCCGACGAGAGGGCGGGATAGCCAGGGTTGCAACCTCGGGGCTCGGGCTTGAAAATGGTGCCCGTTGCGATTGGTAGGGAGCCCGGGCAAAAATAGAAAGACCTTTTTTTGCTCGTCATTCATATTTTTGAAGAAAAGTTTTTAAAAATGTGGTTTTATTCCGGGGTTTACAATTTGTTTCCGCGGCCTTGTACATATTCGACAGATGAATGCTTCAGTCTTCAACAAGATTAGTTAATTTCGTTTGAAGACTTTCGAAAAATGGAATTAAAACGGAATAAAAGATTCTGGTTATTTGTTTAATGATAAAATTTCTAAAAGAAAAAAAAAGCAAAAGAAAAAAAACATTTTCAATTTCAATAGTTTCTCACACTTACGATAAGTGTCTGCGATATATCAGATAAATAAATCTGTGATATATCAGATAAATAAATCAGTTATAAGTAGGTACTTACCTTGGTATCGGCTCTTTTTGTGGAAAATGACCTACAACATCCACTTCATGTCCTCGTTCAACTAAACCTTTCAAAATTGCTTCGAACATAACGAAATGACTTTTCGCTTGTTGCGGAAACAATCCCAAAATTCGAGCACAATTACATTCATTTAATGATATAATTAAGAGTAATGTGACTAGAGTTACTGATATTTTTACCATTGTTGTAAGTATATCAAACTAATTTAATTGTCAGTGATAAGCACACTAACTGAACAAATTATTCTATTTAGAATTTATTATAATTTTTAATTCATTAAACTTATCTGCATTTATTGTGAGATAAAATTAATTTTAAACATGAACAATTTTCAAATTTCATTGTCATCGTGAAACTAGACAAAATCCAAATCATGTGCGATGTATACATACAGAGCGTTCATAAAGTTCCGGAACAGCTGAACTGACACTAACGACACTAAACTGTTCAAACGGTTCAAACTGTACTTGTGCAACTAGTAGATGCAACCATACGTTCCGCATTTTAATTTTGGCGCGAGCTTTGAACATCAGATCAAGTGACAACAAAGTACCTAAACATTATAAATTAAAATAACATAGTTAAAAATGGGATGAATTAGTGAAAATTTAACATACGTAAAAATAGTTATTTTCGATACATATGCGTAAAGAGAGGTATTCTAGTAGGCTTAAATTGGGGCACGAGTCTAAGGGACTGACGTATACACAACGAGATCGAGTGCGCTGTATACCCCCACGAGCCTGACGGCTCGTGGGGGTAAGCGCACGAGATCTCGTTGTGCATGCGTCAGTCCCTTTAGCGAGTGCCCCAGTTTAAGCCTATTGGATACCTCACTTTACGCACACGTATCGAACATTATTTTTTTATAACGACGGCTTCTAAAGTTTAATTGAGAGAAAAAAATTAATTGTTTTTAAGTAATTTTAGAAAATAGTAGGGTTAATTTCATATTATAATGTTATATGAAAAAAAAAATTTTTTATTAATTTGTAGATCGTTTTTATTTTTTTATTATTGACATTTTTTATTATTATCATTGACAAATGAATATCATTATTTTCTCGCATAGTTTTAGCTACTTTCACGCACAGTTGTACTTTCGCGCACAGTTACTGTCGTTTGTTTTACAATGATATGAAAACTACTCTTTACGCCCACTACACAACGCTCGAATATTGAACTTTAGAAGAGGGTGTTATAAAAAAGTATTTTAGCGTACTTTGATTCCTTTATAAAGTACAAAGTACGTTTGTCTAAAATAACGTACAATACTTTTTAAAAAAGTACGAGTGGCAACCCTATATGTATACGTTACGGTAAGTGTAGTTAATTGACAAATATTAATATTTACCGATTGTTATTAATACAAACCAACAAATACGGTTGAAATGATAAATTTATACATATATGGTTATCCTACAGCAGTCGTTTTTTATATAATTTTGTTAATTATTATTCTTTATTTCGTACCTTTTAGTCAGTTAGTCACAACGCTTATTTACCCACCCTGACCGCATTAATTTTTTAAAGACGTTATCTAGCCCACGGAGGTGGGGTGGAGATGGCATACAGTTTATGTGAATATTACAGAAATGAAGCCTACACACATATTCACACGCATTAACACACATGTAAAATAAAACGAGATGCAGATATTTTGTCAATGCAAACAACACACACACTACTAAAAAAGTGACAGTAGGGACACCAGTGCTTGGCTTCAGATCATCTAACAAAATGACTAGTCCATATACGTCATTGATCTAGCCTATGTTACTTAGAATAACGCAAAGATCCTAACGATTTTCATTCTAAATAAAATATGTTTACTTGATTTAATTGTGATTTAATTTTATCAACATGCAAATCAAAAATAACAACACGAGTCACGACACAACACACTTGCTAATAATTATGTTGTTTAATTTCAATAGTAGGTAAACAATAAAAAAAATTGCGTCAGTTGTTCTCTGGCGTCAGTCTTGTCTATTTATATATCTCTGTTTTTAGTTACGTGGTCCTGAAAAACCACGTAACTTATTCATTCACTCATAAGTCTTCATAAGTGATCATTAATTTCCTATACACATCGGTGGCGCTTTCCACTAAAAAAAGTTAAGCAGTGAGATATTTTTCATTCAAACGTACATTATCAGTGCACCACTAAATCGTTGTAGTATGTTTGCTCTTGAATTATTTTTAGTTAAAAAAATGACCCGTCGTTTTTGGACGAATTTTGGTGCCAGCACGTGATGGTAAGATATATCTCATTAAAATCCATACATACCAACATACCTAAATCGATATTATACCGACACAATTAGACCTACATACCGACGCAACGAGATGGCACTATGTGTATACAATATAGATACCTGTATTATATCAGTCTATTTTTGTGTCGTTATCTAATGGTCTTTTACGGTAGACGGCAATACTACCATCTGTTAGAAATACTATTTTGACATAATTGAATGCAGTACCTCGTATCTCACAAAATTAGATAATTCTCTGTTACTTTAAAAGTTTTCATAATTAAAGTGGAAGTAATATTTATGAATGAATAAATTAATTCAATAATTCAATAAAAAAATTAATAGAATTAGAATTAGAATTTTTATTTTGTATAAGCGGGTGCTTAAAACTATCAATTATCTTTCTTTTTTTATAAATTGGTACTATAATAATAATAATAATAAATTCGCCAAGTGCGTGCCGGACACGCATTATCAAAGTTACGTGGTCAACAGCTAATTTTTTACAATTTTTAGGATCAAATGTAGGAAATTTAATAGTACGTATCGACGGCTTACTGCAAGAACCACGTATGCCGATTTTTCACTGTTTTGAGATAATTAGATATAAATGTTTAGAATCATCTTATACTGATCATAGGCTAATAAAAACCTCATTTTATTTTATTTATCAGAATGAAAGTTATTTAACCATAACAAAACCTCATATCTCCAAATTTCAAATTACGTCATAATTTAATGTTATATTACCATACGAGGGTCGACACAGAAGTGCTCAGTCGTTTATATTTCGAACTAAAACAATACATTTTTATACACTTGGTAATTCGAACGAAAAAATTATTGCTACGTAACAAAAAGACGCGTTAATTCGAACTCATCGGCGTCAAACACTCGACAATTCAAAGTTGCAGAGAGAAAGAGACAGAAAGATTGTAAGTACATTTTGAGACAAGTTCAAGTTCATTCATCGCAAATGCGTAAAAAATTAAAATTGTTACCTGGGATAATTCGAACCTCTCTATAATTCGTAATATCTTATGAGTCCCTCGAGTTTCGAATTAACGAGAGTCGACTGTACTGGTATTTCAAGTAAAGCTATTAGTATTATGAATAGTTTTGTGAATGATATTTTTGAACTTATTGCCGCTGAAGCATTTCGTCTCGCACATTATCAACAATTACAAGTCGTGAAATTCAAACTGCAATGCGTTTGTTATTACCGGGTGAATTACCGGTTATTAGCTATTACCGGTTATTAGCTATTACCGGTTATTAGCTAATAATAAACACGTCGTTTAGTGAAGGTACTAAAGCTGTTACAAAATATACAAGTTCAAAATAAATAAACAAAATTCAACATCATCATCATCAAATTAATCGCCGACTTTATTATGACTTTTAAAATCTTTAAAAACAGTTCTCAATATTATGAAATTATGATAACCACAATATAATTTAAATAAGAGTCTTTAATATTACACAATATTGGTATTTAATTATTATCATTTCCTAAATCTATATATTATATAAAAATCAAAACTGACTGACTGACTGATTGACTAACTGACCGATCAACGCACAGCCCAAATCGCTGGGCCTAGAAACGTGAAATTTTGAAGAGGGATTTCTTATATAAGATAGGTGAGCACTAAGAAAGGATTTTTGGAAATTCATCCCCTAAGGGGGTAAAATAAGGGTTGAGAATTTTTATAGAAATCTGTAATTTTTTTTAGATAGAAATATGAAAATTTGTGTTAGGTTACTGGCTTGAACACAGAAGTTCCAGTGCTTTCAAAAATTCATCCCTCAGGGCTTAGGGGGTTGAAACAGGGGAAGAAACTTTAAATAGAAATCTGTCACCTAGAAACGTGAAATTTTGCACAGAGATTCCTTATATAACGTAGGTGAGCACTAAGGAGGGATTTTTGGAAATTCACCCCCTAAGGGGGTAAAAGGGGATGAAAATTTTCATAGAAATCTGTAATTTTTTGAGTTAGAAATATGGAAATTGCTTTTAAGTTACTGGTTTGAACACATAAGTTCCAGTGCTTTTAAAAATTCATCCCTCAGGGCTTAGGGGGTTGAAACAGGGGAAGAAACTTTAAATGGAAGCCTGTCGTTTTTACAATTAGAACTGTGGAAACTGATATGGTATGGTATGCTGGTGATTTTAAAGTTGTTAAAAATTCATTGTTTAACGTTTATAAATGCGAAATTGAGTTTGTTAATTTGTTTGTTTATTCATTTGACTTGCTTTTACGCTTCAACGACTTAAACAGTCAACTTGAAATTTTGCACAGACATAGCTTGGGAGACGGAAACGGTTATAGGCCATCTTTTAAGCCGGGAAAATAAATAATTCCCGAGAGAAAATCTATGACAATTATGACAGTTGACTATTAAGAAGCGGATTATTGGTTTCAGACTTCGAATATTGTTAACAGGGGGGTTGGAAAAGAACTTAGACTACATTTTACTCTGGGAAAACATCTCATTCCTGTGGGAAATCTCATTTCTGTGGGAAAATATATTTTAAATGAAACAAAAAAAGATTCCTAGAGTTTGTTCAAACTCTGTTTGTTAACAGATAGAACGATGTACAGCGGTAAACATAGGTTTTTACACCGAGAAAGTATCTGATTCCCGAGGGAAAATGTTTTTAAAATGAAACAATGAAATAATGACAACTGACTGTTAAAAAAATGGAAGATTGATCTTAAACATTGCATATTATTTACAGCGGGGATAGAAAGGAACACAGACTACTCTCTCCGCCGAGAAAATATCTGAATCCTGTGAGAAGTCTTATTCCTGTGGGAAAGTATATTAGAAACGATAAAAAAAGGATCACTGACTTCATTCCAACTTTGCATATTGTTAAAACAATGTTATAGTCTACTTTTTACCCGGAGAAAACATTTTATTTCTGTGGGAAAATTCCTGTGGGAAAATGAAAGTACATTTTATACTTTTGAACTAGATATCATAATTTCAAAAGCCACGAATGGAAGGGCTGAGCGGGTTCCAGCACACACTACACCGTCACTAGTATGGGCACACCTTGACTCAAGGTATGTCGCGGTATTACTTTTGACGCGGTACTGTATTTAATGTTTTGGTACATTGCCGTGTCAAAGGTATGGGCACATTTTAATCCCAGGGTTGACGACGTAAAGTGTACTAAAACCAGCTTAACCCTTCTATTGCAACGCGGGCGAAGCCGCGGGTAAATGCTAGTAAAATATAAGAAATACAAAGTATAATTTTATTTATTCCGAAAATAAAAACATTTTAATAAATATAAAAATCTTCCTAAAAGTCTTTTTAGCGAATTTCCAAAACTGGAAATTCAGCTTTTACGCCAGGTGTCATGGTGCGACCTAAGCCCGGGACCATATCAGAAATATGTTTTGAGGTCCCTAGAATACGAAAATGATATTCACTAAAATTTATATATATATATATATATATATATATATATGTATCCGCGCGATAACTCTCGAACGAAACGTCTAACGCTTATGAAATTTTGTGTGCGGACTGGATTCTGAAATGGCTTGGCTAAGTTCGTTAGCCAGACACGTCGGATGCCCAGAAGTAGGTTTTCTGGCCATTTTTTATCATTCGATCCTATCATAAGGCAGTTCGATTTTTACATCGTTGAAAAGGAAAAAAAAAATTATGAAGAAAATATTCTTATAATTTTCTTTCTATTTTAAGTATTTTTCGAGAAAATGTAAATTTTCACTTTTATTCTTTCTTTGTTAGTCTAATAAGTAATTTATATTTATATCTCAGTTTTTAATAAGTATAAAAATATTTCACTTTTTTATTAAAAAATTTTGTGAGAACAAGTGAAAACTATTCACATATATGAGATATAACACACATACATGTATAGAGTTTTGTTTCTCATTTATTGCATTATAATTAGCATGGTTCTATTCCATGTTAAAAAATGTAAATTAAACAGATTTTCTAAGCTAATGTAATGAAGAATTTTTTTTTTTTTTTATTGAATTTTTAAGTAAACAAGAAATTGAAGATTATGTTATGATATAAATATTATTAAATATAAAACAAAACAAAATCTGTACAATGTACATATGTATGTACGGAAAAATATTTTGAATCGATTTTGAAAATTTTTCCACTAATAATTAATAATGTTAAAAAATTAAACCATTTCAAATGGATTTAAGGTATTTTATGTGAGGTCAAGGTTTTCGGGACCTAAAAAGGCCAGAAATTAATTAACCAATCGATTTTAAAAAATTTTTCACAGTTAGTAAGTTAAAGTATTTGAATTAATTAATTAAATGATGTCCGCAAGAAGCTTACGGACTGCCATAAGTTATATGAGATCCTTAGAACCCTTTTCTTACTGTTAGAGTACTAGACTTGTATGAGATTTACTGATCCCATAATTGTAAAAAATAAACTAAACGACCAATTTTAAAAATTTCTTCGCTGTTACAGAGCTAAACTATTTTAGATAGATTTAGAATACATTATGTAAGGTCCGTCAGGGTCCACAGGACCCAAAAGTGTCAAAAATAAACTAACTGACCGATTTTGAAAATTTTTTCACTGTTACAGAGCTAAACTATTTTAGATAAATATCGATTACGTTATGTAAGGTCCGCCTGGGTCCATAGGACCCAAAAGTGTCAAAAATAAACTGCCTGATCGATTTTGAAAATTTTTTCGCTGTTACAGAGCTAAACTGTTTTAGATAAATATAGATTCCGTTATGTAAGGTCTGCCAGGGTCCATAGGATCCAGAAGTGTCAAAAATAAACTAACTGACCGATTTTGAAAATTTTTTCACTGTTACAGAGCTAAACTATTTTAGATAAATATAAATTACGTTATGTAAGGTCCACCAAGATCCATAGAACCCAAAAGTGTCAAAAATAAACTAACTGACCGATTTTGAAAATTTTTTCACTGTTACAGAGCTAAACTATTTTAGATAAGTATAGATTACGTTATGTAAGGTCTGCCAGGGTCCATAGGATCCAGAAGTGTCAAAAATAAACTAACTGACCGATTTTGAAAATTTTTTCACTGTACAGAGCTAAACTATTTTAGATAAATATAGATTACGTTATGTAAGGTCTGCCAGGGTCCATGGGATCCAAAAGTGTCAAAAATAAACTAACCGACCGATTTTAAAAATTTTTTCACAGTTGGGGAACTAACTATTTTAGATAGACATACATTACGTTATTTAGGGTCCGCCAGGGTCCATGGGGCCCAAAAGTGGTAAAAATAAACTAACCGACCGATTTTGAAAATTTTTTTACTGTTACAGAGCTAAACTATTTTAGATAAATATAGATTACGTTATGTAAAGTCTGCCAGGGTCCATCGGATCCAAAAGCGTCAAAAATAAACTAGCCGACCGATTTTGAAAATTTTTTCACTGTTGGGGAGCTAAGCTATTTTAGATACATATAGATTACGTTATGTAAGGTCTGAAGTGTCAGTAGGACCTAAAAGTGTCAAAAATAAAATAACTGACCGATTTTGAAACCTTTTTACTATTACGGAGGTAAACTATTTTAGATAGGTACAGGTTGTGTTATCTGAGATCCACAACTGTCCTGCGGATGCAAATGCGGCGTAGAATGCTACACAACGGGTTTTGAATATATATATATATATATATATATATATATATATATATATATATATACATATATATATATATATATGTATATATATATATATATATATATATATATATATATATATATATATATACATATATATATATATATATTTTACATAAAGTCCGCCTAGAATATACGGTCGAGCTGATTTTTTAATGAGGTCCACCGGGATCTTGCAGATCCGAAAACGCCAGTAATAAGCTATCGAAAAGATGCTAAAAAATTTCTCACTGCTAGAGAACTAAATTATTTTAGATGGATACAACTATGCTGCACAAAATTCGTTCGGGTTCTTGGGTCCCCAAAAATACCAAAACTAATTACCCAACCGATTTTAAAAATTCTTTTACTCTTAGAAAGCTAAACTATTTTAAATAGGTACAGGTCTTAGATGAGATCCGCCAGTGCCCAAGATTTGGAAATTCGCTATGTTATGCAGATGCTGCGACAGGGGTATTTTAGTTTATAATTTACTATAACCTAATAATTATCTATATTATTTTAGTGTGTAATCAAATTGCTGAATTGTTTTATTTTAGTATCTTGGTCCAGGAGGAATCGGAATGAGTACCGAAAACTATTCCACCTCAATTTTTTTATGCGATCCTCTTCAAATTGCCCTACTGATGACATAAATGCATGTTGCCATGGGGCAACCCCGTGCCTTATTGTTTAAACCGAAATTGTTTAAACAACTGCAAGAAATTGTTATTTTTCAACCGAACAATTTTTTTTATATTCTTTATTAAAATAGAAATAAAAATAGTCCTATGACTTTTCGCGATAAAGTTAATATTTTTAGAGATATGAATTTTTAAAGGTTCGAAAAATTTCAAATTTGGGTACTTTTGACCCATGAAAAAAATATTAAAAAAAACCCTCGAACCTTTAAAAATTCATTTCTCTAAAAATATTAACTTTATCGTGAAAAGTCATAGGACCTTTTTTATTTGTATTTCAGTAAAGAATATAAAAAAAATTTGTCCGGTTGAAAAAATACTTAAAGGTAAGCGACGCATACTTGGAGTGAATATGAGTGAATACAACCAAATGAATATGGACCATATTGTTCTTATTTCTTACTTGAGGTATAGTGTAGTGGGCCCCGTAGATATGGCCTCAAGTTGATATGGCATGTTGATAAAATTAATAAGTTTTATCAAAAAATTAATATATACCTAGTTTCATTTAAAAAAGTATAAGTTTCTATCGTAGCTAGAAAACTAAAGGAGTTATAAAGCTGGTTATAGCAATCGAATACCCCTAGCGGTATCTACAACTTTTACCTGAACAATTTTTTAATTAAGTCAATAGTTAGCCATCTTGTGTAGTTAAAATTTAAGTAGGAAACAGGGTGAAAAAGAAATAGGTATACCTATAACAAAGTACACAAAGCAAATAAAACCAAAAAAGTATTTATCAAAGTTAAAAATGTATTTAAAAATATCAAAACTTTTTTAGTTTCTTTTCATTTCCTTTTAGTTTTGATTTTGAACACCATTTATGATAAATAAAATATAAAATTAGATAATTGAAAGAAAATAACAACAATAATCCACAAATAAGAACGAACGCAACATCGACAAGATACAGTTTGTACCACGGAAAATTTGCATTGGGTGGTCGTAGATGTTCGGCCCCATTATGTCGAATCACGTATTCAATCCAATAAATAGCTGTATCCATAGCAGATATTGGCCGGTCGCGAAAAATTTTAGACACAAATTTCATGTTCTCTTGATAACTATAAAAGAAATAAATACACATATTAAAATAATTTTACAACTATGTTCAGTCGATTCCACCAGAGTATCAAGGGTATCAAAATTTTAAATGAATTTTTCTTGAAACTACCTTTTTCAAGCTGGTCGACATGATATCTCGAGTTCTATTTATTCACTCGACTTCAAATTTGGCATGTACCTTCAATACATGTTGCTTTATGGTAGAAGCCACAAATATTGCAAAATTTTAATTTCAATAAAAAGCTTTGAAAACAAACGTCAAAAAATAATATTCTTTTAAAAAACCGCTATTTTTAAATTTTTTCTTAATTGTAGTTCCTGCCAGAATGACAACCTTTCTAAACCAGAATCTTTTCTTTTTTGTTTCAGATGAACACAAACTCCAAAATCATGTCAACTAGCAGATCACTTTTTTTACATGACTATATTTAAATCGCTATACTAAGTCTTTGAAGTTTTATTTTTTTAAATGAAATTTTTTTATATGTTTTTAAAATACCAAAACAACACAAACTTCAAAATATGTCAACTAGCACATCACTTTTTTTACATGGCTATTTAAATCTTTTTTAATTTATATATTTAAATCGCTATAAGTCTTTGAATTTAATTTTTTTTTACATGAAATGTTACAGTGGAGCTTCACTAAAGTTAAGAAAAATTTGGTAAACTTTAGTGAAACTTAACTTTAGTGAAGCAAATTGAGATCAGTGGCGATCATTTAATAGATGATCAGGACTAAATAATAATTTAAGTCATAGGTGACGTACAAGAGCAAACTATTTAATAATTTGGATTCCAGTGGATTAATTAGATTTTATAGTAATGTATAAATTTTATTAAAAATATTGCTGTTATAGAAAGTTCTTCATTATAGATATATCTGCTATAGAAATTTTTTTCCCCTTGAACGGACAATTGACAAGTACTGTATCTATTTTTCAGTCTATATAAGCAGCTACGATTGGTTTTGGATTCACCAAATTCTTCGAATTGGTTATTAAGTACCTGGTATTCAAGTATTTTGGTATTTAATTTTTAAATTTATTTATTATATTAAGTGAATAACTGAATTGAGTAAGTAACCTTCAATCAGATCACTCGCTTTGTATATATCTGAAAAAAAATTTTAAAAATTCTAGAATTCAACATTCTAAAATTCTTTTTGCATAGAGAAATATTTTTATTGAAAAACACCACTGATTTGCTTACGTTTTTAAGTTTTAAGACTATAATTTATGACTTTCTAGTTCAGCTCATAACCAATCTTAGTTATGTCATGAAAAATATGTAACTAATATTATTATTTCCCTTTGCTTTTGTAATATTGTTCGATTTTTCATTTCGAATAAACATAATTAGTAACATTTATGAACTTTAAGTTACAAACAAAGTTTTAAAATTCAACAGAGAAAAGTTTAAATTTGAATTCTCTTATGACATCCAAATCAATTTGTTTAAATCATACTATATTTAGTTGTTCTTTTTACTACACATATAGCTTTTATAGAATTTATAATATCTTTGTCTTAAAAATGTATAATGTAATAATATTGTTTCTTTCTATTTCTATAAAATCCTCTTAACTTTAGTGAGAAAAGACGTCACTTAACAAAATTGATGTTAACTTAACTGAAGCTCTACTGTATTTAAAATATCAATAAATAGATTAAAAAAAATGAACAGTGAAAATATTAATATTTTTCTTTTTACTAATTCCTAAAAAAAGTCGAAATTTTTGCTCTCTAATCTAGAATACCCCCTTAAGGTAATGAATAGTGTTTATATAAATTAAAATTCATATGATTAGTAAGCAGTAAAATAACCATACCTTGAATTTTCTAATATAGTGTTTATGGATTTTAAAATCCTGTCCTTTGTTATGTCATCGTAGTCTAAACGGATTGCTATATTTTTTTGTTGACAGATTTCAACATTATAATGCTGTTCATGCACAATTGGAATCCCAATCATTGGTACGCTACAATATATGGCTTCCTGTGTTCCCAACAATCCTCCATGATATATAAATAATTTTGTGTTTGGGTGACCTAAACATAGACACAGATATATAATTTCAAAATTTTTGGTTTTAAGTTTTAAAAGCATATACGGACACTTTGATGGTAGCTTATAAGATCTAATAGAAAACTATTATTTAAGATATGTAATATATTATATATAGTAAATTTTTGTAGAAACTAATATTGCCTTTCTTACACAATATATCTTTTTGCGGTATCCATTCTTCAAAATAAATATTTTTTGGAAATGGACCCGTTAAATTACTTTTGTCAGCTCTCCAAACAACATTGTATGGTAAATCCGCGAAAGCTTCTATTAAAGCTCTTTGTTTAGCTACTGGAAATGATTCAGTTCGAAGTAATGAACCCATACTAAATAATATAACACCATTTTCTGAATTGTTTAAAAATGTCTCAATTGGCTGTAACAAAAAGGAATTAGGGTTCAGTCAAAAAAAAGAAAAAAGAAAAATTAGCTATTATTTAATTCTGATAAACAATTTCATAGTACTGATAATAAATATGCAGTATGTTATACATTAAGGGACTGACATTGACTTTTGATTTTGAATGTATAGTTTATTGCGTAATGGTCGGTAAAGGCAGCAGTCACATTAGGGATCAAAAAAATTAAAGAATATTTTAATCCTGTAGTGCAATGTTTCTCAACCGCCGTGCCGGTACCGGACTGCGAGGCAGGTGTTAAACTATTCGTTACAGTTTTTCAAGAAATATAATCAAGGAATAAAAAAAAATATTTTAGTGTTATCTATTTTTACAATAGGTACAAACATTGTAATTCATAATCATTTTTAAAATTTCAAAGCATGGTTGAAGAGTCATATTTAACCATTACTTTCAATGTCGAATTTAAGATTTTAGCGGCCCTATCTACATTTAGCTATATTCTATCTACACCTACTGTTATGTTAAATTCATTATTAAATATTTTACTTCTCATCAATGTATAGTTTGTTCATTTCTACTTGGCGGCTGGACTTTGAACCTCACGCATATCTGTATGTGTTAGTGTGTATCAGCATGTGTACAGAGTGTAAGTATACAAATACTACTACAATACTACTTACACAAATAGGTTTCTGCGCCGATTTTGTGACCCGCCAAGTAAAACTGGACAAGCTGTAATCGCTTCGTCTGTGCCTTATCGCGTACCTACTCACAATTATTACACCAGTTTTATCTATTGAGCCTATTTTGATCTTTTAATTATTACGTTTGTAAAAAGGTCTTGTAACTTTTAATGTTAATATTTTACAAAACTACCAAAAAATCTAACATATTACCTACCTTGGGTAATTCAGTAGTATTTTTAATATGAATTCCTCCAACTTCTATAACATTTGGAGGCAACGGACGACTACCATAAATACTAAAATGACTATTCACAAACCACAAACTCATTTTTTTACTTAATTCGTAAACTGATGGTAGTCCTTCCCCAAAATGATTTGCTACAATTTTATCAGCTACCGCTGTTTGATAAGAATTATAACTAAAAATTAATAAATTAATAAGTCTTAAAATATAAATTAGAATACAAAGTTAAATATACTTAGAAATACTTCTTAAGGCTTTTTGCTAAGGAAAATGTCTAGGATGTGTAAAATAAATTGTTCGAATATTGGTACAA
Source organism: Brachynemurus nebulosus (assembly GCA_035578155.1). Classification (NCBI taxonomy): domain Eukaryota; kingdom Metazoa; phylum Arthropoda; class Insecta; order Neuroptera; family Myrmeleontidae; genus Brachynemurus; species Brachynemurus nebulosus. The sequence continues at coordinate 13,909,442 of JAPWDM010000014.1, read as the reverse complement.
CACTTGGTCCTATTTACATTTATTCCTATTCATTCAACATTCATAAATAATGAAGGGAAAAAAAAGCTTGCAACCGGAGGCAGGCTAGATTTTCTACGGTAAATTATTTCCAACCCTTGCCATGACCAAACTATTTTCGACGTCCTATATCTCAGTTTTAAGATTTTTTTCGGACATACGGATTGTTTTGTTGTCACAAATATCGTTGGTATACAAGAGAACGGGTCCAAGTCCACATTTTTTATTTTTTAATATTTTAGATTCTAAGCCCATAAAATGTAACAGAATATTCATTTTTAATAATTAAATATTAATTATAATATACTAGTATTTATTTAGTATATTCTAATTAAAATTTAATTAAAAAATAAAAAATTTGGACTTGGACACGTTCTCTTGTATACCAACGATATATTCTATTTTATGTAGTTATTTAATCAAAATCGACATTTTCAAAATTCAAGGGGGTTAGGCCCCGCCCACAATAACTTTCAGGTTTATTCAGGGCCGGCAAGAGGGTGGAACAAGTGGCGCAGTTGCTCGGAGACGCGGATCTAAAATGGGAACCCGCAGTCTCGATTAGGGGCCCGGAGAAAGTGAGACGAGGTTTTTTTTTGCTCGTCAATTGTGTTTTTGGGAAAAAATTAAAATTTTTTGTTGCGCCAGGGGGCCCGTCATTTCTCTCGCCGGCTCTGGGTGTGTTGACGAGGTTGTGTATTTTGGTTAACTTCATCCCTATACCAAGTTTCATCAAAATCCTTTAAATGGTTTTATAGCTAGAGATCAAAATAGTTCTTCTAACAGACTGATATTTTTTGTAAATAACTACTTGGGGCTCAGGGAATCTCAAAACGTATATTTCTGCTAAAAATCCGACATCGAATTTTTTTCACGATCACATAACTTGGTCTATACTCTATAGACATGTAATGTACAGGACCAAAAAAATGGAATATAGTATAATATAGGTATATAGTACTAGTTAAAAAAATGGAAAAACCTGACTGCGTTAAAAGCGAACTAAAAAGATTGTATCAAGATGAAATTAAAAGCAGAAAAATGAAAAAGAAAGAAAAGCTGCCAGAGACATATATGTATATTGAAACAGAACAGAAAAACTTGATGCTTTCGACTGTTTTATTATTTTTTTTTCATTTTTCTTTATTTATTTCATCTTGTTTACATCTTTTAGTTCGCTTTTTAAGCAGTCAGATCTTTTGATTCTTTAATTAATTTTTTAATTTAACACTGAACACCGTTGTACGTACCTGATTTTCATATAAGCAACAAGGAGCGTATTTAAAACTCGCTCATAAAATGTCATTGAACTGGACAGAATACCATAACCTAGTGGGATATATGCTGGATTTTCAATAACTCCAAAACGATCGGCACCCCACGAAAGTATCTTACTACTCGAAATACCAATTACTGGTATATTATGTTTGTGTCCTAATATTAAATAACAATCAGTTGGAAAGATTTCTGTTAACATGACGTCATATTTCACGTTTGTTTCATATAAATTCTTAAATGCTTCCGTTTTGAATATGACGTCGCAAATATCAGTTCCCAAAAGTTTAAAATAAATGTAAGATACTTTGAAAATAGTTGGCATATTTTTTTGAGCACTTTCTATAGTCTCATTCAGTCCAAACATCCAATATGTTCCCTTTACATTGATTTCATTATATCTATAAAAAATATGAAAATCTTTTTTCAGATGTAAATAACTAAAATATAGGGCGTTTTTAAAATTTGCATTGTTGCATGCTTTAACGCATGTCACGTGTTACTTTTTTTTTAAATTTTGTGTAGTAATTATTCAAATGTACTAATTAAAACTTCAAATTGAACCCCAAGACTTTGTCCACATTTTTATGAAACTAATCGATGTACATATTATAAGATATTCTATAAGACCAAGACTCTAGATAAATGAGAAGTAATTGCGGTACACTACGATTGGCTATGTGCTACGCATGCTATTCACGGTACAAGTTAATACTTTTTTGTTGACTTCAGTTTCATGAGTTGCTTGCTTACGTAGCCAACAGTGAATTAGATTGCGCGTGCATGGAACAATAACGCAAATTTTGAAAATGTCCACATTTCTTGGAAGGACTTGAAAAGATCTACGTTTTATTCAGTAATGGCATCAATCTGATAGCTCTGTCACATTATTTTGTTTTTCTTTTCTTCTATTTAAAAAAGCTGTTAGTTTAAAGTTGTCCATTTTTTGTTTCATTCGAAATGAATTTCCACTTCGAATACATTAACCTCTTTCAAACATATAGCTGATTCGTTTAACTCTAGAATCATACGTTGGTCTACGAGTCAAGTTAATCATACATCGGCGTCATTTTGACGAATGGACTGTTTACGGGGAGTTTTAGAGTTTATTTGCAAAAAACACTTTTTTTACATAACAACACTATAAAAGCGAACAAAATATTTAAAAAAATTGGATTTGGAAAAATTTGCCCTAAGTCAAATGCCCTAACATATGCCCTAAGTCGAACCAATAGAACTCGAATCCAGGTAGATAGTAGGCAGTATTGTAGTAATAAAATTTTGTTAACGTATTTCACGTAATTATTGACGTAATTTTATTGACGTAATTCAAATCAAGTAATAATAAATACAAACAGATAAAAAATTGAGTATTAACAGAGTCATTACACTAGACCAGGGTTCCCAAACTTTTTAGATCCATGGCTCTCTTAATGTACAGATTATTTCCTGCGGCACCCTTTGGCTCGAAAACGTCAAAAAATATAGGTAAGGAACAAAAAAAAGGTTTCACTGCCATTTTTATCACTTTGACCGGGCCTGAAACCTGGACCTTATTAGTCGCGGTGTACACTTTGGGAACCCCTGCGCTAGACTGAGGAATAGGGTCAACATATTATTTGATAAGTTGAGGACTTCCTATACATATTGTGGTAAAGACACTTGTAAGAAATTAAGTAAAAAGTTAAAGAATTCACCTTGGTATAAACTTCCTTTGAGGAAATGGTGTTAAAACATCAACCTTATGTCCACGTTCGGCTAATCCTATCATTATAGACTCGAATATTCTATAGTGGCTCTTTGCTATCGTTGGAAATATACCAAGAATTCTTGCACAGTTCACACCATGGTCAATTATGGTAACATATATTAAAATTTTAAATATTTTCGAGATGTAAGTACCCATTGTTTGTAGACAAATAGTTCCTTGTAAAAGTTGTAAAATATTAAAAGAATATTTTAAATCAGATAATATATATGAATTTGTTTCTATAAATGTTGTTAAATCATTTATTATCATTCATTTTGTAATCAGTTTTTATATTAACCAACACTGATCACTGATGTGAATTAAATTGTAATACCACTAAACTTATTTTAAAAACAGATATTGTTTTATGGTTAATTATTTTTAATTAAATATAAAGTTTAAAAAAATAATTATATAAGAAAATAATAATTTAGAATTTATGGTGGTGAAATTTCATCACATATATTCGTACTTGATTCCGACAAAACCTTTCTTATATGTTGCACTAGTTATCACCCAAGATGTCAAATTTTTTATTGCTTTTTCAAACAATTAATCTCGAAATTTTAAAAATTTCGACCTTAGGTGTGCCACTTGATTCTCGGGCCACTCATTTTAATTGATTAGCAATATTATTTAAATTCATATTACATATCTTTCTATAGAGCATGTACAGGTAAAATTTAATATTTTATCTAAAAGAATTAAAAATTACCCGCACATATTTCATAGGATAGCAATCCACAAACATGTATATCCAGTTTTGGTTATGGTTGCTCCCGAATCGAGAATGGATTGCGAATCTGAAAATGGTCATCGATGATGTATAAATGTGTCGAAAATTTAGATTAAACATAAACAACTCTTCAGCTTTATTTAAAATGAAATCAAAATTCATAAAAAAATGTCGAGAATCAAGCAAACTATGTAGTACTTTTCTGAAATCTTTTATTTTTTTTAAATTTTTGTAATAATTTCAAATTTTTTTACCTAAAACAATAAACAGTTTTTACATTATTTATTCACTCTATTACATGACATTATTCACTTTTTTCAAATTTCACTTATTATTACTACAGATTTGCTTTGGCAAACATTTGATTCTTGATGGTAATTTTTATGATAACGCAAAACGTATTTTATGATAACACATATATGGACTCTAGTAAGAACATTGGTTTGCGGATAAAAATTACAAAAGTTTGCTTTGAATTTGAAAATTTGTTGATTAATTTATATATTTTTTGATTAGGTACTATTTTATAGTTACTTTTATTATTTTAAATTTTGGCTTAATATTATTTATGTACAGATAACTAAAAAAAGACATTTACTGATGTCCATAGGCACCGTTATTATTACAGATCTAATTATTACGTTTAGACAATATGGAAACAGACAGATTTTTACTTGGTCCTATACATTTCATGTTTATAAACCAAGTTATATGATCGTGGAAAAATTCGATGTCGAGTTTTCAGTGGAAATGCATGTTTTGAGGTCTCCTGAGTCCAAATTAGTCATTTATAAAAAAATGTTTGTCCGTTTGTCTGTTAGGGTAGCTATTTTCATCTCCAATTATGAAATCACTTAAGTGAATTTGATGAAATTTGGTATCGGGATGAAGTTCACTAGCATACACAACCTAGTGAGGTCAATAGTTCCAAAAGTTATTGCGGGCGGGGTCTAACCGCCCTTGATTTTTAAAAATGCCCCGAAAATGGACCAATCTGCCATTTGCAGGAAAACGGCTCTAACGATTACAGAAAAAGTGGAATAGGGGTATTTGACTAAATTTGAAAATCTATTTTCAAATAATTTAATAGTTACTTCTGAACCTTGAAAAATCTAACGAGATCTACGCCTATGGCAACAATTTAAGTAAATCATATTTAGAAATTTTTTATTTTTAAGAATAGATAATAAATCAGTAATAAAATGGGTAATAATATTAAAATGAAAATTAAATTAAAGTTTCAAGGTGCGTTACTATAGATGTCAACCTGTGGACATGATATGTGCCGCTGTAAACTTTGTAAACTTTTGCTTAGTGAAAAGAATTTAAAAATACCCCTGTCGCAGCATCCTGCATAACATAGCGAATTTCCGTTTATAAAAATCCGTTTTTCTGTGATTTTTCACCCTTTTAAGTGATTTTTCCTCCTCTTTCTAATGGTGTAAATAAATGTCAAAAAATTTTTAACTAGAAAATTTTGGCAAAAAACTAATTTTTCACGAAAAATGGTCAAAAAAACCATGTTCTAGGCATCCGACATGGCTGGCTAACGAATTTGTCCAACGGTGTGGGACTAAATATAAATTTAATACATAAATTTTAGTGAATATTATTTTTGGTTTCTAGGGACCCCAAAACAAATTTCTATTATAGTCTCGGGAGATTTATTTCGGAGCTCTAAAAAATAGAACTTTCTTCGGAACCCTAAAAAACGGCATATAAGTAACATACAAACATATACATATGTATGACGTATATGACATATACAATCTATCTTCCTGTACCACAAACACATTCTTTCATATAATTATGCATATAGGTATACCCCTGTCGCAGCATCCTGCATAACATAGCGAATGCCCTTTTATAAAAATTAAATTTTCTCGGAAACTAGTTGACATAGAATAATAGTTTAAAGACCTTTTTTATGTAATTTTTTTTCGTCGTTTAAATGATGTAAAAAAATTTCGCAAAAATTTTTAAATAAGTGGAAATTTTGGCAAAAAACTAATTTTTTGCAAGAACAAACACCATGTTCCTGGCATCCGACGTGTCTGGCTAACGAACTTGTCCAACGGTTTGGGACTTCCAACATTTTCACCAAATTTCGTAAACCTAGGACATTTCGTTCGAGAGTTATCGTGCGGACATATATATATATATATATATATATATATATATATATATATATATATATATATATATATATATATATATATATATATATATATATATATACATATATACATATATATATATATATATATATATATATATATATATATATATATATATATATATATATATATATAAATTTTGGTGAATATTATTTTCGGTTTCTAGGGACCTCAAAACAAATTTCTGTCATGGTCCCGGGTTCAAGTCGCGTCATGACAGTGGCTGTAATAGCTGAATTCCATTCTGGAAATTCGCTAAAAGTGCCAACTCTGGGAGTCTGTATAAAAATATAACTGAGTCGATGAGTTTCAAAACCATCTAATTGACGATTTTTTTCAAAATTGAGTTAGATACGGTTTATTATTCAGGAGGATAAACTGCATAAAAAGATACCAACTAGACGGTGCAAAGTCAGCTTTTTTCCCTTTAATTTTAATGACAAAAATACGAAACTGTTTCAAAAGTAGCTAATCGCAATACTTTTCCTTTTGAAAAAACATGGAGTTGCAAGCAACACAAACCAGTTGCAAAACTATCTAATTACTTATATAAAAATGGCGTCATTAGAAAAATCTGGAACAAAAGTAGCTAGTTAGATGGTCAATATGCAATACTGCAGAGCCTGCAGAGTATTAATTATTTGTATGTGATAATTTTATTACTCTCTCTAAGAAAATATTTACTATTGAAATAACTAGAAAAAATACAAAGAAACTTGTGAAATTGTCAAATATAACAGGCTGGAATGTGTGCAGAATAAAATTGTGTAAAACATCGTGGTTCTGATTTGAGTTTTACTGTTAAATTATAGTAAAGAGACTTGTTTTATGGGAAAATATTCTACTAAATTATAAGAAAATATCTTAGTTTTCATAGATTATAATAAAAACGACGTTGTACGATGTAAATAGATAGATTTGTACGAATGTTGTTTTATTTAAAGCATATTGAAAGAACAATAAACTGTTGCAAAAGTGTCTAATTGTTAGTGTTACTGCTGCAAAAGTAGCTAATTATAATTTTTAATCGTTATCTACTAATTATTGAAGAGTGGTATCGTTGTCATTATTTCTTTATAAGAACTGTATGATTTTTCCTAAAAATTTAATTGTAAAAACCACATCAAAATCATTATTATAAGTGAGAAAACAGATTTTTGTGTTTCCTGAACATTTTTAGTTGCGTTAATTAGATGGTTTTGAAACTCATCGACTCAAGTGTATAAATAAAAATCACATAAGTTTACTTTATTTTTTAACTAGATTTTTCTTTTTTTACTTTATTTTTCTTTATTAATTGTATACATAGTGAAGACATCAAAATATAAATTATTCCTAATACTAAACAAATTACGCTAATTATAACTAAAAATACATCATACAGGTACAGTTGATACCAGGATAAATTAACGTTTGCTGGTCGTAGATGATGTGCTCCTTTATATCGAATTACGTACTCAATCCAATAAATTGCTGTGTCCATTGCCGACATTGGTCTATCTCTAAATAGTTCAGACATCGTTCTAACATTTTCTTGAAAACTGTTTGAATAAAAACTCAATTAGCAACTTACTATGATACTTTTTTTACTGAAAATACAGTGCCTTTCACAAAATTCACCCCATATTTTTTTAGCGTCAGTTATGTGTTTAGCACCAATCGAATTTACTACAATAGTTATTCCCAAATTGAATCCGCCTTCTCTCACTCACTCTTTATGAATTTATATATAAGAGTGAGAGAGAAAGGGGTTTCAATTTGGGGATAATTACTGTCAAATATTTTTCAAAAAATCAATAGTAAAAATGAAGCCACCTTTATGAAAAGCACTGTATAAGCAATATATGATACAATTACCTTGGATTAGAAAGTATTTCATTGATTTTTCTCAATATATTTTCCTTTGTTATATCAGAGTATAGCAATTTCTTAGCAATACCTTTCCTTTCACAAGTATCTATATTCAACTCTTGATCTGCGAATAAAGGAATCCCAAGCATTGGTACGCCACAGTATACAGATTCTTCAGTTCCCATTAATCCCCCGTGAGTTATAAATAATTTTGTGTTAGGGTGACCTGTATTCCGACACAAGCTTTAGTTGCAAAAAAGACAAAGTAATTTGAGCAACTTACAAAGTATCTCTAGTTGAGGTAACCAAGGTTCAAAAATGATATTTTTTTGCAGTGGTCCAGGAAATTTATTTTTTTCTGCCTTCCAATAAACTGTATATGGTAGTTCGCCAAATGCTTCAATTAATGCTCGTTGCTTTTCAGTGCCGAAGGTTTCCGTACGAACCATTGATCCCATTGTAAACAAAATCACCCCCTCTTTAGAATTGTTCAATACTTTTTCCATATCCTAAAGAAGCAAAATATCAGTGTAAAAAAATTTAATCAAAATTACATAAATATTTCGTCTGATTTTATACCTTTGGTATTTTTCCAAGTGGATTTATATGAAGACCAGCTACTTCAATTACGTTGGGTGGTGTAGGGCGTGGCTGATTTAAACTAAAATGACTATTTACCAGTAATAAGCTCATATTCTTTTGCAATTCGTGTATAGATGGAATATCAGCTCCAAATTTTTCATGTATTTTTCGATCGTCATAAGAAGACGAAATATATTCGTAACTAAAATCAGTTTACATAACAGTGAAATATTAGATTTTTACAAATGAAATGTACGGTGGCTGTCTACTGTTAATAGTTTATATAGACCGAATATTTTTATTCGTCAGTACGATTATCACTGTATACCAGGGGTTACCAAAGTTTTGCATCTACGAACTAAATTGTAAATATCAAAATATTTGACGGATCAAGAAAATACTTTAAAATAAGGAAGGACACAAAAGATGTAATGAGTATAAATTGAATAGCCCTAAAATATTTTTAATTCTTTTAAAAATTCAAATGCTAGACATAAACAATTTCTTACTTTCATAAACTGATAAATCAAAGGAACCAACGAAATACAAACTGCGATATAAAAATTAAAATCGATAAAGGTATATGTAACTAAATTTAAGCATTGATAAAAATTAGTATGGTAAGGTTACATAGCAAATATAACAAAAACGGATTCAAAGAAGTAATTAAGATAAGAAAATATGAATAGGGCGTTGCTGGCTTAACTTCGTTGATTTTTAGCGTGACGTGAAGACGCGAAGATAGAAGTTGATTGGCGTCTATCAGAGTTAGAGTTAATCAGAGAGTGAGTTAGTGAGTTAGTCGGTGAGTTAGTAAGATAGAGTTAGTAACTGAGTAAGTGAGTTAGTTCGTAGGGAAGTAAGAAAGTGATAGAAAGTGAGGCGAGCAGCTAAAAAGTCCGCAAGTGAAAATGTAAACTGAGGGAGAAAGCCAGGGTTAGAAAAAAAGACTAAAAGAAAGTAAGAGATATTCAACCGTGTTCAAGGTAAAACGAATTTTAGCGAATTTTCGACATCTTAAGATTGTTATAAAATTTCTTTATCTGAAAGAGGTTTTAATTATTTTCTTGTTTAATTGTTGAATTTTCATGTTATTATGATAATAAAAATTCGAACTAACAAGGAATGTTACGGAAGTGTTACTGTGCGATTTCGTTCATTTTAATATGTATATAAACAAACATATTTTAATTGTACGTGCCCAATCGCGTATTTAAGGGGTAAAACACCCCTTCAAAAATTTGCTGAAAAATCATATTTTGATATTTTTCTCATACTAGCTCTTAAGCAATTTTAATGAAAAGTGGTTAAAAAATTTAGACTGAGGTTACATTACTATAGAATTTTTTGGGGGGGTCACTTAATTCCTAAGGGGTTAAACACCTTGGTTAAGAGTTGGTTTATTAAAAATTTTTTAGGGAAATCATAGCTCAAATTCTTTAAATTCCATAAAAAGACTACAAGTTATTAGTTAATAAATAATACATTTTACCCACTGTAATGGCGAGGCGTAATTGTTGGGGGAGGGGGGGGGACTATGTATGAGAATGAAATTTTTAACAAAAATTAAATATTTGGGATTTTCCTCACTATAAAATTTATAGAATAGGAAAAATAAGATTAATTGGTGATTCCTTGACTTGAAATAGATAGTTTTGAAACATTGAAGTAGCATTATGAAAAAAATTTTGGATTGCAGCTTGTAAATAAATGTCATGCATTATCAAATAGTGTAAGAAAATACAAGTAATTAAGTTTTATTTATTATTTTGAGTAGATGTTGAATAGTGGTACAGTAAACAAACGTTAAAGTGCTTCAGTATGTTTGTATTTTACAATGTAATTATAAAATTTTATAGAGGTATTAAAAATTGTTAATTAGAACTATGGATGATAATTTTCGCAGTAATGATATTCTTGAAAGAAGTGTTTTAAGTAGAGCGATTTCTTGCATCAAGAACATTTTATAATAAATGATTCTTCACAGCCTTCATTTTCGCATTTGGGGACAAATTCTCTTGGAGAGCATATGCAACTGGATTCTCAAATTTTTCTGGTCTTTTACTTATGTATCCGCTTTTGTACCAGAAATAACGGAATAAGTTTTGATATCGAGGAGAAGAACACTGGTTATGAATCCATGATTGCATTTTTATTATATTATTACGAGAATGAAGTTTGTTATCGTAATTTAGTAACATTATACTATCCGAAAACCGTTTAATAAAATTCTGCCATATGCGGAATCCATATACCTCTAGTGGTTGTATCCCTCCGTAGTCCCTTTTGGTATTATCATGACTGTTGTTTCTTTGTCGACTTTGTCAACTAATAACTTGTAGCTTTTTTACAGAATTTTAAAGAATTTGTGTTATGATATCCCTAAAAATTTTTAATAAACCCACTTTTAGGGGTGTTTAACCCCTTAGAAACTAAGTGACCTCAATGAAAAAAAGTCTATAATAATGTAACCTCAGTCTAAATCTTTTGACCACTTTTCATTAAAATTGCTTGAGAGCTAGTATGAGAAAAATACCAAAATATGATTTTTCAAAAAATTTTTGAATGGTTGTTTTACCCCATAAATATGCGATTGGGCAAGTACAATTAAAATATGTTTGTTACTTTGTCAAGTACTACAATATATATTAAAATGAACGAAATCGCAGGGTAATACTTCCGTAATGTTCCTTGTAAGTGCTATTCTAAGTATTTTTAGTACTTAGACTATGTATAAATACTAAAATTACAGAGAACAATCGAATATTTCATTTGTAGCAGCCCAATAATTTATATGTTTTCGTCTTCAGATAAAAATAAACAAATTAATTTCTGAAACATTAAAATTCGAAAACTCACATTCTAGGATTTATATTTTTTATCTTCTTAAATTTTAAACTAACCTGTATTTCCAAAGTATGAGTGTAATTGTATTATAAAGGCGTTCAAAAAGATTCATGTGATGATCAAAATTGGTAAAATAATTCGGTATAAACGATGGATTGTCAATATTGCCAAAACGATCGTTGGACCAAGGCAATGCTATACTACTTATCATACCCACAGTTGGGACACCCAATTTATGTCCAAACACTAGCATGCAATCTGTTCCAAATATTTCCGTAACAATTAAATCATATTTTGTTTTTGTTTCGTATAATTCTTGAATTACAGGCAATTGGAACATCATATTACATACGTCATTACCGCACTCGTATAGAGCAAACTTCACAGTTTCAAATGGAGTTAAATTTTCAACTAAATCCATTGTTAAATTATTCATATAAAATGGTAATGTGCCCTGAACACTTATATCTTTGTATCTGAAATAAAAATTAAAAAAATAATAAAGAATACATCATAAGAAAAAGGAAGTTAATCTTTCAATAGTTTTCAAAGTTTTCTGTAATTTTTCGAAGTTCCAATTTATAACGGCTTAATATTAGTTTACGTCAGCGATTTCCAAACTGGGCGGCGCGCAATCTTCACCAGGGGGCGCAGGTTAATTACAAATATCGTTGTCGTTTTGATAAAATCATGGTTTTAAGAATAAGCACTCAAACATAATTACAGAATAATGGATATTTTATATTAAGGAGTTACATGAGTTTTTTTAGCAAAAAAAACACTATTTTTCAGATTTTTTTTACAATATAAGAAAATATAATTTATTTCAACTTTTGGACTATTATTATATCTTATTTTGAGACACTGTAAAAAAATTTTTATGAAAAAAATAAAATAATTAAGCCATTTGCAGCTAGTTTTTGAAAATCGCTGATTTTTCGCCGTAGGCAGAGTAACTCACGAAATTCTTACCTAAAATAAAATAAAAAACAAAATTTTTTCTATTAGTAGATGCTTATGGCTTGTACTTGAACGAAAAATTACTGTTTCCGTTCATTACATCTCATATTACAAGTAGAAAATCAACGAAAAACACGAAAATTTTTACCAAAAATCAAAATTTTTTGTTTAAAGCACTGTCAAAAGTTGAAATTTCATTTGTTTTAAATCCCTTTGTTCAAGTAGAAGCCATAAGTATTTACTAATAGAAAAAATTTGCCAAAAGTTGGAATAAATTAGGTTTTTTTTTGCTAAAAAAAAAGCTATGTAACCCCTTAGCATTGATTTTTCTGCTCGATACTGTACGTAATATTTTAACAATAGGTAACAATTCTCAAGCGGTCAGTCATGTTAGCGCGTAAGTATCGAATACGTGTCTGATCAACGGTTTCCTCTCAAGTGTCGTATAGACCTGTCGTCCGCCATGAATATGAAATTTTTCAGTAAAAAAATTATTTACGAATTGTTTATAAATTTTTTCAAGAGGGCGGCGGCAGAGGTAAAATTTTTTATAGGGGGCGTTAATGCACAAAGTTTGGAAACCGCTGGTTTACGTAGAATAATAATTCACAACCTGTCTTATGTAATTTCTTTCGCTCTTTACGAAAATACACAAAATAGTCCATTTTTGGTTTCGGATGTATCTGGCTGAAAAACTCATTCAAGGGCTTGGGGCTTCCAACATTTTTACCAATCCTCATAAAACTTTGATGTTTTATTCAAGAGCTATCTGTTATCAATGTCACTACATATTTTATAACAGACACTGGCCAAGGCGACGACTTCGCTAAGTTTATCGCACTCTACCCTTTTAGATTTCGGATATTACCAAAGAAACCCCGGTCGTGTGAAACATGATCATATTTTAGGTTAAATATATTTTAGGCCAAAATAAACAGCAGAATTATTATAATTTACCTTGGTATTTGCTTTTTTTGTGGAAAATGACTTAATACATCAACTTCATGGCCACGTTCGGCAAGTGCTTTCATTAGTGCTTCAAACATAAGAAAATGACTCTTACCCTGGTATGGGAATAGGCCGAGAATTTTTGCACAGTTCAAATATTCAATATTAAGCATCACCAATAGGAATATTAGATTAAGTTTCATTTTCATAATTTTCTAAACTCAGCCTAAAAAGATATGAAGTTTAAGATTGCTTTTAAATACTATTTTTGATGTAAATAGTCTATTATATATACCAGGAAGCTAAAGTATGACTTTTAATCCCGAGTGTGAAATTTGTTGCCTGAGGATCTGTAAAAAAACCTTAGGCAACAACTGACACGAAGGATCAAAAGAAACATTTTAGTCCTGTGGCATATATATTATTCTTTGCAATTCTGGATAATTTAGAATTATAATAATTAAGACAAAATTATCTGAATGTCATTTGAATGTGCAAAATAATATTACATCAAGTATATTGTGAACAACTCAATCAAATTCGATAATCTTGTCTACAAGTTTGAATTTGCTTATTATTTTAAAGTGATTTTAAATAAATAATTCATTACCTAACAACGCTATTTAAGTTTTACTTGCTAATTGGTGATATTCTGCTGGTTGTTGATTGGCTTTAAAGCGGGAGCAAAATTTTCTTATATTCCTGGGACAAAAAGTGACACTTTACCCCCTATTTTGAGGGCTAGGGAATGTATTTTAGTCCCAGAATAACAAAAGGGTATTTTATGAACACTAAATACTTCTAACTATAAGTTAGAAGGTATATTAATAAAAATTTGGAATACTTTAATATACTGATGGTCACTAATTTTAATTCAAATCTTCCAAAGAATATTAATCACATGTCACAAATACCTAATTATATTTATTTAGTGAAACTATTAAAACTATATATACTAAATTATTTATTAATTTTCAACAATTCATTAGTAAATAATTTTTAGTCATATCATTGTTTACGAATTTTGTTATCAAAAATCACATAATTTTAAAATCACTTATATAGAATGTTCAGTATACATTTATACAGATAGGTTATCCAAGTTAATGTAAGCCTTTAATAATAAAATTACACACTTAATGTAAGCCAATAATAATACAATTACTTCGATATATGTATTATGTTTTTTTTAGTTTAATCAAACACTTAATTTAAAGTGTTATTAAGAGATAATATTATTATCATTGGTAACACTTTAAATCTATGTATGCAGGGCAGGACTTACTTCCGTAAAGGTCCCGGGGCAGTTCTAATGTGATCGCCCTAGAATACTTCACATGTAAAGGCCCCTAAATACTTTTGTGGAAGCTCCCTTGAAAAATTTCCAAACTTTTTCAGGGTTAACGAACACAAAAAAAAAAAAAAAAAAAAAAAAGCGTTCATCATTTCTATTGTATTTATTAATTTTGAGATTCTATTCGATTTTGTGAAGGCTCCTAATGTGTGGGGGGCCCAGAGCAAGTGTCTCAAGTGCCCTTATGTAAATCCGGCTCTGTATGTATGAGTATATGTATATTAAACAATTATGCAACAGCATTCTGGTCTTCAAAGAAAGGTGATAATTCCCAGTTCTTATAAAACTTGGTATATATATATATAGTACATAGAAAAATACGGAACTCCTATTTTTTAATCGATCATCATATCCGATTATATATTTTTGAATTACATATTTTTATAGGAAACCCTCACTGAACTTTTGGGGAAAATACAAATTTGAATTATTTTTCTTTTAATGTTAATAATAATAAGTATAAATATATTTAACCCTAGAATCATACGTTGGTCATACATCAAGTTAATCATACATCGGCGTCGTTTCGACGAATGGACTTTTTACGGGGAGTTTTAGAGTTTATTTGCAAAAAACATTTTTTTTACATAACAATACTACAAAGGCGAACAAAATATTTAAAAAAATTGCATTTGGAAAAATTTCTTAATATAGGGTAAAAGCCCCCTTTGTGGAACGGTATCTAATACTGGAACAGTTTTGACATTTACATATTTATTTCTTTAACTAAGTAAGGAAACTTTAAATGCGAGGTGAATTTAAATTGAACAACAATCATTTTATTAATAATAATTTTTGTTATCAGACGTTTCTTTCAGAAATAACTTCATTAATATGTAAATGTTCATAATTAGATACCGTTCCACAAAGGGGGCTTTTACCCTAAATATTTATTAATTTTTTTAATCTTTTTATCAAAGTATATTTTCACTATAAAAATTAAAAAATAGATAAATACATCAATTGTATCATAAAACATGTCTTTCAAATAATTAATTTATAAACTATTATGAGTCACTGGACATGTGTGACTTTACAGAATGTGAAATTTCTCAGTCATAAATATTCCTATAGTCTATAGATATGTAGTTATTTCCCCATTAGGCACATTTGTAAATTTTCTAAAATTTGTTAGTAATTTTTAGAATAAGATCTCAAAAAATAATAAAAATTAAAATATTTTCCATAAAATAAATTGTTAACCTTTTATTAAGTCACTTGAAACGCATTCTTTAGTTTTCGATTCAATATATTAAAACTTCAGTATTATGTCGTCTCTATAAGTCAAACAGCTGTAATCATCTTTCACATTATCATAATCATTGAATAAATTAATTATAACATCCATATCTTTAATAAATTTTAGAAAAATTAGGAAAACTTTTATATGTGAAGTACAAAATCTTTAAAAAAAAATATAGGTTAATCATACATCGTCGTCCTTTTGACGCACACTATTTCAGTATACAAAAAAACGACAATAGCTATAAATAAAATTTATACGTCTTATGTGTTATAATAACAAATAAATTAGATAACAGAAGTTTCACAGCAAGCAGGCACCGACAAGTTGTAGTATTGGAGCAGATAGAGAAGTTCGTTCGTCGTTTTGACGAGTACGTATGATTCTAGGGTTAAAGTTATTCTCTGGCTACTATAGTTTTCTAATAATCAAACAAAATTCAAATTTTACGCCAATTTGGAGAAGCGATTTCAAGCCTTAAACAGCTACGATACTTAACAAAAAAATTAAATAAAATAAGTTAATTTTTAAAAATATACTTTTAACTAAAAACTATCTTCTGAAACATGTGGTATGTATAAATATTTCAAAACAGTTTACACATATTTATAAAATATATCTGATATACATATTTAAAAATTAATTTATTTATCAAAATAATTTGATAAGAAGAAATGCAGATCATTTGAAACTTATCAGTTATCGAAACTCAATAAACGGTTAAATAAAAAGTTATAAATTTTTTGAAAAGTTTTATCGTAATAAAATAATAAAATTTAATGGATTTGACCATTAGCGAGTCATAAAGCGACACATATCTCAGTCTGATAATGATCATATGAATCGAAATGCGTCGCAAAATTAATTTAAAAAAAGTAATATTTTTGCAAAGTACAATGTTTTGTTAATTATTACCAAAAATAACAAAAGGTATTAATCGAGAATATTTTGTAAAGGGTGCATCATAACGATGAAATATTTCTAAAATAGTCTAGAAAGGCAAGAAGGACGACGATAAATTCCACTTAAGAGACATCTGAAGTAGATACATAAGTAGCAAAATTAAGTATTATACATTAAAATAACTTGTATTCTCGTATTGTGTTTGTAATTATTGAGGTACATACCATCCATCGGAAAAATATTTGCTACCTCTATGTGATATGAGCGCAAGCAGTGACTCCTTACAAACTCCTCCATTACCGGAGCTACCAATTGGTCATAGCAGTTTACGTGTATTATGTTTTTACTTATAGTACCTTTTTTACGCTTGTCGGATAACAGAAAAACATGAACAACAAATTTGGATCAAATTTTACTTTAAACTCGAAAAAACTTTTGCGGAATCTGTTTCGAAATGATGCAGAAGGCCTTTGCCGATGAATTAATGAACAAGGCACAGATAAAACAGTGATGCATTTAACTGGTCGTGAATTAGAAAATGACCCTGATATTCTGAAAAATTGTGTTCCGACTTTCCGAGAATTTTAACGGGAAATTTGGGAATGACGCATCTGTGCGAAATTCGTTCCAAAATTGTTCACTGTAGTGCAGAAAACGTTTCTCTTTGAAGCCACTCAGGACAGAATTTTGGCTATTAACCAATGTAGCCCCCTACGACTTTTCTTTTGATTCAAAGAATCAAATTATTTCTTAAAATGAGACAGATGAAGCCTACATATAAAAAAGTGTGGTCCGAAAGTTACAATAAGCTGCATTTTATACTGCTTACTGACTAGTCGTCCATCAGCTCTACAAGAGCAAACATGCATTGTTAGATAGTGGCTGTGATTTTTATATCGTGTTAATAGCAAATACATACATATAGTTGTTCTATAGTATGTATCCACTCCCACTATGCATCTCGACCACATACATAATGAATATCACACATACTAACATCCACTATACTACACATACACTATACTAAACATCCACTATAAACACAAACTCTAAATATGTATATAACTATAGAAAGTGGGGAGGCTTCGCTGCCAAGTTTGATGGCGTAAAATTCTGGCGACAGCCGGAATGCTAACTATCATATAGTAGTTTGGCCCCTTGGGCCGACAATTGAGCGTTAAAGGTTAAAATTTGATACTACTAAAGACAAAGAAGTGTGGCAGGCCATGCACAAAAAAATGATAACATTTTTATAACATCTTTGGTTTTATTAACAAATATTTAAATTTTTTAAATAACAATTTAACAATAAAATAAATACTTAAACCAATCACCAGCATAAAACCAATGATAATACTAAAAACATCTAAAAGATAATATTGGTACCAGGCTAAATAAAAATTAGATGGTCGTAAATGTAACGCGCCTTTTCGACGTATAACATATTCAGTCCAATAAATTGCTGTTTCTAATGGAGATTTTGGACGATCACGAAATCGTTTCGATATTACTTTACAATTTTCCTTATACCTGCAAATAACGAATAGTATTAATAAATATTATGACATAAAACCCTTGGCTATATTTGCCTCTCTGTTAATCTGGTGTAAACTTTGTAAAATACCAGAAGATTTTAATATAAAATGTTACATGCTCTCAAAAAAAAAAAAAAAAAAAAAAAAAATGTTAAAGCTGGTTTTTGCTAAACCTTGACCAGCATACAGGAAAATATATAACGGAATTATAAGATTTGAAAAATTATCCACAGTAGAATATTTTAAAGCATAACATTTTTTAGAAGTTTAAGAATAAACTCTTATATACAGTACAAGCTGTCAATAATGCCGTTCCTCTACATATCAGCCCAGATCCTAGAGACCCAGAGTCACACTGGCAAGGGTAAGAGTGAATTTTTTTTTTGCTCGTGAACGAGATTTTGGGGGAAATACTTTTGAAAAGTTTTGTTAGTCTCCGGAGCCCGTCTCTTCTCTCGATGACCCTGACCATAGATATATGTATTATAAACAAACTATTAACAAAGAAAAATTTTAAAAACTCACGACAAAAAAATCTTTCATCCGTCATGTGTGACATATCTTGCCGTATATTTTGTAGTGTAACGTCACACACGATGAATTAAAATCAGCTTATTCTAAATTATATTGAAATTTATAATATAGAATTTCAGGAATTTTTATTTAAAACTTTTTAGAGCTTTTTCGTCGTGGGTTCTTAAAACTTTTTTATTTGAACCTTTTTAGAGATTTGGTCGTGATTCTTAAGATTTTTAATTTTTAATTTTACTTTCATCCTAGAAATCCTAGATTATCCTGGAAATATTTGAATCCGTTTTCATTACACCTGACTAAGGACCATCCCACAATTACCAGCTTTCAAAGTGGGTTCTTAAGATTATTAATTTTATTTTTATACTGAAAATCCTGAAATATCCTGGAAACGAGTAGATCAGTGTTCATCAAAAATGGTTTAGACTCCGTTCTGCCGTGGATAAAATAAGAGAAACCTCAGTTTGAGCTAAGTTGAATGGTGAATAAATCAAATGCTACATGTATTAAATAGCAAAAATTAAGGAGTTTTTTCGTTTTAATCGCTGGAATTATTCAAAAGTAGTAAAACGAAATCTAACAGTGAAGAACACAAAACTAGAGTGGGGATATAGCTCAAAAACTGTACTTCCCTACTAAACAAATCTGGCATTATTGAAAGCTATTACTGTAGAATGTAGATGAATTACAATGTGATTTTTACAATTATTTTACAACTTCTACACTTGTCACTTTAAACTTTTTGAATGCGTACACAGAAAAATTGAGTCATATCGACTAATAACAAGGAAATCATTCTAATGCAAGTTACTCTTGTTAGATATAATATTAACGTAGCAACAGTTTTATAGCTACACTTACCTTGAATCACTAATAACTGTTTTTATTGCATTTACTACATTTTCCTTAGTAATTTCTGAATATGGCAATTTTATTGCAATTCCTTTCTTTTCATAATTATGTACATTATATTCTTGATCGCCAAAAAATGGTATACCAATCATTGGTACGCCACAGTAGATCGCCTCCTGTGTTCCCATCAATCCTCCGTGTGTAATAAATAATTTTGTCTTTGGATGGCATAATATTTCCGGTTGAGGTAGCCAAGTTCCAAAAATAATATTGTTTGGAATCAGTCCCGATATTCTGTCTTTACCAATTTTCCAATACACAGTATATGGTAACTCATTGAATGCTTCAATCAAAGCCTTTATTTTATTCGGACTAAATGTTTCTGTTCGAATCATTGATCCTAAACTGAAAAAAATAACACCTTCCTTGGACTCATTCAATTTTTGTTCAAGATCCTAAAAACAAAATGCTTGATATTGACATGAAAGAGAAGAAAGTTTTTTTATTTACCGGGTGTAACGTCTGGATTCCTTTAATATGTAAACCTCCAACTTCGATCACGTTCGGTGACATTGGACGAGCATCATTTATACTAAAGTGACTGTTGGTGAATAATAAACTCATGTTATTTTGCAGTTCATGTATTGATGGTACATTATTACCAAATGTTCTCTTTATCACATATTCAGCCTTTAATGTCGAAAAATAATAGTAACTAAAACAAAAGAAGTAATTTTAGTACCATTATTACAATAACTGACTAAAACAAAATATCCATAATCTAATGATGCCAAAGCTTAGCAGGAGTCTAGTGGTTTAATTGACTAAAGCTGTTCTATAGACAAAAGAAGTCATTATTCGGAATAATATAGAGTATACGAAAGGGCTCCGCGATGTTAGCACCCCAAATGTGAAATTTCGATTGACCAATTACATGATTTAAAAGATCAGAAAATGGTCGTAAAAGGTCAATTGGCTTCATTAATTGGTCAGCAATAGAAACATTTTTATTGAGGGTTAAAATATTTCAAGGTCATTCAGAAATTTTAGCACTCCATTTATGAAATTTCGAAAAACCAATTACATCATTCAAAAGGTCAGAAAATGGTCATAAAAGGTCAACTGGTTTGATTAATTGGTCAGCAATAGAAAATTTTTTACTAAGGTTTGAAATTTTTCAAGATCATTCAAAAAACTTTAGCACCCCAAATGTGAAATTTTGAATGACGAATTGTATCATTTAAGAGCTCAGAAAATGGTCATAAAAGGTCAATTGGTTTCATTAATTGGTCAGCAATAGTAAATTTTTTATTAAGGGTTAGTTTTTCAAGGTCACATTTAAAAACTTTAGCACCGCAAATGTGAAATTTCGACTGACCAAATACATGATTTAAAAGGTCAGAAAATGGTCATAAAAGGTCAATTAGTTTGATTAATTGGTCAGCAATAGAAAATTTTTTATTAAGGTTTAAAGTTTTTCAAGGTCATATTCAAAATTGAAATTTTGAATGACGAATTACTTTTAATTTTACTGTAATCATAAACACAGTCTGCTAAATTTTGAATAATATGATGCAATAAACCTGCATGTGGTAAATTGAAATAGTCAGGCCAGCGTCATGATGCCTTTTATGACTATTTTCTGACCTTTTTAATCATGTAATTGGTCAATCGAAATTTCACATTTGGGGTGCTAACATCGCGGAACCATACGAAAGTCGATTAATTAATTTTGCAAAAAGGGACTGAAAGAAATAATACAGTTTTTGCAATTTCGAAATATTTGATTTAAAAGTGTGTTCGATAGGAATGAATAGTCTACTTGAATATTTAAAAAAAAATTCTCCTTAAGATAGTTAGAATAACTTACAGAAATGTGATTTTTAGATTCAGAACTATAAGTACAGAGGCGGTGCAAAAGGTGTGCAAAGTGTGTAACCGCACTAAGCCTCGCACCCCTTGGGGCCACGCACCTACAAGCATAGAACACCCTACAAGTGAGGAAATAGAACTTGATAAAAACGGATGATGAGACAGTGGTTTTTTTTACCCGTCATCCTATTTTTTAGGGAGAATTTTTAAAAAAAAATGGAGAAAATAGGCTTTCCAAAACGCAAAAGGGGCCTCGCGAAATATATTTTGGGAAGAAATTTTTAAAAAATGAAAGAAGAGGGCCTGGCAAAAGTCATCTTGCACACTCTCCATTTTAGTCTTGCGCTGTCTCTGTATGAGTAAGATTTTTAGAGTGCATCACCTCTCTCAGCTTACTTGCTAGTTTTCATGTGTTCATTGTTAATATCAACACGTTAACGATGGATGTCAGAGTTACAATTAGTGCTTCTGAAACTGACCTATCATATTTTATAATGATTTTTTCTAAATTATACTCTTTGTAATCATAAATTTAATATAAATATTTCGTGAAGTGTATTATTCGTTATTGAAAACGATTGTATCATTTATTTTTTGAAATTCTACGTCTACAACATACCGAAGATCAAACAAAACTAACGAGATACACCTTTTTAAACACTCCTTAATAAAATATAGATTTACGTACGAAAACCAGAGGAAAAGACTACATTAATAAAATCTAAAATCACCTTCTATGGTGACCTCGAAGAGCAGGTTATTTTTTTAGTTTACAAATTACTATTTTGAAGTCATTAATTACTAATAGCATAATATTCAAATGTTCAAAAAAATATAACAACCAATTTATTAATGAAGTAGTCTGTAGTTATGATATTTTTCCAAATAATTTGTTAATTAGGTACCGTAAAACCGTCTAGACCCGTACAGGAGGTCTAGACCCGGACACTTTGCACCAATCTTCAAATTAAATAATTTCTACATTAACCTGCAACAATAAACATTTGTTCTTGACGTGATTAGAGAGAGAAAAACATCATCTGAACAGCTGTACCAATAATAACTACGGATTTCAACATTTACTATCTCATTTTACAGGATTACTATCCTACAGTTTTTCAAAAAATAAAATGTGTGTCTAACTTAGACATGTAATTTTCGTCATAATTGTTATATTGTTTTTGTTTTGACATGTATGTGTTCAGAATTTTATCGCGCATCATTTAATGATGTTTGAAGTTATATTCGATGTATATATAAAAAAATACATGCTATATATGTATATCCGTTTAGACCCGGACACACCAGTTCGTTACACTATAGCCGCGATTCGCACCAGTTGTAACTCCCATTGTACATACGTTAATATTCCTCCCAGAATTACGCGGTTTATGCCTCCTTCTGGTGTCATATCGTATGTTTACTTTATAGAGAGGCATACTATGCATTGCCCCCTCTCCCTTCCCACAAAATATTTTGAAGTCTTTGACAGGTTCAAAGACATCAGACGATATAAAACACTGTCCTAAACCCGACGGGAGAGGTTAGTTTGCATGTTATTACATTATTAAGTAAGTGTCCGGGTCAAGACGGATTTGGGGTGTAGACCCGGACACTTACTAATTATTTTTTATATTTTTTATTTTTACTTATAATGAAACAAATATGTCAGGGATATAACAAATAATATATGCTCTTTCTAATGGTAATACTTTTATTGGTGATATCTATGAAGGAAGCATGTATAAATATAAAACTATACCAAAAAATGTAAAAAAGTGTCCGGGTCTAAACGGTTTTACGGAACTATAATTATAAATACATAAATCCACTTACCTCACTTTTGACGCAATTAAAATAATCGTGTTTACAATACGTTCCATTAAGTTCATAGGATTTGAAACTGGCCAAATAGTTGATACAAATGATGGATTATCGATATCCCCAAAACGATCATACATCCATGGTATCGATGAAGCGCTAGTCATTCCAATAACTGGCACACGAAACTTATGCGCAAAAATTAGCATACAATCCGTGGCAAAAATTTCAGTTATAATTAAATCATACGACTTACTAGTCGTGTTATATAAATTTTGAACAATCGATGAATTAAACATTGCCTCGCAAACGTCCGAACCACAAGATTTAAATACAAATTCGATACCACCAAGATGTGTTCTTACTGTATTTGCGGTGGCAGTGGTAATATTGTTAACAAAAATTGGTAATGTCCCACGTACATTTAGATCGTTATATCTAGAAAATGAACGGAAGTTATAAATTTGCCTTCAGAAACCACTTTGGATATGCCATGGTGGACTAAAATGTATTTTAGTTCGTTAAAGAAATTGTGAATTAATCAAATAATATTAAGCAAGCTATCATTGTTTTCATGTCCTTTTCGTCTGGTAAACGACTCTAACGATTTTGTTTAAATTTGCTATGGAAGAGATTTTGGGTCTTAGAAAGCGATTTAGCTAGATTCAAACTCATGAAAAATTCATTTCGAGAGTCAACTTGAGTCGCTTTTTACCAAGTGAATGTCAATTTTCCATTTGCAAATTAAATAATGTCGTTACATAAATGGAACATTATCAAAGAAGGACTCAGTCATCCAGGTATTAAAGTACCTATTAAACTAATTTCGATCCAAAAAAAATATGAACTTAAAAAATACTTTTGAATGTATTTTATTTTTTGGTGTATTAATTTTTGAATATAATCACAGGATATGTACTATTAGAATAATTATTAGTTTATAGCACTCTAGAAACATTCGTCAACCTTAACCTAGTTTCCATAGGCTTAAGCCTAAAATACTCTTTTGTGGGTGTGACACATCCAATATTATTAGCTATTAAATTTCAAAGTTTGCAAGCTAAAATTTTTTCATTTAAAAATAATAATAATAATTAAGCAAAAAAGAATTTAATTATAATGGAAAATTTAATTAAGTATTTTTTTTTAATATTTAATTTTTTAATTGATTAGTTGCAGTTAATTAAAATATATACTGCGCATCAAGAAAAAAGGTATTTTTTGGCCCAAGAATATTAAAAATTTGCTTTAAAGTTAGCGAAAACAGTCTAAACGAACAGAAAAATAACTTCTTTCTATATCCCAATCAAATCTTGATTTGTACCATCCCCGCATACGTCCCGTAAAGTCGGTTGGAGAATAGACTTTATATATGTCTTTAAAGAAATTAGTTTATCTAAATTATAAGCGCCGCCCACAATAGATTTGAAAAGGCTTTTGTGTGATAAAATCTTAACTTGAGAGAATATGTCCGATCAGCTTTTCATATTTTTTACTATTTCTGTTCTTAAATATCAGTATCTAACACTAGTAAAACATTCTGTTTTTATGTACAAAAGTATGAGGATTTCTTCACACACTACATATTTTTAGGTGGGCCCTTTTTAGACAGAAAGGAAACATAGATTTTGAATATGAAGCCTATCTGTCGTTCTTGTTTATCTTTTAAATTTACATATTCATTTTTAAAATTTAATTTGTACAAGGAAAAGTGCACGGATTGTCAACATTATTAGTCTGTATTTAATATCAAGTAGAGTGGTGTCAATAATATTTTGAATTTGGTAGTCATAGATGAAAATGTTTTATCATACATTTGACGATTTTTAATCTTGTATAATTATCGAACTTATTACTTAACTATTTGCATGTAAAAATTGTTTGTTTCGGCATTGATGACGTCAAATACGAGTCTAATGGCGATTGTTAATGCTTAATTACAATATTCTAGTCATATAATATTCTAATATTCGCGTCACATTTTAAGATCACATTTTAATTAATTATGTACTGCTAAATGAAAAACGATATTTTGTCTGGGAAATTTGGACAAATTATTAACCTAGGTCTCGAACTGCTTTTTCCAGAAACTTAAGACCCTATACAATATCCGTAAATGAAGAGTAGACGACAATTCTTAAAAAAAGAAAGTTATAATTTTTAAAATATTTTTATAATCCCAGCACACAACAATATACACATATGTATGTATGTAGTTTTAAACTGTTACTAACTTACTAATGAATGTTTGGTTGGTTTGAGTTTGAGGGGTGAAAGCAGTGCAATAGCCAATAACAAAAGATAATATATAATTTATTAGTTTGACACATAAGTATATCATGTCGCGCGTTCTCTGTCCCAACCTCGTGTATCAAAATTACATGTCTTAGGACACAAAAAACATATTAAATACTGTATTTATGTATATACTTTATGTATATACTTTATATATATATATATATATATATATATATATATATATATATATATATATATATATTTATATATATATATATATATAATATTAATATATATATATATATATATATATATATATATATATATATATATATATATATATATATAGGTAGCCAGCATCAAAGGGTGTAACTAGCATAAATCTTAAGTTCATTGTGATGAAAACACAGACTTAAATATGTTTTTTTTGTATGTCCAAAAATTGGGAGTTTTCAGATACAAGGTTGGGACAAAGTACGCGTGATATGTAAACCATCAAAAATCAAGCTTTTTTATTTTTTATTTTTTTATATAAATAAATATTTTATTAAAAAAAACTAAATGTGTGAAGACATGTCTTGAGTCTACCAAAAAAAAAAAAAAAAAATTAATTCAAAAATTTAATTCATAAATGGCGTTGAAATCAATATTGGGAGATTTTTTCATCTTGATGGTTTCGCGCGTTCTGAAATTCCCAGTGAATTCAAATCAGTTGTGGCACAAATTAGGGGCTAAGAAAAGAAATAAAACACCAGCGAGAAATCACATTTTGAAAATAATTCATCAAAAATCACGGTTTTTTCTCGACTGTAAATAGCCGCCATTTTAAAAATATATTACCGAACCAGAAGATCCTAGTTTATGCCCAAATGGCCCAAGAATATTATGTATTTGTATTTAAAAAAAAAAAAATAAAGTTTTGAAAAAATAATTGAAATCCATTGCTATTCCAAGAACAGACATAATTATAATAACTCAGCTAACGTACAGATAGTACTTAAAAAAAGAATCTAAAAAAAATTAATACTAATTTCCGAAATAAAAACTTTTGTTGTACTTGGCTCAAGATTTTTTTTGATAGATATTAATAAACAAAACGAAACAAAAAAAATCTTGAGCCAAGTACAACAAAAGTTTTTATTTCGGAAATTAGTATTAATTTTTTTTAGATTCTTTTTTTAAGTACTATCTGTACGTTAGCTGAGTTATTATAATTATGTCTGTTCTTGGAATAGCAATGGATTTCAATTATTTTTTCAAAACTTTATTTTTTTTAAATACAAATACATAATATTCTTGGGCCATTTTTTTACAGATATTTCCAAATATCTGTTTTTGTCGGATAGACTATAGAACTATTACCTAATTTCAAAGTTAATTATTATAAAAAAAACTAATAATTTAATCGATTTATTTATAATGAAAAAATAATTGTTTTTAAAATTCCGTACCTTAAAAGAAAAAAGTCATAAAATCACTCGACCGTGTCCGATTGTCACAGAGGTTTTTCTCGAAAACCATTTAACATAGAAATTTAAAATATGGCATAATGTTAGAGCTCGAAGACGCACAGATATATCGCCATCCAACAATTAGAAAAAAGATTATTGTGGGTTAAAATGGGAGAAGGGAGTCGATTTTGTCCAAAGAAAAAAAAGTTTTAATTAATATATCCTGTAAGATATTATTTAAAAGAGCTAGCTCTAAGAATTATAAAAATATTTTTTCTATAATTTTTGGTCCAGTAGTCTTAATCATATAGCTCAAAATTTGTTAGAAGTAACTGTTAACCCCTCCTCCTGATCTCCTAGGTTTTAAGGCGAATTTTTTTATTTTAATAGGGTTAGTATACTGAATCATAGATTACAGGAAAACTATAGGTTTTTTCGACAGTGTAATAGTTGCTGAAAAAAAGTATTTTAAATAACAGGAGGAAAGGGTTATAGACAACGTGTTTAGAATTCATTTCAATTAACTTTTTTTATGTCTTTCACTTATAAAGACTTTTCTTATGTAAATTCAATAGTAACAGTGGTCAATCCATTTGAGACGAATAATACTAATATTTCAGTACAATATAGGAATATAGGACAATTCATTCGTTTTTCAGTTATCAAAAAATTTGAATTAGATTTAAATGTACATAAATAAGAAAGTTTAATTTGTTCTACTTATTGCTTACAGAACACTTATTGTGCGAGCCCGATTCGCTCTTGACCGATTTTTTTTAATCTGAAAGTTTAACATTCATTAATTAAAAATTTTGTACAGAGTGTCCCACGATCAGGTTCAGGGGGCGCCAAAATCATACTAGATCGGTCTATATCATATGGTCTAAAAGAAAAGTTGGTTGCTCGACCATTTTAGAAAAAATTAGTATTCTTCCAGTTAAATTAAAAATCACAAAGTGATTGAAAAAATTATCAAACTGGATCGGCTGGGAATCGAACCCAGGATCTCCCGGTAACTAGCCAGGTGTCTTGCCACTGGGCCACCAATTCCTCTGTTCGACAGCCACCCCAACCGATAATCATTCAACCACTTATGTGTATTGATACTCTCTCTAATGCGAGAAACAGTTACAATTATTCAATTTCAAATATTATCGAGTGCTTGTGAAACATTACTACATATGACAAACTTTTGTTTGCATTTAAACACAGGCAGTATCCATATGTTCACTTATCGTTCAGCTAAACTGAAACTTTAAGCAGTCGATTTCTTTGGTTAGTATGACCAAAATCCAAATGTAAATTAAGAAGAAAATCTAAAGAAATCGAGTGCTTAGTTTCAGTTTAGCTGAACGGTAAGTAAACATATGAATATGCGTGTGTTTAAATGCAAACAAAAGTTTTTCATACGTAGTAATGTTTCACAAGCACTCGATAATATTTGAAATTGAATTCTTCCAGTTGTTTCTATTATATTTGAAGTATCGAAAACAATTCTTAAAAAAAATTATCTTGAACCGTTTAACCGTGGTAGCCATTTTTGTTTTCCAATTTGCGTTGATTTTTGTGTTTGGAGCCATTTATGCCAATACACATATTTCATAAACCGTTCATCCTAAAAGGTTGAAATAAAAACCATTTTAAAGGTAATAAATGTCTCTTTATTTTAAGTGATGTTTATAGTATTTGCTATGAGAATAGCTATACGGGTACAACTATCCATTATGAAACAAATACACACTATTTCAATTGTGAAACTTGTATCCTTTAATTTTTACAAACTTCGGCAAACTGACTTGCTTTCAAATTTTAGAATTTTGCGCTCCTGTATCTCTGATGGGGCTGGTGATAAAAATTTGAAATTTGCACAACTTGTAGTGCTTTCGGAGTAGATTTATTAAAATAAAAAATCAACTTGTACCTTTACAAAACCCTCAATTTTTATCATTGCCACAGCGGAAAAAATTGGAGTTTTATAAAGGACTTATATACTTATGAGTTTTTTGACAGTTTATGTCAAACGTTGGAGAGGGGAGGCGCCATTTTCAAGTTTCTACCCCGGTTCTAAAAAATCGTAGATCCGGGACTGCGTGTCTGTATAAATAAAGTACTGCAAACACGATTACATTACAGACATTTGAAGACTGTCTGTAACGTTATCGGCTTCGAATAACATATTTTTAACTTACTAAATTTACGTTCTAAATCACATAAATATTTTGATATAAATATGTAAAAATGCTTTATTTATAAGACAAATGGTTTTTCCTACACCAAAAACCACAACACTCCTTATAAGCTACTAAAAATAAAAAATTTTCCTAAATATTTTAGTGATTTTCTAAAAGCTATATCTCAGTAAAAAATAATCGTATGAAGATTTAAAAAAAAAAAAAAAGATTTTGAAGCTTTAAGGGGGGAGTTCAAATAAAAAAGCAACTTTTTTTATTTATGATTACTTTGCTTGTTGCAATTTTTTTTCAAATTAGGGAGAGTTTCAAATAGAAAATTTTGTTTTTGAAGTTTTCATTACTCTTCCCTGTGGGGAGAGGGGGCCCTTTTTCACAAGTTTTTAAGCGTTTACAAGGAACACCATATCTCAAAAAGTAATGAATATTTTTTAAATATTTTTTCATTATTTTATTTCTAAAGAACCTGTCCATAAAGCTGAGTATAAGTAATTTTAAAAATTAACTATAAAATTGTAATCCCAAACTTCTAAAAATTATAAAACCCAATTTTTTATTAAAAAAAATGTTTAAAAATAGTTACAATTGTTCAAATGGAAAAAGCATACTCCACTTTATGCGCAATATGTTTATGAACAAAATTTTAAAAAATTAAGTCTCTATCTTTTCTAGAACTTGAGATATGATTTTCCTTGTCGGGAAAAACACAAGTTTCGGGAAACGGTAAAAAACAAAAATAATAACAAAAGAAGCGGTTTACTCATTGTTTATTAAAACGTCTACAAAGGCATACAAATAAAAGAACATAACTAAATATTACTACACACCAAAACTAAATATTACTGATCAAATCGCGAGGGGGCGGCGAGCGTTGTCTGCAAAGGAGCAGCAACTTGACTGTCCAGCGATTCACAAATAAATATTTTTCTACTTGAAAAAAAATTTTTTGGCCATGTTTTATATATTACCGTGTTTGTAAAGAACCACAAAACAAAATAAAAATAAAAAACGAGATTCGAAAAAAATTAGTTTATTAGCCGTTTCTGGCGTGAACTCCTCCCTTAAGCTTGTAGCTTTGAGCCGAATAAGCCAAAAATTTTCTAAAAACATGTAAAGTCATTTTTTCCAGTTTTTTAAAATAGTGTAAAAAACAACAATTTTTTTTTAGAAATCGTCGTAAATCCTTGTAGAGAATTCATTCAGGTTTTCAGAACCGTCCTTAGATTTACTATGCAATCATTAGTTGCTGAAATATTAATGATTAAATTAATTAAAAGAATCCTTTTTCATTTAAGTTGGATATCTTAGCGAAAACTCAACGTAGAGAAAATTTGATGAATGCAAATTAAAGCTTAATGAACAAACTAACTGAACAATTCATTGATTTAACTAAGAAAAATTTCCCAAAGTCTGTATACACAAAAAAAAGGAAAATTTTTGTCATGCATTATTTAAATTGTTTACCAAAAGATCTTAAAACTACAAGCTTAGGCGGCGAGCGTTGTCTGCAAAGGAGCAGCAACTTGACTGTCCAGCGATTCACAAATAAATATTTTTCTACTTGAAAAAAAATTTTTTGGCCATGTTTTATATATTACCGTGTTTGTAAAGAACCACAAAACAAAATAAAAATAAAAAACGAGATTCGAAAAAAATTAGTTTATTAGCCGTTTCTGGCGTGAACTCCTCCCTTAAGCTTGTAGCTTTGAGCCGAATAAGCCAAAAATTTTCTAAAAACATGTAAAGTCATTTTTTCCAGTTTTTTAAAATAGTGTAAAAAACAACAATTTTTTTTTAGAAATCGTCGTAAATCCTTGTAGAGAATTCATTCAGGTTTTCAGAACCGTCCTTAGATTTACTATGCAATCATTAGTTGCTGAAATATTAATGATTAAATTAATTAAAAGAATCCTTTTTCATTTAAGTTGGATATCTTAGCGAAAACTCAACGTAGAGAAAATTTGATGAATGCAAATTAAAGCTTAATGAACAAACTAACTGAACAATTCATTGATTTAACTAAGAAAAATTTCCCAAAGTCTGTATACACAAAAAAAAGGAAAATTTTTGTCATGCATTATTTAAATTGTTTACCAAAAGATCTTAAAACTACAAGCTTAAAGCTTCAAGTTTTTTTTTTTAAATCTCCATACAATTATTTTCACTGAAATACAGCCTTTCAAAAATCACTAAAAAGTTCAATAAATATTTTTGTTCCTTTAATTTATTCCAGTAATGTAATACACTATACTTAATTAATAACTGAAAAAGTTCTGACGTATATTTACCTAGGAATCGATTTAGCTTGTGGAAAATGACTTAATACATCAACTTCATGCCCACGTTCTGCTAAACCTTTCATTAACGCTTCAAACATCACAAAATGACTTTTAATTTGCACTGGGAATAAACCCAAAATTCTAGCACTGTAACAATCGGAAATTGCACAAAATAAAACTGAAACAATTAAAACCACTCTCATTTTTAATTCCGATACTTTTTAAATAAATTTATTTAATTTTGCAGAATATTGGCAATAAATTGGCTACATTATAAAGCAATGATTTAAACCAGTTGTATTTCTTAAATATTTAATTATTCATAAAATATAATTATTAAGATTCTTTTTTCTTTTCTTTAATATTACAGCATAAAAAATTGACCTTGCCACTTAACTAATACAAAATCAAAAAGGTAACTTGTTGAATAAGAATTAAATAATTGTGGTACAATACGCGTCTTAACCAAATTATTTATAAACATTTTTGGTGAAGTTGGAGAAAAGAAAGTATGGTAAAGGAAATCTAGAACAACAACAATAAGAATTATAAACCATAAAAGAATACAATAACTGAATAATAAATAAATAAACGCGTCTATTCTTATATACTGACTTCCATCAAAGTTACCTATAAATTTATAAAGAGAAATTTATATTTAGTATTTTTAAAAATTACTTTTGATATTTAACTATATAGGCAGAGCTTAATTTCGACCAGAATGGGACGGAACGGCGTTTCAGCACCTTCCAGGTTTTTTTTATCAGTGTTTTTAGGGATTGTTTGGTTGAGTGACAATGGACTTTTTTACTCGTTTAGATAAAAGATAAAAATGGTAAGTCAAGACGAGGACGGCGAACGTTTTTTTCTTGATCGTCATTTGAGAAAAAGTGGACTCTTCTAGGTGCATTCCGACAACTAAAATATTAGAAATTACTGACTGCTGTACGTTAATTAATCATATTATTGTTCCATTTATAGTTGCTTTCTCTTTTGTTTATTTTTTTTTAACTATTTTTCTTTACCCGCGGCTTCGCTCGCGTGGCAGTAGCAGGTTGTGCCGGTTAGCGGGTTGTAGACACACTACGTCGTCAAAAGTATGGGGACACCTTAGCCTGGGTGGGGGGCACACTTTTGACACGGCAGTGTACCGCAACGTTAAGTACAGTACTGCGTCAAAAGTGTGGGCACCTCCTGGGTTAAGGTGTCCCCATACTTTTGACGACGTAATGTGTGCTAGAGGCCCTACCACAGAACAAATAGAACGAATACATCTGTCTCTTTTCTGCAATCAGTTATGTGCTTTTATGTGCATCTTAGGCTGCTTAGTCCTCATTCATTCGCGAGCACTCAATTGGTATGTTTCAATTGTTGTTATATTGTTACCTCTCGTATTAACACGGTATATGTACGTGGTATACGTACATCATACGTTCCACCACCACCAGACCACCACGTACATATTATGTATGTATGTATGCAAGACACTAATACACACACCATCCAACGGACTAACACACATAACTCCGCGTGCACATATATAACATAGTGGTGGATTATTTTCTATCCTTTGTGGTTACGCTCGTTTCCCTAGTATAAACATAGTAATGTTCGTTCTCTTTGTTCTCTGGGCCCTACCTTTATTTTCTTTTAAACCGAATTTTTTCACTATCGAATTTTTTTAATTTGTAATATAGCATTTTTTTGTTCGTATATCTTAAGCAAAAGTAATTGTAATTTTGTAATCAAATTACTGAAACGATTACTTTTTTTGTAATCCAGAAACGAATACAAATTACGATTACAGAATGTAATTGTAATCAAAAATCTTCGATTACATTTTGTAAATGTAATTTATAATCTGATTACAAATTACAAAATATAATTTGTATATAATGTTTTCTTAATTTGTATATTAATGTTTTCTTAATTCGTAACATTATTGCAATTTTAAAATTTCAAATAAACTTTCACTTTAATCATATATTAAACTTGTAACAGATCATTCAAATATTCTATTCAAAACGTAGGATTTTTTGTTAGTCTTGTAGATAAGCAGAGAAGAGAAGAAGAAAACACAGAGATGTCGAATTTTTAGGTACAAAATACAAAAATACCTAAATACATTTACCTATGAGCAGTTAAGTTTTAAAGTTTCATTCAACGTCACTAGATGGCATACTCCTTATTTCTTATTCCTTATTTCTTATTTCTTATTCCTTATTTCATTGATTATGTATACAGCCTTACAGAAATGAAACATTACACACACATTTACAATCGCATATGTACCTAAAAAATACCATTGTGATCTCTTAACAATTTTAAATAGGGGATATTTTTATAAAAGTAATATAGGGAACAAAGGAATATTTAGCAAAGTATTTGCCAATAACAAAAACTTTTTTTTGGTTTTTTGATGTTTTTTAATGAAAATAAGAATTATACGTATAAAAAAAAAAAATTACATAAAAAATATATACATAAAAAAATTTTGTTTAGACACCCATGTTTATAACATTATAAAATGGCGGATACTCATATTTAATTTTTAAAACATGATTTCTACTCATCTATGAAACGTAATTGGGTTTTTTCCTTCTGTTTTTACTCTATTGTGGCTTTTGCACGATAAAACACAACAATTAACTATTGACAAATCTAACAAAATCTATCTAACAAAATGACTAGTCCATATACGTCCATGGTATATACAATCAATGAAATAAGGAATAAGGAATAGGGCTGTATACACAATCAATGAAATAAGGAATAAGAAATAAGAAATAACAAAATACCTACATATTTATATCTATGACCAGTTACGTTAAAGTTCCATTCAACATCACTAGATGGCATAGTCCTTATTTCTTATTCCTTATTCCTTATTTCTTATTCCTTATTTCATTGATTGTGTATACAGCCTAACAGTACATTTAGGGGAAAAGTAATGCCAACCAAATTTTCGTGATTTGTACTTTCCTTTTTCACAAAAAAACTCATTTTTTAAGGATGTATTGGCGACGCAAAGATTCTCACTCACGCCTCTTGTAGTAAAATTAGAACTAGCATCAAGTAAAAATATACGTGTACGATTAATGGGTGATATAAAATCAAGTAATCCGCGCATAATTTGTATAGTATATTATTCTATCGAAAATTAAACGTATACAAAACTTTTTACTTAATACAGCCTCTAATTTAAAAAACCAGGAGCGCTCGCGTAATCTTTGCGTCGCCAATACAAAAAATGAAAATTCCAACTTTTTTCCAATGAGTTTGAAATATGTTAAACAATAGACGATTCTGCATCGATTAGCAAAAAGAAAATTGTATGTCACGGGCAAATTAAACGAAATAATTAATGTTAATGTTCTCATTTATCGTGTGTTGTTTGAGCCGGAAGTAGCTTAGCTACGAATAAATTTGTAAAATTTATCACGTTTTATCCAACTTTCGTGAGAAAAAAAATAGTTTTATGTATCTTATACTTTGTATTATTTTTTTATGAAAAAAAAAACCGAACTCACCAGCCTATTTTTTTCGTAAAAATTAAAATAAAAATTAGAAACCGGAACCACACGGTTTTGACATTATTTCAAAAAACTGTGCCCGCGATTTTTGACGACAAATGTGGTAAAACCACAGAACAAATAGAACGAATATAACTGTCTCTTTTCTGCAATCACTTATGTGCAAGTATGTGCATCTTAGGCTGCTTAGTGTCAGTTGCTCAGTACCCGTCGCTCAGTGTAAGTCAGTCAAACAACAATAAATTTGATTGTTGAACCGGCACAAGTAGCGTTGTGGTATCACACACATCACATACATGTATGCGAACCAAAGGTCACGTGACGGCTATCACCACTCACACAAACAGAGTTTACCGCACAAATACAAAGTAAACACCGTGCACGAATACAACATATTTTCTATCTCAAGTGGTTACACAGGTTCCAGTAGTATAGAAATATGTATTTTCTCTCTAGTTGCTCTATGGGTAAAACATATAATGAATGTTTTCCATTTAGGAAACACAGACGACACGGTGCATTTTTTTTTTGCACAAGAAACTAATTTTTTTAAATTTTAACCTTTTAATTGCTTTTAGATGCAATTAAAAGAATAGTTTTGCAATAAAATTTAAAAAAATTAGTTTTTTTTATGAAAAAAAAAAAATGCATTGTGTCACACAATGTTTTCTAAATGGGACATTCTCTATACATCAACTGTCAAAATAATAATTCCGATAGGTGCTAAATCCAACGTCAACCATAGTCAAATTAAATCTTTATTTTATAGAAAAGATTTATTAATTGATATAATTTTTTTATACAGTACACATCTTAATTCATAAAATAAGTGTTTCTAATAATAATTTAACATTATTATGTATAGAGTATAGACCGTATAGTTGGTATATAGAGTAGTGACTATAGTGGTATATATGTACATATACATAAACCAATCTACCTCTACGCATAGATACCAGGGTATGGACACTCAATAGTTTATCGGACAAATTATTCGTCGGTGTGGATCAAACAGTAGCCAACATAATAATAAAATATTCACTAAAATAATATAGGACTTTCATTCAGTAATACTAGTATGGGTCCGTCCACACGACACAAGCTTTACCACCGACTTACTTGCGCAACCAGTTTGTGCAAGTAAACATGTACGTATGGACGGGAAAAAACGTAGCGACTTACTTGCACAAACCTGGTTTGCGCAAGTAAGTCGGTGGTAAAGCTTGTGTCGTGTGGACAACCATCACCGACTTACTTGTGCAAACCAGTTTGTGCAAGTAAGCATGTACAGTATGGACGGGAAAACGGTATCACGTACGAACCCATTGGTGAGGCTTGCGTAAACGTCGCACTGCTGAAGATTTTACTTGTGCAAACTTTTGTATGCATGGTTCGGTTTGCGTGTGTAGATAGTGTACAACATGTATCGCATATACAAGATGTACCACATGTACCACATGTACCGCATGTACAAGATGTACCACATGTACCGCATGTACAATATGTACCACTTGTACCGCATGTACAATGTGTACAAGCTGAAGTAGCTATTGTTCTATTTTTCTATTTTGTTGTGATTAAAAATCATAAAAATTAGTTTATAAAAATTTTTATTCTATGTGATTAAAAATTTTTTTGTTGTCGAAAAGTGAAAAGGATTTTTTTTTGCTTGTCGATGAAAAGCTGGTGGTTTTTACTGGTTTTTTAACGGTTTCAAAACCAGGGCTGGGAAAAATAGTTCATAGAAACTATTGAAAATAGAAAATGGAAAATGGTTTCCAAAATTGCATTTAAAATACAAAATGGAAAATGGTTTTGCTGAACATATTTAAAATTGAAAATGAAAAATTGTTATTTAAAATGGATTATAAAATGCAAAATGCCTTTTTTACTTGAAATTTATTCTATAATTTTTTTTATTATTATTTAGATTATTATATATCGTTATAACTATATCATTATTTTACATTAATTAAAAAAAAAAAAAAAGAAGATAAGAAAGGTAGTCTTTTGAGAAAATTTTGTCAAGTTTGCGTGATATGAAAGTGAAACTTAATATTGTTACTTAAAAATATTGTAAAATTTAATTCGGCCTTAACGTATTCAAACCTTGACGACGCTACCACTGCAACTTCTAAATAAAATTATGAAAATCATCTACTCAAAATACAAAAACATTTCTTATCGACGTGTATTAAAGATAGTAGTACACAACTTGAGTCAGAAAAGTTTGACTTAAAAGAACTGCAAGTCGAGTGAATAATAATTGACACTTGGTGAGAAATCCCAGCTGTAAATCGTAGATCTCAGTACGATCTTCCAGTTGCTAAAAACCTCAAGGTACAGGTCAATCTTTCATCGTTAATTAAATTAACGTGAGAGTGCATCTTTCTATTTAGCAACCATTTTTTGCACCATTTCGATCTTGGCCATCGATTAAATTCCTTCTTTTTAATCAACAAGCAGAATAATAAAGCTTGTAATAAAAATATTTCTTCACTTGCCTCCATTTTAACTAATTTAAATACATTTGACAGTTGATACCGTTGATACATACCGCAACTACCCTGAAAACAAATTGAGGTTTGCGCAAACATACTGGAACGTGTAGCCATCGTACCATGTTCCGTGTTTTTGCACAAACTAGTTTGCGCAAACTGAACGTGCAGGCAAATCGTTATCGTGTAGACGGACCCTAAAATAAGTTTTTACAGTTTAATTTTGGTGATTTTGGTGCTATTGGTATCGCTTTGATCGACTCCACACCGTTTGAATAAGGAGTGGAGGGGAGTATCTAGTGTCCATACCCTGGTAGATACTAGCGTCAACAATGTCAACCACACGTCAACAATATCAATAACAATAGTGTAGAGAATATATACCATATATACCAAGCATTATACTAGGGAGATTAGACAAGGAGTTCAAACTCAATGTATTCAAAAAAGTGTCTAAATCAAAGATGGCACTCGTGTTCACCGTGTACGAAAAGCGGTAATTTAAAAGAGAGATAATAATTTCAAATTATAAAACAAGTTATTTATTTGGTGTATAACTTAATTTTTACAGATTTTTTCTTCGAGCTAAAAAAATTATATTTTAAATAAAAATATTTCCGCGGCCTTTTGTGGTTTTGAAAGAATCAAACTAAAGGTTTCAGAACACCGAACGACAGGTTCACGTGAAGTACGTAACCTCTCAGAATAGTAGAGTTTACAATGACAACTAATGAAGAGCATATTTGACACTGTATTTTATACGAATTCCAACAAGGAAAAAATGCTGCTAAAGCTTAGGAATCAATTTGTAGTGTCCTGGGTGACGGAATTGTGTCTTATGAAACGTGTAATTATTGGTTCAAAAGTGGTAACTCCCACCTTGTATATATGGTAGGACATGAAGGGTGTTCTGTATTACGGACTGCTGTAAAGTGGTCTGACGGTGACGGCGGCACGCTACAGCCAACAATTGAATAAACTGAGCGAAGAACTTGATCAGAAAAGCCCGTTTACTAGGCAAGGATGCAGGAAAATCATACTGCTGCATGACAACGTTCGACCTCACGTGCTTCTGTGACTTAGAAGAGCATCTTAAACTTGGGATGGGAGGTTTTCCCGCATGCGGCATATTCACCTGAGTTGGCCCCATCCGACTACCATTTGTTTCAATAAATGCAGCACGCTTTAGTGAATGTACAGTTGAAAACACTGGACGATGTGCGTAAGTTAATCGATTATTTTATCGCATCGAAACCTGCAAGTTTCTTTCGCCACGGCATTCGTATGTTATCTCAGATGGCGCAAGGTTATAGAAAAAAATGAACAATATTTTCAAGATTAAGTTTGTTGTTTAATATTTTATATTAAATAAATTTGTTGAAAAATCAAGTTATACACCTAATAGGTTGTTTAAATATAAATAAGGGAAATAAATTAAGTACATAATAATAATTTGCTTTATTATAAATGTATCATTAAATAATAATTAAATTGACAAAAAATTTTGACAGTGAAAATCGTTATTTTCAATCACCTAAATCGTAAGTTGGCTGTTACATAGCGTATATCTTAGTATTTTGTCTGTTAGTTACTATAGTTAGAAGAAAATAACAGATAAAAAAGTTTACTTACCTTCCTAGGTAGGCAAGTAAAGTAGTTACCGTTTTCTCAATTAATACCATGAATATTATCTAAATTGGAATCAGGGTTGTAAAAAATTATATTAAATCAAATAACTGAAAATATTTAATTTGTACATGTACATTTTTATTAACTTTTGAATATTGTACAGTTTAAAAGAAATTTTTAATAAAAATTTAAATATAATAAGAGATTAAAAAAATTTAATCTATTATCTGGTAATTATTTTATTTCTATTATCCATTGATAACAATGTTTAATGTAAATTAATAATAATCTAATATATACAAACTTTGTTTATAAAAAATTATTGTTATATTTTTCATTACCTGTTTTTGTTCACAAGTATCCTTAAAGTATAAGGCATTGTTAGTATCGTGTGAAGTCATTGCTTGAATTCCCTCATCAATTATTTTAATAAATTTTTCAGTCGGTTCTGAGCCTTCAAATTTTTCATTGCCATTTTCTCTCAGAACCGTCATTGCGCAACGTACTTCTCGTGAATATAACTATTGATATCAAAATTTATTTAACGTAATTTAAGAACTGTAATACTTAATTTTAAATCTATACCTGATAAGCTAATGGAACGGACATTTTTTGATATAGCTTAGGATTTAAATGAGCTGGCGTGAGTTTATAAGCCATCGCCAAATTTGGTTTTTCTACTTGCTCTACCAGCAAGAGATTTTCCCAGTACTTCTTTTTAACTATTCCTACAGGTGTCTATAATAAAATAAAGCTTGTTAGATTATCGGTATATTAATTATCTTTTATGAAAAAGCTCATGACAAAAAATATCAAAAATTTTTTTAAAGAAATACCTCAAATTCATGCAATTCAACCAATCCATTCCTAAAACATTTTACTAAATGCGGAAAGTCTGATATTACCCATAATCGTCGGTTAGAGTCACATGGATGCTCACAACTGATATTATTGGGGTCAACTCGCAATTTGGTCCAAACGCCTCTATTCCATTGAGCAGCATCAGTAACTATCGAATTCACATGAAAACCAGCATTTTCGACAAGGATAATACACTCCAAGAATAACTTATGAAGCACTTCACTTGTTACTGAATTTTTGGTGATGAAACAACCTAAAGGTTCAGCGGAATTACCCCGGTAAGGTACAAACATAAAGACAAGAGCATGGTCTCCAGCAACGTCAGTATCAGAATCAGATGTATATTTTCCAAGGTTAACAAAACCAGTGTACTCAGCAATATTTTTGTTGAACTCTATATTTTCCATCAGCTTCACTTCATCAGCTGATATCTGACCTATTCTATCTTCTGGTGCCATTGATAATCCTTTTTTTTTCATAACTTCAAATGTCTCAGGAAGAAATCCAAAAATCGAGGAACTTATTTTTTTAATATATTTTGACAACGTTTCAATTGTTGGTAAAGGAATTATATTCCTTGCTCGAATCATATTGTATGTACAAGTGCTCTTCATACGTATCAGTAGACATTCGTAAATCCACTCGACTTCATATCTTTTGCCAGTTGGACCTTTTCTGGTAGAATTTTCAAAACACATTCTGACCATTATTTGTTGCTGTTTTGGCAGAAGTGAAATTTTCTTATTGAACTGGCCTTCAAAAATTGTATTAATTTTTCGTTGAATGGAACGTCGTCTTAATGATAATAATCGCAACTGAAAAAATTAAAGAAAATCAGATTATTCCTAAAATATTGAGAGCAATCAAAAGTTTAATCTTTTAATCAGTAAAAAATATAGCAATTCTTAGTATTGTTAAGTGTAATATGTATTTAATATATTCTGTTTGGATTTTTTTGTTGCTTTTTAATAATCTAATTGAAATTTAATTTTACATGAGAATAAAAAATAAACAATAGTAATTGATTCTATTTAAATGAAAAAATTATGTAAAAAATTGATTAGACCTGCTGCTGTATCCGTTTCCATTTTTTACGAAATTCTAAATTTGTTGCAATTTTAGTTTTTGTATTACGTTTTCCATTTTTGTCTGCTCTTAGTAATTTTAAACAGAGTTTTCGGCATTCAGGGCATCTCGGATAAACTTGACGACGTATATAATTTTCAGTTACATCAGCATGACATTTTAATGAAAAACTAATTTGGAAAAATTGAATTATTTGTTTATAAAATATTTTTACTTTTTAGCTATATTAGTAATGTAGTATAAAAGAACATGGAAACAATTTAAATAGAAGGAATACCTTTTCTTATCAAACCCTGTTCCACTACATAACTTCATTTCTTCTACAAACTTGAAACAATTAATTATATCGTTCATAGTATTTATTTGAACGTTTATTTTTTTTTTTAACGTGTTCTACAAATGTAACCTATAATAATAAATAAAACTTGATTGTATTAATAGTTTCAACTCATTCAAGAGTGATTACGTAGTTTCTTTTTTCTATCAAGCAGTGAAATTATATTTTATTTTTACCAATACAGATCGATCGTCATTTATTACTAATCGTACTCTTTCTTTTAATTTAATACGATCAAACTGAATAGCTGTTAATTGATTAACTCCAGGCAAAAAGCTCCAACCAACTGGAAAAAATTTATTCAATTCAATAATAATCCTCAAGATTTCTGCATCATCGTCAAGATTTATCTAGAATAATGAAATTTCTGTTAGGTCTATCACAAAAGTACATAAGATAATGTTTAAAAAAATTATACTTACTTGACAGTTACAATTTATATCTTCTGAATATTTTACTCGCTTGAGTGTAACATTTTCTTCAGGATAAGTTTTTCGTTTCATAAGTAATCTAGATTGAAATACATTACTGTACAATTGCTCATGATTTTTATTAAATGAATATGATTCTTCTTGGTTTTCTGTCCTCATATCATCTTTATCAAATTGCTCGTCCTGTTGCTGCTGCTGGTTTTGCTCATATTTTTCTTGTAATTTAGTCGTCTCATGTAAAACATGACAATCATTTATTATTGGAGATTGTACTTGATTAACAATCACTGGGACAGAATTCAGTGCTCGTTTTCTTTGCCCTTTTTCAAATTTATGTACCTCTCCATTACGTAACTTGGTGATATAAAAACGCGGAATGTCATTTTCTTGGAAATGCAATTCACAAACAAACTGGCGATCATTTAATTCTGTTGACAAAGACTCTATCCATTGCTGGCGCTGTGTTGTAGACTATTATAAAAAAAAAAATAAAAATAAATAAAAATAAATAAAAGATTGTTTTAATTTAGTTTAAAGACTATTTTTAAATGTAACACTTATAATGACTCAGGATAATTAAAATTGGAACCAAATAATCAAGACTGTTACTTTTTTCTTTTCTTAAAAACTGAAGAATTTTAGCACTGACATTTAACTTCATAAATGAATGTTTTCAAATTAAATATTACTTAAAACAGTTTTATTGCTATATCATAAGGAACAAATTGCAATATGTATTAATAAAATTTATTTAGTTTACTTGACTTTCCGTTAAATATATTATTAACTTACTTGAGGGACTTTAAAAAATGAAGGATTTTTCAAATTTAATTGCTTGTGTCGCCATTTATCAGCCGCACTGCCACTAACACAATTTTTAACAGCACACACCCTGCCCATTTTTATATTATTGATAAAATTAAGCTTTCTTCTTTATTTAAAAATACAATTTTATAAGATTTTTGAAATCGCCTCTCAAAAACGTCAAAAACTGTGTGTTTTACGCTCACTTGGTACGCTTGATACTTCATGTTTATTTACATTCTGTCTATCATATTATAATTCGCTATATTCACATCAATACACGCGCATTATGAACGCCGCGAGTGGTAAAAAAAGAAAGCCCTTATATTTACCATTTTCCGGACCAATAGTGTCAATTCCTCTCATATAAGTTTAATGTCCTTCTTTAGTGTCCCTGCATTATACCAAGCATTATGCCAAGCATACCAAGTAAACGATGTCTACATGGTACATCATGTCAAGAATGTAAATTGTCAACGGTATTTTCAAAGGATCAAAGTTAACCCCAAAAAAGAAATTCCGTTTT
The DNA here is from genome assembly GCA_035578155.1 of Brachynemurus nebulosus. Taxonomy (NCBI): domain Eukaryota; kingdom Metazoa; phylum Arthropoda; class Insecta; order Neuroptera; family Myrmeleontidae; genus Brachynemurus; species Brachynemurus nebulosus. Next base: position 13,866,325 of record JAPWDM010000014.1, on the reverse strand, counting down.
TATTAGGCGTTAGAGACGAATAAAAGTTTTAGTCATGAAAAGCGTGAAAAGTCCTTGTGGGAGGAAAAAAAACCCGGGTTTTGATCAACTTGGTTTCGACTTACTGAAAGTTAACGACAAATATGAAGCAGTATGTACTGTTTGTCGGAAACATTTAAAAAATACTGCTTTTGCTCGACTTCGCGGACATAGGTATAACTGTCTTTTGTTTTAACTTCCTTTACGTTCTTTATACATATACCTTATTTCTAGAAAAGTTTGTAAAACTGATATTCAAGTTAAAAATAACAATTATGATGATAATAAATCTAATCTATGCGTTATGAAAGAAAATAATACAACGGATGCTGCAGATAAAATTGCAGATATAATGTTTGAAACTTCCGATTGTGTAAGATCTTACCAAATTATTATTATCTTTACCAAAATAATGTCAAAATATTCTTATTTCCTTATAGAGCATAGAATTTTGTGATGTCGATAGAAGCATAGAGATGAGCACGTCAGAGGTAACTTCAACAAAAGTTTATAATAGGGTCATTTCGCCTATTTGGGACCACTTAAGTAAATTCTTATATTTAACATTATATATATATATCAGTAAACAAATTGCAAAGTTATTTAATTTTTTTTATATAGAGTTGTAGTTAATCTATTTTTAATATTTAAAGTTGTTAGTATGAAAAAATAGTCATAATTTATAAAGGAATTTCATGAAATGCTTGATCGGCCGCCAACATATAAACTGAATATCAATGAGTAAGGCCGCTATTACATTGTCATAGACATATGTCAAAGATCTTTGATCAAATATTAAGAAGTATCTTTAACTATGGTTACAGAAATATTATATTATAAAAGTTGACTTATTACACTATAATATTTCTTTGATTTAATAAAACTTTGACATACATCTATGATAGTGTAATAGCGGCCTAAATGAAGCCTAAAGATACGTTCAAAATAGGACCAATCGCTAATTTCTAATATTGTAACCACTAATCAGTGTAATAATCGTGGTATTCGTAGTAACAGTTTTTAGTGCCGTTTCAAATAAAATTACCTATTATCAAAATATATTGTTGATAATAAAATTTAACTTTTTTGAGAAAATACCTAAAAATTTGGGAAAAAAATAGTATTGGTTTTATTTTTAAATGTATACGAATTATGTCTTGCAATAAATCTGGTCCCAAATGTTTACTAAATAATAGTACAATTTAATAATTTCTTAAAATTTAGTTTATAACCTTTGGAGCTGTAAAAGTTCTAGAAGAACCCAAGCTATAAAGTTATGCTTAATAGAATTTGTATTGTACACTCCATGAACTTTAATTTGGTACAGATTTCATTGTAAGACGCACTTAGATCATTTTGGCGCTTCTCCTTTGTGAAATGGCCGAAAACTGGAGATGGCCGCCAAAGAGGCGAAATGACCGTACATAAATTTAATATGTAATTAAGTAAAATTGATTTTCAACTTAATTTGCTATTTAGAATCGAGTTGAAGCAGTTTGGTTACCAATGCCATCAACAAGTAACAATTTAAATACGTACACTTTTTTCCCATTATCGAAACCCATAAGTTTAAAAACATCATCAGAACTCAAAACGTATAATGCATCGGTGAAAAGCACTACTAAAAATATTGCAGATGCTTTAACACCAAAAGATATTGAAGAGATCAACACACATTTGGCGAATTTTATATTTGGATGTAACTTACCGCTTCACATTGTCGAATCCAAACATTTCAAAAATTTTATATCTCATTTACGGCCTGCTTACGTTAAAAAAATACCCGACCAAACGGAACTATCAACAACATTATTAAAGAAATCCTACGAAACTTGTATTTCAAATACAAAGAACAATTTAGGACCACAATCTGTACTGTTAGTCAACGAATGCAAAAATTCTGCCAATTCAAAAATTGTCGTAGCCTTGATTCGCAATTCTAATGGCGAACAAACCTTTCTAGATACTTGGGATTTGTCTGATATTTCGGAAACTGACGAAAAACTGGTGAATATAATTATTGAGGCAATTGATAGAGCCAAAACTTTGTACAGCACCAACGTTTATGCAGTTGTATGTAACAATGCAAATGCAATGACCAACATGGGTAGACTTTCGAAAAGTATATGGTACACGACATGTAACAGCCACATTGTCAATTTATTGACTAAAGATATAACAAATAAATCATTAACTGATAATGTCATCCTTATTTTAAAAGAGTTTAAACACGCTGAGCTTGAAAAGGCGTTAATCGAAAAAGGAGGTTACAAAATTAATTTGCCCCGCGAAACCGAACTGTGTTCTTACCGGAACAGCTATTGTTGCTTAATAGAAAATTTGGAACAAATGAAATCCATAGTAGTAGATAAAAGCTACAAAAAAGTAAAACGAAATATTGACCAGTTATTATTTAATAACGAATTCATTAATACAGTTAAAGAATATATCGAACTTTTTGATTCTGTCTGCAATATTATAAACAAATGCCAAAAAAAGAGTACATCAATAGCAGATGCCGTCTACCTTTGGAAAACCTTAAAATTACCACCCAAATTTGAAAGTGAATTCAGAACAAAAATTGAAATGAGAAAAAATATGGCGTTAAATTTATTCTCCTTGGTTGCTTATTATTTACATCCCCACTATGATAATTCAAATCTCAGTCAACCAGAACAGTATGAAATTTTTGAATTTCTTATTGATAATTTGGACGGAGCAGGTATTGAAGAATGGGAAGCTTTTAGAAATAAAAATGGTTTATTTGAAACATTATATGCAAAAAATATACAATCACCTTTAGTATTTTGGAGCACGGCTGACTTAAAATATAAAAAAATATCGCAGTTGGCACTAAAGCTTCTTAATATACCGGCATCAACACCACAAACTGAACGACTGTTTTTGGATTGGGAATGCGTACATGGTCCACTACTTAGAAATAGTTTATCGTTTGAAATGTCGAAAAAACTTTTACACGTATATTATTCTCTTCAAATGACAGAAGATAATGAAGAAGATTTAACTGAAATCGAATTCACGTAAGAACAGTGCCAGTCTTGGAGTCAGTTACTCTCTTAACTCTTTATTTTAAGTTAAAGAGCTTTCTGAACAATTTTGGCTCTGTATTTATCCGTCCGTATGTGTTCATGAAGCCTTCCAATGCGCGTAATTTCGATACTATTCGACCAAATTCGCTCAAATTAGTTGGAAGTTACTACTCCTTCGAAGAAGTCTCTAATAATTGGACAATGCCATAAAATTGTTCTGTTTAATTAACAGATGGTCACTTCATCTAATTTTCCTGGCAAGTCCTCAAATAATAATAGGCAGGCATTTATTTCTTATATTTGTGTGATGTTGATGTCATAATTATCAAATAATTATGTCGTTCTCTGAGACTGAGCCCCGTTTAATTTCGAAATTGTTACTTATATAGACTTAACACTTACATTGGAATTTTTTATATAAGTGTTTCCAGCTCTTATGAAAAAAAAAGAAAACCTCAAAATGATTTTGTTTTCAGACTCAGTAGCTTCCATTAATATTATAATAATATGTATGTACCATACATATGTAGTATACATTTTTTTTTTTTTTTTTGGACTACACATTTTTTATTTTATTTTATTTATTTATTTATTTATTTATTTATTTATTTTTTGAAGCAAAGTCGCCATACTGGTAACACCTTTTTTAACCTACAAAGTGAAAGAAATACGGTACCTGAAAATTTTTATTAAATTTAAAAAATATCGTCATTATAAGCAAAATTTAATTTTGCTTATATCACGATTCATTTAGCCATAATATATTAATTCGTCTTTTTTCTGACTATATACATCAAATTTTTTTAAAAATTTAGTAAAATGTTTTTTTTCTATTTTTTAAAAATAATATACCTACCTGACTTATTCTTTTAATTAAAAAATGTATTAAGTAGAATAATTAAATATAAATAATAAAATAATAGTATATTTGTTAGAAATTTACAGTATTTAATTTTTTGATAAAATTCATATGCCCCTTCCTTTTTTCAAAATTTAAAATTTATTATAGCTTTAAGTATAATTTATCAAATTTAATTAAAATATGTAACATCTCAAGTGAAACCTGATTAACTACGACATTATGTTGTACCGCAACAATAACTTCATATAAAATGTATTAGTTGTCCAGATAGTGTACTAGTTGGGCGTTTCATCATTATGGGTTATGACCATCAACGTGTTAAGAAATGCTTAAGGTTCCATGGTATGGAGGGTAGATATAAGGAGGACATCTTGTACGGAAAACTAGAGATAGATATGATAGATATGTTGTCTCTATTACTCTATGATATCTATTCTCGCGAAGTTGGCCGAGTACGAGAGTGGAGAAGGTCGCCTCGTTTTGCCTCGTGGTTGGTGTTATAATGCTATTCATATGCCTCGGCCTGCCTCATCTGTCAATTTCGCGAGAATGTGATTGCTCCTTACGATTTGCGTGGACAGATTCTGGCAATTTCCCCGTTTGAGTGCATTCTCCTTATGTAATCTCCTTGGTCTCGATGACATAGTCACTCAAACACATTGAGGAGAATCGACTAGAGAGAATGCTGTGTATTACAAATACATTAAGAAATTGAAGCAAAGAAATTGACTGATGGGATTACTTAATGGCGGTCAAACATTTAATTTAATGGTTTATCTAATATTTATAAACAAGTCTCCGTGGTTGCAAGGTGGACTTACTAAAATGGAGTCATGCTTCAAAATTTAACCCTTTGCGCTTATAAGACATGTACAGCATGACAAGGTGGTTTGTCCATTAACTCTACCATATTTAAAGGTGTTTTGTCTGTTGGATCATAAGACATGTACCACATGACACACAGAATGTTGAACTGTAATGACTGCTCATACTTCACATTACATGAATATTTTATTTAATAACTGCAAACACATTCATTTATTAGAAAAATTGTAAATAAAATAATACAAAATCACGTTGATTATCTTTTTAAAATTAAAAACTAATAAAAACAGCATTGAGGACGTATTTAGCGCATTTAGTATTCAACTTTGGGGAAACAAGGTTAGAACGTCAAAAGAATCTGTCAAAAAAAGAACGTCGGTCGTTGTCATGTGCTACATGTCTTACCAGCCTATTTACAACTCACTTTTTTTTTTGCTTGAGTGCAAAGAGTTAATGCCTGTGGTACCTCTAGGTAACATATGTTAATATGTTCGATTTAGTACTCAGTGGTGAAACACGGTGTTATGTTATAGATACAAAATACATTGACATAGGTGTATTTAATCTATAAAATCGGCTCAAATGAATCAGGAATCAGCTGATAAAAAAATAATTTACCTGTCATAATAATAGAGTTTAGAAATGAAATACCTCTGAATGAATCTTAAATTAGAAATAATTTTTTTTAAACATTTAGATATGTGATTTAGTTATAAAAATGATTGCACCAGTCACCATATTATTTATACTTTTCACCACATTCATTTTACCGCACAATGTAAATGGGCAAAATACCAGTGTTACTCTGAATGCGACAGTTCTTTATGGGGAATATGGCAAACCAATATCGCTGGTGGTCAACAAAACAATTGAATACATCATAATATACAATTCGAAACACGTACGTTTTCATATCTTCCATTTTTTACCACTCTCAAAAAAATGATAATTTCTGAAATTCCAGAATGAATATCTTCATCCGGCTCGTGTGACTGTTACGTCCGAGGAGGCTACAAGACAAGATCCCGTTTTAGTTGTTGTGCGTCAAAAATTGGGTATACTTTCGTGGCAAGTGCCCCTCATTGTTGAAACACGTACCGGTATTCTTGAATTTGAGAAAACGTCCAGGTCTATTTGTCCAGTGAATCATTATGCGTCGCCACGACACCTACAAAATCCGTACGATTCCAACAATCGCGTATTTTTAACGCAAAATATCACAGCTAATTCCGAGCAAATTGTGTCGATTTCAACGGCGGCAGAGCATAATATTAGCGTGTCAGTGGATGTTATTATTGATATGGATTTTTATGTTACCGATGACTCGAAAGAGTATAATGTTACGATATCGCCCAGTGAACCGAAATATTTCTTTTATAATTTTAAAGAACAAAATGCCACGGATCGATACAATTATCGAACAGTGGTGCTGCAGGCGCATTCCGACGATGATATCTGTATGATGATCAGCATTCAGAACGATACTGTAAGTTCTTATAGTTTACTTAGTCAAGGAAGAGAGAAAACGACTTTTTAAATTCTTTGAATATGGTGTCAGTATCCATATGGCAATAGTTTCAAGTTACAATAAATTTATAAAGGATAATTATGCAGAAGCACCTATTTTTGGATCTAAAAGAAAAATTAATAATCCGATTTTAATGATTTTTTTTAAATGTTCGCCGCTACGGCGGATTAGTTAAAAAAATACTACAAATCTATACCGATAATGAAAATGCTGGGAAACTGTCCTTAAATTTGAAAAAATTCAATTCTTTTTAGATTTTTTTATTTTATATGCATGTGTGTCAAAGTCGAAGTATATTGTCAAAACTAACTAAACTAACCTAAGCTTTACTAACCTCACCACCTAGTTTTAAGTGAATTTTCATTTTGGAAAAATTCACTTATTACAGCGAGTGCCATGAAAAGACCTGAGGGATATATATATATATATATATATATATATATATATATATATATATATATATATATATATATATATATATATATATATATATATATATATGTGTGTGTGTGTGTGTGTGTTTGCAAAATTCGGCCAGAATTCAAAATTCTTTAAATTTTTTTACACCATCGAAAAGAGCGTAAAAAATTGCTTTTAAGACAAGCTTTTAAAACATTGTTCTGAGTGAACTAGCTTTTGAGAAAAATTAAGAAATTTGCTGAATTTCTTTACAATAAATGATTCATCGTTTTTATCATTACAAAAGGGAATATGCATATAGTCTAAATAAATTTTAAATATTTTTTTTTTATATATTCTAGTAGAATATGGAAATTTAATGCTGACTAAAAAATCTTTTAATTTGTTAATTTTATTAAAAAAAAAATATTTTAAAACATAATATTTTAAATGAATTTTAAACGAAACTGAACCCGGCATGGAAATGTCCATTCAAGAGTAACCACGGAAATAGAGAAAGAAAACTTCGTTTCGTTGTTTACCTGTAAATGTTATATAATAATTAATTGTGCATACTGATTGTTTTAATCGTGCTTCATGTTTCTCTATTTTTTCTTTTTATTATTGTCTTTAAACATTTATTTATAATTTATTTATCGTAAATTATAATAACAGACGCTGGATTTATATACTGAAGTCTCCTGAACCTATACCAAATCTGTAATCTGTCCAAATTGTCTGAAATTCCTAATTACAGTAAATGGGGTTGAGAATGAAATGACAGAACCAAAGAATGGGTATCCTACTGAATTGATCTTCCAGATGCAAGTCATGGATGTTCATTGCTACTTAATTTATTGTTGTTGTTTGGTGTCATAACACATGAATTAACAAGTAATGTCATGTTGCAAAGCTGTAATTTACGTCAGTTGCTATCGTATTTGTGTCAACCATTGATGTTTCTTTATATTTTGTAATTTTATTAATAAATTACATACAATTATTAAAGTAAATTGTTTTTTTACCTTGCATTGTATGGTCTAATCTGTCATATCAAAATACGTAATGACCTTGAAATTGAGTCTAAAACAAATTAGACCTAAGAAATGGATTCTTCGCATCCTAGAACATATAAAAAGTGGTATTATTCAATGGCGGGCATATTTAATTTATAGCAAACAGGCCACCAGCGCAACGGTCGCGCACAAGTTGCTTGCGATGGTTACGTCACACCCGGCGCGATTTCGTTTAAATTGTATTAGGTTATAACAAAAAAAAAAAAATAATCTTTTAAATTATATAAGGATACTGATATTTTTTAAAATATTTTTTTTAGAGTTATTATTAGTTCCTCTAACGATTTAGATAATAAAAAAAAACATGCATATTCTCTATTACAATATTTATATCTGTTTCATTTTTCAAAATAAAAATAAACTAACTTTTCAAGAACACTTCATCACCGATTTTAAAAATGTGTTTACTGTTATAGAGCTAAGCTATTTTAGATGGATATAAGTTATGTTATATGAAGTCTGCCAGTGTCCGGAAATTCACTATGTTATGCAGATGCTGCGACAGGGGTATTTATATCAGAGTCGAAGTATATTGTCAAAAGTAACTAAACTAACCTAACCTTAAACCTCACCACCCAGTTTTTATATCAAAGCCGAAATATATTATAAAAACTAACTAACCTAACCTAATCTTAACTAACCTCACCACCTAGTTTTTTATATCAAAGTCGAATATATTGTCAAAACTAACTAAACTAACCTAACCTTAACTAACTTCACCACCTAGTTTTTATATCATCTACTCTTATTTATTTTGATTCATTTTACCTGAATATGCAAACAAATCACGGCGTTGAGGTAATCGTAGTCGTCAAAATTAAATCAATTTTTCTAATTTCCACGCTCAATATTTCGAAAATGCAACGAGATGTCGATTTTTTTTTATTCTTGAAAAAAAAAATTTATTTCGGGCAGTTTTACTAGACTGTGCACTCAAACACACATATAAACGCACACATACTAAATGGCAAAAGAAAATTTGAAGAAATTGAATTTTGTCAAGTTTTAAAACAGTTTCCCAGCCTTTCCATTATCGATATCGATTTGTAGTAATTTTTTTTAATTAATCCGCCGTAGAATTTAAAAACGCCGTGAGCAGCGGGGCCCCATCACGGAAGTCGAATTTTTCCCTTCATCTTCGGTATTGAATGTCTACAAGCGAAATGTGATTGAAAGTCTGCAAGCGATTTGTCATTTTGGTGGTTTCAAAACTGATGATGAGTGTCCGACTGATCGGGGCTTTAAAAAAAGGTTTTAAGTTTTTAAGGGCTGAATCTCAGTAAATTTCAATTTTGTGCCGATAGCAGTTAGCAGGAAAATAGTCAACACAATTCGTACGAGGGTATTCCTACCCATGCTTATCCGCCAATTGCCGTATTATTGCCGTTTTATTTTTAAATATTAAAAAAGGACCTTAAATAGTCAACTGGAAGACCTCTATGAAGATATTTTTTCTTTCAAAAAAAAAAAAAAAAACCTAAAATTTCTATTGTATAAATAAAAATCCAAAATTTCTACTTTATAAATAACCAGTGACTTTAATAACATTTTTAAATTACTTAATATTTTATGTATTGCATTTGTTATAAAAGTAAGTTCATTTTTTTTTTAAATTTTTAAAATTACTATTCGCCTACTTGTATTAGAATAAGAATAATTCATTTAAAACACATTTAACAATACAATTGAATTCCGATGTAAAAATGGGAGAAGTGGGGGAAATAATGTGGAATCCCTAAAAGGCACTAGCTGGATACTAACTCAATACACGTACAAAATTTCAGCCCTCTAGGTTTCCTTAGAGAGTCTCTAGACGTGTTAGAAAAAAAGCAAAAAAATCAAGGAAATATTGGCGTAAAAATCGTGAGGGTAAGGGTTAAAAGTTGAAACCTCCAAAAAGCAGTGTGCACAAAAGAGCAGCTGTATACAAAATTTCAGCCCTTGGACTTTCAGATTTGGACCCGAACGAAACTGTTAAAAAACAAGAAAAATCATGTTCTTTTTGGTATAAAAATAGTGAGAGTAAGGGTTAAAAGCTGAGACCCCCAAAAGGCACCCCCTTGATACTAACTTAATCCGAATACATAATTTCAGCCCTCTAGGTTTATTTAGGTGACCTGTGCGAGTGGTATAAACCTCGAAAACGTCAAAGGAAGCTGAATTTTGGATATGTTGTAGGTCATTGACCGAAACATTATTTCAAACCGGTTTGGAAAAGTTTTATTGTTTTGTTGCCCCCCCCCCCCCCCTTTAAAGGTTGGGTCGGATCCAAAATTTGATCCCACTTTGATAGTATTGTTGTGCATCGGAATGAGCCCCACTTAGAAAATTTCAGCTCTCAACTTCCATTGGGAGGCCCTACACATGTTAAAAGGTAGCGGGGAAATATATATATATATATATATATATATATATATATATATATATATATATATATATATATATATATATATATATAATTTTTTTTTCTACAGACATTTTTTCCTACAGAATCGTGTTCTACGGGTCCGAAAACGGATAGCGACCCTACTCTCGCCTTTCGCCGTTCTATCGTGTAGGCTGTATAAGTCTAATTTTTTCGAGGAAAAATTCAAGTAAAAAAAAATCATTAAAATCGGATCATTAGTATTTCTTTTAAAGACAAAAATAGGTGGAGCCGTGCTTCTGCATAATTACCAAATACAGCAATCCCCCGAAGAACACGATTAATTGGTTTCGAATAATGTGTGTGTAATGTGTATTTATTTCAATTAAAATGGGATGGAATTCAGCATTCAAAAGCTTTGAAGTCGATCTATCATAAAATGTACCTGTTTTTTATTATGTTTGTTTATAAATGTTACTTTACGTTATTCAAAACTTTGATTGTAAATATCTCGTAAACGGTGTGTCGTAGCTCAAAAATAACGAAATTTTTGAAGGCATAAGCGGCAAGTTGTGGGTATTCCAAACGTATTACGATTGTCAAAACCTACTTTTCGTTATCGAAAATTATCGATACCGAGTTACTCATTATAAACTGATTATAATTGATTAATTCAGGCTCATTAGTCCCATTGATTTAGTCACCAATAGAATATTTTCAAAAAAAAAAAAAAAAAATAGTTTTCGATACTTTTCGTAATCATAAACTTTTGATTGTAAATATCTCGTAAACGGTGCGTCGTAGCGAAAAAAATAATGAAATTTTTGAAGGCTTAAGTGAAGCAAGCTGTGTGTATTCCAAACATATTGGGACTTTCAAACAAATATGTAAATTTCTACATATTCGTTATCATTTCTATTATAAAATTCTCTAAAATTTTTAGTAATTTTTATTTCCAGTATTTTTCCTTTTATAATGACAGACTCAGTTTACACGATTTTTATTTGTGTAAATCAAATCCACATGGAACGGATATATTCGCGTACATTGAGGACCGATATAACTTTGTATCAAATAGGGTAGGGCGGGGTAAAAAGAAGACACCCGCGCAGGTGGGGTAAAAAAGAGACATAAATTTTTAAAAATAAAAAGTATTATAATTTGAAAAATAAAAAGTATTGTAACAAAATAAATACTATAATATATACTATAATACTTTTTATTTTTCAAATTTAGCACTTGAAGTTAATAAATCTTTCTAATGTCTCTTTTTTACCCCACCTGCGCGGGTGTCTTTTTTTTACCCCGCCCTACCTATATTAATATCGGTATTTTATTCTTTTTCAAAAAAACTTCTTTAAAATCGTACTGTTTGGAACCGTGTTAATTGGAGGAAAGTATCCGTGTTCTTTGAGACCCGTGTTCTTCGGGGGTTACCTGTAGTTTGAAATACTTTTTTATAATTTATAAACTACCCCAGTTTGGTAAGATTTTATTATTCTTATATTTTTAATTTTTGTATTTTAGTGCCCAGTGTTTGATTTAGAGCGGGAAATCCAATTCGAAGGATATTGGGAAACAATGATCACAAAAGGGGGCATCACATTAACCGTAAGTCATCAACAACATCATATTTTTTTTTTTTAAATACGGACCGAAAATTGATATTTCTTCCAGCAATCTGAATTTCCACACGGATTTTACGTTGTTTTCGTGGTGAAAGGTGATGATTACGATTGTACCGGTGTTGAATCGAATAAAAGTCAAACGTATATTGACTCAGAACCTCGAATCAAACGATTGAAGTTTAGTATTCAACCTAGTATTACATACGATGATTATATATTTGCGATAATCATAACGCTTACTCTAGTCGTACTCTTCTATTTAGTGTTTTTTGGTATATTCTGCTTTTGTGCCCATCGACACTATCGCGCCATGACTATGGCGACGTTAGAAGAGGTTTCTAGTTCGAATACTCCGATTAATACACAGTCAGAAACATTCGGTAAGTTAAAGTTGATACTAATCTTGAAGAACTGTTTGAAATAATTGTGTCAAATATTAAAAATCACAAAGTGATTGAAAAAATTATCCGGATCGGCCGGGAATCGAACCCAGGATCTCCCGGTAACTAGCCAGGTGTCTTCGCCATTGAACCAACGATCCTGTGTTCGACAGCCATCCAGGCCAGACAATCATTCAACCACTTATATGTATTGGTACTCTCTCTAATGCGAGAAACAGTTAAAATTTTTCAATTTTAAATATTATCGAGTGCTTGTGAAACATTACTACGTATGACAAACTTTTGTTTGCATTTAAACACACACAGTATTCATATGTTCACTTATCGTTCAGCTAAACTGAAACTTTTGGCACTCGATTTCTTTGGGTAGTATGACCAAAAAACAAATGTAAATTAAAATGGGTGACTGTCGAACACAGGATCGTTGGTCCTATGGCGAAGACACCTAGCTAGTTACTGGGAGATCCTGGGTTCGATTCCCGGCCGATCCGAATAATTTTTTCAATCACTTTGTGATTTTTAATTTACATTTGGATTTTGGTCATATTAACCAAAGAAATCGAATGCTTAAAGTTTCAGTTTAGCTGAACGATAAGTGAACATATGAATATTGGTGTATTTAAATGCAAACGAAAATTTGTCATACGTAGTAATGTTTCACAAGCACTCGATAATATTTGAAATTGAAAAATTGTGTCAAATATGTTAAGGGGAGATTCGCAAAAAAAAAAACATAAAAAATTGATTTATTATTATTATTATTATTATTTTTACGAATAAATATTTTATTAAAAAACTAAATACACAGTATTATTTCTACATGTCTTGAGATTACATTATTATTATTTTTTTTTTTAAATTAAAAAATGAGCTAGGTATAAATGTCGTTGAAGTCGACACTACGAGATTTTTCTGCCTTGATGGTTCCGCGCGTTCTAAAATCCCCAATGAACTAAAATCAAAATATCAAGAATTTTCCGAAAATATGCATTACAAGGTTTTGAAGTTTAATCATCAATATTCAACAAGGTACCTTTTAGGTTCTAGACATGAAGACGATAGCTCACTCTCTGAAACCGATTATGATACAATGGCGGACGCTGAAACACTGAAGGATATTTATCGCACAAAAGTTATATTGTCTGTGGCCGATCTAGCCAAAAAGAATCCAAAAATATTGACGAAAAAATCAAATCTATATTTATGGAATGTACTTACCGTTGCTGTATTTTATGGAATGCCTGTCATTCAACTTGTGATCCGATATCAAAATGTAAGTGACATGTTTCAATCAATTCGTCAATCATTATCAAAAAAAATAATGATCGTATTTGGTTTAAAAATTGTCATAAAATTGAAAATTCTGTTTTAAATTTAGGCGTTAATCGAAACTGGTAACCAAGATTTGTGCTACTATAACTTCCTGTGTGCTCACCCGTTAGGATTTCTAAGTGATTTCAATCATGTATTTTCGAACGTTGGATATGTCGCGTTGGGACTATTGTTTATGATTCTGGTTTATCGACGTGAAAGGATGCATCGTGATACTGAATTTGACAAGGTATTAAGCTCACTACACATGTCCGATTGTGTCTAGGAAGTAGTTTCCGTATGTGTACGATAGCTTCCGTTCCGATAGTCGGATCAATCGGAATTAAAATCGGATTTATGCGACCTATCTTAACGCTTTACAGTCCGCGTTCACAACATCTGTAAATAGTCACAACAATCGTAGAAGCCGATCGCGACCAGTGATTACACATGTGTCCGTAAACAAGTACATATATATTGATTTACGACAAACACACTCTCAGTGCGTTGGTTTTTGTAAACATTTATAGAAAAGTAACATAAACATAACAATTAAAATTATAATTTTATATTTATCATTTATTTTTGACTTTTTTTGTAATTGTATTGAAATGCGTATATTTCAATGCAAACACAAAAATCAGTGTATGTGTGTGTGTGTGTGTGTGTGTGTGTGTGTGTGTGTGTGTGTGTGTGTATGTTATTGATATTGTTTCTTTAAACAAAGCGTGTATGTTTACACATGTTGAATCATTTCATGAATTTATTTATATAATTTTTTTAAAATTATTTCCATTTAAAATAGGAAATGGAAAATGGTTTCCAAAAATGCATTTAAAATATATGTCAAATGGAAAATGGTTTTGTTGAACATATTTAAAATTGAAAATGGAAAATAGTTATTTAAAATGGATTATAAAATGCAAAATGCTTTTTTTACTTTATTTATATACTTTATAAAAAATATTCTACATTTTTTTATCATTATTTATATTAATTAAAAAAAAAAAGTTCAAACGTACTGAAATTAAATAAAGGTAGTCTTTTGAGAAAATTTTGTAAAGTTTGCATGATATGAAAACGAAACTGAACTCTTCAAATATTGTTATTTAAAAATATTGTAAAATTTAATTCGGCCTTAACATATTCAAACCTTGACTACGCTACGGCTGCAACTTCTAAATAAAATTATGAAAATCATCTACTCGAAGTACATTTCTTATCGACGTGTCTTAAAAGTAGTAGTACACAACTTGAGTCAGAAAAGTTTAAGAGAACTGCAACTCTAGTAACAAATTTAATTCAAGTGACGTTGCAACTAGAGTTATAAAACATTTGAGTGAATTAAATCAACTTACATTTAACTTAGAATTTGTTAAACTTCAAGTCGTTCAATTCAAATTTTATAACTAATATTATATACACATAAATTTGAGTATACATGCATTTTCATTTTAAATGTAAAATGGATTCAAATTTCGATTTTAAATAAAAAATGGAAAATGGTTTGACCGAACTTATTTAAAATAGAAAATGCAAAATGCCTTTTTGTATTTTAGATACATATTTAAAATGAAAAATTTTTAAATAGTTCCCAGCCCTGCTCCTGGGGAATTTTGCTGTAAAAGTGCGCGGACTGTATAGTGTTAAAAAAAATAAATTATTTAATTAATTAAGAACGATGTAATAAAGCTGTGTAATTTTTTATTTGTGTAGAACTTCGGAATTCCACAACATTATGGACTCTATTATGCAATGGGTTGTGCCCTAATCATGGAAGGAATATTGTCCGGGAGCTATCATGTCTGTCCAAATCATTATAATTTTCAATTTGGTAGGTTTTATACTCAGTTTAATCGCAACACAAACTGTTTAACTGTCATATTTATAAGTAGTGAACTTTAATAAAGGAACATTAATTTTTAGATAGCAGTTTTATGTATGTTATGGCTGTTCTGTGTATGATAAAAATTTATCAAACCCGTCACCCGGATATCAATGCCCGAGCTACAACAACATTTGGTATATTGGCTGTGGCAATATTTTTAGGTAATTTATTTTTGTTTTTGTTTTTTTGAAAATTTATTTAAAGTTCAATTGAATAACTCCATCAAAATATTTCAGGAATGGTGGGAATCATGAATGGATCGTTGACTTTTTGGATCATTTTTACTATTCTACATATTTTGACTTGTTTTGTATTGACTGCACAAATTTATTACATGGGTCGTTGTCGATTAGGTAAACTGATCATTTAATATTCCATGGATAATACACGCTTCAAATCACTGTGAATTTTATTTTTAGATTGTGGTTTATTCAAAAGAATTGGTATTCACATTATTCATGAATTTCGTTCTGGACCTTTGAATTTACTTATTCCACAGTACAAAGGTAAACATTTAACTTTTACTAAATACTCCTAGTTGGCCTAGTGCTCCAGTGATAATAAAAAATCTTCTAATTTATATTTTATTATAAAAAGGCTATTGGCAACGATTTAATTTCCCTGGTGAGCATTTACGGAACTAACGTATAACAAATACTTTCCGACAACTGTGTAATAAATGTACCGAATTTAATGCTATTTCATATAAAAGTTTTGCGGTGATTTTGTTGTTGGAAATTTATAAGACAATAAAAAAAGCTACAAAACCTTTTCGTAAGGATGAACAGTATTTTAAAAGTAGAATCTTGATGTCTGTTGATATTAAAGAATTAAATTTCAGGAACGTAAAATATCGTCACTTTAACTCACGTAATTATACGCACAATTTACGTAAACTTTATATTATTAGAACGCTCAGTTATGTCAAAATTGTCTGTCATATATCAGTTCCGCGACTTGTCGCTAGAGAATCTTATCATTATCAATTTTTAAATAGCTAATAATTTTTTTTACGGAATTAACGGAAACATAAAAGCGCCATCATTTGATGTAGAAATAACGGAAACAATCAGCCATTTTTTCAAAATATGTAACAGTCTGACACCAGGGCGGCGACACCGGTTATTCGGAATTACATCTCTATAGTTGGAATATTAATTTCTAAAAAATAAACATTATTCCTAGGTAACTGAATTGAAAAAATTTGTTGCTAATAAAGTGGAATTAACAGGTGATTTTTGGTTGGTTAAATTAATATCTCGATTATAGGAATGTAATCTCAAATACCTGTGTCGCCGCCCTGGTGACAGATTGCTGCATATTTTGAGAAAATGGCTCATTGAAATTAACGTCGTTCACTGAAACTTTAATAGATACATCAAATATAAATGTTGCTATCGAGGTTATAGAGATTCAATTTTTCTTTTATTTTTGCTCGAAACATTTACAAAAAATTAATTAGTATCTTGTTATTTATACAAATTGTAATGACTCAAGTCAACTTTATGAAAATATAATTGAAATTTACCGAAATTGACGTGTATTTAGGATGACAGAATACTAGCATTTCTAGTGTCAATGCCAAGAATCAAGTATGCGTAGTTACGACACGCAACACTCGAAAATAGCTGACATTTTAACTTATAAAACAGTGCTTTTACAATAATTTTTAACTCGTTCTAGTATAATTTGTAATAATTCACAGGTCGTTGGTTTTTACTATTAATTGGTAACGTAAGTAATTGGCTGATAGCTGCATTTGGAATTCTTCATCACGAACATGACTTCGCATCTCATTTGCTGGCTATTTTTATGGGAAATACTGTATTATATACAATTTTCTATATTATAATGAAGGTAAATCTTAAAATATTTATAAATCTTATAAATATTTTTCATTTTAAAGTATAATTTACAAAATTTTTGAAATTGTAGCTTATTCATCGAGAAAAGTTACAAATTCACGTAGTTGTTTTTCTACTTTTAACTTTCCTCACATGGGGTTCGTCACTTTACTTTTTTATTCATAAATCGATTTCATGGGCGGTAAGTTAAATCTCAAAACTCCATTCGATTATTAAAATTTTATCAAAAATTTCTTTTTTATAGTTGACACCGGCCCAATCACGTCAATATAATCATCACTGTATTTTAATGCAATTCTATGACGGCCATGATGTGTGGCATTACTTAAGTGCTTCCGCCATGTTCTTTAGTTTTATGTTACTTTTGACTTGGGACGATGATTTGTCCCATACGCATCGTTCTAAAATAGCTGTATTTTAAATGTTTAAATTTTTTTATTTTTTTAAATAATTATAATTGAATATAATGTTTAAATTTTTTTATATTTTATTTAAAATTATAAATTACAATAACACTTCGATAATTGTTACATTAATATAAACTAACATGACATTCACGTGGAGTTTGGTGGAGTTGGCTTTAAGTTGATGTGAGTATTACAACAATGAAGCCTTTCATACTCACTCACTCAAACACTAGACAACTGACAGATGGAGCACCCATTGAAGATTGAATAGAACACATTTAACATATGTTCCCTAGAGAGAGTATAGCCATTGAAATGTGAGACTCTATTTTATTAAACCACAGTGGTAACTGTAGAGATGTATACCCCATTTCAAATACAATGGATCATGAGTCTTCGTTAAAAAATGAAATAATTCTTATATTCGAAACAAATCAATCTTCTTTTCTGAAAACAAACTTCAAATTTAAAATTTACGTAAAGAAAACGGAAATTATTTAAATACATAAGTGATGAAGCATGGTTAAATTTAAGTGAAATGGACCATATTTGTAAATATTAGCTATATTATTTGCCGTTGTAATCTCGCGAGAAAATTTAATTTTCTGGATTTTTTTAAATTAAATTCCCAAAAAAACTTGAAATGATTAAAAAGAAAACATTATTTTAAAATATTTTTTTCATAAAATGGTTATTTTTAATTTTAAATGTTATCGAGTGCCTGTGAAACATTATTAATGTATGGCGGACTTTTGTCCGTATTTACACACACACCAATATTCATATGTTCACTTGATGTCCAGCTTTAGCTGATACTTGAACACTCGATTTACTTTGGTATGTATGACCAATTCATTATGTTAATTAAAATTCACATAGTGTTTGAAAAATTATCAAAACTGGATCGACTGGGACTTAAACTCGGATCTCTTGAACATTTGAAATTAAAAATGTAACTACGTCTCGCACTAAAGAGAGGATGGGTTTGATTGATTATCAAAATTGGAGTGGCACTCGAACGAACGGTCGGTGGCCTAATTGGTAAGGCGTTTGGCTAGGAACTAAGAGATCCGGGTTCGATTCCCAGCTGATCCAGTTTTGATAATTTTTCAAACACTATGTGAATTTTAATTAACATAATGAATTGGTCATACATACCAAAGTAAATCGAGTGTTCAAGTATCAGCTAAAGCTGGACATCAAGTGAACATATGAATATTGGTGTGTGTGTAAATACGGACAAAAGTCCGCCATATATTAATAATGTTCCACAGGCACTCGATAACATTTGAAATTAAATATGTAATTGCGTCTCGCATTAAAGAGCGGATGTGTTTGATTGATTATCAAAATTGGAGTGGCACTCGAACGAACGGTCGGTGGCCTAATTGGTAAGGCGCTTGGCTAGCAACCAAGAGATCCGGGTTCGAGTCCCAGCCGATCCAGTTTTGATAATTTTTCAAACACTATGTGAATTTTAATAAAATGGTTAGCTAAAAGAAATAAGCAAAATGTGACATTTCATACTTAAATATTTGAATTTTATTTAATAATATATGACAGGTGTATAATTTAAAATAAATTATTCTTTTAAATATTTTTTTTGTGTTTTATATTTAATCATGGAAATCCAATATAAAACAATATATGTATTGTATATTTTTATGTATTGTATGTACCTACGTAAAAATATACTTTTTTTTTTAAATTGTCAATTAATTATTCATTTATTATTAGTCATATTATTAGTCATTTCAGTCAGTAGAGGCACCCGTCTTTGGCTTCAGTTTATCATTTGCAATGACTATTACACCAAACTCCATGGACATGCATATAATATTCGTAAATTGCTATTTCAAAAATATTTTTATTATTTTAAATTTTAATTTTAAAAATAAAGTCTCAAAAAAACTAAATTAAAAAATTTAATTGGTATAATATTTAATGTTCGAATAGTCTCTTTTATAAATGTATTCCTTTTATGTGTCTTTCATTTTATGTAGCTTTTACTAAAAACGAATTTATATTAGAGCTAGCGAATCAAAATTTTCAAAAATTATCAAATTTGAAAACTATTTAGCTGTGATTTAACATACTTGAAAAATATTCTATTAAAACAATTTTGTTTTCACATTTTTTAAAATATTTGTAAAAAAGAGTATCATAAGTTTTACGAAATAGTTCTTATACTATAACCAAAGAGTTAAATATGACATAACTTCGTAATTTTTATTTTGAAAAATATAGAAAGTATGTAATGCACTATATTCAGAGTATTGGCACTTTTTTTTTTGAAAACAGAGAACAAACGATTGTAATGTGATGTGTTAGAATGGATACCGTGAGAACACTCAATTTTACCATGAATTTCGGTTCAAATTTAAATAAAAAGTCTAAGATCGAATAAAATGATTAAGATCTCAACGAATTCATAACCTAACCTACCCATGTTTTTTTAAAGAAATATGAAAGATATTGTATAATTTTTAAATATACCACTGTTGTACACACTTTGTGATTAATTCCAAATAATATCTAACTATAAAACGTAGTAAATTAGAAGATTTGAGTAGTTACTCTAGTTGCGACATATTTATGTTAAAATGCAATGTTTTTACCGTTCTTACTAGGTGTATCATTGACAATGTTACCAGTTGTTAAAGGACTGTAACTTTACTTAGACTACAGTAATCATTACTTAAACGAATTATTCGATAATGAGTAAATAAATGAAGACATGAGTGGATGAAGATGTTCTGTAACATTTTTATAATTTTACAATAGAAGCGTTTGAAAGTTTTTATTTACATGTACTTCCCATGCAATAGCTCATGTTTATTATTGAATTTCTACAAAACTATTGGACGTAATGAAACCAAATTTTAGTATATGATACTTCATGGAAAATGAATTTTAAAAAAAAAAAATGGTACATAACACCTTCATCCACTCATGTCTTCAAATATGAAAATTATTTTTAAATACTTATGAGTAATGATCGAAGAGGTTGCGGGGCTGACAGTGTTGTTTTTATTTTTTTAAGGTATTAAAAATTGTTTATTTTTTTAGATAAAATATTTTGATGCGATTTTAAATATATACAACAGGTAATTATGGATGCCTATATACGGACAATATCCTCTTATATTGGTATGTTTTGAATATATTTTAGATATGCGTGTATACATTTGTTGTCACAACTTGCTTGGTCCGATTTTAATTTTATGTATTGTGTTAAGGTATGTTTTGATGTCACAAGTGAATGATTTATGTATATCAACTGTCTTTTTTCTTCCAGTAAAATTTGAGAGAGACAACACATTATTTTGTTTTCCTAAAAATCTTTTTTTAAATGACAGCTTATTTTTTTATTAACAAGTTTTAAGTTACAGTCAGTCAGTCAAATTTTCAAAAATTTTAATTTAAAAAAAGTTAAAATTTTTGGACTTTTTTAAAATAACGCTTTTTTGTAACTTGAAACTAATTTTTATTAACAGCTGATGGTTAATAGAGAATATACCGATACAATTTTTTTAAAAAAAAATGTATTTACCCCGATTTTTTAACGTTTTAAGTTTTGAAAATATAAGTACGGTCCTGTCAGCACCGCAAGATTTCGAACACTACTTATGAGGTTATATGTATAATTCCTCATATGATATAAAACTATCTATCTGAGTTTTATAGTTACTGAAATGCCAACTAAAGTTTTCATACTTATTGAAAACAGAAATGTATCACATGAACTAAAAAAAATTAATGATTTGAAGAAATCGCGGCTGCTAGTACCGGAAAAATTTATATCACATTTCGACAACAATGCCACATCAGATATGGAATTAACAGAAAAGTGTCACTCTGTTTTGTCGAGGTGCGATATAACCCCAGTAGTTAGAAATATCTGTCACTAAAAGAAAAAAAATTGGTATAGATATTATAAGCCATAAAATTTTAATTTTTTTTTAATAAAAAGTGTGTGCTATGGTAAAATTGTGATCAGTGGGCAAAGTTGGGTGTTTTGAGGGTATACCTATAGCGTGTTGGGTGTTTTGAGGATTTAAAAATGTGTTTAAAAATAATAACACAAGAAATGGTAAATTTTATTGAAAATTTAATTTTATATTAAAATTGACAGATGACGTTACTTATGTTAAACACGTACCGGAAAGAAGTTGGCGCCGAAAGTTGGAAAATCTTTCTGTTTTTTATATGGCTAAATTGCTCCCAAATTGCTCCTTTGGAATCAGTAATTGCTCCACCTGGAACTTAATTACTTAATTAGTTATTTACAAACAAAAAAACTTTTTTGTTTGACTATTTTTATTATCAAAATCTTGTCAAATAATGCATTTTTATACAATTACTTTATATTAAAAAATTGCTCCCAATTTGCTCCATCTAATTTAAAAGTTAGTTATTAATTTCTCTGAATAATAATTAAAATACATTAAAATAAAAGATATTATGAATTAGGTCATGTATTATTAAAACGTATAGGCAATCCATTATACCTTTAAGTCGTTTGCATATATTTAAGGATAATTGAATTTTGACAATTTAAATAACATTATAAAAAAACAAAATATTTTAATAATTATTCAAAAAAATTAAGATTTAGGTTTTAAATTAAATAGAGCAAACTGGGAGCAATTTATTGACGTAAAGAAATTATATAAAAAAGTATTATTTTGGGAGATTTTTAAAACTTAAATAACGGAAAAAATTTTTTTTCTTTATAAATAACTAATTAAATAATTAAGTTTCAGGTGGAGCAATTACTGATTTCAAAGGAGCAATTTGGGAGCAATTTAACCATATAAAAAACAAAAAGATTTTTCAACTTTCGGCGCTAACTTCTTTCCGGTTAAACGCGTTAATGCTACCTAATTTTTGAAAACCTACCACATCTATCCTATCAAACTTATTTGAGTTTACTACGCGAACTTTAAACTTTTACTATATTATTTTTACTAACTATCCCGTTATTAAGTTAACAAGCCAAATACCCAAACTATTTATTCATTTCATTAGAATAGTTTCGAACTGACTTATGGGGGTATTCCAGTCTAGAGGCTCGATTTTGAGGTGATTTTACGGGCGTAATAAAAAAAACGGTAAACATTTTTAGTATCCATTTTTTACCAGTTTTTTATTGATATTTGAAAGTACAAAGATGTATAAAAATTTTAAAAAAAATTAAAATTGAAATCGGTACTGGCCGGCAAAGTGGGGACTCAAAAAAAGTATCTCCTGGTTAACGTGATTCCAACCCTCCTGGTGATCTGAAACATAAAATTTTAGTTAATTCTTAATAAACAAGGATGTAGAATTAGCCGGACGTAGCCGATTTGGAAAAAATTTTTTTTATAGTATTAAGAAGGTCTATACCAAATTTCAAGTAAATCGGTGCATTAAAACTTAAAATATCATGTCAGCCGTATCGAAAAAAGTAGTTACGAGTAATTTATATTAAAAATTTTAATTTAACAATGAAAAAATACACAGTAAACAGGGAAAAAATCACCATAACTCCGAAAATAATTCGAATTTCCGTAAATTCTTTTAAAGGTTTATTCTTAAAGGTCTGAACTTTGAAAATATGAAAAAAATTGATTTTTTTGAATTTCTAGACTAGATTACTGCCTTAAGTAATTTTTCATTCTACGTATCAGTTAAGTACCTATTTTTTTCATACTATTCCGCCAAGTTAAACGATTCAGTATTTGTTTTAAATTAGTATGTATATCCTATCTCTATCAATAGAAAAATGGTCTAAAAAGATTTGTGCTAACAAAAAGAATTATCTAAGTGTTTTGCGTACAACAGATTGTGATTGTGCGATAACGCAGTGATATATTGTGTGCTATAATATAGATTAATAGAAAAATTTTACCTTAAAATTTTATCAGTTTTAAGTATTTATAGATTTAAGATACTTATATGTGTATATTATATTTCAAATTTTTAACCAAATGCTGAAAGATAAATTGTAATGTAAATTTTATAATTAAATGCTTCTAAAAAATTATTTGTTTTAATTTTAATATTAACTTTTTTGTCTTCTTTTTGTCTCACTTATCCTATACAAATTGATTGTTAAGTATCAGGCCTAATTTGATATAGATAAGTACCTATTAACAGACAATCGACAAATTTTGAATTCAAAATGAAAGATTCAACAGTTTATGTTAGCAAGGCATTTAAGGGATGTTGTATAATTTAGCTACAAACCACTTGTAGTGAAGCTTGCACTGTTATAAACCAGGGGGTTCTAATTTAAACAAAGGCCAATTCGAATTGGCGTAAGCGGAAGCGCTTTGCGCTCAAGTGTAAGCAATATGCGCTTGTAAACAAGCACATTTGGCTTGCTATTGATATGTATGTATATTCTTGTCTCACTTTTCTTATCCTTCTCACTAGAACATAGAAAGTGAGACAAGAATATACATGCATGTCAATAGCAAGATAAATGTGCTTGTTTTCAAGCGCATACGCCGACACGAATTGGCCCAATGATAATTGTGTGTAGAACATTTTTTCCTGGCTTTTCACAGTATAAATTCTTAAATTCAGAAGTATATTCTTATGGAATAAAAAATAAACAGACACAAGTTAGGAGCTCGTAGTTTTAAATACCTAACGCGTATTAATTTTTTTTTGATTCAGTATTCCCATTTGTAACGATGCAAGCTCCGTTACAAAACGTTTTGTAATAAAATTTTCTCGCGAATACACAATAGATCAAAACCAGACAGTGACCTATTAATTTTTGGTTTGTAACTTGGATAACTGTTGTTTGTAACAGATAGAGCAGTCACTGCAGAGCGCAAGACAAAACAGGGCGCAACAAGGGAAGTAAGAATTAAAAGTTGAGGAAGCTAATAATCTGGAGAAATCTGACAAAAAGGTTTTTTTTTAATTGTATTTTTTTTAGGCTGGTCGTCCATTGGATGTGGAAACGTGCGAATACGCATTACGTATTTGGACAAATACGAGATTTTTATTTTTATTGAGATGAAACTGAAGGTAAATTACAATTATAATTGTGTACCTTTACATATTACGTGCCATAAATTGTTTTTTATGTATTTTTATAGCACGCTTCTATCACGGCACTTGAGTCAAATTCACTCCAGCGTGCAAAATTTCTAGTCACGCCTCTTGCTTGCAGAGTACAGTAAGCACTCTTCTATCACGGAATTAAATTACTTTTCAGTACACTACAGTTTTTAGCTGGTTTACTTTAACTTTTATTTGTTAGAGCTTTTAACCTTTAAATGATTAAGACGAGTTAATTCGTCCTGCAATATGGCGGCTCAAAATGCTGTCATATGTGTATATTCACTGGTACAGGTGCCGCCATCTGTAACAATACGATATAATTCTAAATAATGTTCAATTTTATCAACATAGTTTAGTATAATTTATTTTTTTTTAAAATCCTAGGATTCACGTTTTTAATGTTGGGATCTTTGATTTTTTTCTTTTTCTTTTTTTGTAACCTTATCTATTGTAATTATCACTTGGCAGTAAAAAATCCGGCATTTTGAGATAAAAAAATTTTACCATATGGTTTGTTTAAAAGGGTTAAAAAAATTTGGTATATGTGATGACGTCATCAAGTTCAATTTTTTCAAATCCAGCTAAGAGCCACAAAAATGACATGAATTAGGTACGTTGGTGCACTTGGAGTAATTTGCATCCGAAATTTTCATTTTTCCTGTAAAAATAGCCACGTGACTTATTTTCTGTGGCAAATTAGCTATATGTGACAAATATGACTTATTTTTCGGAAGTGATTTTTCTGTTAGGTTTTACCCCTATTTTTAATTTGTAAATTAGAATAAGAAATCGACCAAAATACGATTTACGATCGACTGGTCAATCGCGGTCGATGGGTTGAGTAAATTACTGTTATCAAACGCATTTTCCTTTATGTCCTTTCTTATTTTACAATTTTTTCTTGGCTTACCAAATATTTTAATATTTACAATTAGGCTAGTCGACACAAAACTTTGGAAACCCTTGGGTTAGATATTAGAAATACGTACGTATACACTTTTATTTACGACTACCATGAAATTGCTTGTTTATTCTACAATCTAGGTACAGATACAATCAAATTCTATCTAGGTAAGCTATGTTTTACATACAGCTGTACAAAAAATGGCACTTTACACGCACGTATGCGTAAAATACTACAACTTACTACACTTTTATTAATTCTTATATTGTATATTAAAATCTGTACAAACATTTTACCTAGCAACTGAATGCTTACATTTGTTTTTAATAAATTTTAAGTTCTACATAATTTTGATGTACTGTATTTGTACCAAAATAATAATTATTTGATAAAGTAAATTAATCGTAGATAAAGTATAGTACGTCACTCGGTTGTAACGTTGTAAGTTATATTAAACACACTCGCACAATTACGCACTCGCCGCTGCGTGGCTCTTACGTAACTTTTTTGCTCGTGTGTAGTATGTAACTTAGAACTTCCACGTAAATAACTTATTACTAAATTAAAAACATTTTTTTTAAATAACGAATATATTCACTCAATTTTTTCATCCACACGTAAAAAATAAATTATCTGTACAATTTACAGGAAACAAATTTTTATAAACAACATATTTACACATTTAACTATGTAACTAAGTATTATTTACAATAAATTAACACAATTTTTCACGTAACTTCCCATACGGTTGAACTAACAGATTTTCTGTGATTCGTCGTTACTTCAACATGAGCATCGAGACCATCGGATAGTTTACTTAAGCGTCGTGCAAAAGATCCTCGATATCCTACAAAAATATATAACAATATACACAAAATATTTCCTTTCAAAAAGAAAAAAAAATCATTGAATTACCATGAGGTTTCGTGGAATTGGTTTCCTTTAATAGATTTAAAACGTCTTCAGATTCCAGATCACGACGTTTTAGGCCATGTTCATATTTTGCTTCTTTTGCAAGTAACTTCTCTCTTTGAATTTGTGTTTTTAGCTGAAATGAAAAAAAATTTAAAATGATATTGTATTGCCTCAGAATTCATGCCTATAAATCTTATAATATAAATGTTGTAAAAAATAAATTGTATGTTATTATAGTAGATGCGAATATTGGGGACCATACCAAGAATCTGACACAGAAAAAGGTCATATAATAAAGATATAATTTATTCATTGCATATTCCTGAAATGAATTTTTTAGGATTTTATAGTTTCAACAACGAAATCCTATATGGATTCGTGCAGTGTGCCCTTTCTAACCAATTCCTAGCTAAGACGCTATTTAAAAAAAAAAATTGTTAATCAAATTTATTTTTAAATCTTGAAAACTACAAAACCAAATTTTTTAAGAGAAGTATTATTTTTTCTACTTTAATAACCTTTAAGGAATGAAAATAATATATTGTGCAATAAGTGCGGTAAATTGTCGATTGCCCACGAAAACGAAGTTGAGCGCACGAACGTAGTGAGTGCGCTCATTCGCTTGAGTAGGGCAATCGACAATCCCGCACGAGTTGCACATACTATTTTTTATTACGAATTTCACATACTTTTTTCTATTATTATCACTATTTTTGACATTTTTATTACTTTTTAAATAACATTTTTAAGTGTTCGTCTTTTTTTTCTGAATTAATTATCGTTTAAATTACTTTGTTGGTGGTTTCTATAGAAATAATTATGAAATATTTATTAAATAAATGAAAAATTAAGAGGCGGCTTTGCGTGTTTTGATTAAATTTTGCGTAATTGTTAATTTGCGTGTGGCAAGTTACTTTCCGCACGCAAAAAAGTATGTGGGAAGAGTACAGTGGGCAAACAGCTATTTTGCGTACAGAAATGTGTGCGCCAAGTTAGTACTTCTCCCGCATGAGTAATAAAAAATAATAAATAGATCACAAATTGAAAATTTGTATCGACCGGTGTAATCAGAGCTGAATTTAATCATGAGCTTTTTGGGCCCAGGTACATAGCGAAAAAACTTAGGAAGCAATGAATGAAGGCTCAAATTAGGCTCATTTAGAATATTCTGAGGAAATCTGGAAAATCGTCGAGATAAAATATAAAATCGGTAATCTCTGAAAGAAATATTATATTTCGTTCAAAATTTTGAAATTGATGTCACGTAACGGAAAATTGCTTAATCGAGATAAAATTTGAGTCTAGCCAATAGATTTTTTCTTAAAGTCATCAGAATTCAAGTTTCATGTTTATCCATCAAACCATCTAGATCAAAAGGTCGTGGAGTATCTCATATTTTTTACTTTTTAATTATTCAAACTAAAAAAAATTCTTTATAGGTTTATATTAGGTTTATACAAGTGTAGCGGCGGGCAGATATACAAAATTTTATTAGACCCATGGACGTAAGAATTGTAAATTCGATCCTAAAAATAATTAAAGGCTTATCTCATTTTTTATCTTACCTCTGATGGTATATCTGGAATAACATATTGCATGATTCCGGTAATAGCAAATACGATATGTTCGAAGACTACCACAAAAGCTAATCTTGCTGCGAAAACATGCCAGTATTGTGGACTTAAGTCGTAGGGGTGTGGTTCATCAGGTCCATTTCTGTAACCTAAAGTGTAATAAAGTCAAATTTTAGTTTACAATACAAAGTAATTTTTTTATGCTCAATTAAGATTTCTTAAGCTATAGTCAAGTTGGTAACCAAAATCAACCAAATCATACCCCGATATTGACACGTTGGAGGAGTATCATCACTATCTGCTCCCATGCCCACGTTATAATCGGAAGTATTAAAAACACTTAACGAAGCATCAATATATCCAACCAAACTAAAATTTCCCGAATACTTATATTTGTAAACCATTCGTGGTATAAAGTCGCTTGTATATGCAATAACAAAAGCCTAAAAAACATACAACTCCAGTTACTATGAACAAAAAGTATATGTATAATCAGGAAAATACTAACAAGGAGAGGTTTCGGGTTGGGAAATTCACTTTTGGATGAAACTTGGAATTTTAACCCTCAAGCTCATGACTGGGGTCCAGACGCACCCCACGCAAACTTTAGACTACGCTTCTGAACTAGCGAGCAATAGTACCGACTCCCGGTGCGAACCATAATTTAGTTCGAAGGTCTCTGAGTAGTGTCAGGTCGGTCGCACTTCTAGTTGTTTGTTAGTGGTTACGCAATGTGTTTACAAATTCTGTATGGGGTGTGTATGAACCCCAGTCGTGAGTTTACGTTCAACTTTTGTGACAGTAAGTTTATTTTATATTTTATATGTAATCATCAATTCATGTATATTTTTTACATAAATTATTTACATATTGCCAGGTTGATAAGAGATAGGCAAGGTGCAGCTTGTGTCCGAGATCAAAAAGATCGCAAGGGCCATTCTCATTTTGTTAAGTGTCATCGAGCCATATGC
Organism: Brachynemurus nebulosus; assembly: GCA_035578155.1. NCBI lineage: Eukaryota > Metazoa > Arthropoda > Insecta > Neuroptera > Myrmeleontidae > Brachynemurus > Brachynemurus nebulosus. Next base: position 13,837,276 of record JAPWDM010000014.1, on the reverse strand, counting down.
GAAGCGCACAAACTCCTATTTTGCACCTATTGTGTGGTAATTGACTAAATCCTTGTATAATAGCTTATCCTGTTGATTTACTTCAACGTTTTGTATCAATTTATAATAAAAAAATTCTTTAAAACATAATTTTTAATTTACTAATGTTCGTCATTTTTAAGTGTCTAAATAAATATACTTTTTTAACAGAATAAAGTAACCGTAATTTTTTTTCTATAGCCTGAAATCTCCTCTTCAAAACGCCGTTGAAAATTTTAAAATTGCTTGAGCGCTTGAAAAGTTACAAATTTTTATTTGAAAAATGAGCTTTTTGCTGATTTTTTCCGGTTTTTAGTGTTCTAATGGGCTTTTATGACCTGAATTTGCTTAAAATTAGATTCTATGTATACCATTCTCTTCCTTATGAAAAAAGGAAGAGAATGGTATACGATAATGTCGGTTTATTAGTCATAGAACCGACTTATTATCAAGAAAACAATGTAATAAAAGAAAACAATGGGGTGCATTTGAACCCCAGTCATGAGTTTGAAGGTAAAAAAATTGAGTCATGAGCTTGAGGGTTAATAGTATATATACCTTTAGGATGTGAATATAGTAAAATAGTAAAACCCACTAACCAGCCATTTTCGAAAAAATGTTCTTAGTTTTAAAAATTTTTTTAATGACTTTTATACGAATTTAATGTAGTGTTCAGTCAGAAGAAAATTGACGTGTGGTTAGAGATTTGCTCCGTGTTCTGAGGTCCTTCCAGTAATTTTTAAAAAAAGAGCATTACATTAAATTTGTATAAAAGATATTAAAAAAATTTTTAAAACTTTAAGGACACCTTTTTCGAAAATGGCTGGCTAGTGCGTTTTACTATTTTATACTATGTTCACACCCTAAGGGTATACTATAAATATTCCAAGTTTCATCCAAAAGTAAACTTTCCAACTCGGAACCTCTCCTTGTAAGAACCGTACATTTGAAACAACTGCCATATATGTTATCACTCGTAAAATGCCATACCAAGCGCCAATATCTACCACACGTTCAGCCAACGGTCTTCTGGCTTGTGTCACCATTTTGTACGCGTCTAATCGAATTTCTGCGATGTTGTTGAGCAAAGCAAATAACGGAGCAAGAGGAAATGCCGCCACAAACAGTGTTATGAAACCATACTGAAGTACTAAAAAAGAAAAGATTAAATTTTTGGAAGAAATTCACAAACTAATAAAACTCTTACTCATTTCTAAATATTCATCAAACAAAGCCAAACGTCCTGGGTCTTGTAAATGGTAATCTTCTTCCCATCGTGTATGTACTCTTGTTAAATCTTTCGTGTTCGACCTGTGGATTCGTTGCCGCCACCAGTTCCACATTACACTAAAATATATTAAGTATTTTTGAAACTATTTTTAATAGAAAAGCTTAAAAAAGGGGCTATCACGAAAATAATTCTAAACTTACGGATAAGATATCTCTAAAAAATTATTAATTGTTTGCTTTCCAATCATAATAATGGCAAGTTGGATACAGAGTTCACTCAAACAACCAGCTGGATCACAAATATCACCTTTTAAACGTAAAAATTCGTTGTGTCGTGAAACTTCATCGCCAGGATAATCGAAAAATCGACCCTAAACATATAATAAAAACAATTCATTTCGAACATTTTTAAATATTTGATTAGCTGACTTTATTACCTTAAAAAACGCAATATAAATTAAAGACGAGTAAAAATTCATGAATTCGAAAACAAATATTTTAAACGTATATGAATCTTCGTATTCCGTTTGTGTTCGAGGATTTTCTAAGTTCGTTAACCATATCGCTAATCGATGATAAATCTAGAAAAAAATTAATTTTAACCAAAAAAATATGGAAACAGAGAATAAGTTAATTTACCCTTGTTAAAATCACAATAACGACTAAATTGATAAGGGCAGCTGTAATGGATGTAAAGATTTTGGCATGTTTTCCCAGGAAGAATCCTCCACCACCGTAAATAACCGACACTAAGGATAATCTATAAATTATGGTCCCTAAAACGGCGCCTAGCACTACACTTATCTGAAAAAAAGGAAAATTCCTTTAATACGTGTTTGAAAAAAATGAATAAGATGAGACACTACCATAAAAAATACAGCCGAGCCAGTCGCCATAAATCTTAACGCACGAGACCACGTTGGTAAATATGGCTCCTTTTCTCTAGTCACGGGATTCGTACGAAATGTTTTAACACTTGTTTCAAATTCTGAAAAATTTTTAATAATAAAAATTTGAAAAAAATTTCCCTTAGAACAAATATACCTGGCCGAGGTTCTTCATCCTCTTCAATGTCTTGTAAATCCCATTCCCAAATTAGCACATTCTGTTTACGTTTCCACAATTCTAGAAATGTTGTTGCTGAAAAATACAAAAATCTTGCAATAAATAAAGATAACTTTGCCATTATTGTACTTTGCTGTTTACCCCAAAGAGACATGAAAATTGCAAAAAATACGGTTGCTGGATTATCAAACAAATAAGAAAGTCTTGCAAACATACAACTGTCCTTTAATTTTTGATAATTGCAAGCTTTATCACACATTGGACACAGCGTGATGTTACCAGGTCCAGTAGGATTGCAAATTTCCTTGCTGTCGAAACAAATAAATTATGATTTATACGGAAACATAAAGTGTTCCATAAAAAATATGATACCTTGGAATATTATCATCAGATTCCATTGATAGTAGACCATAAATGAAACAGAGTGTGCCCACAATAGCGGGATAATACAACATTTTTGTGTAAAAACCAAGCCAACAAAAATAAAGTGCTATCTTATCCCCGAAATATTTTCGAACTAAACACAACGGTTGTTTTTTGTACCACTTACAAGCTCGAGCCCACTCCAAATATAATAACTGTCAACAAGAAAAATCGAAGATAAAATGCAGCAAATTATTTTACATGTGTTAAAGGGTGAAAACTTACATGTCTATCTAAAATATTTCCGGATGAATCTGGACGGTCGTAAGGCCCTTCATGTAATGGAAAACAGGCAATATATGTTCCGTCATTTAGTAGGCGTCGTATTCCTACCTATAATTAAAATATCATCTTTATATCGTAATAACAAGATAATCCATATTTGGGAAAAATGAGACACCGAAAATATTCAAAATCCGAATCTTTTTAAAATTTCTATTCTAAATCGAAGCATATTTGGTTTAATAGTGAATCCATTTGACTTGGGAATGAGAGACGTTTGCCATTTACTTTTGTCAGGTTTTCAGGGTAATCGACCATCACCAATCTTAAGAGACCATCTGTTCCAAATATCATCACATCAACGAGGAATCAAGCACACCTGGGACTTTAGTAGGTATTCTGAGGCCAACTTATCAATTATCTATAACAAAAATGGGTACACATACCTTTTCAGTCTCATCATATTTGGTTCTAAGTAATATTTGCATTACTATCATACTACGTTGTGCACTTGTAAACGATGTGTCCCGATCTTTTACGATAAATCTGGAAAATAATTAAAATATTTAAATGCTACAAATAATATAATTTATCTATTTGTAAGTATACCTATTAATAGGCCACTTACTGTTCTTGTCGATCTCCGGTTATTGTGGAATAAAATGCTGGTTCCTCTTCAATTAATGTATGATCGTAATGAAACAATTCTAATAAATAATTATGCCAATGAGTTAACCATTTAAATTTTTTCGTTAATTGGTTACTCTTTTCGTCATTCTGTAAGCCAAATATAGCAACAACTGTTTTATGCGGTCTTTTTTGTCCAATTTTTTTTTTAATTCCCGTTAATATGCATAATGAGAAAGGAAAGTAAGAAAAAGCAAGAAAGAACATTAATTTGCGATAAAGTTATTTATTGACTGTTTTTGAACATTTCAATCAGTACATTGCATAAGAATGTAGGTTTTTCATAAAAAACGATATGAAGAAGAAAGGTATTAGAAATCAACAGATGGAAATTTAAAAATTAAAAACTTTCTAATATGTAATGCCTTAGTATAACTCAATAGATTCAAATTAATACTTCTAATTATTATATAAATTTCACTTTGTCACAATCAGTGAAAGAGAATTTTTGAAGGAAAAATTAAAATATAATTACAGTTTTAAAGTCCTACCACGAATTAGGCAAACTCGTTGAAAATTTATACAGCGGTTCTCTTAAAGCTTACTAGTTTCTTTTTACCAAAAATTGGATTTCCTCTCCAAAAAGAGAGGACTATTATAATTATTTATTAAACGTAATAATATTACTAACCCAAGCTTTCACAGAGATCGTTATAAATCTTTTAACTGGCAATTTCATATTCATCACTTCCGCATACCGTGTTTTTGTTTTCCATGGAATATGAATTTTCACAAACACACTTTTACCATCAAACGAAATTTCTTTACTTTCTATTTCTAATTCCAAGCCTTCTTTAATTAAATTTTGCTACAAAATGAAAAACCTAAAGTTAAACAACAATTTTTATTTGCTGCTACTTTTACATTTTTTTTTTTAAGTCGAACCTGAAATGTTTTTCGATTGTCACGTCGTTTCGATTCAGCTTCGGTCATAACGCCAAAATTCTCATCCTCATACACAAGTACCATATCAATTTTACGTTTTCCATCGCGAAAATATAAACTTTCTGGATCCAAATCACCTTCGCTAACCTCATTCGAATCGTCAGTGTATTCATTTTTCAAATCGTCGTCTTCAAAATCGAGTGGTAACGGAGTATTTGGTTGAGGAGTTGCATCTTGAGTTAATGTTGGACCAAACGCCTCTCTCAATGCTATACTTGCACCTATCCATAAATTATTGGCATTATTTTTCGATACGTCGTTCATTGGATATACTGCTGATGGTTTTAGTGATTTCTTTTCAGCTTGTAACTAAAAGTTTTTGATATATTTTAGTTTGAATTATTTGTTTTATTGAGAATATATTACGCAATAAGGTAAAAAGGGAAACATTTTAACAAAAAAGAGAAGTTATTTATCATGGAACTTCAGAAAAGTTTTTAAAAAAATGTATTTTTCTAAAACTTTAACTGATGAAATTTTTTATGGGAATCTATGGGTATTGAATGTAGCATTATCCTTTTTTCTCCAAAATCGAACGAAATCTCAAAATTAAGGAATAGTATAGAAAGAGTAAGCGCTTTTTTGTTTTTTGCTCGCTAACTCTATTAACCATAACCTCCATAAAAGTACTCAAGGGTCTCCAAATGTAAAGTATTCAGAGGCCGCCACATTAAAAGTGCCCCGGGACCTCCACAGAAACAAATCCGGCCCTGATTAAAACTGAAGATTTATAGGTATCAGCATGTACTCAAAAGTCTTAAACGGACAAAGATAAACAGTTGTGTTGTGTAGGAAGAAAGGCAGGCCATTAAAATTTTTTCACAAACTATTTCCGGAAATATAATAAGCCATAAAAGCTTAATTTTTTGATGATACAAGGGACAAATAACTTCGATAACTGAAAGCATTAAAGGTTTATACATTATTTTTTAAAGTAGCATTAGTTAAATAAAGTAATCTTTTTTAAGGTAATCATGGAACACCTTATTTGCATTTTGAGAAATTTTTCGAAAAACCATTTTTTAAACCTTTAAAATATTTGCAGTGTACTGGTGGGTCACCAATATCTTGGAAAATATCAGTTAAAAACAGAACAATTTAACTAATTTAATGAGTTATAAGAACTGAATGACCGAGAAAAAATTTTCACAGTTTATTGGATTGTACGATTTTTTTAAGTTCATGTACATACTTAGCATTAAAAGGTAAACAGTAAGCAGTGAACTGCTCGTAGAAACAGAATGATTTCATCTGCCTTTGGAGTACGAAAAATTAATTCTTACTAATATTATAAAGGCGAAAGTGAGTTTGTGTGTCTTGCTATCACGTCTCAACAGCTTAAGTAATCAACTTAAAACTTTATAACGACGTAACTTGGAGGCTACTTTTTACCTTGAAAAAACGTTCTATTCCAATAGGAAAATTGTCCAAAGAATAACAACTCTCAATTGTGGCACGATGTAAGTATACTCTATACGCTCTATACGTATGTAGGGGAAGGCTCGCCATAGTGGCCCAGACAGGTAAAGTGGTCACCATTAGTTTGCAAATGAACTAAAAGCTGTCATCTCTTGTTATTTAGTTTAAATTATAGATTGACCGTTTATATAGTGTCACGGTGCATATCAACTCGTTAGGTGCTACATAGAAAATTTTATTTAAAAAAAAGTGTTTCTTGTGCCCTCTGATCTAAGGTAAGTACTCACAAATATTGTATAAAATATATTGTATTATAAATACTTGGTTTTTGTGAATATCCCCTGTGTCTATTGTAGTTCTGAAGTAATTAATTTTATAATAAACAATTATGAATCATACGTTGGGGCGGGACTTATTTCAGTTTTCCCATTGTACTTAGTTTTGGGTAATGTATACTATGTATAAAGGTAAAGTGGCCCAGTGGATCTAGTGGTGGTACCAGAATTGTGGCCGGAATCAATAGCAGAAGATGGCTGAGTACGATGTACGATATGCAAAATATGTGTCTATGAAGTCTGCTCTGGTTGCAATGAGGAAGATGGCGATTTTACTTGTGAGTTTTGTTTTAAGAATGAATAGTTACCATCTGAGTACTTTGGAGAATTAAAAATTGTTTTTATGATTTCTAATTAGTAGCAAAGTGTAATATTTTTGATTAAAAATTGTAATTTCATCTAAAAATTAAAAAAGCCAGTTTTAATCTATGTTAACTTTTAATATTAATAATACTATGCCACTTTACCTACCTAAGGTGGGTAATGTGGTCATTTTGTCACTTACGAAATAATTGATAATTTTTTATTACTGTGAATATGTAAACCGTATGTATATTATAAAATAAAGACTTTATTAAATTTGCAATTGTATTATGTCAAGAAATATCAATTAATTAAAACCGTTTAGAAAATATATCAATTCAAACCTTAGGGTGGCCACATTGCCCTACCTTCCCCTATTAGCATGAGGTCATAATTTCAAATAGCACGAGTACGAAACCGAGGTTAAATGCAAGTATGATTTTGAGTTGCTTTGAAAAAATTATTTAGTAAAAATCGTTTTCTCTTTTGCACCCTGTGTCACCTACGTGAATTTTCTTCTTACCCATTCATTGAAAGAATTTCGTCTTCGATTTATAATTTCCTTAAAATGGCTATTCTTATGATTTGCATCATTTGATATGATTTCATGACTGCTAACATGATTTGTTGTCAAATGTTGTGGACTTTGAAATATCTCCGCGATATTTTCCAGAGAGTCTTCATTATTATGTTGTGATGAATCTTTGAATGCGCTGTTACGCGTTGTGTATTTTTCGAAATTGATGAGCGATTGTGACCGTACTTTATTTGGCGTACTGTTTAAATCTGATGAATGTTGATGTATTACCTCCGGTACTGTTTTAATACTTTCCGTACTTGCTCGTCGTGTTGAACCTGTAACAGAAGAAATTATATTCTATTAATAATTAGCTGTACCCGCGATGTCGTTCGCGCATAAAATCAATGAGAAGTATGTAAGTATAATAATTATAAAACATTTGCTTAGAACAATAGCTTTGTGTAATGCATTCACGTACTCAAAATGGATTTTGTATTTTCTCGAGAGAAGAAAACATTTACCCGTAATAAAAAGTAAGTTGGGGGTACGGAACCTTAAGAAGCATGTGCCCTTAACAAAACTGTCCAATAACTGCGGTAAGAATTCAAGGATAATTTGTATTTAACTTTTCAGTTTACCTTTTTGTAACGGAAGTCATGTTTTTTGATTTATGATATTTTGTGAAACCTTTCCATACTGACGAAAACACTGGTAATGAGCCTTAATCGCACACGCTTGCTTTTTTTAAGGGTGAGAGGAAGGCATCGCCATATATTATGGTTAAACAAGCCCACTAAGGCGGCTGCAACACCGAGTGTCACTAGAGCCCCTTGTATTTAAATCCTTAAATTAGCCTTACTTGGCCCAATTTTGCGAAATATTTTTAGACATATTTACTAATTCAAAGGCGTAGATTTCAAAAATCGATGTCTCATTTTAGTCCAAGGCCGCGTTTTGTGTGTTTTTATAGGTCATTTAGAAATTTTTGCAAATATCTTCTTCTAAACACCGTGTTTTGGAGAGCTGTATGCACTGTCTTATGAAGCCCTTAGAACCCTACATGCATATATATATATATATATATATATATATATATATATATATATATATATATATATATATATATATATATATATATATATATATATATATATATATATATATATATATATATATAATACTTATGCACTTGGGGGGAATGAAAGTGGAAAATCGGGAAAAGTCCGAAATTGAACATTTTGGTACAACTCGAAAACGCAAAGCAACCTTGGCCTAATTATGCAGCTACGGAATACGTGTACAAGCGCGAACCCTACCATGACACCCCCGACCCAGGTTGGACCTTAGGCAGATTCGCCTATCTTATCCGGAGGGTCCTTTCATAAAAATCCGTCCAATAGCTTTTGCGTAATGTGTGCACATTCTCGAAATGATTTTCTAAATTTCCCGCGGGAATGAGACATTTTCTCGGAGTAAAAAGTATCTTAGATGTTGACCCAGGTAATAAGTTATCATCACACCAAATTTCATCAAAATCCGTCCAGTAGTTTTTGCGTGATGCGTGAACAGACAGACAGACAGACAGACAGACAGACAGACAGAAAAAAATTTTAAAAATCATTGTTTTGATATTTACTTCGATAACTATTTACAGTACCAGTACAATTTTCAAAAAATATTCCGTGTACAGAAACGTTCTCGTTACAGTTTTATTATATTATGTATAGATTTAAAAAAATAAGTTACACAACGCGTCCACCATCAATTTGATTTGATTTTTTTTCGAATTCCGGAACTACTTAAGTTGAGCGTCCACTAGAGCGGCGCGGTACCGCCCCGGAGATCTTATTGATGTAAAAACCACGCCGTGCCGCGTTTCTAACCTAATAGACGCTCACCTTTATATCGACATTTTTTTTTAAAGAAACCTGTAGTTATAACTTACGTATATGTGTACATGCATAAGCATATAAGTTTGTAAATAATCAGTTATCATTTCTGAAATAATATCCCTAGTAACCAGTCCTGTCGTCAGAAATTTGGATCAGATTTACGTCCATCTGCGCCGTTTCTGACGAATATACAGACGGCAGACTATCAACAGAATCTAACGTCAGGAAAAAACAACAGAGATACGTAAGTCTGACGAATAATTTTTATAATAACTCGGTCGACAGACTTACGGCAGGAAGACGGCAGCTACCTGCTTTAAATTCTCCCCTCCCATAAATTTTCAGCGGTTCTCATTTTCATTTTTTTAATTTTGTTAATTCAAAGTGTCAGTCCTTTGTAAAAATTTTTGTTTCCATATACATATATGTACCAAAATATATATATAATAAAAAAGATGAGAGTAGTTCTTATTATTAACCCTAGAATCATACGTACTCGTCAAAACGACGAACGAACTTCTCTACCTGCTCCAATACTACAACTTGTCGTTGCTTGCTTGCTGTGAAACTTCTGTTATCTAATTTATTTGTTATTATAACACATAAGACGTATAAATTTTGTTTATAGCTATTGTCGTTTTTTTTATACTGAAATAGTGTGCGTCAAAAGGACGACAATGTATGATTAACCGATGTTTTTTTTTTAAAGATTTTGTACTCCACATATAAACGTTTTCCTAATTTTTCTAAAATTTATTAAAGATATGAATGTTATAATTAATTTATTCAATGATTATGATAATGTAAAAGATGATTATAGCTGTTTGATTTATAGAGACGACATAATACTGAAGTTTTAATATATTGAATCGAAAGGATGTCCGCCAACAAGGCATTGGATTTTCGGATCGTCACACTGCAGTATCTATAAAATGGACAATTTTTTATATTTTTCCTTGAAAAAATTTTTTTGTATAGTTTAATACTTAATAAATACTTATGTGTACAAAATTTGAAATTGATATTTACTTTCGTTCTTGAGAAAAAAATTCTAGAAAAATACATAATTTTTAAGGACTCTCGAGTAAACCCCCCCTTAATTTAACCGATACAGTCGCACAAATACAAAAATTGTTTATTGTAGCCCCATTTATGTTCGTAGATATTTAACACACTTTTTGGTCTGTTATTTTAAGTCCGACGAAAGGGTGGAGTGGTCGGAGTTGTAGCCCCGGGGTCCGGGCTGAAAGAAAGAGCCTGTAGTGGTCAGTAGGAGCTCGAGGAAAAATAGAACCTTATTTTTTTGTTCATCACTTATTTTTTCGAGAAGAAATTTTGAAAAGATGTGCTTTTTTTCCTCGTCATTTATTTTTTCGGGGAGAGTTGTGCTTTATTCCCGGGGCCCGCCATTTCTCTCCACAGCCGTGATTTAGAGTAACCTCTTGTTTTCCTAGGATGAAACGACACATTGGTATATTATTGTAGAATTACATAACAGAAATTTGTTGTAGTCCCTTACGTTTTGTAACTTTTTTTGTATTAGATGGTGTTAAAACTCGTATTTTGCCGCAGTCGACAAAATACATATGTTATGTCATTGCCTAATTTAACTTGTATTTTACAAGAGGCGATGTAGGTCTGATTTAAATAATAAATAAATGATCTTAAATAAACAGTGGAAGCTTTTGTTTTGTGATGAAAGCCCTATATCCCTCTTCCCAGTGCTAGGATCGAAGATTTTAGCAGTGTAGGCGCCTAGTCCCCTTTGAGTATATAACATAAGGCGTATCGAATTTTGATAAATAACTCTCGAGGTGATTTCAAATTTTGGCGCTCAGCCAAAATAACGCGCTGGTTGTTTGTGGACTCATTCGCCAATATGGATCGTAACGTGACGTTTTTAAGTTCAGACGTGTGTAATAAGTTAGGTGATTATGGTGATTTGGGGCGGTATTATTGCAGATGTTATGCTGAAAATATGGTGTGAAGCTATAAGGTAAGTGAATTAATAAATTTTCCGGTTTCCCTTTTAACAATTTATTTACATTAAAAAACAATTTAATTTAATACATTAACCAAACTTACAGCTATTTAATCTAATACTATTACAATTATAATATTATAATCTAATTAAGCCTTCTCTATTTTTACCTTCTACAGTAAATGGAAGGATGCCATAAGGATTCACGTTATCAACTGGAGTAATCCCGATTTGCGAGAATTCCAGAATAACGCCTGGTTGGACCAATTAAAAAAGACGGACAATTTGCCGGTAAGAGTTCTGAGAAAATTCAGAGACGGACAGACCAATCAAATACAATGTGCTGGAAAAGTGTGGAAATAATGATCGCAAAAACAGTAAATTAATCGACAGTTTGGCCAAAATACGAAATATCTGTTTGTTTGAGAAAAAAAGAATGTGCCCAAAATGGCGACGACCCGGGGTGATCATGTGACGACAGAATGAATGAGAAAATGGCGGCTATCTGAGTCGGTAACTAAGTTATCGTTAATATACGAATGGTAACTTAATTGACAGTGACAAAAAAAAATTGTAAAAAAAAAACATGAAAATCGACTTTTAAAAGGATGATTAGCGCCCCATTATTTTCTATAAAAACTAACGATTTATAATAAAAAAAAATGAGTCACACAACGATAAATTTTCAGCAAGGCGGAACCAAGAAAAACACCTAGATTTTCGTTAATTGAAAATTCAAAAAAATTCAGGTATGACCAGTATCAATGACCTATCGCTTTCAACTTTTAAATTTGTATTTTCTTACGATTTTCAACTTTTATTACGAAAAAAACTGTTAATTTTTCATACCTTTTTTACAACACTGGTGAATTCGCGGTTGATTGATGCAACGAATTCAAAATTTTTTCACAGTAATAAAAAATTTTTGAAATATAATTTAACACAATTATAACTTGAATTGGTTATGCAACATTCCGGATCATTTTAGAATTTAAGGTAATTGTGAGATTATTATGTAAGAACGTAATTCGAAGTTGCTTATGGCAAAACTATATCAAAAGTGAATTTTTTTTGAGTAAAAATTTTAGTTACTCGCGAGCAGGTCATTGGTGTTCCGTCTCTTTCTAATTTAAGCCGCCATTTAATCACTCGCGCATCTCCTACTGAGTTTTGATAATAATAATTTTTAATTCTTATTAGTTCAACATGATTTTTCGTATTTTGGCGCCTGTTGACAAATGTCATTTTTGACAGTTCATACAAAATCGGTGTAAACTATTTTTACTGTTTATAATTTGAAGATTAAATACATGTTAACAGGAATATAATGTTTTTTTTTTTGTGTTTTGCTATTACTTTTTTTTTTGTTGAAGTATTTTAATTTTTTTTTTTGTCTGTCTTTAATATGATTCTGATTGGCATGGGGTACATTCAGGTTCCGGAGGAGTTGTTGAATGGTGTAGATAGGTACTTCGTAACACGCTCCCCCCGCTTTTGGAAGCTGAATGTACGCCCTGTCATTTCAATCGACTCTAATAAGAAAATCTATTGATATTTTTCTTTGTGCTTTCTGAAGATTGATCTGTCCGATCTCTTTTTTGTTTTAATTTTTAAATAAATAATATAGCATTGATACGCAACTTACAAAATATTCTTACTAATTTCCTTGTGTATACAGGTGTAACACGCACATACTGTTGGCGTCGGTGGTGACATAGTAGATGGATTCTTCGACGTGTAGGCTGGCTGGGAATGGTAAACGGAGTGCTGATTTCGGTGTTGAGTGGTCGTAGAGTTGACGAGCGGATTGACTGCGGTGATCGCGACATCTTCATCATTCCGGACAATACGATGATGGTAAGGCTTGAGGTCGTCTATGTGGGCTCTCGATCGGGCGCCGGTGTCTGGGTCCTCTAGTACTACTGATACGGGTGTTGTAAACTCGATTATCTTCCGCTTGGTCCACCTAGGCAAGAATTTGTTTATTAAATCAGGATTGGTGTTATCATACCTGATTCGATGTAAAACAATCTGGCCGACTCGAAACTGGTGTTTATCTGGTTTCTTGAGATCATAATATTTCTTGGCCTTTTGGTGTGCCTTCCGGAGGGCGTCAGTAACTTCCTGGGTGGACGGCGTTTCAGGATCTAAGACCCGATCGAGATTCCACTGCAGGTCCAGGGGTTGGTATATTTTTCGACCTAAAAATAGTTCGGCCGGCGTAGTGCCTATCGACTCGTGATAATGCGTATTGTGAGAGAGTTTGACGAATGGGATAAATTTGGGCCACTCCTTGTGTGACGCGGCGTAGGTGCGTAATATCGTCGCCATCCCTGAACGGATATCTCGATTCACTCTCTCACTCATATTTCCAGACGGTCGGTAGGGGCTGGTGTATGCTGGTCGAACCCCCCACTGGATCAGTAGATTAGTCATCAGATTCGATCGAAAGTAACTCGCATTGTCCATAACACAAACTTTAGGTGGGCCAAAACGTGTGAAGAGGTCCGTCATACGTTCAGCGGTCACTTTAGCAGTCATCCGTTTCGTCGGATAAAGCTCGAGAAATTTAGTTTGAGAGTCCAAGACCACCAGGCAATATCGGTGTCCCGTGGAGGCGGTGACGAACGGCCCGAGGTAATCGAGATAAATTTTTTGCCACGGGGATTCAGGCACTGTCGAAGCCATTGGAGCGCCTCTTGGAGTATTGGATGCCTTGCACTCCTGGCATATGTCACAAGAGCGTACGTAGTTGGTGACATCTTTAAACATTCCTGGCCACCAAAACCTCCGCGCTATTGATCGGTAAGTCACTGTAATTCCACCATGATTAGTAGTCAAAGTATTATGGTAATAATACAGAGCCAATGGACGGACGGACGGGGGACACACCACTCTAGTGCGGTTCCGCTTTCCAACACTCTTCACCAAAAGGTTATGCCGAAGTGCGTAGCCTTTCACATTCTCGCCGCGTTGTAACCGCTGCAGAATGAGCCGGCACTCGGCATCCCTCTGTTGGTATTCTTCGAGTTTTTGGAACGCGGGCGGTATGTCAGACAGTAAGTTTATGTCTTGCATGATGGAATAGTCGTCCGCTTGTTCGTCCGGTTCGTCGTCGTGGAAGTCATTGTACAGTCGGCTAAGTCCGTCTGCAATGAAATTTTTCTCGCCCCTTATCGTTTCTACCCGAAAATCAAACCTGGCCAACGATAACACCCATCGCGTAACCTTCGGGTTCGTCCTTTGCGACGTTCTTAAAAATTTGAAGGCTGCCGAGTCTGTCTGCACTGTGAATCGGTTACCGAGCAAATAAGTTTTAAACTTTTCTAATGCCCAGACGACACAAAGGGCTTCTAGCTCATAGATCGGGTAACCCGATTCAGTTGCCGACAGACGTCGGGAAGCGTAGTGCACTGGTCTTAGTCCGTCGTCATATTTTTGCATAAGCGCGGCTCCGAGGTGTGTTAAGCTCGCGTCGCATTGCACTACGAATTCTCGGTTGTAATCCGGGTACGCTAATACTGGACTATTGGTCAATGCATCCTTCAGGTCGTTAAAGGCCTTTATTTGTTCTGGTCCCATGTGGAATCTCACGTGTTTCTTTTTTAAGTTGTTTAATGGACCGGCTATCCTCGCGAAGTCCTTGATGAACCGTCCGAAGAAGGAGCACATCCCGAGGAACTTACGGACTTCTTTCAAATTTCGCGGCACTCGTATCCCTTGGATAGCCTGGAGCTTTTGTTTATCAACAAAGGCGCCATCAGGGCAGATCTCATATCCGAGGAACTTGACACGAGTGACCGCAAAAATCGACTTGTCCGGGTTCACCGTGAATGGGCCGGCCTTCCTCAGTCGGTCGAACACTTCTTGAAGATGTTGTAAATGCTCCTCATAAGACTTCGAGAAGATTAGCAGGTCATCGAAATACGTTATTACGTATTTGTCTAATAAATCTCCAAAGAGATCGTGCATAATACGATTTAATGCACTTGGAGAAACGCTGAGTCCAAATGGGACTACTTTATACTGCCAGGCAGCTGTGGGCGTCAGGAAGGTAGTTAGCGGCTTGGACGACTGGGACAACGGTATTTGATGGAACGCCTTAGTTAAATCCAACGTTGAAAAGATGGTGGCTCCGTGAAGATAATGGAAGAATGATTCTAATGACGGCGTCGGCCAGCTATCAAAATGGACCTTAGAATTGAGCATTCTATAGTCAATAATTAAACGATAATCGCCGGTCTTCTTCGGGATCAGAAAGGCCGGGGAGCCGTAACTAGCATGACTCGGCTCTATCAAATCATTCTTTAAAAGTTCTTTTATGTGTTCTTCCATTATCCTCAGTTGTGTTGGATTTAACGGGTATGGAGGTCGACGTACCGGTGTGGCGTCCTTCAAGTGAATTTCATACTCGTAGTCTTTAAGTCGTCCAACTCGCTGCGTCAAGACGTCCGGATATTGTTCCAGCAGCTGTTTAAGATCGTTAAATTGGGCAGGTGTTAATTGCGGATTTACCTGCATAGTTCCGATTAACGACGTGAAGGTGCAATTGATCGGAATGTGTGTTTGGTCGAAGGCGAAGTAGATTCCCTGGGGAGAAAAGGTAATCACTGCTGACATTCGTTTCAGGTCGTTAACGCCTATTACCAAATCGTACGGTAAATTATTTAATATCAAAAGATCTAATCTCCAAGTAAACTTTCCGATTTTGACATTACATGTAAATAGTTGATTTAATTGTTTTTGTGATCCGTCAGCTAATCGCGCAATCATTTTTGTTGGTTTGACGGTACCGATTTTTGCTGACGACAACAGTTTGAATGCTTGTCGTGATATAAACGAGCACGTTGCCCCGGAATCAAGAAGCGAGGAAAGCTTAACATGGCCGATTTGTACGTTAACGACCGGAAGCGCTTGTACAGGCGTGTCGGGCTTGAGAAAATTCAAAAGACAATGTATATGTGACTTACGTGTTTTAAGCGCTGGTAGTTTGTTATTCGTCGAAGTAGATGTATGTGCGTCCAGTAAATCGTCCGTCGTCACTAGTTTTTCTGGTTCGTCCGGCGTACAGTCGTGGTCGAGGAAGCTTCGGTGGACAGGAGTGCGGCCCGCTGCTGTTGATACAATTCAATATTCGCTATTATCGCCGCTAAGTCGCTGTACGTCACCGGCGGTTGTTGCACACGACACACCTCTAACGTTGTTAAGTTTCGACGTAACCAAATTGACGACACGATTTCCCTCTCTGTGAACGGCACTTCAAGTATGGAAGCCTTTTGTCGGATGTCAGCTACATATTCACGAAACTGTTCAGACGGCATTTGTTGCCTAAAAATAATTGTGGTAAGAAGATTAGAAAACTGCACGGGGTCTATTAAGTCATGAATTAATTTCCTTTTAAATTCTTTCCAGTTCGTAAAATATAACAAGTTTGCAGACCACCATTCCGCGAGAAGATTATGACACCTTTGCGTAACTATTCTCAAAAATGAGAGTTCATCAACGAGCTGCCGCGTAATAACAGTGTTGACGGATTGGAGAAAGTCTACGAGTCTACGCGCACACGAAGCATCACATTCAGGTATATGTTCTAGAAATGAAGCAGCGTTTATTTTATACGAAACTGTTACCTGCGATAATTTTGATTGATTAGCACTAATATCACTATTATTCGTTTTAGGCTGTCCTTCGTTTGCGACTGGACCGTGAGTTGTCTGTTGTACACTGTGTATTCGTTGCATTTGTACGTGGAGGTCTGTCAAGGACTTGGTGATTTGCGCAATTTGTTTTTGCACATCCGACGGTGGTTCATGAATTGGAGGCTTCGCGGTAGAGGTTGACGGTTGATGTTTTATCGCGTCTAATTCCTTTCGTAAGTATGTCATTGAATTCGCTACGTCTTGTAACTGACTAATTATTCGCGCGTTTGTTTCAGATTGCAATTCGATATGTTGTTGCATCGCGTCAATTACATTTTTTCTATCGGTATGTTGAGGTGTACTTTGATTACGGTTTGGCGTGTCAAAATCCGCATTTGGTGACGTCGGCGACGGGGAGTCCTCGATTGGATTCATCGTGGTGTGTGAAGCTTCCTTGTACCTTTTTCCGGACCGAAGAATTTTGTGTGTGTGTGTGTTTAACCTGTATATTCTTTAATTATTGTATATAGTAATTTGTATTTTTGTATTTTTGTATTTTGTAGTTTGTAGTTTTTTTTTTTTTATTATTATTATTATTAGTATTAAGATTAGGTATAAGAATATTTTGTATATAGTATTATTATTTTATTTATTGTTTGTACTAGTATAGGTCCTTTCTTCGAGTTACGTTCTTATTTTATTTTTTTTGTTATAATTGTGTATAAATTTTTTGTTGTGAATTATGTTTATTTATTGTGTTTTGAATTATATTTATTGTAATCAGGTGTTTTTCTTGTTTACGGCAGTTATCTCCTAAAATAACCTATTCTATCTTAACTAACTTAAATACCTAAATACTTAATCCTAACTATCCTAAATTAATCTAAATGTTTAGATAACTGCCGATTACTTCGCTTATACTTCTATTAATTTTGGTTTGAATAAAGTTTTTTTTTTAATCTGAGTGCTAATTTGATACGGTTAAGTTAAACAGGGGTCTAAGACTAATAAAACCAAAATTAATAGAAGTATTTATTATTTAAATCAGACCTACATCGCCTCTTGTAAAATACAAGTTAAATTAGGCAATGACATAACATATGTATTTTGTCGACTGCGGCAAAATACGAGTTTTAACACCATCTAATACAAAAAAAGTTACACTGGTAGCAGAGCGTGGTTGATTGATGCAACGAATTCAAAATTTTTTCACAGTAATAAAAAATTTTTGAAATATAATTTAACACAATTATAACTTGAATTGGTTATGCAACATTCCGGATCATTTTAGAATTTAAGGTAATTGTGAGATTATTATGTAAGAACGTAATTCGAAGTTGCTTATGGCAAAACTATATCAAAAGTGAATTTTTTTTTGAGTAAAAATTTTAGTTACTCGCGAGCAGGTCATTGGTGTTCCGTCTCTTTCTAATTTAAGCCGCCATTTAATCACTCGCGCATCTCCTACTGAGTTTTGATAATAATAATTTTTAATTCTTATTAGTTCAACATGATTTTTCGTATTTTGGCGCCTGTTGACAAATGTCATTTTTGACAGTTCATACAAAATCGGTGTAAACTATTTTTACTGTTTATAATTTGAAGATTAAATACATGTTAACAGGAATATAATGTTTTTTTTTTTGTGTTTTGCTATTACTTTTTTTTTTGTTGAAGTATTTTAATTTTTTTTTTTGTCTGTCTTTAATATGATTCTGATTGGCATGGGGTACATTCAGGTTCCGGAGGAGTTGTTGAATGGTGTAGATAGGTACTTCGTAACAGTTTGTTTAAAATACTGTTTTGAAAATTTTAAAATAAATTCTATATCACTTATTTGAAATAAATTTCCACAAAGTAAACACCACAATAATTAATTAACAGACAACTTGAAAGAGGTTAAATATTGGATCCTTAAACAATGTGTAACAATCGAAATTGTACAACAATCACAATTTTTAAACATTGCATTTTAACCGCTTAGTCTTATCAAACAATCATCGATTTCCGTTACTTACACTGACTTTTCGCGGCCATCGACGGTACTGATCCCCAAATAGCGGACATAGTATTAGTAAAATCATTATAAACAATAATTGTTTATTTATTTCAAATATAAAATCATTGTTGTTTCAAAGAAAATAATTACTATCAAAGTCTGTCTATACCTAACAATTACTTAAAATTATAACAATGACAAAGAAAACAAAGTTATTCACTGAATAAAAATCAAAACAAAACTAAATATTGGTTTTGTTTTAAAATATTCATTCAAATATTTATCATAAATTAATATTATATTTGTTAAAAATGTATGTCAATCGATCGACACGTATATACATCGAAGACATAAGGACATATAGACTAAGAGCTATCGAACATTTTATTTAAACAGTTTTATATAAGTTGAATTTTTTTATAAAAAAATTTTGTATATAGTTAAAAGTTATACTGACAATAAATGCCGCTTACCATTCCGCTAATTTAAAACAAAAATCTGATCCTATGAAAAAGAGTGGTGTACAGACTGCAATGCTTCTTATATAGGACAAACCGGCAGAAATTTCGAAGTCAGATATAAGGAACATATTGGCATTCAGAAATATACTTCCAATTTTGGTATGCATCTATTGAAAACAGATCATTCACATACAATAAAAAATACTTACTATACATTTGTCCAAAATGTCGTAAGCTTAACGTTCTTAGAAGCTCTTGAAATCACTAAATTAAACAAAGATCCAAACCACATTATTCTGAATGATCAAATAGAATCAAACAAATGTCCCGTGTTAACTAAACATTTGTTATAAATTTGTATTGCTTTTGTTATCAATACAATCCACCTACAATTCTTTTGTTTTTGATGGCTTGCTGAGTTATATTCATATTTCTAATTTTTCGGAATTTTTACCTACATATACTGGTGTTTTCAATTAATATTTAATGTCGGATATAATATTATGAAATTTCTTCCGTAATTTAATGGTCGTTTTTATTTCATTTAAATAAGATAACAGCCTACAGCAGAGGTTCCCAATAATTTTTTGCTACGGACCCCTTCATCCAATCACTATTTTGACAGGGACCCTTAAATCCAAAGAAATTTTAAAAAAAGTTGTAGTCTCGCAGATAGTTAATGACACTTGTACAATAGTTTATTATATTATAAGTTGCAAAATGAAGATGTTTTTTTCATGAGTCGTAAGTTTGCCAAACGAGGTTGCAGATCGAGTTGGATCATTGCGTCGAATAAAAAAAAACACTCATTTTGCACGTGTTACATACCATATTTTTTGCAATTCTGAATTAAAATGGAAAAAAACTAACGAAAAATGGAAAAATAATCATAATGATATCTCGCGGATCCCTTACTAATCATCTGCGGACCCCTGGGGGTCCGCGGATCACGTTTTGGCAACCACTGGCCTACAGAACGATTTGCCTTTGCATAAAACATCAAATATTATTATAATCTTCATATACTGGTTTCTTTTTTTTTTTTTTTAAATTAATATCTAGTGTCGGATACAATATTGTGAAGTTTCTTGGATTTTTCCGATAATTTTATAGTTGTTTTTATTAACTTCCCATTGGAAGTTATTGTAATGGGTTCGATTTTGCGAATCGATAATTTGGACATATTATGTTCACGTTTCAAGGTCACTAGAATCCGAATCCATCGTTTTTTCCGAGATGTCCGAGTGTGCGTTCGTTAGTTCGTTCGTGAATTTTCTTTCGCCCCGCATATCTCGAGAACAAATGATGATATCAACATCGGACTAATTTTTTAAATGCGTAATAAAGAAATGAAGACCCATAGAACACTAGAAACCAACTAATATTAAAAACGTGTAATTGGCGCGGAGTCATTTGGAGCCGTGTCACAGCTTAAGGCATTAGTCAATCCGTGTCCTTTGTCGAACGCACACTGCGTTGTGTTAACAATGTTACCAGCTTACTGGTTAGTCGTCCATCGACTCTTCAAGCGTACACTTGTATTGTTGCAGTCGTAGCCACAGTGGTGGCTGTTCATTGTTAGCAGGTACATACATCACATACATGCTGTTGTTCTAGTATATGTACCCACTCCCACCTTGGACCACTTAGCTGCATACATAAAGAGTATCACACAGACAAACATCCACAACCCTACACATACCAACACAAACTCTAAATACGTATACAACTTTCCACCTCTCTGCCCAGTCTGATGACGTAAAATTTTGATTACAGTCGGGATGCTTACTATTAAACAGTAGTTTGGCCCCTTGTGAAGACCGGATAAAGTTTGCAGCAAATTCGGATTAGTGATTTGTTTTTATAATAAAAAAACGAAATTAAAAAATTTTTGTGAAATATTTTTCATCCCGAATTTTTGCGTTTGGAATGCAGGGACCACCTACAACAGTCTCTAGTCGTTAAGGGCACCCAGTAGGGGAATTTTTTATTTAATTAAGTCAACATGCTTGGTGCGATCTCTGTCTACCTTTTTACAAGACATCACATCGACAAAATTTCTACTGGTACAAAACTATTTGAATAAAATGTTCGACAACTCTTAGACTAATAAGTAAATGAATTTTCATCCTCTTACCCATCCACTACATTCAATACTGTTAACTGACAATTATCGGTTAAGTTTTCCATTTCAGGGTTGTCACTGCCATGTTGTTGGAATTGATAAATAATCTGATAAATACTTTTATACTAATGGAACGACAATTCAACCACCACCATCATCATCGACAATGCCAGCGATAAAAAATTATTACCACATGTGAATATATTTAATTGATTACTTGAAAATAATAAATAAATTATTAAGGTAGAAAAAAATGTAATGTACAAAAATGGACAAGTGTGGAAAAATTGTTTGTTTCTCACGGAGAGAAAGTTTGTTGTCTAGGTGTCCAGGTGTGCAATATGTCATTTTATACAAAATGTAACATTCTCTTATGAACACTATTTTAATTGTTTGAAAAACTTCTATATGGGGACATTCTCGCGATTTTGAATTGGCACAGTTATAGCACAGAATAAAATTTCAAATATTATGATGATGGGAACTATTGAGAAGGTAATATAATTTTGTATAGGAGGTGTGTTCGGGGGCGGATCTAGCTCGAAATTTAGGAAGGGGTCATATTCTTTAAAAACTTTTTAAGACACTTAAAAACTTGAGTACACTTAATGATATAATTAAATTAAAAATTTTTTTGCTCTCAAATCAAGTTTTATGGGAGTGATTTGAATTAGGGTGATTGATTGAATTAAGGTAATTTAGACGTGAGCTTTAAATTTTTGCAATAAAAATGACTAAATTTCTTTCATAAATGTGTCTGATCTGACAGAAGACTTTTTTTAGGGGTAAAAATGAAAAGAAAGACTTTGAAGGCTTATAGTTCGCTCCCAATTTCATCATTCTATCATTTTATTTACGGTTTTTACGGAATCGAAAAATTTTAATAAAATTGATGACATCACCATGTTAAAAAAATTTCCTTTTTCTCAAAACAAACCTTATTGAAGTGATTTCATTTAGGGTGATTGGTTAAATTAAGGTAATTTGGGTATAAACTTTTCATTTATTTTATTAAAATGACCCAATTGCTTTTATAAATGTTGCTGATCCCATAGAAGTATAAGTGCCTAATTTTAGTAAAAATGAAGAGAAGAATGCCAAGATTCGATGAAAATTGCATATGCTCAAATTGGTCTGATTATCATACTTTTCCATCTTATAGCTATAGTTTCGCTACATAGCTTACACCGCTTACACGGACCGGAAAGTAAAATGGTGAAAGTGCTAGAAATATTCAAGTCATTCAAGTCGATGATATTTTCTAGTTAATCTATACATTATAATAAATTCAAAGTAAGATTTATGAACTAAAATTTTGAAACATTCTCGCTTTAATAACCCTATTAACATTTTAATGGTTCCACGTCTACGCAATTAAACTTCGCCAGGGACCGGCAATATTTTTAAAGAATAATGTAAAAATTTCTACACGAGAAAAAGAACAGGAAGAAGAAATTTATAGCTTAAAAATTATACTATATGTATATGATGTTATCTGTCTATAATGTTTAGATAAATCATCACACAGAGAGTGTGTTACCGGCTACTATCCGTCTACGGTAGCATCACACATGTGTTGTGTGAACGACCATTAAAGTATTTTCAACTTGTTGCTTAAAAATTCCGCACAAAGCCTGGAGAATAGATATTTTGAGCAACTATTTAAAAATACATACATACTAGAAATAATAATTTCGCTCAAATAAAAAATTATGCGTTATATAATCAATATAATAATATAAACTAAATTCACAATGATATCCCTAAACTTTTGTAACAATAGTAACAAAAACTGCCAAATTTTGTACCTATATATAAAAAAATATCTTGGATTTTATAAATATCAAACGTTTCAAAAGAAAAAATTCGGTTTTTTATTTAAATTAGACACAGTGAACTATTTATGACATTTAAATAAAAATCCACAATCTTTAAAAGTTTATTTAATAAAATTTAAGAAATTTAAACTATCTAACTTTTAGAGTAATAAATAAATCTATTGATTCCTATTAGGGATGTTATGGATATCCGTAACCGTAACCGACGCTACCGGATATTCGAAATAATTCATTATCCGTAACAGAAACCGAATCCGAAAATAATTGTTTCGGATAAAGACAGACAACTGCCGCTAGAAAATTGAGTTTAAATCGAAGAAAATAAAATATTATTAGCATAATATATTTCTTTTGATAGATTTTCATTGATTCGTGTTTGGCGTTCACATTTTTTGGTACAATTTTCCCCTTTTTTTCTAAAAAAATTGTTCATTAAAAGAATTATCCGTAACCGTAACCGTATCCGAAACATTATCCGATATTATTATATATCCGTAACCGAAACCGAAACCGAAGAAAATGTTTTTTAAATATCTGTATCCGTATCCGTATCCGAAATTTCATATCCGTAACATCCCTAATTACTATATGCGCTGAAAATATTACGGTATCTCTCTCTATACGTCATATTTTCATTTATATACTTACGCAAATTCTTTTGCGGACACATGTGCGAATTTAGATCATTAAACATTTTCCTTCGATTTTCAGTTGTTATTTAAAGTACGTGTATTTAACCCATTAGTGACCACAATATTACACGTAATACCGTGGGAAAGTCAACTTTACGGGTTGTTTTCTTAATTAAAGGTATTTAAATATATAAAATTACAATTGAATAACGCTCTTTGAACCTTTCTCTCCCCGTCTGTGTAAAAATTACCATTAAAAAGCTTCCAGTTGAACTATTAGAAGTATTTAAAAAAGGGTCTGCAATGCGCAATGCAGGTTGCCACAAATTTTTGCATTGATTTTTAAAATTATTATTTTTTAATTTAAAAAACCCTGTCCGAGTGTTAGTAAAATATATGTTTAAAGTATTAAAAATGAAATAATTGATAGAAATAAATATTAAAATAGAACATTTCAGTAGAGAACTGACAGATATGTTTTAAAATACGCTGGGTTGTAACGTAGTCAAAGAGTAATATCTTGTAGAGATTATTCCACGTATTTTGTTCGTGGCTAACTTCGTGAATGAGAGATAAAGATAATTAGCTGTAAAATAGTTAAACAAAGAAGGAATGAAATGTGACTGACGATTTAGTAGTCGAATAATATGTGAATTTTTTTAGAAATTTTGACAAATTAAATGGAAATACTGGAAAATCATTGAAATATTTTGAAAAGATTTTGTGTGAAAATTTTCCTAAACATAATAAAAATTAAATATTCTCAATAAAAATAACATGATATCGGGGTAACAGATATTATTTATTTGAAGTAACGTAACCACTTTTATTTTCGTAATGTCAGTTTCAGAAAGTCCAGAATAATAAATTAGTTTTAAAAAAAAGGATCATTAACCTTTTTATTTCGTTTTTTTAATGTTAACAATATTTATCTTACTTCTGATAAATTTACTTCATATTTCCCGCCAAAGTTTTTATATACACCACGACCCAGAATATTATATATAATACAGGCCTTTACTATTATCCTGGGAAGGATACAAGGATCATCTTTGGGGAATTACTTTATATTGCCATTCTAGATCTTTGCGTGGAAATTCATCAAAATCTGACCAGTAGAAACAGGAGTGGGATATAATGGGTTAATATAAAGTAGCATGTTAATTTTTTCAAAATACCTACACAAAATATTTATCACCATATCATTGATTCTTTTAACTCGATCAGTCCTCACATCAACGTAACAAGTTTCACTTTTAACGCATGTAAAGGTTGCACAGTTGTCACTTTTTTAGAGTATTATAAAAGAAATACATTAAAATTGTTTTTTAGATTGAAAGTTTATAGAACAGGAAATGCTTCTCACACCTTTATTTACTAGTAACCCTAGCAACTTGTCAAATGTCGATATCAAACTGCATTTTAATTCAGTACACCTTTAAGACTATAAATAAACTGTCTAATACTATTAATATTTCAAATTTGTTGAATTTTTTCGAAATCTATGTATTCTTAAAGATAAAATTGTGACAAGCCAATATCTGTCTAATTTCTTCCTTCTTTTTATTGGTCATTAGTACACCCCAAATTAGCACATTTTATTCTCATCTAATTCAGTATTACCTCGAGTGGTGCTAAAACAATTATAGCTGGAGAACTAACATAATCCCAGAAATTTACATATTTGCTTGTGCTTGGTGTACACCAGCAGTTTCCAAACTGGGGGGCGCAGGTTAATTGCAAATATCGTTGTCGTTTTGATAAAATTACGGTTTTAAGAATAAGCGCCCAAAGATAATTACCAAATAATGGACATTTTATATTAAGGAGTTACATGGGTCTTTTTTAGCAAAAAAAAAAACACTATTTTTTCCATTTTTGTTTACAATAGTTATAAGAAAATGTAATTTTTTTCAACTTTTGGGATATTATTGTATATTACCTATTTTGAGACACCGTATAAAAATGTTTATGAAAAAAAAAATAATAACACAGGTCAACATTTGATCTACGCAGGAACGCCGGAAGCGGTCAGTTGCTCCTAGGGTTTTTGGGGTCGCTGATTACGATGAAGGGGTTGGCTAACCTCCATCACGTCAGGTTCAAGGTCATTTGAAGGTCAAGTGGAGAAAAAACCTTTTAAAAAATCTGAAAAAAATCCCCACTTGACCTCCAAATGACCTCGAAACTGACCTCATGTAGGTTAACCAACCCCTTATTTCGATTCGCTAACATTAAAAAAATAGGTATGATTTTTTTCAAATTTTTTAAAAAGTTTTTTCTCCACTTGACCTTCAAATGACCTTGAACCTGACGTGATGGAGGTTAGCCAACCCCTTCATCGTAATCAGCGACCCCAAAAACCCTAGGAGCAACTGACCGCTTCCGGCGTTCCTGCGTAGATCAAATGTTGACCTGTGTAATTAGGCTATTGGCAGCTAGTTTTCGAAAATTGCTGATTTGTTGCCGTAGACAGAGTAACTCATGAAGTTCTTACCTAAAATAAAAAACAAAATTTTTCTATTAGTAGATGCTTATGGCTTGTACTTGACTATATCTCATTTTACAAGTAGAAAATCAACGAAAAACACGAAAATTTTTACCAAAAATCAAAATTTTTTGTTTAAACCACTGTCAAATAAATAAATTAGGTTTTTTTGTTAAAAAAAGCCATGTAACCCTTTAACACTGATTTTTTTGCTCGCTACTGTACGTAATATTTTAACAATAACAATTCTCAAGCGATCAGAGTGGTGTTAACGCGTAAGTATCGAATGCGTGTCTGATCAACGGTTTTCTCTCAAGTATCCTATAGACCTTTCGTCCGCCATGAATATGAGTTTTCTCAGTAAAAAAAAAATTTACGTATTATTTATAAATTTTTTCAAGAGGGGGGCGGCAGAGGTAAAATTTTTTATAGGGGGGTGTTAGTGCACAAACTTTGGAAACTCCTGGTGTACACATAATTGTACTACGATCAGTAGGTATCCTTAGTTTGGGAACACCTGGCACCGATAAACCCTCAAAATTATAGTGAAAAATAATTCCATCAAAGAATTTTATAAAAGTTGAAAATTTGTCAGGGTATAGTCTGTAGAGTAGGGAAGTGAAACCCACCAATCAAACCTCTAGAAGTAGCCTAAAGTAAGTTTGCAAAGCAACTTCTAGGAGATGTTAACTAGCTACGTTCTACAACAATGCAGTCTGACTGTAATTTTCATCAATTAAGTAAATAATCATCCTACAAAATTTTAGTTATAAAACTTTTGGACTTATCCTATTTTCACAACCACGTTCTAGAGATGCTTACTGGCCCTGCCCCATGAGAATGGGTCGGACTATAATTTTCATAAATTAGGTTAAATAAATATGTAATCATTCTACAAAATTTTAGCATTCATAAAACTCTTTCACCGATTTAATTTTCAGAAAAATATAGATTACAAAATACGTAATTTTTGAAACACCTAAAAAGCGTAAAATTGTTTTAAAAATTTAGCGTAATGTTATCGCCAGTTCTGAAACGTTTCCTTGGCCTTTTATTAGTGTAACGGAAAAAAAAGTAATTTTAAGCAATTTATGTATATTTATTATTATTGTTTGATATTTAATTAAATGAAGATGTAATTTCACACAGTCGTATGAAAAACACGAATTTATAGCGTAAATATAAACAAAAGTACTGCAAAAAAATGTACTATTCCATTTTTATCAATACATTTAAGCAATTTTACACATTTTTGTAACCTATTTTTTTTTAAATGTAGGTAGTATATTATATTACAATGTAGTAATGTATATTAGTTCAAAAGCCTCTACCTTAGGCTAGGGTCACACTGGAAGTGGGTACGTACGACAAATAACTCGCGCGTACTTGTACGTACACGTCAGATTGAAACAAATAATGCAAATGAATGAAGGTGCTCACACTAGATATACGAGTTATTCTTGCGCGCACTTACGTAGTCGTCAGTGTTAAAAATTGAAACAAAAAAGTTTGTTTTTTTCGCACTAGTCGTACGTGTAGAAGATAAACAAGATAGACAACTTAAGTAAAAGTAATACAACTTATGAATATTACTTGAATTTTAACATATATCTTCATTTGTTACAATTTTTGTAGTACCAAACTACAATTTTATAAAACTTATTATTTGATAAATTAAGGATACATTTAAATGGATATAAAAAAATTAATAATTCTCGTTTTTGAAAGAGAACAAAAAAAAAGAGTACTATAACTCTTTACATCTCGTATCGAAAATTCGACCCGTTTGTCCCACATATTTTGTGTTACACTGAGAACATTTTAAGGAATAACCACTCGACACCGCACTCTTTTTTAGTAGGTCAGTTTTTTGACCCATTGACCCACTACTGAGTACTGACCCAATGTCAAATATGCTTGACATCAAGTGTTGCATCTACAATTATTTCAAAATAAAAAATTTAAGCGTTTTCCCGGTTTACTTTCTTTCTATAACAATACACCCCTACTTCATATCTTTCTTGACTATAAGTTTCAAAAAATTTATTCAGTCGTCAGTTTATTCGGAGGATGGTCGAAAGACTGTAAATGAGTTAAGTAACAAAATTATTTTAATTATGTCGTAAAATTAGACAAAATATTTATAAATATTATTTCAATATTTAACATTCTGATTCTTTTGAAGTCAAGCAACAAGTGGATTGTATAGAACTTCGGATAACCAAACACGACTAATTAAAGTCCAACAGTAAAATATATCAAGTTAGAATATATAATAGAAATTAATCCTAATCACGGTATTGCTCAACTGGTATTTTCATTTTCACATAATAATAGGTGTTTCTTTATAAATATATTACTAGTACTAAATTGCTTGACAATAAAACCCTTTTTATTATATTGAAAAAATTGATTTATTATTATAAAATATTTTAAAATAAAATAAAAAAAAAGTATGAGCGATTTGATGACAATGTGGGCCTACCAATATTAACGATAATATCATAACAAATTAAACATTATGGAAATTGCTTCCGTATGAAGGTTAATGATAGCGGGAAAATGTTAAATTCATTATAATATTTTATACAAATAGGGTAATTCCGGGAGAGACGTACCACTTATCGTAACGACTACACGACATGTTTGTAACACTGATTTTCAATTATAAATGTCATACGTGTAGTTTTGACTATCGAAAACTATCGATATTTTTTTTTTACTATCGGTAGTTTTCGATAGTTTTTTTCAGTCATTTCGTTTACTTATAAATACTGTAAAGATAATAAAAATTATAGCCAGAGATATGAAAACAACCATTTTAAGGGAATTTTCGGCGACCTTTTTTTTTGCTCCCCGTCAAGTCAAAAAACTTGAGCATCAAAAACTGTCGATAACTATCGATAGTCGGCACTATCGATAGTTCTCTATCACTAACGTGTAGTATAATATAGTACCTATGTAATTATAATCTCCAAATAGAAAACTTGCCAGTTGTATTGTGTTAGGCTTCTATTAGACGGTTATAAAATATCTTTATGAAATATTTGATAGTGTAATAGATTATCTGTTTTAATTAAAACATTTTTTTACAAAATTTATGAAATATTTACAATAGCTGTACTTTATAAAAGATTTATATAATCTACATGTTAAATAAATAAACATGTACGTTATACAAGACAATGTGCAATATCTTTGAAAGAAAGAAAATACCCCTGTCGCAGCATCCTGCATAACAGAGCGAATTTCCGTTTATAAAAATTAGTTTTTCTCGGAAACTAGTTGACATAGAATAATAGTTTAAAGACCTTTTTTATGTAATTTTTTCTCCTCTTTTAAATTATGTAAAAAAATTTGGCAAAAATTTTTGAATAAGTGGACAAAAAACTAATTTTTTGCAAGAACAAAAACCATGTTCCTGGCATCCGACGTGTCTGGCTGAAGAACTCATCCAAGATTTTTGGACTTCCAACGTTGTCACCAAATTTCGTAAACCTAGGACATTTCGTTCGAGAGTTATCGTGCTGATACATATATACATACATACATACATACATACATATATATATATATATATATATATATATATATATATATATATATATATATATATATATATATATATAAATTTTAGTGAATATTATTTTCGGTTTCTAGGGACCTCAAAACAAATTTCTGCCATAGTCCCGGGCTCAAGTCGCGTCACAACACCTGCTGAATAGCTGAATTTCCAGAATTCTTTCTGGAAATTCGCTAAAAAGAATTGAAGTCGGGAAAATATAACGCAAAGATACCCGGTCATTATCATCTAAGCTTATGGTGGATCTAGCCCTGCGCTGGTCCGTTTAACCCACTTTAACATTTTGTAATTTTTTTTCCCACTTTGTGAAAGTAAAAATAATAAATCTTAGACTATATTTTTTTTATTCATTGTACATTATGTTGTTAACTTTATACGCAACAGAAAAAAGTGGTAGATCTTTCCCAAAATTACCCTATATTATCATAACAGAATGCAACACAGTATTGATTATGCAATTTTCTATAATTAAGTTTACTGAAAAAACTTACTACAATTTTATTTTAGATCAAAACATTTCACTTTTTGAATAAGGTTGGGCTATCGTGAGAAAAATAAAATATGAATCTGCTAATTTGTAGCAAACTATTTGTTTATATCAGTGTTTTCCAAATTATATCCTACGGAACACTAGCGTTTTGCAGTCACTATTGTGTTCCGCGAAAAAAATTTTACTATCGCGAATTACAATTTTTTTTTTAAAATTTATGGACACTTTTATATACGTAAATACAAAAACTATACTCAAATATTTAATTTTTTTAAAGCCCTAAAAACAATTTTTCATTAGTTTGATTGCTTTTAATACTTTGAATAGTTTTACAACTAGATCAACTTTTTTCATGTAACTAAAAATTATTTGGTAATTACAGTCATAACTCGATTTACCAAGTCTAAATCTGTGAACTTAAAGTGGACTTAATCAAGCTGTCTTGTGAATCATTCATATCTAACTTTTAAAAAAAATAACCTTCCGATTTTTTGTTGTCAAATACTCCAAAGTCGAGATATTATGGTCGCCAGGAACAAATGGGACTCACTTTAGGTTGCCAGGTTACCAAATATTTTAATTTAAAAAAAATTTATTTTAAATTTTAATATAAAAAAGAAAAAATGTGAATATGTTTAAGACCGCACGACCGAAGTGAAAAGTTATATTTCAAATCTCGTAATCTATTCGAAGTTATATAAATATATTCTATAAATAGGAACGAGTCCCGATTATGATAAGCGTGTGAACTGTAAAAGCCAATAACAAAAATGCGGAAAGCAAATAATATTTTTAAATCGAGCTTAAGATCAAATTCCATCAAGGTAGAACCAGAATCCATAAAAAATCAGTGTCTCAGATGAATAGCTCTGTTGAAGTATCCATAAATATTCTTTTTACCATTTTTAAGGATTTATTGTCTATTTACCATAAAATAATTTATCAGAATGTTAATTTGAAATAATATAAATACTTGATATCAGTTAAATGCATAATAAATATATGTAATATTCAAGTAATAATTTTGACTAAAAGAGGCAATAAGTTAGAAAATTTTATTTTCTTGTAAAAATTATTCGACCGGTTTCAACGCCTAGTTAGCGTCATCATCAGGAAAGACGTATCGCATGGTCTAACAGACCGAAAACATCAATCAAACACATCAAATTATCCAATTTCCGAGAGTTTTTACACTCAAAATTATAAAGAAGAGTCTGTTTACATTTGAAGAAGATGACTTTTAAGCAAACAAAAAAATAAATAAATAAATGTATGTAATTTAAAAAAAAATATATGTAATTTAAATTGTCTTAATTTTAAAATTTATCTTCATTTATATTATTATATTTTGGTTTCTATAGATTTGTTGAATTTTAGTAGTTTGAAAAGGACAGAAATCAATTGATAGGAAATAATAAAGAAACTAAAGTGAAGCTATTTCTATCTAATTTTTAGTGAATAGAAATATTAGTTTAATCGTAGGAATGCTCTTACAATTGGTATCTAAGACGCATATTTATTTTTATTATAATTATAGCAAAAACGTCATTAGATATGAAATTTCTCGGTAGTGATATGCTACTATAAACTACTGTGCTAGTATATACGGCGAGTTGGAGATTATGTACAGTAGCCACTATGAAACTGTGCACTACCAAAGTGTTACAACCAATATTACTTTCACCACTCTAGTGTGACAAACAATCAAACGCTGCATGTAATTACACGCAGAATGTTTGTTTTGTTATTGTCGTAGTACAGGTACATAGCAGTAAACTAGTTACTGTCGTCTACATATATTTTTTATTTCACTATGAAACTGTAATTTTAGTCCCGTGCTGTAACACTTTCATAGTGCCGACTGTAAATTTAAATAATACAAAATATGACATCAATAATATTGTGGATAAATTCAATAATTTAAACAATGTAGAATATTAATCACTTAGCACTAGCTGATCAACTAACCACTAGCGTTTGCTCCGCCTTAAAACCATTAAAAAGTTCTTTACAGCCAAAGCATTATCATTTTCATTACATTATCACATTACAAATTTCATTAAAACTCTCGCATTACAGATTTCATTAAACTCTCGTATTACAATATTTAATTGCACTCTCATACAGAGTTACCCTCACTATAGAAGTTTTCACTTCAAAAAATTCTTCAAAATAGGTGTAATAAATCCATACTGACCCTTTAATTGCAACAGAATAAAGAACACGATAATTACCGAAAAAGAAATAAAATAAGTGGAAAATTCCGAATTGTGGATAATTCACACCGTGGGTAAACCACTCGCGGATAAATCTGGAGTTGACTGTAATATCATATAGATACCTCAAACGCCTCAAACGCTCAAACCTATAGATATATATAGTTTGGGTACGTATACTTATAAACATGTGGGTGATCACCTGATCACATGTTTCATTGTAATAACACGAGAATGTCATCAATTTTTATATTCACGCAAACCAAATTTTATTAAATCCTTCCTAATTAATAAAATATCTATGGCTGTTATTTTTTAATACATCACATCGCATACATAAAATTCACCTACACAAAAAAATTCAAATATGAAAAGAAATTATTTAAGGGGTTAGTCAGGATTACAAAAAAAAAAAAAAAATTCAAATTTTTTTTTCTTAGGTATTTCTATTCCTTTATATCCCAAGAATCATCAGTTAAAATTTGGAAACGAAATATGAAACGTTCGCCGAGTTCTCTTTTGGTCTCTTGGATATACGTCTGTGTTTTTAATAAAACATTAGAATCCTTATTAAAAATTGTCGAAGTGCTGGGATTTAACGTTGGACCGCACTCCTATAATTACATTAATAAAAGAGACAACGAATGTGGCGGCGCCCCATCACGGAAGTCACATTTTTCCCTTCATCTTCGGTATTGAATGTCTACAAGCGAAATGTGATTGAAAGTCTGATGATGAGTGGTTTCAAAACTGATGATGAGTGTCCGGCTGATCGGGGCTTTAAAAAAAGGTTTTAAGTTTTTAAGGGCTGAATCTCAGTAAATTTCAATTTGGTGCCAATAGCAGTTAGCAGGAAAAAAGCCAATACAATTCGTACGAGGGCATTCCTACCCATATGCTTATCCGCCACTTGCTTTTGTGTTTTATTTTTAAATATTAAAAAAGGACCTTAAATAGTAAACTGGAAGGCTTTTATGAAGATATTTTTTCTTTCCAAAAAAATCCAAAATTTCTATTTTATAAATAATAAAAATCCAAAATTCCTACTTTATAAATAAACAGTGACTTTAATAACATTTTTAAATTACTTAATATGTATGTATTGCATTTGTTATAAAAGTAAGTTCATTTTTTTAAAATTTTTTAAAATTACTATTCGTCTACTTGTATTTAGAATAAAAATAATGCATTTAAAGCACATTTAACAATACCATTGAATTCCGATGTAAAAATGGGAGAAGTGGGAGGAAAAGTAATGTGGAATCCCTAAAAGGCACTAGCTGGACACTAACTCAATACACGTACAAAATTTCAGCCCTCCAGGTTTCCTTAGAGAGTCTCTAGACGTGTTAGAAAACAAGCAAAAAAATTAAGGAAATATTGGCGTCAAAATCGTGGCGGTAAGGGTTAAAAGTTGAAACCTCCAAAAAACAGTGTCTGGCTATTAGCTTAACCTGTACACTCAGCCCTCTAGGTTTATTTGGGGAGATTTTGACCCGAACGAAACTGTTAAAAAACAAGAAAAATCATGTTCTTTTTGGTATAAAAATGGTGGGGGTAAGAGTTAAGAGATGAAACCCCCAAAAGGCACCCCCTTGATAGTAACTCAATCCGAATACAAAATTTTAGCCCTGTAGGTTTATTGGGGTGACCTGTGCAAGTGGTACAAACTTCGAAAACGTCAAAAAAGTATGAAATTGTAGCTTAAAAATGAGGGAGGTGGGGGTAAAATATCAAAACTTCCAAAAAGGACAACCTAGGTACGAACTTTATCAACATACCAAATTTCAACCCTCTGCGTTAATTCTGGGGGGCTGTGGACGGGTTAGATCCAGCCAAAATCGTTTTTCCCCCTCTACTCCTTCCAAATCATCCTAGGAAGCTGAATTTTGGATATGTTGTAGAAAATTGACCGAAACATTATTTGGAAAAGTTTTTTGTTTTACCGCCCCCACCACCTCTTTTAAGGTTGGGTCGGATCCAAAATTAGCCCAAAATTTGACCCCACTTTGATAGTATTGTTGTGCATCGGAATGAGCCCCACTTACCAAATTTCAACTCTTAACTTCCATAGGAGGGCCCTACACATATTAAAAGGTAGCGGGAATATATATATATATATATATATATATATATATATATATATATATATATATATATATATATATATATATATATATATATATATCCGATTTTTTTCTACAGAATCGTGTTCTACGGGTCCGAAAACGGATAGCGCCCCTACTCCCGCTTTCGCCGTTTTTATCGTATAGGCTGTATAAGTCTAATTGTTTCAAGGAAAAATTCGACTAAAAATGCGATTCACTGTTCCACTTATTACTTACTACTTACTGCTCTGATGTGAATAACAAACATGACACAACAAAAAATTTTTAAAAATTCGCATCTCACAAACTTTTAGCAAAAAACTTTAGTTTAATTTATTTTCAAAAACCATTGAAAATTCTTACTTACCAGTCGATATTCGTTCATTTTCAAACACAAAATCATTTTCATTGTGAGTGGACATAATTTAAAAATTTTCAATAAAAATACATATATTTAACTTTCAGAAAAAAAAAATTATTTTAAAATTTTAAAAAACCGTTTGGCATAACATTGAAGCGTATTTATTTAATATTTCTTATCAAAAGATACTGTTTTATTGAATTTTTATTATTTATTTGTCACCTTTTTGTTAATTTTTCACAACTAATACTTAAGTGTAAGATTTTAGTATTGAGTTAAGAAAATTTTCTTTTATTATATTGCGAAAACGTATATAAATTGTTATAAAATATATGTACATATTTTATTTTATTGAAATTGATAAATTAATCGTAAATTATTAATTACTCAAACACTAAAAATAATTAATGTTTTTAATTAAAAAAGCCCCTGGCACCAATTTAGTTTAAACTTTTATTAGTCTTTTTTAAAATTTTATTTTCTTACATTTTTCAAACTTTTAATTATCTTTGAAAAAAAAAGTATTGAATCAATATTCCGATAAAATAATTATCTTATTTAATAAAACAAAATATGCTTTTGATTTCGTAAAAAAATAAATTTTTAAGAAGTATAATTATTCCATCATTTAATATTAATTAAACCGAAAGAAGTTTTAGAAATTTTTCTTAAATAAAAATTAATTACGAATGAAATATTTATTTATGCGTAGGTAGTAATGAAGGCGGAAAAACCGATTTATTTAACATTTTCGTATATTTTTCATTTATGTTTTTCTTGTAATTGATTAATTTATTACAAAAATAATTTTAATAAAAATAAACATAATTTTCATTTTATGCAATCTAATGAACATCAATGTCACATTAAATGCATGGATACGATACATAAAACTGAAGGAAAAAAACGTTATATTCAATTATTTGATAAATTATTAGAAAAAATGAAAACTTTTATAATATCCATTCGGCTGGAGAATCGACGTGACTCATATAACGAAGAAAATACATACTGCTGAGTGAATAGTAGATTATTGGTAATTTTTACAACTTAATATCGATTCTCATTTATTAAAATTTTATGGTGAGAGCGCTGGTGAGAAACACTTCATGTAGCATTAATCTGTAAAAAGCAAGTTTTTTGATTAATTTAAATTCTGAAAACAGAATAGAATTTTAAGAAAGTTGTTTCTTAATTTGTTAGTTTTAATACAAACTAAATTAGACCAGTGCCAAATTTATTGAAAATGGGATCTTAGGCAAATTTCGATGGAGATCTAGGATGTAAGAAAATTATAAAAACGTAAAACTCGCATGTGCCGAAGCTAAACTTATGCTACAAGACTAATGATTTTTCAAATAATAAAGTTACAAGCTCAATATATTAATCATTTATTGAAATAAAACCATAATATTAATAACATAATATTAATATTTAAACAAGGAAAAATACTAAGTCCGGTTTTATCGGCTGAGTAAATATATTCGCCAGCTACTCTTGACCGTTAGATTTTAAATACTTCAGATTAATAAAATAAAATATAAATGTAACAACAGAGATTTTTTCCTTAGTTAAGCATAATATTTTTATTAACTTCCCATAGGAAGTTATTGTAATGGGTCCGATTTTACGAATCGCTAATTTCGACATATCTCCACGTTTCAAGGTCACTAGAATCCGAATCCATCGTTTTTAGCGTGATGTCTGTGCGTGCGTTCGTTAGTTCGTTCGTTCGTTCGTTCGTTCGTTTGTGAATTTTTTTTAAAGACCGGATAAAGTTTTCAGCAAATTCGGATTAGCGGTTTGTTTTTTGTGGTAAAAAAACAGAATTAACTTTATTAAGATAACATAGATTATATGGATTTTTTACCATAACATTATTATATAATGGCCTAAGAACCTTCCTTGATGTTAAAAACGCCAGTATATTATTATAAAATTTAAAAAAAAAAAAAAAAAACGAAATAAGAAACTGTTTTTGAAATATACTCGTATTTTGTCTCGCATATCTTGAGAACAAATGATGTTATCATTTGTTTGATAAGGGTGGAGCCCCCACTCTTAGGTACAGAAGGCGAAGCCCCCGGTATGGTGCAAGGGGCAAAGTCTCTATCGGGGGCCCAGGGGAGAAGTTGCCTGAAATGAAAAACGAATTATTTATGTACAGTAGTCTCTAGTCTTTAAGGACACCCAATGGGAAGTTGACAGTGTGGGTAGACTTGTTCCCCAAATTTTTAAATAAATTATTACACGCTTAGATCTAAAATTATTCCCATTGGTGAGGTATTCTGTTGATGAGAGCTCTGAAGCCAATGCCTAATAAACCTAACCCATAATCCGGCACTGGATTTGACAAGCATGTTGTTGAAAAATTTTTTGATATAGTTTTATTATCTTTTTTTTTCAATTTTAATAGTGAAGTATATGTAGAAAGTTAGGCTAATAACTTTTTGTTAAGCTGGGTTTATACCAAAACCAAACGAATTATTCGAGTTTATGTATGGTTTAAAATGGTTTCAAAAGGGTCCGAACATATAGATTTCAATTCAAAAGGGAATTTAGACATCCGGTAAAATGCGAGAAACAGTGGAAGTCGAGACTTTAACACCAAAACACATGCGATGTTTTCTACATATTTGGACTATCAGTGTTTTCGGTCGTGCATATTAGTTAAACAGATTGTCAACAGATGGCGCTTTATGCAAATACGGTTTTTAAAATAAAGCTTTTTAACGAAAACATTAATTTTAAACTATTTGTCATTAGCGAGGAACGTAATCTTCAAAATGATGTCTCAATCATTAACTTTGATGAAGTATTAAGGCCGATATAGCGTATACCGAGAAAAAACATCTTTGAGAATTTACATATGTGATGATAGTTACTGTTAAAAAAAAATTTTCCAAAATTGAAAAGGTAGAACGTATGTCGATTCTATCAATAACTAATAAACATATTACAGTGCTTTTTAATAAATAATAAATATTGATACCATAGTAACAATAATACAAAACACAGTGTGTTCTTTAGTGTATATATTTCCTATTTCCTATCTATGTATTTTATAGAGACAGAGAGTGTCTTTTCCGTCATTTTTATAACATATAAAATCAATTTTGAGGTGATGTTAATAAATTGATCTATCCATACTATTCTGCCATATACAAATAATTTTATGTGTTTATCGATACATTACGATCAGGCCCTGCCATGCTATTCGTTCTGTTCGAAATATATTTATTAAACTAATACAGTAATTATGATAATTTAACGTATTTCAATGCTTTTAAAAAAATTATAATAAAAATGAAAGTAGGTAGTTTGCCAAGTAATGACATATTTTTTTAAATATTATTACTGTAAAAAACATTTTTACATTTTTTTCTTTCAATTTCAATAATGAAATAAAATTAAATTGGTAATTAGCTTTAATGTGTATTGCCACATGCCATTAGATTTTATTAAAATATTTAATTAATAAAGATAGAAATTTTCTTCGGGAAGCTATCCAAAATTTCGTAGAAAAGAGCAAGCAAATAGAATTAATTTTTCTAGTTATATTGCAAGAATATATTTATAAAAAAAAAAAAAAAAAAAAAAAAAAAAAAGAAAAAAAAGAAAAAACCTCTTGCTTTTCCTTTTTCAAATCGAATCTTATAAATATATTTGTTTTCGTATTCACTCTTCTAACAACTTAAAACATATGGTAGATATGTTAGTATTATTACTATCCCCAGCGTTGCCACCACCATACATTTAAGGGTAAGTTATAGCTGTTATAGAAAATTGAGGTATTATTGATAAGTTTTATTCATTTCTGTTCATAAAGAATTTTTTTTTAATAATCTTGTTTCCTTCGCTCCCGGATCGATTCGAAATAATCAACGATCAAAAACTCCGTTCGAAATAATCACATTTGAGTCATTTTTTGTTGTTTTTTTCATTCAAAAGAATTTTTTTACACCTGAATATATCGTCAGCTGAGTATTGGTTTGTACCAAGTCAACTTTTTGGACATTTTTTCTAGATAATTGTTTTGTTAGTTATGGGCATTGAGGAAGCCGAAACCACTATCAGAAAAAAATTTTTAAAAAACTGACTTGGTACAAACCAATACTCGGCTGACGATATGTAGAACAACCCTTAAAATTTCGTTTTGTCTGCTTTTTTCGTTTTTACAAAAAAAATTCTTAATTAAAGTTTTATTTTTTGATAAATCAAATAATGCCTTGAATGCCATTTCTAAGAAAAAAATTTCTGTAATTTTTTAAAAAAGAGAAAATTAAATAACCGATCATTTTTAATTAAAATTCCTAAATTAACCAAGTATATGAACCTAAACCATCCTAACTGTATGAACCAAAAAAATTATATTGTAAAATCAATTGCAATTATTATTATTATTTTTTTATTTTTTATTTTTTTTTTTTTTTTTTTTGCTAAGAAATGATGTTAAATTTTCTAAGGCGGTTTGAACACGATCAGTAATACTGTCAGTATTTACTATCAGAAATAATGAATCATTATTTTTATACTATAAATTCTATATAAGAATACTTATATAGAATTTATAGTAATAAAATACAGTCTTCAGTCTTCACTTCAGTCTTATCAATATACTAACAGTAATAATATCAGTATTTTTAAATACTGACAGTTGTACAGTTTACTGATCGTGTACAGGCCGCTTTAACAAAAAACATAATTTAAAATTACAAAACTTTTATTCTTGAACTTTTTTCTAATTTTTTTTATAAATATGTAAACTATAGTTAACAATAAAAACAAAGTATTAAAAATTGTTTTAATAAATATGTTTTTTTTAAATTTCTATTCAAATAAAAAAGACTCATTATAAGTGTCCTTTAAAAAAATGAATGAGAAAGCTCTTAAAAACTAATCAGTAATCAGCAGGGCCGGCGAGAGTAAAAAATTTTCAAACATTTTCTCCCAAAAATACAATTGACGAGCAAAAAAAGGTCTCTTCCCTTTCTACAGGCCCCTAATAAAAACTGCGGGCTCCATTTTTAAAGCCGAGCCCCC
The DNA here is from genome assembly GCA_035578155.1 of Brachynemurus nebulosus. Lineage (NCBI taxonomy): Eukaryota > Metazoa > Arthropoda > Insecta > Neuroptera > Myrmeleontidae > Brachynemurus > Brachynemurus nebulosus. The sequence continues at coordinate 13,797,253 of JAPWDM010000014.1, read as the reverse complement.
GGGCAATTGCCCCACCTGTCCTACCCTCTCGCCGGCCCTGTTAATCAGTATATTTATTTATGTATTGTAGGTATAATGTTTAATTTCAGTTTAATTATTATTTATGAATATTCTGTTTGATTTTCTGGTCATTAAATTCCCATAACGGCGTTTATATTTTATTTAAACAGTAAATAAACATTTATATGTATCATATTAACAATAATATACACTTGAAGTTAACTTTCTCAGTTAAAAATAACAATAAAAAAAAAATCTTTTTTAAAAAAGGGAATTGTATACTTAAACTCCTGGAATAAAATTATGCCACAATAAGACAATATTATTAAGATTTTCAACTTAAAAATTTAACTGTACTTATTTATGATAAAGTAAATTGCAAACTGTTTCATATATGTATCTTACCGCCTTCAAAACAATATTTACAGTCTGTCCCACAAGAGCGTCCGCTGGACTGTTTCAAGAGAAAACTATGAGGAAGCTCCACTACTGTAGTATTCGTTGAAGGGTAGGATAGACTACTACGTCTTGTGCTTGAGACGCCAGTATTACTTTTTATTGCGATAAAACACATTTCCAAAATGAGTGCATCATATGCAAAATGTTTCGAGGCAATGTTCTTGTGTAATCACAGTAAAAGACCTAAAATGACATAAAGCTGCTGCTAAATAAATGCACAAGCCAGAAGACTTTATATGGAAGTGGGTGTTGCGATACAATGGTCAGAAAAACGTCAAGGATTTTACCGAGAAAGAAAAAACGCGGGGGCCTTCTGAAAAAGAAGATAAAACCATTTTCAAGTTATTTCAACGAAAGCCTTTTTTGACACTGCGGCAAGGACAAAAGTTATTGGCTAAAAAGGAAGTTTATATTAGTATAATGACTCTGAATAGGCGATTAAACGAAGCAAATATTTCTTGGCGTAGTACGATGCTGAAATCTTCCCTCAAATCAGAGCATGTCAAAAAGTGACGCTTGTGGGCTATGCAAAATTTGAATCGTGATTGGAGTAATGTAATTTTTATTGACGAAGCGTGTTTTTACACATGAGTTTCTGCCAAATATACTTATGGTCTTTTATTAGAACAGTTGTGCCGCCATATCCGAGCTCTCTGGCGATCGTTACCGCAACAAATGCGAAAAATCTTATAAAAAATATGCCAAAACGGTGCCCACGAATTCTAGACAATAATGAAGTCTGGACAACTTACTAAGTAAATGCGCAAGAGTACTTTTAGTGTACTTTAAATCGATTTATTCATTTCTAAGAAATAATAAAATTTTTCTTTTAAATATACTGACGACGTTCTTGTGTGACAGACTGTACCATATTATACGCAAGTTTTATAAATGAATGAAATTATTAAAAAATGTTATAAACTTAAAAACCACCTCTGATGGAAAAAGGAAACATTTACGTCTTAAAAAAGAACAGAGATCCTGTTATTATCGAATATGTTCTGTATTTTTAAGTTTAATTCTTATTTCAACAAATCAATATCTATAAATGATCACAAAACGCTATTTCTTCCCGGCGCCTCAACCATTTGTACTTTTATTTTCTTCAGTTCAATACTCTTTCTTAACTCAAATTTAGGGAAGAATTAAATGATAATTATCCCCTTTTCTCTTATGAAGGAAAAACTTCTCACTGGTTACAGTATCTTCAATTCAAATTCAAAGGGGAGATTCGCCCAAAAAACATCAAAAGTCGACCTTTTTTTATAATTTTTTTTATACAAATAAATATTTTATTAAAAAACTAAATATACAACATCACTTCTACATGTCTTGTGGACCCAATCCTAAACCATCCTGTAAATAAATCAAGAAAAAGAATACATCTTTGATATCTGAAAAAATCTAGCATTTGAATCGTCTAATTTCAAGACCGCCTATGGGACATTTTCAAAAATTTTTTTTTTAAATATACAAATTCAGTTAATTAAAACAATAACAGTTAAAGCATATAGCAAGCTTATCACATTTTCTTTGAAATTGTTGCATAGTGGGTTTTGAAATTAGGCGATTCATTTGTTTAATCTGTTTATGTAATATGGTTCATTTCAGTTAAATTTAACCATGCTTCGTCACTTTGAATTTAAATAATTTCCGTTTTCTTGGCTTCATCTCTTTTACCAGTGCATTTATGTAAATTTTAAATTTGCAGTTTATTTTTAGAAAAGAATAGAAGATTGATTTGTTTCGAATACAGGAATTATTTAATTTTTTAACGAAAACTCATGATCAATTGTATCTGAAATGAGGTATATTTTGTATCAAACTAACAAAAAACTTTGTAAGTTTACTAAAAATGTATATGTATGTGAATATATAATGATGTATATATATATATATATATATATATATATATATATATATATATATATATATATATATATATATATATATATATATATATATATATATATATATATAATTATATTGTAGTATATATATAATTATATTGTAGTAAGTTCGAGTAAGTATACCCATTCAAAATTCAATATGTAACGTAAAAGCCCCTATACCGGAACATTATTTTTAGGTGTGTAATTAAACTGGCTTATAAAAATTGACAAATAAATTAAACACCCCTTTTTTTTCTTAATAAGCATGAAACAACGTTTTTTTTAATCCAATGAATATGTTTATAACAAATACAACCCAAAAATTTTTATTTATTAATGTTTTTCTTTTACAAAATGTCGACATCTATATCCAAACAAAGAAATATTAATGACACAAGGAGTTGGGAACCGATATACAAACAGACATGTAATATGAGTAATATGACACATAGAGTGACATCTAGACGTCAGTGTAGGAAACATAGAATGGTTTAAGTATCAGACGTAAATAAAGAATCAAAATACTATATTCAACAAAAATTGTTTAATATATATATATATATATATATATATATATATATATATATATATATATATATATATATATATATATATATATATATATATATATATATATATATATATATATATATTATGTATTTCTTTAATTAAGTAAGAAACATTAAATGCGAGGTGAATTTAAATTAAAAAATAATCATTCCGTTAATAATAATTTTTGTTATCAGAGGTTTCTTTCAGAAATAACTTCATTAATATATAAATGTCAAAGCTGTTCCAGTATTGGATCGCGTTCCGGTATAGGAGCTTTTACCCTATATAATTTAACAAATACGAGTTGGTAGTAAGGACAATAAAATAAAATAAAAACAAGTTAGTTTTACAAATTGCTTTAACCCTTTTAAACAAACCATATGGAAAAATTTTTTGTCTCAAAATGCCGGACTTTTTACTGCCAGTGATAAGTACAATAGATAAGGTTACAAAAAAAGAAAAAGAAAGAAAATCAAAGATCCCAACATTAAAAAAGTGAACCCTAGGAATTTACAAAATATAAATTATACTAAACTATGTTGATAAAATTGAACATTAATTAGAATTATATCGGATTTCGAAAAATCTGTTACAGATGGCGTCACCTGTACCAGTGAATATATACATATCACAGCATTTTGAGCCACCATATTGCAGGACGAGTTAATTCGTCTTAATTATTTAAAGAGTTAATTGTTTGTTATTTGACAAATTTGTTTTAAAAACTTTAAATAACCGTTTTTGTGGGTATTTCATTTTTAATTTTTTTAACGTACATAAATCCAACTTTTAATATTTATCTTAATTTTTATTTCTGATCCACTGTCAACGTGTGCTTGTTGAAATATACGTACATCTTAACATACTGAAATATAATGGAACCTATATAATTTTTTACTCTTTCTCGGTTTCATTCATGTACTGAATATTTACTAAATAATTTGTGTGAATTTCTATTAAAAATTAACCCTCCGAATTATTTAATAAAAAATTGAGAATGGAATCTAAAAATAACTACAAATTAGTATTTTTATAACATTTACGTTATTGTATGTAATACTTGGGTAATACGTAATAATAAATACGATGATAACATACGTATTTACAGTACGTAACAAAAGTATACCGAAAATATCACGCAATAAAGGAAAATGTTTTTTGTTTAAAACATTTAAAAAAATTCATTGTTCAAATGGTCCTTAAATTATTACAATACACTGAAATAAGATTTGATTAAATGTCATTGAAAATGATCACACACAAATATATATTTTTGTGACTTACTGTAGGTGTGATGCACATAAAATATTTCTTGCGTGACAACAATAAAAATTCGAATAAAAAAATAAAACTACATACCTAAACAGATGTTCAAATGACATGGAAAAAGAATGGACGTAATTAATTAATCATACTATTCGAAATTAAAATTCTTCTAAATAGTTAATTTTTTAATTAATACATCTTTTTTTTAAAAATAAATAAATAAATAAAATAAAATAAAAAAGGAAATAAAGAAACATTTATTTCATATGACGTATATAGTTAAGTATAAAACTAATCAATAAAATTATGATTCTACGTTAAATTTTGGCCAAAATAAATAATTTTTAATTAAGGATGTACACTAAAATAAAATATTGTTGCAAAAAGTAAGTCAGTTTAATTACATATTTAATTAATAATTATTTTGTCTGATTATTATTAAAATAAACAGACTTTATGATTTTCAAATTGTCTCGGCTTCAAATTTACACTGATTTTCAATTTTACATGTTTGTCTGGTTACATCATTTAAAAATTTTAAACCGATTTTTTAATTTTTTATGATTTTTACAAGATTACTGCCATCTATGAGCTGTTATTTAAACATAATTAGTATTAAGTTCTGCCACATTGTATGTAATACAGCCTTGTAAAACGTTCAGTGGACTTTTAGCCTAACTTACAACCGATATAAATTTGGCAATATTGGAATATTTTATCGAGGCAAGCGGCATAAGTACAAAAACAACTCTTATAAGTATAACCTATGTTAACCTATTGTAAATTTTATTTTTAGTGTTCCTTTATTTATTTTTGATACTTATACGAAAATGAGTGATGGTATGTTAAATTTAAATAATTTTAAGTTCGAAAGTATTAATTTTATACAAATTACATATTTTAGAGGAAGTAATCCGACGTCGTCTCTTAATCGATGGAGATGGTACAGGAGATGATCGCCGGTTAAATGTCCTGCTAAAAACATTTAATAAATGGTGCACTATGCCTAACGATAACGAAAGTCAAATAGTATTAGATCGAATGTTGGCCCAGTTAGCACAATGTGAATTTGCTGTTAAAAAATCTCAAATATCAGCACAAATGAGTGCAAGGGAATTAAAAAATTATGAAAAAATTTCAAAAGAAATCGAAACGAATATCGAAAACGTGAAAGCGTTAATTGAAACCAGTAAGACAGACTTAAAACATGCAAAAACCGTTCGGAAAAATAAAATGGAGTACGATGTATTGGCAAAAGTGATCAGCGAACAGCCAGATCGAAAAGAAACAGACAAAAAATTAACCGAACTCCAAAAAGAGTTGAAGTTATTAGAAGAAAAAAGTCAGAAATTAGAAGAGAAATTAGATATGCGACGAAAACAATTCTATGTACTCGTGTCAAGTGTTAACCAATTAAAAGCTATGATTGAAACGAACGATAATGAAAATGAAGTTGAAGATCTGGGGTTAGAGCCATTCGATGATGATATTACTGAAATTGAAAACAGTCCCGTTCCCGAAATGAATATAACTTAATTCCATTTTTTATCTATTCATAATTGTAGGTACATATTAAATAAATTATTTTTTTAATTACTTATAAAAAATTATTTATTATTTTAACCCTACATTCAGTATTACTTAACCATACCTTTACTCTCGGCTCTTACAATTAAAGCATATGAAATCTATAAAAATCGACAAAACTAAGAAATTAAAGCAAAATTTTAATACAGTAAGCCCTTGTTTTACGTAGTTTACTCTCATTTTTAGTCGAATTTTTCGACTGACCAAATTAGACTTATACAGCCTATACGATAAGAACGGCGAGAGTAGGGGCGCTATCCGTTTTCGGACCCGTAAAACACGATTATGTAGAAAAAGAAATATATATATATATATATATATATATATATATATATATATATATATATATATATATACCCGCTACCTTTTAATATGTATAGGGCCCTCCTATGGAAGTTAAGAGCTGAAATTTGGTAAGTGGGGCTCATTCCGATGCACAACAATACTATCAAAGTGGGGTCAAATTTTGGATCCGACCCAACCTTTAAGGGGGTGGTGAGGAAATAATGTTTCGGTCAATTATCTACAACGTATCCAAAATTCAGTTTCCTAGGATGATTTGGAGGGAGTAGAAGGGGAAAAAAGTATTTTGGCTGGATCTAACACGCCCACAGCCCACCAGAATTAACGCAGAGGGTTGAAATTTGGTGTGTTGATAAAGTTCGTACCTAAGTTTTGCTTTTTTTGCTTTTTGGAGTTTTTAATATTTTACCTCCACCCCCTAATTTTTAAGCTACAATTTCATGCTTTTTTGACGTTTTCGAAGTTTGTACCACTCGCACAGGTCACCCAAATAAACCTAGAGGGCTGAAATTTTGTATTCGGATTTAGTTAGTATCAAGGGGGTGCTTTTTGGGGGTCTCAGCTTTTAACCCTTACTCCCACCATTTTTATACCAAAAAGAAAATGATTTTTATTGTTTTTTAACAGTTTCGTTCGGGTCAAAATCTCCCCAAATAAACCTAGAGGGCTGAAATTTTGTATATAGGTTAAGTTAACAGCTAGCCACTGCTTTTTAGAGGTTTTAACTTTTAACCCTTACCCCCACGATTTTTACGCCAATATTTCCTTGATTTTTTTGCTTTTTTCTAAGACGTTTAGAGACTCTCTAAGGGAACCTAGAGGGCTGAAATTTTGTACGTGTATTGAGTTAGTATCCAGCTAGTGGCTTTTAGGGATTCCACATTAATTTTCCCCCAACTTCTCTTATTTTTACATCGGAATTCAATGGCATTGTTAAAAGTGTTTTAAATTCTTTATTTGTATTCTAATACAAGAGGGCGCATAGTAATTTTAAAAATTTAAAAAAAAAAAAGTGAATTTACTTTTATAAAATGCAATACATAAATATTAAGTAATTTAAAAATGCTATAGGTATGTGTGTTTTATACTTATAAAGTAGGAATTTTGAATTTTTTGGAAAGAAAAAATATCTTCAAGTCCTTTTTTTAATATTTAAGAAAAAAAAACACAAAGGGTATTGGCAGGTAAGCATGGGTAGGAATGCCCTTGTACGTATGTGTTTCTATTGAATTTGAATTGTGTTAATTTTTTTTGCTGCTAGCTGCTATCGACATAAAATTGAAATTGACTGAATTTCAGTCATTAAAAACTTACCCCGTGTGTGTAAGAAATTATTTTTTGAAAGTCGAAAAATCTTTTGAATGGCTTGACGGATTTGGTTGAAGTTTTTATATGTTTCAAATACCTCTATGGTGTATGTCTCAGAAAATATTTTCAGCTGAAAACGTAACCTCCTATCCTCCGCCCCTCCCAAAAATAATTGTTTAACTTTTTAATATTTTTTTATCAACTTGTAGCTATGGTATAATTATCAAAATTTTTTTACCACCTTACTATAATCCATGCAACATATAATTTTTTCAGAATTAATTTCCGGATGCGTCAGTTAAAAAAAATTAAATGCCTGAAAAGCTTTTTTAGAGATAGGTATATGCTTTCGGGTACTCAGTTGATCGGAAATCATTTGCAAATTGTAAAAATAAAAATGTTTGTGACTGCGTAGTTTTCGAAAAAAAGAAAATAGTAGATTCAAGTCTTATTAAATTCCTCGATCAGCCGAACACTCGTCATCAGTTTTGAAACCACCAAAATGACAATTCGCTTTTCAATCACATTTAGATATCTTGGAGATACCGAAGATGAAGGGAAAAATTCGACTTCCGTGATGGGGCCCGGCTGGTCACGACGTTTTTTTATTTTACACGCATGAATTTGAATTACACGCAATTTTCTGCTTTATAGATTCAATATTTCAGTTTTTTATCAACTTTTTCAAATTTAGAAACATTTAACAAATGCGATCGTTACTTTAAGAAAACCAGAATTTATTTTAAGCATTTTGAAAATCTACAATTATACTGTAAAAATTTTTATCTACGACTACCATGAAATTGCTTCTTTATTGTACAAAATTCTATATATCTAGGTAAGCTATGTTTTTACATACAGCTGTACAAAAAATGGCTCTTTACGCGCATGTATACGTAAAATAACATAGGTTACTACACTTTTACTAATTCTTATGTTGTATATTATATTAGAATCTGTACAAAAATTTTACCTAGCAACTGAATGTTTATATTTGTTTTTAATTTTCAAATTCTATATAATAATTTTAATGTATTATAGATATTTGTATCAAATTTTTATTGTTTATTGTGAATTTCATGTTAGTCGTAGATAAAGTATAGTATGCAACTCGGTTGTAAGGCATATTACACACTCGCCACTGCACGGCTTTTGCATAACTTTTTCGCTTGTGTGTAATATGCAATTTACAACCTCAATCACGTAATATACTATATTATTATTTGTTGTTTTAATTTCTATAAAAAAAATACCCACAGTACGTACTCTACAAAAAATTAATAATTACATTATGTATGGATTGAATTTACGCGGAATTTTTGTACAACGTAACCCTCGCATAAAATAAGGATCTACTGTATCAAATTTTTAAACATAAAATAATATAGCTTCATTTCTTCTATAAAAATCCTTATTTATTTCAATTTTATTACTGTTTTAATCTTTAAAGCCGATTATCTCAGCCTCTTGACGCATTTTTGTTACTTAACTATAGTTTTATATCGGAAGATTTTATAATTATCAATTTTTAAATTTGAAAACCTAAACAAAATTAAATACGGAATACATAGTTAGGTATATAAAAACCAGATAAATACTGATTATAATTAACTAATGAAAAAAATTAAGAAGCAACAAATATTTTTATGTATGTACCAGTATGTACATAAATATAAAAAAATTTTCGATGTGCACATTTAAATTTATGAGGTAACTATAGAGAATATCAAAACAAATAATAGCTTTGTGTGTGGCTTTATGAAGTATAAATACGGATAAGCTAATAATTCCGATCGTTAACCCTCACACACATGCGCAAATGCCTGTTAACATTGAATAATAGATAAGATCAATCGGTAACTCGCTATTATTAGTCGAGAGGATTTTCAATAATAAACGTGATAAAGGTTTCAATTCACTAATTCATTTTTCATAATAATCATGGAAGAACAAAAAATAAAACGATTTATGTGGAAAGACGACGATACGTGGAAATTAATACAAGTTTGGCGTAGCAATATAATGAATTTACGACGTTCGAAACGTAATAAAGTCGTTTACGATCGAATGAGCAAAGAGTTAAAATCGATGGGTTTGAATATCGGTGTCGAAGAAATACGAAACAAAATAAAAAATTTAACCAAAAAATATAGGTAACTCAGATACAAATTGTTATCGCACAATTTACTAAATTTATTTTTAATTTTAGAGAAGAAATTGTTTTGCAAAACAGTCCCACCGGTAGTTACCCGTCTGATTGGAAATTTTATCATTCGATTCGGCGAATACTTGGACAGGCGCGTTTAAACGATTTAAACCAAATTTATGGAAATATTCCGCATCACAATTCTTTAACGAACACACCACCGTCATCGTGGCTAACAATTGTTTCCGAACCCGATATTCATGAAATCATTAAAACTGAACCGACAGTTGTCAAAACAGAACCAATTGATGAGGATGATGATGATGAAATCGAAACCAATGAACCAACAATTCAGGAGACAAATCGTAATAATTATTGTGCGACACAATACCCTCCGTACCCACCGATACCAATGACAAATGGTGTGCGAGATACATCACCCGCTTCGCTGTGCGATCCACTAATCGAAGAAGTCGAAGAGAATGAAACAGATAATTCGTCGATGTCTACACTAGTTGAAAATGTAAGTTGATATCAAATCAAAAAACAAATCCGTATTAGTTTTTGAAAAAATTTTCTTTTCGTATGTCAGCTAAAATTTTATTTTTTTGCGCTTTAGAATTTTTACTAAAATGTTTGGATTTTATAGTATACTAGCTTTTACCCGCGCTTCGCTCGCGTGGCTTTTAAAATTATGACATCTGGTTAAATCGTATAAAGTGTACTTTCATCGCGTCGCTATTGAGAACTGTTACTTTTTTCTTGGGAGTTTTCCTTCAGAAATAAAATATTTTTCCGTTCTTAATTCGTTCTTAATAATTTATACGCTAAAAAATTTTTTCATTATATTTTTCCAGACTATAACATTCTTTTTTTATATCATTTTAAATATATTTTCTCACGGGAATAAGACTTCCCACAGGATTCAGATATTTTCCCGGGGTCGAAAGTAATCTATATTTATCGTTGTATATTGTTCTTTCTGCTAACGACTAACATGAAATTCACAATAAACAATAAAAATTTGATATAAATTTAATACATTAAAATTATGTAGAATTTGAAAATTAAAAACAAATATAAACATTCAGTTGCTAGGTAAAATTTTTGTACAGATTCTAATATACAATATAAGAATTAGTAAAAGTGTAGTAAGCTGTGGTATTTTACGCATACATGCGTGTAAACAGCCATTTTTGTACAGCTGTATGTGAAACATAGCTTACTTAGATAGTATTTTGTGTAATAAACAAGCAATTTCATGGTAGTCGTAGATAGAAATCTTTTTGTTTGTTCCAATTTTCCCAATTATTTTCATTCATCAAGACTCGAAAATATAACTCGTATTTAAAAAAAAAAAAATATGACGGGATATTGTCGAGACGCGTCTGTTTGTTTAAAAGCGTAGAATACGTCCGTGTAAGACAGTATTTGAAATTTGTTTAAAATTGATTGGAAAAATACTTGTACATTTTCTAATTTTTTTTTCAAAATTTCCACGTTTCAAAGTATATATTTAAAAAAAAAAATAATACTGATATTTAATAACTATTTTATAAAACACAAAAAAACCAAAGAAAGACTAAATGTCGTGATTGGAAAATAAAAGCCAAAGCTACATTAATTTAACGTATGTCGCCATACATATTTTCAAAATTCAGTTTTTGAAATTATTCCAAAGTTAAATAATATCTAAAAAGATGCTTGGTTTTTTTCTCTTTCGATTACTGTATAGTTCATGCGTCAATCGAGTTTCTTTCTGGTGTTTTATTATTTATTATTAGCAAGCTTGTAATACCTACCATAAAGCAACGCTTAAATCTATTACAAAAACTTCCAAAGGAGGGGTATCGATAAGCTAAGAAAATTAACAACCCTTAATATGACAAAAAATTTAACTATATTTTTTTTATATTTCTCATTATTTTGGTAAAATACAGGACATTAACTTAACGGTACAACAGTTTAAAAGTGACTACGTTTTCTTTGCAAGAAAAATCGAAAAACTGTGGTCAGAATGGCTTTTTTTGAAAAAATGTACCCTTTTTTACTATGCCGAGTTTTTTTTTTAGACATGACCGCATTTTTTTAGCATTATAATTTTTTTTATATGTTACTTTTTAGACGTCAATAAATATAAAAGTACAAAAATTAAAATGCTAAAAAAATGCGCTCAAGTCTAAAAATTTTCCAAAAAAAGCCATTCTGACTACAGTTTGTTGATTTTTCTTGTGAAGAAAACGTAGTTATTTTTACTTTTAAATTATTGTGGCGTTAGATTAGGGTCTTGTATTTTACTAAAATAATGAGAAATATAAGAAAAAAAATATAGTTAAATTTTTGGTCATATTAGGGATTCATTTTCTTAGTTTATCGATACCCCTCCTTCTCTTCTCGTAAACAAGTAATTTAGTATGCAACTTAAATTTTTTTCTTCTAGAAAGCGTCCCGACAGAAAAAGAAATTAAAACGGAAACGAGTAATCCAGGAAGAACTGTTAGCCGAAATCAAACGTTCCAATCAACTTGCTGAGAAAAATGAACAGCAAGCCTTGAAATATGCTGCCGAAGCCAACAAACTCCTCGAAAAAAGTATACATGTGCAAGAGCGATTGCTCCATTTATTATCTTCACGACTTTAAGTGAATTTTACCAAGTTCAAAATCCATTTTTTTTATATACAAAAAAAAGAACTACAAATACTTAGAAACAATTTTTATTTTAAAAAATACAAATTTTATGTACAATGTTTTAATTGTAGAATGTTTGTTGAATATAGTGTGTTATCTAAATGTAATTTGAATTTCAATTAACGCCCCAATTTCAATTTCATTTTACTCGTTTTGGGCACGTGACGTATTGTCAACGAAATGCGTGTAGATCGTTCCAAAATATCACCGACTGAATACGGTTTTGCGCACTGATCTAAATTTGCGCACAATTCCGTAATTACGTCCGTTTGTCGCTCATCGATCTGATGTAAATATTTATGGTACATATCATCCTGTAACACTAACAGACTTCGTGGTTCAATTAATAAATTACAAACGCTCCCGCCCCCCTCATCAACACCCTTGCGGAATTCCAAAACCGTGTGCGAACCGCAACTGATCGTTGTAACAGTCGGATAAAATAATGGCCCGTCTAAATGTGCCATAATTCCTTGACCGGGTAAATATTCGTTAATCAGTACATGATTCGGTTTCTTTCCGTCCATTAGATTTAATTCGGCCACCTTATCGATATATTTTTGTAGCCAGCTGGGAATGGTTTCGGCAATCATGCCTTTTGGGTGTGGTATGCCGCCCCAATTTTGTAAGCGACGATGAGAGAGTTGTGTCCATTTTGGTTTTGGCACGTTATTTATTAGATTGATCAGTTCGGTTTCTTCAGTTTCATTGATGAAATTTGGTATGTAATATACGGTTGGTGGTGTCTAAAAATAGCGTTGCATCAATGCAAGTCCAAAAATAAATCAGTTGCTAATAAATAAACTAATCAATTCGAACGTGTTAAGTATGTATGTTCAATATTGTCTATTGAATGTTTACAATGTACACGTAGCCCTCGAATAACACGATTGATTTCATGTTGTTTATAAAACTCATAGGCTACCTGCACACACACAATACTTATTAACAATGTGCAATAAAATATTTAAATAAGTTTGGGTAAATAAAATAAAAGTAAATTTTATATAGTTTAAATTGACGCTACCTAGGTTTCGTGCCGAATGCATATCTTCAGGCGCTCTCTATATTTAAAAATTTTAAAAATACAAAAAGTAAACAAACAAATGTCAAAAATTTAGTTAGTTATTTGTTTTTAAATTTTTTACATTTCTATATTTATACCCCGTTTCAAATACAATTGATCATGAGTGATCGTTAAAAAATTAAATAAGGGTGGCTACACAATCAATAAAATAAAGGGTCAGTTTCACATGACAGTAGGCTGCTATAACAGTAGAACTGTTAGGTGGGGATGTTGCTATTGTGATAGTATTACTGTTATATGATGATTCACAATATTTTAAAAGTGTTTGTTAACAGTAGTTTTATTAAAATGGCGCCAAATAAAAATAACTATTAAATTATATTTTAATACGTTTATTAAATAAGGAAAAAATATTTAAAAGAAAATATAATAGAGAAAATGACATTAGATGAAAGCACCGTTCTTGAACAGGTTCCTTTTTGACATAGAAAATAATTTATTAACCGAATTATTAACGGTAGATGATTTCCAAAATTTCATAGGGTTACCCTATGCAAAATTTTTAGGACTCCATAAGAAAGTTCATATAAAATACTTTTAAAATTTTTAAATTAGGAAAAACAGCTAATCTCCATAAAATTTTCAGGTTGCACATTTAATTACTAAACAAAGAATTTATTTTCACATTTCTTCTGTCAAATTTAATTTTTTCACAATATTTTTCAAATATATTTTTTCTTTTCATATCATTTTTATAGTCAAATGATTTTATGTCTCACAAACACCCATTTTTATGTTACATTTTGCTTATATTTAGAAGTTTTTCCTCCAAGAACCCAATTCTTTTTATAAATTCCGCCATTTTTAATGCAATAAAATTTTACTGCGATCGCAAAAGTAGAAAAAATTCTAGTTACAACAGTAACTGTCATAACAATCAACTGTGATAGCAGTAAGTATGTTTCACACAAAAAATTGCCTAACAGTATAGCCACGCCTACTAAATTGTTACTGTGACAGCAGTAAATTGTCCTGTGAAACAGCCACTTAAGGAATAAGAAGTATGCCATCTAGTGACGCTAAGTGGAACTTTAACGTAACTGCTCATAGATATAAATATGTAGGTACTTTTGTACGTCAAAATTCGTGATTTTTTTCACTTTAGTAACAAAAAAACTCATCACGAACGTTATTTTTTCATTAATTTTAATGTACAAAAATACTTAAACACATATACTTATGGGCAGTTACGTTAAAGTTCCATTCAACGTCACTAGATGGCAAACTTCTTATTCCTTATTTCATTGATTGTGTATGACCCATAATTCTTATATTCGAAACAAATCAATCTTCTATTCTTTTCTAAAAACAAACTGCAAATTCAAAATTTACACAAGTGCTATAATGAAAGAGATAAAGCCAAGAAAATGGAAAATATTTAAATTCATAAGTGATAAATCATGGTTAAACTTAAGTGAAATGGACCATATATTTAAAAAATTTTTGAGATCTATTTTTTTACTTATTGTATTTTTTAAATTTTTAAATATATGCAGAGTGTGCCTGAAGATGTGCATTCGGTATGAAAACTAGGTATGTTTGAGTATTCTAAATATGGAGCTGTTTTGAACTTTTTTTGCTTTCAGTATTTTTTAATAGATATTTTAGATAATTCTAGGGCTCAAACTTAACTTGTACTAATATATTTAAAATATATATGACTGGGTACTAGCATTGAAATGATTTGTGCATGCGCCTCTGGTTGTGAAATTAGAAGCTGTCTTTGGGCGTCGAGCGTCCATTTAGGTATGTGTCTAACTGGCGCTAGAACTGATGTACTTTCATGGTACTTTTTTTTTAAACAGTTTCGAAACGGTTTCCTTGAATGGAAGTAACACCACTAGAGGCGCTATATATTGGCAAAACATGTTTAATCTCTATAATAATGACCTTCTTGCTTCCACATTAAGTACCGTGTTATCGAAGGGCTAGCTGTTCATTTTAAAATACATAAAAAAATTTGTTCATCTTCAAAAACATTTTTCCAAAATATTTTTAATATTTCAAAAATGAATTTTTTTTTATTAGAAAATAAATTTAAGAAGAATTAAATAACCATGAGATAATTTATTAAATATTTCACATTTTGTTTGTACTGATAATTTCCTTTGTCAGTTAACCTAATTTTATTTTTATCAGGGAATACAAAAAAAAAATTAAATATTATGTATATTATGTAAATACATAATACATAAATTATAAAATTATAAAATATTGTAGATGATATTAATCTTGGTCTTTTGCTCCCGAATTGACGTATGTATGTTTGATTTTAAAGTTTTAATGATAAATATTGAAAACTTTTATTGAAGTTTTAATTACCTTTTCAAGTTTAAAGTCGGATATATTTATACGATTCATTCTTAATACCTTTTAAAAATGTCTATTTTTGCATTATTATTGTTTACATTTTATTGTTTTTATTTTTAGTGGTTATTTTTAAACAAATCAGATGTTTATATTTTTCATGATCATATGTTGTTTATCTGCGTTTGACAGAAATCAGACAAAAGGAAAATATGAATAAAAGTCACATATACACAGATATGTTCAGTGGCGTCTCAATTTTAATTATTTTGAATTTCAATTTTATGTTTGAAATACATACATTTATGGCACTTACGGTATATTAGGCCGTATTCGGAATTATACGCCTAAATTAGGGTTTCTGATCTCGATTCGATTTTATCGAAAATTGATTTTTGGAGAGCCGATCTTCGATTTTTCAAATCGACTACACCAATACCTCGCTTTCGTCGTTTCGTTTTGCGTTTTTTCGAAGTTGCGTTGCTGCTGAATTAGTACTAATTTTCACTGTGCGTCGTTAGATTTTCGAATTGCGTTGTTTTGGGTTCGAGTCTTTAATTTTTTTTTTTTCGAAATTTTTTGAAATTTTCTGTTTTTTGCTATATAAAATCATAATTCACTTTGCGTCGTTTCAATTCGCGTCGTGTTTTTTTGGAAGGTAACCACGACGCAAATTGAGGTATTGGTGTATTTGGAGACCAAATCGATACAGAGATCGTGAAAAATTTACGGGATCGGAGATCGATCTTTTCGAATTTAAATTAGAATATTTTTAGAAAAAACAAGATACATCAATCTGACACTATTTGGTTGATTAGTATAATTAATCAATTAAATGGCCTTGAGTAAAAATATAATATTTTTTTCAAAATTATTGTAGAATATATTTTAAATATTTATGTTGTCAAATAATTTTACCACTTTTATGAATCATTTATAGAAAATTGAGTCAAATTTTGGATTCATGTGACTCTTTTAGCGCAAGCTGGAAACCATTTTATTGATATTAAATTCAGCAGTTCATCTTCAAAGGAAATTGAAAATTTTTTTGAAACTGATTTGTGATTATCTAATAAGAAACTATCAAACTTTTATAAATCTTTTATTTCCTGTAAGTACAAAAATTGAATAGATTTTCGTCAGATCGATATTTTGTAAGCCGACTTTTGCCTGCATCGATTTTTGGTTTGGCGATTCGAATCGATCCACAAGATCGTTTTTTTGGCCAGAGATCGAAAACCCTAGCCTAAACTCGAATCACTTTTCCCATATTTTCTATGTATGTAAAATGAGGAAGTTAGCTTCTAAAAAGATTCTAGTGTAATTCAAATTGCATTTAAACATTGAATTTAAAAGCATATTAATCCGAGTTGGTTTAGTAACTCAAAACGCCGTAAGTCGAGAATTGTCTTTGAGATTAAAATAATATTATTATTAGTTAAGAAACATTTTAAGAACAGATAAAAGAAGACCTCATAAGTCTGAGGCTCTCAGGAAGCGTCCATAAATTAGTTCTATTTTGCCCTTTTTTATTAAGCTGAATCAAGTAAACCATATACGTACACGTTTAATTGGCAACAGAAATACGTATTATACAAATTATGTACGGGTTATTAAATTTTATTTGACCAATTCGAAATATACGTACAAGTTTTACTTGACACAGATTTTAATTTCACCACCAGAGGTACGAGTGAGAATCTTTGCGTCGTAAATCGTAAATCCTCATTCAGATTTGATTATTCAGTAAGTTAATCTACCGTGTTTGCCTTGAGCAATATTAAAAATTAAAGTAAATACACCTCTGTATTAAGTCACTCATTTTACACACCTCTAAAATAGTTGAAATCTCCGAAAATAAAAAGAAAAAAAATATATAGTTAGTAATTACTTAATTATATGTAATATTTTATTGACAACAATGAATTATGACCTCATATCAATTATTTTAAAATAAATTTATTGATTACGATTACAAATTATTTTTTTTTATATCTGAACGCTACTGTATATGACAATACCCACAATACCGACGAGTCTGACAATACCATTTCATATCGTGCTTGGTTAATTTTTTCTGTGTTTATTGTTTAGAAATTTCATTTAGCATAATTAATTTATTAATGTTAATTAAGAAAATAATAATTTCCAATCTTCCTAATGTTCGAATATGTAAAATATTTGTAAATAATTAGTTAAATATCGTTTAACATGTACAAAATATCAATAAGTATCGAAAATTATTGTAGATTACAATGTAATGTATAATAAAAAAAAAAATTGTGATTCGTAAGTATAATTTATTAAAATTAAAACAAATTACCATTTTACTGTACTCAGCAAATTTTTAATACTCAGTAGTAAAACCAAATTAGTAAATTGAAATCAAGAAAATGAGTTCGGTACCAAACGAAGGACAGTTAAGGTTAGCCGTCGAACAACTATTGGAAAGTGGTAATAGTCGGGATCATTTATCACATTCGTATCCACCAACTCCACATTTTCTTCCACAACATCCACAATTTCCACAAACGTCTACGTCGCATAATAACGATTTGACTTCATCGGTGCCTTGTCCGTATCATTCGGATATTTGTAAGTCAAAATGTTTTTCTGTAAATTATTAAAGACAAGTTATAACTAATTTGGTTCATAATGAATAAGGAAAGCGTACCAATTTTTTGATAAGATGATAAATAATTATTTACATTGTGTGTATTATCATAAATAACATAATTCGAACATTCTTTATTTGAATTTATACATGGCATTTCAAATTAGGTATTATTACAGTTGACACTTGTTTTACACGAGCTCTGTTTTAAGAAAATGTCGCGTAAATTAAATCCGTGTTTTTTGAGATCCGTAAATATAGCGGGTAAATATTATATCTTTTAATTTTACTGGACATTTGATTCCCAAAATTTCTTTAATTATTTTTAAAATTGGTGAATAAAAGAAGATTATATATTTAGTCTTGTAGTTCGTTATGTAATTAAGGGGGTATTCTGGTCTAGACGACCAACTTTTAGGTGTTTTTCCTGGCGTTATAACTAAAGAACCTTAGACAATTTTACTATCGGTTTTTCTATCAGTTTTTTTATTAACATTTGAAAAGTACAAAAAAGTGAAAATTGAAAAAAGTAGAGACCGGCAAAGTAGAGACTCAAAAAAAAGCTATCCGCTGGTTGACATGATTCCAACCCCCTCGATGATCTGAAACACAAAATTTTAGTGAATCCTTAAAGAGTAAGGATGTTATTTTCGTTTGACGGGAACGATTTGAGAAAATTTTTTTTTTTTTTTTTTTTTGATAAAATGGCATCCATGTGAAAAAAAGTTTTTTCCCATCGTTTTTTCAGTTTTGGGAATTTTTTAAAAATAGCAAAAAAAGATTATTTCAGAAAACCTCTCGTCAAACGAATTTTGAATATATTAAGAAGCTCTGTACAAAATTTCAAAGCAATTAACTTGAGATATCATGACCACTAAAACTTGAGATATCATGTCAACCGTTCCAAAAAACATTATAGTTTCGAGAAAAACGAGTTTAAAGTTTGAAGTCTCGTTTCGGGTAGTCTGAGTCTTTTATGGTGTGTTGTACTTACATTTTTTTAATCACCGATCCCTGTCTCGTACAATGTTCCTTGCTCTAAACTTTGAAAATGTTTAAAAAAAAAAACATTGAATGTTTTTTTGAATTTCTAGACCAAAATACCTCCTTAACAAAGTATAATAAAATGACAAAATTTGACGATAAAAGAATCAAAGAAGCAATTGTAATTTTTTTATTCAAAAGGTTTCGGTGACTGAGCTACTATTTTCAAGAATTGAAAATGGAAATTTTAAGGACAGTGGTTACTGTGCTGTAGTTTAATTCGATACAGATATTAGATTAGGATGCTTAGTTATTAGGATCTACTGAGAAACTGAAATAACTCGACAGAGTATGATATCGTAATTCAGTAAAAAAAGAGGAATCAGTAAAAACGAAATTCGCGTATAACTTCCGAATGAAAATTGCCTATTAGTGACACAAAGATTCTTAGATTCTTACCCGCATCTCTGGTGGTGAAATTAGAAACTATATCACGTATAACATGTTACGTATACGTCTAATTGCTATTTCCTATCCCCAGTTAGAACTATATGTACATGGTGTATCTGATAGAACTTCTAATTTTATCACGAGTTTGACGCACATAGTCTTTTCGTCGCTAATTCGCTCCGAGCCGAAACTAACGCTATTTATATCAAGTGATTGTTTGACAATTTATCAAGACATTTTACTATCATAAATGAATGAAAAATATATTAAAAAACTGAAATTTGTTTAATAAAAGCCATAAATCTGCTCATTTTACCTTAAAAATATCTTAAAATGGAATAGTTTTCAATAATTAACTGAAAAAAGAGCATAAGAGGTAATTTTTATAACATTTTTTTGAAAATTTCAAGATAAAGTGACGTCTGATAGTAGGGTTACAAATAATTTTTTTTGTTATTTGGTAGAATCTGATAAATAGACATCGTAATAAGAACTCGCTTTGAATAAATCAAATATTTTTTTCTTAAAAGAATTAATAAAATTAGGTACAAACACCGTCCTGATAAACTGACATATTTGTCCACCTTTAGCGCTGTAGTCGAATTTCGTATCCCCTCCAGGCAAAAGCTCATAGTGAGTAGCAAAACCGTGTGAAACGAGGGTCTACTGTAGTAAACTGTATTTGCGGTATTTACTGTTTATTTTAGATGTGTATTGTGATTTAATTTGAGCTAGTTTTATTTATGTATTTTAATTTGTCAATAATTTTATTTAATGTTTAGTGAAAATAAATGTTTTTCTTAAAAATGTTTCGGATAGGTAAATGTATGTTCACCATAAAAGTTCTACATAAAATTTCCTTAGCAATTTGAGTAGTGCTTTTTAAATATGTATTTTAAATGTCATTTATACATTTTTCATGTTAAATTTACAATATTTTAGATAAATTTTATGTTAAATATTTTAGCTCATTCGCACAGTTTACCATCCGTTCGCCAAGAATATGTATTGTCTGAAGATTTTTTCGCTGGTTATCGACATAATGGTGCAATGTCAAATGTTCGACGATTTTTCTGTTTATTTATCACGTTCGATCTATTGTTCACAACTTTCCTTTGGTTAATTTGTGTTATAGTAAGTGCGTTTCAACTTTTTTTTTAAATACAATCAACTCTCGATTATCCGCAAGCGACTTATCCACCGTCCGTATTATCCGCGATTCAAAATTATTATTTATTTTTTGTTTTCTTTTGTTTCGTTGTTTTTTTACAGTAATTATCACCACAGACCAATGAACATATTGTATATTATATTATATAGACTAATTATAACGTGTATAATTGAGGCAACCAGTTACGACCAAGTTCCGACCTTAATAGTATTCTGTAATATAGTAATGGATGGTATCCGTAGTAACGTTTTCGAATAATTTTTGTGAAAATATAATATTGATAATAAAATTTTAATTTTTTGAGAAGAAACTGCAAAATTTTGAAAGAAAAAAAGTGGCATTCGCTTTATTTTCAAAATACGTACGTATACAAATTGTGTCCTGCAATAATTATAGTCGCATTTGTTCAAAAATTGACATTGTATTCAGAGGGGTAGCGAGCATAACTGGCGCCCGGTGCGTAACACTTTATTTGCGCCCCCCTTCTAAAATTTTTAAAATTTTAGGTAGTGGAACGGTGTATTTAAAATTTCGGAAAAAATTTTCTCTTGTAAATTTGTATTTTAAATTTTTTCCTAAAAGTTGCCTTAACCACCTATATTTTTGCTCGCCAGTGCTTTTTTTGTGTGTTTATATGTATATTTGGAAGTCATAACTTGGAAGTAATTTTGTAATTTCCCTACACTTTCACGTAACAAAATTCTAATAAGAAGCACAAAAAAAATTTTAAGTAATAGCGCCCAACCTATTAGCTTTTGTCGCTCCTCTTATTAGCTTTTGGTGCCCCTCTCAAAGTGGCGCCCGGGTCATGATAGTACCCCTTGCACCCCCTCGCTACGCCACTGATTGTATTATATTCCTTAAATCTCACCCGTCTCACCCTGTTAATTGCTTCAAGAAATATGCCTACAACCTGGCTTTACGCTTTGTCTAGTAGTATAATATAATAGTGTTCATTGGTCTATGATTATCACATAAATTTAAGCTACAATTAAACTGAGTTATTTAAACTAACGTAAATTTCAGTTATAATATAAAAATTTTTCTTAATTTCAAATGTTATCGAGTGCCTGTTAAACATTATTAATGTATGGCGAAGTTTTGTTCGTATTTATACATACCCCAATATTGGTGTATGCATAAATACGAACAAAAGTTCGCCATACATTAAATTAAATTAAAAGAAAAAAAAATTGCCGCCCCTAAAATTTGCTGCTTTAGACGTGCACCTAGTCCGCCTTATGACAAATACGTCCCTGTCTTTTTAATTAATTAAATTCATATTTGATATTTCTAGGACCATTTGGATCTCGTAAGCAATTCTTTTTTTAATCTAAATACGTATTTCAGTTGACAGGTGGTGATTTTCACGAAGCATTATTAAGAGAAGTTGTAAAATACAATGTTCATAGTTCGTTATTCGATGTCGTTATGGCTGCAATATGTCGATTCGCCATTTTATTATTATTCTACGCAATTATTTATACGAATCATTGGTTGATTATTGCTGTAAGTATTTTTAAATTTTAAATAAAATCATGAAATTTATTTTTGGGTATAATTTGTTTATTCAGATGTCCACTTCCGGAACTTGCGTTTTCCTAATTGCAAAAGTATTCGTTTTTGATGTAAGTAAATTATTTTGATTCGATAAAGAATTTGGTCTTTATTATAACCAGCAAAAATTTTGTTTTAGTGGCATACCTCAGGTCAACCAGTTTTCCCAGTGTTATTAATTTTATCCTCGTTTATTTTATCGTGGAGTGAAGCGTGGTTCTTAGACTTTAAGGTGATACCACAAGAGTGGCTTGCTAAAATAATTTCTTCACGTAAGTATACAAAGTTGTGAATTTTGTGGACCTCTCCAGGGGCCGACAGTATTTTTAACACGTTGACGCAACACTGTACCACGTCAGCAATTTCACATAAAACGTATACTAAATAAGGTATACAAACATAGGTCGCTCTCTGTCTAGTTAGCGTGGAAAACAAAGCGGTGCGATGTGATCTATAATACGTTACGTATTTTACAGCAGATTTGTTGTAACTATCGCACCTATAATCTCTATTATGTCATTCGTCTATAACGTTTACAGAAATCATCACTACACTGATGTTATCCACGTTGCCAACCAATACTAGTCCATGGTAGTATCAGTGGTGTGGTGTGCTCGGACTGTAAATATCGTAGGAAAATCATTTTAGCATGCTCACTACGACTACTTGAACTGGATAACTGTCAAGTTACTGGAAAAATCAAATATACATTAAAAATAGTCTGACTTTTTAACACCAGATGTCTTAAATCCATTGGTGTTATAACATTGAAGACACGTGTCTTCGTAAATTGAACGATAATTTCTGCTTCACCATTTCAACCACTTCAGTTCATATCAATATTGTCTATAATTTTAGCTTAATTTAACACTCAACACCGGGGATTTAAAAAACACTCGTGTAATTGTGTATATGCAGTACCACAACACACGCGTGCGCATCTAAACTAAATAAATTGAATCTCGCAAACCTGCTTCGTAACAAAATTTTTAATAAAAAATGAAATTAATTTTAGAAACGCAACAAAATGAAAATGAACGTACGTCATTAATACCGCCTTACTATCGAGACGACACCCAGTCTTTAGTTCCCACCGAAAGTTATTTCTATAGTCCGTATGAGAGTATGCACGGTTCAATTATTGGCGATGAAGTTAAACCGCTTCCGAACACGATTATTGAAGAAGAGATCGAATCACCAGAAAGACTATTTTCGTTAAAACCATTTTCATATTCAAGTACCGAAGTAAGTTTATACATTTCCAATAAAATAATCGTTCAGCAGGTCTGACCAATTTTATTTTTTAGTTAAAAGAACTGATTGATTTAGGGAAACAAAATGCAAATGACGCGTGGGATTTAGCAAATCGAAGTTTGTGGGACGTTTTTAAAACGAATTCAAATGGTGATGTTATATTTACCATGACCATTCCGAAAAATAGAAAAATATATAAAATTAAGGTAAGTTTGCTATACTACGTGTTCACGGTTACTCGAAGTATGTATAGCAATGTCGAACATTGCTGCAGTCATTGTTGTTAAAATATGTATGTACCATACAATAGATGGAGTACACATTATTTTTTTGAAACTAAATTAAAATATTTTTTAATTTCTATGTGATTTTTTTTGTAATTTGAGACTATTTATTAATAAATATTCTAACAATATTTATAACAACAAATATAGCATCAATAAATATAGAAAAATTTTAAATCTAACCTTGTCTAACCGCCATATTTGTAAACACTTGTCACTTTTTTGGCTTTATTTTTATATACATTGTATATACCGCTGTACTCCCTCTATTTATTCCATACTCAGAGGTTTCAGTCATTTTCATGAAAATTTGTAGATTTTAAGCCATTTTTAAACTACAGGAAGTTGCAAATATCACATTTATGGACAGAGTCGTTGTGTAAGAAATTTTTTTAAATAAATTGTTGTTCCTGATACAAATCGCAACTTTGGCCACCGTCATATTGGGAATATCAAGTACACTTCGTACGATCGTTATATTTATTATAATTCTATAATTTTAGTGTAGTCTCGTATTTCAAACAGATTAAAAGAGGGATTATTTAAAAATTAGAATGTCTAAAAGTAATACTCATCACATCAGAAAGAGAAATTTTAATTTTTTCATAAAGTATCAGAAGTGAGGAAGCGTCCAAAAAATACGTGGTTATATTTTGGTCATTTTTCAACCCCCCCTCCATGTATACATAGACTACAGGTGACTTTTGCCTTGACTAGTTCCTCCCCATAGTGGAACGTAGTTTTCTTTGTGAAAAATGTGAAAATTGAGGCATTTTTTTTATAGTTTAGCAAAATATTTCCTCAAAAAACACGTCTCCTTACAGTTAAAATTTCAGTGTAAAAACTGTGACTACATGGTAGCATAATTCTGACCTGAAGAAGTGTTGTCAAATTTTAAAATATCACAAGCACGTCATAAGTAATTCAGGATTAAGGTCCATTCATATCTACAGATACTGAACGTCACAGACACGTATCGTGGCAGACACGACAAATATTGTTTAATGCTTTTCTTATGGGTGTATTCATATTATAGCGTAACGTAAGCGCACAGACACGTACAGTGACAGACAGTGTCTGCACAGTATTCTCGAGGAGAATATTTTGTCTGTGTTGGGACGTGTCTGTTGACTTTGCGCGGCTAGTATGAATGCATGTTTCGAAACGTACAAACAAAATTCCTAGAATTTATTTATAAACTTTCATTGCATTCGTTTTATGAAGTATAAACAACGAAAAATTAATCGAATTTGTTAGAAAATAAACATTTTCTGTTAATTATATAAGATCTGAATAACAAACATTTAATCGAATTTATTAGGTTATGTACATTTCTCCACAATCAAACTGATAAAAAATTTGGCGATAATCAAAAGTAACACAATTTTGGAATAAATAACGGAATTTTGGAAAAATCTTCAGTATAAAAGTTACATAACGTTGTCAGATTTACTACAATTTAATTTTTGTAATTTTGTAATTCTACTGTCTGTGTCTGTCTGCTAATTGTCTGTGTAATATGAATACTGTTGAAAATGTCGTGTCTGCCACGATACGTGTCTGTGACGTTCAGTGTCTGTAGATATGAATGAACCTTTATTCATGCATTTTGACATTAAAATCCACTCTTGTTTTAATTGTTCCAGACAAAATTACGTAGCTCGACTCTGGCTCTCCCCTCCTCCTATGTTGTCCGGCGTTATTTTCTGCATGACCCCTCCCCCCTAAACTAGATTACTTAGTTTATGGACGCTCCCTAATTTGATGTTACCACTCTTTGAAAGAGATAGCTGCTTCTAATAACCTTGAACACCCAATATAAATACACATAACTCTATGAAAGTGTTACAGCTCGGGACTAAATTACATTTGCATACGTTAAGAAGCTTACTAATATACTAAGCTTATGCAGCAAACACTGATTGTGTTTGTTACACAAGAGTGATGAGGGTAATGTTGGTTGCAATAGTTTGATAGTGAACAGTTTCATAGAGTCCACCGTACAGTCAAATTTCTTACAACAACAAAAAATTTGGTTTTCTATTAAAATTTTTATATTATACAGGCGCAGCTAGATGTAGCTGCTGAAGTACTATACAATGATCTCGTTCATCAAGTTGATGCCACATCGACTTGGAATTCTGCCGTTAAAAAGTGTCAACGCATACAGGTATTTTATATTTTTGAAAAGTTTTTTATTTATTCACTTATTGTTAGACATGACTTGCTAATGATGTTATCTTAAAAATCCTTTATTTTTAGTTACTAGATGATAATACAGATATCGTTTATATTATTTCCAAAGATGTCGGTGGTGGTTTAGTTCAGTCACGTGATTTTATTAATTTACGACATTGGACTACGATCGAAAAATCATACGTTCAGTCCATAATTAGTATAGATCATCCAAATTTACCAAAACATCCGAAATATGTGCGGTAAGTGTAAAAATTCGTGCATTTGAAATTTTTTTACTAGAAATTTCGGAATAATCATTAAAAAATAACTGTACAATTTTAAATAAAAAAATTGGCTCGAAAAACAGCTTGTTGTAATGCCATCACAATTTGAAAATAAACAAACGTCATTGTCAATCTTCATAACCTCAAAACTTTGCTTAATACTTATATTCATAAAATGTCAAAGTAAAAGCAAGTATTTATTTGGATTCTGGTTAATATTGAAAATAACACACAATTTCACTTTGCCGATGAAAGTTAACAAAATCGACTTATGTATTTGCTTACAAAATGTTACGTCATTTTCAAGAAATGGCGCGCTTTCCGTAATTTGAATCGTTGTTGAAGATCGAATAAAATTTTTAAATAATGACCAAATATTTTTGTGTTTTATTATTAAAATCAAATATAACTAACGATAATTGGGCTTTTGGACAAAATTTTTTTTTTTATTATAAATGGAAAAATCATAATTATATAAAATTTATAAAATAAACTCTTTTTATTTTATTTTCTCTGTAAGATCTAAAAAAGTTTTCAAATTTAAAATAAATTTTTAAACTTAGAATTGATAACAGGCCGACTGTTTCCGAGACCACTCGAGCGCATATGTGACGTCTTATAGTTAACGTATCTGAACACAATACATTATTGTCTTTTTATTTTGAATTATTGTTGCTATGTGATTATTGCTTGCTATAAACAATTTTGTATTGAATAATTTATTTTTTCGACTCCTGTTGAAGAACACACTCATTATATATCTGTTAATTGTTGAGAAAGGAATGACCATTACTCAATACCTTTTTGGCCAATGAAATCACAGCATTAACCATTATTCAATGGCTTTGCGATTGTTCTTTTACTAATGTATGTATCAAGTTTTAATTTAATATATGTGGCGTAGTAATGTTCAAGTAAACAAAGTAGTATATATTTTGTTTTGATCGTTTTATACATATTATACAAACATTTAATGAAATTAGAAATAGATTAAAAATTTAATTTAAAAAATTTGTATTCAATTTTATTTAAATCAAAAACGAAAAAAGTCGTAGGAAAAATATCGTATTCTACTCGCTTGCAATGGCTATTACACACTCAGATGCAATACGACACTCGCCTCGCAAGCTCGGCACGTGTCGCAATTTCATCTTTGTGAGTAATAGCTATCATTACTAGCTCGTTGAATAATATACTAAAAACTGTCTAATTAAAAGAGTTATCGAGCTTGTTTTGTACAATTATATGGTAGTAGTAAAAAGAGCATTAAAAAGAGTTAAATATTCTGTGACCAGAATTAACCTATATAAATCCTTTGTCGCAGATTGCTAATGGGGTATTTGACAGTATCAAAGAAAAGCAATTAAAACAAATTTTAATGAAAATTTATAATTAAAGATAGCAAAATTTATTATACTAATTCATCTTAACTATCATTATTTGATTTAAAAAATTTAATTAAAAAAGTAATTTTTTAGCTAAAATCTACGTAAGCAGAAACGGGCTGTGACGTTGCTATCTGTTATATTTCAACATTATCACCACTAGTGTCGCTATTTAATTTCCGGTCAGCAAACATAACTATGAAAATTAATCAAAATTTAATTAATTTTTTTTAAAAATTAACAATTTTCCTAGTTACAGAAAAAATAAACGTTTTTTTTCCGTTTCGTGCCGTTACAGGACATCTGTTGCTATCTAGAGAATGTGACGTAACTGACAGCTAGTAAACGTTTTCGTGCAAATTTTGAGAACAAATACTAAAATAATTTTTTCTAACAATTTTCGGCATTATTTTTAAAAATTAAAAACGTATACATGCGTAATACATAAATATGTGTGTTTTAAAATAATTTCCCAAAATTAGTCAAATTTCCCATTAATTCAATAACCACCATTAATTTTTTGTACTAAATTTTAATAATTTTGACAATATCTACGAGCTGTTAACAATAATTAGACATATTAACATACAGTCGAACTCATGTATTTTCAACCTGTCGGGACTAATCCGCTCATGTATTTTCAACTTCTCCTTTATCCTCACTCCATGGCAATCATAGAGCCACGTGACAGACATAGAACCAATCACAAAAAGCCCGCGCAAATCTTTACACAGTAGCCACGTGTACTTCCCCAGTGAATAACCTTAAAATGACAAATTGTCAAGTAACATATCGTCCCTCCAATGCTACAGTGGGATATCTTCAAAAATTGCCATATTGAGTTATTGACAGTGTCGTATTCCATTTTTCGAGTACTTTAAAATGCTGTACTGAAGAATGTTGTCCGTTTGATATTTAAAAAGTTATGCCAGAAAAACCAGTGTTCAACGAAGTACTACTGTCCATATTTCTAAGTCGAACACTGAGATATTGCCCATATCTCAATGTTCGATTGGAGAAAATGATATTAAGTATTCTTATTTGGTATTACGTTGAGATATTTACACGATGTTGTTGTGTAATACAACAAAGTTTTTTGAACTTGTAGAACATAAATGAAGAATATTTCATTAAAATTGATAAATTAACAAATTTTATTTTAGCACTAAGCAATATTTTTAAGAAACCAGTTTATAACCAAACGGTAATTTAAAAATCATGCGAAAATGGTTTCTCATGGTAAAAAAATATTAAATGTAACCCTAGTTTAGCCAAATCAGACTACCAAGCGTATACCTCAATTTTTATGAAATTTTAATAACAACAAGTAAATCTAAGAATCAGTCGTAAGATGATAATAGTAATAGTGATTGATAAATAATTTAGTATTGGTAACTAATAATTTATATTTTTAAATTAGAATTATTATTTTTTTTGTTTGTTTAAATTTCTGTATCGAAGTTTTAATATAAGTTAGCAGAACCTTGGGATATTTTCTTATAAATTAATATTTTTTGTAAATTTTTAAAATGTAACACTGGGATATTTACAATAAAATTACAATAAAATTGCTATAATTATTCAAAGGTTCGAATTTATGTTCCTAAAACCAGTAACGACAGTAGAAAATATAATTTTGGTCTTTATAAAAGCGTTAAAATAGTTAAAAATTAATTTAAGTAGAAGTTGTTATAAATTGAAAAAAGTCGAAAACTTTAATCCTGTTTTTCTCGATAGTGCTATTTTGACAATATCTCACTGTTGAATTGGAGGGACGATATGATAAACAAAAAAGTGAAACATGAAAAAAGTGTAATAAACTTGTAAGAAAATTATTTTTTAAACAATTGCAAATGAAATAAAACCATATATTGTAGGATAAAGCCACCAGTGGTCAATCGATTAATCTGACAGTTATTTTTCTGTATTAAAGTATTGCGTGAGAAGTGGGGACCAAAAACTTGAAAATACGTGAGTAAAATCAGTTGAAAATAGATGGTGTTGAAAATATATGAGTTGAAAATACATGAGTCCGACTGTAATGACGTCACAGACATCATGATCTTTTGTGGTGCTGTTTATAACCGAATGATATTTTGTAAAATTTGACACAAATTTTAAACATCCAAATATCTTATTCATTATATTGAGGTTCAATTGTATTTTATATTTTTTCAGTGGCGAAAATGGTTTAGGTTGTTGGATAATCGAACCTTTGGAAAACTCGAAAAAATCGTGTTCATTTGTGTGGGTTTTGAATACTCCCGTTTTTATACCATTCGTACCACACTTGGTGATTGATAATGTGTTCGCAAATACTATGTTTAATTTTATGTCCGATTTACGAGAGCATCTGACGCAACTGTCAGAGCAACCAGTTGCTTCCACAAGTTTACATCGCTATCCGATTGCCACAGCACTGAATACAGCGGAAAATTTCGTATCGCCCGAAGGATCACCTAAATAAAATAGTTCATACAAGAGACAATTATTTTGAAAAACGTCAAGTTACAGCGCAGGTAATAAGTATGTTAACAGTAAACCAAATATATTCCAAAGTTATTCTAGTACAAACGGTTACGTGAAGAACGCAAGACAGTAAACAAAATATTTTTACAGTATCAAATCGAAAATTTTTATTTAAATTTTGAAAAGTTTTTTAGGCGATTAGAAATATGTATATTTTTTATTATTATGAAAAAAACAATATTTTAAAAATGGAAAAATTAAATCACTTTAAAATTTAAAAAAAAAAGTTGTAATAAGGTTGTTAATTTTTATTTCGTAAAAGATCTTATTTAATAAAATGCCTTGAATTTTTATATTTGAAAATATTACAATATTATAAAAAAAGTATATTAAAATTTGTATTTAAAATGTAAGACTATTTATTGTTATCTATTTACAGACGTGTTTAAAATTTTACTTTTTTTTACGCAATGCAAGTTAGTTGTTTATTTGACATTCAATAAGTGGTATGCATAAGGTTGAGCATTGTGAGACTTTGCGTAAGTACATATGAATATGTTGTTATATACGTATACTGCATGTATTCGAGATGTGTATATGTGTGTGTATATAACAACATATGCATATTTACTTGAGCAAAGTCTCACAATGCTCAAGCTTATGCATACCACTCAGTATCTTTTTATCAGCTCTACAATAAATAATTGGTTATATTATTCTAAATTGGTGCTTTAGTACTTCCAAAAATAATATAAATGGTTTTCAGACGCAACCTCGCAAGTGACCTTTATCGATTTTCTGTTTAAATAGACGGTTATCTGTAATTCGAATCGCAACGAATATTATATTCGGCTATTCGGCGAATACTATCCGGTAATTTTGACGCTCAGAAATTAAAGGTTATGTCAACGACTAGTTAGCATATTATTTAATTGCTCTATATTTTTCCTTTTTTATTCAAAATATCTTTCCTAAGTTGTCATTTCTGGATACGAGGCTGCGTCAGAAATCTATCGAAATATGATCTGTTAATACCGTGTGAACGTTAGAGATTTTTTTTTATAAAAA
The DNA here is from genome assembly GCA_035578155.1 of Brachynemurus nebulosus. Taxonomy (NCBI): domain Eukaryota; kingdom Metazoa; phylum Arthropoda; class Insecta; order Neuroptera; family Myrmeleontidae; genus Brachynemurus; species Brachynemurus nebulosus. The sequence continues at coordinate 13,765,959 of JAPWDM010000014.1, read as the reverse complement.
TAATTCATATAAGCGCGTTCTACCTCCTTTTTTAAAAATATAATCTGCGTTAAAACGTTTGGATTGTACGGAAAAAAATTTCTGTTGTTAAAATTTTGAAATTTTAGAAGAATAGGAGATTCTTGGATTCTGTATACACAAGCTGAAAATATCTGGCACATATTGCATTTGCTTAAAACATTTATGGTCAACGTGACTGAACTATTACGGTCTTACAAGGACTTGTAATTTGTTTAAAATTGTTTTAAATGGTTTCTGTTTTTTATTTTTATTTTATTTTATTTTATTTTTTTTTTTTTTTTGTAAATATCTTGAAAAATACTGATTGCTCGATAAAAATGGTTATTACATAATTTATTATTTGTAAATTTTATTACAAAAAAAAAAAAAAACTAAAAAAAACTTTTGTCTTTTTCATAAAACGGGCAAATTCTTAAATATTTATGTGATTAAAATTTGTAAGCGTTTTCAACAACTGCATTCGACTTGTTATCATTATTGTACTCATTTGTAGATTTTATACACCTATTCATTTGCAAACAATAAATTTCGTAATTGCTCAAGATTTTTTTTTATACCTTAATGTATAATAGATTGTCCCGATTAGTAAAAAATTTTGATTCTTTTTTTTAAATATTTACGTTACTCTAATACAGCTTACTACGATTATCTATCATTTTTTCTATATAATTTTCAGTTTTTTTTTCAATATTTTAAGTGACGTTTTCTCCTAAAATAATTTTGAGCGGCATTGGCTCACGCATTCTTCCATTGAAGAACGGTTAAAAAGAATTCATTTAGTAATATATTGCGTTAGTGAAATTGTCAAATGTCAATTTTCAGTAAAAAATATTGCTTGAATTATATGTGTAAAGATTAAAAACAATTATTTTTCTGGATATTTACAAAGAACCATTTTTGATAACTTAACGGCGGAGTCCATCATAAGATTCTAATTTACATACTTTTTTCAAACTATCAAAAGTATTTTAACAGATGTAAGTGGGAATAGGTTTTGTCATAGAACACTAGAAACCAACTAATATTAAAAACGTGTAATTGGCGCGGAGTCATTTGGAGTCGTGTCACAGCTTAAGGCATTAGTCAGTCCGTGTCCGTCGTCGAACCCACAGTGCATTATATGTACATTGTTACCATTGTTGGTTGAACACGTTGAACAGCTCTCTCTGGTAATACGTGTATTGCGGTAGTGTGCGTAAATACGCACACTACTAAAAAACACCAAACTAATACACTGCAAACAGTGTGTATCTACACAAATAGAGTGGGGAGATTTACGTCATAAACTCATTACAAGTGGAACAGAGACATAGACAATCTAGTTTGACCGCTTGGGTTTTGTTTTGTGTATATTAGATAAAAATATTGCTAAAAAATTTTAATTATTTTTTTAAAAGGAATGTTTCTCTAAAGGAATGTTTCTTATAAAATTTTTAAATCTGAAAATAGTAGAACAGTAAGACGATCAAGACCTACCTCGCACGAGATTAAATGTTCTGTGACGTACATCTAGCATACTGGCCAGTGTTAATGACGTCATGAATCGAAGCCATACTGTTGATTCGTTCCTTGCCACACCAGTACAATATGGTGAGACACCAGTACAATATGGCGTCGAATTCCTGACGTCAGTAACACTGGCCAGAATGCTGGATTATAGCCGTGTTCCGATATATACTGCCAGTACTGGAAGCACGGTAGATTACGACGTCATGCCAGTATACTGGCAAGAGCGTTCGATTTTAAATTATCATATTTCAGTGTATTGTCAATCATGAATAACGGAACAAATTTACAGTATACTGGTTACTTCACTACTGTGAGTGCCTTACCAGTGCTTACAGTAAAAAAATGGCGTCCATCAGTGACGTCATGCAGACGTCATGAATGTTTTAAACACTGTGACAGAACACTGGCAACACATTACGGAATGGATGACACTACTGGTGCCATGGAACACTGGAAGGAATACAACTATCTCTTTTCTGCAATCACTTATGGGCAAGTATGTGCATTTTACAGAACTGTTGTCATTCACTTACTAGCTACCAATGGGTGTGTTTCGATTATTGTCATATAGTTGCCGTCCGTAATAACACGGTGTACGTGGCATACGTACATCATACATATGATGTATATATGTATGCAAGACATCCGTACACACAACATCCATCGGACTAACACACACAACTCCGCGTGTACATATATGGGATATTTTCTATCCTTTGGCGTTACACTGGTTTCAGTAGTATAGAGATACTACCATTCGTTCTGTATTCTGTGACTGGTGCAGTACTCATAGTGTATATCGGAACACATATTTCGGAACATTCTCTTGGTGACACTTCGTTTGGTTTCATTTTTGTCATCGTATCTGGCCTATCTTCTATGAGTGTATTGTGTTTATCGATAATGATTTACGACGATTATTGGGCAATAAGACAAATTTGACATGTATCGATTTTATTGGTTAACTTTTAAATACATTTTATTTTGAACGTAGGCGGCAGTTTCTTTACTTATTTAATTGACACACTTACAAGTTTATATGAAGCTGAAAAATTATAAAAAATTTCTATTAAAATTAACGGGTTTTTAAAGATTTTATAGAAGATTTTTCTTTTATTAATTAAATAGCTGACTATAAAAAAAAAATTATGAAATTAACTACAAATCGATTGTGCTGCTAACTTGTGGATATTCTTATAAGTTTGTTTGTGGACTCCGCCGTTAAACCAAATAACACGTCTTATGGAACCGAGATAGTTTAGGCATATTGTCGGAATTTGTTTTAGATACATACAAGATTTCAATCGGTACAAAACTCCTTAAATAAAATGTTCAACAGCTCTTGATCTATTACTTCTCTGTTACTTAATACTATTGAATAATCATTCCATTACTCTACAGATTGTAACCAATCAGGTAATTGCATTTGTTATGGCCGCTATGGCCCTGCATAACACTTTTTGATAGTTGTATTTATATATTTTTAATTGAGTAATGTTCACATGGTATACAAAAACGGTAAGCTGAAATGTAGGGCACTGTTTACACAGGATCTATGACAAAAATGGTTGTGTGTGTTGCACGTATAAATACTTGTATTTTGATTTTTTAAGTAATTTTGTCATTTTTTTTTTTTAAATATAATTTAATTGTTTTTACTAATACTTTTTTGTGTATTTCAAGAGTGGTTAAATATACATATATGTCAGCTAGTCCACATATCTGTGATTAACTGTATTTTAAGATTTTTGATAAAAATTACTATGTATTTCGATCAGAGAGCGGCGTAGTTTGGTTTCTAACAGAATTGTAGTAACGTAAAAGCCCCTACACCGGAACGCGATCATATGTCCGAACAGTTTTGACATTTATATATTAATGAAGTTATTTCTGAAAGAAACCTCTGATAACAAAAATTATTATTAATAGAATGATTATTTTTCAATTTAAATTCTCTTCGCATTTAATGTTTCTTCACTTAATTTAAGAAATGCATATATATATATTAAACAATTTTTGTTGAATTCCTGTATTTTTAATTCGATGGATGATCATTATTAAAAACACATGAGTTATAAATTGTAACATTTCTTAGCGAATTTTTCAAGTTAGCATAATAAAAATATACAAATAATTTTTATGAGTTCATTTAAGAGATTGGAACAGCTAAATTACCTTTTTATATTGGTTAAATATTATTTGCAGAAGTGTTTTAATATACGTTCGAAATTTGATTGTGTGTATTTGGTCATTACAATTATTATTAATATGTATTTTATAAACATTTTTAATTTATTTTTGCTTCTAAACCACCCCACGTTTAGACATACGATTTCAGTCGAATGTTAATCGAATCGAACGAACATCGTATAACAATTGGATGTGTAAACCGATAATCCAATTATGATCGTATTGCCTTCGATTTCAAAACGATTTTTATAAAAGTAGATTGTAATCATATTTTAGTTCGATTTTTTAAAAATTAAAATGGCGCAAACTGAAAATATTAAGAAAGATCATGTGCATATTATTATTATTTTAAAGATAAGTGTGCGTGCAATTTATTTTTTCATTGACATTTGACATTTCAATTTGTTCAATTTTTAATAAGATTAAAAAATAAAGAAAAATGCAATTTTATGGTTGACATTTTATAATATTTCATATAATTATGTATATTTTATAATTGTCATTTAGGTATAATACTTTATACCACCTTTATACATATAAAATCAGAGGTTATGTGGATACTTATAAGCTGATATTTTATGTAAGCGCCATTTTCTTTTTTTAAAATCGAAAGAAGAAATCGTATGTGTATAAACCCGTAAATATCATTAAACGATTTTTATTTCGATTTTTATCCAATCAAAATCGTGTGTATAAACGCTCCCTTAGTCACTGTTTTATGTGTTATCACGTATAATAATTTTGTTTATGCCGAAACATATAATCATTCATAAATCAAACATATTGATTTAAAACTTAAAATTTTTTAATATGAAATGAAAAAAGTAGTCATCTTAAGTTTACAGATTTTTAAGTGAACTACTGGTGAACTACTTAAAAATTCACTATGGTTTATAGTTCAGTTAGAAAGTATACGATATTTTTTTAAAGATCACCTAGATGGTGAAACCTTATTTGTAGGAAATACAGTATTTTTATCCTTTATTTATATCTAAAACTTAAACCATTCTATGTTTCCTACCTTGACGTCTAAATGTCACTCTATGTGTCATATTGCACATGTGTTTGCTTATAGATTCCGAACTATTGGTGTTAATGGTTTCCGATATGGGTACTTACAGTTTGTAAAAGAAAAACATTAATAAATAAAAAATTTTGGATTGTATTTTTTTTAAAAACATATTCATTGGATTAAAAAAACATTCTTTCATGCTTATTAAGAAAAAAAATGGGTGTTTAATTTATTCATTTTTATAAGCCAATTTAATTACACACCTAAAAATAATGTTTCGGTATAGGGGCTTTTACGTTATATAATATTTTAGATTAGGAATGGTTATAAATTTTATTGCTTTGTTGAAAATATGTACATCGGTTCTGAAATATATATATACATATAAAATAAAAATTTTTGTTTTATGATAAAAGTAATAAAATTTTTAGCCCCCAAGTTCAAGATATTGTATACCTCGACTCTGTTAGGGACCACTTTGGCCGTTTTTGATTTAATAGACGTACTGTGTGTTCAAGGTTGTTGGAAGCATTGGTTTTATGGTGATAATGGTTACAGTCAGTTGTGCCTCTTATTTCAGAGATTTGTTCACCAAAGACAAACGAGCATCAAAAAACCTTGAACGCATTATATACAATTTTTTGGATGATTTAGCTTCAATTTTACAGTCTGTACAAATAAGAATAATATGCCAAAACACGTTAATGAAAATTAAAAAAAAAATATTTTTGTTGAGTTTTTAAGTAATTCTTTGAAACACGATCAGTATGGGGAATCGTCAGATTTAGATACGCGAACTAGTGATAAAAAAAAAAATTAATACTGCGAATAAACAGCGTTTGTTTATTACTCTAACAAAGTTTGCAAAATGCAAATTGGCATATTTTTTCGAACACCATTCTTATTTTTAAATAAAAGGGACAATTTCAAATTACTACTATTTCTTCAACTGTCATCTTTAGCTTACTCACAGAAGTTTTCCCATTTCCCACCAAATGGCTAATTTTTAAACCATACCCCATTTGATCTCCAATTTGTAGTGTGTTTAGTATATTTGTGGCATTCCATTCGTTCCAGTTCCTATTTTTTTCTTATGGCTTATCTGCCATTTTATTTTTGGTATTGTAAAGTCAGTCAACTTTGCCTTCTGAAGACAACTTGGGTATACCACATTTTGTGTTAAAAAAATTAATGGCTCATAATGTCCTTTGAATTTTTTTTAATGACAGGTATAATTCTAACAAACTGTGTTATATAAATTTTTCTGGCAGCTCCGATTTTTTCAGATCATTAATTTTTTTCAATTTATGTGGTAAATTAGTGTTTTTAGCGAGTTTACAAACTTGAACTGGTGTTTCCTGAAGTGATTAGGCAACATTATAATCCTTCAACAATTGGTAACATTATAATCCTTCAAGAATTGGTAACATCGGTAACAACAATAATTGATGACAAAATGTGAACAACAGTGGTGTATTTAAGAATTTTAATATTTTTAATAAAAACCATGGGTAGGCAGAATTATTAATTTGTTGACATTTTAACTTATTAGGCTGTCTACACAATCAGTGAAATAAGGAATAAGAAATAAAAAATAAGGAATAAGAAGTATGTCATCTAGTGACGTTGAATGGAACTTTAATGAAATAAGGAATAAGAAATAAGGAGTATGCCATCTAGTGACGTTGAATAAAACTTTAACTTAACTGCGCATAGGTAAATGTATTTAGGTATTTTTGTACATCAGAATTCGTGAAAAGGTAACGTTCGTGATGACTTTTTTGTCACTAAGTGAAAAAAATCACGAATTTTGACGTAAAAAATACCTAAATATTTATATTTATGACCAGTTACGTTAAAGTTCCTTTCAACGTCACTAGATGGCATACTCCTTATTTCTTATTCCTTATTTCTTATTCCTTATTTCTTGTTTCTTATTTCTTATTTCATTAAAGTTCCATTCAACGTTACTAGATGGCATACTTCTTATTTCTTATTCCTTATTTCATTGATTGTGTAGACAGCCTTACTTTTTTTAACTTGTCATTTAAATATCTGGTAATATTAAGACAAAACTTTAAGGCAATGTTGGCTGAGTTTACGATATGTGTCTGGACGTTTAATATAACTTTACTAAAAGCAATAAAGTACAAAACTTAAATTATATGTCGTTATTAAATCCATAAAACTATTTAGAGCGAAAAAGAAAGAGAAACAGAAGAATGTCACATATATACTGTATTAACAATAAAAATAAAGTGATGATATATTTTTGATTTCGATTTATATTAATACAAATATTATTTTGAACGACGTATATTTTTTATTAGGTTATTTTTTCGTTTTTTCTTTTATTAGTTAAATTTATTCTTCGTAAGATGAGGAATAATATCAATAAAAATAGTCTGATTTAATTTTAAGAATTTATAAGACAACAGAAATTATCATACATGTATACAGTTCGTTTTTTAATTTAAAAATTAATATTCTAAACAATTTAATAAATATCTGTGTGATAATTATGTATTTTGAGAAAAAATGTTATTAACGATTTATATATCTAAATTATTATACTAAAAATTTTAAACTTTTATATCATTAAGCGAAATTTCATTTTTTTTCTAACATTCCTTATTATTTAAATTTATCAATTTTTTCTGTCATTACGGATTTTTTTGTGTTCTAAAATTTTTAAACACTTATAAGCAATTTTTGTGATTTTTTAAATATTTGCAATGTTCGATAAATTATAAAATTTATATTCTGATTAAAATACTAATTAATGAAAATTGTCTGTTTTATTAATTATTAGCTAAAACATAAAAAAAAGAAATATAAAATAGAACAAAGAAGCATACAATCTATAATACATTCATATGTGGCGGCGATGACTGCTCCGTCTTGCGGTTGAAATTGAAATTAGTCAAAACGGATCAGTTGTCACAAGGTTGTACGATAAATTTTTATTTTTACAAATTTAATAGTTTATTATGATAGATATTATTGAAAGTTATGGAAACAATTTCCTTCCAGAAAAATGTAGTTTTAACAGCTGACAATATTAATATAATCCATTTTGGAAGTTTCAGTTTTTACCACCAGATAGCAGATCGGCATTCAGAATACAATAGCTTCATTAAAGACGCTTTAAACCTTTCTCTAATGCTTAAGAAAGTTTTGATATTTATTTGAATTATGTGAGAGACTAAGTGGTCGGAAAACGATATTTCATATTACACAACCTAATGTTATTCCAGTTAATGACGAAAATAGTTCCAAACTGCAAGAAATCTATTCAGAATTAAAGAATTGCTTTTAAACGTTTCTCTAAAATCTAAGAAGCGTCGATATTTTTCTGAATTAATCGTAAATAAACTGGTCGGAAAACGACATTGCATATTACAAGACCAAATATTATTCCAACTAACAGTGGAAATGATTACACGATACACTAATTCTACTTAAAATTAAAGAATTATTTTTAAACATTTCTCTAATGCTTAAGGAAGTGTTGATATTTTTATGAATTACATGGTGGACCACTAAGTGGTCAAAATAATTGTATTTAATATCGTCATTTACCACCAATATGTGACCGATCCGCAAAAAATTATCCGAAATTTTACTGGGCCGTGACTGAAAACAGGTTGAGAAACGCTGCTCGAGATTGGGTATGTGCTGGATGAGTTAACTATAGGTGTTAAAGGAGCTAAAAAATCGTCATAGATAATATTAACTTGTATTCTAGACAAGTTATTTTTTTTTAGTTTCTGAAAGAATTAAAATAATAAATGTTTTTCTTGTTTTAATCGACTAAAGTTTAATGATGTCGAACCGAAGAGCAGTTAGTCGATTAATCGACTAAAGTTGTTTCTCAAAATTAGTAATTAGTTGAAAATATCAAAAATACAATAGTCGATTAATTGATTCAATTTTTAGTCGAATTCATGAATAGGGTAACGGTAACCGATGTAACTCTTTAAAAAATGATGTTTTCTTTTGAATTTAATTATTGACTTTTAATATATTTTTCAAGGAAAAGAAAGATATGACATCATAATGTGTTAATTACATAAAACTAAAAAATCCTACAAATAGATCATTTTTTAGTTGTTTTTAGTCGTTTCATTTAAAAATATAAAAAAATAGTATATTGTCCAATAAGTGCGGAAAATTGTCGATTGCCCACGAAAGCTCATTCGCTTGAGTGGGGCAATCGACAATCCGGCACGAGTTGCACATACTATTTTTTATTACGAATTTCACATACTTTTCTCTATTATTATCACTATTTTTGACATTTTTATTACTTTTTAAAATAATATTTTTAAGTGTTTGTCTTTTTTTTCTGAATTAATTATCGTTTAAATTACTTTGTTGGTGGTTTCTATAGAAATACTTATGAAATATTTATTAAATGAAAAATTAAGAGGCGGCTTTGCGTGTTTTGATTAAATTTTGCATGTTTTATTGTCAATTTGCATGTGGAAACTTACTTTCCACACGCAAAAAAGTATGTGGGAAGAGTACAGTGAGCAAACAGCTATTTTGCATACAGAAATGTGTGCGCCAAGTTAGTACTTCTCCTGCATGAGTAATAAAAAATTATTTGTCATTTAAAGGTAAAATAGTCGACTAAGAATGACTAAATGCAAACAAAAATAGTCAATAGTCGGCCAAATCGATTAATCAATTAATTACCCGCTATAGTTGAATCTTATACAATAGTTTAGATGAAAATGAAACCAGTTAAATTTTTTTTTCTAAATTTTTATTGATCTATTATTACATAATACAATAATTATACAGTATAAAACGCAGTCTGATATATTTTTTTTTAAAATTCCATTGTATTTATTGTCAGTCAGCCATAATATATTTAATTATTTAATTAATTACAAATTATTAATTATTAAATTATATATCTACTTATTTTCTTGAGATGGGAACCAGGATTGGCAAGCTTCGTTGGCAATTTCACATAAAGCGGAGAGAGCTTTTCCAGTAGTGTCATATTCTGGCGAAATAACAACATATTTTGTAAATATTTGTACAGTTTTTTAGAAAACGTTTCACTTACCAGTGGATGAGCCTCGTTTGCCGAAAATGGATCCATTGAATGGTGGTTTTCGGTAAGCCGCTTCGGAATAGGTGGCAAAAGCGAATACAACGAGAGCGATGAGAAGGAGAGCGGCTAATTTGAATTGCATGTTGATTGAGTTGCTGTAAAAATAAAATTTTTAGTATTTGTATGATAAAAATTTATTTGCGATGTTTTACCGGTTTGTAAGTTGAGATATTGTTGTATTGAACGGTGATGAGAAACTGATGCTTTCTCGAACACTTCACGGAGCTTTTATAGTCGAAAATTCGAAGTTGTCATAGTAACCAACAATGGGAAATTATCTAATAACAATATTTTACAAGAAAATTGAAAATTACAATCAATATAAATAAAAACCGTGTTCGTAGCCTTTATTTTCCATGTTTTCTAAAACGGTGTTTAGATATATTTATTGTTAAAACAGAGACAAGACATAACAGAGTAAGTAAAGTGATAATTTATTTTCCTTTTCTATTAATAACTTTGTACCTGATAATAATAAGTTTCATATGAAAGTTGACAAGATACATTATGTTTCGAAATTTAATTATGAAACCAATTTTGTTGAATAAATAGCGGTCAGTACGATCAATAAGGTAATTACCTTACTACGAAGTTAAAATTACGTTAATAACTGTTTTCAAGTTTCAGTAAACAAAAAGGTAAAAGCCGCATTTAATCATAGGCTCGGATTCAGTTCTCAAATTAGGGAAGCGTCACATCTTTTTTTTTAGACGTTGCATGCGCTCTTAAAAAAAAATTTTACCTCAGTTAACATTAAAAAATAGTATTGAAATTTTTTGATAGCATTTGCAATAGCAACAGATAATTTGAATTTTTCATCGTTTAGGGGGAGTAATGACTTCCATGACTACCTCTCTATATCTTGATTCTACATGCGAAATTTTCGTAAAAATAAAGAGAACCACTTCGAAAACCTGTAAATCGCTTCCAATTTCATCATTCTGTCATTTTATTAACGATCCTTAATACAACGAAAAATTTTAGTAAACTTGATGACGTCACCAAATTCAAAAGTTTTTTAAGCCAAGCTTAGGGTGACCGGCTCTATTAATGTAATTTGGGCGGGAATTTTTCATATTTACTATAAAAATGACGAAATTCTTTCTAGAAATATGACTAGATTTAATAGAACTAAGGTAATATTGTGAAACTAAGATAAAATTTGAATTTGAAAAGGGACGAGGGGTCTGAACTCCCGCGACGACCTTTATATCTTTTGTAGAATTTTAGTATATTATTATAAACTATTTCTATTTAACATTAGAAATTTTTTCTACTTCAGAAATAAATTAACGTTCGAATGATTTAAAATTATGTAAAGTCATATTTTTAATAAACAGAATTGTAGTGTTGACATTTTTTAAAAACTATACCTACCTATATTTTTTTTTTTTTTTAAATTTAATTATTATTGTCTTTGATGAAAGACAGTAAGCTAAAAAATTGAAACGTTATCAAAAATTTTGGTTGAATTTGCTTTCCTTAATTTTCTGTTTATTTTAATAAATTTTTGTTTCTCCAGCTTCCTTGTTTATTTAAGGGGCTACATACCTCTATAAATCTCGATTATCTTGGGAAAATTTCAGGTTGAAACATTAAAAGATAGATCAAAGAAGGTCGATAAGTAGCATGTATTCATATATATTATGCAAAATTTTAAATATAATTAATTGAACGAAATTTCTTAAATTATTATACTATTATTATGAGTATAAACCTACTACTTTTCGAAAATTTAGTTTTGACCAACGGTTCAGAATGGAAAAATCATTCTTAAAGCAAACTATATAAAATTGAATAGACAAGAAATAGTTTAATAAAGATTTTTCCTCAAAATGGTACAATTTCCTATGCAATAATGCCATTAATTAATGGAACTGATTATTCGACTTGCTGTATTAATAATCAAATTTTCTGTTTACTGCTAATTACATATACAAAAATTTGGTTTGTACCTATATCAAACATATACATACATGTAAAGATAACTACACGTCTTAAATAAAAATTTATTTATTTTTTATACAAAATATTAATTTCAAATAAAATTGCTTTGAGAATAAATATTCCCAGTTCATTTTATTCATTTATTTTGTTTTATAGGATTATAATTTTGTTATTTTATCATGGTAATAAAAGTCCAAATCGGTTGCTGATACAAAATACATGTTTTGTAATGTTGATGTACAAAAATAAAATTTAATTTCTTATTTTTTAATTGCTTTTATAATTATTGCATATTAATATAATAAAATTCCTAAATTATCTGAAATTATAAAAAAAAATAAATTATATCGACATCTATTAGTAAATACATTAATATTCAATTAGTTTGTGTCTTGACTTTGGTTAATTTTCTCATTCCAATCATGTGAATTAAAACATCGTTTGAATGTGGTCTTGACGTCGAATCCATCTAAATTCCACAATCTCCTCTAGTAAACTCATTCAATTTGACTATAAACTTTTAAAATGGCGTTAGTTGAAGTGTGTACTGTAAGGTAACATGATCAAAAAAGTTAAAATTTTGTTGGGTTATTTTTTGATAAAATGGACAAATTTAGGTGATAATCAATGTGAACAGTTTTATGTATAGAGACAAATATGTGGTGGACTAATAATGTGAATATTTTATTTAAAAAATGGATGATTTTTATATTTACGGCTTTAGTGTTTACAATAAATGTACAAGGTAAGGATTTTAACCGAATGTTTGATTATTTTTAATTTTCTGTTTATTTGTTTATATTTTGGTTTTGAAAATAAATTGAGTTGGTGTTATTGTTCGCAAAAATTCATATTTTGAATAAAAGTTTGTTTCGAAAAAAGTTTTTAAGTTTGAAATTTGGTGTACTTTTTTTTTGTTTTTTTAAAAAAAAGGAATAAACATTAGACAAATTTAATCTTTTTTTATTTTAAGAAAAACAGTTATTTTAACTAGACAGAATTTTGTTTATAATTAGAATTTTAATTGATGAAAATGATTTTTCTATAAAACAAAATTGATAATAAATTTTTTCGATTTAATAGTTTCTATTTCGATATTTCGAATAAATAGTTAATTTGAGTTTAAAAAATTGTTTGAGGTTTGCTGATTATTTTGAAAATAGTTATAAACATTTGTTTATTTATAAATAAATACCTATACGTACAAATTTTAATTTTTTTGTGTGATTAGATTTTTTGTAAAAATTTTTTATAATGAAAAGTTATTTTTAACCTTTTTGTGTATTATTAGTACTTATGTGTTTAGAAGTTTTAAACATTTGTTAATTATTAAAAACTGATATTATCTAGTATAATAAATTATTATCTTATTTTTAATTAGGTTTTTTTAAACTTGTTAATTATTATAAATAAATTATGTTAATTTTGAAAATTAAAGTCTTTTATGTTTTTTGTGTCTATTATGTATCCTAAAATAAATGATTTAAATAATGATTACTGGTGTAAGAAATTATAGTTTTGTAATTATAATAAACATATGTACATAGTCTTTTTCATTTATGTCTTTATTTAATTTTGTATATTTTGGAGTAGTTAATTAACTTTTTCTATACCTATACTTTTAATTGTTGTCTGAGGTCTGGATATTAGTGAAATATTAAATGAGAAATGTATTTAAGTGCTTTACTTAAGGGTGTTGGACCCTTTAAGGGTAAATTAAAAATTGCAGAAGGAACAAGTGTGTATACAATAGTGGTGTAATTTAGGAGAGTCGTATCAGTGACGTGTCCTTTCTTAATTCCGTAAGTTTTAAGACACAACGGGACAAATTTAAATAAATTTCACATTGAAGTTATAGAAAAAAGTTAATTGAAATTTGTGCGAGTGTCTTTTATTTAATTGTTTAAGGTAGTTGGTCGATAAAACGATTTTTTCAAAGGAATTTAACGAAACTTTTCTAGATATTTATTTAATCCAATACAAATAATTCGAGCCCTTACCCCCCCCAAAAAATTGACCATCCCAATTTTGAGAAAAACGGTTTTAAAGTTTTGTAATTTTAACACGGGCTCTTATGGGGAAACTCAATTTTTTTTTGAATAAAATGAAAACGTGTCCAAAGAATTGGATAAAAATTTAATATGTTATTTAATACAAAATTACAAACCAAATTTAATAAGAAATAAAAGTTATTGACCACGCCGTTTTTGAAATATCATTTAAAAACATCAATTTACAACGTTTTTACAACGCTTTTTCAACAATTATTTTAATTTGCTACAACATAAGCATCCGGAAATTCAAAAAAACAAGTGGTATACAAATACAATAACTGAAGAATAGATACATTATTTAATTTTTGATAAAAGAAAATTTTTTTGCTGAGGTATACATTTGTACCTATCTCAGAGCCAGGGCTAGCTTAGCCAATAGGCCACCCTAGGCCATGGCCTAGGGGCGGTAAATTTTTAAAATAGGGCGGAAAAATGAGTAATTAACGTTTTTTTTTTTTTGCTCGTCGCTTATTTTTTTAAGAGAAAATTTTTCAAGATGCCTATAGGGGCGGACTCAGGGTTAACTCAGAGCAACTACGTTAAGTAACAGTATTTAGCAAATAAACTTCAGCGAATAAAAAGCTATGCCAAAAGTGTTAGAAGTAGTTTAGCGGTTTAATTTTTAGGGTTCCGTAGAAACATTTCGAAATCCTGATGTTTTATCATGTATTGATGAGGTTGGTGAGTTTATATTTAACAGTGTCGCCCATATTATGTACCTACCTATTCTGATTTCTGACCACATGAGAGCAATTTCTTTAATTTCAAATTGATTATTTTGAAAACTGACGAAATTGGAATAGCCGTAAATAATCTAGACACATGTGTAAGCAAAAATTACACTTTATTGTAGATTGGGTCGTGGAGAAAAGCGACGGGCGCAGGGAATAAAACACATCCTTAAAAATAAACGCTTTTCTTAAAAATTTCTCCCCGAAAAAATAAGAAAAAGTTTTTACATTTAGCCCTAACCGACTGCTACGAGCCGTCTCTTCCAACCCGTGTCCCGTGTCAACAATCCCGGTTATCCCACCGTCTCGTCGGGCCTGATTGCAGAAAATGTATTTTAATATATTACATCGAAAATACGTGACCTTTTTTGCGGGATTTTCGATCCTTTTAGCTATAAAAAATATAGATTAATTTTAGTTGGTAAAAGAAAATGACTTTTTTATAACCTGATCCTATATTAATTTTGGTTATAACAATATTTTCCAAAAGCCTGAAAAATCTGATTGCTAAAAATTTTAAACAGTTAATGTGCTTTTCCATTTTAAAATTTTATAAATTATGTAATAAGTTAATTATAAATTTATTGTATAGTTAAATGACTTTTATTTGTATATATACAAAAAAATTTATAGAGGAGAATGGGGCTAGATGTTGTAAATGATTTTTTGAAACGATTGAAACATTTTAAAGCATTATTTATCACAAGATGACATTATCCCAATATGCATCAGTTATCGAAGAAATACTTTATTTTTTCTCTTTTTTAAATTCGTTAAATTGCATTCTAGTTAATATTAATAGATTTGAGCGTTACTTATAAACAAATATTTTACTTATAATTACGACTTAATATTGTTACAGTTTCAAAATAAAAGTGGTATTTTTGCGAAGTAAAATATTTGTTTATTACTTGCATTCTAGTTGTTAACCACTGGTCTTTTTATCTGAATTTGTGTCATCACAAAAAGTATAGTTTACAGATTTAGACAGTATCAACTAAATCTTATTCTGAGTAATTTTAATAATAAATAATTCACTGTTGAGAGATTTACTTTGTGAAACTCCATTTTAAATAATGAAAAATATTTAAAGTTCGATTACTTTGTCTATTTCACGAATTAAAAGTTATTTTTACTGAACGCGTTTTCAACTTTTCGGTCTACTCTAGGGATGACCGAAAAGTTGAAAACGCGTTCAGTAAAAATAACTTTTAATTCGTGAAATAGACAAAGTAATCGAACTTTAAATACTTTTCATTATTTAATTTTAATAATGTTTATTATAAAAAAGTAAACAAAATTACGATTTTTTGGACATGCTGTAGGTATAAGCGCCCATACTGAATTTTTTTATACAGTCGAACCTAGATAAGCGACAGTTGAAGGGACCGCGATCTATTTTTCTCTTATAGAGGTTTCTCACTAACCCGAGTTTCTAGCTTACAGAGGTACGGGAGAGGTTTATCTCACTTATAGAGGTTTAGAAAAAACACAACCAATATGTAGTGAGGAACATATATGTATCGTATGGATACTACTGATACTACATATTAATATACATAATTATACATATTTGGACATAAATAAGCTTACAAAAAAAAAGAATTTTGGCTATTTGAATAGAAAATGAGTTCCTCGAATTATAAGAAAACAAGAACATAAGCACATTCAGGCATTCTAATCAAATATGTATAAGTTCTTTGAAATTTAAGAATGAGTCATAAATAGCAAATGTTAAATACGTTTAACTGTCGATTACAGAAGTACAGGCGATTAGCAGCCTCAGTCATAGAGGTCCACGAGCGAAAAACGACTCTCACTTATACAGGTTTTTGTTTCTCACTCATAGAGGCTTTAGAGTGGTAAAGTTAGGTGACCTGGCAATTACTCTCACTTACAGAGTTTTCTCGCTTATCCAGTTCTCCCTTATTCAGGTTTGACTGTATTTGCATTTTATTTTATTTACTTCTTTGTTTATTTTATTGGAAGTATAATTTTAGAGGCGAATTAATAACCTTGTAAATAACAAAAGTATCCCTAATATGTTACCCCACTTGTTATATTTTGCGTCAGTGTTGAAAAGATAGATTTTTCTTTTTTTTATGGTTACAATGCTTTAAAAAAAAAAAACTGAAATTGGGAAACATTATCATAATGAACCAATAATACCTATCGAAAGTTTTTTTAATTTTTTTGGTAAATCGAAGTCAACGAAAAATACCGAAATATATTTTTTTGTAATGACTAACTCCGTCTTCCCCTATTCGACCGTCGTGTTGTTGACTCTATTATTCTACTTGACTGCTCGTTTTGATATATGAACCATGTCTAATTTGTTAATGAAGAAAACTGTTAAAAGTTACCTGTATTATCTCTTCGTTATACTGTCTTACTAACGTAATATTCAAAATTTAGAACGACTATTTGCGAGAAAAAATTAAATTACGCGTTAGGGTTTAAGTATAACTACTAAATTCCAAAGAAGTCTATCAGTTTATTATTGTTGCAAATTAAAATTGGTTAAATGTAAAAT
This sequence comes from Brachynemurus nebulosus, assembly GCA_035578155.1. NCBI lineage: Eukaryota > Metazoa > Arthropoda > Insecta > Neuroptera > Myrmeleontidae > Brachynemurus > Brachynemurus nebulosus. Next base: position 13,748,834 of record JAPWDM010000014.1, on the reverse strand, counting down.
TTTTGTTTTCAAAATTTTTAATCCCTTTTTTTTTTTAAATATTTTACTTTTTTTTTTAATAAATTTGAAATTACACTGAAAAAGCCCATTTTATAAATTAACAAAAAATATTCATATTGAAAAATAAATGTTTAACTGATATTCAGTATGGCTTCAATTTCGATATACATTTCTCACAATCAGTTTTAAAAATAAAATTACTAAAATACTGTACTGTTGGGGAATCCCTCAGTAACGCTGGGTTTTTAAACAAAAGCAACTTTGTTTTTAAGTATTTCGAATGTTGGGATTGATAAATGTAGTTTAGTTTTTGGTGGTTTTGGATACACATACAACAGTAGCTAGAAATTTTCACAATTCTCGTGATAAAACATTTCTTATTTTTATTTATAATGTTAAAATCAGTCTTTAATTTGTTAATAATATGATTCTCTGAACCCTTTATTTTCTACATAAGTTAAAAAAAATCCATAATAGTTTTTAAATAAACGACACTGTTTATTAAATTGTTTAAGGTCCGATACTGATTATTTAAAAGTGGAAGTGCTGGTGTCCAGCTAACGCAATGACAAACCTGACGAGTTTATGTGAATTTCGTTGTTATACGACGAAATCGTAAAAAGTACTTTAACTTAAGGTATTTGGTGCGAGATAGTCAGGTACAAAAGTATAGCTCAGCGAAAAAGTTTTCTTTTATCAAAAATTAAATAATGTATTAATATTCTTCAGTTATTATATTTGTATATCACTTGTTTTTTTTTTTAATTTCCGCGCGCTTATGTTGTAGCAATATAAAAGCACTGTTGAAAAAGCGTTGTAAAAGCGTTGCAAAATGATGTTTATAAATTATATTTCAAAAACGGCGCGGTCAATTTTTATTTGTTATTAAATATGGTTTGTAATTTTGTATTTTATAACATATTAAATTTTTATCAAATTTCTTTGACACGTTTTCATTTTATTCAAAAAAATCGTGTGAATATGTCAACTTCCCATAAGAGCCCGTATTAAAATTACAAAACTTTGAAACCGTTTTTTCAGAATTGGGACGGTTAATTTTTTTTTTTCGGTATAGGCTCGTATTACTATCTAGTATTGAATTAAATATCTAGAGAAGTTTCGTTATACAATCCTTTGAAAAAATCCTTTTCCGGACCAACTACCTTAAGAAACAATTTCTTTTAGTTAAAAATATAGTTTCTTACTTCAGAAAATTTTTTATTAAGCACAAAATTAATTGTAAGAAAAAAGTTCAGCCTCCTGGACCTCATAGTTGACGCTGAGAACATTTTTGAAATCAATATTTACGTAATTTTATTCTTTGTATGTATTAGTTATACATAATTCGTAATTTTTCCTGTAATAATTATAATAAAAGAAATTTGACGCTTCTTTTTTAAAATATTTCATGAATTTTACAATTAAAACATGATGTACTTTTGAATTTGGAATAAAAACAATAATATCCGTGAAGAATTCAGTATTTTTGTTGAGTTTTTTGTATTTCAAAATTGACAGGTAATGTTTTAATAAAGTTTAAAAAAAGAATTGAAATTTAATTTAAAAAAGAAAAAAATCATTGTATCATCAAAATATTATATTATGCTGTTTATAGGTTCATTTATTCTTATTTTGCATTTTTAGGAAAATGAATAAAAAGGACACAAATAATAAGAATATTTTAGTCAAAGTTGCCCTAAAAATTTTCATACCAAATTTCAAATTTCTAGTACTATTATTTAGTAGAGGTACTCGAACAATATGATTACATCTGAAATTTGAAATAAAGCTTCCTAAACGTTTTCAACGTTAATAAAAATGAAATAAAGAAATATTTTTTTTAACACTATTGGAAAAATTTATTTCCTTGAGTCGTTCGAAACTAAAGTTTTAATGTCGAAAAAAAGAACTAAGCCCTTTTTTATCTAGTAACCAGCCCCGGATCTACGATTTTTTAGAACCGGAACAGAAACTTGAAAATGGCGCCCTCCCCTCTCCAACGTTTGACATAAATTGTCCAAAAAACTCATAAGTATATAAGTCCCTTATACAACTCCAATTTTTCCCTTTACGGCAATGATAAAAACTGAGGATTTTGTAAAGGATCAATATAGGTACAAGTTGATTTTTTATTTTAATAAATCTGCTCCGAAAGCACTACAAGTTGTACAAATTTCAAATTTTTATCACCAGCCCCATCAGAGATACAGGGGCACAAAATTCCAAAATTTGGAGAAAAGTTTTCGGAAGTTTGTAAAAATTAAAGGATACAAGTTTCACAATTGAAATAGTGTGTATTTGTTTCATAATGGGTATAGTTGTACCCGTATAGCTATTCTCATATAAAATACTAAGCGAGGTTTTAAACATTCCTTCTATAAGAAAAAAAATGTTCAAAAAGTGAATTTTGCTAAATTTTGATATCCAACTTTACGTAAAGTTTTCTTATGGAAGGGACGAAAATAGTTTAAATATGGACATACTTAAAGTAAAGAGACATTTATTACCTTTAAAATAGTTTTTATTTCAACCTTTTAGGATGAACGGTTTATGAAATATGTGCATTGGCATAAATGGCTGCAAACACAAAAATCAGCGCAAATTGGAAAACAAAAATGACTACCACGCTTAAGAATTGTTCTCAATACTTCAAATATAATAGAAACAACTATGGAAGAATATTAATTTTTTCTAAAATTGTCGAGAAACCGACTTTTTTTTAGACCATTTGACATAGACCGACTTAGTATGATTTTGGCGTTCCCTGAAACTGACTCCCGGGGCAGGGACCCCGGTTTGCCCCCCCCCCCCTTAGATCCGGGCCTGCTAGTAACACAATCTTAAAAATTAATACTGATAAGGGAACGTTTTATTTCAAAAACTTCTGGCTTTTTTCTCAGTTTTTATTATTTTTATTTTAATATTTATTTGACTAAAGTAATCAACACTTACAGTTTACCATGATGTTATTACTTACCGATACTACATTAAACGGTTCTTGTCTTCTGTATCGTTTAATATATCCAATAATGTCGACTTATGTATATAATTTCCCTTGAGTGCATCTAACAATACGAAGTTAATTTTACCACTCACGGGTAAATGATCGTTTTCTGAAAGAACTATCCGCCAAATTGTTATTGGAATACGAAACTATAAAAATGTTTCCAATGTTTATGGTAAATATGAATATCGAATTTGAGTAAGATAGTACAGGTAACTCTTGTATAATACGGTAGATACGTTCGGGATAAATGCATTACAGAATTAATGTAAAAAAGGTTTAGGTTTTAAAAATTTTCAAAAATTATCGTTTTTAGGATTCCGAATAAAAAATCTCGGAATCCTTATAATTTCGTCATGTCTGTTATTGTAGATAACATTTTTATTTATTTAATGTAGTGTACCTAGGATTGCCAACTTTTTTTGAGAAAAATAACGTATCTAATCTTTTGAATAAGAAAAAAATAAAACTTGTCAGAAAAAAAGTATTTTCCAAATTTTGAGTTTTTATTGCCTTAAATTTTTTTGGTGCTTTTAGCTTATGCTAACAATTTTTGGTTATCTATAAACGTTTCATAGCTAGTTTTATAATTTCAGTTGAGATTTAAATAAATAAATAATTCATTTTAGCGAATTTTCGAATCGAAAAATCGGCTATTACAGCCACTGTCATGACGCGACTTGAACCCGGGACTATGGTAGAAATTTATTTTGAAGTCCGTAGAAACCGAAAATAACATTCACTAAAATTTATATACATATACTGTGTGAGTTTTTCGAGAGTTGCCATTTTTATTACAGCCAAACCGTTGATTTAATCAAAAATTGTTCAAATAAGAGTTGTAGATATCGACGGGGGCAATCCATTGCTATAGTCAGGAGCTTTATAGCTCTTATGGTTTTCGAACTATGATACAAACTTATAGATTTTTAAATGGGACTATATATTAATTTTTCGATAAAACTGATCTAATGCATTAATTAACAACATAAATGAGCAAAAAAAATTTTTTACCAAAGTTTAATTTTTAAATTTTTCTTTAATTTATCAGTTAGGCGGTAAAAATATGCATATGTACTTGAGGTTACTTCAACCGATAGTGTTTTGTGTTTTTCTTGTTTACATTTCCATTATATCCAAGAAAAGAACCTTTTCCAGTACCATTTCTATCATAAAAATTTGGTTGAAATAGAAATAGCAACTCTCAAAAAACTCACATTATATATATATATATATATATATATATATATATATATATATATATATATAATGTGAGTTTTTTGAGAGTTGCTATTTCTATTTCAACCAAATTTTTATGATAGAAATGGTACTGGAAAAGGTTCTTTTCTTGGATATAATGGAAATGTAAACAAATGGTAAATTATCACACGCATTTTTAAGTTCATATTGCCATTTTTCAACAGTATTCTCCTCTTCAAATTCTTTGTTATTATTAGTAGATTTTTCTGAATTTCTTTAATGACTATTGATTCAGAATACAAATCATCCATCTTTATATTTAATAAATCGTTCAGGAATTACGCATCGGAGAGTTTTGTGTAGTGTAATCACAGTCAAGAATCAAAATAAAGTATTCTAGCATACACCAAGAGCTCGCTATAAAGAACACTTTGGAATGTGAGACAGAATTATACTTTTTACTCTTTTTAATCAATAAAATCTCATATACTTATATACCGGGTGGTTAACGTAATTAATATCGTATGATAAAAAACGTGAAATGTAACCTTTGCCTTAAAGTTAATAATAAAAAATAACCAATTCTTTTTCAGAATGTACCAATTTTAGTTTTACTAAAAATTGATTAATCTATATATGCTTATATTTCCCGTGTATTTTGTCGTAAGTCACAGTGAACAATCTGTATGTTGTTTATTTATTACTTAAAAAGAATAAGAAGTTTAATTCTATCTCACATTCAAAAGTGTTCTTTATAACGAGCTGTTGGTGTACTTTATTTTTATGCAAAAGTATATAAAGTATATTTGTGAAAGGAAAAGTAGGATATACGTTATTATAAAGTATGATTGGCAACCCTAAGTGTACCCAAACTTTTGAAACCGTTGAAACCGTTGATCTTAATTTTTCATTTCATCTACGTAATTTAATTTAAACAAAATGAAAATTAAATTTTCGTGAGAAATTATCTTTCTTTGGTTGATATTAATATTTTACATGAAAAATAAGATATTGTGTAAGGAAAATCCTTTAATCAAACACTACCATAATTAATTATATGTATATCAAAGTCGACAACATGTTTATGTCTGGAAAATTCGATAAAAAATAAGAAATGTGTTTTGTCGTAACGTACTTTCCCTACCTACGATTCGATTACTGAGTGACGTAGATCCCCAAAAGTACACAAAAAACATTTCAATAGGGCTTTAATGAAAGCGCTCGTGTGTTTGTTTAATAAATATGTTTTATTGTATACGCTCGTCCTTGCTACTTACTGCGTGCCGATGCCATTTCACTTTGTCCTGTGTTATTCCTGTAATTATTTTCCCCCGAAGAATATGATCGTTTGTCTATTGATGTTGTATATTATGGTGTGTTGGGTTTATGCATGTGATGTGATGTACCTACTGATGTAGTTGAGTTTAGTGCTTCCATTGGGATTCCAATGCGGTATGTTATTAACACTGGCGTGGTATATTAGTAATACGATGGTATTTAGGTGTACACTTTTAATCAAAAATTTGCGGTAATTATTGGTAATTGAATTAGTGGTTGAAGTGATTGATATTTGTAATGAAATTTAATTTAATTGCGGATACAAAAATAAGTGGAAACTTTTAAAATTTTATTGATGGCGGAGACGATAAAAAATTATAAATTGTCATGTAGATATATTTAAAGGGGACCACTAGTGTAACGTTTTCAAAAAATTGTAAAAATTTTTGTTGCATGTCTCGATAGTCTATACCTTTAAAAATAACATATTAAATTTTCAAGTGCATATCTGAAATAGTTTTTGAGTTATAGCCACCCGAAGAGCGGATTCTGATTTTCATTGTTAACTTTGAGGTATTGAGAAATGTATAAAGGTGGATAGTTCGGGAGTTTCTGGACGTGGCTGCCCGTAACATGTTGTGGAGAAGCTAGACTATGGCACATTTAAACGACTCATCTAGTTTTACTATGACCGTTATAGTGAGTACATCGTAAATAATTTTAGTAAAAATTCTCAGCGATTAAAACTAAAAGGTAAAATATAGAGAAACTACATTTTTTGAATTTGCTGCAATTATAACTCGAAGACAAATCATCCGATCGAGTTGATGCTGATTGCAGTTTTTTTTATATATGTTTCTCCGTACCATGAACCTCCAGTTTTCCGATCGAATAATAAATGTAATTTTTGCAGGCCAAAAATGATCAAATTTTCGCGCAAATCTTGAAACTTTTTTTAAAAAACTCCACCATTTTGTTAAATTTCAACATTTTTTCTTCGATTGAGGTTCACGGTACGGGTAATACCTTCTAGTTTAATAGCTTTTTTGTTTTTTTAATTTCAGGCACTGTGAAGGTCGCTATCACTGTAGCAGTGATGGAACTTTTTTTTTGGGGCCTTGGGAGATCGCGAATAATATCCTGAATTTTCAATTTTTTGGTCCAAAAATTTTATCATGAGTTTATTATATATCAACGTATATATCTTTAAAATATTAAAACATTTCATACAATAGTTTTCTTTAAAAAAATTCAGCTTTTTACCTATAAGCATGCGGAATACAGTGCTAACATTCAGGATTCATTTTTCGTGAATTTCGTCTGACATATTTTATATCGTTAAATCATGCAAATTTTTTTTGTCTTAAGGGTAGGTACATGCATAGGATAAACATTGGGATATGGGTAGGACTCGTGTGAGTTAATATATGGACAATTTGCTTAATTTAAACGTATGCTGTAGATGCGTCGTGTAGATAAGTCGGTTATTATATTCATGATACGTTTGAAAAACATTACATTAAAACAACTACAGACATAAGTGAAAATCAAAATTATAAATTTATATTACGTAACTATCGAATGTATATAGTAATACAGCAATACCCCGAAGAACACGTGTTTTTTGAAACCGTGTTGTTCGAGACTGCAAAAGACGGGATTCCATTTCATATACCGTAAAACCGTTTAGACCCGGACAGGGGGTCTGGACCCGGACACTTTGCACCAATCTTCAAAGTATGTAGTTTCTACATTAACCTGCTACAATAAACATTTATTCTTGACGTCATTAGAGAGAGAAAACATCCTCTAAACAGCTGTACCAATAAAAACTACGCATTTCAACTTGTACTATCTCATTTTACAGGATTACTATTCTCCAGTTTATCAAAGAAATAAAATGTGTGTCTAACTTAGACATGTAATTTTCGTCATAATTGTCATAAGGTTTTAATTTTGACGTGTATGTGTTCAGAATTTTATCGCGCATCATTTAATGATGTTTGAAGTTATATTCGATGTATATATAAAAAAATACATGCTATATACATATATCCGTTTAGACCCGGACACATCAGTTTATTACACTATGGCCGCGATTCGCACTGGCTGTAACTGCCACTATCCATACGTTATATTCCCGCCAGAATTACGCGGTTTATGCCTCCTTCTGGTGTCATATCGCATGTTTACTTCATAGAGAGGCATACTATGTATTGACCCCACTTCCTTCCCACAAAATGTTTTGAAGCCTTTGACAGGTTCAAAGACATCAGACGATATAAAACACTGCCCTAACCCCGACGGGAGAGGTTAGTTTGCATGTTATTACATTATTTAAGTAAGGATCCGGGTCAAGACGGATTTGAGGTGTAGACCCGGACCATTACTAATTATTTTTATTTTTTTTATTTTTACTTATAATGAAATAAATGGGTCAGGGATATAACAAATAATATACGCTCTTTCTAATGGTAATTCTATGAATGAAACATGTATAAACATAAAATTATACCAAAAAATGTAAAAAAGTATTCGGGTCTAGACGGTTTTACGGTACATTTGTAAATAATGTGTATTTATTTCAATTAAAATGGAATGGAATTCAGCATTCATAAGCTCTGAAGTCGGTCTATCATAAAATGTACCTGTTTTTTATTATGTTTGTTTATAAATGTTGCTTTATCTTATTCAAAACTTTGATCGTAAATATTTCGTAAACGGTGCGTCATAGCTCAAAAATAACGAAATTTTTGAAGGCTTAAACAAAGCAAGTTGTAGGTATTCCAAACATATTGCGACTGCTAAAGCCTACTTTTCGTTATCGAAAATTATCGATAACGAACTACTCATCATAAACTGATTATAATTGATTAATTCAGGCTCATTAGTACCATTGATTTAGTCACCAATAGAATATTTTCAAAAAATTAATATTCGATACTTTTCGTAACCATAAACTTTTGATCGTAAATATCTCGTAAACGGTGCGTCGTAGCAAAAAATAACAAAATTTTTGAGGGCTTAAGCGAAGCAAGTTGTGGGTATTCCAAACATATTGGGACCATCAAAACCTACTTTTCGTTATCGAAAATTATTGATGTCGAAAATAACAATATTTTTAAAATTTAAATATGTAAATTTCTACATATTTGTTATCATTTCTACTATAAAATTCTCTAAAAAATTTTAGTAGTTTTTATTTCTAGTATTTTTCCTTTTTTAATGACAGACTCAATTAACACGATTTTTATTTGTGTATATCAAATACACATGGAACGGATATATTCGTGTACATTGAGGATCGGTGTAACTTTATATCAAATATATAATATCATATTTTATTCTTTTTCAAAAGAATTACTTAAAAAACGTGTTTTTTTTTTTTTTTTTTTTTTTTATATTGTTTAGATGCGCCACAACTAAGGTGATATGCATCGTTTTGGTATATGTTGTACTATTGCTTTTGGTGTTGATATGCTATAGATGATTGGTGCGGTATGGTAGTTTGATGATGATGTATCTCCCCCGGCCGGTTCCGAACTCACGATCTTATCAGTCAAGAGCGGAGTTGCTAACCACTAGACCAGCTCGGGGTAAAAAACGTGTTGTTTGAAGCCGTGTAATTCGGAGGAAGGTACCCGTGTTCTTCGAGACTTGTGTTCTTTGAGTACCGTGTTCTTCGGGGCTTACCTGTACATTTAAATGTAATGTACATACATCAAGTATTATGTACATGTAATTTCTTCTTTGGTATATGTGGATTTTAATTAAATAGGGAGCAAACGATTTGTAGCAAAAACATATTGTGTTTTTGTTTACAGTGGGTCGTAATTATGTATGTATGTTTTATTTGTTGTTTGTAAAGAGAACTGTCTGATAAAGCTAAATGTTTGTTCCCTTATTTTAGTTTTTCCGAACAATAATGTTATTATATCCAGCGACCAATTTTGCTTTGGTGGATTATTTACAGTTGTAAATGTTATTTTGAAAGTTTGTAAATTGTTTCTTTTTTTGAAAAATAAAAGTTTGAAATTGTATAATAATATATTTGTAACTTATTATTACATGAGAGATTTGTATTTTTTCGAATAAATTTTGGGTTTGTCTAATGAAAATTTGTTACTTAGCAATTTAACGAGAAGAATTGTCTACTAACGAAAACGCAACAGTGAAGCTGTAGCGTTTTTGGGTTGACAGTTGTTCGAGTTAAATTGCTTTTAGGCAAGAAATTTGAGGTGTATAGATAAAACAAAAATTTATTCAGAAAAATATAAAACTTAAGTGTAATACGGTAAGACAATTTAACAAATAAAATAAATTAGTATAATTCATATTATTATTTAATACATTGTTACCATGATTCTGAAATCAATTAAATTTATCAATACGAATTTTTGTTTCGTTTTTATCGTGTTTACCTCCAGTGAAATGACCACTGAAATGTTTTGTACCATTTTTTTCGTTGTAAAAATCTGTCCTAACTTGTTTTTTTCAATGGTAAAAGTGGAAAAACTACAATATTCTTATAGAACTTGATACACATGAGTTAAATTGTCAAAAAAAAAGAAACTGAAGACGCAAAGAATTTTAAAAGTTGTTGCCCTTTTTTTAAGAGGTATCAGTCAAAAATAGTCGGAGAATGATTTGGAAAAGACTGTTCGGAAAACTGAAGTGTCTACTTTTTGATGTTGGGATTCAAAAATTTTTTCCCGTCAGAATAATATTATTTTTTTAAAGGGTATAATCGCCGAAAACAATTGAAATTTTTTTCTTACTTCAAAGTTGTGCACAAGAAGCAGAAAAATTTTTGGAATAAAGTACCTTTGTGTCACATTTTTATAAAGCGTACTTTTAGCTTTAATTTTTAGCGAATTTTTGAATTGAAAATTCAGCTATTACGGCAATTGTCATGGTACGACTTGAGTTCGGAAATATGATTACTATACACCATTGGAAAGAGGGGAAAAAATCACATCAAATAGGTTTTTGAATTATTATATTGTATGTACACTGGTTTCGAGAAAAACAAATTTTTGTAAACGGAAATTCGCTATGTTATATAGAATGCTGCAACGGGGGGACTTTTAGCGAATTTCCAGAAAGAATTCTGGAAATTCAGCTATTACAGTAGGTGTCATGACGCGACTTGAGCCCGGGACTATGGCAGAAATTTGTTTTGAGGTCCTTAGAAACCAAAAATAATATTCACTAAAATTTATATATATATATATATATATATATATATATATATATATATATATATATATATGTATATATATATATATATATATGTATGTATGTATATATATATATATATATATATATGTATGTATATATATATATATATATATATATATATATATATATATATATATATATATATATATATATATATATATATATATATGTATCAGCACGATAACTCTCGAACGAAATGTCCTAGGTTTACGAAATTTAGTGACAACGTTGGAAGTCCAAAAATCTTGGATGAGTTCTTCAGCCAGACACGTCGGATGCCAGGAACATGGTTTTTGTTCTTGCAAAAAATTAGTTTTTTGCCAAAATTTCCACTTATTCAGAAATTTTTGCCAAATTTTTTACATCATTTAAAAGAGGAGAAAAAATTACATAAAAAAGGTCTTTAAACTATTATTCTATGTCAACTAGTTTCCGAGAAAAACTAATTTTTATAAACGGAAATTCGCTATGTTATGCAGGATGCTGCGACAGGGGTATTTCTTATTTAAAAGCCTTTCTACGATCATTACTTTAGGAATTATTTGTGATTAAGGTAGTTGGTCCATGAAACGATTTTTTCGAAGGAATTTAAGGAAACTTCTCTAGATGTTTATTTAATCCAATATCAATAATACGAGCCCTTACCAAAAAAAAATTGACCACCCCAATTTTGAGAAAAACGACTTCAAAGTTTTGTGATTTTAACATGGGCTCTTATGAGAAAACTCTATTTTTTTTTTTTTGAATAAAATGAAAACGTGTCAAAGGAATTTGATAAAAATTTAATATGTTATTTAATACAAAATTACAAACTATATTTAATAAGAAATAAAAGTTGTTGACCACGTTGTTTTTGACATATAATTTAAAAACATCATTTTACGACGTTTTTACAACGCTTTTTCAACAATTATTTTAAATTGTTACAACATCAGCGCGCGGAAATTCAAAAAAACAAGTGATCTACAAATATAATAACTGAAGAATATTAATACATTATTTTATTTTTGATAAAAGAACATTTTTTTGCTGCGATATACTTTTGTACCTGCCTATCTCAGAGCAACTACGTTAAGTAAAAAACTGCTCTTATAACTTTAATCTTGAAATGGAAAGAGTCTTCTGTAGAAAGCCCAAACTATCCTTTTTAAGGTAAAAATGTCGATTAAGTAAAGAAAAATTTCATACCTTTCGTAAAATCGATTTCGAAATGTTTAAAAAAATGACATTTTCCTTGTTGTATTATTTAGAATAGAAACGTCAAAAAATAAATTGGAGGAAATAAAAATTAATTCAGTGTAGTGGGAGCGCTGTGCAGTGTGTTGTAATTCATGAAAAACATTTTTTCTTTTTAGGTTGAAAGTGTATTTAAGGCATAATTAGCTAACCAGTTAATGACGGAAATTATTCTTGAAATTTATACGTTCGGTATATTAAAAATAATGTTTCAAAACGTAATAGTTTCAAAACGACTATTTAGAAAATATTTTTCTTTTAGAGCAAGCATTAAATTTGTAATGTTGTTTCTATAATGATGTCCGGTTATTTCATGTTACCTAAACTTGATACATATTTATGATAGTTTAAGGTATTTGGTCGATAAAACGATTTTGTCAAAGGATTTTGACGAAACTTCTCTAGATATTTATTTAATACAATACCAACAATACGAGCCCGTACCGAAAAAAAATTGACCACCCCAATTCTGAGAAAAACGATTTCAAAGTTTTGTAATTTTAACACGGGCTCTTATGGGAAAACTATTTTTTTTTTTTTTTGAATAAAATGAAAACGTGTCAAAGGAATTTAATAAATATTTAATATGTTATTTAATACAAAGTTACAAACAGTATTTAATAAGGACTAAAAATTATAGACCACGCTGTTTTTGAAATATAATTTAAAAAGATTATTTTACAGCGTTTTTACAACGATTTTTCAACAATTTTTTTTTAAATTGCTACAACATAAGCGCGCGAAAATTCAAAAAGACAATCGGTATACAAATATAATAACTGAAGAATATTAATACATTATTTAATTTTTGATAAATGACAACTTTTTTGCTGAGATATACTTTTGTAGCTGACTATCTCAGCGCAACTACGTTAATATCAGATAAATTCGTTTTCGTGTTGCAAAAAAGGACTTTATTAATCTTAGTTGTATTTTGAATGTGTAAAAGGCAAAATATGTTTGTTGAATTTATTTGTCAAACTTTTTATTAATTATATTTAAAGCCATTTAAAGTTTTTAATTCTGCGTGAGAGTGTAATGAAATGTGAAAATGGTCGAGAGTGTTATGAAAGCGGTAATATTTTAGCTGTAATTATATTTGTAATGACTGTAAGGTGAAACAAACGCTAGTGATTAGTTAATCATTGCTAAGTCAATGATATTTTATATTATGTAAATTATTTAATTTACCCACAATATTCTTGATGTCATAGGATGATGATGTATGAACATGAAATTTTGCATGTTCCAATTAGCGTGTAATAAAAAAACTATTTTCTAATTTCTTAATGTGGATACTTCCCCGTTTTAGAAAGTAGGAGTGAAATTCATCCTAATTATTATTATTCAATTTAAAAAATTAACGCCTTAATGTCATAAGACGTCAAGTGAAACCTTACTAACGTTACTAACGTTACATTATAGGTTATGACCGTCATAATGTTAATTAAAAAAATAATTTTTTTTGCTATTAACCACGTGATTACAAGTGGGTTGTGACGTCACTTTCTTTTATGCTTCTCCAAATTGAGAGTTTCTTTTCTTAATTATATACAAAATACTTGTTATTTAGAAAATATGATATAACTGACGCCTTTTTAGAACAAATATTAAATTAATTTTTTCAAACGATTTTCATAAATCTATAATGCATACATATGCATATTTTAAAATAGTTTCCCAAATTTAGCCAAATATTCTATTGAATAGTCATGTGTCCATCTGAAATACCTAATTTAATTTTTTAACAGTGAAAGAATTTTTAAAATCGTTCTAGATTCTTTATAAATATAAACCAACAAACAAATAAACTCAATCTCTAATATTTTAATATAAGTGTCAATTTTTTTTGTTAAAATTTTTAATCAATTATTCTTTAATTTAAAAAATTAAATTTTTATTTTTACCTAAAATTTATCTTATTTAATTGGAAAAGTTATATCCTTAGCTATTAACCACGTGATTACTAGCGAGTTGTGACGTCAGTATCTTTTATGCGTCGATCGGTTTTCTTTACTTTAATCAAACATAATTATGAAAATTAACCTAAACAAAATCGATATACTCTTTTCTCTTTCAACTTTCAACAACTTTTTTTAGTTGTAAGAAGAATTAAGAGTTTTTTAGATATCGAATTCGCAAGTCAAAGTTATGGGTAACTTCAAAATTGTAAACTTTACCGCATCGATGCAGCATCATGACTTTTCTGATGCGTCTAATACTACATGATGCGCTACTGATGCTCTCTTGAAATTTGATGCACATTAGATATTTTTGAACGGGATATTGGCATCATTTACCCTCTGATTTGGCTATAGATAAGACATATAATGTAGCATGATAGACTATAGATAATATAGCAATAGTGTCCTTGTATAGGTGTATTATCTTTGAATTTCAACTTGAACTTACTTGAAATTGAAAATATTGAAATTATTTGAATAAAAAATATTACATACCTATTTTGAGTGCAAGATGTATTTCAAATAGTTTAAACAATTTTAATCAAAGGTAAATACATTCATCTTTTTCAACAATTTGTTTTTCGGAATTATTCCAGTTGGTGTTAATACCTACCATACCTACATAATATGGCAAGTAGCTATAATTCTACATTATACACATGACATGCATCTTGGACACGCATCACCAAATTTCTTGATGTATTGTTTTGACGCATCAAATGCAAAAATGAACTTTTGATTTTTCGTTGTGATGCGTCTGATGCGTTTTTGAACTTTTGACTCTGCCTCATGCAAGCAGTGATGCATTTTTGAAGTTAGCCTATCATGTGTGTATTTCAAAATTTTTAGTTAAAGGGTGAAAGAAATATAATTTTATTTCTGTTTATTCAAAGTGTCTACTAGATATACGAGATGTCAGTTTTTTTTGCTGCCTACAGATTTTTAATCAAACTCCTTCATTTTCACTAGCTTAAAACATTTACCCGAAATAATATTATAAAATACCTACCTACTTAATTTCAAAATTATTCAAGCATTTATTTTAACTATGTATATAATATTGTAATCTACCCGTGATATTTTAGTTATGGAAAATTTTACATAAAATTATAATATTTCTGTAACAGTATTATTATACTTACTCCTCGTATATTTACATATAATTATTTTCAAAAAGTATCTTCTTCATACACTGTTGCCATGACAACTCTCCTGAACTTGCTGACTGTCGTGGCAGAAATCATTTATGTTAATTAGAATCTATTTGAACTGGATTCGCTATCGTTTCGTTTACGTTTGTATCTTATTAACACCAATAACAAACACTTGGTACGTTTGTAGTATGTAAGTAAGTAAGTACTGTCGTTGAATTAGAGCCATTAGCACATTTTCATTATTTATAAATATTCATTTATAATTTTATATGTTTGTTGTAGACGGATGAACTTATCTCATGAATATTGTACTTGAAGAAAAAAGACAACGATCTTTGATTTTCTTTTTAAAACTATGAGTCAGTATAAAACTCAAGTTACAATAGAATATAAAATAAACTTCAAGTTTGTACAAACTTAATGTATTTATACATTGTAGTATAGAAAGTATGATTTTGCATTTTTCAGAATAGACTTTAATGTCTTGAAATTGGTTTTAGAATTCATAAGAATGTAATAACCCAAAAGGTAAATAGGGTATATGCGGGAGAGATGCCGCAATAGCCATAATTCGTCCGCTAATTAATAGATAACGCTACTAATGGATTATTTGTTTAAAATAGGTTGTTTATTTACGCTGTATATGGTGACATTTATGATTGGTGCATCAGTTTTGAAATTATCCAACGTTTTATTATCGAAATGTCAGCTTTTTAACATAAAAAATATTTTATTAAGCATTTATTTAATTCATCAGAATTT
Organism: Brachynemurus nebulosus; assembly: GCA_035578155.1. Lineage (NCBI taxonomy): Eukaryota > Metazoa > Arthropoda > Insecta > Neuroptera > Myrmeleontidae > Brachynemurus > Brachynemurus nebulosus. The sequence goes on along the minus strand of JAPWDM010000014.1, from coordinate 13,732,995 downwards.
CCGAATTTAAGAATATGTATTTCATTCTTTTAATGAAAATGAGTTTTGTTGTTAATTGAGGTATATTTTAAAAGTGTTGTACAAAAGGGCATAGCCGAGTAAGATAGGGAAAACGGCCTTTGACGCAAAATTGATTTTTTTTATAGGAGATAATACTTCTTAGCCCCAGATGCATTCCTGCCAAATTTCAACCCTCTGAGGCTAATAGTTTATGAATACACAAAGACAAAAATTTTTGAAAAAAAATTTTTTTGACGAAATTACTGAGCCGATTTATTTGAGTTTAATATATATTACCCACCTTAGGCAAAGTAATAAAAAAAAAATTAACGTTATATCCCTTTATTATACTAATTTTTTTAAATTTTTAAAATTAAGTAAATTTTTTTTTGGTACTTACGCGTTAGCGACACCCACCATTTTTTGTTCAATAATATGTCTATTAATACTCTATAACATATATTTTTATGGAAAAATTTTAGTTGGTAGAACATAGTAATATTTCAATACAAATGCATACCGTGTTCGGTACTACATATATTACTATTCCCTCTAAACATCGATGTTTTTTTACCATCGATGAATATCGATCATCCCTAGCAGGAGTATGTAAAAGAGTAGATATATCTTTAAAAAACATTGGTGACCTGCATTTTTGTGCCTTCTTTTCGGCTTATTTTTGTATTTGAACATTTTTTGGGGTTTTTAATTACATGTTGTATGTAATATGGTAATAAAATAGATGAAATATTACAGTCAGTTTCCGATTATTTGGGGGCAAATTAACCAGGCTGAATGTGAAAAGCCATCCGCTGCATGCGTACCTATATAATTTTTCTTCTAAATAATTTTTAAACACAATTAAAGTCAAGTAGAGAAAAAGAAAAATGATTAAAAGTACAGCAGTCAGAGGCATCAGACATTTCTGTTTAACTTGGTACAATTATTATTTATTCATTTAGGGGGAATGCACAGCATATAGGAAAAATGAAAGAGATAAAATTTTTTTATTAATTTTCAAAATTTTCAGAAAAAAGAAATTAACAATCTAAAAATTTGTTCTTTGAAAATTTTTTGTTTATAATGGATCCACCAAAATTATTATTTTTATCTTTTTCTGATAAAATTTTTATGTTACATTACACATTTCTAATAACTAAAAGAGTATTTGGAGAAAACTAAAGTAGTTGAAACTAAAGAAGTATTTTGTGAATGAGCTCTCCGAGTGGAACTAATGTAGTAAAATACTAAAGTAGTATAATACTTCTTTAGTTCTAACTAAAGTAGTTTACAAAACTAAAGTAGTAAATTTCTCTGACTTGGTGGTCGTCAGCCTATAAGTATGGCTGCAAGACCAATACCAAGACTCAAGTGAGCAAGACCAAGACAAAAGCAAGAAAAAAGTAAGAATAAAGCAAGACTCTTGCTAAACTATTTAAATAGTTTGAAAGTATAATTAATACCGTAAAGAGAGAAAATTCTGATTTTAGAAGGAAAAAATTCGCTAATAAAAAAATACAAGAAAGTGCAGGATATTTTAGCAATACCAAAACCAAGACCAATACTGCATTTTGTAAGACCAAGACCAAGATCAAGACTCAAACTGCTCTAGCCAAACCAAGACCAAGATTCTTAATGCAAGAACAAGACCAAGACTGTCAAGTCTTGGTCTTGGTTTTACATTTGCTCATCACTACTTAAAACCAACCGTACTTTTCAGTTCAAAATGTCCAAAAACAAATTGGTTATGATGAATTTCTTTATTCAAAATTATAGTTTTCCTACTACAAAACGTCTTGGGAAATTGAAGAATCTAAAAACCGGTATTTAGAAGTACCATCGGTACATTAAGAGTTAATCCTAATCCATAATAAAGTTTATTTGTTTCATGTACAATATTATCCTTGGCTCACTGTGTACTGTACTGACTGGTGGTTCGCTGTGTACTACAACGTAGAAAATATGAAATTTGCCATTTCAGCACTTTTAAATATCGCTGGGAATTTAATTTCCGGTATTAATCGATAATTGAATGTACTCTGATTCCTTTAAAAGAAGTAATTCCATCAGAAATATTATTTTTCTTGCTAAATATTTCTGAGATACCGATGTGCGATGTTGATATTAAAACCGAACTGAAAAACAGTCTTTTTAATTTCAACTGCACAATCTAAGAAAAAGAAATTTTCGAATTCCTTCTTTCTTTCTAAAAGTAGTCAATAATATTCTTTTTAATTTTAAATACATAACGCAAAATTTTTCTTTATTTGTCTGAAAATGCTTCATACGTTTTTATATTTGATTTAAAAATCTTTTGATGTTACAATGTACAACCTCTATGTTGTATCTTATTTAATTCAAAATGAAACAACTGTTTCATGCGTTCGTGCATTGTGCTAGGCCAAAAGATGGTATTCAAATAAAAAATCATTTGATAATTTCACTTTCACTCAAAAACTAAAATTTTGTGAGTTATTTGACCACAATATATTGTTGTCTTTTTTACACGAATAACTTATAATATTTATACCCTATTTCAAATACAATTAATCATGAGTGATCGTTAAAAAATTAAATAATTCTTATATTTGAAACGAATCAATCTTCTATTCTAAAAACATACTGCGAATTTAAAATTTACGTAAATGCAATAATGAAAAAGATAAAGCCAAGAAAACGGAAATTATTTAAATTCATAAGTGATGAAGCATGGTTAAATTTAAGTGAAATGGACCAAACTTACGGAAAATTCTTACAGAATACTCCTAACTTATGGAAAATTCTATAGATAGGCCTGGGCCTACCTAAAAATTTCGAAAAAATAAAGAAACAAATTAAAAAGCAAAATAAAAATGTTTAAAGGATGATCTTAAGTCAATCATTTTTTTGAATTCTTGAATTTTGTATGTTCTCATAATCATTTAAGCAACAAAAGATTTACTCTTCATTTTGCGTAATTCGGGATTTCTGATAGTTTTATGTTTTTGATAGCCATATTGTCGGACAGACACACTGACAGTACACAGAATTTTTTAAATTGGTTGACAATTTTTTTTTTTTTTATAAACAAATTTAGACCGGATTTTTCATCGATTTTCAAAATTTTTTCTAAACTGGTGCCATTTAATGAAAAATCAATAATTTTTGTGTTCGCTTTAGTAAAATTAATGTAAATGATGAAAAAATTTTATTTTTCAAATTGGGGGAAAAAATTTTGTCTACCTCAGATCACGTATATTATTATACTCTAAAAAGTTTTATATTTGTTGCATTATTCATTCCCCCCTAAAAGAAAATTCGCCAATCAAACATTCTTTTCTGGCATTTCGGAGTGATGTAACGCCTGGTACAAATACATTGAAAACCGTTTTTGAAAATCGTATAATCTTTTTTGTGTATTTTCTTTGTGACTTTTATGCGATTTTTTTTATTTTCTTTTTAAATGCCCATTAAAGTGCATAATGAGAAAGCAAGAAAAAGTAAGAGATTTAAACATTCATTTGCAATGAGTTACTTATTGACTGTTTTTAAACATTTAATTAGAACTTTGCATAAAAATATAATTATTTTGTTTAGAAAATAAACTTTTAAGGAAATTGTGAGGTTTTGAGCGTTTTGAATTATGTATTTTTTATGAAATTTCTTTGATATGATTCCCGATCCACCGACAAACTTATTAACACTGTGAGGCCCGAGCACTTTCAGAGTAAACTTCCCCGGAAGCCGACAATATTTTTAAAGAAATTTTATGTAAACATGTACATAAAATGATTCCACAGAGCACTAAATGATTCAACATGTACCTATGTGTTATGCAGGTCAAAAGATAAGTAGATAGTTATTATTATTTTGATAAAACACACATATACATACAAGCATATAACACACACATATATACATACGTGGATAAAAATATTTACAATAAGATGAAGCTATAGATATTTTGATGATAAAACATATTATATTTATATGTACAAAAAATGAAAAGTGTCCGGTACGTAGTAATAAATTATTTTTATTAGAATAATATAATAGTATATTGTGCAATAAGTGCGGGAAATTGTCGATTGCCTACGAAAGCGAAGTTGAACGCACTCACTACGTTCGTGCGCTCATTCGCTTGACTGGGGCAATCGACAATCCCGCACGAGTTGCACATACTATTTTTTATTACGAATTTCACATACTTTTTTCTATTATTATCACTATTTTTGACATTTTTATTACTTATAATATTTTTAAGTGTTCGTTTTTTTTTCTGAATTAGTTATCGTTTAAACTACTTTGTTGGTGGTTTCTATAGAAATAATTATGAAATATTTATTAAATGAAAAATTAAGAGGCGGCTTTGCTTGTTTTGATTAAATTTTGCGTGTTTTATTGTCAATTTGCGTGTGGAAAGTTACTTTCCACACGCAAAAAAGTATATGGGAAGAGTACAGTGGGCAAACAGCTATTTTGCGTACAGAAATATGTGCGCCAAGTTAGTACTTCTCCCGCATGAGTAATAAAAAATCTTTTTTATAAATATTTTTAAGTGTTTTGTTTATTCTAAATATTGATCGGGATCGGCCTCGGTAGATGTTTTGTTCATTTTCGGATGCCGAAGCCATGGGACTGAAAGTGTTAAAATTCTAGATATAGACAAGTATAATTTCATAAAATCCTATTATTTTTTTTTAAACTCTCAAAACTGAACTTCAGCCCTTTGGCTCACCTCGAAAATATACCCTGCTCCGCATTCAATTCAAACCAGAAGGACTGTTCGTTACATACATGTATCCTTCGTTCTATTTGATAAATCACAAAGTGAATAATAATAGAGTATCATTGCTACACATCGTCAGAGCGGGAGCTACACCATTCATGCGGATAAATAATCAAATAGTGGTTGGTGGTACATTTGGTGATATCATACAGTGAATGGTACGTTGGATGCCATCTAGTTAGCTACTTTACCGACAACCAGTTTAACAGTATACAAGAGTTGTTCAATTTACTACGATCGCGATATGTGAAACACGGTGAGGGGAGAGAGAATTCGACTCATCTTTACAAATCATCTGATAAATTACAACACGAAAAAAAAGAAAAACAATTCTTTTGTTACACGTTTTCACTTATCATATGATCATTCGGTGAGACTGTTACATATGTACGTACGTACTATGTGGTATATTTCCCAATTTGTTTTCCTTTTTTGCTTCGTTCAGTTTCCTTTTGGTTATTTAAAGAAAAATGTTGTAAGACAGAGTTTTCATGAGATTACATAGGAATGACAATAAGGGTATTATCTAGAGAGAAATAAAAGTTGCGTCTATATGTGATTATTACGTAACGAGAAATTTTGAAAAATTGAGACATTTAGTCATTCTACAGATATTGTTGTTTTTTTGAAAGGTTTTTTCACAAAAAGTAGTTTTGTCGATCGTTTTTCCAACTACATAATAAAATACACTTTATATAATTTGGCATTTTCAAGCGGTCTCTTTGTGAGATGTTAAGTTTGATAAGTAAAAGTTTTGAGGTTGGACCTGTTGATTTTGATGTTTGGATATGTTGCAAAACACTATAAGTGATACATAATTTTTTATTAGCGGAAGAACAGTTTGAAGGGGTGAAATCGCCCCTTCAAAAATTGCGGTAAAAATTTAATTTTTCAAATATCTTGGAAACGATAAGAGATAGAGCACAAGTTTAAATTGACGATATTGAAGAGATCTATCTACTGATATAAAATTTGTTTAAATTACATTATCAAAGGTGGTTGGAGGTTAAAATTTTGTAAAAGGTAAGGTAAAAAATAAAACTATTAAAATTTTATTTACAGATTTCAAATCTATATAAAAATAATCTAATTGATCGGTTTTTGATCAGTTTTCTAATATTAAGTCTAGGGGTAATTAACTAGGGGGTGACTGTGTACAGTTTGAGTAGTTCAAGAAGTTCTTTTTCATGTCAAATGGTTTAAGACAATTACAATATCGTCGATATGAAATTCTCAAATTTAAAATTCAGTTTAAGCAATATTGAAGAGGGGGGAGGGGAATTTTTGAAGGCTTAAGCGAAGCAGTTATAGGTATTCCGAACATATTACGAGTATCAAAATGTAGTTTTCGTTATTGAATATTATCGATATCGAAAATAACGATATTTTTAAAATGAATAAGAAAAGGAAGTCGATACTCTTTCAAATATATCATACGTGCTAAATTTTTTCGTAATCAAAATCATTCGATTGAAAATAGATCGTAAACGTGTTATTTATTGTTATTAGCAATGATCACTAATTGTAATGCAAAATAAGTCAAATTTGATAAGGTGTATCCTTAATTTTAAATCAAATCGTGTCGATCATAAATGGTTTTTTTTTTTGACAACGGTTAAATTTAACTTACGACATTTTGCAAACAGAAACGCTTAGTTTATGTTAGTGTAAATAACAATAAATACAGATAAAACAAGCTAAAAATAATTTACTTTGCCACTTTTCAATAAATTGAACTGTTTGATTGCTCGCAAGTATATTGCTCTTTATGCATTTTTTTTTTTTTTGAAAAGTTTGTAAAATGTTGTTTTTATAGAATTCTTCCCTCACATTTTCATTTTTTTATGCGTCACTGTATATGTCGAGAAAGGATTTTATTTAAACATTTTACAATAATCCATTCTTGTATATCGTTTAACACCTAAAAATATCGATGATTCAGAAGAAACCTTTTCGAGGGTAACTTTTTCCGGTTCATGAAGTCCTAAATGTCCCAAATAATGAAATAAAGTATTAAAAATTTTATGGTGTATTGCTGAAAATAAAATGTAAACATTTTTCTAAAGAAATTTTTTGATAAGACTCTACGTGTAACAAAACGGCTGTTATCGAACTGACTGATTGTGAGTGCAAATCTGTCGGTTATTTTTCTCGATAAAAATGGTCTATTTATTTTTTTAATGTCGTTATAAAAATGTACATAAAATCGGTCTTTACAACTTTGAAAAAAAGTTTGAAAACGATTTTATATTAAGCAATATAGTGACTACATATATGTAAATACTTTATATGTTAGTATATTTTGACAACAGTAATTGTGACTCTGACAATAAGATGCATCTCTTTGTCCTGACATATTGTATTTTATAATACCGTTTAAAATATTAATTTATAATTCTATCTGCGCAGTTTAGAGCCAAATTTATTCGTGTCTAGATATAAATGTTTTACTTCTTCTTTTATGTACCTATTAGCAATTTAGTGAAGAACTGTGTTATAAAATACTCGTATTTTGTAAATAAATAAAGATACGTATAATACTCGTTTTAAATTTTAACGATCAAATTTTAAACTGAATTTATCTATTATAAAATTTAAATTTGATCAGTGTTAAAATCCAATTTAGGTGAACATTAAGAAATACCTACTTATTATCCCGTCTAATGATGTATTTTGAATTTGCTTGATTGTATTATTTGATCCTTTATTTAAAATCCTTCTACTGGTTTGAAATAACTGAATTAATTATAAGGTTTCCGATCTCCTAACTTTTGTTATTGTGATATAGATACATATCATTCAGTAGTATAATTAAACCCTTCGAAAGGTTATTTGATAGATATAATTAATTACTTTATTGATTGTTTAAAAGAAAATGATAATGGTAAAATAATGATATTTGCACTAAAGAGAGATAAAATAAGTTGTAAATGGGAGGAATAAGTAAATAAAATCATTAATTTCATCATCATATCTAAATGAATTTTCTCTGAAAGCTTTTTTTTTTTTAATGGAAAGACGAAATGTTATTTGGAAGGGAAGTTGGTTGCTGTATCCACTAATACGTTATTTATCGATTCTGCTGTAAAATCCCTTATTCTTAAACAAAAGAGTTCCATTTTTAGGGTCTCGAAGAAAAATCTCGGAATTTTCAGTTTGTCTCCTTGTCTGTCATAATATCAGAATTTCTACATCTTTGGATTTATGAACAAGAAATTTTGTATGTACATGGTATAGGTAAAGCTCTACCGTATTTCATGGGGTATCGTTAGAAACGAATTTTAAAATGGTTACTATTAAGGTTATTAAAAAAATTCAAGTTACTAATTTTTTTCATTAAGCAGCCTATTATATATATATATATATATATATATATATATATATATATATATATATATATATATATATATATATATATATATATATATATATATATAAGCACATGACATTTTGCGTCGAGATGCAGTTAGTCGATTAATCGACTAAAGTTGTTTTTCCGACAAAATTAGTCATTAGTCGAAAATATCGAGCATAGAATAGTCGATTAATCGACTTTTAGTCGAATTCATGAATAGAGTAACCTATGTAACTATGATATTTTCTTTTGAAATTAATTATTAACTTTTAGTTTTTCTTTAAGAAAAAGAAAGATATGACATAATCACAATCTGTTAATCACATAAAAGTGAAAAATCATACAAATAGGTTTTTTTTATTTTTCATTTTTTGAAATCCAATAAACAATACAGAAAAATTATTAAATTAGTCGTTTTTAGTCATTTAAAAAAAAATTAAGTATTTTAGTCATTTAGTCGAAGGTAAAATAGTCGATTAAAAAATGATTAAATGTTAGCAAAATTAGTCGACTAAACCGATTAATCGATTAATTATCCGACATCACTACTACACAGTTGTAGTACTTTCTTGTCCCGTTTTTATTTAAAATCCGCATAGAGGTGAAAGTTCGGGATAGTAAGTGATAAAGAGGTTGATATATGTAAACATTTATGGATAATAGCAAAAAAAAAAAATTCTAGAAGAATCTTTCAAAAATGACAAAAAAAGTGTTTTCTTTTCTAAGGGTAGATGGGCGCATTTTTAAGGGACATTGTCGCAAACAAAGTTGTTACAAATTCAAATTTCTAAAAATTATATTTTATAGAATTTTTGTTACCCAAACCGACTGTGACGTAATTCTAAAAAAGAATCGATTACCGATTAGAAGTATGTTAAGACTTCTATTTTCTTGTAAAATTAAAAAAATTTTTTTAGTTCTGAAAAAAAAATACGGTTTTTTTTAATAGATATACATAAATAAAAAATAAAAAAATCTTTTTAGTTTCGTGACTTCGTCTTTAAAATAATTGGGACATTTTGTAGTACTTACCTTTCTCTAACAATAAGTTTTATGAATTTTCATAAGTAAGATCAGGAGAAAGTCGAAGAAACCAAAATTTTCCGATTTTTCAAAAAAATTAATAATGACGATAACTCTAGAACCACTGTACAACACGTGTCAAAATTTTGCTTATTTTAATGCTCCATATATAGAATTATTTTCAGTTTGGTTTCATTTCGCTAACTCCAGTAGATCTGGAGATATTCATTAATTTAGCCGTCAATATGTACATATAATATACGTACAAAATTTTCATGTAAAATATCCGAATCCGACGATTTCCATTCGGGTTTTTTGGGTCTCTTGGGATTCTTCAGGTCCTAAAACGTCAAGATCCGGTGAAAACCGAGTACATTAAAATTGGTCTAATTACTTATAACAGTTCGCTATATAACCTATATCAGTGTTTTTCAACTTGTGGGTCGCGACCCCCTGGAAGGTCGCGAAACCCATTTAAGGGGGTCGCAGTTACTTTAAAAATAAAACCACTCTAGTTCAATATACCCGTATAATATTTAATTTAAGTTAATTGATGGCCTACATTAATGTGATAGTTTCATACTTTCGCGCGATAAAGTTTCAAAATTGCGTCTTACTTTCAATAACAGTAAATCCGGATTTTAAATAATTGCCGTCATATAGACACTTTTTCTTTGGTTTTGTGTTATTACTTTCATTGGAACTTGAAATTGACAGTTGTGCATATGTTTCCAGAAACTTATCCATTTTCAATAATTACAATGAGCACAGAATTTTGAATACTAGACATTAAAAGACAGTGAGCAACTACCAAACAAACAAGGCAATTCGATAAATTTAAACAGTAGCGCGAGTTCACCATTCAAAGAATTCAAATGAATTACGCTTGGAAGTGTTAAACGGCAACGACTATCGCGCGTGCGCGTGTCACTTTTTACACCAAGCGCGCGTTCAGAAGCTACTATAAGTCGTCAACTTCGATGTCGATATAAAAATATGCCTGTTTCAAGTCCTTAATTACGTATTTAATCGATACTTAACTATGAAGATAATCAATAAGGATGAACGGATTCGAATATTATTTATACCATAAAAAATAAAAGTAATAGGGGAGGGTAGGGGGTCGCAAAATTTTTTTCCATACTAAGAGGGACGCGCCACGAAAAAGGTTGAAAAACACTGGCCTATATGAACGAGAAAGTAAAAATGATCATTCATCACATACGTACCTATTTCCTCGTTTTATGATCAGTCTGTAATCAAAATAATGGAAAAGACAGTCGCCTTTTGTTCCATCAAAGGTAATAAACGTGTATATAGTTTCCGAATCTATGTCGTTAAAACTTTATAACTCATTTAAAGTTATCCCCCAAAACAGAGACCATTGTTTTCCGCAAAAGTTGCATTTGTGTATTTCTTTCATAATATTCATACAAAATATATGCATAGGGTTGACCGGGGTAATTGTGAATTGGGGCAATTGTGAACGGCGCCTATAATTTCTAAAATAACATTAATATTGTTAAAAATCAACTCTTAATATGTTTTTCTGTTCTTTCTTAATATGCTATTAAAATTTCATAACAATTCTCCAAGTATTAGTATCTTTTTTTATTTTGAAAAAACCCAAATTTTATGTATCTTACTTCGACCAATCCTTAAAATTTTTTTTTTTTTTATATACATTTTCTTTTTTTAAAAGGTAAGAAATGGTTAAAAGTACTTTTAAAGAAGTGGTCTAAGCCCTGAGAGGGTTCCTTATTAATTGCTAAAGAAATTGGACAATTTATCACCAATTCACAATTACCCCATGATTTTAAAATTGTGGGGTAATTGTGAACGTCATTCACAAATGCCTCCATTCGGTCAAAAATTTCAGTAGTGTCCTTTTCAGAGTTGAAAATGTTGATGTAGGTGTTGATGACATTATTTTACAAGTTTCGATACGAAAAAAAATTTGTGTAAAGAGCGATATGTTTTGTGTATCAGTCTACGAAATCATTGCTGTGCTCCCTTACCCAATATAACTTACAAAAACAGAAAAATTACTTGTTTTCAATGTCTTTATGAGTATCCAAGGGCAAGTAGGATTAACACAAAACCATTTTTTTTTCATTTATAGTATTAGACCAAATAGACTGTTGTTTTTTATTCATATTAACTAAATGTGTTCCCTTGAAAAAGTCTTATTTTCCTTGTTTTTGTGTGAAAATCATGTAATTTTTTGATTTTTTATATGATAAAATGACAAAATATCATCAAAATATCATTTTTAGCTTGTAATTAAATTTGTTCCTACAATTTTTGTTATTTTTATTTAACCTTGATTTTTTGTACAAATTTGAGGTATGGGTAATTTGCATTAAACAAAGAGAAATTGTATCCGCTAAAGTATGATGAAAAATTTGAAAGTGGAGTAAATGTGAAGAATTTGAGCTGGGCTTTACTCTGACGTACCACACTTCTCTTGTAATCCATTCTAAATAATTTTTCTGATGGCATTCACTTTTACCCCGAAATTCATAAGATTTGCAAAACCGCACCGGGGAAATGTGAATGGCTTATAAAATTTTTGTTTTTCGTACGAATTTGCTCAAAATTTGTGTGGTGCGTCCTGAATAATGTAGAATTAAAAATAAATCAACCATAATGTGATATATAAAATAAAAAAATACTTAAAACAACGCTATTATCTCAACTCATGAAAATCCATTCACAATTACCCCGGTCAACCCTACAGTGAAATATCTCCTTACAAACATAGTACAACATACGATTACCGGACGTTGATAAAACGTTCACCCCGTATTAATCACCTTCTTCTTCACTTCCGAACTGAACCAAAGCCAACGGTGCTTGCGTCCTTCTGATTCACGCATATTTAATCAGAGATCAAATTACAAGAGTGGTATTAAAAAACGGAATTATTCCTTGGTAAATATCGGCTCGATAACGCGGTCCCTAAGTCGATGATCCGTCCCTTTTATTATTGTGTAACAACGGGCGTACAATATGCCCTGGTATTCAAAAACAATGGTGTTATATTTTAAGTTCAACCCTCAATTTTTCTGTTCAGACTACTTCCTCCCCCATCTGTAATACCCCCTACCCACATTGTATTGTAATCTGATGGTCGATGATCCCTCGCGATACGGGTGATTTTTAAATAATTTTTTATTATCTTGTGTTTTTTTAAGTAAGTTGTGATGATGTATTTATTAAGGTGAATATGATATGCTTGAGACGGTCCCGATCAGCGTATTTAAAAGATTCGTATTTTATTGTTTTGATTTTTTGATGAAGCAGTTGCAAATCTGAAGAAATATGATAGTATGATGATTCATTAAATCAAATGATATGACTGAAACTGCAGTTTTTTACTATGGCTATTATATCAAATCCATTAGTATAATAGTTCATAAAGAGAAATGGTTTTATGGTTTGAAAATAAGATGTTATTTTTCACTTTTTCCATTAGGGTATCTATTAAAATTCGGTAGTTCCATCAAAAAATAATCTGCCAATAAAGGGGGGAGGCAAACGGCTTCCTCGTATTCGTTCGTAACAGACTTTTATCTAATCTTTAAAACGATTTAAACTGTGCTTAAACTGTATCTTATCTTAAATTTTGTATCTTATAATAGGGTGAATTGCTTCGTAACTATAAGTGGCTGTATAACTATGAAAATTACGAAATTGTAATTTTTTCAATGTTAAATTAATCAGTAGATAACATTAAAGAAGCCAGTAGACATTATTTAACGTTTCAAACTCTGAAATAATTTTTAAAAATTAAAAATGTTTTGTGTCCATAGTCGCCAAGAATTCAAGGAGTTCATTCCGTGCACTCAGGGTTTTATATATTTTATGTTTACGCATGTGCAGTAACTATCATTACTCTGTATGTAATGAATATATATGGGGTCATACAATTCCCAAATATTCTCAGAATTTGAGCAAAATGAGATTAGTAGTCAGTAAGATATCGACATTGGTAGCGACGTGGCTACCATTCCTCCAATTGCAATGAAATTCGTAGGGGACCATCTAGGAGCCAAACCGTATAATTTTTGAACGGATCGACAGACAAACACAAAACCAGAATCGTTCAGAAAACTCAAAGACGATTCTTTTGTCGCATTTTTTTATGTTTTAAGTTTTAACGAATTTTCGAATCGAAAATTCAGCTATTACAGCCACTGTCATGGGGCGACAAGTTTTTGTAACAATAAACTTTATTATCTTGTTCTTTAGGCATAATGTAACTTTCTATTTATGAAATTATTGTAATATATCGGATTTTTTTTTTATTTAAAATAAGTGTGTAAAAATTTATAAGAATCAAAAGAAAAAATAAAAATTTGAGCTATTCGAATTATTCGTTTTCTTTCGAATAATTCGAATTATTCGATTCGAAATTCGAATCGAATATTACTATTCGATTCGATGCGAATTATTCGACATTTCGAATAATTCGCACAGCCCTAGAAATAAGGAATAAGAAGTATGCCATCTAGTGACGTTGAGTGGAACTTTAACGTAAAGGTTCATAGATATAAATATGTAGGTACTTCTGTACGTCGAAATTCGTGATTTTTTTCACTTTAGTGACAAAAAAAGTCATCACGAACGTTATTTTTTCATGAATTTTGATGTACAAAAATACCTAAATACATATACCTATGGGTAGTTAGGTTAAAGTTCCATTCAACGTCACTAGATGTCATACTTCTTATTCCTTATTTTTTATTTCTTATTCCTTATTTCATTGATTGTGTATGACCCATAAGTCTTTGTTAGTTACCGAATAAAATATTTTAATGTGAGTTATTTCTGTAGTAGTTCAGAATTTTTGTAATCACACTATTTGTAATTTTGTAATGATCATATCAAAGCTTGCGTATCAGCTTAAGTACCTACGCATTCATGTTTGGATTGGAATCGGTTGCCTCGAGCAAAACCATTATTTAGAAAATTTTAATAAAATACATTAATTATAGAACTTTCTAGATTATTTTTTTCCACTATTTTTTAAATATGATTTTGATCAACGAGAGGTAATTTTTTAGATGACACTGGTCTCTAATAGCAAAGATTTTTTATTTAGATTTTCATGATAGATAATATAATAGCATAGTCAACTTAAAAAATTTTCTGCCTTCCATTTTTTATTTAAATAAAGAAAAATTTTAGTTATTTGCCCGTCATTTCTTATCATTTTTAAAATATTTTCCGCGAACCGGATAGGAATATTTTGCGAATCAAAAGTTATCCACCGTTAGTTTTGATCATGTCAAATTTTCGTCCGGCTGTATAGTTTTACACAACCACAATAATTTTTTATGGATTACTTCAATCATACGAACAAAAAAGTACATTCTGTTTCCAACAGACCATTCTGTATCTATAATGGGATTCTTCACACTAATAATCGTTTCAATAAGCGACTTAAGTCCATTAACTTTTAACCTAATTTAATTTATATTAATAATAAAAAAAATAAAAACACTTTCTTGTTTTATTGTTAGTTGAAGTTATTTATAACTTCTATAAGTTCATAACATAAAAATTACAGTAATTTTTATTTATTTAATAAAAAAAAAATTGTTTTAATGATCCAGCTAAACTACACGTAGAATGTTATAGAATCGTTTATCAATCTAGACTATTATTTTTTAATTACAACGCTATTAAATTGGAATTATCAGAGAATTTCTTTTTAATTGCTTTTTGCATGCATAAAAAATAAGTAAATAGTTGCTTCAGTATTTTTTTTCTAAATGGTTTTTAAAGATGAAGTTCTCATTAAAAATTTATTTTAAGAATTGATCTTTAATGATGAAGTAGATGCCACATTAAAATGATAAATTAGGTTGTTTTTGTGAAAACTATATTTCAAATGATACATTAGCACTTTACAGCACTCCCACCATAGAACTTTAATTCATTGTAAATAAAGATAGGATGATGGTGGCGCAGCGAAATGATTTCAACTGTACTGATTACGCTTTGTGGATTTTGATCTGTTTTATAATTTTTTTTTTAGGACTTTTACCCATTTCATAGTTTTTGAATTATTAAATGGAAACTCATGAAGGTACTGTCATTGTATTATTGTTCGTATTGTTTGCATATTCAGTGCTTTTGTCTCGCTAATTGGTTCATATGTAAGGTGAGTCTTTTGTCAAAAGCTGTTTCTATATGTTATTCAGTTTAGTAGACGTTCATTAATCTGTATGTTTTAACAGGGGAAAATTTGGAGAGATGACACACTTTTCAAAAAATCTTTACCAGAGTTATATTTTGTCCTTTATACTTATGCATTTAGTCCATCTCTCGTCACAGGATAAATAAAGTGGCCCAAGGATACAGGGAGACATGCCATAGATAATAATTTAGGCAAAAATTAGATTATAGGTCAATTATAAAATTATTAATCTTGAAATTCTTTAACTTCTTTACGGCTAATGACGAGCTCAGCTCGTTATACTAATTTTTAAAAAAAAAATTCAATTGACGAGTGTGCATTGTTATATATCGGTAACTCGAGGTTCTATAGTAAAGAGCAGTCAAACTTGCAATTTTACTTATAGAAATATTAAATTTTTTTATCTAAAATATTGGAATATATATGGCGGTACTAAAGGCACTAAATATTTAGTGTGATTTATATATTTAAAATCAGACATGTTTTAAAAGAATTGTTCAAATAAGATGTTGGAAATTTTTTGAAATATTTCGAAAATACAGAGACAAAAATGTATTTACCAGAACACAAACGAGTTTGAAGCGTTAACTGTCATCAGTATTGGGTAAGATAACGAATTTTATTATGTAGGTAAAAGGTAATAGATAAAACAGTACTCTAAGTTTACTATTTTAATAATTATATTTAATTCTAAATATTATTCAATGAAATTTTTACTTCGCTTAATTAGTTCAATTAACTATCTTATAAGTTGCATAAGTAAACACATAAAAGTGAAAAATATATATACATTGACGATGTTTGATTAGAGAACTAGCAAAAGAATTTGTTTATATTTTAAAAGTATCTATCCTTTGACAAAACTTCCTGAGTTTACGAGAATCAGTTTCGCAATAGTTTTACATCTTTCTGAATTGCAGGAGCAGGGTGTGGTGAATTTTATAAACTAGTCTTTCTTGCTGAATTTATCAAATCAATTCCTAGTTATACAATAACAAATCCTATCGACTTACACATATTTCCGGCTGCATTCGCTGCAGAATATCTTAATCGGTATTCATGAAGTAATAGCAGTCTGATTTGTTCTCTCGAAAGATCCATTATTTCTATGTATGTTCCTCCATTCTGAAAGGTGTTATTTAATATCGTGGGAAATGTCGTCCGCTTTTATACAATCGCCAAGGGAGATTCCTAGAACATTTCTTTGCTTAACAGAAAGATAACAGATAACATTTTTTTTTAAATGTGTAGATAAAACATAAGAGATAATGAAAACGTTATCTAGATAAAATTTCAAATAATATTTTGTAGATAAACCTAATACTATCTATCACCAAGTAGTTCACTACTTCTCCTTTTAATACCAAAACTTACCCCTATGTAGTCTTTTCTACCCATGTCAACTTTTCACTTTAACCCAGCGACATAACCATAATGGAATAGGTAGAGCAGTCGTTCTAGGACGCAGGAAAATCGAATTTTTGACGCAGGAAAATCGAATTTTTCGTAGGGCGCGCCTGAATCAGAATCGCTCTAGGGCGCTTCTGCTTTAACATATTTAGCAAATATAAAAGAATTCTTCCATTCTAACATAAATATAGATACAAAGCAGTTGGATCTCATCGTCTTAATTTTGTGAATTAAAGTGTACACTGGTATTGATATAATACAGTATTTTTTTTATATGAATTTGATCATTTTCAAACGTCTCTAAATAAGAATACGTACACCTTTCCTCTGTCTGTCTGTTAAACATCCACTTGGGAAGTATCCACTTACTATACGCAACATCTAGTACAAAGAATCAACATCGTATCGGCCGGATCGTAACAACACGGTGTATTGACTGCTCGCCGTATTCAAAGTAAATAATTCTTGAATAGGTATTTATCAATAAATCCTGTGTAAGCTTCAGACAAAATTGTTTGCAATCTTTTTTTCTGATTTAAATACGTATCTACCCACTTCGACGGACTTAAGTGGAAAATAAACGTTTCATTCATATTATGTCTTTGTCGTTTCAACAACTTCGTGATATTTGTCCTGATCGGCGACGAAGAAAGGTAGAAGAGGGAGGAAGTTTGGCTTTTTGTTTTGTTTTTTTTTTTTACCGTAAAATGTAAGAATGAGCTGTAAGATACCATAAAATCATCTAGGAGTTATAGTTTTATGGTAATTTTGTTGCTTGAAGGCAAAAAACATAACTAGAAAATAGTTTAAAGTTTGAATATTTTTGCGTTTGAAGGAAGTTAGTATTTGTTAATGAGATAAGGAGATGTTTGGGGTTATAGTGCGTATAGAATTTTGTTGTACTTTGTGGCGGGAATAAATTTTGAAAAATTTCTAGTTTATAAAGTAGGTATATCTAAACCGGAAAATGTAAATAAATGCAAAAAAAATTGTAAGGCCGTTTTGTTGGTTGGTTTTGTTGACTAAGGAAAAAGTAATTATTTGGGGGATATAAAAACAAAGGTGACAATTTCCACTTTAGCAGTTTTTCCAAAAAGTTACAAAAATCTGTAATTGTAAATCCACATGTATATTTTATTATTTTTATTATACTGTATGTTTTTCTATTCAGTAGAATAGAATAGGATGAAGGTATAAACCCAAGTTTGAACCCAATTGACATAGTTTTATAGATAAATACAAGAAATTTTGAGATTGTTATGTTAAAAAACTGGAGATTCCCGACTTGAAATTTTAATAAGGCCCAGACAAGGACCTTATCAGGCGTGCCTTACATTCTGATGAGGTCCAGATCAGGATTACCGTATGAGGTCCTTATCAGATTTGTCACGCAAAACAGTCATCGGGTCCTTACCATGACTACCTTATCAGTTCCTCATCAGGACTACCATATCAGATCCTGATCAGAATAACCTTATCAGATCCTAATTAGGAAAACCTTATTGAATCCTGATAATGTTCTGAGTATGATAACCCGATAGGAAATTTATGTTTTTTACGTAAGGTTATCCTGATATGATCCTCATAAGGTTCTGATCATGCTAACCTGTTAAAAAATATTTTCCTTACAAGTAAGTTTATCCTGACATAGACCTGATAATGTTCTGAGTAGGATAACCCGATCGGAAATTTATGTTTTTTACATAAGGTTATCTTGATATGATCCTGATAAGGTGCTGATCATGATAACCTGTTAAAAATATTTTTCTTACAAGTAAGCTTATCCTGACATGGACCTGATAATGTTCTGATTAGGATAACACGATAGGAAATTTATGTTTTTTACGTAAGGTTATCCTTATATGATCCTGATGAGGTTCTGATCATGATAACCTGTTGAAAAATATTTTTCTTACAAGTGAGGTTATCCTGACATGAACCTGATAATTTCCTCATCAGGTTAACCCGATGAAAAATTTTTTTTTTTCAAAGAAGGTTATCCTGACCTCATCCTCATAAGGACCTTATCAGGTTTTCCCTATTAGGGATTCCCTTATCTAAACCTGATAAGGACCCGATAATATTTTCTGCAAATAAGGAAAAATTTCTAGTCGGGTTGTCAGTTTTGTTTCTATACCCCTTTTGACTGAAAAGCTTAGACTTGCGTGAGTTTTAAACAAAAATGAGACAGTTTGGCTTTATCCACGTTGTAACCGATACAAATGAAATTTGATACAGTACAGCGCCGATTATTCGAACTACCTGAGACCGAGGTTCAGAAGATATTTAAAAAATATAACTCAGTCTTTGAGTTTAAGTTTTTGCAATGGATGACTAATCTTGAAACGAGTGATAGTTTATAGCTAATCGTTCGTTTAGAGTTTAGACATGAAGAGGGATTCCTTTGCTGAGGATGAAGTTGAATTCAGAAACTGATTGAATCTTAATTCAGAATAAGAAAGCTAGAGTTAAATCCTCGTAAATTCAGGCTAGCAAAAAATTATTATTAGGCAACTTAATCAAACCAAGTTCTGTTGTCAAGTTTAGTATTCCATACCAAAAAAAGTTCAAATTGATTCAAACATATTTTAATTTGGTATAAGAGGTTCTTTCTGTAATAAGCTAGAACTAAAAAAATTCACCAAATACATTTTAAAGATGCTTTAAGTGCCAATGTCGTAGTCAGTAGCTAGAATTTTTCACAATATCCGGGATAAAATATCTCTGTTTTTATATGCTGTGTTAAAACTTTTCATTTCGTTTTTATCCAGCTTTGAATTTTTAATAATATGATTATCTGGACTTTTTAAACAATGGCACTGTCTATTCAATTGCGTAAGGTCTGACACTGATTATCTAAAGTTGCGTAAGGTCTGACACTGATTATTTTAATGCGATAACAGAGATGACGAATTTATTAGAATCTCGTTCTACTACAAAATCCTAAAAAGGCACGCTTTTAGCAACAATGTTTCAAGAAGTATAAGGCCCGATTTACATTAACGCTCTGCTCTCACTCCGCTCCAGGTTCGATAAAATATTCTTATACAATAAACAATGAGTGTATTCACATCATCGCTCTGATATCGGTCCGATATGAGTCATGGTTCTCTCTCTTTCCAATGTCACTCCAGTATCAATACCACTCAGGTAATATTTTATCGGAGCGATATCAGACTTGTTATGGCTTGTACCTATAGTGTAAACATTTTTTTGATTCCACTCCACTCCGCTTGCATTCAGTTGTTATGAAAAGATATTTGTATCGAACTGATGTGAGACCGAACTGGGAGTGTACCCAGAGTGGCATTATAATGTGAATAGAGAACGAATAGGTACCAGCATGATATCAGCACTGTAATGTGAACACAACAAGATTATATCGAATCGGAAGCATAGTGATATCGGAGTGAGAGTAGTGCGTTAATGTAAATCGGGCCTAAATAACCTAAAAATATTAATAAATATTATAAATGCGTTGCTACTTACTTTTATAATCCGTTTGAAAGCTTTTAATTACAGCATGAATTATGAATTAAACGTTCTCTTTAATATACAAATGGGATTACTAAAATGAAATTATGAAAATATCGTAAACATCAACGAGATCCTGTTAAAAATTTTGATTGCCTTCAAGAAGGAACTCGTAAAAATATAATCCTGATTGATTTAATTAAGCTAACAGCGCGAAAACGTCAATATGAGAATTGTGTATTCAAGATCTTAATTATAGATAAATCATATTTTTCAAACGCCCCGCTTTACCTTGCATGCCTTGCGTGCTGAATAAAGATTAGTGAATTACTTACTGTACTGTATACCTATTCCCTGAGTAGGCAAATGTGGGGAGCGGGACAGGAGAACATTGTTAGTGCCACTCACTGTTAATTCCGTTACAACGAAAAAATACTCTTGTCGCAGCATCCTGCATAACACAGCCAATTTCCGTTTATAAAAATTAGTTTCTTTCGGAAACCAGTTTATATAGAGTAATGATTTAAAATTTTTTTTTTTATGTGGTTTTTTCTCCTCTTTCTAATGGTGTAAAAAAATGTCACAAAAATTTTTTAACTTGGGAAAATTTTGGCAAAAAACAAATTTTTTTCACGAAAATTTCCCAAAAAACCATGTTTCCATCATCGGACACGTCTGGCTGAAGAACTCATCCACGATTTTTGGATTTTCAACGCTTTCACCAAATTTTGTAAAAATAGGATGTTCTGTTCGAGAATTATCGCATGAACACTTAAATACCTACATATATATATAATATATATATATATATATATATATATATATATATATATATATATATATATATATATATATATATATATATATATATATATATATATACATACCATGTGAGTTTTTTGAGAGTTGCCATTTCTATTACAACCAAATTTTTATGATAGAAATGATACTGGAAAAGGTTCTTTTCTTGGATGTAATGGAAATGTAACCAAGAAAAACACTATCGGTTGAAGTAGCCTCAAGTACATATGCATATTTTTACCGCCTAACTGATAAATTAAAGAAAAATTAAAAAATTAAACTTGGATTTTTGCTCATTTATGTTGCTAATTAATGCATTAGATCACCCTTATCGAGAAATTAATATATAGTCCCATTTAAAAATCTATAAGTTTGTATCATAGCTCGAAAACCATAAGAGCTATAAAGCTCCTGACTATATAGCAATCGGTTGCCTCCGTCGATATCTACAACTCTTGTTTGAACAATTTATCGATTTAATCAACGGTTCGGCTGTAATAAAAATGGAAAAATGGCATCTCTCGAAAAACTCACACAGTATATATATATATATATATATATATATATATATATATATATATATATATATATATATATATATATGTATATATGTATAGTGAATATTATTTTCGATTTCTAGGGACCTCAAAATAAATTTCTACCATAATCCTGTGCTCAAGTCGCGTCGTGACAGTGGCTGTAATAGCTGAATTTTCGATTTGAAAATTCACTAAAAATAACACTAAACGCGGGTTAAATAAAATGAATTGATCGACCTTTTAACAACCCTTTTAAAAATAATTATCACGACATAACCGACACTGGTGTCTGTCACTAATCATAAACGAAATGCCATTAAAATTTATTTTTTTTACTGGTCCTGTACGCTCGTATTATACGTCCATTAACGTGTCACCAATTAACAGAATAGAATTAAAATATATATAGTAAAGTATGAAAAGTTCGAATGCCATTAGTCTGTGATGTAATTTAGTTGCTTGCAAATTTTTAATATAAAATCAATACGGACAAATTTTTTTTTATTAGTCGAATTTTCTCCGAAAAATTAGACTTATACAGTCTATACGATAAGAGCTGCGAGAGGCGAGACCAGGGGCGCTATCCGTTTTCGGACCCGTAGAACACGATTATGTAAAAAAAAAAGATGTCTGATATATATATATATATATATATATATTTTCCCGCAACCTTTTAATATGTGTAGGGCCCCCCTATGGAAGTTAAGAGATGAAATTTGGTAAGTGGGGCTTATTCCGATGCACAACAATACTATCAAAGTGGGGTCAAATTTTGGGCAAATTTTTTTTCGGACCCGACCTTTAAGGGGGTGGTGGGGGGCGGAAAAGCAATAAAACTTTTCCAAATCGGTTTTAAATAATGTTTCGGTCAATTATCTACAACATATCCAAAATGCAGCTTCCTAGGATGATATGGTGGGAGTAGAGGGGGGGAAAAACGATTTTCGCTGGATCTAACAGGCCCCCAGCCCCCCAGAATTAACGTAGAGGGTTGAAATTTGGTGTGTTGATAAAGTTCGTACCTAGGTTGTGCTTTTTGGAGGTTTTAATATTTTACCCCCACCCCCCTCATTTTTAAGCTACAATTTCATGCATTTTCGACGTTTTCGAAGTTTGTACCACTCGCACAGGTCACCCGAATAAACCTAGAGGGCTGAAATTTTGTATTCGGATTGAGTTAGTATCAAGGGGGTGCCTTTTGGGGGTCTCGACTTTTAACCCCTACCCCCACCATTTTTATACCCAAAAGAACATGATTTTTCTTGTTTTTTAACAGTTTCGTTCGGGTCAAAATCTCCCCAAATAAACCTAGAGGGCTGAAATTTGGTGTACAGGTTAAGCTAATAGCCAGACACTGTTTTTTGGAGGTTTCAACTTTTAACCCTTACCCCCACGATTTTTACGCCAATATTTCCTTAATTTTTTTGCTTGTTTTCTAACATGTCTAGAGACTCCATAAGGAAACCTAGAGGACTGAAATTTTGTACGTGTATTCAGTTAGTATCCAGCTAGTACCTTGTAGGGAGTCCGCATCACTTTTCCCCCCCACTTCTCCCATTTTTACATCGGAATTGAATGCTATTGTTAAATGTGTTTTAAAAGCATTATGTTTATTCTAAATACAAGTAGGCGAATAGTAATTTTAAAAAATTTAAAAAAAAGTGAATACAATTTTTTAACAAATGAAATACATATATATTAAGTAATTTGCAAATGTTATTAAAGTCACTGTTTATTTATTTATTTAATTATTATTTAGGAATTTTGGATTTTTATTATTTATAAAATAGAAATTTTGGATTTTTTTGGAAAGAAAAAATATCTTCATAAAAGCCTTCCAGTTTACTATTTAAGTTCCTTTTTTAATATTTAAAAGTAAAACACAAAGGCAATTGGCGGATAAGCATGGATAGAAATGCCCTCGTACGAATTGTGTTGGCTTTTTCCCTGTTAACTTCTATCGGCACAAAATTGAAATTTACTGAGATTCAGCCCTTAAAAACTTAAAATCTTTTTATAAAGCCCCGATCAACCGGACACTCATTATCAGTTTTGAAACCACCAAAATTACAAATCGCTTGTGGACTTTCAATTATATTTCGCTTGTAGACACTCAATACCGAAGAAATAATTTTTTATTTTTTTTATTTTTTATTTTTATTTTTTTTGAAAGAAAAAATATCTTTATAAAGGCCTTCCAGTTTACTATTTAAGGTCCTTTTTTAATTTTTAAAACTAAAACATAAAGGCAATTAGCGGATAAACATGGGCAGGAATGCCCTCGTACGAATTGTGTTGGTTTTTGTTCTGCTACCTGTTTTCGGCACAAAATTGAAATTTACTGAGATACAGCCCTTAAATACTTAAAACCTTTTTTTAAAGCCTCGATCAGCCGAACACTCATGACCAGTTTTGAAACCAACAAAATGACAATTCGGTTGTAGACTTTCAATCACATTTCGCTTGTAAACATTCAATACCGAAGATGAAGGGGAAAATTCGACTACCGTGATGGGGCCCCGCTGCTCACGGCGTTTTTTATTTTAAATTGAGTCATTAATTTTGTTACTTGACATTTTATTGGGTACATTCGCTCTTTATTGACAGTGAAAATCATTAGTGAAAATTACGTTTTAATTCACTAAAATATTGTCGTTTGAATTGTCTGTGAAAATTAAATTTTGTTCAATTAGTGATGGGGGTGGTGCTCGTGTATTGATGGAAAATGTTATTAATATAATGATACTGTGATGTCGTTTTCTAAAACGTTTTTAGAGTTAATCAGTTCTTTGTACGGTAGCTTTTCTTAATGGAAGGTTAAAACATTTTCTTTTGTGTATAACTTAATATAATTTCATATCTTGCTTATTATGTACACTTGTTAGATATATATTTATATAAATAGGTTGTATGTATCAAAATACTTAGAGCAGTGGTCCCACACAGGGACACTATCGGCCACTGGTGGGAGCTGGAGAGATCTTGGTAATTGAAAGTTAAAGATCATTTGGCACCCTCTAGATCAGGGGTTCTCAACCTATCAGGCTCTGAGCCCCCCTTCATACTTTGGTGTGAGATCACGCCTCCCTTTACGGATTAAATTAATTTAGACTTATATATGATAAATTTACTTACATTATGTTTGAGTAAAATGACTTTGAACTTAGGCTAGACATACTCTGGTAAGGAATATAAAATCATATTTGTTTAAATACAAATTTTTTCAATTACACAAATCATCGAAAAAGTCACAACAAAATATCAATAATGTAACCAGAAAATGTTCTTTACTTTTGTAGTACCACTGTGAGGGCTGGCACTGTTTCTCGTTAACTGTTTTTTGTATGTTTGGTTGCAATTTTGACAAAGAACACCTCAGGTCACTTTCCACATCCAGTCTGGCTCGATATTTAGATTTTATATTCGCTTGGGCGAAAATCCTGACTCGCATAGAGAAGTTGATGAAATTTGTATAAGCAACTTGGCTGCCTCCATTGCTACTTCTTTTCAATGATTGTATGTTTGTGTCCAGCATCAAATTCAATTTTTTGTTGTAAATATACATAAAAAAACAACTGTTTTAAAACTACTAACTTATTTAATTTTTTTTTAAATTTATTGACGTCTCCCTTGGACTTCTTCCACGCCTCCCTAGGGGGGCGCACCCCCAGGTTGAGAACCGCTGCTCTAGATAATCCTTGCAAGAATATCTTTGAACGTATATTTTAACAAATAGTTCTATAGAATGGTTGCTTTTTGGAAAATCTGGACAACCATAAATTTTTGTAGTTATTATTTATTCGATAATTCTTCTGCTGTTTTAAAGAAAATGCTGAAAACTGAACAAAAATTCCAACCTACGCCCGGCCAAAACGACTGAAATGAAGACGTGAATGGTGTTATGCAATATTTTTTTCAAAAGTCATTTTTTTAAAATTTTGAGATATCTATCCTATGCTGAAGTATCATATATTACAATTTGATTTCATTCAGAAATTCAATAATAAACACGTACTATTGCATGGAAAGTATAATATATGTAAATCAAAACGTTCAAACGCTTCTATTGTAAAATTTTAAAAATGTTACATAACACCTTCATCAACTCATGTCTTCAAATATAAATTTGAATCTATAAATTTGGTTTTTTTACGAATTTTAGATTGCAAACGTTAGTTTGCTACATTTGAAAGATAAAAATAGTTTGTAACGATCCTAATACAGCAACTATATTCTCGCCGAGGTAGGACGAGGTTCTTCGCCGAAGTTACTCGCTGAGGTACTTGGTCAACTTCGTGAGAACCGTGAGAACATAGTTGCTCCATATTAAAAGTTTACGAAACTCATAAATTATTGTGTCTTTAACTATTTGTTTTTATATTATACCTCATGTTAATGAAAGTTATTACCTAATCATATTTATTTTCGCTACTTATGAAAATTCTGTCATTATTTATGTGGTTATTTAATAACATAAATTTCCCGAAAACGTGTACGTCATTCGTAAATCGTAAGTTCGACTATTTAAGTTTGATTGTTTAATTGAAAAAAATTCAATTTTCCTTAAGAGAAACTTTATAGTTATTTTCGATACATATGCGTAAAGAGAGGTATTCTAGTAGACTTAAATTGGGGCACGAGTCTAAGGGACTGACGTATACACAACGAGATCGAGTGCGCTGTATACCCCCACGAGCCATCAGGCGAGTGGGGGTAAGCGCACGAGATCTCGTTGTGTATGCGTCAGTCCCTTTAGCGAGTGCCCCAGTTTAAGCCTATTGGATACCTCACTTTACGCCTACGTATCGAACATAATTTTTTATAACGACGGCTTCTAAAGTTTAATAGAGAGAAAAAAATTAATTATTTTTAAATAATTTTAGAAAATAGTAGGGTTAATTTTATTTTATAATGTTATATAAAAAAAAAAATTTTTCTATTAATTTGTAGATGGTTTTTATTTTTTTTATTATTTTGTTGATCGTTTCCATGTTTAATTTGAATATGATTATCATTGACAAATGAATATCATTATTTTCTCGCATAGTTTTACCTACTTTCACGCACAGTTGTACTTTCGCGCATAGTTGCTGTCGTTTGTTTTACAATAATATGAAAACTGCTCTTTACGCCCACTACACAACGCTCGAATATTGAACTTTAAAAGCGGGTGTTATAAAATAAAAAATTTTTCTGAACAATTTATTAAAATTTTTGTTTAATCTTGTTACAGATTATTTGAAACGTTTCTAAAATAATTTCATTTTAAAATTGTTACTATTTTTTTTTTTAAATTTCTGAATTTTACAACTTAATTTATTTTTATGTCAAGAATGTTATGTATAAAATAATTGAGATTCATAGCGTTTTCATTATCAAATTTTCTTTTAATTTAGTTCCATTTTCCTTTTTAATATGAATTATACAAATAAATAAAAAGATAAAAAATTTAAATTACACTGATCACTATAGATCAGAGAACAGTAAAAAATTGAAATATATTGAAGATTTCAAATATAAGTATCTTATAAGAAATTAGATTTTGTAAATTAATTATTCTTACAAAGTAAAGAAATGAGCTGATTAAAATGTGTCACTTTTTAAACACATTTTAAACATTGGTTGAAACATATTTTGCTTACAACTAGAAAAATGGTTCTTTTGGTTTTCAAATACAATTATAATCGATCACGAGATTGAACAAAAAGTAAGGTTGTATGTCTCCTTTTAATTCAACAATTAGCACTGAACGTGTTAAATTAAGGGGCTATTCTAGTCCAAAAAATAAAAATTTCGGCTTTTTTTTAGGAATTAATAAAAAAAAAACTGTTGATATTTTTACTGTCTATTTTTTACCGTCTATTTATTATTGATATTTTAAGAACATATAAAAAAACAATGTTATACAAAAAAATGAAAATTCAAGAACTTATAGCGATTAAAATATAGCCATGTAAAAAAAAAAGTGATGTGCTGGTTGACATTATTTTGGGATTTGGGGTTTGAAAATAATTATCCATTGTACCTACCATAAAGCAACATGCATTAAAGGTACATATGGTAGATTCGAAGTCGATTGGATAAATAGAACTCGAGATATCATGTCGACCAGCTTGCAAAATGTAGTTTCAAGAAAAATGCATTTAATGTTTTGAAGTATAATACACCTGATACCGGAATCTACCGAATTAAAATGACTGTAAGTTTATAAATTTTCAAAATTTTTTAATTTTTTTTTTTTTTTTGAAGATCTATACTTTTAGAAAATGAAACAAAAAAATCGTAACGGGTGCATACTAGTTCGCTCCCGCGGTCAAATTTTAATCTTATCTTCAAAAAGGGTCGTAGGTTAGTTCGCTCCCGGGTTGCATACTATTTCGCTCCCGCGGTCAGATTTTAATCTTATCTTGAAAAAGGGTCATAAAGTGACCATCCTCGTATACATTTTTAATATATATCAAAGATTAGGTACTCATAAAATAAATACAAAAAAATACGGTGTGAAGTCTGAATTCGTGCCTATTCGCCCCGGTCTACGGTATGTTATACTTTTTACTCCCACTACTGTATTGTTTTATTACAATAATTCTTTTTATACGTTTAGTAACTATATGAGAATGGAGATAGTGATAAGAATAAAAGTTTATGAGGAAATAATTTTTTTTTTTCACTTCTTTTAATTTTGTTTCTTTCCCGCTTTTTTCGCACTCTGTCCAAATAAAATTGTTATTTGTATCTCTTTTATCATTCGTAATGCCGTGGTATACGCGTTACATTCAAATCTAATTAAATTATCTCTCTGTACTCGTACATATTATAATAAGCAAGCCGTGTTCTTTACGGTCCCGCTGCAGTAACGTGTTACTATGGGGCCGATGTACGTAGGTATGTATTTAATCATATATAAAAGCATGTTTGTGCTTTTTATAGCGTATAATATTTTTTTGTATAATTATATACTTTTAAATTAAAATATCAAAAGAATTTCATTTTGAAAAATATGAATTAAATTTAGTGCTGTTTTGATTATTAAAAAGTCCATCCAAATGCTCTTGTGTATATTTTCTTTTTATTTCGTTATGAAAGAAAAATTGTTGAATAAACAAATATTTAGAGCAACAAAAAATGTCTTTGTATTTTTGATTTTAATTGTAATTAAAAATTTAGCAATTGTCTACGTACCTACCGTGCCGAAGTAGTTTCGTTTTTATTATTTTTAGTGCGAAATTTTAAGTACGTTTTTTCAAAACAACATTTTTAAAAGTGGCTGGAATTCGCACTCGAAAACTACTTGATTAAATTTTTTGAAATTCATACCAAATATATACTCTATATTATGTAGTAATGAAAAACTAGACGAAAATTTATGAAAATTTATTTTTTTTTTAAAAACTTGTGACTACTTTGCCAATTTTTTACTTTTCTGAGATTTTTTTGGTCACCGACTTTCTACATATTAACACCTTGAGGTCATTGACGTCACAGGACATCATCATTTCCATATGAAATGTATTAGCTGTGAAGATAGTGTACCCGTTGGGCGTTTTGTCATTATCGGTTATAATCGTCATGGTGTTAACAACATAGAAAATTTTTTTTTTTTTTTAAATTTTTGATGTAATTCTTACGGCTGCTAGAGTGCCCATCATTTGGAAAATGATGGAGTGAAAGATTATGAAAGTCTTTAAAGGGGACCACTAGTGTGAGATTTTGAAAAATTTTTTAGGCATGTTTCTGTAGTCTATACCTTTAAAAATAACATACTACTAAAATTTCAAGTGCATATCTCAAATAGTTTTTGACTTACAGTCATCCAAAGAGCGGATTCTGGTTTTCATTGTTAATTTTGAGGTATTGAGAAATGTATGAAGGTTAATAGTTCGGGCGTTTCTGAACGTGGCTACCAGTCACATGTTGTGGAGAAGCTAGACCCTGACACATTTAGATAACTCATCTAGTTTTACTATGACCGTTATAGTGAGTCGTTCGTAAAAAATTTTAGTAAAAATTCTCAGTGATCAAAAGGTAAAGTAAAGAAAAACTACATTTTTAAAATTTGCTGCAGTTATAACTCGAAGACAAATCATCCGATCGATTTGATTCTTATTGCAGCTTCTTTTATATATGTTTTCCAATCGAATAAAAAAATGTAATTTTTACAGACCAAAAATCATCAAATTTTCGCGCAAAATTTGAAACTTTTTCTTAAAGACTCCGCCATTTTGTTAAATTTCAATTTTGTTTTTCGATTGAGGTTCATGGCACGGGCAATACCATCTAGTTTAATAGGTTTTTTGGTTTTTTTTGATTTCAGGCACTGTGAAGGTCGGTATCACTGCAGCAGTGGGGAACGTTTTTTTTTGTAGCCTTGGGAGATCGCAAATTACTCACTGAATTTTCAATTTTCTGGTCCAAAAAATTTATCATGATTTAGTATATATCAACGAATATATCCTTAAAATATTAAATCATTTGAGACAGTAGTTTTCTTTAAAAATATTCCCAAAAATCACCTTTTTTTAGGCGGCCACACTAGTGCTCCCCCTTGAGGCCATAGTAAATAAAATCCCAAATCTCAAAATTATGTAGAATTAGTTTTTCCCTTGTTAAAAAAATTCGCGAAATTATCTTTATTTTCGCTTATCTAAAACTATCTCTTCCCCTAAGGTTATTTCATTTTTTTGACACCCTCTATATATAAAAACGTTTTAACAGAAAACAATCTGGAAAGTACTTTTAAAAGCGTTAGAGCGTAAAAAACAGCCCCTGAGCGTCAAAAAAATGCTTGTACGCACAACAAGACCTAACAACAAATAATGTGCCCGAAGTAATTTTGAAAATATAATACTTGCTTGGGTGAATGTAATTAAATTTTGAAATCGCTTACTATTCTTGTTTACTTATACATAATATACGTTGGCTTGAAATAAAACGTATCGCTTAGGCTAGGGTCACATTGGAAGCGGGTACGTACGACAAATCACTCGTGCGTACTTGTAAGTACACGTCAGATTCAAACAAACAATGCAAATGAACGAAGTTGGTCACACTAGATACGAGTTATTCTTGCACGCACGGACGTAATCGTCAGTGTTAAAAATTGAAACAAAAAAGTTTGTTTTTTTCGCACTAGTCGTACGTGTAGAAGATAAAGAAGATAGGCAACTTAAGTAAAAGTAATACAGTTTATGAATATTATTTGAATTTTAACGGATATTTTCATTTGCTACAATTTTTGTAGTACCAAACTACAATTTTATGAAACTTATTATTTGATAAATTAAGGATACATTTAAATGGATATAGAAAAATTTATAATTCTTGTATTTGAAAGGCAAATAAAAAAAAAAGAGTACTATAACAGAGAAATTTGTAGAAAACTTTGGTTAGAGGTTGCGGAAATATTAAATGTTCCTTCATTCATACGAAAATATTGAAAAAAACTTGTTTTTGTCTATTTTCAAATGTGGAAATAATTTCCTAAATTCACCACCAATAGATCTTCTATTGTATAATTCATAAAGTCATCATTAGGTAATAATTAATTATATTATTATCGGGAAACAAATAATCTCTTAACAGATTCATTTTTGAAATAAATTTACGTAAGTATACGCTAACAGTGTGACCACTTTATCTGAAGACAATAGTCTCACGACTACATCAGACAAATTAAGTCGTACATAACCGCTTCCAATGTGACCTTAGCCTTATGGTGCAGTATGAAATTGTAAACAAAATTTGTAGTGTAACCGTCTGTTTGTTTGTTTGTTTGTTTGTTGATTGTGCTGTGTCCCGTTCTGTTGATAATAATAAAAACAATAATTGTCCACCTACTCCCAACTAACTATGGTCAACAACGGGCTCTGTAGTTTTTTTTTTATTGTATATTGTATAAAAGTTACACAATAATAATTATAATTTTTATTTTTTTGGGGTTTCGAAGAAACGTCTCGGAATCCTTATAGTTTCGTGATGTCTGCCTGTCATATTTTTACAATTTCTACATCTTTGGACCTTTGGTGTGGAGTTTCGTTAGAAACGATTCATAAAGGGAAGTTTAGTGAAGAAATTCATTTTACTTGTTTTCATTTTTAAGCCCCGATACGATATATCGAACTTCAAAGTGAGGTTTTTCTTGTAGCACCTCCCACCCCTTGTGACTTTTCAGTCGTGGATCAAATAATAACACTTGCTAAGAAAACTTAATTAAAATCATTTTGATTATGTTGAAAGATATAGGTATAGGCAGATATAGCTAATCAATTTTTCGAAAATTAAAAAAGAAATTTTAAATAAAAATAAGAAAAAGTAGTCTCTAAGTAAATGAAATTTTGCATTGAGGTATGTTTCGGTATTAGAGGAAATTTTCCACAATCGGACCCGACGTGAGAGAATGGCAGCCGAAGTTGTAGCCTCAGGATCCGGGAAAAAGTAAGAAGAATGCCTATGGAAGTATTTTCTTTTTTTTTTTGCTCGTCAGTTTTTCTCCACGTTTTTCTCGTCATCTAGATTTTTATGTTTGCCATTTATTATATTTGTTTTATCCCCGGCGAACGCTATTTTTCTCCACGGTCCTGACCACAAGCTCAAGTTCTAATTTTTAAGGGAAATGCTGAAAAACTAATACCGTTTTTCGTAAATAACTCCAGGAATAATTTTACGTACATTATCGTGTAAAGTACCTTTAACCATTTCTTAAGTCTTGTAATTCTAAAAGCATTATTTTTCTATATCAGTTAGGTAAGTGATTTTTTTTATTTTCGACAGATTCTGTAAAAAATCATCAAAAAAATAACCTTACAATTTTAAATGAGAAAATGGCGGGAAAAACACCTCCCTATAGTGACGTCACAATTTGAAACCACTAAACGTCAATGTCAGTATTTATAACCTCAAAACTTTGATTATATTCATAAAATGTCAAAGTAAAAGCAAGTATTTATTTGAATTCTGGTCGATTATTATATATACGCTAATAGAAATATTCAAAAGAAAACACAATTTCATCTCACCGATGACAGTTATCAAAATCGACATATCTAGCTACAAAATGTTACACCATTTTCAAGAAATGGCGTGTTTTCACTAATTTGAATATTTGTTGAATAATGGTGATTTTCAAAATAAAATTTTTTAATAGTTATCAAATTTTTTTATGTTTCATCATTAAAATTGGACATATGTAATGATAATTGCATAGAATTATTTAACATTTGACACGAATTTTGACACCCTAACTTGATGCGTGTCCAACATGCAGTCGGCAATTTTTTTCTTACAATTTTTTTGATGTCAACAACCGCCGCGCCGTAACCGTTGTATTGTCAGAAACTGAACACGGCTGGAAT
Organism: Brachynemurus nebulosus; assembly: GCA_035578155.1. Taxonomy (NCBI): domain Eukaryota; kingdom Metazoa; phylum Arthropoda; class Insecta; order Neuroptera; family Myrmeleontidae; genus Brachynemurus; species Brachynemurus nebulosus. The sequence goes on along the minus strand of JAPWDM010000014.1, from coordinate 13,700,066 downwards.
AAAATTATTCATTCAAATTCATGTTTTTTTGTGTTTTTTGAAAAAATAAAAATGAAAAGAAATTAGAGTGTGGGTGTAGATAGGATAGCTATTGATACATTTTATAAATGTTTGAAAAAGGTACAGTAACTCTTCATCGTTTACGGGAATTAGATCGATGTAACTAGACTAGCTAAACTAGTTTCTAAACCTTTTTTCATTCACAGAGCCATAAAATCTCGGATAATTTTGTGCAGATCGGTCACGTAATATAATATTAGTTTCTCGACAATCTAGTCTACAGGAAAATATCAACACCTTCTCAAGCATTAGAGAAATGTTTAAAAGCAATTGTTTAATTTTAAATAGAATTCTTGTATATAGCTGGAATTATTTTCGTACTTAATTGGAATAACATTCGGTTAAGCTTTTATAAATTATGTTGCATATTGCTTCAAACTTCACTCAAAAGTTATTTTTTTTAGCCCATTTTCAAGTAAAAGTATTTTTTAAAAAAATTTTTTTTTACTTTAATTTACTTAATATAAAAAATGTGCTGTGTTGTGCTAGACGTGTGCTAAATTCCAAAATATGCAATTTCTATCGCCAAAAACCTTTTTTTTTTTTAAATTTAGGCCCGCATTTTTTTTTCAAGCAAATAATGAAGATGGATAAAATTTTTGTAATTAATTGTAATTCATACATTTTTCTGTGTACCGGTGAGTAATTTTCCCGGCACCGGTATACTGACCGGAAGTTAAGAAACACTGATATTATAGACAATTCTCATTTTACAACGTTTCGTTTAAAATCAAACATTTTCACATGTACCAATTCACAAGTCGAACTCATGTTGTCCTCAGGTGGAACCAATTTTGTCCTCAAATGGAACAACCTGTATAAACAAATACTTACACTGACTAAGTAAAAAAAATGTATATGGCCGAGAAGCGTTTCTCGACCATCTTTCGATATGTATATCTTAATTATGTTATTTTATTTTTTAGTTCACATTTACATAAATAGGCTACAAAAATCTTTTATTGCCAATTACACCTCGTTCTTTTGCATTTGAGACGTGTGGCCGGCCAACAAAGATTGCTCTTCCATTTCCGTTTAACATAAATAACTTAAATAAACATTGTTATTGATTTCAGTAATAATAGTATAATAAAATTAGCCTCTTATAATAAGAGAGGCATGATTACCTAAATAAATTTGAATTTTCAATTTTATAATCATTGTGATATATTAATAAAATACAGTTGGAGTCCGATGCAACGACAAGTTTTTTCAACATTCGTGATGATTTTAATGTAAGCTGAGATGTACGAGGTGTGTTCAAAAAGTAAGGTGACTTTTCAAATTTCTCGGGCTACGTAGATTCGCTTTTCGATTTTTTTATTTTGTTGCGTTAGTACACTCGTCCCGAACATATGTTTACAGTTTCAGCTATATAGCATTCTTCGCTCATTTGTGAAAGGCATAAAGGTTAGAAGTATTTGGTGTGCTCGGCGATTTTCTGCTGTCAAAAAAAATGGATCAAAGGATTTGCATCAAATTTTGTGTGAAAAATGGAATTAAGTGCTTCAAAATACTCGAAATGTTAACAGTGGTATACGGTGAGTCTACTCTGGGTAAAAAAAATGTTTATAAGTATTACAAGCTCGTCCAAGAAGGCCGAGAAGATATCAATGACGAACCTCGCTCTGGACACCCTAGCACGTCAAGAACTGATGAAAACGTTGAAAAAGTGAAGAAAATGGTATTGGGAAATCGTCGAATCACCATTAGAGAAGTTGTTGAGTATTAACTTGAAGTCATACACCGTTTGCGAGAAGCGATATGAAAAAAAACGTCCGGAATTTTGGGAAAACAATTCATGGCTTTTTCATCACGATAAGCACTTGCTCACTTGTCGTTGCTTGTGCGTGGTTTTTTTACCCCAAAACAACACCATAATCATGCCTCAGCTACTATATTCACCGGATTTAGCCCCTGCGACTCTTTTCTGTTCCCAAAACTGACCCCATGAAAGGATGGAGATTTGCAACGATTAAGGAGATAAAAACTGCATTGTCGGAAGAGCTCAAGGCTATACCAAAAAGTGCATATCAGAAGTACTTCGAGGATTAGAAATTGCGTTGGCACAAGTGTATTGTATCTTAGGGGGATTACTTTAAAGGGAACAACATGAATATTGATGAATAAATAAAAGGTCTTTGATAAAAACATAAAGTCACCTTACTTTTTGAACACACCTTGTAGTCTTTAAACGTAATACGTATATTATGATATTGCGGTTTAGTCGAAATTGGTACTGATTCGTTTATCATTGGGCATATTAAAAAAAAAAAAATATTAATTTTGTCATGTTGCTGTTACTTAATTTTTTCAGTGTTTTTAAAAGTTTTAATTTTTGGACAATTTTTAAGAATTTAATCAAAAAATGAATTCTATTTTACTTAAAAGTTTTGCGTATTTTAATCTGAAAGCTTTGTGGTCTTTTAATATAGAAATTCATTTAATTATTTTTTTCAACCTTCCGTGTTTTTTCGTTATTAGATACTTATTTTTTTTTACTTTGTAATTTACATAAAAATTTAAAATAAAAAAATTTTAATTTTTGGTCTACCACTTTCATAATTGTAATCTTTTAAGTAAACTTAAATGTGGAATTGTACTTATTGGATTCTTACTGTATATACATTATATATACATGTATACTAAATAGTCAGCTATATCACAAAGCATCCTGTTTACTTTGAACAACAGTGTACATATAATATTACACAAGTGATATATTACAAATGTATTAATAATATGGTCTTTATGGTAATTTTTATTTAAAAATTATTAACGAAATTTAAATTTAAATGGAATACGTATAATATATTGTAATCAAAATATCTACGCTTTTTATTATTATTTATAATTAAATTTAAAATATAAAATTATTTATATTGTTTATTACTACAGTATCATGGAGAGAATTTTATATGAACAAATGGTTCAAGAAAGATATAATTTTTTTTATTTTGAAACCTATCCAAGATTTTCTCGGTTTAGAACAACGGATAATTGTTGCCTTATAAACGTTTTATGCTACTGTACATATAATGGTATAAATCCTAATGTTTTTCTTTAATACTGTCTGAATATGATTTTTTCTAACTTACCAGATATAAAAAACATCTTCGTGAAGAGATAACCATTTGTTTAAAAATGTATTTGTTTTCTAAACGTTTTTCCAGAAGTTATGGCTACAAAAATTGTTGGCAATCTCTGCCAAGTTTTACAAAAAAATTCTAATATTTGGTTGTAGCCTTCAAATGGATTAAGAAAAACACCAAATTTTGTTGTAATATATCAATCTGTTTTGAAATTAATGTCCGTAAATTTTTCAAAAACGCCCAAAAACGGTCTTGCGTTAAGATTGTTAAATGACTCATAATTGAAATACAGAGCTGGAGAAGGGGCCATTTGGCAGCAGTTGTTGTCAAATCTACGGCCAAAATCTTAATTTTAAATTTCTCAAAAAGTACATTTTGAGAAAAAAATTTAAGTTCAGTCTAAAATTAGTAGTGTCCGACCGAAACTAGTTTTTCAACCGAAACCGAAACCGAATTTCGGTCGCTGCCTCAATTTCGGCCGAAACCGAAACTTTCTTTTAAGGCAATTTCTTACTACCTTATTTCAATTTCAGTGTATTTAAAAAGTCCGTATTTGAGTAATAATTAGTTATTTAATAAAAATAAAGAATCGAATCCTAGACATTTGTCTTATTTGTCTATTCGGTGATCCGACCCTAAACGGAGTACATAATTATTATTATGAAGTTCCCAACAATCCAAAAGCAAACTTTGGTATTAACGAGATTAATTAGTACTTAATTGAGAGTAAAAAAGACGGTCCGAATAATGCCGATCGTGAACGAAGGCAGCACATCAGCTCACAAACGTAGTTTCGGTTTCGGTCACAGTTTCGGCTGTTTTGCTGCCGAAACCGAAACTAAACCGAAACTCCAATTTTTCGCCGAAACTGACCGAAACCGAAACCGAAATTTCGGTCGGACACTAAAAATTAGTTCGTGCATTTGTAAATCACTTGGCAAAATATAAAAGTTAGATTACAATGGCTTCAGTGTTAAAAGACTCAAAATTCATTGTTAACTGTGATTTTTTAGAATATTTTAAAACCTGTGGACTTATTACAATAAAATTTGGTATTTTTCTTAGTCTGTATAAAGATTCCCGCCCTATTAAGTTCCTTCAACCGAAATTTCTCTAAATATAATTTTTTGCTAAGTTAGAATTTACAAAATTTTACTTGTACACTTTGAAACGAGAAAGCAAAATAATTTTACTTAACGCCTTTAGGACTAATGACGAGCTGAGCTCGTCATACAAATTTTTAGAAAAAATTGAACTTATGAGTGTAGATTGTCTTATATCGGTAACTGGAGGCTGTATAGTAAAGGGCGGTTATATTGTAAATAAATTAAGCAAAGTGTACCAAACTTTCAATTATACTTGTAGAGATATTAAATTTTTTATCTAAAAAACTGGAGTATACGGCGGTACTAAAGGCGTTAAAGTTATTTTTTCTCTCAAGTTATACTTTCTCTCAATTTTGTTACTCTTTAATGATCAAACTTTACTATTGCAGAACATTTAGATAAATACATTTTACGCCCTATAATCGTTAATTTAATTACACAATACATCCCTGTAGTGCCTAGTGCGTGTTTCTGTTTAGTTTATTGATTCACTTGTACGTGATTTCGTCCACATTCATTTCGTTTTCCAATCAATTTCGACAACCAACAACTAACTGGCTGTTATGTCAGAAAATAGTACATTTCAAAAAAAAAAAAAAAACTTGATTAAATTCAATATCCTTTATATCAAAATATTATTATATCGCGTTGGCACATGGTTGGTACGAAAATGGTACATATTACATCTTAAACGAACATATATCAGATGTACATGTTGTTATGAATTTCTTGCAACTTATGTCGTTCTGAAAAAATAAACAGCATTTACAGTTAGTTTAATCGTGATTATTGATAGAGAAATAATATGAATGGAACTTATTTTTAAAAGAAAGATAAAAGATGCATATCGCGCGTTGGCTGTCTCTACCTCGTATATCAAAAGCTACATGTTTTAGGACACACAAAAAACATACTGAATACTGTATTTACATATACATACACTTATCTATATATATATATATATATATATATATATATATATATATATATATATATATATATATATATATTTGTATATATGGGTAGCCAACATCAAAGGGTGTAATTAGCACAAATTTTAAGCTCATAGTGGTTAAAACACGGATTTAAAATATGTTTTTTTTTTTTTTTGTGTCCAAAAATTGGGATTTTTCAGATACGAGGTTGAGACAGAGTACGTGCGATATACTAGAATGAATATATGTTCCATAAACATTTTATATATGTTCATATATAAACATTTTATATATGTTCATACATAAACATATATGTTCCATAAACAATTGCTTTATATATATGTTCCATAAACAAAAATGACAAAATTTGCACATAAATACGTGAGATTATTTTTTAACGTGTCTATTCCGTACTCCCAGAAACAATTAAATTATTATTTCATAAATTAACTTCACGATGTACATAATATTAATACTTGGGTAAGTAATGCAATTATTTTTTATTGAGAAATCAAAAATAGGTGTAAAATAGGCGGAAAAATACCAAGCTGTGGTAATTTTGGCATCACATAAAGTAAGTAAACACCGAAAAGGGAGTTATTTTTTTATTTAAAATATAAGATCATAACGACAAAAATTATAAAAATATTGGGAAAATAAAAAACATTTAAAAGTTAAAATGTAAGTTAGCGTGACAGTTAATATCACTGGCACTGTTTACGTAAAATTAATGATGATATTAAATTGTAATTTCAGTATTATGTATTTAATTTGTATTTATATATTTATTTAACAAAATGATAATAAATGTATAGTTTTTTTTTTATGTTTGTGTCTTCCTTTATTTTATCAAAAATACATGTCCAATTAGGGATGCAAATTGTTAACCAAAATATAATCTTTTTACAAAAGTAACTATTAAATAGTCCATTAATTCGAACAATTTTTATTTTCAATTTATCGTAATTTATAACATTTTTTAGGTATCGATACAAAATGGTTTGTATACAATTAAGTAATTGAAAAATTATTTCATAAAGTAGTCAAATATTATTTTTAAGAAATTGATTATTGAATCAAATAAAATAAATATTTAAAATAATCAATTAATCGTTTATGTTTCTATGTAGAAATTACAATTAGGAGCAAAATATACAGTAGAGCACCAGTTTTGTGAAGAAAAAGTAGTCTCCAAAAGTGGTGCTTGACAATAGTGATGCTTTTTGACCAGGGGCGATTCACAAATATCGTAAGATTATTTTTTGAATTACAATTGTTTGTTTTTTTTAAAATATTAATAAAAGAAAAAGAGAAGTGAAGGGTTAAAAGTTATTTATCTCAGAAAATAATTTTTCATTTGTCGTTTTATTAATTTGCTTTGAAATGATTTTGTTTACATTTTACGTATGATAAAAATCGCCACAGAGCAGAATACATATAGATAAACATTCTATGTACAATAATTAAAATCCACATTCCTACGCTTTGAGGTCTGTTGTTGTTTGTCACCTTTGTCACTACCATTACCGGTATATTTATTTGTTTCTTTTGATAAAATCATGCGTCATGATCTATTGCACATGAATTTAATATTTATGTACTTGACATTTTTGATCCAACTTTCCAAAAGTGATGTTGACTAATTTGATGCTCTCAAAAAATTTCCAAAACTGATGTTTCCATTATCGGTGCTATACTGTACCAGATATACTACTTTAAAAGTACCTAATGACAGTGTTCTAATTTTATTAACAACACTATTTGCATTTTTTTTGCAAAAAGGTTCCTTCCTTCACTATATTATATACCTCTCCTTGTTCCACGGTCTTGATAAATTAATTCCTATATGTTGCTTTCATATTAGAACAGACGGTAAGTAGGTATATGTATTGTTATATTAGTCATATTGTTACATTTACCACCGACGTCTTCTACGTTTGTTAACCCGCATGTCATACCACGACCTGTACGGCCCGGCCCGTACGATGTGTACATGTACTTTTCTAAGTACGTGAAATTGAATTACATATAACTTTCAATAAGTTTCATTCAGAAACTACACTCCCCAACACTTAACTTTAAATTAGGTACGAAAAACGTTTCTAGATGCAACTTGAGTGTAGTAGTGAGTAGCGTAAAAGAAAGAGAAGTGTATATAACGTTTATATGAGATAAACAGAGGAAAAGTTACATCATCATTAACCATTTGCGGGTAAGACTGTCTGAAACTTCTAAAATGATGGGAAACGATAATCACAAAATAGTTGTACGATTCACGGCTCAACCAATATAATTTCCCAAATGTTGAGTGGGCAACGATGTTCCGTAAATATCCAGGAAAATCGAAGGCACAATGGAAATGCTAAAGAAATTTATGCCAAATTCTTTGGAGTTATCAGAGGATTTATGTTGATTATATAACATATAGAATCTATTAGATTATCTTTTACGATGCTACACAGAGATTACTGCCATCTATTTTTAATGACAATAAATTACAAGAAAGTTTTCATCTTTTCATTATATCACTTTTTTATGTAAATCTACCAAATATAAGTAGAAAAGTTTAGAAATGATCTCAAATATTTAATTGAGTTTGAAATACATGAAAAAATTAAGAAATCAACATCATGAAATACGTTTTGTAATATTATGTATTTTATCCAATTAAAAAAGCTGTGCAATGAAAAGTTCTATCTATTTTGCAAGTTTTCTCAAATAAAAATAGAGGGAAGTATACAAATTTGAACTAAAAAATTTATTTGAAAAGTGCTTGTTTTGAAAGTTTTCTTAACTTGACAGTGGAATTGTATATAAATTATAAATAATTAATTGCTTTAAGACAGTGGTGCTAATTAAAAAGGTATTAATTATTTACGAATTTATAAGTATCTAATAATACTTAATAAAATTATTATTTAAAAAACTGAAAACTTTAAACTGTTGATAAAATTTAAAACTTTTTATTAGCGAGAATTTCTAATTTTTTAAGATTAATTTTATTAGCTCAGAAAATTTCATAAACTTTAAGAACTTTTTGTGCTAGGAAAAATTTTGGTCAGGAATTCGCTGTAAAATAATTATTCAAAAATTTTGTTGAATTCAAAAAGATATTTTTTATTTTAACATATAAAAAACACAGTACACACTAAATAAATAAACATTAATACATATCAAAACGCAAATATCAGTTCAATTCTATATATTTTTTTTTGTAGAAAAAGTACTCATTTTAAATTTGATTCCATAATTGACTTGGTTCACTGACACGACCAACCAGAAGGGCAACATTGGCGGATTTCTTCCATAATACGAACATGAACGGTCTGTTAGCGGTGACCATTATGCCAGACGATTTGATGTTCACATTAACTGAAACAAAACGAAAAAAAATTTAGTTTTTTTTTTTTTTTTAGTATTAATTTTTATGTCATCGAAGGATGACATATTAATATCGTTGTGTGATCATAGTGAGGGAAACATTATTATAGAGTTGTATATCCATATTGAATAATTATAGAGTTGTACATCCATATTGAATAAACGCAAGAGGGCTGTACAGTTAACAACTATAGAGTTAACAAAAAATCATAAATTAACACTCACTGAGGTGACATTACTTAGTGCGTGTCAAAAACACGCACTTAACGAATTGTTTAAAGTTTAACATTTAGAGTATTAAAAAAGGCGTCTTACCGTTAGTTGCAGCAGCTGCGGTGGTTCCTTCTTCATTAATCTCGATGTATGCCTTTTGGACTGCGTTACTGATGAATAATTCCCCATCAGCCATAGCCTTGAAGTTGGCACCAGTTCTGAAAGCATCGTGAATTCCAAGCTGGAAATAGAAGAATAAAATTAAATATGCAGTAATGAAATCAAAATCGAATAGAAATATTTTTTTACTCACTTTTTGCATTTCTTCGACTAAATCGATCTTCTGTGATAAATTGAATTTGGGCATTTCTAACTGAACATTCATTTCATGAACTTCAGATAAAATTTCGTCCATTTTGATTGGTAATTTTTGTTCAACGTTGGCAAGTCCATCAGCTGCGCGTGGTATAATCACGACAAGCGAATAATCGGTGTCATTGTATGGTAATTCAACAATTTGGGCGTCTAAATCCTCACTGTGTCCGTATGGAAGTTTGGCACGAAGGTACATGCTTGGAACTCTTTTTACCTCGGATAGATGTTGGTAGAAGTTCATTTCTTGTGTGCTCTTTTCAAATTGGTAAGCCCACTTTCCTTTGAAGTACAAAGCGTTGATTAAGACCAATCGGGTCAGTGGTCCCAAGGTGTCTGGTTGGATAACATCTTTAATTTTTCCATCGGTGTTCTGTTCCACCCATCTGTTGATTTTTCTTGAAGCCGCAACGGATTCGGCAAGATTGATCGGTTCCACTGTAGCATTAAGGGCTGTTTTCGCTTGCCACATGTAGTCTGGTTTGACTTTAGTGTTCAGTGCTGGGTACAGTTTGTTGATGCTGTTCAGGACGACGCTGGAATTTTTGGTTGTATACCAATGTTCAAGGATTTCTTGGAAACCGTGAATGGCTTCTTGTTTGTCGTCTTGTAATTGTAGAGCGGTTGCAATTTCGTGCGCGGTGTTTCCTTCGGCACCCAAGTAGGCTAAGGCGAATACACTTTGTGCGGACCATGGTGATACGAGGACGTTGCCTTGTTTTTCTGCCAATTGCTGTAAACGAGTATTATATTAGTTTTAAAGGATAATTTAAAAAAAAAAAAAAATTATTTACTTTGTATAAATTGAAACCTAATTGGTTAGTGGCTTCGGAAACGTGTAATGCCGATTTGCTTGATATTGGAGTTGCTTGCGAGCAAGCGAAGACACCAAGGATTACAAGTGTTTTGAACAACATTTTCTGGAAAGAAAAATTAATTAATTTTTTTTTATAACTTTTTTACAATAAAAAAAAAAATAGAATCATAAATGTTTAAAATTGCAAAATATTGGGTACTTACATATGATCTATCCAGCAGCAAAATTCAACTGATTAGTAAATTCTACTGGTATGTGTCTTTTAATATATATATTTTTTTAATAGAACAGAGCCGTATTTAGAAAATTAATTTTAAATTTTAATTTTTAGTTTTATTTTCAATATTTTAAATTTAACTAGTATGATTTTTATGAAATTTAACTGAAAAGTATTTTTTTAAGCTATATAGGGGAAGATAGGGTAATGTGGCCACCCTAAGGTTTGAATTGATATATTTTCTAAACGGTTTTAATAAATTAATATTTCTTGACATAAGTTTACATATTCACAGTAACAAAACATTTTCCATTATTGCCCACCTTAGATAGGTAAAGTGGTACAGTATTATTAATATTAAAAATTAACATAGATAAAATTCATTTTTTAAATTGACTTTTTAATTTTTTAATTCGCTACTTGTTAATAATCATAAAAACAGTTTTTAATAATCCAAAGTACTCAGATGGTAACTATTCATTTTTAAGACAAAACTCACAAGTAAAATCATCGTCTTCCTCATTGCAACCAGAGCAGGCTTCATGGGTCCATCTTTTGCATATCGTACATCGTATCAAGCCATCTTCTTTGATTCCGTCCATAATTCTGGTACCACCACTGGACCCACTGGGCCACTTTATACATAGTGGGCTACATTACCCAAAACTAAATACAACGGGAAAACTGAAATAAGTCACATCTCAACGCATGATTCGTAATTGTTTATCATTAATTACTTCAGAACTACAATAGACACAGGGGATACTTACAAAAACCAAATATTTATAATACCTACAATATATGTATTTTCTAAAATATTTGTAAGTACTTACCTTAGATCAAAGAGCATAAGAAAGACTTTTTTTTTAAATAAAATTTTCTAAGTAACACCTAACCAGTTGATATTCACCATGACACTGTTAAGCTGTTTTTTGCTTAAGGACTGGTTAAGCTATTGAGGCGTGAAAGCCAGTCAAACAAACAAACTCACTTTCTCATTTATAATATTAGTAAGGATTAAAAAATGAAACTATCTATAAAGTTTTCAGAAAGTTCGGATTAACGGTTTGTTTTTTTATAATAAAAAAAAACGAAATTAAAAAATTTTTGTGGAATATTTTTCTTCTCGAATTTCTTTGTTTGGGACGCAGGGGCCATGTACAATAGTCTCTAGTCTTTAAGGGCACCCAATGGAAAATCAACACTGTGGATAGAGTTGACTCAAATTTTTTTCAAGTAATTTTGAAATCATTTACTACAACTTGCAGTTTGCCAGTTGTTTTTATTATTATTATTATTATTTTTTTTTTTTTTTATAAAAGTAAATATTTTATTAAAAAACTAAATATACAGCATTGTTTTTACATGTCTTGAGATTACCTACAAAAAAAGAAATCTGTTTTAAAAAAATTCAAGAATGTGCTGAGTATAAATGGCTTTGAAGTTGACATTGCGAGATTTTTCCACCTTGATGGTTCCTCGTATTCTGAAATCCCCAATGAACCAGAATAAAATAATCAAGAAATTTCTGAAAATATACATATACAGTTATGGCAGTAACTAGGATCTAAGAAAAAAAAAATAAAAAACCAGCAAAAAATTGCATTTTGAAAATAAATTTCCAAGAATCATCCTATTTTCTCGACTATAAATAGCCGCCATTTTGAAAATATATAACGGAACCAAAAGATCCTAGTTCCTGACAAAATGACGGTATCGAGGAATAATATGCACTTTGATTTATGCCGATATAATATAATAAAAAAAGTAGGCTCTGTCTTTGATATAACATAATCTATATAATTAACATTAAAAATATACATATGTAAGTTGATTATTTATTATTGTTTCCATAGTTTCAAAGTATGCTTTTGTAAAAATTTGAACATCTTATCATTGACATTATAAATTTAAAAAATTTTTACTACTTATTTAAATTTTATTTTAATTATTTATGTTAAATTTTACGAGAAAAAATGTGCTCGTAGAAAAAGTATAGTGTAAAATACGTGGGAAAAGCTTATTTCTCACTCATATGAATTGTTGCACTCATCTTGCGGGCTCGCGCAACAAACTCATATTCGTGAGAAATAAGCCTCTTTTCCCACTTATTGTACAATATACTATTTCGTAACTTGTGGAAATTGTATTGAACGTTTAATTTGTAGATTTATCTCAAGGAATAGATAATTCAAATATGTCGAAAAAGACATAAAACGGTTAGAAATTTTTTTAAATAATTTTATTTTTAAAATTAACAGAAAAATTTTTATTTTTTTTTTAAGTCCATCTCTGTAAAATTTTGAAAAATATTATTTACCGTTAAGCAGTTTTTATTTAATATAAAATATATCAGTTCTGAACTTCTGACTAAGACAGTTATTATTGATTATGTAAATTTTAAGAGAATGAAGGAAAAAATTATAGTATAAGCAAAAATTAATTGAAATTTGTAAATGACGCGACGTACGTATCAAATATATTAATATTACTAGTAATCTTTACACTAATATAAATATTATCATTCTGCTTATAGCAAAATATGTAAGTCTTTTGTCTTTGTTTTTAAAAACACATTTTGCAGCAAAAAATTAAAATCTCGTGTAGTTTTTAATGTTTGCAATTTTTAAATTTTGTACAACGGCTGTAGTTTTGGAGATTAAAAACAACGCTAAACCATTGCATTGTGACAAATTATGACCATAAAAATACAAAAAGAGCATTAGTTCAATATAACCTTTTCTCATTGAGAAAAGTTAAGGATCCAAAAGAGATGAGAAAATTCGACAATTTTTCAACGATATTACAGCAAGTTATACTATAAAAACGACCCCTCAAACAGAGCATGTTTGTTGACTTTTTGCCATTTTTAACACATTTTAGCGAATTTCCGAATTGGAAATTCAGCTATTACAGCCACACGACGTTCATGGCGCGACCTGAATCTGGACAGAAATTTGTTTTAATGTTCTTAGAAACCGAAAATAACATTCACTGAATTACATAATTATTTATGTATGTATGTATATATGTGTTCGCACGATAACTCTCGAACGAAATGTCCTATTCTTATGAAATTTGGTAAAAATGTTAATGAGTTCTTCAGTCAGACACGTCCGACGCCCGGAACATGGTTTTTTGAGCATTTTTCGTAAATAAATAAGTTTTTTCAAAATTTCCTCAAGTTCAAAAGTTCTACGACATTTTTTTTAGACAGTTGGAAAGAGAGAGATTTTCTGAGATCGAGAGTTGACACACTTCATCAACAACAAAACAAAACAGTCTCTGCGTGACGTTAAACAACCGAAACGTCTTGTGCATGTTCAGATAGGGCCAGCTCAGCCAATAGGCCAACCTAGGCCATGGCCTAGGGGCGGAAGATTTTTAGGGGCGGGAAAGAGGGTGGCAAAATTAGTAATTGAGGTTTTTTTTGCTCGTCACTTATTTTTTAATTTTTTAAGAGAAAGTTTTAAAAAAAAAGTAGGAAAAATTAAGATTTTCGTCTTTTCAAACAAAAGGTAGGGGTGGCATTTTCCAAGGTGCCTAGGGCGGCACTCAGGGTTAATCCGGCCCTGTGTTCAGATGTGTCTAAACTTGCATCAATATTTGAATTTACCCAAGGTAGAAACATTTAGGAAACAAAAAATGACCGATTAACCCATCTTCCACTTGCTTTGTGTGTAAGACTTAAACGTTTTTCAAAGCCATTTAAATTAAGACTATTAACTCTTTGCACTCAAGCAAAAAAAAAGTGAGTTGTAAATAGGCTGGTAAGACATGTAGTACATGACAACGACCGACGTTCTTTTTTTGACGGATTCTTTTGACGTTCTAACCTTGTTTCCCCAAAGTTGAATACTAAATGCGCTAAATACATCCTCAATGCTGTTTTTATTAGTTTTTAATTTTAAAAAGATAATTCAACGTGATTTTGTATTATTTTATTTACAATTTTTCTAATAAATGAATGTGTTTGCAGTTATTAAATAAAATATTCATGCAATGTGAAGTATGAGCAGTCATTACAGTTCAACATTCGGTGTGTCATGTGGTACATGTCTTATGATCCAACAGACAAAACACCTTTAAATATGGTAGAGTTAATGGACAAACCACCTTGTCATGCTGTACATGTCTTATAAGCGCAAAGAGTTAAGTATATTACTGCCAATGTGTTTCAGTATGTTCTCAAAGATTTCTGGAAGCCATTTGTTTTTAGTTTCTAGTATATATGATCTGAAATAGTATGATTTTCGATTGAAAAGGGAGTTGCACTTACATAATAGGAATTTTTTTACAAAATTTAAGATTTATTTTGAATAATTGAGTCTACCAACTCAGAATTTAATTATTGACTCCTGTTATCACCGCTACTTAACTGTGCTTACGATAATGTTATTAATTACCTAAACATACATAACTAGTGTGAGTAAAACCGCTTTTTCTCTTTGATCGAATGACATCTACAGCCCAACCAACGTAAGGTTGCCGGTCAGATGCGCAAATGATAGAGTGCGACAACAAGAATTAAACATATAACGTATATGCATAAAAGTGTGATAGAAATTGTGTTTGTCTACCGCGCGTACAACCTTGACCGGCAACCTTATGTTGGTTGAGCTGTATGTACATCTTTGGTAAATTAATTTGAATAAAGTTTAATTGAATAGCCATGCAAGGGTTAACTATTTTTTTTATCAACAGAAATCAGCAAAAGTAAAAATTGCAATTTTTGCTGTTTTTCCATAACAAACGTTTTCATGCTATCGTATGGTTTTTTGACCTTAATGACTTTTATGTGTAACGTATTTATTTATGTTGCCAGGTGTATCACTTTTTCGCAAAAATTTGATTTTTAAACATTTTGTTATTCATTTTGTTAATGCTTTAAGTTAACCGGTTAATCTATCACTTTATTTTAAGGTTGTCACCATAAATTTTACAACAGGATTTTCAAATAGGCTCTTTTTTTACGCGAGGATTACGTTTTACAAAAATTCCACGTAAATCAAATATTAAAATTTATACACATATATTATATAAAGACTTGGCTTGCGTGTAATAACGGTTGGATTTTAAATACCTACCTACAGTAAAACTTCCAGTAACCGTCACGTCGGAACCTGGACTGTGACATTAAGCCGAATAGATGGATAACAATTTTTTAATAACTTGATTTTACTGTTAGCTTTCGAGTGAAAATTAGCTAGGCTAATTTAATTACACATTTATAGCGACAATTTAACTCAGTGTATCAAGTTCCATAAAAATATTATAGTTTTTTCATTTTTACCATGGAAAAAATGTTAGGACAGATTTTTATAGTAAAAAAATGGTACTAAACATTTCATTGGTTATTTTATTGCAGGTAAACACGATAAAAACGAAACAAAAATTCCTATTGGCAAAATTAACTGATTTCAGAACCATAGTAACAATGTATTAAATAATAATATGAATTATACTAATTTATTTTATTCGTTAAATTGTTTTACTGTATTACAGTTGAGTTTTATATTTTTTCTGAATAAATTTCTGTTTTCTACAACTCAAATTTCTTGCCTAAAAGCAATTTAACTCGAAGAACTGTCAACCCAAAAATGCTTCAGCTTCGCTGTCGCGTTTTCATTACTTGACAGGTCTTCTCCTTAAATTACTAGGCAACAAATTTTCGTTAGATAAACGTAAATTTATTCGAAAAAATACAAACCTCTTGTGTAATAATATGTAAGTGATTATTCATAACTATATGCATAGGTTGGTCAAAATAGCCAGCAAATTATTATGCTTGTTGAAATAAGCAGACGCTAGTGCCGGTGCCGATTTGAACGACCATCCATAAATTTTTTTGGGATTTCCCATCTAAATGGTCGTTCGTTGATTCCAAAAAGGATGAAACGCACAGATGAAAATACGAATGTGATGTCAAAAGTAATAACAGACTACAATCAAAGCCGTGTAAAATAAATCCACGTAAAATGAGAATTTGCTGGATTCTTTAACACTTTCATTGCCAAGCTAAAAATATAGACTTTGTGAGATGGGCAAATATTTTAAATTAAATAAGTAGGTTCATATATTTGTCACGCGATATCGCGTAATTTGCCTTATAGTAAAGTAGACGTACCATCAGTTGGGACGAATCTGGACAGTAGGGGCGAATCCAGACAGAACTGCCTCTCGATATTTCTTCGTCAGTGTTATGAACGCACAAGGTCATAGATCAATCTATGCTACTGAATTTTGTCAGTTATGAGTTAGTTATCAAAGAAAAGCGGTGAAAGTGACAGCTTTGTATTTTGTTATTTTACAGGCGCATTGTTTATAATTTTTAAAAATAACGCGTGTTTTGAAATCTTATAAAGAAATTGCTCTACAAAAAAAACAGTTATATTTATAAGGTAGTGACTGGCACCAAATGTTTGGTATTTTGTTGACAATATATGTACCAAAAATAAAAGCTGTATTGTGCTTAATTTTTTTTATACATTAATTAACAAAAAATTGTTTATAGGTGAGGCGAATTGATACGCCATGGTGCGTCAATATTAAAAGAAAGTGGGTACAAACTACATGAACTGTAGTCTAGATAACATAATATCGGCTCTTTTCGACAGAGGCGCAACAACCGGGGAGGTCCTAGGGGTCCGGACCCCCTAAAATTACCTGAAAATTTTCCTTCAATTTATTTTATTTATATTAAAAAGTAAAATTTTTAGTGGTTTACTAATATTTCTTATTTTAAAATCAAATTTTCGGAGACGACATTTTATTATGACATTTTCCATTGTTATCGGAGAACTGCGTTATCAAAAAATTTGATTACTTAAATTTTTGTTGGACTCCCTGTAGATATGTAGTTGTTGCGCCCCTGCTTTCCGATATTAAAAATAAAAGAAAATCGCTCAAACAAGCTGCTGAATATTTCCATGTTTCCAAATCGACCTTGCATGATACACTCAAAAGCAAATCGAAATAAAATTTATTTAAATCCAAAATGTTTTATTCCACCCATTAAAAGTCATTCGCTGATGCAGATATCTTAGCGGAAATGCAGCTATTTTTATTTATTTATGTCCGATTTCACCCATATGCATGACTGAATGTGATTTATATTGTAAATAAAGCACTGTCCAGATTCGCCTCACACATAGGGGCGAATCTGGACGCTATATAACAAAAAAAAAATGTTGTAGTACCAATTTTGATATTTTTATTACTGCCCTATATGCTCGTGATATTAAGGCATTTAAATTATTTTTTTAGAATTTTTTGAAGAACTCTGAACATTTCATTGTAAAAAACTGTAAAAAAGGTCCAGATTCGTCCCAATTGACAGTATCACGCGATATCGCATGATTGGCAATGAACGTGTTAATTCGTCAAAGTATTACTTATACCATATACTTACTTCCATAATAAATATATTAATTGGAACAATCAGTGGGAGCGCTGAGTATAACCATCTTAACGACTTCCGCACTATCATACTTCTAGTGGGGGTGCTGGGAACGTTGGAGAGGCATTTAGTATAGGTACTTTTCTATTCAGCTACATAATAAAATATATAAAATCCAACAAACAGTGGAGATACTGTGCATAACGTTTTTAACCTTATGCACAGCGCTCCCATGATTTAAAATTTTACGAGTTTTACAAGATTTTTCTTAAAATTTTCATTTTACTAGGTTTTTGTCAAGATGTTTAAATACACCTAATTTACATCTAATTCTCCATATTTTAAATTACCAAAACGATTTATTTTTACCTATGTTTACGTAAACCTAGCCGAACTTTTTGTTTTTCATGTTTTTTCGGAAACCACTAGAACACTTAATTTTTTTATTGACACACCTAAGTAACACTTAAAATACAGCTATTTTTCATCTAGTTTTTTTTTTTGGGGGGGGGGGGGGGTGAATTTTTTAAAATTTTTGTTTTGGGAACGGCTAGTATATGGAGGTCACAATTTGTGAAAATGTAAATCCTCCTTTTGTGAAAATTATTAGAGTCGATTTTATGAATTTGGTAGTCTTTATGGACTATCACATTTAAAGATTTAACATCTTTGGGTTGCTCGTTTTATTTTGATTATTTTATTATTCAGATCGTTTACCAAAGGTCGGACTTAAAGGTTTGTACATACATAGTTTTGCTAAAATTTTCATAAATTGCACGTGGTGTCTGTTCAGCAATTTTGTCATAAGATCATTTCATTCATAAATATCTTACTGAAACATTTTTTTATATTATTTTTTTCATATAAATATTATGATAAATAAAGATAATTTTTAATTTTTTATTAATTTAACTATTAATAGCAAAAATATATATAATTTTAGAAATTATAATTAATATAATTAAGATTTATGTAATTTTTTATTATAATTTTACTTTTAATAAGCAATAATATGCATAATTTTGAAAAAATGTTATCATTTTTAAAATGACTTCTAACTGTCATAATAATAAAGAGTAGCTGTCTCAGTTATAAATATTATTATGCAAAAATTTAAATAAAAATGTCATTTAACACGTCTTATCATTTTAATAGTGCAATTAAATAAAATAGATAATAATAACATTGAAAACGTCTGCAGTTTCTAAAATGCAATGTGTATTTTATGAACTTTGAAAAGGTCCATTATATAATATACATATATACCTTACTATAAACTATAAAGTTTTAATGCTTCTTTGTCATTTTAGAAAATGAAATATTTACTCATTAAATATTATCTTAAATGAAATACTACAAAATTTGGGGGACAAGTCTACCAACACTGTCAACTTCCCATTGGGTGTCCTTAAAGACTAGAGATTACTGTACATAAATAATTCTTTTCTGATTTCAGGCGACTCCTCCCCTGGGCCCCCGATAGAGGCTTTGCCCCTTGCACCATACCGGGGGCTTCGCTTTCTGTACCTAAGGGTGGGGGTTCCACCCTTATCAAACAAATGATAACATCATTTGTTCTCAAGATATGTGAGACAAAATATATTTTGGCAAAAAACTAATTTTTATTTCTTATTTTTTTTTTTTTTTTTAAATTTTGTAATAAAATACTGGCGTTTTTAACATCAAGGAAGATTCTTAGGCCATAATATAATAATGTTATGGTAAAAAATCCATATAATCTATGTTATCTTAATAAAGTTAATTCCGTTTTTTTACCACAAAAAACAAACCGCTAATCCGAATTTGCTGAAAACTTTATCCGGTCTTCATTTTTTGATTACGCATCTAATGAAATTAGTCCGAAGTTGGTATCATTTGTTCTCGAGATATGCGAGACGAAAAAAAATTCACGAACGAACTAACGATCGCACACACAGACATCACGCTAAAAACGATGGATTTGGATTCTAGTGACGTTGAAACGTGCAGATATGTCAAAATTAGCGATTGGTAAAATCGGACTCATTACAATAACTTCCTATGGGAAGTTAATAAAATATTAGATGTAATATAAATAAAAAAATTTTCAGTTTTATAATCAATCCTTTGAGAAAAAATTAAAACTTTAAGTAGGTTTTTACAGGAGTAAAGTGCCTAGTGTTTAATAATAGTGACAATTTAACTCATCTTTATTAAGTCCTCTAACAATATTGTAATATAGTAAAACTTCCAATAACCGTCACGTCGGAACCTGGACTATGACATTAAGCCGAATAGATGGGTAACAATTTTTTAATAACTTCATTTTACTGCTAGCTTTGGAGTGAAAATTAGCTAGGCTAATTTAATTACACATTTATAGCGACAATTTAACTCATGTGTATCAAGTTCCATAAAAATATTATATAGTTTTTTCACTTTTACCATGAAAAAAGTTAGAAATAATTTTAACAAAGGAAAAATTATTAATACAAAACATTTCATTGGTCATTTTATTGTAGGTAAACACGATAAAAATGAAACGAAAATTTGTATTGGTAAATTTAACTGATTTCAGAACCATGGTAACAATGTATTAAATAATAATATGAATTATACCTATTAATTTATTTTATTCGTTAAATTGTCCTACCGTATTACACGTGAGTTTTATATTTTTTCTGAATAAATTTGTGTTTTCTACAACTCAAATTTCTTGCGTAAAAGCAATTTAACTCGAAGAACTGTCAACCCAAGAACGCTTCAGCTTCGCTGTCGCGTTTTTGTTAGTTGATAGTTCTTCTCGCTAAATTGCTAGGCAACAAATTTTCGTTAGATAAACCCAAATTTATTCGAAAAAAATACGAACCTCTTGTGTAATATTAAGTGAATTTTATATTTTTTCAAGCAACTCAAATTTGTTGCTTAGCAATTTAACAGAAAGAACTGTCAACTAGCAAAAACATGACAGTGGAGCTGGGCTGTTTTGGGGTTGATAGTATAGTTCTGCTGTAATTTTTGTTAATCACTTATTTATTCGAAAAAATACAAACCTTTCGTGTAATAACAAGTGAAAAAAATAAAATCATGAACATCAGAAAGTGAAACATTGTTTATTTTTATTTTTTATTTTAAATTTACAATTTCAGAAAAGTTATTTATTTACATGTAAATATACATGTGGTTTTGGAAAAGCAGAATGTACTATAATTTCATGTTTCAGTAAACTAAATGAATATATGATAAGAATGCATAATTTGTTTTAAGAAATAATTAAAAAGGACCTACAAATCTTTTAGTAGGGTAGAGCGGGGCTAGTTGAGCATAGGTGTAAGTTGGGCAATCGAAATATCTCAGAAACTATCCTTCGCACGCTAATACATTAAATGGCGGATAGAAGCGGGCAAGAGAGGGGAACTCATTACGTGACTGCTAGTTGCAACCTGTCGATCGAGTGACGTATGCGCACACTTTATTTATTTTGCGTATAAAAAGTAAAAAATTTTTGTCTATGAACATTTCTTCTATAGGAGGCAATTATTATCTATGTTAAATCAAATAAGTGTTAAACTTTTATGAAATTAGTATATTTTTATATCTAGAAAGAATTTGGTTCTAATTCAGTTTTTTTCATAACCTCACTTTTGTATCAAATTGTGTGAGTGGGGTAAGTTGAGCAATAGAACTTTCGTTTGCATTAATTGTTACAGTGATTATTATGATGAAGTTCTCAATATCTACTTAATGTTTCTCTTTTAATTTAAATTCTTTTTGATTTATTACTTAAACGTTAAAGTCTGCTATTAAGTAGAAAGATTGAGTGTATTCCAAATATTACGTTTAAGATTGTAGTTTAAATACTAAGTTGTAGTTGATTTTTTGTTAATTTTATTTTCTGTATTTAAT
The DNA here is from genome assembly GCA_035578155.1 of Brachynemurus nebulosus. Taxonomy (NCBI): domain Eukaryota; kingdom Metazoa; phylum Arthropoda; class Insecta; order Neuroptera; family Myrmeleontidae; genus Brachynemurus; species Brachynemurus nebulosus. The sequence continues at coordinate 13,678,589 of JAPWDM010000014.1, read as the reverse complement.
ATCCAAAGGAAATTACTTTTTGTTTCATTATTATGTCACTAAAGCATTATAAATAAAAGACTGACTGTCAAATAATCATTTTTTTATGTCTCATAAACATCTAAGGCATGGTTTGGCTACATTTTCTAACTGCTCAATTTACCCCGTACCCTTGCTCAACTTACCTCACCTATGGGGTACGTTGAGCATGTCCGACTTTCTTTACTTAAACAGCTGTATCTCTTAAATGTGAATTGTTAGAAAAATGTTACTATGGGGACTTTAGAAAAGGAAGAAATTACCTACACATCAGTATGCATAACAATAAATTTGGACTTACGGTTGAGGAGCTATGACCGATTAACTGAAAAGTTGCACAACTAGCCCCGCCCTACCCTAGAAAAAATATAATACAATTTTATTTCGAAAATTGTGGAAAAATTTAAACATTAACTACGGAATACTGATTTAGTGCGTGTTTAGCATATATCTAACGAATTTTTACATTATTCTCAATTTAAACTTTTTAATTTTTCACTGTCTATTAAAAATTAAAGTGCATGTTAAACTGTGCAAAGCGATGACAGAAATGACGCAACCATAAGTATTCCGTGATTAACACACTAAAATCGGAACACGAAAAACGGAATGTTTTTTCTTTGGAATTATTATATCACTAGCCATATCCGTGACGTTGTTCACGCGAAACGTTGAGTAGTTTCTTTTTCCAATTTGTAGTTTCTTGCAACACAAAATGCATTAAATTGTCTTCAAATTGACGACAACTGTGTATTTATTGTATTTTTCGGTACACAATTAGCAACATTTTCTTTGATTTCAGATTCAGAAAAATTTTAATACAATATTCAGTTTATTTACATTTTGTTACTATAGTTATGAAATTATGAAATATGTAAATTTACGTTATGTGTGTACATACTCAAAATGGTTTTTCCATTTTCCCATGGGAATGAGACATTTTTTCGAAGTGAAAGTATCTTAGATGTTGATCCACATAAAAATTTATCATCACACCAAATTTCATTAAAATTCGTCCAGTAGTTTTTACGTAATGTGTGTACAATATACATGCTCAAAATAGTTTTTCCATTTTCCCGTGGGAATGAGACATTTTCCCGGAATAAAAAGTATCTTAGATATTGACCCAGGTAATAAGTTATCATCACACCAAATTTCATTAAAATCCGTCCAGTAGTTTTTGTGTGATGCGTGAACAGACAGGCAGACAGACAAAAATTTTAAAAATCGCTGTTTTGATATCTACATCGATAACTATTTACAGTACTAGTATAATTTTCAAAAAATGTTCCATGTACAGAAACGGTCTTGTTACAGTTTTATTATATTATGTAAGATAGATGTATAGATGATTAATTTATTAAGAGCAAGTCTAAAAAAATTAACTTACTAAAATGTAAAATACTTTTTAAAAGATTTTCACAAGATTGATAAAGTCACAGGAAAAGTAGTAGAAAAGAGAATTTTTGCTTTTTATAATGTCATCATGTAACTAAATCAAGATATGTAAAATTTTTATTAAGTTTATCCTTTAAATACTAATATTTTAGTTTATTATTTTTTTTTTAATTTTGCTTTTAAAGAAAGTAATCAGAGAAATTATTATTTTCATGAGATTGAATTTGAGACTAAACTTTCTGATGCACAAAACTTAAAAAAAGTTAAAATCCTGAAAAAGTAAGATACTGATATGACGAAGGAATTAATTTAAAGTAAATAAGTTTTTTTAATGCAATATCAGTTTATTTTCATATAAATAAATAATTATAAAAAAAAAATATGGCTAATAATATTTAAAAAATTTAATGTTGTTGTCCATGTTGTTCCTCTTCGCAACGTTGTTCCTAATATTGTCCTTGTTCATGACTTTGTTCCCAATGTTGTCTTTGTTCACGACTGTGTTCCCAATGTTGTCCTTGTTCACGACGTTGTTCAACTGGTTCACTTACACGACCGACCATGAGGGCTGCATTGGCTGATCTCTTGTACAATACAAACATGAATGGTTTGTCAGCGGTGACTTTGATTGGTGCAGACATAATCATTTCGTTGCTGTGAACTGTCTCGGTTGTGGCTGCTGTTACTCTGTGTTCATCAACATCGATGTGTGTGCTTTGGATAGCTTTGTTAATTTGTGTTTGTTCTTGGGCGATACCTTGGAAGTTGGCTTTGTTTGTGAAGGCGTCACGCATACCAAGCTGTAAAGAAGGATAATTAGTTAAGTCGCTATAAATTTTGTGATTTTGTTAACTTACTTTTTGCATGGTTTGGACTAAATCAATTTTTTGTGACACATGGAATTTGGGCATATGTACTTCGACATTACGGTTTTCCATTTGAGATAAGATTTGTGGTACGTTGATTGGAAGATTTTGTTCAATTTGTTTGAGTCCTTCCTGTTCTTGTGGCACGATCAGCAAGAGTGAGTAATCAGTGTCGTTGTATTGCAATTGGACAACGTGCGCGTTAAGTTCTTCGCTGTATCCGTATGGGAGAATGGCGCGGATTTTCATGCTTGGAACTTGTCTGGCATCGGATTGGCTTCGGTGGAAGTTCATTTGTTGTTCGCTGACTTCGAATGGATGGGCCCATTGTCCTTTGAAGTACATGGCGTTGACGAAGACCAAACGGGTCATTGGAGTTAATGTATCTGGTTGAATCAAGTGTTGGATTTGGTCTACGGTTTCTTGTTGGATGTGTTTGTTGATTTTTCGTGCGGCTTCTTCGGAGTTGGTGTAGTCGATTGGTTCTACGCTAGCGTTGAGTGCTTGTTTGGCTTCGCGGATGTATTGGTCTTTGACTTGTGCGTTTTCGGCTGGGTATACTCTGTTGACGTTGCTTAAGATGGCGCTGGTGTCTTTGGTTACGTTCCAGTGTCGCAAGATTTCTTGGAATCCACGTAAAATTTCTGGTTTGTTGTTCTGCAATTGTAAAGCATGTGCCATTTCCTTAGCGGTGTAACCGTCGGCGCCCATGTAGGCTAAGGCGAATAAGGTTTGGGCGGACCATGGTGAAACGACAACGTTTCCACGTTGTTCTTGTGCAATTTGCTGTAAATAAATAAGTTTTAATAAAATTATTCGTTCTAAAATTGCTTCGTACTCAATAAACACAGGTTTTAGGCTAAAAATGGTCTTTGAAAATTAAAATTGAATATTTACCTTGTATAAGTTAAAGCCTAATTGGTTGGCGGCTTCAGAGACTTGGTAAGCTGATCTGCTTGAGAGAGGCACAGCTTGGGAGCAGGCCAAGAGAGCGACAACAAGGAGAGCTTGGAACATCATTTTCTGTAAAAAAAAAATTTGTTTTTGTTTTATAGATATAACTAAATCTAAAAATTTTAAAAATATAAAAGATATTGTCAAATATTTATATAATTTTAGTTGTTTGTTATAAAATTTAATAAATTAAAATAAATAATGCTTACCAATTTGTCCGGTACTGTAATTCAACCAGTTACTGAATGAATTGGAAGATAATTTTTGTATATTTATATATTTTTAAATAAAACAGAGCCGTATTAAAATCAATTTTTTGGTACAAAAACAATTATGTCTACATGATTTTATTTTTTTAATGTGCTAGTTGTGCAAATTAAAATAATGTTGAAATAAACAAGAAATTATTCTACTTTTCTTAAAGATATCTTTAAAATTTTATTACTAATTTCTGTTGGTATAGTACGAATGATACCAAATTTTTTCGATGTATTTTCTTGACTTACGTTATTTAAACCGCTATAGTTAGAAGAAATTATTTACTTCAATAAAACCTAATTGGTTTCTACGATGGGCAAAGTTTGTAATAGGTATTTGTTTTCAAAATGCTGGAGGCACCGTACAATTTGGTATGATCTAATTTGCATTCATTTATGAAAACTAACGATAAACATTTAAGAGCTTCTATTTTGCGAAAGAAATCTCGGTCGAAACATACGAAATTTGAGCTCCTATTATGATGTTTCTTCTCAGCACTTCCACCATTATGTATTTTAATACCAAATTCTAAACAAAGATTACAGTGTAAAAAAGAGGTTACAAAAATGTCTAAAAATACTTAAGTGTAATTTTACACTGATAAAAGTGTAATTTTATACAGCTGGATGAAAGAAAATAAACAAGTTGGGCTTTTTGGGGTGTGTTTGTTTTATATTTACGCTAACTGTAAATCTGTGTATTTTTACACATTCCTGTAAAATTACGTTTTTATTAGTTGAATATTAAACAGAATTAATAAATATAGAGTAGGGCGGGGTAAAAAAAGACAAAATCAAAACTTTTCATTTTTCATGTAGAAACTATTTGAATTTTTTACACACAAAAAATATTGTATGATGTTAAATTGTTTGTATTTTGAGATTTTGCATGTTTTTTCACTCAAGCTAATGACATACACCTATAAAAAATAAAAACCTTGTCTTTTTTTTACTCGCCAAATGGAGTAAAAAAAGACAGTGGAGGGTAAATAAAAGACAGCATAAAACTAATACAAAATTTATTGTAGCTCATTTAAAAACCAAATACATATGTTAATTTGAGCCTTTTTTTTCCACCACTTTACATAAAGTAAAAAAATAAAATAATTTTTGAATGAGTTAAAAATAACAAATGTGTGCAGTAAAGCATAGTTATACATTATAAAAACAAATAAATTTTCATAGGTGAAAAATACAAATTTCGAATAAGCTAAAATTTGTATCCATGAAAACCGTCTCCTCACTAACAAAAAAAATTGTTTTATTGAAGAATCTTACTATTAGTATTTTTTAATCCATAATATGTACATTAAATATCATTATACAGTTTTAAAATAAAAATCCTAAGTTAGTAATTTTTAATTTTTCTTAATGTTAACCCCTTGTTTAGTCCTTTTTTACCCCATTTTTTTCTTTTTTTTAACATCTAAAATAATTTACATGCAGTTCGATCACTTAAATAAAACTTTGTACTTTACATCACTAAAGCATGTAGAATGACAAGAAAAAAATACAGCACTCTATCTTACCAGATTTTTTACTTACCGTAAAAGTTCACCGTCACGGAATGAAAGTTTTTCTATGTGAAATAACAGAGGTTTGGGAGAAAATTATTTTATAAGACCCTCTCCAAAAAATAATTTTTTGCTCCAGACAATGTAAAATACTAATGTATTTTGTTATAATATTTTTTATTTTTCGAATTTAACACTGTTGAGCTTAATATAAATATGTATTTTTTTTACGCCACTCGAGCAGTGTCTTTTTTTACCCCGCCCTACCCTATATAAATTGTCTAAAAATACATTGACTTTTATACTAGTAATAAGGCAAGGATAACGTTTAAGTGATAACACTGGTAACATTGCAGTAAATCTCCAAAAATAATTCACTGTTGAGAGATTTACTTTGTGAAACTCCATTTTAAATAGGTATTGAAAAATATTTAAAGTTCGATTACTTTGTCTATTTCACGAATTAAAAATTATTTTTATTTTTACTGAACACGTTTTCAACCTTTCGGTCATCCTCAGAGTAGAAAGATGAAAATAATTAATGGGAATTTATAGGTAAGAAAAATATATAGGGAGGAAAATTTTATGGGTTTTCCCAATTCAATAATATTACACCCCTCCTATATATTTTTCTTACCTATAAATTCCCATTAATTATTTTCATCTTTCTACTCTGAGGATAACCGAAAGGTTGAAAACGCATTCAGTAAAAATAAAAATAATTTTTAATTCGTGAAATAGACAAAGTAATCGAACTTTAAATATTTTTCAATATTTAAATCTCCAAAAATTTTGATACTTTAGACGTTTCAAGAATTATGCATTTTGTAACCTACTCGTATTTTTTATCTACTAAATTGAACTTAAAATTTTAAATAAGACTCTGCAAGATATCAAATACATTTTGTACAAATTTGTACTAATAAGCAATTTTGCAAGTATCAATAACTTTAGCTTGGTGGTTGTTACTATCAGTTGAATAAAATGCAAATTTTAAAATTGAATATATCATCAAAAAGAAATTTCATAAAAAGTTCAATTTTTGTTTATTAGAACATACGCACATCGCACATGTAATTGTCACAATGTTTAAACGTGTTTACATATGTATTTTTAAATGACTCAGTAGTTATTGTTTACAGCAGCTGATCGAAGCGATTTTGGTTTGATCTAAGCGCGTGTAGGTTATCTTGCAATAATTTACATATGTACGTATATCCTAATTTCTAATTTTAATCTTTTGTAGTCAAAATTGGATAATTAAATGTTAAAAAATCAGAATATATTCCCTTATAGTTTTGTAACTGTATCTGCCAGACAAGAGCGGAGATGTTAACCACATGACCAACTTGGGGTTAGTCATTAAAACTGATCAACTAGGTTGAGCGACCTAAAAATTATTCCAATTTGAGCTATTTGTTTTGAGTTATTTGAAAAAATTATTTAATTAAAAATTCAGTTTTGATATTTTATTATAAAATTCTTCTTTATTTACTTATTGTTTCATTGACTTGTAATAATTTCATGATTTTGATTAGCGAGATTGTGGTGGTAATGCATTGAAATTTATACTTTTATCAATTTAAAAATCAATACGCTCATAATATAGTTATTAATATTATAGTTATATTATGCTATTGTTATAGAAAATAAACAATAATTTAGTTTAGAGCTCCAGTTGTTTGGAATTTTACTATTCTGTATACATACAATCATTTTAGTTTACATTATTGTGAACATTTTCTACGGTTTGTGCCCAGATTGAATATATCAGAAATGATTGAATAAAATTTATTGTATACAGTTGTAGAACGTTTTGGGAAAATAGTGTTTATCAGATATTTTATTTATATTTTAAAGGATAACACAGATTGGTATTTTTTAACCCTAGAATCATACGTTGGTCTACGAGTCAAGTTAATCATATATCGACGTCGTTTCGACAAATGGACTTTTTACGGGGAGTTTTAGAGTTTATTTTCAAAAAACATTTTTTTTTTACATAACAATACTACAAAAGCGAACAAAGTATTTAAAAAAATTGAATTTGGAAAAATTTCTTAATATTTATTAATTTTTTTAATCTTTTTATCAAAGCATATTTTCACTATAAAAATTAAAAAATAGATAAATACATCAATTGTATCATAAAACATGTCTTTCAAATAATTAATTTATGAACTAAGTATTATGAGTCAGTGGACATGTGTGACTTTACAGAATGTGAAATTTCTCAGTCATAAATATTCCTATAGATATGTAGTTATTTCCCCATTAGGCATATTTGTAAATTTTCTAAAATTTGTTAGTAATTTTTAGAATAAGATCTCAAAAAATAATAAAAATTAAAATATTTTCCATAAAATAAATTATTAACCTTTTATTAAGTCACTTGAAACGCATTCTTTAGTTTTCGATTCAATATATTAAAACTTCAGTATTATGTCGTCTGTATAAGTCAAACAGCTGTAATCATCTTTCACATTATCATAATCATTGAATATATTAATTATAACATCCATATCTTTAATAAATTTTAGAAAAATTAGGAAAACTTTTATATGTGGAGTACAAAATCTCTAAAAAAAAAATGTGGGTTAATCATACATCGTCGTCCTTTTGACACACACTATTTCAGTATAAAAAAAACGACAATAGCTATAAACAAAATTTATACGTCTTATGTGTTATAATAACAAATAAATTAGATAACAGAAGTTTCACAGCAAGCAGGCACCGACAAGTTGTAGTATTGGAGCAGGTAGAGAAGTTCGTTCGTCGTTTTGACGAGTACGTATGATTCTAGGGAGGGTTAAAAATTTGGTTATTGGTCAAAACAAATTGTTCATTAAATAAACAGAGTAACAAAAATTAAAAAGAGAAAAGAATAATGGGCAAAACTATATGGGGAGCTGCCCCCTAGCGCCCAAGGTTGAGACCGGTGCCGATCGATAGCCCTGGTCAAGTAGTCCAACTTCGTCATTGGGCACGTTCATGGAGAACCTGGTCTTTAAAAATTATAGGGCGTCAAATGTACAAAAAGTCTGCACGTGGCCATAGCCAAACGGGATACTCTGTATAGGTACAAATGGGTTATTAGACATGTCGTGGGCCGGCCTATCACTGTGTAAAACCACTTTCCTGGCAAGTGGCCTAACCTCGTTTTTTCACGTGGCCTATGGCTGAAGAGAAGAAGAGTATCCGAAGAGAAGTTTGGGAGTCCTACCGGTGGCGACTTCTGGCAGATGCCTTGGTAGATTTCCGAAATAAGGGAGTCCGAAGTGCATTCTCCCGAAGGGGACTCTAATGCCCGCTGCAGGACAATAAACATCGTTTTCTTAAGAAATGACCACGTGGTGTATGCAAAACCTACTGCATGTCAGAACTTTTGAAGACCAGGTTCTCCAGACCTAAGATGGGTATATTTGTGACCTACTAAGAAGGGGCTTTCAGAAAATACATATCTCACCAGTGGGTGCTGGGGGGTAATTTTGCGCGTTGTCCTGTAGAAATTATGTATTTAGCTTTTTTTGTTACGATCGACTGAAGCTAAACCAAACTTTAAAATAAAATGGTGATGATTTTCATCATTTTTCAACGGAAAAAATCAAAAGAAATGAATGACAACTATGGTAGATTCTGTCAACCAGTGTGACAACCAGTTATCAAAGAAAAAAGTACATTGTAATAAGTTAATCCTTAAAAGTGGTGTGTTTAAAATCATCCATTAATTTTTAATGGAATCCCTTTTAGGGTATTAATGCGTACATAATTTTATACTTTTAGGTTTCTTTACATAGTAAAATCTTTTTTAATCAACAAATTTGTAAGATCGTTATCTATACAAAAAATTATAACATGATTTTTGTCAAAAAATTGTAACATGATTTTTGTCAGAAATTAGGACAATAAATACAGTTATTGCGGTATAATTGTAGATTTTCAAAATCCTCAAGATAAATTCAAATTCTTTGGAAGCAGTTTCGTCATGGTTGAAAGTTTTTTAACTTTGAAAAACGTATGATAAAAATCCTATTAAATCTAGTAACATAATTCGATAAATGCACTTGCTAAGGAACAAACCGCTAAACTGTGTAATCAAAACATAAACGTATAAAATGAAAATTTGGTGTGAAAGATTTAACCACATATAATCAAAATCTTTGAAAATAAACTCATGTAAAACGAGAATTTGATCTTGTATATTCTGTATTCATAAACTGAAATGTTTAAAATATTTGAAATTTACAATAATATTGAAAACAGCCCTAGTATAAGGCTAGAGTATTGGAATTCGAAGGTTTTAATTTTTCGCTTTTTCTTTTGCAGGTATGTTTGACAAGCATCAATTCATCCTTTTTTTGACCAAGTCAGGTACACGTATAAATTATTTTAGATATTCAAAACACGCTGATTTGAGAACATAATTCTGATTGCTATTGTTTTAGGGGGAGGTTTACTTGAGAGTCGTTAAAAATTATGTATTTTTCTGAAATTTTTTTCTCAAGAACGGAAGTAAATATCAATTTCAAATTTTGTACACATATTTATTAAGTATTAAACTATACAAAAAAAAAAAAATTTCAAGGAAAAATATAAAAAATTGTCCATTTTATAGATAGTGCAGTGTGACGATCCGAAAATCCGATGCTCTGTTGGTTGACATCATAGCGCCGGTAATAAACCACTGAAATCCAAAAACAAAAAAGATTTATAAAATATATGAACAGTATCGGCACCTATACCTATAATATCAATAAATTGCTGAAAGAAAAAAAATGGCGGATGTGTGAACTTTTGATTACGATTTTTATTTTATTTTTCGCTCTTTAAAGTAAAATAAAAAAAAAATAAAAAATATTGAAAGTGTATCGGGGAATTAGGTATAAGTGCCGGAGAATTGAATTATCTTTAAAATAAAAAAAATTAAGAAACAGAATCCATCGAATAGTTTTTGAGTTATCGTGTCAACCAGTTCCAAAAATGTGGTTCCGAGATATTATAAAATATATAATTATAAAGAAACGTACTTTCAAAATTTTATATTTAATACTCATTATTGCGTGAACTACGTTTTTCGAGTCTTTTTTTTTTTTTTATAGAAAACTGGATACGGTTAATGTGCAAAAATCTTTTTTTTTTTTTTAATTACTTTCAGCAAAATCACTTTGGGAACATATTCTACATATAATTAGCTACCAATTTTTGCAAAAAAAGAAATCGATCTTTTTTAACGACGCTTAAGTAAACCTCCCCCTAAATTGAAATCTGTAAAGATTTTGACTTCTTACTATTCCCTTTTAATCTCGAAAATCTTTATGTTAAAAACACCGAGAAGTATACCGCGAAGCACAATTTTTTTGTTAACCTCCTGTATCCAAAAATTTATACATATTTGTGAAACAGTAACTTTTTACAGTGAAAAAGAAAATGGTAAAAAACACTTCATTGGTCATTTTGTTCAGCTATAAACAATATAAAATTGAAATAAAAGTTTTCATTGGTAAATTTAACTGTTTCCAAAACCATAGTAAAGAAATTGTAAAATATAATACTAATTATTTAACGTATTTGAGATTACACTCGAGATTAATATTTTTTTTGAATAAAGTTGTCTTTTCCACAACTCAAATTTGTTGCCTAAGAGCTGTCAACCCAAAATCGCACCAGTTACTCTATCGTATTTTTTATAAGTTGACACTTCTGCTTGTTAAATTTTCGAAAAAAAAAAATATAAAACTCTCGTATCATTAAAAGTGAATAAAAAATTAAACTTTTGTTTTTATTGTCATAAAAATTGCCATAATTTTCCTTGTTTTATTTCCTAATTCTCATATCGTTTTTATTAGTACATCAAATTTTACGATAAACCTTGTACATCTATTTATACAATACAATTGAATTCATATTTTGCCATAATACATACAATCATATTGACTGGATTGTTTTATGTTTGATAAATTATGTTAAAAGTCAAACCATGTTTGTGGTTGTGGATATACAAATTCTGTTTTTGTTCGCACACTGACTATAATACTGATAACGCATTCCATTTTCATTATAATATTATGTATAATAAGGATTATGGTTATAAATTTTACAATCGTGCCTGTGAACATTTCCCGAAATTGGCCTTGTGCTTTTATTATTATTATAATATTCAAATTTATCACAATAAAACAAACATAATTTAATCTCATTGGAATTACAATGAGAAACAATGAGGATATTATCCCGGAGTGTAAAAGTTTAACCACTTTTCAAAGAGACAGAAACAAAAATGGATTTTTTTTTAAAAAATATCCATTACGATCTTGTAAATTACAAAAAATAGACAATTGATTAAATAGATAAAATACTCTTAATTTTATTACGCCAGTTCAATGCCATTTTTGTTTTTCATTTTTGTAAAAAGAATTTTTTGTAATTTTTCCATTTATCTGCAACTTTTTAGAATTCCGTTTATCAATACTTTGTCAATCGACAATTAGGAGAATTATTTTGGATTAAAATAGAGGGCCGGTTTGCTGCAAAACAAAGTTTTATTTAATACATCGTGTAAAATATTATTTGAAAGAGCTTCCCAGAAGGATCCCAAAAAGTTTTTTTTTTTTATACTATTTGGTTTAATTGGCTTAATAATTGATTCAGCCCAAAATTTACTAGAAACCGTTTGCTGACCGTTCCCCTTCTGTTCTTGTAGGTTTTTAAAGCTAAAAATTTAGGTTTTGATAGGATTACCGAATAGAAGCCGTCGATTATTGGAAAATTGCGAGCTTTTTCGACTGTGTAATAGTCACTGAAACTAAAAATGTAATATTACAGTGTAATAGCTACTAATTTTTCAGTTATCACAAGCAAATTTGGATAAGATTTAAATAAGCGTAAATAAAAAATACCCCTGTCGCAGCATCCTGCATAACATAGCGAATTTCCGTTTATAAAAATCAGTTTTCCTCGGAAACTAGTTGACATAGAATAATAGTTTAAAGACCTTTTTTAATGTAATTTTTTCTCCTTTTTCAAATGGTGTAAAAAAATTTCGTAAAAATTTTTGAATAAGTGGAAATTTTAGCGAAAAACTAATTTTTTGCAAGAACAAAAACCATGTTCCTGGCATCTGACGTGTCTGGCTGAAGAACTCATCCAAAGGTTTGGGACTTTCAATGTTTTTACCGAATTTCGTGACTATTGATACTTCGTTCGAGAGTTATCCCGCGGACACACACACACACATATATATATATATATATATATATATATATATATATATATATATATATATATATATATATATATATATATATATATATATATATATTGATTTTAGTGAATATTATTTTCGGTTTCTAGGGACCTCAAAACAAATTTTTGCTATCGTTCCGGGCTCAAGTCGCGTCATGACAGTGGATGTAATAGCTGAATTCCATTCTGGAAATTCGCTAAAAATAATTTGGTACATTGACTGTCCACTATAGTATTGATACGGAAACCTAATTGTGCGAGCCGGCTCGCTTTTTGCTAATTTTTAGTATTAATTTAACATAAAAAGTGTCGAGATGAAAGATATAAAGTTGCTCGTTATTCGCAGTCTCTACCATAAAACAACATGTATTGTCGAAGTCAAATTCGAAGTCGATTGGATAAATGGGACTCGAGATATCATGTCCACCATCTTGAAAAATGTAGTTTCAAGAAAAATGCATTTCAAGTTTTGAAGTAGGTACTCGTATGATACGTGATGCCGGAATCTACCGTATTAAACATGCTGGCCACATTACTGGAAAACCTGGAAATGTCAGGGAATTCTAAACTTTCTGGAAAAGTCAGGGAATTTTACCAGAAGACTGGAAAAAAATTTATTTTAGCGAATTTTCAGAAAGAATTCTGAAAAATTTTTTTAATTGTGTTTATTTAGAGATAAAACTTCAATCAATATTTTTCTCTTGTTTTGAGATTAGATTTAAAAATTGACGCTGATTTCATTTTGTTTTGCTCTTCATTTACTCTTTTTAAGAAAAAGTGTTAAAAAGTACAAAAAGTACGCAAAATAAATAGTCAGAGAATTTTTTAATAAAATTTCCGGAAAACCTGGAAAAGTTAGGGAATTTAATTTTTAAAAATCTGTGGCCACCATGTTAAAGTGGCTATAACTTTTCAAATAGGTAATCAAACAAATAAATTTTCAAAATTTTTAAATATCTTCTGTTTAAATGTCTTCAAAAAGAAACATTTTAAAAAATCTATATACACTTCTAGAAAATGAAACAAAAAATTAAATTTAGAATATTCTAGATTAGAAACTCGTTAGAGCGTTACTTATCAAGTTATTCATAGTATAGAGATATTGCACGATTTAAACTTGCGATTTTTCACACCATAATCCATGATGCTACCCACTGGAAGTTACATTTGTATATTAGAAACCAGTAGAAATCACATCGGCTTAAAAATGACATCACATTACAGAAGGGTGTTTTGCGTCGGTTTGGATGAAGCCTATACTACTTGTGGTTTTTTATTTACATTATAAGAGTGGCTAAATTTTCTCCCGGTGGTCATAGTTTATTAAAAATTGCGGTTTGTCATAGGCGAAAGAATAAAAGAGTATTTTATTTACTTATGTAATTTTATTAAAAATTGTTATCTTTATTTTCGTAATTTTTGATTTAGTGATAAAAATGTAGGAGATATTAAATAATAACTATTGACAAGAATACATGATTTTCGGTTTGTTTTTATTTCAAATTTACACCAACAAAATTTTAATTAATTAAAGTTTTACTTTATTGATTTACAATAGATAATTTAATTGATTAACACTAGATACATAATAAATAGATTGGAATGTACAAAAAAATGTTTCAAACATCCGGGATTTTCCAGTTATGTAATTTTTCCATCAATTATTTTACACCTTTTTTCATAGATTTCGTTTTCAGTAAAATGAATGAATATAATTTTCTTGGAAATGAATTAAATACATACGTTCAATATTCATTATTTTTATTTTTTAATATTTACAGTAGTGGAAATATAAATTGAAACATTTTTAGTAATATGTTGTAATTGTAGGTATATTTTTCAATGAATTTTATGTAAAAGTGGTATTAGAACTGTTGTTTTAGTTTTTAACAGTCTTTAGTAGTCTAGATACTACGTAAGTACACTATGGGTAAGGTCTGATCGAAATCTCAGTCGCCGCTCGCGGCTAGAATTCGAACCAAAATTTCGGAAATTATATTGGCCATAATCGACAGTTAGTTCGCAGCACTCGAAAGTTACTAGGACAAAAGGGATACAAGCTGACAAAAATTACTTACAGATTAATTTATTTTGTAGTCGGTCTCGACCAAATTGGGTCGAACCTTATCGACGTGATAACTTTGTTAATTATTATAATTTGTACAACAAAATTTTGTTTACATATTTCTTTCCGTAAAGATATTTTCAAAAAATGTCGCGCTTATAAGTTATTAACACTTTGTATAAAAAAATAGAAACATTATGGTGAAGGTACTGGGAAGAATTGTTTATTATTATTTTTTACATCGAATAATTACTTTTCTTTCGTATTCTCATTATTTAAATGAGGAATAACTAAATCGGTCAGTAATTTTTAAAGATCACCAAAGAATAGGGTAGGGTCGTGTAAGATGGCGCCGTCGGTAAGAGTGCGCATTCCTGTTCTCTCGAAACAATAACGAAATTTGTAACCAACTTTAATCGTGTTTTGAAGTGTTCGGGTATCTGTAATTACTCACCAGAAAATATTGGTTTACCACATAATCCCGATATTCTAGATAAGTTTAAAATTTTTAGTACGATTTGATGTTATTTTCTCGAATTTGGATGTATTACTATGGTTTATGTCGAAACAAGTTAAAAGTTATAAATGTTCCTGAGGCTAGTAAAATTAGTCACGAACTAGCTTTGATCACTTCAATTCGTGTCAGTACGCGTGAATGGTTCCCACAGGATGATTTTTTTGATAATAGACAGGCGTGTAAGATGGTGCACTACAAAGGCGTGTAAGATGGCGCACTCATTTTTACACGACAGTTTCTTTTATTATATTTTTCTTTAACTTTTCTAAGGAATTCTATACAGCAAACTTTCGTACAACGTAAATTCGTGTAACTCAAGTTCCTACATCAAAAGTTTACGATTACGAAAACTAACGATAACGAAATGTAGCTTTTTTTTTTAAAATATTCTATTGCTAATAAAATCAGTAGGATATTATTTACAATAGAATTAGTTAGTGGAGCCTAAAATTAAACCAATTTTAACCAATTTATAAGAAGTAATTCGATATCGATAATTCTCGATAGCAAAAACTACATTCGCAAATATTTGGAATACCGACAACTTGCTTCGCTTAAGTCTTAAAAAATTTTGTTATTTTTTCATTACGACGCATCGTTCACGAGATATTTACAATCAGACTTCCCTCTAATTTACTTGTGAATCTATTAGCTAATTTTTGAAACGGTTACGAGTGTTTATTGTTAGCGAATTTTTAAATAGAAAATTCAACTATTACAGCCACTATCATGATTAAATTTGAGTCCGGTAAAAATTTATTTTGACGTACCTAGAAACCGAACTTGATATTCAGTCCAATTTTTACGAAATTTGGTGAAAATGTAGGAAATTCCCAACTTTTGGATGAATTCTTCAGCCAGACACATTCGATGCCCGGAATCTCGAAAGAACGAGATTTTTGCGTTTATCAAAATTTATATGGAAAGAACGGAAAAAATGATAAAAGATAAAAATAACTTTTATAACTAAAACTCACCATGTGATGCAAGATGCTGCAACCTAATGTGCTTTCTGTAGACGGTATATCATCGCATATGTACAATATTTATGTTAATGTTTCGAAGAAAAATCTCGAAATTCTCATATCTTCATGAACAGTTAAGTCGGCTAGGCGGTATTTTTTTAAAATATATCTTTTATTTTTTTTTTTAAAATAAAAATGTTATGTTAATTGTAGATACTTTTTAAACTTTTAGCAAATTTTCGAATGGAAAATTCAGCTATTACAGCCAATTGAAGGTTTTTCAAAAATTTTTTTTACACCTTTGCAAAAAACTGAAAAAATTACATAAGATACGTTTTGAACCATTATTCAGTGTATTTCCATTATCGATGTGATACCACAGTTTAAATAACAGTTTGTTTCACAAACAGTTACGAAACGAGATGACGTAAGAGTATCATTTGGAATTCAGAAATTCCAAAGGGTTATCCATGTTATGTACCTAAATAATGCATAACATTATGCATACTAATACAGTGAAAATATCATCACTAAAGTAAATTTAATTTAGAAAAATAAATTTGCAGGTCAAATTATTTTGTGAAAAATTGCAGTTGATAATTATGTAAATTATTTAATTTTGTCTAAGTTTCACTGACTTTTTTAAAATTTTTAACAACGATGGCAGTGGAATTTTAACTGTCATTAAATTTTTTTTATTTAAAGCTTGTCATCAGTTATTTTTGATATTTGCTTGTAATTTTAGTGTGTTTTGTGATCTGTAAGATATTTCTGATATGTATTTATTTAATTATTATGGTGGCTTAAAATGTCTGGTGATAACTCTTGTGCTGCTAAATTTTGTTTAAATCATTCAAAACAAAATTTCAATTTATGTTTTTTCTGAGTGCTGTTTGATGCAAATTTGTAAGTATTATTATAATTTGAATGCTTATGTAAAAATACGTTAAATAATAAATAATTATTAATATTTTATAATAATTCAGTTTTATAATAATTCAGTTAATATTTTCGATTTCGACAGTGGTTGATGCTAATAGGTCGTGACGATCTAAATTCTCGTGTTGAATACTGTCATCAATTTCGCGTTTGCTCAATTCATTTTGAAGAAAGTTGCTTTTACTTGTTCATATAATTTAACATGACCATTATCAACCCTCAGTCTCACATGTACAAACACATACAATCACGACATACATAATTGTACTTATATCAAAAAAGGATAGAAAGTGCGTTTCGCTACTGCCTATGGTAATAATCTTTTATTTATACTCTGGTGGTACCCTAATTTTACATTTCCACTACTGTACGTGCTCATAAAACAATTTTCACCTCCATGATTGTTGCGGTTGTTTTTATTGAAAACATATGTCATTGTGGTGGCCTTAACATACTGATGGATGATGATGGTACTACTGATGATAGAGATAAAACCGGCGAAGATGCAAGTTCATACACATACATTCACATTTACGCATATCATTGGCGGAAGTTTTTTTTTTGTAAGATGTTTCAATGAAAGTTTTATCAATTGTTTTAAATCATTTATTAATAATAATTATAATAGAGATTTATTGAAGGTCGTAGACATTTTTTTCTCTTATTACTTCATATTTTTCTATAATTATTAATTTTTTGTTTCCTTTTTTTTGTTAAATTTTTAACACTTAAGTGCATTTTTTGTAATAATTATATCATTATCATGTTTTATGCTTATGTCTCTATTGGGTATTTAATTTAAGATAATACCATTCTGAGTGTATACCAATAAGTAGTTTTTTTTTTGTTGCTTGTATAGAAATTAGTTTGAAATTTTTCATGATAGACGGAGACAATAATCAGGGCCGGCGAGAGAAATGATGAGCTCCGGGGGCAAACAAAAAATTTTACTTTTAGGGGAGCGACGTCTTCTGTACTTGTTACTTGTCCACTAAGCTTGTCTCATGCGCATTTTCCGATAGTTGCACGCATTCAGTTGTTAAGAGAGGTTTTGTTTTTTTGGGCTCGGTGCTTATAACAAAATAATTTTAATGATATTCAAGTAATTAACATGACTAAATTAAATTTTTTATTATAATTAATTATCACGAATTATAAAGCTAAGTTTGCCTATTTTTTGTTATGATTATCAAAATTGTGATATCAAATGAATATTGAAAATTATAACCATGTTTCACAAAATGGTGATAGATAGTTATGGTATCGTTGCAGAAGCGGTAGAAACTTAACACATACAGAATGTTTTGACTCCGTTAGTGTAACTGATTATATTTGTGTTATTTACCCTGATCTTTAGAATCTAAACCCTTAGAAACCTTAAAATAGTTCTTTTGTTTTGATTATAAAGTTTAATTTGATTGTTAAAATAATTTTATTTGCTGCATTTTTGCACTTATTTGGTTTTTAAAGACTGATTTTGCTTTTACAATTTTTATCGAATTTAAAGTAAATTTCTGGCTCCCATTTCCCCACCTGTCGGGTAATGGAAGCTGATGGTAATTTTCAGGGAAAAAAATTTTTCGACCAGAAAAATATTGTTTAACTGAAATTCAGCTTATTTCTTAATCAAACAGACAACTTATGTGTTTCAATTTAAATAAGAGCTCTTTTAAAAAACCGACTTCAAAAAGTAAAAAATAATTAATAGCACAAATTTTGAAGTCAGGCGGGGCGTCATAGGTAAAATTGCGGTTGGATGTTCTTGAAAAATTCATGAATTCTTAAAGATTTATATTTTTTTTATACTACTCCCCGCCTGACCACAAAATTCGTGCTATTAATTATTTTTTACTTTTTGAAGTCGGTTTTTTGAAAGAGCTTTTATTTCATACTTTTTAGTGACAATGCTTATGAGTCCACCCCACTACAATTTTTATTTGGTTTTTAAAATTTTTTTTTATTAAATTCGAAATTTCATATGTTTAGGTGGAATAGTTTCCAAAATTCCAGTGTCCAAAAATTATAATCTTGGGCACTGACTGACTTTAAAAAATTACTGAACCAATGTCAACAAAATTTTTATGGGATCGCCTAGAGAACTTTATCTACTAACTAAGAAAACAATGGCGCAAATTGGGCCAGAAATGTGGGAGAAATCGGTGTACATACATAAAAAAAAAAAAAAAAACATACGGGTTGAATTGAGAACCTCCTCGTTTTTGAAGTCGGTTAAAAATAAATTAACTGTTAGAATGATTCGAGATATTTTTGTTTTTCCTTATTGGGCTTCAATTTTCCCCTGCTTCCCTAATTCTTTGGCACTTCTATAATACTAATGACTGTGGGCACCCTTTTCAGATTCAGGCCACTGAGCTACTGCCCCGACTCTTCCCCATCTCGCCTCTAATTTCAAAATTCATTCGGTCCGTACAATATTACGTAATATTTATATGTGCTGCAACCTCACTCGTAAAGTGTTAATTTTTTCAAATGGGAATCATTCGTAAGCAAGAAGCTTGACTTGATACAAGCTCGTAAATTTTTAATTTTTCGATAAAAGTAAAAGAAAATTGAAATCCATTTACTATAAGATAGGAATCAAACCTCATCGCATTATTTATTTAATATTTCTAT
Organism: Brachynemurus nebulosus; assembly: GCA_035578155.1. Lineage (NCBI taxonomy): Eukaryota > Metazoa > Arthropoda > Insecta > Neuroptera > Myrmeleontidae > Brachynemurus > Brachynemurus nebulosus. Next base: position 13,659,217 of record JAPWDM010000014.1, on the reverse strand, counting down.
CAAAAACATATGTTAAAATATTCCTTTCAACGCAAAATCCAGTTCTAGTAAAAAATTTATTTTGTTTTTTGTGAAATGATGCGTAACTTTCCTTTCAATCGTATTATATACATAGAAGAGATAGAAGTTACAATATTGTGGACGCCACATAAAAGAAACTGTCGCGAATTTGAATAGATGTTGAAATTGGAATTGCGACATTTAGTTTTATTATAATGTTAAACTAAATTATTATAAATTTATTATATTAAATCGTCTCCATTACGCATATTGATAAAATTGTAGAATTACTTCTAAAATAATATCATTTGTAAAATCTTTTTTTTTTTTGACAAATCCGATTGTTTGTAATAAAAGTTTTGCATCAGTGGGTCAAAAAAAAATTTTTAAATAAGGAAAGGACACAAATAAAAAATACGTTTACTTAGTTGAACTCTGTATATAACAATGATACCCAAACTGTCGATTACGATTTAGGGTATAGCCTAATAGAAAAATTACATCCGTCACATTTTCCGAACGAATTGAACCAATTATTTTTACAAGAAAAATGAAAATTTTGCACTTAAATTATCCAAATTTTACCGACAGATCTAATTCATTTCATTTCTGTAACTATAAATTTAAAAAAAATTGTACTTGGTGACGTCATCATGTATACCAAATTTTTTAAAAGGTTCAAAAACCGTAACTTTAATGTTAGAAGCTGTTCTGCCGTGTCACACGAACGTCATGTATCTTGAGATACAACAATTGCGCGTAATAACGTTTAAAGGATTCTGCTCAATGCCTAGTATATGTTGACAATAAAATTAATTAATTTGTTAATAGTAATATAATAATTAATCTATTGTATTTTTAAATTTTTAATATTAATAGATTTGAGCGTTACTTTATGGTATTCCATATTTGTAAATAATAAACAAATATTTTACTTCGCAAAAATACCACTTTTATTTTGAAACTGTGACAATATTGTTTCGAACCGTCAGTTCATTTTCAAACAGAATAAATATTACATTCGTTACATGCCTTATATACTAATTTTATCTACCTATACTTATTAAAGGGCAGTGGTCTGTGATGTGGAAGTGGAAAGGGTGGGAGTGATAGGAGAATCCAAAAATCAAGATTACATTACATGTGACAAGAGGCAAACAAACACGTGGCAAAAGATTAAACTTGAAAATGACTTTGATTGTATCACATTCCCTATTTCCTATATTTTCAAATAGTATATTTATACGGTATTAAATCATGCTGCAACGTTAAATCAATAACGCATAATAAAAATCAATTATGTCAGATATTTAATAATATCTAAGCGATTTAAGATAATCTGATACTTTATTCAAATCAAGTTTTCTCAAAACTATCATTTCTGATATACGTAAGATTAGTGTAACACGGCAGTGCTCATGGGCTGCCTGTACACGATCAGTAATACTGTCAGTATGTAAGGACAAAAATAATGAATCATTATTTTTATAATATAAATTATATATACGAATACTTCAGTATTATCAATACACGATCAGTAATACTGTCCGTATTTCTAAATACTGACAGTATTACTGATCGTGTACAGGCAACCATAGATTTTTGATATTATTTTTTTTACCATTTTTGACGGAATCAATATTAGTAAAAATAATACAAAAAAATCACAGGCGAGAATTAAAAACCTAATTTATGTAAAAGTTGAATGTGAGATTTTAGGCAGTCTGTCATCGTGGATCGCACTGAATGCTATATTTTATTGAATGTGTGTAACTTAAAAATATTAATATTTAATTAATTATTATTAACTATAATTGGTTACATATGATGATACATTTGTTACAAATCATTCAGTAAACATACGTATACGTAAATTTTTCTTTAATATTAATAATTTTTTTAAATTATTAAATAGATAAAATTTATTGCTGAGAAGGATTAATTGAATTGTTAATTAATCAATAAAAAAAATTCGTATCTATATTTTTCTTCTTTTTTCAAAAACCGGAAAAAATTTTTTTAGCGAATTTTCAGAATGGAATTCAGCTATTACAGCCACTCTCATGACGCGACTTGAACCCGAGACTATGGCAGAAATGTTTTTCTATATATATATATATATATATATATATATATATATATATATATATATATATATATATATATATATATATATATATATGTGTGTGTGTGTGTGTGTGTATGTCCGCGCGATAACTCTCGAACGAAGTATCCAATATTTACGAAATTTGGTGAAAAAATTAGAAAAACAAACCCTTGGATGAGTTCTTTAGCCAGACACATCGGATGCCAGGGACATGGTTTTTGTTCTTGCAAAATATTAGTTTTTTTCCAAAATTTCCACTTATTCAAAGATGTTTGCCAAATTTTTTTACACCATTTAAAAGAGGAGGAAAAATTATATCAAAAAGCTCTTTAAACTATTGTTCTATGTCAACTAGTTTCCGAGAAAAACTAATTTTTATAAATGGAAATTCGCTATGTTATGCAGGATGCTGCGACAGGGATATTTAATATATATGTTGACAAGTGCGGTTTTTTTCAAATAAAATTTATGAGCTATAAATAATATTAACTCAATTGGAAAACAAATTATTCTTTGTATAGCGCGCGTTGTCACAAAAAACCATAAAGAACATACACTACACGACTACACATACGAGTATGATATGGAGCAGTACTCACTATGTGTAGCAAGCACATGTGATTCTCTGGCTGCGACTATATATTTAGAAATTTACGTTTATGATAGATTTAAACCGAGAAAATATAAATTTATGTAATTTATTGAAGCGTTTCATAAAATATTTTTTCATTCACTTTGGCGTTTTTGTTCGGTTTGTTCGTTTTTATTAATGTTTTACTTTCTATTTTTTTCGATTTGTAAATACCTCGAATTTTAAAAGCATAAACATACGATTACAAATTCTTTGATCCTTAAAAAACAAAAATAAAAAATAAAAAAAATATTCGAGTCAATTGTAGGAAAATTTATAAAAATTCGTCAATGTTTTTTAAACGAAGTTTAATATTTGAAGCTCTGTTAAAAGTATGAAGCCAATTCTGTTTTGTGATTTTTAACGGCCTATATACTATAGTATTTTTTTTTTTTTTTTTTTTTTTGACAAAACCATAGTTCAGTAATTAATTTTCAAAAACGGGAGTTTCTTTAGAGCCGGATTTACATGAGGGCATTAAAATCTCAAAATATAGGAATAAAATAGAAAGAATAATGAGTATAAAAGAATGCGACGGATGCGAAAGAGTTCTGTATTACGATACAGATAGTGTTATTTACATTCATAGGGGTGGTGTATACGATCCGCCAACGGGCTCTTTCTTGGGTGATATGACGGATGAGTTGGAAGATTACGGCGTTGGTAGTTATATCAACGAGTTTGTTTCTGGCGGCCCCAAGATGTATGTCTATACAGTATATTCAACGAGGGAAGATAAAGTAAAACCACTCACATGCAAAATTGAAGGCATCACAATCAATTATAAATCCGGCAAGTTGGCTAATTTTAACACTCTCAAACAGATGATCCTTGAAAACGCGCCTCCGGTCACCATTACATCGAGAAACATCCGTCGCATCGAGAATAAGAGAATAGCGCTCGTCAACCCTCTTCTAAAAATTTTTCCAGGAGGACCTCCACAAAAGTACTCAAGGCTCTCCACAGGTGAAGTACTTAGGGGCCACCACATGAGAAGTGCTCCGGCACCTCCACAAAGGTAAATGCGGCCCTAAGTTTCCTTTTGGGATACAAAATTTAAAAAGAAAATTTTAATTTTAATTTGGTACACCTCAAAACGCATTATTTTAGGTTTGAACGAATCAGCGTGATTCAGGGAGAAACAAGGAAAGATTCCCAGTTTTCATTTTTGATGAAACTTGGAATAAATTTAATCGATATGGGTGTAATATGGTATTCGATATTTGCTTGTAGTTAATAAAACACTTTTCAAAAATATCATTTTTTATTTTATTTAATTTTGTGACATGTTGCGATTCATATAATCATTATCAGACAATACTTGATGTTTATATATGGTTATCAGAGGCGTAACCACAATAGAACAAGAGGAGCTGTCGCTCCAGGGCGCACGACGAAAAGGGCCACAACAGGCAAGAAGGAAAAGTAATCTTTTATTGCGAAATATTTTTTTTATCCTGTAATGCTTCTAATCTCTGAAAGAAATATGGAAATTTTTTTTTTGCTCACTAACGGTTTTTTTTCGCCAAGGAAAGAATGAAGAAAAAAAATGCAAGTTTGCGAAAAAAAGTTTTTTAGGCAGGGTCGCTTGAGTCAAATTCTCGAAAGTTTTTCATCTTACCATCAACCGTTGGAGAGAGATAAATATATTCTGCCATGAGAGTCTACAACTAATCACCCAAAATGAAAATTTTATTGTTGTTAAAAAAGAAAGAAATATGTACATACCCGTTATTTTTGTTACTACTGTTCATATACGAAATTTTACCATCAAAATTCTAAATTAACACTATAAAATATTTTCTTGTAAATTTCAATGACGTTTCACAGAACATCAGATAAAATTAGACAAAAGTAATAATTTTCATTGCTTAGAAATTTTCTTTTCTAACTTTAATGTTTTCTTTCCTCTCTCAGCTTTCTTCACATCATCGATATTTTTTCGCATTTTTTAAGGAATGATTCGTTAATCAAAAGCTTTCTTTGAAAGACAAAGAAAATGGATGAAGTTGTTAATAAATTTTTAATACTAGTCAGAATGTTTTACGAGTAGCAAAACGATTCCCTTAACTATATGTATATAGAGTTCTTATCTTCATTTCCTAAAAACATAAAATCAAGTGATTTGTAACAAATATTCTCCTAGCACAGAATTTGCTTCTGTTTTTAATGTGCCCATCTATCTGTCCAGGACAAGAATGTCGTTTGTATATATACCTTACCATATAAACTGTCATCTGGAGATAGGCAGCGAATAAAAAAACAATTTCACTCGAAACCTAGAAAAATAAATAACATCAAATGTGCACTGTGGAGTTTAGGTTTGATTAAATTTCGATGCTACTTTGTTTTCATATGCATTATTCAAAAGGACATAACAAGAAAACAAAGTAGAAACTAATTTTTTGTTTTTTTTGTTACACACATATTGCTTTGTGTATTGTGTTATGTTCGTTCATTCAGTTCATATGATTCTATGTGAGATACGTGTCGTTCAATTTGTACAAAGAAGTGAATGGTTACGTATTTTGTTGTGTTGGTTGGCTCCATTGGATCCGTATTTTTCGAGTTAAGTCAAAAAAACCTATCTCTATACGCAGGGACCTATTTACCTTAAGTGCCGCCCGAGGCACTGTAAAAAATTCCGACCCTACTTTTTTGTAAAACAAAAATTTAAAAGAAAATTCTTAGCAACTTTCTCACTTTTTTCCCTTTTCCTATCAAAAAACAAGTGACAAGCAAAAAAAAAATTATATTTTTCCCCCAAAATTTGCCGCCCCTCAAATTTCTCGCTCTAGACGTGCGCCTAGTCCGCCTTATGGCAAATACGACGCCCCTGTCTATACGTATTTGGAAGAAAATGGGAGTTTTTTCACGAAAAAAATCTTTAAATGCCGGAAAATAATAAAAATTTACTGAATAAATAAATAATCATTTAAATTGAAAATGTTTTGTTGAAAATGGGAATAATTATTCTTGTTAAAAAAAATATATATCTCTGTCGCAGCCTACATAATATACCGAATTTCCGGTTACAAAAACTACTTTCCTACAAAAATAGGATAATGATCCTAAAACCTATTATGTAACTTTTTTATACCATGCTCTTTGTCATGGCATATAAAAAGTTTCAAAAAAGTTTTGAATTTTATCAAAAAACAAATTTTTTTAAGGTTTTAGGCATTCGGTGTGTCTGGCTCAACAATTCATCCAAGGGCTTAGGACTTACATTTTCACTAAATTTCGTAAAAATATAATGTATCGGTTGATAATAATAAATATATTTTTAGTGAATGTCATTTTCGGCTTCTGGGTACCTCAAAACCAATTTTTATCAATCCCGGGCTCAAGTTGCACCATAACAGTGGCTGTAATAGTTGAATTTCGGAAATTCGCTAAAAAAAATGTTGTCTTCTATAATTTGCGTCATTTTTTTGTGTAGGAAATCACTAAATAATTAAAAGAAAGGTAATTCTCTGGTAATGGGAAATTTTGATAGTTTTTCTATTTTTATAATCCACAAGTGTTGTACAGTTGTGCTGCGCTATAAGTTAAATCTTCTAGTTTCTATAGAGTATATATGAGCAAAGTGACCCGTGTGTAAACCTGCTTAAATTAATTTTTCCGATTTTCTCCGAATTAATTGCGACATGAAAAACCAAAATAATATCAACTCGGTCACAAGTAACTTAATTTTATAATACAAATTTTCAGAGATTTGAGCGTTAGTTTATGGTATTCCATATTTGTAAATAATAAACAAATATTTTACGTCGCAATAATACCACTTTTATTTTGAAATTTTGACAATATTGTTTCGAACCGTCAGTCATTTTCAAACAGAATAAAAATTACATTCGATACATGCCTTATATACTAATTTTATCTACCTATGCTTATAAAGGGGAGGGGGTATGTGATGTGAAAGTGGAAGGGGGTGTAGTAGGAGAATCCAACGATCAAGAAAAATAAGATTACATTACATGTGGCAAGAAGCAAACAAACACGTGACAAAAGATTGAACTTGAAATTGACAAAAAGACAATAAATACAATGAATACAGTTTAAACAGAAATTAAAATTTAAATAAGTTATAATATTGAAAATAAAGTTGAACTGTAATAAATATCGGTGTAATCATTTAGAAGGTGATCGGAGCTATGCTTATTTATTTTTATTGCTTCTATGATTGTTAACTTCTGTCCTTTGCTTGCCTCGTGTAACACTGTAATTTCCCGTTGTGATGTGTGTCCGGTGCCTACTAAATGCCTCGCAAAAGCAGAGTCGGATTTTTTATTTCTATACGACCTGAAATGCTCTACTCTCCGGCTTTCAAACTTTCTGCCAGTTTGACCGATGTAAAAACCATTACAATCTTGGCAGTTTAATTTGTAGATACCCGATTTTTTAAGTTTATTAATTTTTGTGTTATTGTTATATATTAAGTTACCTAGATTAAAGCCTGATTTAAATTCTATATTTACGTTTGATTTTGCTAAAATTTTTTTTTTAAATTTTATCTGATATTTTAGCAAAATATGTTATAGTTTTAAAGTTAGTTTTTGGTTCTGGTTTAACGGAGGGGTAAATTTCTTTTAAGATTTGTTTAAATTCTTTTTTAGCTATTAATTTATCGATTAGGTTTGAATTATATCCGTTGTTATTCGCTATGGTTTTAATATTATTTATTTATTTTTTAAAATTTTCTTCCGAGAAAGGTATGTTAAACGCTCAGTGGATCATTGAATTATAGGCTGCCTATAAACAAAGCATTTATTAGGTATATTCATTTTTGCTATAGATGCAACCGATTTCGAATGCTTAGAGATCTTCATCCGATTTTTTCTTAAATTTCAGTTACCTACGCTCTTTTGGCTCAACGTGGCATTACTATTGACTGGGTTGTTTAATAATTTTATTATAACAAGGCTATACATAATATATATGTACGTATGTGTTATGTATGATTACAACTGATATGTAATTATTTTTGAAAAAAAAAAATATGTGCGACCCACACGTTTGTTCATTGTACCAGTACCAGCCAGGGAGAGTCAACAATTTTTACAATACGTACATAATGCAAAGCAAGCATACAATAATTTTTTCCTATTTCATATGTTACGTTATTTATTAATCTTTTATATTTTGTGTTCGAGTATCTGTTAACATGTGTAAATCATTTTGTTCTGTACATATTATAATTTTTTCCTCGATATTTCATTTTATGGAATGTTAAATGTGTTTTATATTACGTGAAAATGTAATAAACTATTTATTACTGAGCCAGTAGTATAACAGGTGTTCTACCTGTATAACACCAGTTGTAAGAAATTCAGAAAAGTAATACTGATTAGCTTTGAATTAAAATGACTGTTAGGGTTATGAATTAGAAACAATGACTGTAGCAGTTCAATCTTCATTCAAAGTATTGCCTATTAAATAAGTGATTTTAAAGTTGAAAAAGTTTTAAATTAACAAGAGTAGTATCAAACTTAGGAATCACGGATTTCGAAGAAATTAACATATATTGTAGAATAGATCCTCCTCAGTATTGTAGTATAGATAACTCAGGCCACTGCGTCTTCGTTTATCAACTAAACGCCCAAAAAGTTTCGAAAAGCATAGCCGTGGAGAGAGGTGGCGGGCTTCGGAAATAAACCACATTTTTAAAAAAATCTTCTTCAGAAATATAACTGATGAACAGAAAAAGAAAAAACATTTTTACAGTTATTTATTTTACATTTTACTGGTCCCGCATGTCAAGCCTGGGCCCCGGGGCTGCGATCCCACTTACCCTCCTTGTTGGACCTGGTTTTCGGATAAGATTTTTGAATTGAAAACTGTTTAACGATTTATCATTAGTGTTTTGATTTGATTTAATCTATTAATTTTTGTGTGAGGTAGTTTGACCAGCCATTTAGAAACCTAAGTACCGCGACTTCAAAAAAAAAAAAAAAAAATTTCGGTTTTCGTTATAATCAGTTATTTTTCCACTCCTTACTAACACCACTATTTATTTATATCATTAATATTTAATTTTGCATGCTTGCAAAAACAAACCCTTTAATTTTATAATTAACCATTACAGTGCAAATTACGTTAATCATAAAATACATTAGCTTTGTATTCCATAAATATAAAGGTATTTTCCTCGTGGATTCTGTATGACATCTAAATAGGTACAATTTGTCTATGAGACGATGATCTCTGACGCCGTCGTTGCCTTCATTGTGATCTGTCTCTTTTTAGCATAATATGTATTCCGTCTGTCTCTTTTTAGCATAACAGTTTGTGTAAATTCTCCTCTTCCCTTCGTCCTGCTATTAGAGATCGTCGTCTCATAGACAAGTAGTAGTATAATATGTGCTTAATAATAATAATAAATATACTATTTTTTAAATAATAAATAATAATGTCGTTTAACGTCTGTTTTTGAAATTTTTAATCTATAGTAGACACCACCCACATCATTATTTGTATCTTTAGTTGCGTAGGTACCATTTACAATACTCTTTTACTTTATACATTTTATTATGTGAGTGGAGGACAAAGAAAGTGGTGAGGGTTTGAAAGGTGTGCGCTTACAGCCCACTTCTTTAAAGGAACTATGCCGATATTCATTTGGAAATGTGAAGGGAAACTGCAAAAAACCTTCACGGGCATAGTCAGTCACGAAATTCGAACCCTCGACCTACCACTTGACAATGCCAGTGTCTAAGCATGCCAGACCACTTCTCTGGTCTATTTTTTAATTAAGGTTGGTACGATAGTCAGGTACAAAAGTAAATCTCAAAAAAAAATTTCTTTTATCAAAAATTAAATAATGTATTAATATTCTTCGGTTTTTATATTTGTTTATCACTTGTTTTTTTTTTTTTTTATTTCCGCATGCTTATGTTGTAGCAATATAAAAGCATAGTTGAAAAAGCGTTATAAAAACGTTGTAAAATGATGTTTGTAAATATGGTTTGTAACCTTTTATTTTATAACATATTAAATTTTTATCAAATTCCTTTGACACGTTTTCATTTGATTCAAAAAAATCGTTCGTGTGAACATGTCAATTTCCCATAAGAGCCCGTGTTAAAATTACAAAACTTTGAAACCGTTTTTTTTTTTCAAAATTGGGGCGGTTAATTTTTTTCGGTATAGGCTCGTATTATTGGTATTAAATTGAATAAATGTTTAGAGAAGTTTCGTTAAAATCCTTTGAAAAATCGTTGCTATAGAATCATTTTCTGAAGTAATGTCGTAATATTATGTAAATTAAAAAATATGTAATTCCATTACTTTACTATATGACGATCCGACCGAATATCAATGAATATTTGCGGATGTCCGATAACACTGGAAAACACATGATTGCTGTTGTGTCGTATACATATAAATATGATATTTTTTTTAATCGTAATTTGTGTATGACGCTTATAAAACTGATTAGTGATTACATATATTTTAAAAACCATTCATAATTTTAATCATTTCCAGTTAATCTTGTGTATATTTTAAAATAATTGTGTATATAGTATGTATAAATAATTAATATTTGTAATGTTTCATTTATTTATTGGCTATGTACTATATGGTACAATTGTACCACTTGTTGATAACAAAAATTAATCAGATAATTAAAATATACATATGCGTTTTATTGTACATAGAAAAAGATTAGAGCATAGTCAACAATAATTGTTAACAAATTTTAATAAATTCAAGTCTAATACCTAGTTTTGAATGACATTGTCTGGGAGAGGACGGGAAGAATGGGTGTATTAGTGCGAAAAGTTATTCCAACAGGATTTAATATATTGTTACTTTGGTTTTGCGTAAAATCAATTAAAACCAGTAAAAACTTTTGTTTCATTTTTGCCGTGTTGAAATGACCAATGAAATGTTTAGTACACGTTAATACTCTGCCTTCATTTTCTCATAACCTTGAGACAGTAATTGTCAGCTTTTAACGCCCATGTCTATTCAATTTGTCAATTAATCGGACATTTGCTGTCCGGTCATACATACAGAACCGAACCGGGACAAATCACGTTATAATTGGACTGTCCGATTGAAAACCGAACGGTTGACAATCCTTGTTTTTGTACCATTTTTTTCGTTGTAAAAATCTGTTCTAACTTTTTTTTCACCGTAAAAATGAAAAAACTACAATATTCTTATGGGACTTAATACACATGAGTTAAGGTAGTTGGTCGATAAAACGATTTTTTCAAAGGATTTTAACGAAACTTCTCTAGATATTTATTTAATTTAATCCCAGTAATACGAGCCCTTACTGAAAAAAAATTGACCACCCCAATTTTGAGAGAAACAATTTCAAAGTTTTATAATTTTAACACGGGCTCTTATGGGAAAACTCTTTTTTTTGTGAATAAAATGAAAACGTGTCGAAGGAATTTGATAAAAATTTAGTATGTTATAAAATACAAAGTTACAAACCATATTTAATAACAAATAAAAATTACTCACCACGCCGTTTTTGAAATATAATTGATAAACATCATTTTACAACGTTTTTTCAACATTTGTTTTATATTGCTACAACATAAGCGCGCGGAAATTAAAAAACAAGTGGTTTACAATATAATCACTGAAGAATATTAATACATTATTTAATTTAAGATAAAAGAAAAATTTTTTAGGGGGGTATACTTTTGTACCTGACTATCTCAGAACAACTGTGTTAAATTGTCAGTATTATTTAACAGTAACTAAATTATTTAAAAATGCACAAAAAAATTGTGCAGTAAACATCTTAAATTTTTATACAGTCTTATTTTTATACTGGATACAGGCTAACTGAGAAATTTCATTCAAGACGTCTGAACTCTCTTAGCGAACAAATTTCGGTCCTTTGAACTCACACTTCCCCAAATTCAATAACACAAAACCATAAGATTTTCCTCTACTAAAAATCGTTCAACGCGCTTACAAATATTTTCACTCCGAAGACATTATGAAATCCTTCAAAAATTTTAACTCTTCCTAATTTGAGAGTTGGATCTGCTGGTTGGCGTCAGAATTTTAAGAACATCGCGCCCAACCACATCTTCGTTGTAATTAAGAATCGAACCTAAGAATATTGCGAGATTGACTTATCAATTAAGCTTTTACACAAATCACTCTCTATAAACATTTGCGTATAACAAAACATAAAAAAATATCTTCAATATTAATAATTGGTTCTCACAATTACATTAATTTACATACGAACAAAGTATGAAATTACAATATCTTATAATACATAAATTGATAAGAAATACAAGAAAAATTAAATGGACGACATCTGTTCGGTAATTGTTTATTTATAATCTATTACAATATGGTTTACAACTTGAATATAATAAGTGTAAAAAATTTATTCAATTTGAATTTATTCCATTCTTATTATAATTTTTCAATTAAATTGAACAATAGAACAGTAGTTAACGATCAGTGATGTATAAATAAAATAAAGGAAATGTATATGTTCTTTTTATTTTATTAAAATATTCTTTTTAAATTATTCAAAAAATACTTCAGATTTGATTCGGGTTTAGTAGAGATAGAAGAATGAAAAAACTTTTTTTTTGAACGTAAAATGTTGCTGCTGAATGGCCTAAATAAATAAAAATAATAAAGATGAAAAACTTTTATGTTATTCCCATTGTTCAAAATCCATCAATTTTCTTCCGTTTTCATCACAAAATACAAAAACAATATTTTCGATTAATGTAAATGCAGGTACAGTGTGGTCCACATAAATCAGGATTATATATATGTTTTGAAAATTTTGAGTTCGTATTATCCTTTTATTTTTAGAAAATCTTTTTTCGTATTTTCCTAGACCGTTTATTTATTTAAATTGCAAATTTCAAATCCTTGAATGAGTTCTTCAGTGCAAGACACGCCCAATGCCCAAAATCTCAAAAAAATGAGTATTTTGCAAAAATTTTTTAAAATTCTAAAGCTTTTCGAATTTCTTTACATTATGGCAAAAAGCAAAAAAAAATCACATAAGATACGTTTTCGAACCATTATTCTATGTAAGAGGATTTTTGAGAAAAAGTAATTTTTGTACTGGTAATTCGCTATGTTATGCAGGATTCTGCGACGCAGGTATTGTAAGTCTACAGTGAAAACTGAGAAGTTGTTTACTTTTAGGATTTCACCGTACCACAACGAAATCCTTATAAATTTGTCATGTGTGTCATCGCATTATTTGATCTACTCGCACTTAGTAACCCTTAAATAATCAGTGTCGGACCTTACGCACTTTCATAGACAGTGTCGTTTTTTAAAAACTGTTATTGATTTTGTTTAAACTCATATCGAAGGTAAATGGTTCAGTCAATCATATTATTAACAAACTAGCTGTACCCGCAACATCGTTCGCGCGACGCACAGGTATAAACTCAATGAGAAGTATATATGTGTAAGAGTAATAATTATACAGAACTTGCACAGAACAATAATTTTTGCGTAATGTGTGCACATGCTCAGAATGGATTTTCTATTTGCTCGTGGGAATGAGACATTTTCCCGAAGTAAAAAGTATCGTAAATGTTGACCCAAGTAATAGGTTATCACCACACCAAATTTCATTAAAATCCTCCCAGTAGTTTTTTCATAATGTGTGTACATGGTCAAAATGGTTTTTCTATTTTTCCCTGGAAATGAGACATTTTTCCAGATTAAAAAGTATCTTAGATGTTGACCCAGGTAATAAGTTATCATCACACCAAATTTCATTAAAATCTGTCCAGTAGTTTTTGCGTAATGTGTGTACATGCCCAAAATGTACAGAAATGATCTCGTTACAGTTTTATTATAATGTATAGATTAAAGACTAATTGTAACATAATAAAGACTAATTTTAATAAAGACAGGAAGGAATTGTAAAAAATTGTGGCTATTAGACTACGAAATCCTGACTGAATGGGTGTCGTAACCCACACTTCTCGAATTTTTTACAAAACACAAATAACACATATGGAATTTTTAGAATTTTAATATTTTTATACAATGAATGAACCCGCTACATGTGCAAATAGCCGAATTTGAATGAAGTGTGGGTGGTACTCTTCCTTAGTTTGGTAGCAACTTTAAAAAGCAGAATAATATAAAAGACACAGATTGATCTGAATCATTCTGTCACATTTCAAATATGAATTGAATATGATACCAGTACCTATATTTGAATTTTAAATTTATATGTATGTTCAGTTTGTAAACACCACAAATATTAAATATACGTACATATATTACTATGCAAGTGCCCGTAGAGTATATAGATATAAATTTTATGTTAATAAAGTTCAATCCACATCCTGTAGGTACCTCTTAAAATGAAAGTTTCAAGTGAAATTAGATGTATTATAGCTACTCATTCTTAGTACGCTACTCACTTATACTTATGTTTTTCATTAGGGTGGAAATGTTATTATTCTAGAGTGTTTTTCTCTGTACATAGTATATTTTCTATGTTCTTTTAAAAAGAATTATTAAAAGTTGTATGTGTATTTACTTTTGTACGATATACGAATAAGAGCTTTTACGTATAGCTTTCTGTTGAAGAAAAATAAAAAGTTGGATTTACCTTCTAAATTGTTTTTTCTGTGTGTGGAAACCTTCGCATTTTAATCTCCAATTTTCCAAACAAATCAGACTAGATTTCAGTTTTGTGTGTTGGATTTAATTAAATGTATCCCTCTTCAAGTGTTTGTAAACTTAATCTATACGAAATGATACAGAAAGATTTCAGTTTATAAAGTCTTTTCAATTTAATTCTTGTAACATATAAATTCTCTAGGTTTGGAGATAACTATTGTATGTAGTAAGCCATTAATTCCTCTGAAATTTTGTTGAATAAAGTTTAGTTCATGGAATAAAATTGTATGTCAATTTCTACTCGTAATAAGAACAAAATTTATCATTTAAATACAATACTGATTCCTTCGTTAGTTTGAAAAAAATATATATAATTTCTTATATAAAAATGTGTTTTTACAATTCTAAATTAAAGGTTAACTTTATACACCAATACCTCAATTTGCGTCGTGGTTCCGTTCCAAAAAAACACGACGCAAATTGAAATGACGCAAAGTGAATTATGATTTTCTATAGCAAACCATGTAAAGATCGAAGATAGGTTTCAGGATTGCGAAAATACTACTTTTTAAAAAGAAAATTGAACAAAGTAAACATTTAAAAAACAAAAATAATACAAAATTTTATTACACACATACAAAAAACAAAAAAAAAATTCAATTAAAACAAAATAAAATAATCAATTAATTTATAAAAACAAAGTAAAAATTTTAAAAGGTGACTGTTAGCGATCTACACAATCCTCTGGGGGGAACTATAGTGCCTGGGGCCCTCTTTCCTTTCAAGTTCGTAATACACATTGATTTTAGTTTTATACCAACACGCTCAAAGTAGTTGCCATCTACATATTATCAATCTTTATTACAACATCAATAGATACATATCCACCATATTATAACAAAAAAGAAAAAGAAAATTTCAAAAAATTTCGAAAAAAAATTAAAGACTCAAAACAATGCAACTTCGAAAATTTAACGACGCACAGTGAAAATTAGTACTAATTCAGCAGCGACGCAACTTCGATAAAACGCAAAACGAAACGACGCAAAGCGAAGTATTGGTGTAGTTGCCTATGACAGTGTGAAAATAAGTAGATACTTTTTATGTACAACTTGTTGCAAAGTAGGTATTTTTCAGACATAAAAAATTTGGGGTAGACAGGTCTACCCACACTGTTAACTTACCATTGAATGTCCTTAAAGACTATAGACAATTGTACATGGCCTCTGCATCCCCAACAAAGAAATTCGAGACGAAAACAATTACACAATTTTTTTTTTTTAATTACACATCTAATGAAGTTAATCCGGAGTCATCATCATTTGTTCTCACCAGATATGCGAGGCGAAAGACAACGCATACACGGACATTTCGCTAAGAACGATGAATCCGGGTTCTAGCGACCTTAAAACGCGGAGATATTTCCAAATTAACGATTCACAAATTCAGACCCATTACGATAACTTCTAGGAGGAAGTTAATATAGATTATGGTTTCTATGTATAGTAACGTACAGTACAAGTCATTTACAATTTGTTCTACAAGAAAAAAAATACGCATTTTTATGTCTAAATTTTGGCTTAATCAAATTAGCATGTTTTAACATGCTTTTGTGTTAGTTTGACGTCAGTTGTTACGCCGAGTTTACGTCCAGAACATCGTAGTCGCCTGTGTAGAGAGTGGAAAGCCAAAAATGGTATAGAGACAATGGAGTGGCCTTCACAATCACCAGATACTAATTCAATAGAAAATGTTTGGAATTATATGAAGAGGAGGCTCGCTGGAACTCGCGTTTTCACTCTCGTCCAACTGTCGCGTTGCATCAAGAAGATTTGGTGTTTGGTGAAAGAGAGCTTACTTTCACGTAAAATAAAAATTGGTTAAGTATACATATAAAAGCTTCAAAAAAAAAAAAAAAATGGATATTTTTTTTGTTGAACAGACTAATTATCCCAGTGGTGAATATACCAGCAGGCTGAGTAGGTTAGAGTAAAAAGGGCGGCAAAATGTAGTCACTTCCTTTTTTTTTAGAAGAAGTGTTAAAAAGGTATTAAGAAATTTTTTTAGCTTTTTAGGGGCGACATTTTTCATGGAGCCTAAAGCGGCACTGCGGGTAAATCCGCCACTGAGTTATCCACTGATTATTTAAAATAATTATGTCAAAGTAAGTTTTTTAATCTAACTGTCAACACATAGCAATTGTATGCAACACGTACGAAATAAATGTTTTTTTACTCGTCGAATTATCAAACTCGGCAAGCTTTGTTGGACAGTATATTTATGTGGTTATCAGCAGGGCTGGGAAAAATGGTTCATAGAAACCAGTTAAAATAGAAAATCGAAAATGGTTTCCAAAAATGCATTTAAAATACAAAATGGAAAATGGTTTTGCTGAACATATTTAAAATAGAAAATGGAAAATAGCTATTTAAAATGGATTATAAAATGCAAAATGTTTTTTGTACTATAAATCTTTTATCGTTTTTTATATTAATACAAAAAAAAAGCTAAGAAAATGTCAAACGTATTGAAATTAAACAAGGGCAGTCTTTTGAGAAAATTTTATCAAGTTTGCATGATATGAAAACGAAATTTAACTCAAAAATATTGTAAAATTTAATTCAGACTTGATATAATCAAACCTTGACTATGCTACAACAGCAGCTTCTAAATTATGAAAATCATCTACTTGAAATACCAAAACATTTCTTATCGACGTGTCTTTTAAAGATAATAGCAAACAACTTGAGTCAGAAAAATTTGACTTGAGAGAACTGCAGCTCTAGTAACAAATTTAACTCAAGTGACATTGAAATTCGAATTATAAAAAATTTGAGTCAATTAAATCGACTTACATTTAACACAATTTGTTAGACTGCGTTTAATTCGACTTCTATAATTAGTCATAAGTGTCATAAATATACACATAAATTTGAGTATACATGCATTTTCATTTTAAATGCAAAATGGATTCAAACTTCCATTTTAAATACAAAATAGAAAATGGTTTGACCGAACTTATTTAAAATAGAAAATGCAAAATGCCATTTTGTATTTTAAATACATATATGAAATCATTTTAAATAGTTCCCAGCCCTGGCTATCAGTATTAATCGTAGTTAATTAAAAGTGATTTTTGTTCGTGAAAATTGTTTGGAACATATTAATGTAGTCAAATAGAATACTACAAAAAAAAAGAAATGATCCTCTCATTTCGACAAAGAGAACTAAGAACTTTTGTGCACTACTTCGTAGAAAATAAGAAAAATTCTTGTATTCATTTTTATAACTTCGGAGAAAAGAATAAAAACGATACACTAAATCTTTGACGTAACAAATATTATAAACATTTGTTTGACCACAAATTAAAATATCCCAATTATCGTACTTGTGGTTTAGGAAAACCACAAAATTAAGATGTTAAAAAAACAGTTTACACATCACTGGTATAATAACGCGTATTTTAATGCGTATTGCGGTGCATTCTATACGTAAATATCTACGCATATTTTGTATATTTCCGGATGATTTAATATTTATTTTTACAAGTTCATTTTTTCTTTTAAAAATTCTCTTTTGAATTATACTTACTTGTGGTATATACAAATAAAGTTTTATTCCAGGCACACGTTCATTGTGGAAGAGAGATTTATAATGATAAAGTAGATATTATACACATTTATTTTAAAGAAAAAGACTGTACATTCTGGACCAGCTGTCAAACCCATGTATCATTTTAAAAATTTTCTAGTTATACACCCATATAAATGCTACTGTTGTTATAGGGACGAAGATTAACATAAAAGATATAAATTATTTAAAATTGTTTTATTTAGAAAAATATACATTTAGTTTGAAATGAAATTTTTAAATTACATTAAACTGTCCAATTTTGTTTTTGACATCAAAACATAAACATAAAAATAAGCTATCTCGTAATCTTAAAATTTTTTTAAGGTTATTTTCTTTCTTTTGATGATTTTTTTTAAAATATAATTCCTTTTTAATAATTGGATTTATGTAATATTAACATTCAACTTAATACATCTTCGTATTTCGTAGAAAAAACAAACTGTCACTTAGAAGGTAAATTTTAGGTTAATGTATCCATTAGTCTCAGAAATATCATACCTGCTGTTCAAATCCTGAAGTAGATTGCTTAAAATGAAATTTTTATAATGGTGGACGCGCCGGGGACAGGTCACAATTGACTGTAATCGGGTTTTTGATTTTTACCTATCAAAAAAAAGCTTCAAAATGAAAAGCTGAGAGGTTAATGCTTCATAGATCAGTAAATGTGTAATTAAGTTAAAAGAAAATTATATTACTAAAACAGTGTTCATTCACATATTAATGATGCTGAAGATGCAAAAAAATGAAATAATTTTAATGTATTCTAAAAATGAAATAATTTTAAATTTTGCTGTGCAAATGATTTTAAAGCAGTTTTGTTTATCGTGGAATGATTGTAAGTTTAAAGTCTCAAAATGCCGGACTTTTTACTGCCAGTGATAAGTACAGTAAATAAGGTTACAAAAAAAGAAAAAGAAAAAAATCAGAGATCCCAACATCAAAAAAAAGTAAATCCTAGGAATTTACAAAATATAAATTATACTAAACTATGTTGATAAAATTGAACATCATTTAGAAGTAAACCGTATTTCGGAAAATCTGTCACAGATGGCGGCACCTGTATCAGTGAATATATACATATCACAGCATTTTGAGCCGCCATATTACAGGACGAGTTAACTCGTCTTAATCATTTAGAGTTAATGAAAACAAATTTTTGCTGTTCCGTCCTTTTTTTTCTAAATTTAAAATCATTTGAAAGAGTTAAATTTACTCAATTTTTAGCAAAATTATTTGGTCTATTTTCAGAATAAAGTCTAATACAAATATACAATAAAACAATAAATATTATTTATTAGTTCGTAAAGAGTTTTCCAAAAATTAAGAGTTACTTTAATCCTTCATTAATTAACTCCATAACTTCCTAGGAGTTTATTTCAAAAAAAAAAAAAATTTTGACCTATCTGCTTACATAAAAATCTGTCTTTTTTACATGGGAGTAAAATTACTGAAAAAGCTTTATGCCGCTCTAGCCCCATCAATTTTTATTTCACTCCTTCCAAATAATGCCAGCGATTGAAAAGAAACAAAGTTTAATTTACCTCAGCAGCAACAGCTGTTGCTTATAAAAATGTTATCGGTAAGATTTAATATTAATTCTCTCAAACTAGAGAACCCCTACTGCGATGTAGGGGAACGGCTTTATAGAGAGTGGCATTAACAAAGAATATCTACTGTACTTAAATCAATAATTATTTTTAATTAAAACTAAAATTTTAATAAATTTTAATTTTATAACACGTCATTTGTCAAACGAATGAAAATAATTTATAATTTATAATGCAACCCTAGCAATATTTATAGTCAGATGTTCTTTATGCACTTTTTAATGCACCAGATGCATTTTGATCTGGTGCAGTGATCACTCATCAAAATTATGAACGGTTCATTTATTTTTCCCTTCAAACAGACGAATGTACACAAGTAATGGATGTGCTCACAAACCATTTCATTTCAGTACTAGAAAAAAAATTCTGTAATCGACTCAAATAATTTTTATCTATAATTGAAATAACGTGATACGAATTCCTAAGTAAATACATCATGCTCTCTTTATTTATCGATCGTCCTGTCATCGGTACATTTAATACATTATAGTTTTCATTTATTTAATTCCTGGTACATATTGTAGTTCGAATGAGGAATGTACAGAATTACAGAGTCTTCATTACGTAACTTATCGTGGCTCCCGATGAGATAAAAGTGAGTCACTTTATAGATATATGATTTGAATCACTGGATATCATGATTCATGAATATTCTAAAAAATTTCTTGTTACTAGAAATTGCTATTTTCTAGATAGAGAAATGGTAAAAAGCTGATATAACACTAGTTTACAAAATAAAAAAAAATTTTTTGTCCTTTCAGTGAATTTTATATTTTTTTATTTAACTGCAACAATTAAGCGCAAACATACATATTTTTTATTTTTATCACGTCAGAGTTTAAAATTATCAACGTATTTTATTTTCGGCTACTTACAAGCTTGTTTTGAATTTATTCTTAAATTTATTCTTAAGTTGCCGATTTGTTACATAATTTTCAACGGATGGGTGTCAACATGTTTGTGAAAATTCTTTTCCTGCAATCACACCTCGATTTCTTTCCTTCTTATTATAATATTTTCTAATATAAAGATAATTCAATTTTTGTAATTCAAAATTCAAGTTTTGTAATTTTAAAATATTTCAACATCTTTTTCTCTGAAACTCTCTACAGAAGACCCTGTATCCCCTGTACTTCGTTCCAATACAGTATTCTATTTACTATTTTTTTTTCTAATATAGAAGAAACATTTGCTTGGCCTAATGCCCTTCTTTTCTCCATCAACCAAACAACAGTAAACAATTTCTAAATAGTTCTACGCCATACATTGACGTAAATGTGGGGTGAAGCTATAGAGCTATGCATAGAGCTTGTAGTTGCTTGCATGTGAATATAAAAATGTGTTTACAGCTGATCAAAAATTGTTGATAAACACACACTCTTATGTGTGTTTATGAATTTGTATTGTGTTTACTTATATACTTTAGGGAATTTTTGATTAGAATCAACTGAACATTGTAAATACCACATGTATAAAAATAAAAGCCCTTTTTAATGTTCATTGTTCAACATATAAATTATGATATATTGATTGATATAAAAACACAGTATATTGTACAATAATTTCTTCAGAATATATAAAATATACGTGCCTATGTGGAAATGAAGTCAATTCGTTCCATTAGAACTATATTTACAAATAAAATTATCAGTTAAATCGTCAATAAAATTAATTGCGCAATCACTGTGAGTAGTTGTCTTCAGAGTGGTATGATTCAAACTGGTATATTGCTGGTAGTAGTAAAAACTCTTTGGGGAGAAATTGTAAACGGGATTCCCTAGGGAGATAATGATGCATTTGTGTCCTAGTTTTTATTGTCAGCAGTAAGAAAATTATATGTCGATCGTGATATCTAATTTTATTTTACTCCAGAGACTGAAGTCGTTTGAATAACTCTTCTATATATAGTAACGATTTTATTTAACATTCATTTTAGTATTCGATACTCTAACTGGTAACATAAACGGCTTAAAGTATAGAAAGGAACTAATCTACATTAGCAGAAAATAGAAATTTTGTTAAATTCGTATTTTGGGTGGGGTATTAATTTATATTTCGCCATTATAGCTTACAAATAAAAATAGTAGTTAATTTTTGGGGTTCGATTCTTGTAATCCAGGAGTTTTAAAAGTTGCGTCCCATGATGTTGGGTCATCGAAGGCTATAGGACGGGTAAGCATGGGTGGATTACCTCCGCATGAATTTATTTTTCGAAAATCGAAAAATATTTATGACTTTTGATGAATAGTTTGACGGATTTGGCTGAAATTTTTATGTTTCAGATACCTCTATAGACTTATAGTGTATTTCAGAAAAAAAATGATACAAAAAAAAAAATATAATTACTTAATATTTCAATATTTTTTTTAATCAGCTTTTACCGATGAGCAATCACCAAATTAAATTGTTTAGCAGGCTTTTTATTATAACTGATACAACATAATTTTTTCAAAAATTTTTTTCTCGGTGCAGTTTGACGCTTCATAGTTTTCGAAAAAGAGAAAATAGTCGACTGAAATTATCAATTCCTCACTCAGATGAACACTTATCATCAGTTTTTAAAACCACCAAAGTAATGCTATATTTAGTTGCACTATAGCTTGGAAATGACATTATGCAGATGGAGTGATTCCAAACTTCGTTCGGAACGAAACTGTCTGAAGGAGGGGATGGAACTCCTAGTATAATGTAGGGGAACGACGTTATTGAAAGCTTGTAATTTTTTGTGGTGCAGTAAACTTTTTCTCACAATTAAATGAAATATGTTTATTTTATTTACCTATAGATCAAATTTATGAAAGAACTTTTGATAAAATTAGAAAGCTTTTTATTTCTTTTTTCTATTATTTGGATATTCAATTACACTAAATAATATTCCTCATGTGTCCTAACTTAATTTGGAGTTTATCAAATTCTATCAGCATTCTTCTTTTTATTTACTATTATGTAACATAAGAACCCGTGTATATCAAACAAAGTCTGTCGAGTATCATATTATTTTTCATATTCAGGAATTAGAATCAAATAAAGATAATTCAAAAAATAAGAAAACCATGGCCAATGAAACAAAATAAGAATTTTAGGGACAAAATAAGAACTGAATGAGTTTATAATAGGTATAATTTCAGTTATACAGTTTTATAATAGTTACTGTTTCAAAAATTTTTTAAGCAATTATTTTTGAAAAACTGGGTATTTAATGAGGAATTTTTAATTGATTTGAGTTGAGAAATTAGACCAGTTTTTGAAGGATTAATTATCCATTACCAATCTACCAGTTAAATTTTTTCCTGTTAAAAAGATTAAATATATGCAAAATTTCACTAAATTGTATAGTATAATGAAGTACAAAATTGTTTAGTATAATGAAGTTTTACAATGGAAACACAATGGATTCTGCGTAAAAAGCGAACTAAAAAGACGGAAACAATAAAATAGAAAATAGAAAAATTCATCAAGTGCGTGTTGGATCACGCAAAATTAGGGTTCCGTAGTCACTTTAAATGACTACTTTATGTGACTTTAAGTGTCACTTTAAGTGACACTTTATTTGCGCCCCCTTAACTTCTAAAATTTTAAAAATTTTAGGCAGCGGAACGATGTATTTAAAATTTGGGAAAAAATTCTTTGTCGTAAATTTGTATTTTAAATTTTTTCCTAACAGTTGCCTTAACGACCTTTTTTTTGCTCACCCGTGCTTTCTTTGTATATCTATATATTTGAAGCCATATTCTTCAAGTAATTTCGTAATTTCCCTACACTTTCACGTAATAAAATTCTAATGACAAACACAAAAAAAATTCAAAGTAATAGCGCCCCTCCTATTCGCTTTTGACGCTCTTCTTATTAGCTTTTGGCGCCCCTCTTAAAGTGGTGCCCGGGTCATGATAGTACCCCTTGCACACTCCTCGCTACACCACTGAACTGAATTACAGTACAACTCAGGGACAATCACTACAAGTGTATATGTGGCCTGCTCACTTATCGGAAAACCTTTTTGGTTTATTTAGAATTCACAAGATGGAAAAAGAAGAAAATTATATGTACCTATCCAAAAGCCCTTCAATAAACAAAAAATTAAGGAAGGAGTTCAAATAAAAAAGCAACTTTTTTATTTATGATTATTTTGCTTGTTGAAATTTTTTTCAAATTAGGAATGGTTTCAAATAGAAAATTTTGTTTTTGAAACATTCATTATTCTTCCCTTTGGGGAGAGGGGGCCTTTTTTCACAAGTTTTTAAGCGTTTACAAGGAACGTCATATCTCAAAAAGTAATGAATATGTTTTAAGTATTTTTTCATTATTTTATTCCTAATGGACCTGTCCATAAAACTGAGTATGGGTTTCAGGTAATTTTAAAAATTAACTATAAAATTGTAATCCCAAAGTTCTAAAAATTATAAAACCCAATTTTTAAAAAAAAAATGTTTAAAAATAGTTACAATTGTTCAAATGAAAAAAGCATACTCCACTTTATGCGCAATATGTTTATGAACAAAATATAAAAAAATTAAGTCTCTATCTTTTCTAGAACTTGAGATATGATTTTCCTTGTCGGGAAAAACACAAGTTTCGGGAAACGGTAAATAACAAAAATAGTAAGAAAAGAATCGGTTTACTCACTGTTTATTAAAACGTCTACAAAGGCATACAAATAAAAGAACATTATCTCAGTGCATACTATAACTCGTGTACACACCAAAACTAAATATTACTGATCAAATCGCGAGGGGGGGGGGGGCGAGCGTCATCTGCAAAGGAGCAGCAACTTGGCTGTGCAGTGGCTCACAAATAAATATTTTTCTACTTGAAAAAAAAAATTTTGGCCATATTTTATATATCACCGTGTTTGTAAAGAACTACAGAATGAAATAAAAACAAAAAACGAGATTCGAAAAAAATTAGTTTATTAACCGTTTCTGGCGTGAACTCCCCCCTTAAAGTACAAACATTTTCTTTGAATGGCATTGGAACACATGTCGAGTACTCGTTACTTAATTATAAAATTGATTAAATTTTTGACATGTTAAACAAATAGACGTCAACGTAAATGTCAATAAAATTTTCCTTTTTCGAAATCAACCTTGACGTGACTTATTTTGTCCTGTTACATTAAAATTCAAAAAAGTTTTCGCATTAATTAAAATATGTAAAATAATAAATTATTGTTCAAAAATAATTTTCACATTTAAAACGAAAACACTTTCCCTCCCTGTAATTAATTTATATTTAAATTTAAATATTATCTTGTCAAGTTTATGTATGCATATGGATGAAAAAGTACAATAACTACACATACAGGGATGGACATCATACTTCTCAATTCTGACACTAAGTTCAGTTTTCCATTTTACATACAGTGCGGCTCAGCGAAAAATTCCGGATCCAATTTAATGCAACGAACAGAGAACAACCTATTCTCAAGTTAAATAATAACAAATAGCTAAACGGGTGCATAATTATATGATGTTGCTACACTGTGGTTACAAAATATACAGCTAAACCTTTTTTTTATGCGGTGGATAGGTACCGCACAAAAAAAAATCACACAAAAATATATTCAGAAACTTCAATAATAGCTATAAAGAGTACAATTCGGTCCAGATTGTATTTTTATTTTTATCCGGTGGATCGAGACCGTATAAAAAAGGTTCTATAGAAAGTACACTTTTCTAAGCAGGATAGTATTGATTTACACATGAGAACATTTTTTTTTCATTTTTATAATATTATAAAAATTGGGATAAATACATTTATAAAAAAAAAAAACTTAACGATCCAATAACTTTTCTTATGCAATATACTGATTTAATGCTTAAAAACAGTCAATAAGTTATTTTATCAAAGAAAATTATTATAATTAATATTTAGGTTTCTTAGACCGTATTCAGACCAACTGTTTAGTGTTTAGTGTTAAGTGATTAGGAGCAAGTAGAACACTTTAGTAATAAGTAGAACGCATAAGTGGAACAGAGAAAAAATATGACGATGTTGGTAGGCGTGTTAAGAAATAAAGATAATTAGCCTGCAGTAAACTATTGTGTAGGGGAGAAGTGGTATGAAAGGGACACGTATTGAAAGGGACAATTCAGATTACGCGCTAAATACAAATCCCCCCAGATCAAACGTATTGATGTTGTGTGGCAGCACCAATGCAGAAATGTTTGTTCCTGCGTTCAAGCTACTGGCATTTAAAACATGGTAATGCTGCGCTTGTAAATTTTTTTATGTTTCAAAGTAATTTTTTTTTAATTTTTCGGAACGTTTTCTGATATACTAGTGAAGTATTTTTTGAAATATTTGTAATTATATACAATTAGTCATTCTTTCAAGTAGAGGAAAACAACAGATCAAATATCTTTTAAATAAAATTGCAGATTTAAATTTTAAATTTTTCATTTGGGTGTAATATTTATGAAAGGGACAGGGAAAACAAGTTATGAAAGGGACTACCTTTAAGACTAGTAATTTTGAATTAGTTTTATTTGAATATCCACATGTCACAATTCTTTCTCTATTATTGTGTTTTCTTAGTGTTCTTAGTAATTTTTTTAAACTTTTTTCTTGTTTAAAAATTTCGAACAAAAATAATCAAATGAAAAACAATGATTTTAATTATCGATTACTAAAACCACGCAATTAACAATCATCGATTACTGAAATCATTTGGTTATTTCCATTATTGAATCAAATTTATTAATATGTAAGTTCAGTAAGATGACCTGCGCAATAGTATGAACCGTATGTCTTATGTACATAAGGTGGAAATTTGAACAACATGAATGATATTTAGCATTGTCCCTTTCATAAATTATCATGTTCCTTTCAATACAGTCTATTGATAAAAAGGACAAAACGCACTTTTTTAAAAACTGAGAAAAATTACAACTAATAATAACAAAGAAATGTTTATTATTGGATTTTATTTCAAGAGTAAGGTAACTCAAGTTTCTAATTCCGTTCGTAAATATTTAATTTGTTATTTCGTTTATTTACTAGAGCGCTTAAAACAAAAACGTCCCTTTCATGCCACTTCTCCCCTATTTGTATAGCATGGTCTGTGCTACTAATCACTTAACACTAAACACTTAACAGTCGTTCGGAATACGGTCTTACTTTCTCTTGCTTTTGATTCACATTATGGACTTTAATGGACATTTTTTTTTTTAAACCGCATAAAAAGTCGCACAAAAAGGACCGCATAAAAAAACGTCCAACTGTATATCTAACATTATTCAACGCACTACTTTCTCATAGATTCTCTATTCGTTGCATATAACTTGGATCTAAAATGTTTTGATGAACTACAGGGTATGTATACATTTCCTTCACTGTCTGAACTTGTGAAATATGAATATGTATAATATTGAATAATGTGCGAAAGAAGAGTGTGAGTTGTTAGTGTAGTATACATACATATTTAATTTTATTCATTATATTCCATCTCGCTCATTCTTAAATATAAATTCAATTAGGGGGAGTCAAATACACAATGCGGAGAAACAATGTTTTACATAAGCGATATCTCGGAAGTGGTTTTTAATATAAACATGAAATGTACGAAAACTGATGGCGGAGTACGGAAGAAGTGGGAAGTTGGAACATACGGGAGACAAAACAGAAGTAAAGTTACTGAATCTTTTTTTTCTCATTTATTGTTAAACAATGTGTATTTTTGTCTGTTTGAAATCAAAATACCCTGTCAGTGCAACAGCTACACAGCTTCCTCGTACTCGACTTTTATCCAGTCTTTAAAGTGATTTTTTACTTAAATTTCTTGTTAAGATAAGAGCAGAGTGAACTGCTTCGTAACTTTTTCTAATCGTTCTAAAAATTAAAAGCTTTTCGTTTCATAGTAACAAGAAAAATTAGTAGACTTAATTTAAATAAGTTTCCTATTTTTACTATTGAATTCACACAAGAAAAATAGTCTTATTTTTCTTGGAAAAACTTATTTGAAATGAATTCTAACTAGGGTGAATGCGGAAGAGATGCCGCACATTTTGAAAACACCTGATAATTCTTAAAGTATGCATTTAATTGATTTCAAATTTGGTACACAATAAATGTAAACATTGTTCTTTAAAATTATTTACAAATAATTTTAAATTTTGAGTCATAAAGGATTCATAATTAACACTTTTGTAGAGCCTGCAAAGTGGCGTCTCTCCCACACCTATGGGAGAGATGCCGCATCAAAGAAGGTGAGACGCCGCATAGTTCATATTAAAAATTTTGCATTTTACACACGTCTCCATACATGATGCATGCCATATGTAACCATTTTTGGCACTTTATACATCTTAACCAGTCAACTATTTTTTTGTTTCTGAGTACTTTTCAAAACATTCAATACACAGGCAATCATCATTATTTTCGTTATATTCACTAATATTAGAGCTCTTCCTGATCCATTAATGGATCTTTTAGATTTACGTGGCATAATTTATAGTCCAAAAAAAAAAATAGCATAATTAACTATTAAGGTATAAGTCTATGTTTTTAACATGTAATATGATGCGGCATCTATACCAACTTTAAATGCGGCGTCTCTCCTTTTTGTTGGGATAGATGCCGCATGTTGCTATAGCAAGCATAGTGCGGAATTCCATCCTAAAATTTTATACAGTACTTTTAAAATATACCTAAATTAATAACAAAACTCATTTTCATTAAAACAATAAAATATACATTCTAAACTTCTAATGAATTAAATGCTTGATAAAATATTATGTTAAAAAACTTACCTTTTAATAATAAAAAGTTGGATAATTATTAAACTGATGGATTAATCATAAATGTTACCATATACAGCTTAAATAAGTCACTTATTTTAAACATACAATGCATTAATAGCACTATCTATCAATCAACGGACGAACTATGGCTACTGCGGCATATCTCCCGACGCGGCATCTCTCCGCACTTACCCTATTATTATTATTCTGATTTTATTGAAGCTTATAGGGGATTATACTATGTGGACTAACTGCCAACTACTTTTAAAATTTGAACGAAATGGTAATAAGTATGATATCGACTAGTAATAAGTAGGATATCGACATTTAATGAAATTTTACGGTAGCGCTGTGACCACCATTACTCCGATTGTGATGAAATTCGTAGGGGATCATCTAAAAATCAAATCGCATAATTTCTGAAAATTTCATAAAAAACAATCAAATAATTCCGCAGTTATACCAGTTATAATTAGTGGAATCTGGCGACATACAGGCGTACCAACAGACACAGAGATGAAACCAAAATTGTTTAGCGAGCTTTAGAACGTAAAATGCTCATGAACTTAAATGAGTTCAATTAAGCTTGGATATTAAAGTTACATTGCTTTTTGGATTTAATTTTCAACAATAAGATTTTCTAATTCTTAATTTTCTAGCTTTGGCTTCAATTTATGTAAAATTTACGTATTTCACAACCGAAACCCCTCTTTTTTCAAATATTTAGCTTATCTGAACCATCCTGTACCCTTGCGTACAGCAGGAACAACGGACCATTTTGTTATTTCATGTCGAATCGATAAAATATATTTGTAACGAACGTAAATGATAAATTTTTAATAGGAATTTTAAACTGTTATTTATTATGTTTTTACCCTTTGCGGTTTCGTTAATCCATTGATAATTTTTTTTTGCGCATAGAATACATGTATGCGAATGTTAGCATTATTTATCATACTACACACTATGCAAATACACATACATATTTACACATATGTTAAAGATTATAGATGTATTAAATTAAAGTAGATGTATCAAATAAAAGCGAAAACGGATTTATATTTAAATTTTATTTTGATTAAATTGAATCAGTGTACGTTATTTATATGTTTCATTGAAAATTAATTGAGCCAATAATTGACAGTTAAAAATCTCATTAACTTTTCAACATTTTGTTTTACATGTACATATTAAAGTTACAATTTTACAGTTAGTTGAAAAGTGATGAGGGTGTTTTTAATCTTTACCGTGTATTTAAATTTTATCTTTATTTAATCTGTACGGATGTATAATGTTTAAAGTTTGACTGTTTTTACTAATTTCCTCTCTGTTTCGTGTTTTTCTATGTGTTTATAGTTGTTTGATAATGATAATGTAACTTGTAACTGTTCTCATGTGTAAAGAATGTTTGTTTATTTTCGAATTTGTTCGATTGCTTTTCATTAAATCTATCCGAATTTTATTCACGTTGGGTATTAATGGGATTAAAAATTTTGTTAGAAAATCGTTGCTCCATCTATTCGTAATGAAAAAAAAATTTTTCAAAGAAATAAAAGACAATAGTGGTTGTTCAAATGTATGTTTCAAAAAAAATTATCAACCATATATTCATCAAGACAGTGTGGAATAGGGATGTTAACTGTTTCGAGTTTTCTGGAACGAACGTCCAGTTTTTAGAGAAAACTAGAATTTTCTCGCCAAATAAATGAAATTGTTTAGACATAATTTTTGTATGTCACTAATAAAAATTTCGGAGGGAGGGGTCTTGGTTTTGTGACGCATTATTAGGTAAGGGATTGAATGAAATGTGATGGTAGCGACAAAGAGAAAGGGAGAGGTCAATAATGCGTGAATTTTTTGTCCCCACAATACGACGCAACTTTTTTGTCGGAAAAAAAGAAAATGGTGAAGCTAACTTGGCGGGGACATATCGTATAACAAGATCTAATGTTACACCAACTAATGGTGGAAATAATTCCAGACTACGAAAATTCGGTCTAAAATTAAAGAATTACTTTTAAATAATTAGCCAGTGTTTAAAAAAGTGTCGATATTTATCTTAATTACATGGTAGATTAAGTGGTCGGAAAGCGACATTTCATATTACACGACCAAATGTTATTCCAACTAATGGAGGAAATGATTTCAAGATACAATAATACAAAATTAAAGAACAGCTTTTAAATATTTCTCTAATGCTTAAAAAAGTGTCAATATTTATTTAACCCTTAACCGGTAAGGTGAATTTTTATAATACTCACGGTAAAATGATGTCTGAGAGACATCAACAAATTAACATGCCGCGGGTTGGTAACATAGATAGCCAAAACTGGAGGCCACACGTATATGCATGTACCAAACACTCCCCTTACGCCAGTAGGGTAAAATTTGCCCTAAACCATAAAAGAATACACAAACGTTCTTTTAGCAAAAACAAGCAGGGAGGAAGAAAACTTATATAAAAGAATATATTTTTATACGACTCACAAACATCACCTTACCGGTTAAAGGTTAAATTACATGGTAGACGAAGTGATCGGAAAACGACATTACATAATTATTACACGACCAAATGTTATCTCGACTAATGGCGGAATTGATTCCTGGATGCAGTAATAATATTTAAAATTAAAGAATGACTTTTAACTATCTTTCCAAGGCTCAAGAAAGTGTGAAAATTCCGAAACTATGCCACTTGGTGGAATTTTTACACACACAGACAAACAGACGCGCACACAAACCAAAATTGTTCAGGAAATTCTAAAACGCAGAATTTTCATTTTCAGGGGTAAACAATTTTCGTATTTCAGAAGCGATCGCAATGCTTCGGCTACTTTAGTAGCTTCGGTAGCAAAAAATCTATACTAGTATAAGTCGATAGTAGTTATTACAGCTATTGTTCCGCCTACTGTAAATGCAATCGACCATAGACGTATTTATAGACGCATATACAATATTTATTTGATGCTACTAAATTTTCTACATATGCTAAAGACATCATTGCATATATAAAATTAAACTAACGTTCAAACGTTCAATTTATTTACGTACAATACTTGTAATATCTATCTGTCTGGTATATACACACGGGGAAACACATACGTAAAATTTAATATACAAATAAGGGTGAGTACTATCATCCCCCCCCCTATCTATATATTTCTCACAATCAGTAGGGGTATTTGAAAAAGTGTATTCCATTATGCGACTGGATTAAGTTATTCACCTTTCACAACAAAACGTTTGCTGCGTATAGGTATACTTATATGTCATTAAAAATTCATTAAAAAATAGTTTATTGTATGGTTGATTGTCATGTAAGTTTTTTACTGAACACATAAAACAAACTGATTTGATTAAACTGATATAAATAAACCCAATTGAATTGAATACCTGGAAATACTTTATTGTTTAACTGAAAAATTTGTGGAGTATTTGTTTTTTTCGCCTGGGTGGAATGGCAGTATTCCAGAAAATATTGTACATTCGAAGCTGGATAAGCGCAAATTCAGGGGATCAACATTTTTTTTTATTACTCATGCGGGAGAAATACTAACTTGGCGCACACATTTTTGTACGCAAAATAGCTATTTGTACTCTTCCCACATACTTTTGCGTGCAGCAAGTATACATTCCACACGCAAATTGACAATAAAACACGCAAAGCCGCCTTTTGATTTTTCATTTAATAAATATTTCATAATTATTTCTATAGAAACCACCAATAATAGTATATTGTGCAATAAGTGCGGGAAATTGTCGATTGCCCACGAAAGCGAAGTTGAGCGCACGAGCGCACGAATCTTTGTCACAAAAGGACGTATTTCGTTATGAGTGCCGAATAAGCATCACCTTACGAAGCCATTTTTTTGTATTTGCATCAAAAGGGATTAAAAATATTATATGAAGCAGCTGAAAAATACAAGAAAAGTCAAAGATATTTATTAGGAGTTGGATAAAACACTATTCTGAAGTAAAAAATGTCAATGATCTGCCGTATCATGGCTCCACGCGAAAAACAACGAAAAAGGAGGACAAGATGATTTTACGGACATTCGAGAGGAATTCTTACCTATCGTTATATGGTGGGCAAGCGGTTTTGCTTAAAAAGGGTCCTAATTACTCCTAATGTGTCATGTGATACGATAAGAAGACGTTTACTGGCTCATAATATGAAGTTTCGTAGCACAATAAAAAAGCCGCTATTATCCGAAAAATACGTGTAAAAAGAGACTCACTTGAACGAAAGAAAATTTGAACCATGATTATGGCAACGTAATTTTTTCGGATGAAGCTTCTTCTTGAGCAAAATTAAGCTTCGAGGAAAGAAAATCTGGACTCCCAAACAATTGGTTCGTCAAATTCGACCGATATGGGGGTCTTTGCTTCTGAATTATGCAATTAAATTAGTAGAAATCATGCCTCGGAGACTCCAGTCAATTATTGATAATGGAGGCGACTGAACAAGTTATTAGTAATAAAGCATCGTAGTCTACATCACGTATTATGTGTGTATTCCTTTTTAATTTATTATCCCAAATCATTTCCGAGTTTTGCCGTACACGCTCTTGTCAAACAGACTATATATATATATATATATATATATATATATATATATATATATATATATATATATATCAGACATTTTTTTTTACAGAATCGTGTTCTACGGATCCGAAAACGGATAGTGCCCCTACTCTCGCCTCTCGCCGTTCTTCTTATCGTATAGGCTGTATAAGTCTAATTTTTTCAAGGAAAAATTCGACTAATGAACATACTTTTATAAAAATGCAATACACAAATATTAAGTACCTAATTTAAAAATGTTATTCAAGTCACTGTTTATATATAAAGTAGGAATTTGGGATTTTTATTATTTAAAAAATAGAAATTTTGGATTTTTTTGGAAAGAAAAATATCTTCATAAAGGCCTTCCAGTTTACTATTTAAGTTCCTTTTTTAATATTTAAAAATAAAACACAAAGGCAATTGGCGGATAAGCATGGGTAGGAATGTCCTCGTACGAATTGTGTTGGCTTTTTTCCTGCTAACTGCTATCGGCACAAAATTGAAATTTGCTGAGATTCAGCCCTTAAAACTTAAAAAACCTTTTTTTTAAGGCCCCGATCCACCGGACACTCATCATCAGTTTTGAAACCACCAAAATTACAAATCGCTTGTAAACTTTCAATTACATTTCGCTTGTAGACTTCCAATACCGAAGATGAAAGGAAAAATTCGACTTCCGTGATGGAGCCCCGCTGCTCACGGCGTTTTTTTAATGTT
The DNA here is from genome assembly GCA_035578155.1 of Brachynemurus nebulosus. NCBI lineage: Eukaryota > Metazoa > Arthropoda > Insecta > Neuroptera > Myrmeleontidae > Brachynemurus > Brachynemurus nebulosus. Next base: position 13,625,611 of record JAPWDM010000014.1, on the reverse strand, counting down.
TATTCGTTTGTCTGGTTTTCTTCATCAAAAAGAAAAAGAGTTCCTCGAATTATAAGAAAACAAGAACATAAGCACATTCAGGCATTCTATAATAAAATCTGTATAAGTTCTTTGAAATTTAAGAATTTTAGGAATTTAAAAGTTTAACTGTCGCTTATACATGTACAGGCAATTAGCAGTCTCACTTATAGAGGTCCATGAGCGAAAAACGACTCTCACTTATACAGGTTTTCGTTTCTCACTCATAGAGGTTTTAGAGTGGTAAAGTTACGGGACCTGGCAATTACTCTCACTTAGAGAATTTTCTCGCTTACCCAGTTCTCCCTTATTCAGGTTTGACTGTATATATAAATTTTAGTGAATGTTATTTTCGGTGTCTTCAAAACAAATTTCTGCCATAGTCCCGGGTTCAAGTCGCGTCATGACAGTGGCTGTAATAGCTGAATTCCATTCTGGAAATTCGCTAAAACACTATACAGGCTAAAAGAAAAGGAGAACGCCATCGCATTGCCCAACAACCTTAATGAAATTAATAAACTATAAATTGTACATATTGCATTACGAACAAATTGTTCTGTTACCCGCCTGTACTACCTACACAGTGTAGGTGTAAATTGAACCCTGTACATATTATAGCCAACACAGGCACAAGTTTTAAATATACACGTGTATTTTTACGTCTATATGTACAGTATTGTATGAGACCGTCAACCCTACCTATGAGCAATTTATTTACCCATTAATAGAATGCTAGTAGCGGTGGCGTTACGATGCAAGTCGACCGATTCAATCGACAAACTTCGATTTCAGCTTCACAGTGCGCTTCACTTCTGCTTCACGTGTGTGTGTTGCGCTCCTATCGTTCAAGTCGTTCAAGTTCAACGTCACTATTACTTACTTATGTAACGCATGTGTATGTGTATGATATGAACACATTGTGCCGACCGCCGACTGTCATTTGCTGCTAAACATCATTTATGTCAATCCAATATTGTATTCACATACGTACATATTATGTCTACCTATCAAACTGTTTTTCTTTCTCGTATACATATGTACATTTTAATATTTTAAAATGGTCTTTTTGTCATAAACGAGTAAAAATTATAATTTTTATATAAATCATAATAAAAATTGTAAGTCTGCTGATAACGACTGTGTTGCAATTAAAAAGAACATTTTGTATTTCGACAATTTTCAACATTTCTTGCTTACAAGGAGATGCACCCAGAGTAAAATTCGCAATTTTGATGAAACTTCGCTGGTGTGTAGAATAGGCAAAAATAAGTGACCCGTATTTTTTTTTATCGGCCATCTTCCATCGGCCGTATTTCTTAAGATATCTCGAAAACTATAAGAGATAGAGGAAACCTTTAAATTGATGAAATGTTACTCTCTGAAAGACCTATTCACCTATATAGGTTTAACCAAGGCCGGGTTCATAGGAGGGGCTGGAGGGGTGAAAATAGGAGTAAATTTTCTTGTACAGCCTGAATGGTTCAGTGTATTAAATTTTTGCCATCATAAATAGAAGGAGCACCAAAAATGAAGGGATACGAGTTTTTGCGTTTCTTCGAAATATGTGTTGTATCCAAGCCAAATAAGGAAGAAAAAATAGGGTAGATTATATTGCATTATTATTGATTCCAAATACGTTGTATATTTTTCTATTTTTATGTTGATTTTCATCATGAAAATGTAAATTTTTACTTTCCGATAATGATTCATATATTTTTCAGTACCAACTTAATTGGGAATTTAACCATGTATATATTTGGATACTCATATTCGATATTTTTTATACCTATTTCTACCAAAGTTTTCGGGTCTGTAAGTCTTAATGAATGTTCAACAAGAAGCAGTAATCTTTCGTTCAACAACTGCCTTTATCTTCTTACAAATTCTTTCTTTTTCTTTGAAAACTATTAATAGTCAATAATTCAAAGGAAAACATCATTTTTGAAAAAGTTTATTCATGAATTTAACAAAAAATTTAGTCGATTAGTTGATTATTGTATGCTCGATATTTTTGATTAATGACTAATTTTTTCTGAAAAACAACTTTAGTCAATTAGTCGACTAAACTACTTTTCGACTCGATATCACTACTATACTAAGGTTTCATTATCCTTATTTACAGTTAGTATCCACATTGGCTTGAGCTCTAGTAGCAGGGTGAAGAGAAAAGGGGAATAAGTTAATTATAATTGCAAACAGTACAGAATAAAGTAGCCTCAAGTAAAATATACAGAACTATCGTTCTAAAAAAATTAAAATTTGAAAAATTTAGTATTCGAAAATTCTTATCAGAAAATACGAAAATATTTTGTTTGCCATTGTTCACCAATAAATAATTTATAGAGCTACGAGTCATAATTCTACTAATCTTTTCTTTTGTGTAAATCTTTTAAATATTAATTTTCAAAAAGAGATAGTTAAATATTTTCTGTACATCAACTTATGTGGCAGTTTTAGAGGAAGTCAAAACAGTAAAGAGAAATATTGTTTATAGGTAGCGCTAATCTATTTCTTACTTTACATACCAAAACGATATAGATAAAAACAGATTCTAACCAGGGCGGCATTACATTGAATGCCTTCAGTTCACGGATAAGCAATAATACAAATCAAGTATTTTTACCATTTCCATTCAACTTATAGTCTTATAAATTATTCATTGATGAAAAGTGACAAAAAAAAATATGAAAATTCATTAATAAGAGGATAGGCAGCTTTGTCAACTTTTCGACAACCGGACAAGAACTTGGTCTTCCTATTTCAATTTTTTCTTTCCCCGTAAAATATAACTGACGAGCAAAAAACATTTAGTTATTGGCGTTAGTTATACCTAAATAAATTTTCTACTTTCTAGATTTTAACTAGATATTAACTACCAGATTTTTTGTTATTTTTCCTAGAGCTGCCAGGATCTAAGGATTATCACCAATCCGTCATCGCATAAAACTACTTTTCGCTATTAGACATTTCTAATTAAATAAAACATAAAATACATCTTACCTATCCGTTTTACAACACATTAACACGTCACTATATGTTTGACTGATTGTCCATCTGAAATTTTATAAAGTACATCATTCACACACTACGGTATGGCGAATGGTGATATATGTGGAGAAGCACAGTGGCGTACGATTGAATATGACGACGTGATACTGATGATGACATATTCATTTGGTGAATAATACGTTATTATCATCAATCATTATTCTTTATACAACACACCATTCTCGCCACCTCACTCCCGTCACAGAAAAAAACAAAACAAGTAAATAAAAGAATTAATGCTTTTGTTGTTAGAAGTGAAGTTTGGGTTTTGTTCTGTTTTCTTAGAAAATAGAATATTAGTCCAAGAGATGGTCGTTAGAAATGTTGCTCGTTTATAAAAGCGTTTCAAAAAACCTATATTTGTGACGACAACCATCTGACAGTTCCCCAAAATTCGACAATTTTTTTTTTTTTTTTTTTGGAGCAATCTCACCATACACGACATGTATATTCAACAGTTTTTGATGATGGATAAAATTGTCGCCCAAAACTGTTGTGTTTGGCTGAAAATTGTGTTGTTAATCGGCGTTCAAAAAGATTTTTTTTGGATTGGACTCTGACCGTTTTAACCCTAGAATCATACGTACTCGTCAAAATGACGAACGAACTTCTCTACCTGCTCCAATACTACAACTTGTCGTTGCTTGCTTGTTGTGAGACTTCTGTTATCTAATTTATTTGTTATTATAACACAGCAAATGTATAAATTTTGTTTATAGTTGCTGTTGTTTTGTTTGTATTGAAATAGTGTGCGTCAAAAGGACGACGATGTATGATTAACCGATGTTTTTTTTAGAGAGTTTGTACTTTACATATAAAAGTTTTCCTAATTTTTCTAAAATTTATTAAAGATATGGATGTTATAATTAATTTATTCAATGGTTATGATAATATGAAAGGTGATTACAGCTGTTTGACTTATAGAGACGACATAATACTGAAGTTTTAATATATTGAATCGAAAACTAAAGAATGCGTTTCAAGTGACTTAATAAAAGATTAACAATTTATTTTGTGGAAAATATTTTAATTTTTATTATTTTTTGAGATCTTATTCGAAAAATTACTAACAAATTCTAGAAAATTTATGAATGTGTCTAATGAGGAAATAACCACATATCTACGGGAATATTTGTAACCGAGAAATTTCACATTATGTAAAGTCACACATGTCTACCGACTCATAATTGTTCATAAATTAATTATTTTAAAGACATGTTTTATGATACAATTGATGTATTTATCTATTTTTTAATTTTTATAATGAAAATATGCTTTGATAAAAAAATTAAAAAAATTAATAAATATTTATATTAAAGAAATTTTCCAAATACAATTTTTGTAAATATTTTGTTCGGATTTGTAGTATTGTTATGTAAAAAAAAATGTTTTTTGCAAATAAACTCTAAAATTCTCTAAATAAACTCTAAAACTCTCCGTAAAAGTCCATCCGTCAAAGTGACGCCGATGTATGATTAACGTTTCTCGTAGACTAACGTATGATTCTAGGGTTAATTATTTATGTTATTTGAGGGTCTCTTTTACAACTTCAAGATGTTATATCTAGCTGACTTACCAAAAAATCAGACTTCTCTTCCAGAACTTTTTTTATGAAAGCAAAAAGAAAAGGAAACAAATTAAAATTTTAAAGGTTTATTTTATGCCGTCAGTTTACAGAAAATATTTTTTAATAACTTTGTATACTTCGCTCCCGGATTTAGTACAAATAACAAAATTTGCTTTTGCTTCAGACATTGATCAAATTAATATTCCACTATGTTTAAATAATAAAGTTTCAAGACAATCGTGTTTGGGCCACTATTTTATATATTTTTTTATAAATATTTGCCAAATCTAAAAGCTAAAAGTCCCTAAAGGATAAAATTTTAGGGAATGGTAGCGACTAATAATCTCTGTTAGATATTATAGAATTTCCTAATGAAATTTTATCTAAGCGAATTAGATTTTTTATTTAAAAAGTTTTAAACACTACTGTGACTTTTATTACTAAAATATTTAAATTTTAAAATAAAAAATTTAAAGAAATCTAGCTGTTATAACACTCAGCCAATCTAAGTACATCTAAAGAAAATTCCCTGACGGTCGGCTCTTAACTACTTCTATTATTACTTCTAATATAATTGTGTAAGAAATTTTTCATTTATCAACAACAAAGTAGAAGAAAACAATTTTATTTTTATTTTATGGATGATTGAGTGAATACTATCGCTTATAAATAAATTTTTCAATTCATACAAAGAATAGTGATTAATTTTCGATAAACAATACAATAATTATAACTTCATAGTTTTTTTATCATTTATAAACGTTTAAAAACTAAACACATGAATATTTAAATAATTAATTATGTATATTAGAAATAGAAGAAGAAATACCTACATATTCTTTATATTTTCTAAGGCGTTTATTGTTATTGTGTCAAAAGTTGATATCTAAATTAATAGTTTTTATTTTGAAATAGATTTCATTTAAACTATTGTCCATATCGCACAGAAATTACTAAATAATTTTAATTAAGTTTCCGCTCTTACGTAGATTAGTTTCTTGATTACGTAACAACTTATTTAAACTTCAAGTTATCACATATTTATTATTTTCTAATGAGATTATTATCATGGTAGGAGTGCTGGGTAGAGCAAAATTTATACAATAAAATGAATTTATGCATACAGTGATATTTTAACTGTGTTAAAAGTTCTTGTAAAAGGATTTTGAGATTGTTTTAAGGTACCGTAAAACCGTATAGACCCCGACACTTTTTTACATTTTTTGGTATAGTTTTATGTTTATACATGTTTCCTTCATAGATATCACCAATAAAAGTATTACCATTAGAAAGAGCGTATATTATTTGTTATATCCCTGACCCGTTTGTTTCATTATAAGTAAAAAAAAAAAAAAATTAGTAAGTGTCCGGGTCTACACCCGAAATCCGTCTTAACCCGGACACTTACTTAAATAATGTAATAACATGCAAACTAACCTCTCTCGTCGGGTTTAGGACAGTGTTTTATATCGTCTGATGTCTTTGAACCTGTCAAAGACTGCAAAATATTTTGTGGGAAGGGAGAGGGGGCAATGCATAGTATGCCTCTCTATAAAGTAAACATACGATATGACACCAGAAGGAGGCATAAACCGCGTAATTCTGGAGGGAATATTAACGTATGGACAGTGGGAGTCACAACTGGTGCGAATCGCGGCCATAGTGTAATAAACTGATGTGTCCAGGTCTAAACGGATATACATATATAGCATGTATTTTTTATATATACATCGAATATAACTTCAAACATCATTAAATAATGCGCGATAAAATTCTGAACACATACATGTCAAAACTAAAACAATATAACAATTATGACGAAAATTACATCCTAAGTTAGACACACATTTTATTTCTTTGAAAAACTGTAGGATAGTAATCCTGTAAAATGAAATAGTAAACGTTGAAATCCGTAGTTTTTATTGGTACAGCTGTTTAGAGGATGTTTTTCTCTCTCTAATGACGTCAAGAACAAATGTTTATTGTTACAGGTTAATGTAGAAATTATTTAATTTGAAGATTGGTGCAAAATGTCCGGGTCTAGACCCCCTGTCCGGGTCTAGACGGTTTTACGGTAATAAAAGTGTTTTTTTTTTACAATTGTGAATTAAATATTTAAAACTTTGTTTTATATTTCTTGGGCATTTACAGGTCCACACTTCACACTTGGGATCAATAGTCACATTTTAGTCCCTTGGTGTATAACATACTATGATAAAATATTTTGACAGAAATAAGGTTTTGTACATTTCGGCAGTAAAACTGTTTATGTTCTACTTTATTGAATAAGTTACTCTTTTATTATAAATATATTAATATACTTTTAATATATGAGATCATATTTTCATTTTTCTTTAACTTTATTTTAATTCAGAATTACAAAAAATATTGTATGCAACATGTGCAAAGTAGGTTTTTCAACGAGGCTCGTAATTGTTTAGAGCAGCGTTTCCCAAACTGTGTTCTACGGAACACTGGTATTCCACAAGCAATTATTAAGTGTTCCATGAAAAAAATTGTACAAAATGGCGTGAGAAGAAATTCAGAATTACAAAAAACATTGTCTGCAACACGTATATAAAGGATAACGAGGCTCATAATTGTTTAAAGCAGCGTTTTCCAAACTGTGTTCTGCGCAATAGTGGTAGTTCACAAGTAGTTATCACAATTTAAAAATGACGTCCGTAAAAGTAATTGTTCAACATGGTGAGTTAAAAATATGGTTTCTTTCTTTTTTTGACTCGTCAATTGTATTTGAAAAATAATGTTTCGTACAAATTTTAGAACTTATGAAGTATACCGCAATGAGAAAAGTTTGGGAAACACTGGTCTAGAGAGAGATAACTGTTACGACTCATGAAGAAAACATTTTCATGATGCTACTTGTTGCACAAATAGCTTTTCTTTTCTTTTTTTGACTGAATAAAGTTGAACATAGCATTGTGTAAATCAGTTGATTATAACTTGATTACATTTTTAACCGATTTCAAAAACGAGGAGGTTCTCAATTCCACCCGTATGTTTTTTTTTTTTTTTTTATGTATGTACACCGATTTCTCCCACATTTCTGAACCAGTTTGCGCCATTCTTTTTTTGGTTAGCAGATAAAACTCTGCAGATGGTCCCATAAAAATTTTATTGACATTGGTTGAGTGATTTTTTAACCATCTTCAAAAATATGAATAATTATATCAATATTATAATTTTTATATGTAAAATTATTTACTTTAAGAACTATAGTAACATATTTTTTAATTTATGTTGATCCAATTATTCTAAAAATAATGTTCTATCAACTCAGTAACTACCTAGTTTAAAAAAATTCTTTGATGACTCGAAAAATTGTTTGATTTTCATCGATTTTTTATTTTCCTAGTAATTACTACTTTAAACACTAGGTATGTTCCAAATTTCAAAACAAAGTCAGTGAGTGCCCAAAATTATAATTTTTGGACACTGGTATTATGAAATATATTTTGGACACTGGTAAAAATAAAAGCTTTTTTAGAAAACCGACTTCAAAAAGTAATAAATAATTAATAGCACGTATTTTGAAGTCAGGCGTAAAAGCGTAGTATAAAAATGTGGATCCACAAGAATTCATTAATTTTGCAAGCACATCCGATCGCATCGTGCTATTAATTATTTATTACTTTTTTATGAAGTAATAAATTTAAAAAAAGCTTTTATTAGATTTAAATAATAATAATAATAATTATGTTTCCTTTGTTATAGGTATGTTACTGTTGTGACGCTCTCAAGGTCTTCTAACTTCATCCGGCAATGTAAGCTACAATTTTCTTAGTAGTAATAAAACAAATTCTGTGTACTTTCTACAACTGCAAATTAAGTTCTGGTTCAACTCAAAATCGAATAAAATCACTAGAGTATAAATTTCGTGTATGATTTATTTATGTGATGTGAATTTCACACACAAGTATTTATTGGTAGCCAATTCAATTTACGGTACATAAATCACATCTATATTACCAACACACATACCTATAGTTCACGACACCAGAATTTGCAAAGTTTGTTTTTATTTGGATCAATTTCTATTCCAAGCAACGCTTCTTGAAGTATGAGTCGCGACTTCAAATGGGATTGCAAACTTATTGTTCAAGAAAAAAATAAATAATTTATATATTTACTTATATGTTCTTTTAGCGAATTTTCGGATGGAAATTTCAGCTATTACAACCACTGTTCCTGGTCCAGCAGTATGATAGAAATTTGTCTTGAGGTCCCTAGACGCCAAAAAATATATATATCCATTGTCCGCACAAAAATCCAAAGGTCAGCCATACACGTCCGATACCAAGAACCTCAAACAAATGTCTTTTTTGCAAAAATTTAGCAAAATTTAAAAGTTCGAATTTTTTTCCCACTATGGCAAAGAGCCGAAGAAATTACATAAAATACATTTTAAACCATTATCCTAGGTAAGCAGATTTTCGAGAAAAAGTAATTTTTGTGATTGGAAATTCGCTGTATGATGCAGGATGTCACGACAGGGACATTTTTAATGTATATTATGTTATGACACATTGACAGTCATAAATGCTATATGGTGTCAAATAAAATCTCGACTAACTGCGACACAACGTTGTACCTCATTAACGATTCCACATGAACTGTACACCAATAAGATATGTAAACATACGGAGCTTGCTCTACCTTGACACTATAGGTACCGCAGTAATGCGATGTGCTCTACTATACATTACATATTGTTCATTACATATGTGCTCTACTATACATTACATATTACACAGCACACCACACCACTGTGGTATCTATTGTGCCTAGATAGAGAGCGAGCAACGAACTTCACACTCGAGATCAAAAGTGACACTTTAATCCCTTGATGCACAATATAATATTTTTCTTTTCCATACTTCTATTACCGAACGAAGCGATGCTATCAATTAAAGACATGAGTGGATGAAGGTATTATGTAGCATTTTTTCAAAAGTTCATTTCTTGCCAAATTTTGAAATATTCTATGCTGAAATATCATATGTATTAAAATTTGGTTTCATTAGGTCTAATAGTTTTGTAGAAATGTGCTACAGTATAGCACCGATAATGGAAACATCAGTTTTGGAAATTTTTTGGGAGCATCAAATTAGTCAACATCACTTTTGGAAAGTTGCATCAAAAATGTCAAGTATTTAATATTTATGTAGGGTAAGAGACCCGATGACCGATCACTATTTTTAGCTGTATCATTAAATTAGCTTAAAAAAATTAAAAAATAAACAAAACACCCATTTTTTTTTCTTAATAAGTATGAACCCAAGTTTTTTTAATCCAATGGATATGTTTTTAAGAAAATATAACCCAAAAATTTTGATTTATTAATGTTTTTGTTTTATAATTTGTTGACGTCTATGAAAAAACGGACAGAATATATTAACCTCCTTTGAAAGATCAATACACTGACCCCTATGAAAAATCGCGCATTAAGGTACATGACATACAGTACTACAAATCTTCTACTATCGAATATTTGAACCATTCTCTTCCAGCCACTTTGACACTCTATCCACTACTAGGTGAGGCTCTATGTCATAGAGTATTATCATAGAGTGACATCTAGTGAAACATAGAACGTCAAAGCAAAAGCCAAGAATGGTTTAAATATTCGATAAAATAAACCACTAAAATCACAATTTCGTTTCGCTCTCTGCTGATGTTTTAAAAAAACATTGTGTAAGTTCTGACTTAGCCGATAACCATTGTGAATTTTTAAACAGTTAAATTAAGTTTATATTGTATCTCTATGTGTCGTTTCAGATCTAATAAATATCATACATATTATGTTTGACGTTTTTATTTGATAATATATAAATAACAATTTGGAAGTTTTAATTCAATATTAATTATTTTTCAATTGATTTTACGTTCTGAAATAAATAAAATATTAAAGTAAAATTATAAAAACGGTTAGTTAAGTGTTTTAAACCCAAAAATTAATTAAAAATGTTTATAAAATAGATATGCAATATATAATTCTCAAAATGCGGTACCCAGCTCTAAAACTCACATCCCAAGAAGAATCAGTCATACAAATAATATTTAACGCATATAAAATTTAATTTAGCTATCCTAATCTCTTAAGTGGACTAATAACAATTATTTGTATACTTTTATTATGCTAATAACTTTAAAAATTCGGTGAAAAATGTTACAATTTATAACTCATGTGTTTTGAATAATGATCATCCATCATATTAAAAATTCACGAATTCAACAAAAATTGTTCGATATATATATGTATTTTTTAAATTAAGTGAGGAGGCATTAAATGTGAGGTGAATTTAAATTGAAAAATAATCATTCTATTAATAATAATTTTTTTTTATCAAAGGTTTCTTTCAGAAATAACTTCATTAAGATATAAATGTCAAAACTGTTCGGACTTATAACCCCGATCGACAATGGGGTCTTTTACCCTACTTGACATTTTTGATGCAACTTTCCAAAAGTGATGTTGACTAATTTGATGCTCTCAAAAAATTTCCAAAACTGATGTTTCCATTATCGGTGCTATACTGTATTGCATGGGAAGTATATGTAAATAAAAATAATCAAACGCTTCTACTGTAAAATTACAAAGATGTTACACAACACTTTCATCCACTCATATCTTCAATTGCGGTCTTACTCCAACATTATTTAATCACTTGTTATTACACGAGAGGTTTGTATTTTTTCGAATAAATTTGGGTTTGTCTAACGAAAATTTGTTACCTAGCAATTTAACGAGAAGAACTGTCAACTATCAAAAAGCAACAGCGAAGTTAAAGCGTTTTTGTTAGTTGACAGTTCTTCTCGTTAAATTGCTTTTAGGCAAGAAATTTGAGGTGGAAAAAACACAAATTTATTCAGAAAAAATATAAAACTCAAGTTTAATACGGTAAGACAATTTAATGAGTAAATTAAATTAGTATAATTCATATTATTATTTAATTCATTGTTACTATGGTTCTGAAATCTGTCAAATTTACCAATACGAATTTTTGTTTCATTTTTATCGTGTTTAGCTACAGTGAAAAGACCAATGAAATGCTTTGTACCATTTTTTTCGCTGTAAAAATGTGTCCTAACTTTTTTCCATGGTAAAAGTGAAAAAACTACAGTATTCTTATGGTGGGACTTCATACACATGAGTTAAATTGTCATAATTAACAAATGTACTATTTACGCATGTCATAATAATATACTTCACGGTCTTTCTGGCACATTCCGGTGGCACAGACTGTACATATGTCCGTATGTGTATTTGCAATTAATGGACCCACACCGTACATCTACGTATGTACCTAGTAAAATCGATCATAATTGTCTTAATAAATTGTTATAATCAATTACGTTTAATGAAAAGTCAATTGATTTCACATTAATAAAAATAAAAAAAAAATAAAATTTCATACGACTTATAAAATTTTCACACACCATTTAATTTATTTTAAATGTAATTGTTACGGTAAATGCACATTATAGGTGGCTAACGTTTTGGTAAATGTGTATTTATGGTGGGTAAAGCATGGAGAGGACCTACATATATCAAAATTAAGGTAAAAATTGAAAATCATTGAGATGAAAAAGTGATGGGTTTGTAAATTGTTTAAAAGGTTCATGCCTATATTACAGTAGACTCTCGTTAATTCAAACCTGCGATAATTCGAAACTCTCTATAATTCAAAGGTATCACGACTTCCCTACAAAATCTCTTTATATTTCGAACTAAAACAATACATTTTTATACACTTGGTAATTCGAACGAAATAATCATTGCTACGTAACAAAACGACGCGTTAATTCGAACTCATCGGCGTCAAACACTCGACAATTCAAAGTTGCAGAGAGAAAGAGACAGAAAGATTGTAAGTACATTTTGAGACAAGTTCAAGTTAATTCATCGCAAATGCTTAAAAAATTAAAATTGTTACCTGTGATAATTCGAACCTCTCTATAATTCGTAATATTTTAAGAGTCCCTCGAGTTCCGAATTAACGAGAGTCGACTGTATATATTTTAGTGTTTTGTAAAATTTTTTCTTAATTGTGTTGATTTCAAAGTAACAACAATTACCAAAATAAAGTAGCATTTTTCCGCCAAATAATTTTTTATTTCTTCTCAAAATAGAATTTTTATTTTTTAAGAAAAATCCGTTATGTTGAAACTTTGAAATATAATACAAGATGTTGATTACAAATTCCAAAAATACGTATATTTTGCAGTAAAGTGTTACATTTTCATCTTGGATCATTTACGAATAAGTGTAAAGACTCCATTTAAAGAATTACTCACCCCAAAATTACTGAAACACCCACAGAACTACGAAAAAAATTCGTCATTTACAATTTTACAATTATTGTTCTTTGCATTTTATACGCAATCAAAATTGTAAAATTGTTTAAAAATTTAATTATAAATTATAGATTTTAACAAAAGATGCGTCGAAAAATTATTTTCTAATTTGAAAAAAAAAATGTCCCTATCATCCATCTTTAATATACCAAAACGGTTTTTTTTAAACTATCAGATCCTTAATTTAGTATTTTAGGTTATAGAAATTAGAAACACATGATTTCAAGCTAGTAGTAATTAAACTTCATTAGTATCTAATTATTGGTCTTTTCCCCTTCCATTTGGGATTAGACCGACGCAAAAAATGTAGTATCGTAATCTTACGAATTATCCCAAATGAATTTCCCTTCCAGTTTGTTAAAAATTCAACAATCTAATTATAAAAAAATTTTTTAATCATAAAAGAATTTTTTTTGAAAAATTCACCAAGTGCGTGATGGATACGCATTAAGATAAAGTTCCTCAGTGGCTTGACTTTTTTACAGCTTTCAGAATAAAATATAGGATATTTATGTAAAATTTTTACGACAAAAAATAGATAATATATATTCGGAAGAGTCTTAGCTTAACTCGATCATAACTTTTCAAATAGGAAACATAATATACTTACTTTTTTATTCATAGATGTATGAATTATGTGGGGGGGGAAGGCCGACGGACATGGCAAAATTATAAGAATTCCAAGATTTTTTCTTCGTAACCCTAAAAAAGACATCTGTATTCCATCTACAGTTTTCCTAACTTGTGTATCTTTATATAGAAAATGTGAAACTAAAACTCCTTGTACCGTTCTAATATCGGTATAAAGTTTGATTTAAATTTGATAGCTACTTGAAACTTAATTATAACGAACGCTATTATCAACGCTAAACTTTAACTAGATATTGGTAGGTGATTAGAATTCTAATCAAAATTCTACAAAACTTTGACATCTCCACTCAATTTTCGAAAATTTATTTTCAATTTATTACAATTATTCCCTGGGCAAATGAATAATAAATACGATTGACATAATTAAATTTGCAATATTAAACTGTCATAATTTATAATAGAATTCGAAATGAACATTATTATTTATTAAGGGAATAACATCTATAATTAAGAGATACAGATATACGCACGTCAGTCAATCCCTCTATACATTCCGTATTCATAGATACCATTTAATAAACTTAAGTGTAGTTGTTGTTCTCTATGGTAGATAATATAACAACAGTAATTATGTACAAGTACTACGTATTTGTATCCTAGATACAACTGTGCTATACCAGGCTGTGTGTATGCATTGCATTCTGCTTGTTATTGTTCATCTAGAACTAAAACCGAATCAAACAATCTGCGGTAAATACGTTCTATCTAACCGCATACACATACATAACACCGCAGCATTCCTTGATGCCTACATATACAATGATAACATAGATTTTCAATTGGTGGACAATATCGATCATATATTTTGGATTCTATACTTCGTAACAATGCCGAGACAAGATGAACGTAAATGCGGCTCTGTAAACTTATTCGTAGACAGACATAAATTTGAATATTTCCAGCGCTGCCACCACCATATTGAATAATAGTAAAAAATTATATTGCTAGTGATACACAGAACACTAGAAGCAAACTAAAATCAAAAAAGTGTGGATCGCTTGGAGTCATTTGTTGGTCTGTCACAGCTTAAGGTATTTAGTCGTTCGGTGGTGGTCACCGAATGCACGACAATTGTTATGTATTGTTAAAATCATTGTTAGTTACACTCCATGGATCTCTGTCCGCATGTACGTGTTATGTGACATGTGACAAATGACGAGTGCGTAATTGCGCTGTTCAGTAAAATTAATAAATGGTCAGTAACTTGTGAGCAGTTATTAAATCTAAATTGGTCCGTTATAAATCTTGAAATAAGCAGTAAATAATTACCCTTTCCCCGAAAATGCGGTTTCAGTGGTAAATTAACCAAAACTAACCTAAATTAACCCAAACTAACCTAAATTAACCTAAACTAACTTAAATTAACCTTATCTAACCTTACCACCTAGTTTTTATATCAAAGTCGAAGTATATTGTCAAAATCAATGTTGGGCGCAATCGATTATATGTAATCCGATTACTTGTAATCAGATTTCATGTAATCGCGATTATATGTAATTTAATTACATGTAATCAAATTACAAATTACTTTTACTAGTAACCAATAATCACATAAATATGCATAAGCATTTCTGTTATCCTAATACTAGTAAGGCATTGAAAAACAGTTTTGGATGTCAATTATGAACGTCGTAATAGTTTTGAAAAAAAAATGCATAGTACCATTTACCCGTGGCTTCGCCCGCGTGGCAGTAGTAAGCCTGGGCGGGGTTTGCGACTTCCAGCATGCACTACGTCGTCAATAGTATGGAGACACCTTAACTCAGGGGGGCACACTTTTGACACGGTAGTGTACCACATCGTTAAGTACAGTACCCGGTACTTTTGACGACATAGTGTGTGCTAAAGGCCCTACCTTTATTTCCTCTTTAACCTAATTTTTTCACTATCGAATTTTTTTCCAAATTCAGTTTTATCCATAGTTTTATTATCTTAAGCAAAGGTAATCGTAATTTTATAATCAAATTACTGAAATTATAAATACTACTTACCATTGTAGAATAAAATTACTGACCAAATTCATTTTTATTACTGACCACGTTTTACTGATAAAGTTGATTTAATACTGCTCAAAAAATATAATACTGACCGTTTGAATTTTTAACTGACCGAGTTAACTGACCAAATGTTTAAAAAACTGCTCAAATAATTATTTCCCGATCCAAAAATCACCTTTCAACAAAATACACGTCCGTAATATGTATGACCAATACCGTACACTAAATTCTCCAAACATAATAGATAAAACCATATTATTGTACAAATACATAGTTCATAGATCATAGCTGAGAAGTACAAATACATGCACATTGTACATGTACTGCATTCATTGAAAACTTATGCATGTGCAATAATAAATCGTTCGCTCTTCGAGCATAATCCACCACCCGAGCTAAATTTTTCGAACGTTCGAACGAGGAGACGGCAAAAACATTCGAACAACCAACAAGCAAGCAGTGGACCGACCGCTACTACAAGCATCAGGGAGAACGGGATTAGCGGGTGGCAATATTATTATTTGTGTCTGAAAATGTTTTTAACTTGAAAACGTTTCAAGCAAAACGAAAACAATGGCATCAGGAAAAACTACGTTGCAATTTATTTTTCATTTAAAAAACATTGGAAAATATTTTCAAACAATAAGAAGATAGATTATGTTGTGTTCTCTTTTTTTCACATGATTTATTTTGTAGATGGAATTTTTTTAACTGAATTTGCAATATTTTTTTCTGTTAGTCGAAAAATGATAAAATTTTTTAGAAATCAAAATTTAAACAAAATAGTGCTATTATTTTAATGAACAGTACACGGACCATTTTTTTTTTTTTTTGCATATGTAGCTTCCTCTTGAACAAGCACATAAAATTACTGTGCTTTGATTTATATTACTTTTTTGAATTTTTTTTTATTCAGTTTTAATATTTTATTAATAGTCCAGTGAAATTAGGGCTAAAATCGGGAAATCGGGGTATATGCATGAAAATTGGAGGGAATGTTCTTAGAGTCACTAAGAACAATTCTCCCGATGAAAAAAGTGCTCTGATCCCGGACAAGGGTAGAAACAACCCCTAAAAGGTTTATTTTCCAATTATCTCGCGAAGGGTGCGAGATATGGAAAATTTTTTCAAATAAAAATTGTAGATCTTTCAATTCTACAAAAAAAAGTATACCACTCTCTTACCCCTATCTCTAATAGTTTGCGGAGAAATCATCCCCGAAAAATAAAAAAAAATAAAAAAATTTTTTTCGCCTAATTCAAATATTTTCAAACATTTAGAGAAAAAAAGTATTCTTGACATTTTTCTCTAAAATTGAAAATAGAGAAATTAGGAAAAATAAAAGGCCCCGATGGCACGGGACTGGTGCTTTCCATTTAAAATTATCAATGGTTAACTAATGTCCGTTACCAGTCAATTTTGACTAGCAACAATGTCTGATTTGTTTTTATAGGACATGAAATGAGACACAAGAGAAGTAAATGCTTAAAATATTTAAATTTGTATATTTTGAAAATAGCTAGCACCTACTTGATTTATATAATATTAGAACAGAGAATATGCATAACATAGCGAATTTTCAGAGACTGGATAGTGGCAAATCTCATATAACAATCTGTATCCATCTAAAATAGTTTAACAGTGAACAAATTTTCCAAATCGGTGATGACGCGTTCTTGAAAAGTTTTTAATTTTTATTTTGATAAATGAAACGGATATAAATATAGCTAAATCTTTTTTTATACAGTCCTTTTTTGTGCGATTTTTTTATGTGGTTTTTGAAAGTAAACTTTAACTATAATCATTTTTTTGATAAAACTACTTTTTAATGGTTTTTAAGCATTTAATCAGCACATTGCATGAGAATATAAGTCATTGCGTCTTTAGTTTTTTTAGAGATGTATTTTTCACAATTTTCATAATATATTATAAAAATGAAAAAAAAGTTCCCACGTGTAAATTAATACTTTATCTTGTTTAGAAAAGCAATTTCTAAGGAAATCGTGAGGTTTTGAGCGTTTTGAACTATGTATTTTCGATTAAACTTTTTTTATGCGGTGGATCGGAAGTTTCATCATTTTTTTTACAATCTGGATCGAACTAAACTTTTTATACCTATTTATGATATTTTTGAATATATTTTTTTATACGATTTTTTTATGCGGTTCCTATTCACCGCATAAAAAAAGTTTACCTGTATTGTTGTAATAACAAAAACGATGAGGTATTTATCCTAAAGGAATTCAACAAATTTCTTAATTTTTCTCAAAAGCGAATTCACTTAGAACAATGGTTCAAAAATTAGAAAATTTTTGAATTTTGGTCAATTTTTGCAAGAAACCCTTAAAAATGGCGAAAAATTACCAAAATTTTGGCTTCTAAACGTATCTAGCTGTCGAACTCACCCAAGAATTTAAGACTTTTGATCTTTTCGCCAAATTTCGTAAAAATTGAATACTGAGAGAGTTATCGCAAATACACATACATACATATTATATGTATAAATTATAAATATACAAATTATAGTGAAGGTCATTTTCAATTTCCCGAGTCTCAAAAAAAAATTTCTGTCATAGTCCCGAGGTCTCAAAAAAAAATTTCTGTCATAGTCCTGAGCTCAGGTAATAGCTGAATTTCCAGAATATAAATTCAACTAAAAGTGATCAGTCCAACTGTACCGCTAAATCTTTAAAAAAATCAGCGTCATTTTTATTTTAAAAATACTGTCGAATAATACGTAATTTTTTTTTTCCATGACTACGTAGGTTTGTCGCGAAAATTTTAGCCTTTGTAAAGTGTATCATGAGAGGAAAAGATTGAGAAACACTGCAGTAGACTATTCTCCTTTTCTTTAAATAAATAATATGCATCTAATAGCTAAAAGCCTGTACTAACAGCTATTATCCCTATACATAACATGAACCAAAACTTATTTTTTGCACGATCGTGTATTCTCATGCATTTACCGATGCTGTTGACAATGCTGGTAAGTTACATTTCCCGAACGTTTGTTTATATCCATGGAAACCAAAAAATAACAGTGCGGTAAGTGAAATAGATGCGTGGTAAGTGAATAGGAGTGCGGTAAGTGAAATTAGCTCAAAAATGGTTGTAATTATTTATTTATATTGAAATTAAAAGTACAATTTGAACAATTAGGAAAATAAATCGATTAATATGAAAATTTTCACTAGTTTGCACACTATTATTATTATTGTTGGCATTAGTCTTCATATTTTATTGAAATTTCAAAAGGTCGTTCAATCATTAAAATTTTCTGTGGTTTTCATAATCTTCCATTCATTTTACGAGAATAAATTTGCAGCCAAAATTAAAATTCTTCTTCAATTTCATTATTCTCACTAATATTATAGTTTAACTATTTTTCCTAATTTTTTTAATAGAAAATTCAAAAAAATATTCACATCAATTAAATATTGACACTTAATTTTTTATTTACAAATATAGTTGTCAATTGTCACTAAAAAGATTCGTATAGTTGCTAATATAAAAATTTATAATATTTATTCATAGCATTCTATGTGATAACATAGAAATATAAATTTCACCTATATTATCTGAATTTTATTTTTTATTTACTATATTTTTATTCTTTAATTATTTTAAATCGATCGTGCAAAAAATATTATACAATACACGATGCGTTAAGTGCCTTTACTGATCTCGAAAATTGCAAAAACTCGACCCTGCGGGTCTCGTTTTCGCAACATTTTCTCGATCAGTAAAAGCAACTTACCGAACTTATATTGTAAAATACTATTTAATTGCTCCAAAAAAGGTTTACATCGCATTCACAACAGTAACCTAAAAACATTATTTTTATCTATATCATAAAAAGTCCGTAAAGATAAAATCCCTTTTCCGTGGTTGCCCTCGCTTAACATTCTTCCGTTATCTTTCAAACAAGTTACCGCACGTTTCATTTCGTTATCTTGTACTATTATTTTCGTTAGAATCATTGTAACGAGGGTTGCATATGAAATTTACAAATTTTCCGACATGTCACCACCAAATACATGAATTCTACAAAAAAAAAAAAAATGAAATAAAACGATGCGATGCTGTTATTTTTACCGCCTTACTGCCCCTCCCCAACAGCACGGTGTTGTCATAAAATTCAATTCAGACGTAAAATTTTTAAAATGTAGAACAATTTACAACAATAGTAAAAAATTTCTTTTTCGTCTTTTTTTCTGTCGTTGTTAAATAAAACTTTATAACACGTCTTGTGAGTTAAACATATACTTACTCGTTTTTCACTATTTTCTTGCACCCTTTTCCTATTTTCTCGTGTTGTATGTATCTTCAATGCGAGTGAACACTGCAATTTCTGTTTGTCGTTCATTTCGTGTGAGTAGGTACATGAAACGTTCTGATATATAGGGTGTAAAGTATATAAAGCTCGCTACAAAAACAGTGGGTAGATCTCACCCATGTAATTAATATGTGCCAATAAATTTGAACCAAAACTGTTCTTTAATAAAAAAAATTTGATACTAAATATAGTTAAAAAAAGGGGGCCTTAAAATTTTTTTTTAATCCGGCTCTGACCATCTCATCTTTGTAAAATGAATTTTTTATTTTTAAAAAAACAACTGGCAAACACGTTTACGACCTAAACATGTTTACAAAGTTTTATTTAATTTCAATCAATAAAATTGTTTTCTATCTTTGATATTACGAAGGTATTTATGCATTACGAAGGTATTCATGCAAAAATTTTGAAACATCATGTAGCCAGTTAATTTGCGATTTTCTCAAACTGTTAATTCCGAAAAAATTCCTGTTGGTTTAATGTCTACAGGATGCAATGAGTCATCCTTCAAAAGGACGAGAGTTATTTTTTTACACCCTGTATACAGCTAATATGTCTGTTGAATAAAGTTTGTTGCGCAATTATCTACGGATGAAATGACATAAATTTGAAATTGAAACACAATAAGACATAGTGTTTATGATAAATGGATCAAACTTCAGAAAGCATTTTTTTCACTGACAATTGCTTTTTGTCGGTATGACTTGCTTCATGTATCATCTGAAATACTGTCTATGGGTAATTTCGAAAGAAACACACCACGGGGACAGATGCATCACTTTTTCGTAACGGTAGCGCCAAGCGGTTGGTAGCTTTTTTCATTGTAGTTCCTGCCAGAATGACAATTTTTCTAAACCAGATTCTTTTTCAGCAAATGAACACAAATTCCAAAATCATGTCAGCCAGCACATCACTTTTTTGCATGGCTATATTTAAATCGCTATGAGTCCTTGAATTTTCACTTTTTTTGTTTGAAATTTTTTTTTTCATGTGTTCTTCAAGTATCAATAAATAGGTGGTAAAAAATTGACAGTAAAAATATTAATAGTTTTTTTTTATTGTTAAAAAGTCGAAATTTTTATCCTCTAGATTAGAAGGCTCCCTTGAGTTGTTAGATCCAGTGCAACGCTCTCATGTCCTACTAAGGGATAGATGCACCAAATACTATTTTTCATCATTTTAGCGAATTTTCAGAATGGAGTTCAGCTATTACAGCCACTGTCGTGACGCGACTTGAGCCCGAGGCTATGGCAGAAATTTATTTTGAGGCACCTAGAAACCGAAGATAATATTCACTAAAATTTATATATACATATATATATATATATATATATATATATATATATATATATATATATATATATATATATATATATATGAGTCCTCACGATAACTCTCGAACGAAATGTCCTACTTTTACAAAATTTGGTTCTTCAGCCAGACACGTCGGATGCCAGGGACATGGTTTTTGTTCTTGCAAAAAATTAGGTTTTTGTCAAAATTTCCACTTATTCAAAATCGTTTGCGAAATTTTTTTACACCATTTAAAAGAGGAAAAAAATTACATAAAAATGGTCTTTAAACTATTCTTCTATGTCAACTAGTTTCCGAGAAAAACTAATTTTTATAATCGGAAATTCGATATGTTATGCAGGATATTGCGACAGGCGTATTTTATACCTGTGGACGTCTTTCTATATTTCAAAGATTAAAATTCGCCTAGTGTGTGTTAGACATGCATTAAGTCTGAATTTCGTAGTTCACTAGCTAGAATTTTTCAGTTTTCGGGTTAAAACATTTCTTGCTTTGATTTTATTTGTTAATTAGTCTTTAATTTGTTATTAATATAATTATCTGAACCTTTTGCTTTATGTGAATTAAAAAAATTTCAATAATAGTTTTAAAAAACGGCACTATCTATTAAATTGAGTAAAATCTGATATTGACTATTAAAAAATGGTCCAGTACGATGGCAGACATAACCGAATCTATAATGATTTGTGGTTATGACTACGAAATCCTAAAAACGATTCGGACATATACTTTTTATTACGCTTTGTTAAATTAAAAATAGTCAATCTTTAAACCATATATATTTTCAATCACAAAATCGAATATTACAGAGTTTAGCTAAAAGACAGAAATGCACAT
Source organism: Brachynemurus nebulosus (assembly GCA_035578155.1). Lineage (NCBI taxonomy): Eukaryota > Metazoa > Arthropoda > Insecta > Neuroptera > Myrmeleontidae > Brachynemurus > Brachynemurus nebulosus. The sequence goes on along the minus strand of JAPWDM010000014.1, from coordinate 13,603,464 downwards.
GCTATTAGGGATTTTTCTGTACCTCTTCCTAGCTAGAATTAAAAAATTGTGCTATTCATGAATTCAACTAGAAATTTAGTCACTTAATCGAGTATTACCTGTTTGATACTTTGAAATTTTTGAAAATAGAATCTTGTAAAATGATGGCTCACAAGCTTTGGAATCAAGGCAATATTTCCAGCAGTTAACAGCTTAAAAATGATACTGTAACAAATATTAGAGGAACCGAATGATTCCATTAAATCCCATTTTTACGTTTACGCAATAATCTTTATTTAGCATCAAAATTACTTTTATGTTTTGAATATCATCTGGACTTTTCTTGAAAAACCAAAGACTTTAAAACTTTTCCTTTTATCAGTTATTGTGTTGTGACGTTCAAAATTTTTCGATTAAAAATTAAAATGTAACATTTTGTAAAAGTGTCAAAAATTAAATGAATACGGAAAAATTTATGTGTACACTTACTTTGTTGAAAAAGTGATTAAAAGAATTTTTGAAATTCTTCGTTCTCTTGCGTTCTTATTCGGAGAAGAATGAGACCAAAATAACTTTTATAATTGACAAACTTTTTTCTTACGCTTAATAAACATGTGACATATTGGATGAATTAATTTAATATCCGTTCATTGGGAAATGGATGGTATTTTTCAACATTGAAAATTCATGACAAGTATGTTAGTTAATGTTGTTTTCTTTTACACGTTCTATACGACTTTTATTGCTGTTCTGGTACTCTCGTGTATTTCCTATGAAAATGCAAATCAGTTCATTCAGTTTGAATTGATTTAAAAGTATGAATGCACTTTGTGCATTAGAAATTCCGTCTATTTAAAAGTTTACTTCCAATTTTTTTTTTTAAGGAATATCAGTATCAGCGAGTATTCTAATAGCCTAGAGAGCAAAAATTTTGGCTTTTTTGGAATTAATAAAAAAAAAAAGCTATTAATATTTTTATTCTCCATTCTTTTACCATCGATTTATTGACATTTTAAGAACATAAAAAAATAAAAATTCAAGGACCTACACCAACGATTTAAATACAATTATGCAAAAAAGTGATGTGCTGGTTGACATGATTTTGAGGTTTGTGTTCATCTGAAACCGAAAAAGAAAAAGATTCATTTTTGCAGGAACTATATATATAGTTCCTGCAAGAATATATATATATATATATATATACATATATATATATATATATATATATATATATATATATATATATATATATATATATATATATATAAATTTTAGTGAATATTATTTTCGGTTTCTAGGGACCTCAAAGCAAGTTTCTGCCATAGTCCCAGGCTCAAGTCGCGGCATGACAGTGGCTGTAATAGCTGAATTCCATTCTGGAAATTCGCAAAAAAATTATTATCTAACGGTTTTTTTTCCAAGTTTTTCATTTTTTAAAAACAGATATTTAAAAATTATAATTTCGCAATGTCCTATCATAAGGCAATATACATTGAAGGTACATGCCAAATTTGAAATCGATTAGATAAATAAAACTCGAGATATCATGTCGATCAGCTTGAAAAATGTAGTTTTAAGAAAAATGCAAAGTTTTGAAAGATAATACCTGATACCGGAACCTATCGTGTTAAAATGACTGTAACTTTGTAAATTTTTAAATTTTCTTTTGATGACACATAGTGGGCTAAAAAAATTTGAAAACAAGGAACGCCCCAAAGGAAAAATTTGTTTTTTTTTTTTGTTAAACTCTGTCGCTTCGGTGAACAAACGGTATATTACAACGGTGCTTAAGCCTTTGATCACTATGTAGACTCTACATAGTACTTAGAGGGATACATCTTTAACCCTAGAATCATACGTACTCGTCAAATTGACAACCAAACTTATCTACCTGCTCCAGTACTACAACTTGTCATTGCTTGTCTGTTCTTCCAAAACTTCTGGTATCTAATTTGTTAGTTATGATAACACAAAAGACGTATCAATTTTGTGTATAATTGCAGTCGTTTTGTTTATATTAAAATAGTGTGCGTCAATTTGACGACGATGTATGATTAACGTATGTTTTTTTTTAAGATTTTGTACATATAAAAGTTTTCCTAATTTTTCTAAAATTTATTAAAGATATCGATGTTATAATTAATTTATTCAATGATAATGATAATATGAAAGATGTTTACAGGTGTTTGACTTATAGAGACGACATAATACTGAAGTTTTAATATATTGAATCGAAAACCAAAGAATGCATTTCAAAATGACTTAATAAAAGATTAACAATTTATTTTGTGGAACATATTTTAATTTTTATTTTTTTGAGATCTTATTCGAAAAATTACTAACAAATTTTAGAAAATTTACAAATGTCCCTAACATAGAACACTAGAAACCAACTAACATTAAAAACGTGTAATTGGCGCGGAGTCATTTGGAGTCGTGTCACAGCTTAAGGCATTAGTCAGTCCGTGTCCGTCGTCGAACCCACAGTGCATTATATATACATTGTTACCATTGTTGGTTAAACACGTTGAACAGCTCTCTCTGGTAATACGTGTATTGCGGTGGTGTGCGTAAATACGCACACTACTAAAAAACACCAAACTAATACACTGCAAACAGTGTGTATCTACACAAATAAAGTGGGGAGATTTACGTCATAAACTCATTACAAGTGGAACAGAGACATAGACAATCTAGTTTGACCCCTTGGTCCCTAATGAGGAAATAACTACATATCTACGGGAATATTTGTGACCGAGAAATTTCACATTCTCTAAAGTGACACATGTCCACCGACTCATAATAGTTCATAAATTAATTATTTGAAAGACACGTCTTATGATACAATTGATGTATTTATCTATTTTTTAATTTTTCTAATGAAAATATGCTTTGATAAAAAGATTAAAAAAATTAATAAATATTTATATTAAAAAATTTTTCCAAATGCAATTTTTTTAAATATTTTGTTCCGCTTTTGTAGTATTGTTATATAAAAAAATGTTTTCTGCAAATTTCTCTAAAATTCTCCGTAAAAAATCTATTCGTCAAATTGACGACGCTGTATGATTAACGTTTCTCGTAGACCAACGTATGATTCTAGGGTTAATAGAAAAATCATATTCGAAAAATAAGTCACATTTTCTGAACAAATTTGACTTTTTTACAGGGAAAATGAAAATTTTGCACCAAATTACCCCACCAACAGATTATTTTGCTGTTAATTTTTAAAAAAAAAATTGTACTTAATGACTTCATCATGTACACTAAATTTTTTTAAGAGGGCTGAAAACCAGTACCGTGAAAGGAAATGGCGGACCTCAGGAATAAATCACATTTTTTTAAATTTTTTCCTCGTAAAATATAAGTGACGAGCAAATTTTTCATTTTTTCTCGGATCCTCTATCTACAGCTGTGGGCCCAGTAAAAATGTTCTATCAGAATGTATAGATTAAAATAACAGTTTTATTATACCCAATTTCAAATACAGTTGAGCATGACTCATTTTAAAGAATTAAATAATTATTTTATTCGAAACAAATCAATCTTCTATTATTTTCTAAAAACAAACTGCAAATTTAAAATTTACGCGAGTGCAATAATGAAAGAGATAAAGCCAAGAAAACGGAAATTCTTTAAATTCAAAGTGATGAATCATGGTTAAATTTAAGTGAAATGGAATATAGTAATATGTTATTGGAAAAAAGAAATTTGAAAAATGGGTTTTTTGGCTATAGCTCCTAAACTGTATGGAATCAGGGAAGTTGAAGAAAAGATTCTACGGGTCTAGTTCTTCGACGTACATAATTGAAGAGGTGGATTCCAAAAGGCGCTAAGTCATTTTTTGTCTAATGTGAGATTTTAGTGGATGTAGAATGTTCAAGTCCAGCTCTACACGATTTTCGTAGTGCCACCCTTCAAAATGAGCTTAGTCTACTGTAAAATGAATGATGAAAAATGGAATGTTTTCCAAAAAAGCGCTAAG